>CM070587.1:48823326-50060308 GCA_036346355.1 Rhipidocladum racemiflorum
CGCCATTCTATTATCTTATCAGGTATACAAATTCGAAAATCTATGGGTCTAAAGTGCTATTCGTGTCCGCCCTTATCAGATCGGGTACGCGCGGGTACCTAAACTCATGAGTAAAACTGCCATTCTTATGCACGATTGAAGGAGCGAGGTGGTAGTATGGATGTGAGCGTGAAGGGAAGGGAGGAGGTGGGTAGTTTTACATGCACAAAGTATGACGATCGTGGGGTATACCGCAGGGTTGTAAGGAGATGTCTACGATGTGCGCATTATACAAAACGGGTAAAACTCCTTTTATTAGGCCCTGTTTGTTTCCTTCTCCAGCTTATATAATCCAGCTTTTTGGTGTTGGATTATATAAGCTGGATTATATAAGCTACCTTTAAATAAGCCGGTGGGTTGTTTGTTTTCCTGGATTATTACTGTGTTGGATTATTAGTTTGAGATTATATAAGCACCCTAATGGCTGCTTATAGATTATTATAATCTCATGCTTTAGATTATATAATCTAGATTATAATCTAGGCTGTTTGTTTCCCCATTAACTTATATAAGCTGGATTATATAAGGGCCTTAGTCTAGATTAGTCTAGAAAGAAATTGCTGGTACAACGAAAGATCGAGCAGACCAACGCACCCTTAATTAGCATTACTAGTTGGGCTGTATCATTAAGCCCATCAAAGCCCAAGTTCATTCTAGCCTATGCCCCACTCAAGCCCTACACAAACACAAATCTAGCTCTTACATTACCCAATCCCAATCAGCATCCAGACCATGCCCGATCTAGTATGGATTTAACCTAGTTTGAGAAGTGTCTAATGCGGGAATCCTGGGGTCGATCGCACGGTCATCGTTAACTTGATGCTGTGACATAACATGAGAGGCTGAGACCTATGGTTTCTCTTTTTAGAGGAAGAGATATGTATTACTCGGCAAGTCAGAATTCCGCAAGAGGAAGATAATAAGCACTAGTAAGGTGCCCGTGCGTTGCAACGGTATCTACATTTTGAACGGTTGTCCTGCTATTACGATAACATGAAACAAGAAAAAAATATGTTGTGCAAATAATACATTAATCAAATATAACATACAGCATAACAATATTCTCCATTGTTTAGTGTAGCATATCATTACAAAACTCATCTACGAGGTGAGGACTTCTTTGTAGACTATATTCTTGGTTAATGTGCAGGCCGAATTGAAGCTCCCATCATTACTTGGTGCAGCAAGTATTTTAAGATTACTTCTAGCGGTTGCTCGTGATAGGGCGACATAGAGTTGACCATGGGAGAAAACCGAATTAGGAAGGTAGACCCCAACATGTGGGATTGTTTGACCCTGTGCTTTATTGATGGTCATTGCGAAACTCAATCTGATAGGAAATTGTTTCCTCTTAAACTTAAAGGGAAATAGTTCATCGTCAGACGGGCACAAAGGTATCCGTGGAAGAAAAACTCTCTTTCCAGCATGTTGTCCCAACACAATTTCAGCATCGATGGTGTTTCTTTGGAATGCTCGGACTATCAACCTTGTCCCATTACATAGCCCATTAGCTGGATCAAGATTTCTAAGTAAAATCACAGGGCAATTAACCTTTAACTTGAGAACATGAGGTGGTAGTCCATTTGGTGTGAGAGAATTCAAGAATTCTGGCGGATAGTAGTTGTTAGGATCATCCTCTGCACAATCATAGCTATGATAGACCATCTCGTCTCCAGGAAAGCGTTCAATAAGCTTCATATTTATGCCATCGACGTCCTCATTCCTCATCGACAAAATAGCTCGTGATGTTATGTAGTCCGGATTGGACATGTTTGTTGCTAACATTGGAAAGACTCTATCAATTAGATCTTCAATGTCAGATTCTACACCTTTGCAAGGCACACATATTTCATTAGGTAATTGTATGTAATCATCTGTAACTATTTGTTCAGTGCCATTTCCAATCTGTGATGGGTAGTCAGAAAACCATGGATCTGATTGGGCCCTCATATTACGAACAAGCCTCAGTTGTTGCATCTTTTCCCATAGGTAAGATCTACGTAAAGTTGCATTTATTATTTGTGCCCTTGTCCCCTTTCGTACAACTGGAAGGACCTGCCTAAAGTCACCACCGAAAACTATTGTCTTTCCTCCAAACGGTACATCAGGCTTTTCCATGATGTCTCTCATGCTATTATCAAGTGCCTCGATTGCTTGTCTTTTTGTCATGGAAGCCTCATCCCATAATATAAGTGAAGCTAATCGAAGAAGCTTAGCTGTCCCACTCTGCTTGGTGAAGTTACACACCCCGCCGTCTTGTACACTCAGTGGTATCTTAAATCTTGAGTGTGCAGTCCTGCCACCAGGCATGATGGACGCAAAGAACCGGATGTTGCGGTAGCAGCGACTATCTTTCCCTCACTACAATTCTTGCTAGCGAGCTTTGTACAGGAATGTCTTTCCGGTCCCACTGGGCCATCAACAAAGAATACACCTCCTTTATCGTTATCAGCAGATGATAGTATTTTGTCATAAGCATCTTGTTGTTCAGATTGAGAGATGATGCGGCGAGGCGAGCTCATGATCTACCTCAGTAGAGCTCTCTTCAAATATCTCCCTTACCTCACCAGACATGGTGTCATGTGACTCTTCGATATCAGGAAGAGGGTATGATGTTATATCCTTACCCATCGACTGTAGCATATTTCTAATATCCAACAGTACCATCTGTTCAACTGCATGTGAATTCATTTGTGATCGTCGAAAATCATCGGACATTGCTTCTAGGTGTTTGTTCCAGAGTCCACGAACATCGCTAGGTTCACAGAACACCAATATTGTAGCGAATAGCCTTCGAAGAGATGATGGCATATGGAAGACTTCGGCCTCCGTGAGGCAATCATCGAGGCTATCGTCGGCCTCGATAAGTCCTCTTTTCTCGGCGGTTTCTCGAAAGGTAGGGTATACAACACTATCCACAGTCCTTAGATGCTCATATGAAGTAGCACCTGCCATGTGGTTTAATAGCACTCTTAGGTAATATCTCTCTCCCTCCGCAGGATGTGCTGAGATGATCCTCCCAATTTGTGTGCGTTGTGCTCTCACTTTCCATTCCTTCTTCTGTGCTTGCCAAACTGCATATCTTTGGAAAATCCTATATAGTATGCTTCGTGCCCACAGGAAGTCTCGATTTGCCTTAAAATACTCAGTCAACATGGTTTTTGAGGCACCTTGTTGGTTCAAGACATGACGTACGTCTGCATTCTCTCGGAAGGACACGTGATGCATGTTCGGGAGATGAAGTTGCAGTTGTAGCACAGGCGGAGAGATCCCACTGAGATCGAATCCAAAGATTCTCCATAATGCCTCTGGTGGGGTTACCCATCTAGCTTCCCTAAAGTCATTAATCTCATCAATTTCACCACTGCTATCGGCCTCATTGACAGAAACAGATGCTCTATCATGCCCCTTGTAGATGTACTTGTAAAGATACTTGACGGCCTTAATGCTTGAGCAAACCTCAGCGTTGATGTGGCAATCATACCTTCTTAGTAGAAAAGGATTGTATGGCACGACCCACCTATTGTCCAAATCATGCCCTCTTACATGTACAGTCTGATTGTCAGCTCGTCTTCTGTAGATGGGGTAGGAGTCCCTTCCCTGGAGAGTCGTATTGGTAAGCGGCGTGGATAATAACATTCTGGTGTTGTTTATCATGCATACATTCTTGGGGTTTAGCGAACCACACGGGCCATGCATCATATGTTTGACTACCATTGCATGAAGCTACGGATAGCTATCCTTATTTGGAAGTTCTCTTTGAGATGACTGTGTCATCTTCGTTACGGACATGTTAGTTTATAGCCTGATTGCATTATAAGGAGAAGGTGAACATGTGGTAGACCTCTTTTTGGAACTTCGATGACATGGACATGTGCTACCACAACACCAAGGATGTGATTATGGAATAGTGACACTTGAGATCTTCTAGTTTGGCTCTAAATACTCGTACAACAAGATCGGGACGATCTTGTGGTGTTTGGCCAGGTTCGAGCTCACGATTATTTCTTCCCAATTTGGGTTGCAAGTCATGGTGAGGAAGATGTCCGGCTTACCATACTTTTGCACCAAAGCCATAGCATCCATATATCGGCGCCTCATATCCCTCCCACCACCAATAAACGATCTTTGGGAGGACCCATCTTTTGCCCATCGCGGCCGCTCGATTTTCCCAGCCAGACAAGCTATCCATTAGGCCTTGGTAAAGATCTACGCGTATTTTTGCCTGGTTGTTTAAGATGTAGTTCAAGCGTGTTGTCTCTAGCTTTATGTAGGTATCAGCGCAAATTCTTTGGAATAAGCGCTTCCCATGCAAGACAGTGTTGAAGATTGCACGACGCATTTGGAATTTATAGCAATAGTATTCTCGCATCGTAACACACAACCGGCTATTAGTGTGCGCCAAAAAAGAGTAAAATGGACACACAATTAATAAATTGACTCATACCATGACAAAATGAATAAAGCGTAGTTATATCACTTCTCTAACACAGGTTGCCACCATTGCCGGACTTCGACATCGATTACTTGGTTGATATCGACACCTACTTTTGGTATATCAAGATGCCAACCAAGCTCCTCGTGGGAAGAAGAGAGGATATGACAAAGGGTCATAGCACCCATGATGAGGCCTGATTGAATAATACGTGTTGTTATTACCAAAAGAGTTATGTTGCGATCAAAATGCCTATGCAACTCGTTCCCCTCGACCCATATAGCAGCCACCTCTGATGTTATTGGTCTATTATAGGTTCTTTGGTCTAGTTTGTACTCTGTATTTAGTAGAATACGATATTCATCTATGTCTTCAACTTGCCCTAAGCTCCTGAATGTTTCGGAGTAGGGATTGCCTCTTAATATGTTGACCAGACTTCTAATGATGTTCCTGTCTCTTGCTTTGTATGACTTATCTCTACTGCATCAAAAACGATGCGACAAGGTAGGATCATCATCATAGAAGTATAGCTGCAAGTGGCTCGGGTTATCATCTCGGTGTCCGAACGAGTGTATGTTGTGGTACATTTGTCCGTGAGCTCGAAAAGTGTACACTCCATTTCTTGAACTTGTGAGGTCATGGTCAAGTTGGACACAGAGCGTGGTGAAAGAAAAATGACCATTGAAATATCTAATATTTTCCTGAAAATGCTGTGATTCAGGTCCCACACTCATGTATAGCAGTCGAAGCTCTTCAGGTGGTTCTGGCATCTCTAATTTGACTTTCCCATTACTGCAACAAAATCCCAATGATTCATATTCAAACCTTTTTGCACCACAATGGCGGCAATCTGGTTGAGGCTTCAATATATGAGTGCTATCTGGTAGGTTGCAGTAGATAACATCTGTTGTATCAGGGTTGTTGGAGCCAACCCCAGTGCCATTTGTAGCAATAGGGATATTTGAACCCACAACACAATCTGCATTGGGAGTGATACGTCTTGTCGCATTTCGTTGGTTTTGCCGATATCTCCTTGCTACCCTTTGCTCGGGTGTCTGATTTGCATAATAATCCCTATCACGTGCCCGCCTAATTGCAACTTGCTCGGGCGTCATGCTTGCGCGGCGTGCTCTGTCACGTTGTCTTCTTGCTTCTGCACGTTTCATCATTTTTTGTAGAGAGATTATTTATGATATATTGTATTTGCACAATTTGTAAAGTAGATTTTTACCATTAGAACTTTCGCCTTGTAATAACCCATCGGATGTGATCGTACTTTGTGTAGGAATTGCAAATGAGGAAGTTAGATGGAGTGGCTCATCGTCGTCATAGGATGTTTCTTGAATAGAAATTCCAGAAGGGGTGTATAACAAATAATCGGTGCTAGATCTCTTTCGTTTGCGATGTTCATCAACAACTATTAGAAAAACATAAATCAAAAGTATCACACATGTGTTTATTAGTATATTAGTTTAATGATGTAGCATAGGACTATAAAGCAAATAATATAATAAGTAAGTTAAAATAGAAACCTTCTTTTCCTTTTCTTGTCCTCCTGTTCTTATCCGGCATGCTAGCAATTTCTTTCGTCATGTGTTAAAGCCTATAACATAAATATATATACATACTCAGATGGTAGCATAAATGTAATAATAGCACTAATTTGTCAACTCTATGACAAATAACACACTCACATAACGAATTGCAGTCAATCAATGACAAATGGTTTTATCATTAAAGTTGTTAAACTTCTATTTTAAGAAAAGAGAAAAGCAAAAGAACAACTAACCAGATAAATTATCAATGCTTTATTATTATTATTATTATACTTGTTTATGTATCCATATAAATGTTCTGATCCCATTTATTTTATTAACATTTTTCTTAATGTTCATATAAGCATTGACCTATTATTCTTTTATCTGTTTTCTCTCCATCCCATGCCTTATTCGGCCCAGCCGCACTTCGGCCCACCGGCCCGACTCACTCCCCTCCTCTAGTCCTGATCCCTAATCTCCTAACCCTAAGCCTTATCCTCCCTAGCACTCTGCCGACACACCATCTCACACGCCGCCGCCCTCTCCCTCATCTCCCTCTCTCTCTCACACGCCGACGCCTCTCCTCTCCCGGCACCTCCCCGTCCTGCTTCCCTTCCTCCCCCTCGCCATCGCCGCCGCCCAGACCGGGTGGCGACCGCCGCCCGCCGATTTCCCCTCCCTCTTGTGCAGCTGCCTCGAGGACACGGCCGGTCCCTACCCCAGCGCCCCCTCCTCCGAGCTAAATACCTCTCCCCTCTCCATCTCTCTCTCTCTGTTTCTCCTCTCCCGGCGCCTCCCCCTCCTGCTTCCCTTCCTCCCCCTCGCCATCGCCGCCGCCCAGATCGGGTGGTGACCGCCGCCCGCCGATTTCCCCTCCCCCTGCTGCGGCTGGCTCGTTTCGGGTGCCGCTCCGTGTAACCGCTTTTTCTTGTGGTCCGTGCTCGCAGGTTTCTTGGAGCCGCTCGTGCCTGGCGCCGGGATGGAGGCGGCCGGCGCGCGCCGGTGGCTGGGATCTCGCCGGCGGCACGTCTCGGTGAGGTGAGGGCTTGGCTCAATTGTCTCGTGCTCATACCCTTTTTTACTCCTTTTTTGGGGGGCTTTATAAACTGAAGTCATGACTCATCAGGTGTCACTATGTCAAAAAAAAGCTTAATTATGTTTTGTGGAGGGAGGTAGTGATTGGTGAATTGGTCGGGGGAAAGGTCTTTATCATCTTTTCTGATACGGATGTGAGAACTATGTGGTGGTTATGTGCAGTCGGCTTTCACATTCTTGATGATAGATGCGGCATGGGAGGCCTCATGCTGATGCTAATGAGATCCTGTCAGTTCATTCAACTACGGAGGCATCTGGTGGTTAATGCTAATGTGGAAGCATAGTTCGAGGCCTCACAATGAGCTAAAAAACCATTGATTCATTGCTTTTGTTGAGTTATGTTAAAACCTTTTAGGATGTTATGGTTGAACTATTGCATAAATTACAGTGGTCCTTCATTTATCATCCAATATGTAGAAGTGTAGAACGTTTGTGCATAGTGTTATCACCCAAGTGATTATCACTGTGATGTTGATCACAATTCTAGGAGGTTTGTTAGTCTGGTTGTAAGCATCAGTTCAAATTTTTATGTTCTTGCTTGATTTTGATTATTTAAGAAGCTTGTTCTTTTTCCCAAAGGATCACTGATTACCTTAATTTTGTAACATACGTATGCCATTGTCTTCTCCAGGATGATGGATCGCCTGTGTCGATTTTTTCTCTGTCAGGGAGCAATCCTTAGGACAGGCACTTGGTTCTTTGGTCGGAATGGTGTTAAGAGATTACGGACGGTAAGTTACTAATTTTGATCTTTAAGATTCTTGATGGCTGTAGTACTCTAACTTCAACAGATTAAAGCAAAGTTTGTGATGGTAAACAATCAAGTCTTAAAATAAAGTATAGACAAAATAAAAGGGGAAAAACTACGCATATAGCAGATTTAATAATAATGGTGTTATATCTCGGCATTACAAATGATGTACTTTCTATACTCTGTCCAATTTTCACCAATTGTTTTTATTTTTTTATGACTTGCTTTCCATGGACTTCTTACAGAATTAGCACTCTGTATTGTATTGGAGGATATGTTGTCGGTTCGGTTGGACTGGACTTTTTTTCTCTCTCTCCTCTTTTAGACACCTACTATGTCAGTTCAATGTTGTTGTGCTTATTGCAGGTGCGCCATCCAAATATCTTATCCTTTCTTCACAAGCATCAAGCGAAGTTCCCGATGGACCTGCTGTGAAGCACACTATTTATATAGTGACAGAGCCTGTTACACCACTTTCGGAAAAGCTCAAGGAACTGAACCTGGGAGGTACACAGAGGTACCATCACACCGTATGCTTCTCTTGTCTTCTTTTGTTTAACAAAATGACATATGTGTGCTGAGATGGAGTACCCTACTGCTAATTAAAGCTGAGTGATATGATTTGTGCTAAATACATTAGAGCTGTTTAATTCATATTGACCCTCTAAGAGAATTTATTTGCACGCCAAGCTTTACTGCGATTCCATAACGCTGAGGAACTGGCCATAGTTCAGACAAACCACTGGCACTATGTCTAAAAAGTTTGGACCAATGAGTTCTTACTGTCTTGTGTTCACCATAATGTTGGCATTAGCAACAAATATAATTTCCAGAACTGGAGGAACTGGCCATAGTAATTGCAGAGGCCATGCTGCCACACAAAGTCTGGTCAGATTTAGTACCATGTGGTTTACCATGCCATGTTGCGAGCCATTTTGTGAGAACAAAATTTTGCAGTTGGCTAGCATTTTTTTTCTATCAAGATTTTTATTCAGTTCTGCATTTTTTTATGAGTGATTTTTGTAGTATTTTTTGGTTTTAGCCTCCACCGGATTTGGGTTTTTGTTTTTTCTTGTGCATGAATTGATTTACGATGGGAACAGAGAGCTATTTTAAGTATTATTCAACTCTGAATAAGTTGGACCAAATCCGGTGAAAAGCTTAATTAATTTTATTCAACTCATTTTTTCCAAGATTAATATTTCGTTGGACCACACTACCTGATCTGTTTACAGGTACACAATTGATGCTATGCAATCTGTCTGCATAAAGGAAGCCAGAAAAAGTGATCCTCGTCGCCACCGGCCTCACGGACATTCCCATGAGCTAAGTACCCGAACTCAACCCCCCCTTCCTTTCTACTCTGAATAAGTACCCGAACTTTGATTGCTACACTTGGTATTGCTACACTTAAGAATAGCTTTTGAGTTAGATGCGCGATACATGGCACTAAGTGCAATGCTTTACGTACCATTTAAAATCGATGAACTCTATGTGCAAATTCAATTATTGCTTTAACGTGTGACATGTACATTGTTTGATATTTTAAGTATTATACACTTTGTACCTGGTGCGACTTGGGTCCAAAAGTAATCATTAACAGGAGAACATCTATAGGGGCTAGCAAGCTAGACCTGATTAATAAGAATCTCACTTAATTCCCTAGGTATAAATGGAACATGACAATGCATGCCGATAACTTGTATCTGATGGGTTCCTCACTAATGATTGCGAATTATACCGTCGCGCTTAATCGCTTGTTCTGTTATTACATTGTGTGTCTTTTACCCATGGTTTTTGATTATCACACAAGCATGCTGAACACACTATGGATCTAGAGTAATACATATATGACTTTGTGAATGATGCAATGCATAATGTTGTAGTGCACACATGCTAAGCATGCTGTAACGCAGATATTGATAAACACAAACAAACATCACAATAAAATAACGACATTATAGTTTCAACATAAACAAACGATAGTACAGTTTCAACATAAAGACAAATATACAGCATAGAGACAAATATACAGGTGATCATAGTAATAAAACCTATCCAAAGATCCGGTTACATAACCTATCATATTAGCCTAATCTCTACCAATCCAAAAGGCGTCGGCCAGGTAGTCCTAGTAACCACACGAGCGAGGTACGCCCACCTCCTTTCAATAAATTTTTTTAGGAATGTGAGATCAAATGCTCCTGCTACCAGAGGGTGTCGAAAGTCTACAATAATAATAATTTAAGACATGTGTTAGTCAAGATAAGTTAAAAGTTTTATTTTGTACATGGTTTGTTTCTTATCCAAACTAAATACACTTACTTTGAAGCCATTGTGTTGCGGGAAGATCTGGAGCGAATGCTAGTTTTGTGTATTGTGTAGTCTCCACACATTCTGTTTTGAAAATGAACATACATATTAGTACAAGTTTTTCTAAATTAACATTGACTATAGTCTTTGTTACATTATTTATAGGTTGATGAATTAGTTACCGTATCTGTTATCTTTTTTCAGCATTGTTGCAAGAACGATGTGGTGATTGGCCTTAGCATCCGACCAATCGAGAATATGTTGGGTTAAATGCTCATCCCATACTTGAACAACTAACAAGTTGAACCTACAATTAAACATAAGAAGGATGTTATAAATATTGTGCACTAATCTGTTTGAATCAATATATACTTTGTGAAAAATATATTTACCTTGTGTCTAGCAATATCACCTCTCTATGGACTATACGGCGTGGAAAGGTTTCGTAGTACTCCAGATCACCAAAATGGACCACCACTCCAACTATATCTGGAAAAGGTTGTATGTTTATTTTTTTGGCTTCAAAATCTCATTTAATATCATATTATATTTGATAAAAAGAAATTTTGAACCATACCTACAAAAGTTCTGTTCGGACGTCCATACACATCCTCAAATGACATGAAATGCTTTGGGTAGAGAGGAAAATCAACTAAGACCGCAGAATGGTCGATAGTTGTGCGGTCAGTTAGAGTGCACTCATAAGAGTTCCGAATGTTCCGAAACTGGACTTCCTCAGAGTTAGGCTGGAACTGAACACGATGAATGTTGTACTTATGGCCTTCACTGAGTGCTAAGTTAAATCTATTAACATTTACGCTTACGACAATAGCTTCCATTTTGGATCCCTTTAAGTTTCGAATAAACCATATTAGATAGCAATAAAAATTATTTCATTAGGGGTTGAATTGAATTATGGTTGGACTTACAGTCTCATCCACTAAGATAAATCGAAGCATATCACCGTTATCTTGAACAGGGAATTTGACATCTACTAAAACACAGATGCTCCAAGTCTTGAATATATCCCCGAATTCAATGTTGTCGAACTCCTTGAATCTAATAAAAAAGGAGTATATTTACGCTTTTGGTATATGTGTAATTAGATGGATGAGATAGTGTAGTAAACTCACCTAGGCACCACGGGCTTTCGGAAAATAAGCAGACGTTCTCTTTCTTGTTTGATTAATTGGTGCCATAGAAATGTCCTTTAAGTACTTCATTACAGAAATAATAACGTCATACAAAAATTAGTCATTTTTTATTTGCACGAAATAAGTACAAGAAAAACTTGTTGCTTGTGTCAACCAACAACACTAACATTCATTGCTTCCATTTATCTAAAAAATATATATTTAGGAAATATGTTAGACTGCAACCTTATTGAAGAACAAAATATAACCAAGATAATATATACAAAGTCTACACATGCAATCTTTACGAAGAATTTCATGAGCACTAATTAGTCCATTAATTGCTCTTTGTTAATCTGTCCATTCATTGTTGCAAAAAATCAAAGATGCACATGCACACCTTATTGAAGAACAAAATATGACAAGTATAATATATACAAAGTCTACACATTACAAAACATGCATTCTTTCTATTGAATTTCATGAGCACTAATCAGTCCATTATTAAGCTACGACTTTCATGAGCACTAATCAGTCCTAAATAGTCAACCATTTCTCACACTATATTATAACTTTCCTAAATCATAACCCATTGTGCTTTTTCAAAGATCAACACATGACCAAGACGTCTTCTGCTTTTATCCTGGTGAGAGACCTTGCAATGGATTCTCGAATCTCTAGAGCGATCTGAGGAACTTGTTCCACATTTGCGCTTAGTTGGTAAGTGATGTTATCCTTTGTGTCTTTCAATTAGGTTACGTATGTGTGTTAATTCTAAGTTGTAGTGTTGATTTTGAACAGGACCGACATCCTTTGCACCAATTATTGAGATGGCTATGACCATTGTGGAGCAAAGTGGCGAGACAATACCATGTTACGTTGATAATTCTTTGATGGGCGGTACTATATTAACACTTTGCCTTCTTATTCGACGGTGAATGTAAATTACGTAGTTGGTAATTCGAGCAGTGAGTATATGAGACACGGTTAATTTAGACTTGCTTTGTTGCATTCCAAATTGCAAGTTGTTTTTTCCTTGACCTCTGTATGTCTATGCATATCGGGTTTCTTTGTTTGTCGGTTTATACAACACTGAAAGATAATTATGTGCTTAAATGGATCTTTCATGCTGAAACTATGTTTTTACTATGATCATGTTTTCAATGATTCTAATGCTGAGTTCATTGCCCCTCACTATGATTCTAATGGATCTAATGATTAAGTAGGGCAATTAATGTTGAGTCCTCACTATGATCATGCTTAAATGGATCTTTCATGCAAATAAGAGAGCAATTGTTGATACAGAGCTCTCAGGCACTCAATAATAATCTGCACGAAAGCATGTGCAAATGCCATCGTATGAACATAAAATGATAAAGGAAAAAACAGGTTCGGAACAGATCTACTCAAGTATATCTGTACATGTGCACTAAGGCAGGAGAAATCTCATTCGATCTGCCTTGCTTATAACAGATTTGGATTCCTGAGTCTAAATTCAGTGAGCTATGTGATATTATTAGGCCCAACTCAAAATTGTTTAAGTCAAATCTCAACCAAACATATTGTACATTGACTTCAAAAATTATAAGTTCAATTGAACATTTTTTTTAAAAAAAATACATGTATTTGAGTATTTCTCAGTATGTTGCACCTATTGTCGCATACGCACTCAATAGTTTGATGATCAACTTCTACATGATATGAGCATCTAGTAATAGAAAATCCATAATTCGCATGCATAAATGGGTGGTAAGACAACAATAACCTCATACAGATGGCTAACAACTTCCATCAGGATATGATGATAGAGTGGGCACACATTCAGGCAAAGCATTAGACAAGCACATGCAAAATGTAATAAGAAAATTAAACAATATGCACAACTTCTAAGTAATTCATTTGAATAGCTGAAATAATCAGAGAAAAAAATGGGAGTATGATATGTAACTGAAATGAACACACTGAATCCAATGACAACAAATTAATTAAATAAAAGATGCAGTGTAATTGCAGTTATTTAGATTCTCATTAGTTTTAGAGGGAACATAAATGGGAAACCTGAGGGAGATGGCAATTTCAACTTTAAAATTTATATTTTATGCACCCACAAATAGTCCAATAGTTCTCTTTTGCATGCAAGCATGATAAGAGAAAAAGATCTATTTGAGTTGGTTTGAAAACAGATTGTAATCTATTAGCTAGTATTTCAAGAGGTAGTCCGACAAGTGGAGAAACTTGGGGCTCCAGATAAACAAGTTAAACTCATATACTGCAGCAGAGTAACATAGCAAAGAAAAAGATACCACTGATACTGTCTACATGATGGTCAAAGCTCAGTTAACAAACCTTTTCCAAGGCCAAAGCAAGCTTTGACAATTTTGTATATGTTCCTTTTGGATCCAACAAAATCTGTCAATGGAAAACCAATGTAAGACTTTCCTGGGAAGAAACACAAGTACAAAACAGAAATGAAAAACAACATAACCTTTTTTGTGAATAACAGCATCACCGACATTGGATCACAAAGAAAAATTTTAGAAGTAGACAGAAAAGGAAAAAGTGATCACCTTACAAAGCCTTTGCAGTTTAAATGGAGGACCCTCTTCAAACCTCACGAGAGCTGCAAAAATTTGCAAACCAAATAGTAGACATAAGGACTTCTCTTTTATGATGATAATAATGCATGATACTCAGAGAAAAGAAAAACCAAAACAAGCAAGAAAAACCAAAACAAGCAAGAAAAACCATGAAGCATAATAAACATCACTATTATGGGCACATATATGGTGAAAATGTGATAAATGTTGCAAATTCCATGAAAATCGAGTGAGGGTATGTTCTATAGCCATGCAAAAATTTAAGATCAAAATCAATCCCCCTATATCTTGTAATATTTTTTGAGAACTTTCATACTTGATTTTCACTCATTTGCAACAATTAACCCATTTTCACAGTATGTGTATCCTTCTTTTATTAGTATGATCTTCTTATTAACTTAACTATTCCTGCCTTCAACTTCAGAAGTGATGCTCAAAGGTCTGAATACAATTCCATGGGAAAGGGTAGATGTTAGCTTCAAGAAAAGTAGACAAGGTATGTTATAACTTATAAACTCTTTGGCCTTCTGTTCCTTATTTTCTTGTTTGTTGCTATCTGTTGGATAATACTATCTACACTTGGATTTCTTTGCACAGAAGCAAAAAAAACTTCCCCTTTTAAAAGGCTACCTCTTGAAGTTTAAATCTATGCAACAGGTAACTTGCTTTTCTTTTTGTGTTGATTCAGTTAATATGGAAATTTCCACCAGATTGTGAAACTAAGGACGCGAGTACAAAAAAACTGTATATATGTATTATGGATATTTATTTGAAAATAGTAGAATATCATTCTTTTTGTGAATTATATGAACACACTGAATCCAATGACAACAAATTAATTAAATAAAAGATGCAGTGTAATTGCAGTTATTTAGATTCTCATTAGTTTTAGAGGGAACATAAATGGGAAACCTGAGGGAGATGGCAATTTCAACTTTAAAATTTATATTTTATGCACCCACAAATAGTCCAATAGTTCTCTTTTGCATGCAAGCATGATAAGAGAAAAAGATCTATTTGAGTTGGTTTGAAAACAAATTGTAATCTATTAGCTAGTATTTCAAGAGGTAGTCCGACAAGTGGAGAAACTTGGGGCTCCAGATCAACAAGTTAAACTCGTATACTGCAGCAGAGTAACATAGCAAAGAAAAAGATACCATCGATCTTGTCTACATGATGGTCAAAGCTCAGTTAACAAACCTTTTCCAAGGCCAAAGCAAGCTTTGACAATTTTGTATATGTTCCTTTTGGATCCAACAAAATCTGTCAATGGAAAACCAATGTAAGACTTTCCTGGGAAGAAACACAAGTACAAAACAGAAATGAAAAACAACATAACCTTTTTTGTGAATAACAGCATCACCGACATTGGATCACAAAGAAAAATTTTAGAAGCAGACAGAAAAGGAAAAAGTGATCACCTTACAAAGCCTTTGCAGTTTAAATGGAGGACCCTCTTCAAACCTCACGAGAGCTGCAAAAATTGGCAAACCAAATAGTAGACATAAGGACTTCTCTTTTATGATGATAATAATGCATGATACTCAGAGAAAAGAAAAACCAAAACAAGCAAGAAAAACCAAAACAAGCAAGAAAAACCATGAAGCATAATAAACATCACTTTTATGGGCACATATATGGTGAAAATGTGATAAATGTTGCAAATTCCATGAAAATCCTGTTCTGTGAGATAGGTTTGCATGGTTGATATTGGTTCATCGCAGTGTCTACATTTGTTTTCATTTAGTATCCCTGTTGAATTGAACTGAGGACATCCCTGTATCCTTGTTTGCATTTAGTATCCCTGTTGAATTGGTACATTTGTATGCAGGGAGGAAGAATGATGACCAACCTTGCAGGGACGAACTTCAGTTGCGGCCAGTGTCTGCTGCAACTATTTGCCAGTGTCTGCTGCGAATGGAAGACGCCAGTCTGCTGCGAATGGAAGGCGCCAGTGTGTGCTGAGTATTAGAAAAGTGTCTGCTGCGAAGGTACAGAGCGGATGGAAGTGGTACTATTTGTAGGGCACTATTGAAGTGGTATTTCTGGAAGCGGGAACTGGGAATTACGTGATTTTGAATTTTCGTATGTAAATGAATGCTTCGTTTCTTGTGAATGCATGATAATCTGGCCGACTATTGAAGTGGTATTAGCTTTCAAATTGACGCTTGATGCTTCGTTTACTGTGTATAATGCTTCGTTTATTGAAATGGGACTGCAAATGGCGAGGTTTCAAAATGAAGCGGGAAGCTGCTAAAAGCTAATTTCCTTCCCTAATGAAAGCTAATAAATGCTAGTTTGCAGTCGTTTATTGAAATGGGACTGCAAATGAAGTGGTTTCAAAATGAAGCGGGAAGCTGCTAATGAAAGCGAATCTCCTCCCTAATGAAATCTAATAAATGCTAGTTTGCAGTCTGACGACGTTGGAAGAAAGTGTGACTTTATATAGTAGAGATTACGCTCGGCCCGCTCACAGGCACCCACACACTGGGCCAGCCCACACCTATCGGTCCAATCCACAACCGGCCGAACCTTCCCCGTCATTCCATCCCCTCCCGGAAGAAACTACCCGAACAACTCACCCGACATGCTCCTCCTCCGCCCCCATCACTTCCCTCGCCGCGCTCCCCTCTTCCCCGCTCTCCACCGCTTCAACATGTCCTCCGCCCTCGCCTCCACCTCCTCACGGCCTGCCTCGTCCGCCGCCGCGGACTACCACTGCCGCACTAAGCACAGCCTCACCGCAGGCTACGCGCGAGGCCCCGGCCGCCTCGACTGGGCCAACCAGCCCAATCCCTTCCTCCGCTTCTGCCCTCCCTCCCTAATCCCTCTCCCCAACCCGCCTCCGGTAGTCTCCCCCGTCCATTACACGGCCCTCTTCCACTCCCCGCCTCCGCCGCCGCAGCCGCTCTCGCTCGACTCCATCTCCGGCCTTCTCTTCCACTCCCTCGCCCTCTCCGCCTGGAAGTCCGCCGGCGTCTCAACCTGGTCCCTCCGGGTTAACCCCAGCAGCGGCAACCTCCATCCCACCGAAGCCCACCTCCTCTTCGAGCAACCGCAGGAACCTCGCCGTCTCGTCGTTTCCCACTACGCACCCCGCGACCACCTCCTCGAGGTTCGCGCCACAGTGCCCGACGGGGACCGTTCGGCGCTCCTGCCGCCGCCAGCGAAGGCGGTCCTGGTGCTGTCGTCGATCTTCTGGCGGGAGGCGTGGAAGTACGGCGAGCGGGCGTTGCGGTACTGCAACCACGATGTGGGCCACGCGCTGGCGGCGGTGGCAGTGGCGGCGGCCGCGCTGGGGTGGGACGCGCGGGTGCTCGACGGGCTGTCTGATGAGGATCTTGGAAGGCTGGTGGGGGTGGAGAAAGGGTGCCCTGCTCCGCCTGAGGGGATACCTAGCAGAATGGTGGGGGGCAAGGTGCCGTGGGTGGAGAGGCAGCACCCGGATTGCGCGGTTCTGCTGTTCCCGGCTGGCTCGGAGCCGGAGGTGGACTACGCCAAGATGAGTGAGGCTTTGGAAGGATTTGAGGGGTTTGAGTGGGTGGGGAAGGCGAACCGGCTTAGTAAGGATCATGTGTTGTGGGATGTCATATACCGCACGGCCGAGGCAGTCAAGAAGCACCGTCATGAGCCTGGAGAGCTGTTTTCGGTGAGACCATGGCGCAGGAGCGCAAAGTTGTCGGAAGGGTTGTATAAGGAGCTGACGGTGCAGGAGGTGGTGCGGCAGCGGAGGAGTGCAGTGGACATGGACGGGGTGCATGTGATGGGGAGGGACACGTTTTATCATATACTGCTGCATTGCTTGCCGTCAGGTGAGGTTACACCGGGGGAGCGGCAGGGGCCACAGAGCGCTCTGCCATTTCGTGTCTTGCCGTGGGATGCAGAGGTCCATGCTGCATTGTTTGTGCACAGCGTATCAGGGCTCCCCAAGGGGCTGTATTTCTTGGTGAGGAATGAGGAGCATTTTGATGCATTACGGCGTGCCATGCGGCAGGACTTTGCGTGGGCTCGACCAGAGGGGTGCCCTGATGGCCTCCCGCTGTATAGGCTGATGAAAGGGGATTGTCAGCGGTTGGCAATGCAGATCTCGTGCTTTCAGGTATGCGAATATGTCAAATGTTTTTGCACAACAATTTTCTTAATAGATTTGTTAGCTTTTACAATGCTCAAATCACAGCTTTAACCTTTTGATTTTGTGGTTTACCTTGCGTAGGTAATTTTATGGAACTAATTTGAATACCCTAAATATTAATCTTGCAGTTGATCGTGGAACCCAATATGGAATGCTCAGAATTTTTATTATTCATTGCTGGTATTTTTGATGCAGGACATTGCCTCACATGGATGTTTTAGCCTTGGGATGATTGCGCGATTTGAGCCCGTGCTGCGTGATAGAGGTGAATGGATGTATCCCCGTTTATTCTGGGAGACTGGTGTTCTTGGTCAAGTTCTCTACCTCGAGGCCCATGCTGTTGGAATATCTGCCACAGGGATTGGCTGCTACTTTGATGATGCTGGTAAGTTGACACTGAAATTTTAAAAGATTAATTAGTACTTGAACTGCATCACTAACGTTTTTTTGTAATTTGTTATCTCCATTAACCCGATTATACAAGATTAAGAAATTTTACAAGCTGTGCTTGGTTGAGTAATCTGTGTGTCATTTCCTTTATTAGCTGACATAAGATTTGTTCTTCATGTCTGCAAATGATTGGGAGCGTTACATTGCAATTACATTCATTTCTGTGTGTTGTGTGATTCTATGTTTTGGTCCAAAACCAAGAGAAAAAATTGCATTTGTTCTGTTTAGATCGGCAATTCACTTAGCATGCTAAAGATCGGAATCAGAAGATGGTTCAGTCCAGAGGTAGAATGCCTGAGACACTGTAGAATGTCATATTTGCGTAATATATCGTATTCCGTCCGTCTAAGTTTATAAGGTTTATTTTTTTAATGGTCTTGTTTATACATATAAGGTTTGTATGTATATTTAATGAGGCCTTTCCTTCTATACCCCTATTTATTCTATCTCAACTATATGCATTTATTCATTACCATCCACACAAAGTATATCTTTCATCTTCCAAAACAATTAAGTAGGGACATCTAAATCATTTTCTCTCATACCTTTCTCAATTTCAACGCAATCTTAATTCTTGTGCAAAGTTAAAATACTCCTTATATTTTGGACGGAGGGAGTACATGCTTCTCTAAAATGTGGGAAATTTTGTTGGATGCGCAAGTATGACAGTGTGTCGACACTTCTCTTATTGTATCTATAAAATATTGGAATTCCTGATGCTATATTTGATTTGGACCCTAAAATGGTTTGATGCATATGCTTTCAATCTGGAATGTCAGAACATCTATGCTTTATAGTTCGTTGATATGATTTATATTTTGTCTCGGTTTGCCTCATTGAAGTAATAGTAATCAATCTATTAGCTGTTGTTTCAACAAGATTAAATTGTAACAATTACAGACATATTATGTTTTGAGGTTTGAAATTGGTGAACTATTTATGTGGTGGCCTTGAAAAATATCATGTCCAGCTACTGAATTCCTGACCGAATTTCATTTTTTTTACTTTTCTTTTTGATACCTGTAGATGCAATTTCCTGTTGTTTAATTGTCCCTTTTTATTCTCTGTTTCTGTTGTTTAATTATTCCTTTGTATTCTCTGTACTGACGAACATGCCTATGTGGATCTTGTTCTTGATAAAACATGTATGTTCACTTCATAGAATAGGCATATTTGCTGCAATTTTCTTGGTTGCAGTGCCTGAATTTGCATTCTTCATCACATCATCATCAAAGGTTGCAAAATAATGTAATCTGTCACTTATCCTTAGTCGCAATATCTTTTTGTGATGTTCACAAGATCTCTGTGACGTTTTGAGTCCTCTACATTATCATCTATTGTGACTTGGTCATTTGGTTAATCTTCTTAGTACTTTATACTCAATGTGCAGTCATTGTGAGAATGTAACCTTCCGTCATATTGCACGAATCATCATTCCATGAGCATTATATTCCCTTCGGTCATAAATTGTTATCGTTTTGGACGTCGATATGGTCTCCAAAATACAATTTTGACCACTAACTTCTATTATAATTTATTTATAAAACAAAATAAAATTATAATATTATGAAAGTACTTTTCGAGACAAATCTATACATATGATTTTTATATATTCAATTTAAATATCTAAAATGATCTTAGCAGTCAAAGTTTTGAGAGTTTAACTGTACCTATATCCAAAACGAAAATTATTTGTGACGGGAGGGAGTACATTATTTGGACAATGCATTCTAATTTCCTACAACTTTTGTGCAGTTCATGAGGTACTTGGCTTTAAAGACTTGGAGTTCCAAAGCCTGTACCATTTTACAGTGGGTGCCCCTGTGCTTGACAAGCGGATCATGAGTCTCCCTGCATACCCAGGTCCAGGGATTGATGCATGATTTTCCATCAAGAATATTGTTTCCCCACGGATCAACATAACAGATGACTGGATGCGCTTAGAGTTTCTGTTCTTGTATAGTAGTATGCCTTTTCACGATGCTGTTTCTGCCCTCGCTGGCTAACCCTCATATTTTTGTAGTGGTTGGCTAAGTAGTAAGGCGTTTTGTGGATAAAACTGAGCACATGGGATACTGCCGTCTATTAAGTGTAACTAGATGCATGGGTGCGGCGTATGTCGCGCTGTAGGATCAAGGATAACCGACTAAGGAGGGAGTGAATAGGAAGTTTTTTTTAATTTCTCGGTTCTAATTACAGTCAAAGCCAATAGTACTAAGAAAGAGAATTTTGATAATCAAGATCTAAAACTTCTAGGTTTCGCTAAAGTGCGCTAACGATGCAAAGTATAGGCAATCTAATAATTCTAAACAAATGATCATACTAAAGTATATTATGATTGCTAGTAATTAAATTTAGCACAAGAAAATTTGCAAACCACAAGAGATGATGGACGAATTTATCTCGTGATTTCAAATGCTTGCTGTCGGGACCCGAATATGCAAATTCGGACCCTCTGTATATTCAGCACTAGTCTAGGATCACGCTAGTGCACACATTCTCAACATCGGTACATATCACAATCATACTTTGCGAATTAATAAAGTACTTTAATTAATTAACCAAACTAGTTGCTCAACCTTATGGTTAAGTTACAAAGATACGCCTCGCAGGACGAAGACTTATTAAAAGAGATAACGGTAGTGGAAAAATAAGATAACTTCATGGCGCCATCTAGTATACCACAGGCAACTGACTGGGCTCGTCCCCTAGTTCGTTGGCTCCTCCTGGAACTGATGTTTTATTGTTGCAAGGGGTGAGTACTTGGTAGTCAGCAAGTCATGCACAGAATGCAAAGCTAATATTCTATATGCATGGCTTATTACAAAGGATAGGTTAACAGGTTCATTTGCAGTAAAACAGCATTTATAAGTACAGTAATATATTGTAAAGCGATAAAACAATAATAAAGATAATAACTTTCACAAGTAAAGCATTTCACATCCTACATACAGTTCACATTTACAACCCAACCCTTTTTCTAAAGTCCAAGTTGTTTTCATTAAAGTCTAACCCTTGACTGTAATCCACGAGTAATGTCCAATGCCGCGGACACGGCTATTTGAATAGATTTTACACTCTGCAGACGTTATGCACTTTAACCTTGTAGGATCGAAGTATACGAATATAGCAAACAGAGGGGGGGGTTAATGATTGTGCGGAAGCTAAAACCAAAATTTTGATCTATTAAAAATTCACCCCAAAACGGAACAAATAATTACCTCGTATTCGACAAAACAGATTGACAGAGGTTTGGTAAAACATGAATTCCCGGAGATCCAACCGTCGGATCTATCTAAAATTTGGACACAAGAAACTAGATTCTAGTATGAATCGAACCCAAGAAGAATAAGCTCGATCGGACTTACGGATTAAAAGTTATGAACCTTGCAAGCTTGCTGTGATAGAATATGACGAGAATTGATCTAACCAAAACTTCAATATTAAACAAGATCTTCAAAAGATTAATCAACTAGACTTTGAGGAACTCTAAATCAATACCCTAGAAAGGTTTTTGATGGATCAAATTAAGATGAAACTCAAAGAACAAAAACCAATCTAGAATTAGAACAAGCATGCAAACAAGAACCAAAACAAGAAACACTGTAGCAACGTGGTTACTGTAGCACGCAAGGATCTGGAAGAATTGGTCTTTATTTCTTTTTGTCTAAAGTACTCCAAACAAAAGAGTACAAACCCTAAAGCTCTGATTGATCGATGCCCTTCAACAGGAGACAACCCCTCCTATTTAAAGGAGCAAAACACAGGAGTCCTGAATACAATTCCTAATCCTAGAAGGAGTCTCACTCCTAATCCTAGAAGGAGTATGTATTCAACACAACTCCACTTGGCCCAACCTGGCCAAATATAGTCTTGCACGCGTATGGCAACCCAGCCATACTCACGTGACTAACAACTCTTGCATGTGTACGGCCACCATGCTATACTCATGTGACTAACCATTCTTCATGTACACCATTCTCTTAGCCCGAACGTCCCACATGACATCCTTGACCACCAAGACCTCAGTTCCTCCCTGAACCTAGTCCCGAACCTCGGTTCCTCCATGAAACTAGTTTCGGTCCCGTCATTGACCACGTTCGTCCTTGAGCAATACCTGTGTAACACCCCGGCATCTAGTATGCCCGAATGCTACCAAACATAGACTAAACAACATCTAAATAGCACAAATTAAAGTAAATTACAGCAAAGGAGTAAATGCTAAAATCAAAAATTTCGGCAGCATCTCCTTTGTTTTTCCATGAATTGAAGCAACAACAATATGATCACAGGATATAGTATAAAGAATGACATCTAAATCATTAAAAACAAGGGTTCTTGCAACAGTATAAGCCTAGAATAATGATTCCAACCATCTCATGAGCCAAACGAAGTAAATGAGGAAACCAAGCACACAAATTAACCATTGCACCAAGTTGCATGGCACTCTTATTATCATGACCCAAATAAATAAATTGTCTATAAGTGTGGAGCTACGTGTAGATGTGTAGCTAATGCCCTTTCCCGTATGCCGATTTCATGGTACCTAAAAACAACATAAAACACAAGCGTGAGTTCAACACTCAGCAAGTATATTGCAATGGATCATAAAGATCAAATCAAAGCCAACATCAATACATACCATACTTAACATCATGATCGAATCATAATCTCATCTACAACATCATAGCCATGACAAAACACATTGTACACAACTCATTATCATCGTCATGTATGCAAAGCAATGCAATGCAATGCACATATCTCCTGGAAGCATATACCGGTATTGCTGAGTGCACACCCGTCGGCGTGCACTCTCTTCCCCCTTCCATCCCGTAGATGGAGGGTGCCTACGCATCACTTCCACTCACCACGTGGGTGGAATCAAGAGGTAGGTCTTACAACCATGGCACTCCGGATTAGTCATAACTTTCTCACCGACCTTACCGGACTAGTTATGACATTCTCACCGGCAAGACGACTTTCATGCCATGTATGCAACATATGCCATAAACATAAACAACTTGCATCAAACTGAACTAAACATGGCATAGCATCATAATAGTCTATTTTCATCATAACATTGGCAAGCACTAATCATGGCAAGATATCACAACATGTAAGCAATTTGCATCTAGTCACAATTAGCAACATACATTACACTACCCATTACAATACACTTGCCTTAACCTCGGGCGACGGATTGGCGGGATGAGGAGGGCACTCCCGGGGTCACACCACCTGCACATAGATGCCACAAAATCACAACGTGCCCTCAAAACAGTATGCCCTCGCCCTTTTACCCCGATTTCGCAAACTACTCCCGAAAATGAAAAAAAAAGAGAATCTGTCCCCCGCGAGATAGCATACTTCAATCTAGCATAACTTTAGATCTAGGACACCGAATCGATTAAACGAGTACATCCTCGCGTAGCTTATGAAATTTCCTAACTTTTTCTAAGTATATGGAAAAGCTGATTCGGACTCTAAAGTTGTTTAATCTACAAAACACTACATTCTGTCCCAGCTACATCACAGATTTGAACACGTTCGGTAAATCAAGCATAACTTTCAAACGGCTGGGCGGAATTGGACGTTCTTTATGTCCACTGAAAGGTATTAAAGTTACCTACAACTTTCTCAATAGGCGGCCGACCAAATTCCGATCTAAGGTCGCGAAAACTCAAACCCTATGTCGACTGCACAATCTGCCCGAAGCAGAGAACGTGGCAAACTCTAGTTTTCATCTAATCTACCCAATCGCAGCACCACCACTTGATCTAAAAGCATCCAAATACCCTCTATCACAGCCCCTAGACCAACCTCAAGGATTCCCCTAGCCATACCTTCGCCCGACGAACGATGAACCGACGAATCTCCTCCCGGTTCACGCGATTTCCTTCCTCGCTCCAAATCCACCAGATCTCCTCGTCGCGGAGTGCTCCAATTGATGGATCGGCGGGGTGGCGAGGTGGAGAACTCCCCTAGGGGCAGCAAGGATGGTGGAGAGGGATGGGGAGGAGAGGGGCGCAAGAGGGGGCGGCTAGGGGAGGTGGAGGCGCAAGGGGATGGAGGGGGTGGCGGCTAGGGTAGTGTGGGATGTGGGGGCACATGGGAGGGGGAGGGGCTAGGGTTTGGTGCGCATGGGGGCAGGCTATGCTGCCCCCCAACTCCCCCACATGGGCCGGGGACTCCCACCTACGACCCAAGTTAGTCCCCCAAGGCCCAAACTCCCCCGGAAGCCCAAATTCTCCCCCGAAAAGGCCCAAACTCACAGAAAAGGCCCAAACTCACAGAAAAGGCCCAAAAACATGACACCAAAGTCGTACCTTAATGCCGATATCGAAAATGACTCATACGGTCATTCCGTAGTGTCACAACCTGCACATGAGCAAACAAGAAACGAATCCGAGCACAAGTCCACGACTTGACTCAAAGTCAATCCATGCAACTACTCACACGAGCATTGCATAAAGTCCACTTCAAAACAAGCATCATGAAATTCTCGCGAATTTCATAATCTCAAATTCAAACCAAAATTCAATTTCAAAATTTGCTCAAAACCCTAATCGAGCAAAAACCATTCACGCCAGACCAAACACCGGTCTGTCGCAACTCACGATGGACCAAACATTTGGTCCGGCGTACATGCGAAACTTACTGGATTTGGAAAATTGAGTCCGGCACAAAATCGTTTGAAAACACGTTCACGGCAGACCAAAAGTACTTTGGTCCGGCGTAAATAGAAAACTTACTGTTTTTAGTCCAACACATATACAAAAACAGTCCTCAAAAACCTGTTCACGACGGACCAAAAATTTGGTCCGGCATGCATGTAAAAATAATCCTTCAAAATGCGTTCACGGCGGACTAAGGAATTGGTCCGACGCTAATGCAACAAGATGGTCCGGCGCAATTGCTTTGGAACTTTGGTCCGGCGCCAATGCAACAAGATGGTCCGGCGCAGGTGCGAACCTCACACCTCAAAGTTCCATTCACCACGGACCAAAGATTTGGTCCGGCGCAAGCGGTCCGGCGTAAAAGTGAAACTTACTGTTTTTGTGAAATTCAGTCCGGCGCTAAAGAGACACTTTTTCTTGTCAAATTGTCGAACACATGCACAAAACACATTTTTCAAATTCAATTCTTTAAGCCAATTTTTCAGCACATGATTTCACAATCTCCCCCTTGATGAAAACATTGGCAACACCACTTAGAATTGAACATTTGGCATTCACTTCACAAAAGGATTTTTGAACATACCAAGGAATCTCCCCCTTTTACCAATAAGCAAAGTGAAAAACCCCCCCTAAGAAGAAAAATGTGTGTGAATGTGCAATGTGCCCAAAAATTCAAAAATCTCCAAACTTCTCCCAAAATTCTCAAAATTCCACAAACTTCTCCCCCTTTTTCTTAAACTTCTCCCCCTTTGACAATGGATTCATCAAGAATAAAAAAGAGAGAAAAACAAGTTCAGAATTTTCCTTGTAGCAATGATTTCACAAGGAGAAACAAAAGAGTGCCAAGATAGGAAAAGATGAGCTCATTCGATCATATAACCTTATATATCACATAATATGCAAAATACATAAACTTGATGTGATTTTAACGAGTTAGGGAATGACATGCATCTCAACCTCAATTCAGTCAACTATAGCCAAGTACTAAGCAAGATCTCAGCAGAAAAGGCAAGGCTCAAAATTGAAGCAACTAAAAACATAGGGCGAGCAAGTAGTTTCAACTCCAATCTAGGAAACCAATTTAATCTTTAAATAATAAACTGCATGTGGCATGCTTGAAGCATACTTCTTTTATTTTCTAGGAGTGGCATGCTTGAAGCATACATCTTGTCTTTGAGGGAATGGCATGCTTGAAGCATACATCTTAACTTTTTAGGGAAAGCATGCCTGAAGCACACAACTTGAAGCTTTTGCTTTTAACAACCCTTTTTTTTACTGATTCCCTTTTCTTTTCTTTTTCTTCGATTGTAAACATGCAAAGAGATTAAAAGGTCTTTTGAAAGAGTAAAGCTGAAAACACACTTGCTTCATAGCCCAAATTTGTCAAGAAGATTCAATATCAAGCCTAGAAGAGTAAGATATCACAGAGTTTTTACCTATAGACAATCAGACCAATGAATTCCGCAATGTCATTTTTAGTCCAAGTGGAACAATTTAGATTATCATATACCAGCTCAATTACATAATATATAAAGAAATATGTAAAGCAAGCTCATCAAGTGAAAGAACTTGACAAGGAAACTCCCCCTCAAAACAAACCCATTGGATGAACAATCCCAAGTTCTCCCCGAATAAAAACAAAACGAGAAGAAGACAATGGTTTTGTGAAAATATCTGCCAATTGATGTTCAGTATCCACATGGTGAAGCACAATATTTTCTTTTTCTACATGATCTCTAAGAAAGTGAAATCTAATGTCAATATGCCCAAGAAAGAGAAATTACTGAAGAAGTGGCATGAACCAGATGTACTTTTTCTATCAGTTCTACATCCTCCAAATTCATCATCAGAGAAAGCTCTTAAACTAATGCATGAGGAATCAGAAAGCCAAATGCCAAAATCTTGAGTACCATGGAGATACCTGAAAATTCGCTTGATAGCTTGTCGATGTGAAGCACGCGGGGAAGCTTAAAAACGAGCACACAAGCACACAGCAAACTCCAATTCATCCTCAACAGCATCATCATCATCTTCATGAACAAAGATACTCTCCCCCTGAACATATGCACCTGTACCTGCACCATTTGGACTAGTGCCTTTTGCGAAAACAGAGGTGGAAGAAGCATCTTCAAAAATAACATTTTCAGCACGAGATGCACAAGTGAAGGAGAACCAAACCTTATCATCGAACATGTGGCGTGAGCATCCAGAATCTACTAGCCATATGTTCTCCTTCCTCACGTGAGAAGCCTACATAGAAGCAAAAAATGTCGAGGCCTCGGTACTGGGGTTAAAAATAAGATGGTTAGGAATCCATTACTAAGACACACGACGCATAACAGTAGGCACAACACGAGAATTTTTATGCACAAAATCAGATTTACCTTTTCCCATTTTTATAGTAACAGAAGGTGTTTTCATCACTTTAGGCGCATGAGAAGTAAAATGTGCTTTGCTGAAATTTGACCTAGCCTTAGTCATTTCCTTCTTTTGTTGTTTGGCTAGTCTAAAGCAAAAGTCTACTAAGTGTCCATCTCTACCACAATGAGTGCAAGTGTACTTGACATGATGTTTAGCTTTAACAGTAGAAGCACATTTTGCATTCATCATAGTAGAAGATAAAAAACCAGCAGATTGAAAAGCAATTTTCTTAGGCTCATTAGGAAACTCAATTTTGTAAGGAGTCTTGATGGCACTGTGGGTGTCCCGATCTTTCGATGAGAAGCACATGATCGATTTTTTTGGAGTCGACTTTGACGTTCCGACTACACTGTACGACGACGATGCGCCTAAGCAATCACTAAACCAACTCTGGCGGGTTATTGATCTTGCCGTAGGCACGAACAACCTGAACACGAGGTTCAATTCCTGCAAGCAACTGAAGAACAAGCAAGAACAATAGAATAAACAATCTTAAATTGCGGATAAAAGTGGAAGCGAAACAAAGTGGAGTCTTATTGATGATCTTGACAAGGTGGTCATCGGCTGGCTTTCGCAGGATGAAGTTTGCACTTGGCTAAACTAATCAAATTAAACCCAAAACCCTAAGGAGTCGATATCTAGCTATTTATGAAAGCTAGGGGCGTGGAAATCACGTCCAAAGCAGTAGGATACCAACTACAACTCTATTACAAGGTCCAAAGCCCAAGTCTTCTTGGTTTGGAAAAGTGACGCCAATTATTTTGCAGATTCCCGTCGACTCGGACGGAATTTGGGGATGGGGTTGGATCCATTGGAAAGAGGACATCGAAACATTTCAAACCAGTACTCATAGACCCCGAACACCCTTGTGTATCAAAAGTTATGGTCGTTTTAACTTGGAACTGTCCAGGATGCCGAATCCGAGTTGATCTTGTGCACCGAAAGAATTGGCTTCATGCTTAACACTTGGGAGTCCTTTTGTGACACTACGGAATGACGGTGTGAGTCATTTCCGATGTTGGCATGACGGTACGACTTTGGTATCATGTTTTTGGGCCTTTTCTATGAGTTTGGGCCTTTCCGGGGGAGAATTTGGGCTTTCGGGGGAAGTTTGGGCCTAGCGGGAGCTGTTTGGGCTTTAGGGGATGAAGTGGGCCGAAGGTGGGGGCAGTTTTGGGCCGTTTGGTGGAACTTTTGGGCAGCAAGGGCTGCTTCCCACACCCCCATGTGCCCCCCTCTTCTTGCGCCCCCTCCCACCAAACCCTAGCTGCCACCTCCCTCTCCTCCTCCCTCTTCCTCCATGGCGCCCCATCCCCTTGCCCCTCCCTCTCCTCCCCACCCTTAGCCGGCCCTAGCTCCTCCCCCTCATAGCCCCTCCAATCTCGCTGTCTGGGAGCTCTTCGTCCAAGGAGATCCGGCGTTCCTGGCGATTTCGGTGTCCCCGGCGTTCGACGGAGAGATCGGGCCGCGAGGAGGAGGCATTCGTCGATCGGGTGGTTCGCCAAGAAGAGGTATGCATTGGGGAAATCGTTGTAGAGATTGGGTGTTGTGTAGATGGGGAAGATCATGTTCTAATTTGGTGTTTAAGTGCTGTGATTAGAAGGATTTAGGAGATTTGCAATGCTGTGCCACGTTCTGTCCTCGGACAGATTGGGTCGTCGGCCTTCAGTCGTGATTTTCGCAATTTTAGATTCAGATTTTGGTCGACCGCCTGTTGAGAAAGTTGTAGATAATTTCAATACCTTTCAGTGGACACCAAGAACGCATAATTCCGATCGGCCATTTGAAAGTTATGGCTGTTTTACCGAACATGTTCAAAACTGTGACGTGATTGGGACAGATCGGGTTGATCAGTAGATTAGGCAATTTTAGAAGCCGAATCAGCTTTTCCCAATACTTATCAAAAGCTAAAAAATTTCCTAATCTTAGCGATGGTGTACTCTTTTACTTAATTTGGAGACCTATGCTAGTTTGAATCCTGCTATCCTGGGGGACAGATTCTCTGTTTTTTTGGCTTTGGGAGTAGTTTGCGAAGACGGGGTAGATGAGCGATTGTGTACTATTTTGTTGACACGGTTTGAGTGTGTGATATCTATGTGCAGGTGGTGTGACCCCGGGAGTGCCCTCATCCTCTCGCCAATCCATCGCCCGCGGTTAAGGCAAGTGTATTGGAATGGGTAGCGTGTTGTATGTTGCTTGTCTTGATTGATGCAAATTGTTATCATGATATGCTATCTCGCCATGATTAGTGTTTGCCCATGATATGATGAAAATGGTATGTTATGATGCTATGCAATGATTAATTGTTTATGTTTATGGCATATGTTGCATACATGGCATGAAAACTGGCCCGGTCGGTGAGAACGTCATAACTAGTCCGGTAAGGTCGGTGAGAAAGTTATGACTAATCCGGAGCGCCATTGAGTAAGACCTACCTCGTGATTTCATCCACCGTGGTGAGTGGAAGCGAGGAGTATGCACCCTCCATCTACGGGATGGAAGGGAAAAGAGGGTGCATGTAACACCCCGGCATTTAATATGCCCGAATGCTACCAAACAAAGGCTAAACAACAACTAAATACCATAAATTAAGATAAATTACAGCAAAGGAGTAAATTTTAGAACCGAAAATTTCGGCAGCATCTCCTTTGTTTTTCCATGAATTGAAGCAACAACAATATGATCACAGGATATAGTATAAGGAATGACATCTAAATCATCGATAATAAAGGTTCTAGCAGCAGTATAAGACTAGAATAAAGATTCCAACCATCTCATGAGCCAAACGAAGTAAATGAGGAAACCAAGCACACAAATTAACCATCACAATTTAAAGGAAGGAACATGTCATTGTTTATATGTGTGATGCTAAGTGATGACGTGTGACTAGCTCCCTTTCCCGCATGCCGGTTTCATGGTACCTAAGAAAACAACATAAACACAAGCGTGAGTTCATCACTCAGCAAGTATATTGCAATGGAACAAGAAAATACATTCTAATACCTTCATCACCACTTTTCACATACGACATCATACACATCTCATATTCATAGCGTAAGCATATCATTGACATCATCATATAACATCCTCATATAATGCAATGCAATGCGATGCACATATCTCCTGGAAACTCATACCGGTATGGTTGAGTACACACCCGTCGGTGTGCACCCTCTCCCCCCTTCCATCCCGAAGATGGAGGGTGCCTACTCCTCGCTTCCATACACCGCGGTGGATGGAATCACGATGTAGGACTTACTCATTGGCTCTCCGGAATAGTCATAACTTTCTCACCGACCTTCCCCGGACTAGTTATGACTTTCTCACCGCCCGGGCCATGTATCATGCCATGTATGCAAATATGCCAACATCATATTTAACTTGTACATTAACACATGGCATCACAACATAATAGACCGTAATTATCATATCAATGGCAAACATTAAAGCATGGCATGTGAACACATCATAAATTCAATTGCAACTCATCAGAACTAGCAACCTACAACTCGCTACCCATTCCGATACACTTGCCTCAACCACGGGCGACGGATTGGCGAGAAGTAGAAGGCACTCCCGGGGTCACACCACCTGCACATAGGTACCAGACACTCACAATCATGTCCACAAAATAGTACGCAAACACTCTTCTACCCCGACATCACAAACTACTCGCAAAACCCAAAAACAGAGGCTCTGTCCCGTCGGGACAGCAGCCTTCCAAAAGGCATAACTCGGGTTCTAAGACTCCGAATCGAATAAACGAGTACATCCTCGTGTAGCTTAGGAAATTTCCTAACTTTTTCTAAGTATATGGAAAAACTGATTTGGAATCTAAAGTTGTTTAATCTACAAAATACTGTGATTTGCTCCAATCACGTCACAGATTTTAATACGTTCAGTAAAATGAGCATAACTTTCAAACGGCTGGGCAGAATTGGACGTTCTTTATACCCACTGAAAGGTATTGAAATTACCTACAACTTCTTCAACAGCCATACGACCAAATTCCGAATCTAAATTGGTGAAAACCCAAATCCTAGGTCGACTGCTCATGCTGCCCGAAACAGAGAACGTGGCAAACTCAAGATTCCATCTAATCTACTCAATTCCAGCACCACCAATTGATCTAAAAACATGATAATACCCCTTAGAACATATCCTAGACCAACCCCAAGGATTCCCATGGCCATACCTTCGCCCGACGCATGAAACCCAACGGATCTCCTCCCGGTTCGCGCGATCTCCTTCCTCGCTCCAATTCCACCGGATTTCCTCGTCGCGGAGCGCTCCAATGGACGGATCTTCGGGTTGGTGAGGTGGAGAACTCCCCTAGGGGCAGCAAGGGAGGTGGAGAGGGGAGGGGAGGTGTGGTGGCGCAATGGGGAGAGGTGGTGGAGGGGTGGCGGCTAGGAGGAGGAGTTGGGGGGCAGCTAGGGCACCCAAGGGGGTGGGGGAGGCGCACAAGGGGAGGTGGGCGCAAGCAAGGGCAGGGGGAGGCCCTTTTTACCAGCCCAAACAGGTCTCCTACTCCCACATGGACTCAAACTCCTCCCCACCAAGGCCCACGACCCTTTCCCCTAGGCCCAAACTAACCCGGAAAGGCCCAAACTCCCGGAAACGGCCCGGAAACGCAAATAAACCTCATACCGTAAGGTTTTAACCCTAGATTTCACATTTTATAAGATTATGACAGTCCGTGGTGTCACAGTGCACGCTGACGGGTGTGCACTCGGCAATACCGGTATGTGCTTCAAGGAGACATGTGCATTGCATTGCATTATATGATGATGTTATATGATGATGTAGTATGATGATGTTATATGAAGAGGTCAATGTGATGCATTCAATGTGAATATGAGATGTTTATGATGTTGAATATGAAAAGTGGTGCTGAAGGTATTGAAATGTGTTTCTTGTTTCCATTGCAATATACTTGCTGAGTGATGAATTCACGCTTATGTTTTGTGTTGTTTTTAGGTACCATGAAACCGGCATGCGGGAAAGGGGTTTAGCTACACTTCTACACGTAGCTCCACACATATAGACAATTTTTATCATTCGGAGTCATGATAATAAGATTAGTGCCATGAATCTTGGAGTATGGCTTGTTTGTGTGCTTAAGTTCATCTTTTGCTTCATTATAATTTGTGGAGTGGTTGGATTCAGTATTTTAGACATGATACATTGCCATATCAATTGTTATTGCTGTTCTAGATGCCTCATATCATGTTATATCTTGCCTTATTATTACTGTTACTTCAATTCATGGAAAAACAAAGGAGATGTTGCCGAAATTTTTGGTTTTAGCATTTGCACCTTTGCTGTAATTTATCTTTATTTGTGGTATTTAGATGTTGTTTAGTCTATGTTTGGTAATGTCGACGATCGGAGATCAGGCTCCCGCCGAGCTTACTTATTGAATGAGGGATCAACAGGGGCCCCTTTGAGCGAGAGGGTGGAAGCGTCCGAGCAATGTCCAGATGAAGGAGACACGCGGTGTTTTATCCTGGTTCGGGTCTCTCCCTAGGGAGATAATAACCCTACTCCAGTGTATATGGTTTAAGGTCTGGCAAATTGCGTACACTTTTACTTGCGTGTGTGCGTCCCCCCTTCCACAGGGGTCAGGGGGTTTAAATACATGGTCCCCAATCGTATACATGGTAACTACCCCCTATAACTACGCCATGCTTCCGCACCTTCCGCTCCCGTGATCCGGGGTCCTTGAATCACGCCTCGTATCCAATTTATGGCGTACCTGTCCTGGATCTTCGGCGGACTGGTTGCCGCTTTCTTTCCTGGTGGTTTGACTGAGCCCCGCAACCATCCTCCGAGCATCTACCAGGCTCACCGAGCATGGTTGTTCGTGCCTGACCCGCGTGCTCGTAGACGAGCAATCGGTCTTCAGCGAGTGGAGGCGTATGCTCGTAGCCCGAGCATCGGGTTGCCCGGGTGCTCTCCTCGGGCATCCTCCGAGGGTATCGCATGGTCGGTGGCTTTTGGATAGCCGGGGCAAGATGGTCTTTATGCCGAATAGTTCAATCCCCGACAGCTAGCCCCCGAGGCTCAAGTGGGGAACCACCTGGCCCGGGCTTCTCCTTGAGCCTAAAATTCTTTGTAGGAGGGATTAGTTCCTTGCAGCGAAGCTCTACTGCAGCATCGAGCATGGCCTAGTCGTAGGCGGACGTACTGGTTCGCAACTGAGCTTCTGTCCTGTTGCACGACCAAGGAGTTGTGCTCGGATGAAGGGTCGATTAGTTGCGCTGGTTCCTTCTTCAAGAAGCGCCCCTGTAACGGTTATGCAGTTTCTTGGGAAACGTGCATTTACTAGGCAGTTTCAGCCGTAACGGACACCCGTTGCTTCGTGAAAGGTTGCGACGGCATTAAATGGGGCTTTTCATTGCCTTTTTAAGCCCAGACAACGCGGGAGGCGCCCTCACTTCGCATTTTGCTCGTGCTTGCTCGAGATCCCTTTTTCTTGCCTTCTCCACCCCTTGTTGCAATGGCGCGTTTCGGTGCTAGCCAAATGAATCGGAGGAGCCAAATGAACGGGAGGGGGAGATTGTTTCTTGCGAGCTCTACGCCATCAACGGGCTTCGCTTGCCCGAAAGTGAGTTCTTGGCCTCCGTGCTCGCCTTCTGTGAGTGCGAGATCTCCCACCTCAATCCAAATTCCATTCTTGCTTTGACAATCTTCTCCCATCTCTGTGAGGCATACGTGGGCGTGATGCCCACGGCCAGTCTCTTTTTCCATTTTTATTCGTCCTTCCGCACCGGTGGGAACACCCCTGCCGGCTGCATCTATCTTCGTCTCCAGACCAACCGTCCGTACGACTAACCCCTTCTTTCCCTGAAAGATTCGGTGTCGGGCTGGGCCGACCTCTGGTTCTATCAGAAGAAGGGGGAAGGAAGCTAGTTGACCTACTCCGGGGAGATCGCCCCGGCCACCGAGACCCCGCGCCCGCCAGTGCAGCCCGACGAGGAGAGGGTCCTTAGGACCATCAGTGAGCTCTCCCAGATGGGGCTCACTGTTCGGGACATTGCCCGGGACTTCTTCTTCAACTGGGTATCTCCTCTGCGGAGACGGGAGCACCCTTTCTACGAGATCACCGGGTGGCAGGACTTCACCAGCCAGGCGGACGCAGGTACGTTTCTTGGTCCCCTTTCTGTGCCTACTTCGGGACGAGCAAGGTTTTTAGTCCCTCACGTTATGTTCGTCTTACTGCTCCGAGGATGGACTGGGTCGAGGAGAAGGTCGCCGAGTTGTTCGGCGTCCCGAGGGAAAAGGAGCTGAAGCACCACCGCCAGTTCCCTAAGAACATTTTTGATCGTGGCGACGTGGTAAGTTTCTTCGTGTGCTCCGCCCGGGGATTTTTGCCCCAAGTTTGCCTTATCTTGCCATGGTCGCAGGAGAAGGTCGCCCTCGAGCTTGCCGTGGCGAAGGCGGAGCCAACGCGGCAAGGCGATGCCACAACCAGTGGCGCGCACAAGAAGACGACGAGCAAGCGTCGTCGACCATCTTCCTCGGCCTCCCCCGTCAGGTGCTCCAAGCATCAAGCCAAGACGCCGACCAAGCAGCACCTGGAGTATGCCGACCGGAAGAAGGTAAGGGAGCTCGAGTGGTGGTTCGCTGACTTCAGGAAGAAGAAGCCGGAGCTGATGATTCGTCTGCAACAGCTGGCCGAGGAGGCGAAGAAGGCCGAGGCGGCAGCCTAGTCCACCGCGAGCAGGGAGCAACTGGAGAAGCAGATCAAGATCCTCCAAGCTCGGCTTGCGCAAGCGGTTGAGGACCCCGCCGAGGAGGAGGAGGAGGAGGAGGAAGACATCATTCCTCTTTCCAGGAGGAGACGAAGGTCAGCGGACTCCGCGTCGGTCCGCCTGGCCTTAACTCTGGAGGGCGCCGACATGGAGTTGGTCGACCCTAGGATGGCGAGGGCCAGTGACACGGCCCAGGAGCCTACGACGCCGCCGCGGGCAGGACGCCCGCCGTTCATAGCGAGGAGACAAAAGACGAGGGTGCTCATCCGGTGGAAGGTAATCCTTCGTCCGGCCCTTTCGTTCCTTTCTGCTTTCCTCAATTTTCCGAGCTAACCCCACTCTGTGGGCGTGATAGCTCCCTTGTCAATTTTGGACCTTCAGCAAATGGCTAAGGAGATTTGGGACTCTGCAGTTGATGCCGAGCTCGAGTGCATCATCAACTTGGTGATGTCCGAGGGCCTGGAGGAGCCGCCTCAGGCAAGTTCTCCGGAGGCCACCGAGCGTCAGCAAGAAGACGCCGATCTTCCACCGGCCGAGGAGGAGCAGGGCTCCCAGGGGGTCGAGTGGTCCGAGACCATGGCCCTAGTCCCTTTCGAGGGGACGGGTGTGGCGCTGAGCATGGAGCCTATCCCGGAGGTTGCTCGGGAGACTACCTCCGAAGCGCAGCCCCCGGGCATGGAGACTGGGCCAGGGGGTGAACTTCCCTAGCCAAGCCCTTCTGTGGAGCCGGCCCAACTGGAGGATGACCAAGATTTGCAAGCCTCGAGGGAAGATCATCCACAAGGCGAGCAAGTTTTGGAGCGAGAAGCCGCCTTGGCGTTGCTGGGAGTGTCGGATGCTCGGGAGGAGCATTCCCGTGGCCCGAGCGGAGCGCCTAGCCGGGGCGAGGATGAGGAAGGTTGGGTTAACCCATTCTTCCGTGTTGGCGCGACCGACCGCCAACGGCTCCAAGACAAGTTTGTCAGCTAGGCTCTCGTGGTGAGTTTTCCTTCTACTGGTATTTCGCCTTTTCTTCTATGATCGGGTTTTTGATGGCGGTTTGAGCCTTCTCTTCTGCAGTTCGCTGCTTAGGCTATGGAGAATATCGATGCTTCCACCGTCTCCGCGAAGGAATACTGGAGTTATCACAGCGAGCTGGACGAGAAAATCGCCGACCTCGAGCGTCGGATTTCTGAAATGCGTGCAGCCGACCAAAGGGAGCTGGAACTCGCGAAGAAGTCCGGCGCCGAGCTTCAGAACCAACTCTTCCAGAGCGAGGCGGTGAAGGCCACCTTGGAACTCAAGTGTGCCGACCTTGAGGGGGAGTTGAGGCAACTGAGGCAGGAGGTCCCCGAGCTGTGCCACGTCGTGCAAGCAGCTCGGGAGCGCGAAGACGCCCAAGTCAAGGAGGTCCAGTGCCTCTGAGAGAGCGCCGTCGAAGGTCGGTCGGCTCGAAGGAAGGTCCTGGACCTCGAGAGCGAGCTTGATTTTGATGGCGCCGTGATGGCACTATGGGTGTCCCGATCTTTCGATGAGAAACACACGATCGATTTGTTAGAGTCGACTTTGACGATCCGACTACACCGTATGACGACGATGCGCCTTAGCAATCGCTAAACCAACTCCAGCGGGTTATTGATCTTGCCGTAGGCACAATCAACCTGAACACGAGGTTCAATTCCTGCAAGCAACCGAAGAACAAGCAAGAACAATAGGATAAGCAATCTGAAATTGCGGATAAAACTGGAAGCGAAACAAAGTGGAGTCTTATTGACGATCTTGACAAGGTGGCTGTCCAAAGACAACTCAGAGGATCAAGTTTGCACTTGGCTAAACTAATCAAATAAAACCCAAAACCCTAAGGAGCCGATGTCTGGCTATTTATGAAAGCTAGGGCGTGGGAATCACGTCCAAAGCGATAGGATACCAACTACAACTCTATTACAAGGCCCAAAGCCCAAGTCTTCTCGATTTGGAAAAGTGACGCCAATTGTTTTGCAGATTCCCGTCGACTCGGACGGAATTTGGGGATGGGGTCGGATCCGTTGAAAAGAGGACGTCGAAACCTTTCAAACCAGTACTCATAGACCCCAAACACCCTTGTGGATCAAAAGTTATGGTCATTTTAAGTTGGTGCTGTCCCGGAGGCCGAATCCGAGTATAACTTGTGCACCGGAAGAATTGGCTTCATGCTTGACGTTTGGGAGTCCTTCTCCATGGTTCCTAAGGACAACAAAATCATCACGAGGATTAAATAGCATTCCATTCATTAAATTATTTGTATGCAACCCGAGAGCATATTCACCTGGTAATTGAATTGTCGTGCCCGAGCTCGAGTAATTGGCCCTTGTATGACATTGTTGGTTTCCATTGGGTTTGTAAGTATGGCCGTATCCATGGTAGTGATGTCCTCATCAGATTTAGTCAAGGAAGAGCTCGCCGCCCTTCAGGTCGAGCGTCGGGGTAACCCGTAGATGCCCTCCTGTATTTTTCTTCCTTTTTTGTAAGGCAACGAACGATGATTTGTAAATAGAAGTCTTGTTTTTCTGCCTTTGTTCTAGATGCCTTTGAAATGGCTGATAGTTGTCCTGTAAACAAAGGAGCAATAACAGAAGAGAAAAATACTTCGCGCAGAAGAGTTTTAAACGTCATAGTTTTTTCGTAAAAAAGACGCGATTATTCGCTCCTACTAGTCCCCGCTACGGACAAAAGTCGTGCACCTGAGTTACGAGCACGGGTTTGTTCGTAGGAGAGTTCGAAAAAACTACCCAAGGCGTGCTCGTAGCTTACGAGTATGGTCGCACGCGTGGTGAGGGTTAAACAAGCCTTGAGCCGACAATGCTCATGCTGTCCCAACGCGCCAAGGTCGGAACCGAGCCTGTTGATCAGCCCGAGGGTGTCTGTATGCGACCGTTTCATGCAGCGAAAAGCTAATGCGGATGGTGATCGGCTTATGTAGACGACCTTCGGGCGTTCGGACTCAGCGACATAGCGGTTGGTGCACATGCATCGCTGGTTGTGCTCGTTTGTCGAACTTATGAAATTAGTGTTTAGGAAATTACTGCAACTCATTTATCCTTTTAGATAGAATAGGAGGCATAGCACGACGAATAAAATCGAATTTTAATAAAATAACGCTGGTAATCGAGAAAAAAGGATGTTCGAATTGAAATATACCTAAACATGGAACTTACGTAACTGGTCTATGTTCCAGGTGCTGGTGAGCACTCATCCATCCTCCATCGCAAGGCGAACGGCTCCCGGGCGTGTTGTAGAAATGACCGAGTAAGGTCCCTCCCATCTGGGGGTTAGCTTGTTGGCTTTTGACAGGTCCTGAACTCGGCGTAGGACCAGATCGCCAACCTGCAGGGTCCTTCGCCGAACCGATCTAGCTGCGTGCCTACGAAGCGCCTGTAGGTAAACTGCGGATCGGAGTGACGCCCGTTCTCGTGTTGCCTCTGCGAGGTCTAGATCGACGAGCCGCTCGATTTCCTGGTCGACGGAGCCGACCAACTGCACCCTTGGGGAACCCAGCACGATTTCTGCAGGCAAAATGGCCTCTGCACCGTATATGAGCTGGAACAGGGTCTCTCCTGTAGCTTGACTTGTCGTGGTGCGGATCGACCAGAGGATGGAAGGAAGCTCGTCCACCCACCCCTGCTTGTGCTGGTTGAGGTTTTCAAAGACCCTCTTTTTTATTCCTTGAATTATTTGCCCATTCGCTCGTTCGGCTGCCCCATTGCTCTGTGGGTGTGCCACGGAGGCGAAGCAAACCTTGGTTCCGACCTCCTCACAGTAAACTTGGAACAGTTCACTAGTGAACTGAGTTCCGTTGTCTGTGATAAGGCGATTGGGTATTCCAAACCGTGTTACCACATTGTTCCGAAAGAACCTCCTGGCTGCTTGGGCCGAGATGGTTGACACGGGCTCGGCCTCGATCCACTTGGTGAAAGTGTCGATGGCTACGAGTAAGTACTTGCAACCTTTCCGACCTCGGGGAAAGGGTCCGAGAATATCAAGACCCCTGGTCGAAAATGGCCACGAAAGTGGAATGGTCTGGAGCGTGTATGCTGGTTGATGGATCTTGCGAGCATGAAACTGGCACGCTCGGCAGGTTATCACAATCGACCGGGCATCCGCCAAGGCCGTTGGCCAATAGTAACCCAACTGGAAAGCTTTGCTTATGAGCGTTCTAAACGACGAATGAGCTGCACACATCCCTTCATGGATGTCGCGAAGGAGGTACTGGCCCTCCTCCTGGGAGATACATTTGGAGAGAACTCCTAACGCTCCCTTGCGGTATAGGTCACCTTCGATCATTCTGTACTGAGAAGATTGCCTTGTAAGACGGGAACGCTCGGCTTCTTCCTCGGGCAGTGTTCCATGCGCGAGGTACTGGATGAATGGCGTCATCCAACTCGCGCCTTGCTCGAGGAGAGAGACCGTACCGTCGGTCTCTGGTGCCTCCTCTACAGAGGGAATGGAGGGCTTGTGTAGGTGCTCGACGAACACCCCTGCCGGGGCGGCAGTTTGGGAGGAACCGACCTTGGATAGTTGGTCGGCCAGGGTATTATCCTTCCTGGGAATGTAGAGTACCTCAAAATTCTTTAAGTACTTCTCCATCTTCCTTACTTCGACCAGGTAAAGCGCCATTGAGGTATCGGAACACTGATACTCCTTATTAACCTGGTTCATGACCAACTGTGAATCGCCTTTCACGGTGAGCTGTTGGACTCCCAGCGATTTGCATGCTCGTAGTCCGGCCAAGAGGCCTTCATACTCTGCTGCGTTGTTGGTCGCAGCAAAGTGCAACTGGACGGCGTGCTGGATCTGTTCCCCTCCGGGGAGACTAGCACGACACCAGCCCCCGAGCGTTCGTATGCTCGGGACCCATCGAAATACATAGTCCAGCAACCCTCCTCGGACCCGGCGGGCCCATGTGTCTGTGGGGCCGGGGCTGTCCATTCCGCCACGAAGTCCGCCAATACTTGGGACTTGATCGCAGTGCAGGCCGAAAACTGTATGTCAAACTCGGTGAGTTCCATGGCCCACTTTTCTATACGACCACTGGCGTCTTGGTTTCTCAGGATCTCCCTGAGTGGAAATCTGGTTGGGACCACAATTTTGTGGGCTTGGAAATAATGACGTAGCTTCCTGGAAGCTATGAGCAGTGAGTACAAGAGCTTCTGAACCTCAGGGTAACGCTCCTTCGGTCCGTGTAGTACTTCACTGATATAGTAGATAGGTCGTTGGACACCATCCTTTCCACCACCTACACCGCACTTACGGCATGCGGGGTTGCGGCTAAATACAGCAGCAGTGCTTCTCCTGCCTTGGGGACGACCAGGACGGGTGACTTGGACAGATACTGCTTTAGCTCTTCGAACGAGCAGTTAGCATCTTCTGTCCAGGCGAAGCCATCGTGCTTGCGCAGGGCTTTGAAGAACGGTAGCCCTCGTTCCCCTAGTCGTGAGATGAAGCGGCTCAGAGCGGCCATCCGACCGGTTAGGGTCTGTACTTCTTTCACACACGTGGGAGGTCTCATATTTTCGATGGCCTTGATTTTTTCCGGATTTGCTCCGATGCCCTGTGGACCGACCACGTAGCCAAGCACCTTGCCGGCTCTCGCACCGAAAACGCATTTTTCGGGGTTCAACTTTATTTGATGCTTGTTGAGATTACAAAACGTTTCTTCTAAGTCGGTGACATGACTTGAAGCACGCTTGCTTTTGACGACTATGTCGTCTAAATAGACTTCCAAGTTCCGACCTATTTGATCCGCGAAGGTTTTCTGCATAAGGTGCTGAAAGGTTGCTCCAGTGTTTCTGAGACCGAACGACATGGTCGTGTAGAAGAATGTACCAAACGGAGTGATGAAGGAGGTCTTTTCTTCGTCATCAGGCAATATGCTAATCTGATGATATCCCGAATAAGCATCCAGGAAGCTCATTATTTGGGACTCCACTGTTGCGTCGACCAATTGGTCTATACGAGGCAGCGGGTAGTTGTCTTTGGGACAAGCGGCGTTCAGGCCTGTGTGGTCGACACACATGCGCCACTTGCCCCCCTTCTTCCTCACAATGACCGGATTGGCCAGACACTCCGAATGCTCGACCTTGGCCTTGAGGAGCTTATCGAGCTCGTTCTGGATGATCGCCTGCTTTTCCGAGGAAAATCGCCTGAGTTTTTGTTGCACTGGCTTTTTACCAGGCTGAACCGCTAGCCTGTGCTCGATCACCTCCCTCGGGACTCCGGGCATATCGGATGGTTCCCAGGCGAACGCATCTGAATTTTCCTGAAGGAAGGTGATGAGCTCGAGTTCCTATTTGGGATCTAAGGAAGATCCCAAATGTACGACCTTGGCGGGTTCCAACTTATTGAGTGGAACGGCCTTGGTCTCTTGTCGGGACCCCGAATTTGCAAATCCGGACCCTCTGTGTATTCAACACTAGTCCAGGAACGCGCTAGTGCACACAGTCTTAACATCGGTAAATATCACAATCATACCATTCGATGCTAATAAAGTACTTTTATGTAAATAACCAAACTGGTTACTCGACCTTATGGTCAAGTCACAAATGTACGCCTCGCAGGGCGATATTTATTAAAGAGAAATAGTAGCAGCGGAAAATCAAATAAGGTAACATCGTGGCGCCATCCAAAGATACCACAGGCAATCGACCGGGCTCGCTCCCTACGTGAGCGGATCCTCTTGGAGCTCCTCCTCCAAAGTCGGGCGTAGTGTCCTCTTCAAGCGGTGTTGTGTTGAGGCAAGGGTGAGTACTTGGTACTCGGCAAGTCATGCAATGAATGCAGGCTAATATACTATATGCATGGCTTGGTACAAAGGAATAGCTCAAGGTATATTTGCGATGCTTGACATTTGACAAGTAATATAAGTAGATTCGAAAGCGGTAGAAACAAGTAAAGCATAAATAACTTTTCAAGAAGTTTAACAACCATCTTCCCATCCTAAACCACATTTCCATCAACATCATTATTAATCCAACCCAACTTTTCAAACCAAGTTATTTTTGAGAAAATCTAACCCTTGATTGTAATTCCCGAGCGATGTCCAATACCGCGGACACGGCTATTCGAATAGATTCTAAACTCTGCAGAGGTTATGCACTTTACCCACAAGATACAGTCAAACACCACAAAGGCGAGTTCCCGTAACAAAGTCTTTCAGAGACTTCTAACAATACAAGTGGTCCTCCCCGGTTATTGCGCACTAACCCTTCCCTTCGCTAAGGCGAAGTCTAGGCCAATCAACCGTTAGATGGGTACTGGCCTCGGCCAGACGCTCCCATACAACTTACACAAAGGGTGTAGTTGACCTCCCGAGGTCCCACAGTGCGTTATTAGCAACTTAGTCAAATAGGTCCGTCCCATTACAGATATGTGGTTGCACGTTAGACCCAGTTCAAAGGCTTGCAAGGTTAAGTCCTTAGGGTGACCAGGGCAAGACTACCCGAAGAACCAAATCAACATCCCCAATGCCACAATCGCCCACTGATTACTCTTGCCACATGCCCTGGCCGAAAATCGTTTATCAAACCCCAATTGATTACCATGCACCACGTGCCATCAACATCACATGATACTTTTCCAAAACAGGTTCAATATGTCATTAAGTCAATATTAACATTTGATTGTCCAAAATCATGTCATGAGCACGTAGCAGGTCTAAGCAAAGATACTACAACGGTCTAAACCCATGTTGGCAATTTAATAATGTCCAACTAGTAATCCACAACTAGGGTGACAAGGGTCATGGCACATACTTAAGTAATCAAGGTGTCATCTGACAAATTGGTATTTATCTAACCCCCATGTTTAAACAAAGTATTTTTCTAATTGAACTAGCATGCAATAGTTTAAATCAAAATAGATTTCGAAATAGGATCAACATGGTCAAAGCACAACTTGCCTTCAAAAAGTACTTGTTCTTGGTCTTGAGTTGGATCCTGAGTCAATACTTCTCCTTGAATCCTTAGGCACTTCAACGTCTACTCGTAAAGCGTGCAAATAGCAAATACACGAATAAACAATAGGCAAAAAGTGTCCAAACATCCAAATAAAATCCATAAACAGAGAAAACATAATTTTATGAATTTTTAGAAACTGGAATCGTCAAATTTGGAGTTAAAATGCAAAAGTTATGATTATTTAAAGTTCAAATAATCAATTAAATAATTTTACAGAGAAAAACTTTAGTCCAAAAATTAAATAAAATTCATATTTAGGTAAATCTCAATTTTATACAAATTTAGAAATTTGAATCACTCAAATCGGAGTTGAAACGCAAAAGTTATAAGCTTTTGAAGTTTTGAAATTCAAATCAATTATTAAACCGAATTATTAAATCATTTTCTTTTTCGGAAAAACATTTATTGCGTCAGCAAGGACACGTGTCAGCCTCTGATTGGCCTGCTGACGTCAGCCGGTCCATGGACGTGGTCCACGCTCGGCTCGGGTCTACCGTGGACTCGGTCCACGAATCCACGTGTCGCTGACATGTGGGCCCTCTGACACGCGGGTCCCGCGTGTCAGAGACACGCTCCCCACGCGCGTGGGCGCGGCTAAGCACACGTGGCACAATCTCGGCCGTTGATTTGAAAATCAACGGTCCAGATTGGATCTGGATACCACGCGTTTGGGTTAACGCGGTCAATCCACGCCGTTGGATCCAGATCTAACGGTCCAAAATGGATCCGGCCCCTGACACTAGATCTAATCTACACCGTTCGATCCCGATCTAACGGTTAGGATCTAACCTAGCTCTAACGGCGTTAGGGCGCACGTGGAACTCACCGTAGCAGTCGGATCCGGATCGGACGGCGGAGAAAGCTCGAAGTCGGCGATGGCGGCGCGGCGGAGCTGGTTCACCGAGGTCGGAGAAGGCGACCAACGCGGCGGCGTTCTGGGGCTGCTCCGGTGAAGTGAAAGACCACCTCGGGTGCGCCTTGGCCGGACGGTTTCGGAACCGGGCTCAGACGCGGCGGAGAACGGCGGACGGCGGCGAGGCGAGACAAAAACCGTGGCGGCGCTTCACGCAACTACGGCGAGCGATTCCGGCAAACCTACGGCGGCTAGAGCTCGGTGGGTTAGGGCAAGGAGTGCGCGGGGTCACGGCGGTCCTCGGGGTACCACCCGGTACTTAAATGCCCTCGGCATGCGCGCACGGGACGGAGCCCTAATCCCACACGTCGGCGACGTTGCGGAGGAGTCCGGCTCGGACTCGGCGGACGACGACGACGGCCGTCCCACGTGGCACGATCGACGGCTGGGATCGCACGGGCGTGAACGGGTCCGGATCGGATCCGATCGGATCGGTCTTGCGCGAGTTGGCCGTTGGATCTCGATCCAATCGGTTCACGTGCTTAGGGTTTGGACCTGGTCGGCCGAGTCACGTGGCTCGGTCGGGTCGGTCGGACTCGAACTCGAGTCTGACTCAGGCTCGGTCGGATGAACAGTACAAACCCACTCGCATTTTCCAGCGATTTAATAATTAAAATAATTCCCAGTAACTCATTTAATTCATTAAAAATAGCAAAAGACTCAGAAAAATTCCCGAAAAATTCTGGAAAATATTTTGGATCATTTTGGACTCAAATAAAATATTTCCAACAAAATTTTATTTGCAAAGTTTAATTCTTTAATTAATTCAAAATGGAATAAATTCAAATAAATTCCAAATAAATCCAAATAAATTTCAGAAAATTCCAAAAATTCACCAAAGTGCCAAATCACACATGAATTTAAGGAAAGCAAAATTTTGGGGTGTTACAAACCTCCCCCCTTAATAGAATCTCGTCCCAGAGATTCAGTGGCTCACTCTGAGAATAGGTTTGGAAACTCTTTCTTCAAATCCTCTTGGCTCCCAAGTCGCCGCTTTCTTCATGGTTGCTCCACTCGAACTCTCTGTAAACGGGTTGACTTATTTCTGGTCTCTTGATCCATTGTGTCTAGAATCCTCACGGGATGCTCCTTATAAGTCAAATCCTCTTGCAACTCAATTGACTCTAGCGGCGTCTGTTCCTCAGGAACTCGGAGACACTTCTTCAACTGGGACACATGGAATACATCATGTACTCCTGTTAACGACTGTGGCAACTCCAGCTGATAAGCAACTTCGCCTCTGCGGCTCAAAATCTTAAATGGTCCAACATAACGGGGTGCAAGTTTCCCTTTGGCATGGAACCTCTTAACTCCCCTGAGAGGCGTAACTCTGAGGTATACAAAGTCTTCCGGTTCAAAACTCAAATCCCTGCGACGGTTGTCAGCATAACTCTTCTGTCATGATTGGGCTATTTTCAACCTTTCCCTAATCATGGCAATCTGCTCTTCAGCCTCTTGAAGAATATCAGGCCCAAAGACACATCGTTCACCTGTCTCATTCCAATTCAATGGTGTCCGACAGGGTCGACCATACAGTGCCTCAAAAGGTGACATCTATAAACTAGCCTGATAACTATTGTTGTAACTGAACTCGGCATACGGCAAACTCTTATCCCAAGAGGTAGCATAAGCCAATGCACAAGCTCTTAACATATCCTCCAGAATCTGGTTGACTCTTTCGGTCTGTCCATCCGTCTGTGGATGATAGGCTGTACTAAAGTTCAAACGGGTTCCCATGGCTTCATGCAACTTATTCCAGAACCTTGAGGTAAATTGGGTACCTCTATCCGATACAATCCTTTTTGGCACTCCGTGCAAACAGACAATCCTGATCATGTACAATTACGCTAATTTATCTCCGAGTAAGTGGTCTTTACGGGGCTAAAATGGGCTACTTTAGTCAAGCGATGCACTATAACCCATATGGAGTCATAACGTCCTTGAGTCTTCGGCAAAGCGGTAGTGAAATCAATTCCGATTTCCTCCCACTTCCACTCGAGGTATTTTCAATGGTAGCAATCCTCGCTGGTCTCTAATGCATTGCCTTGACTCTCGGCATACGCCGCACAATGCAACATGCTCGGCAACTTCACGTTTCATACTTGGCCACCAGAATCTTTCCTTCAGATCCTGATACATCTTGGCGCTTCCAGGATGAATTGAGTACTTGGAGTCATGGGCTTCTTCCAAAATCAATTGCTTTAACTCCTTTTTGTTAGGCACACAAATGCGATCCTTCATCCATAACGTGCCTTGCTCATCCAACTTGAAGTCCTCTGCCTTGCCTTCTTCCTTGATGGACTTAATCCTGCGGATCTTGTCATCATCCTTCCTCCCTTCTCGGATCTGATCTTCTAGGGTAGGCTTTACTTCTAATGCGGCCAAGAATCCGCTTAGGTACCACCTCGATCTTCATTCTCTGGAAATCCTCACATAGCTCATCCTGGCTTGTGGCTAGCAACATGCTCACGGTATGGCTTTTCCGACTCAAGGCATCGGCAACTACGTTGGCCTTCCCGGGATGGTAATGGATTCCAACATTGTAGTCCTTGATCAACTCTAACCATCTCCTTTGCCTCATATTCAGATCCGACTGGGTGAATATGTATTTAAGGCTCTTATGATCCGTATACACTTCACATCTGTTCCGATCGAGATAGTGACGCCATATCTTCAAGGCATGCACTACGGCAGCCTAACTCTAGGTCATGTGTCGGATAATTTTCCTCATGCGGCCTTAATCGCCTTGATGCATAAGCGGCGACCTTTCCATCTGCATCAAAGACACATCCAAGTCCTTGGCGCGATGCGTCACAATAAATATCAAAGCTTTGAGCAACATTCGGTAGAACTAACACCGGTCTTGATGTCAATCGCTTCAGCTCCTGAAATCCTCTCTCACATTCTCGACGTCCATGCAAACTTCTTCTCCTTTTCAGCAATTGCGTAAGAGGTTTCGCAATTGTCGAAAAGCCTTCAATGAAACGGCGATAGTATCCTCGCCATTCCAAGGAAACTCCGAACTGGGTCACAGTCTTGTTTGCTCCCAATGTAACACAGCTTCTACTTTGCTTGGGTCTACTGGCGACTCCTTCATGCGGTCATTACATGTCCAAGAAACTCCACCTTGTCCTTCCAAAAATCACACTTGCCGAACTTGGTGAAAAGTTGTCGTTCCTCACTTTTCCAAAACTCGCCTTAAGTGTTCGGCATGTTCATCCTCTGTCTTGGAGTAGATTAGGATATCATCTATGAACACGACGACAAACTTGTCCAAATATTCAATGAACACCTTATTCATCATATTCATGAAATAATCTGGCGCATTAAATCAGCCCAAAGGACATAACTGTAAACTCGTAATGTCCATATCTTGACGAGAATGCAGTCTTCGGAATATCTTCTGATCGGATCTTCAACTGATGGTATCCCGATCTCAGATCAATCTTAGAGAAAACTCCGGCTCCTCTCAGCTGATCAAACAAATCATCAATCCTGGGTAGCGGATACTTATTCTTCACGGTGACTTCGTTGAGTGCACGGTAGTCGATGCACATCCTGAAACTTCCGTCCTTTTTCTTGACAAACAAAACTGGTGCTCCCCACGGCGACGAGCTCGGTCTGATAAATCCTTTCTCCATTAACTCCTCTAGCTGTTTCTTCATCTCTACCAACTCCTCGGTGGACATCCGATAGGGTCTCTTTGCTATTGGTGCTTTGTGCAGTACAAGCTCTATCACAAACTCTATGTCCCTGTCTGGCGGCATACCAGGTAGATCTTCAGGAAAAACATCTGGGTACTCATTCACTACTGAGACATCCTCTATGCTGATTGCCTTGGTACTGTTAACCATCAACTGTCCATCTCTAACGGCAGTGGCTTGAAATTTCACTTTCTTTCCACACGGGCTCTCAACTGAGATAGTCCTTCGTCCACAATCCAATACGGCCTTGTGCTTGGATAACCAATCCATTCCCAATATAACGTCTAAGGTCTAGGTTTCCAAAATAATAAGGTTTGCTAGGAATTCTATTCCATCTATTAGTATTCTCACCCCGGAACATCCTACTTTCGTTCGGAGTTCGGAACTAGGGGTTTGAACTAAAAGCATGCATCTAAGTCTTGCAATCCTCAAATCATTTCTAGTAGCAAAGCCTTGCGAAACAAACGAATGCGAAGCTCTAGAGTCAAACAAAACTGTTGCAGGTACTGAGTTAACAAGTAACTTACCCAGTACGACGTCCGTAGCATTCTGCAGTGCATCTGCGGTGACATGGTTGACTCGGCCTCTCACCACGGTCTGGGGTGTGGCTCCTGGTCTTTGGCGTCCTAGCTGGGTGGTTCCTAGATTGAAGCGAACCGGGTCACTCCTGCTGTCTTCTTTGGACAACTATTGGCAAAGTGTCTGGCTCGTTGCGATTGTAGCAGCGTCTCACTTGTTCCTTGCTAATCGCTCGAGTAAGCGTTTCTAGCGGGGTGGGTGCAGTAGTTCGATTGACAGGTCTTAGTCTTTGGGATGGTGTCCTTGTTGCATTCTGTGGTTGAAATCTGAAGAATTGATTTGGTGCAACTCTTAGGTGTTGTTGCGTTCCCTGGCGTGATCCTTGCTGTTGCATCCTGCGCTTCCTGTTCTCATCCAGTTCCTTGCGCTTGTCCTCAAGAATAAGCGCCTTATTCACCAGCTCTTGGAAATCTGGAAAGGTGTGGGTGATCAATCCTACTTGCAATCCTGAGTTAAGTCCCTTCATAAAACGAGACTGTCTGGCTTTATCCGTCGCTACATCCTCAGGTGCGTAGCGTGCTAGCTGTGTGAACTTGTTCAGGTAGTCGGCCACTGGCTGATTACCTTGCTTCAGTGCTCTGAACTCCTCCTTCTTAAGGTCCATGATTCCTTCAGGCACGTGATCTTGTCGGAATGCATTGTGAACTCTTCCCAAGTGATATCTTGAGGGTTCTCTTGCGTGGCACAGAAGTTCTCCCACCATTCGGCGGTTGTTCCTTCGGTGATGAGAAGCGTAGAGTACCTTCTCATTTCCTATACATTGAGCTATGTGTAGCTTCCTCTCAATTGACCTTAACCAATCATCGGCCTCCAATGGATTGGCATTCCCAGAGAAAGTGGGTGGGTGAGTCCTCATGAACTCTGACAGTCTTGTATTCTGGCGTGGTCACGATTAACTTGATTAGCAAAGTGGATCACGCAGATGACGTGTTGCATTTGTTGCATCATAGCATGCATCAATCGAGTGCAGGCAGCGAGAAAAGCTCCGAAATTCTGCACATCCAGTGGCGGTGCTGGTGCTCCCTCATTGGGGTTTTCTGCTGGGCGAGAACCACTCCCATTGCTTCCAAAGTTTCCACGGGTGTTCACCATCTGTCGATTTGCTCTAGGTTTAGAGATGAGAGGGAAACAAGAATAGACAAGTAATATGGAACTTATGCGGGGCGAAAGGTGTAACTTTAAGGTCCTACTTTATTATTAATAACTTGGTATGGCTGCTTACAATGCCTAAGGGCCTTGCAACACATACTGCACACTCAGCAACCAATGAAAATCCAAATCGAACTAACTCTGGAGTCTAACGCCTAAAGGGTGACTCTTTATTCTATGACGCGACTCAGCGAAGGAGTCTCACTATAGAACCTATGCTCACTCATCGAGAAAACCTCCACGGCCTGGGTACGGGTGAAGCGGCATAGGCGCGAAACGATTGCCATGTCCAGCAACTGTGTCCTCTGTGGTAGTCGAAGAAGCAGTGTCCTCATCGAGATCTGACTCCTCGGATCGGCTCGTGTGTAGCTCAATCTTGGCTCTGGGTCCGGTCCGTACAAAGTCATCTCTAATTCGTCAATCCTTCGCAGAAGGTGTGCCACATACTCTTGAGCTTCCCGCCATCTCGTTCTTCTCTCGCCGTGATCTCCTTGGCGGGCCTTCGTAGCTCCTTGCTTGTATTATCTAGTACATCCTCTTGGCGACAACAAATCGTGCCAAGCTGTGTAACCATGGCGTCCTCATCCTGAATCGCCTTCGGGTCAAGAAGGTTATCGCTGCGCGGATGATAACGGAACACCGTGCTCTCCAACTCTCTGGCGTAGATACGGGTAATGTGCCGCATTGCTCGTCGTGATACTTCTTGGATACCCATCTGCATTGTAGACCTCTGGCGGTCACGGTGTATCGAGCGATTGCCTGGCCCTTCTTCCTAGCAGTACCTCAATCTTTACGTCACAAGCCTTGATCAATCCCGCTTGTCCGATCACTTCTACTTGGTATTGCGGCTTCTCAAAATCTCCGAGAGTTTGTAGCATATGCCAAAGTTCATGGCGTGACCAACTCCCAGATCAACGTAGTTGAACTCTTCCTCCATCTGTCACAAGAGTGCTTTACGTAAGAACTCGGAATTTTTAAATTGTGACAAGGTAAGGGAAAATTTCAGCAAGAGACAAGAAAAGAGAGAAGGGGATAAGTCGAGATGTCATTTCTTGTCTTCACAAATTTTTAGCTTTAGAAAATAGGTTTTATCCTCACTACGACCATTCTAGCTAGGGTTGAGCCTACAGTCAACCTGGCTCTGATACCACCTCTGTCGGGACCCCGAATTTGCAAATCCGGACCCTCTGTGTATTCAACACTAGTCCAGGAACGCGCTAGTGCACACAGTCTTAACATCGGTAAATATCACAATCATACCATTCGATGCTAATAAAGTACTTTTATGTAAATAACCAAACTGATTACTCGACCTTATGGTCAAGTCACAAATGTACGCCTCGCAGGGCGATATTTATTAAAGAGAAATAGTAGCAGCGGAAAATCAAATAAGGTAACATCGTGGCGCCATCCAGTATACCACAGGCAACTGACTGGGCTCGCTCCCTACGTAGACGGATCCTCTTGGAGCTCCTCCTCCAAAGCTGGCGTAGTCTCCTCTTCAACTGGTGTTGTGTTGAGGCAAGGGTGAGTACTTGGTACTCAGCAAGTCATGCAGTAATGCAGGCTAATATACTATATGCATGGCTTGGTACAAAGGAATAGCTCAAGGTATATTTGCGAAACAGCATTTGACAAGTAATATAAGTAGATTCGAAAGCAGTAGAAACAAGTAAAGCATAAATAACTTTTCAAGAAGTTTAACAACCATCTTCCCATCCTAAACCACATTTCCATCAACATCATTATTAATCCAACCCAACTTTTCAAACCAAGTTATTTTTGAGAAAATCTAACCCTTATTTGTAATTCGGCGATGTCCAATACCGCGGACACGGCTATTCGAATAGATTCTAAACTCTGCAGAGGTTATGCACTTTACCCACAAGATACAGTCAAACACCACAAAGGCGAGTTCAGTAACAAAGTCTTTCGGAGACTTCTAACAATACAAGTGGTCCTCCCGGTTATGCGCACTAACCCTTCCCTTCGCTAAGGCAAAGTCTAGGCCAATCAACTGTTAGATGGGTACTGGCCTCGGCCAGACGCTCCCCGTACAACTTACACAAAGGGTGTAGTTGACCTCCTGAGGTCCCACAGTGCGTTATTAGCAACTTAGTCAACTAGGTCCGTCCCATTCTGAGATATGTGGTTGCACGTTAGACCCAGTTCAAAGGCTTGCAAGGTTAAGTCCTTAGGGTGACCAGGGCAAGACTACAGAAGAACCAAATCAACATCCCCAATGCCACAAGCGGCCCACTGATTACTCTTGCCACATGCCCTGGCCGAAATCGTTTATCAAACCCCAGTTGATTACCATGCACCACGTGCCATCAACATCACATGATACTTTTCCAAAACAGGTTCAATATGTCATTAAGTCAATATTAACATTTGATTGTCCAAAATCATGTCATGAGCACGTAGCAGGTCTAAGCAGTATACTACAACGGTCTAAACCCATGTTGGCAATTTAATAATGTCCAACTAGTAATCCACAACTAGGGTGACAAGGGTCATGGCACATACTTAAGTAATCAAGGTGTCATACAGCAAATTGGTATTTATCTAACCCCCATGTTTAAACAAAGTATTTTTCTAATTGAACTAGCATGCAATAGTTTAAATCAAAATAGATTTCGAAATAGGATCAACATGGTCAAAGCACAACTTGCCTTCAAAAAGTACTTGTTCTTGGTCTTGAGTTGGATCCTGAGTCAATACTTCTCCTTCGAATCCTTCCGGCACTTCAACGTCTACTCGTAAAGCGTGCAAATAGCAAATACACGAATAAACAATAGGCAAAAAGTGTCCAAACATCCAAATAAAATCCATAAACAGAGAAAACATAATTTTATGAATTTTTAGAAACTGGAATCGTCAAATTTGGAGTTAAAATGCAAAAGTTATGATTATTTAAAGTTCAAATAATCAATTAAATAATTTTACAGAGAAAAACTTTAGTCCAAAAATTAAATAAAATTCATATTTAGGTAAATCTCAATTTTATACAAATTTAGAAATTTGAATCACTCAAATCGGAGTTGAAACACAAAAGTTATAAGCTTTTGAAGTTTTGAAATTCAAATCAATTATTAAACCGAATTATTAAATCATTTTCTTTTTCGGAAAAACATTTATTGCGTCAGCAAGGACACGTGTCAGCCTCTGATTGGCCTGCTGACATCAGCCGGTCCATGGACGTGGTCCACGCTCGGCTCGGGTCTACCGTGGACTCGGTCCACGAATCCACGTGTCGCTGACATGTGGGCCCTCTGACACGCGGGTCCCGCGTGTCAGAGACACGCTCCCCACGCGCGTGGGCGCGGCTAAGCACACGTGGCACAATCTCGGCCGTTGATTTGAAAATCAACGGTCCAGATTGGATCTGGATACCACGCGTTTGGGTTAACGCGGTCAATCCACGCCGTTGGATCCAGATCTAACGGTCCAAAATGGATCCGGCCCCTGACACTAGATCTAATCTACACCGTTCGATCCCGATCTAACGGTTAGGATCTAACCTAGCTCTAACGGCGTTAGGGCGCACGTGGAACTCACCGTAGCAGTCGGATCCGGATCGGACGGCGGAGAAAGCTCGAAGTCGGCGATGGCGGCGCGGCGGAGCTGGTTCACCGAGGTCGGAGAAGGCGACCAACGCGGCGGCGTTCTGGGGCTGCTCCGGCGAAGTGAAAGACCACCTCGGGTGCGCCTTGGCCGGACGGTTCCGGAACCGGGCTCAGACGCGGCGGAGGACGGCGGACGGCGGCGAGGCGAGACAAAAACCGTGGCGGCGCTTCACGCAACTACGGCGAGCGATTCCGGCAAACCTACGGCGGCTAGAGCTCGGTGGGTTAGGGCAAGGAGTGCGCGGGGTCACGGCGGTCCTCGGGGTACCACCCGGTACTTAAATGCCCTCGGCATGCGCGCACGGGACGGAGCCCTAATCCCACACGGCGGCGACGCGGCGGAGGAGTCCGGCTCGGACTCGGCGGGGACGACGACGCACGGCCGTCCACGTGGCACGATCGACGGCTGGGATCGCACGCGGTGTGAGCAGTGCGGATCGGATCCGATCGGATCGGTGCGGCGCGAGTTCAGCCGTTGGATCTCGATCCAACGGTTCACAGGCTTAGGGTTTGGACCTGGTCCGGTCGAGTCACGTGGCTCGGGTCGGGTTCGGGTCGGACTCGAACTCGAGTCTGACTCAGGCTCGGTCGGATGAACAGTACAAACCCACTCGCATTTTCCAGCGATTTAATAATTAAAATAATTCCCAGTAACTCATTTAATTCATTAAAAATAGCAAAAGACTCAGAAAAATTCCCGAAAAATTCTGGAAAATATTTTGGATCATTTTGGACTCAAATAAAATATTTCCAACAAAATTTTATTTGCAAAGTTTAATTCTTTAATTAATTCAAAATGGAATAAATTCAAATAAATTCCAAATAAATCCAAATAAATTCCAGAAAATTCCAAAAATTCACCAAAGTGCCAAATCACACATGAATTTAAGGAAAGCAAAATTTTGGGGTGTTACATCTCTCCTCTAGGCTGGAGGGCAACTTTAGGCTGGGAATGCTTCGTCTCTTGATCGGAACTGCGCGTGGGCAATTGGCCGACCATGTCCAACGCCCTTTCATTGCAATTTAATGCAGACTTGTGGCTCCCCCTTACGGTTACGACCCCGTTTGGTCTGGGAACTTTCAGGCATTAGTACGCATGATGCGTGGCGGCCATGAACTTGGAAAGAGCCGGCCTGCCAAGGATAGCATTGTAAGCTGACTCGAAGTCGACTACTTCAAAGGTGATCATTTATGTTCGGAAGTTGCTCGGACTTTCGAAGGTGACGGGAAGAACGACCTGGCCTAAAGGCTTGATCGAGGTGCCCGGAACTATCCCAAAGAAGGGGATTGCTATGCTCTTGATTTTGGAACGAGGGATCTGCATCTCGTCCAAGACCTTGGCGGAAATTAGATCCAAGGAGCTCCCAGAGTCTATGAGTACTCGGCCCACAATGGTGTTGCTGATGGTGGGGCTCACGACCATAGGGAGCTTATGCAGCTTGGTCATTCCAAGGGGAAAATCATCCTTGGAGAAGGTAAGGGGCAGCTCGGACCACTTAAGCTGTTGCACAGGGGGTTTACCTTGGGTAACGTGGTGTACTTCCAGAGCAGCATCTTTTAAATCTCAGTGCGACTTGTAGGCGGAGGAGCCCCCGAATATGACCGCGATGTGGTTTTGGGGCTCCTGGTATTCCATGTCGTCGTCCTTGTCTCCCGCGGGCTGCTTACCTTTGTCGTTTTCAGCTTGCTCTGGGAGCGACGGCATGGGGCCCTTGCCCCTGTAGAACTTCTTCATGCGGTAGGTCCACGTTTGGCAGTTCCATAGGCCATGGCCATACGCCTGATGGAGCAGGCAATAGAGGCCGCTCTGATGCGCCGCCTGATCGCCTCAGTTTCGGTCATTGCGATGACGAGGTTGTTGCCCTCTGCCCCGAGCATTGAAACCCTGGCGCTGCGGCTGGGATGCTCGAGGCTGTTGCTGCTCTACTGCGGCGACCACACCTGGCGAGGGTTGTGCCTTCTTCTTCTTCTTAATCTTCTTGTCCACGGAGTTCGAGCCTTTCTTGCTGGTGGAGACCTCTAGTCCGGGCTGAGGTGGTAGCTTTCCATCGTCCAGCATTTTCTTCCATTGGACGGCTTCGTCGGCGTTGGCGTACTGGTCGGCCATACGGAAGAGCTCGTTGGCCGTTAAGTCTGGGTGGATTTCCAGGTCCTGTGTGAAGCACACGTCTCGTACTCTGAATTTGAAGGCTCGGACAATAGCCTCGTCTGATATGTTCGGGATCGAATTCTGAACTGGGATGAATCTCTGGACAAACTGCTGCAGAGTTTCGCCCTCCGTCTGGATTAAGCGCTCGAGGTCGCGCTCTTTTCTCGGGCGAATGTAACAACTCTGGAAGTTCGCCCGGAGCACCGTACTGAGCTGCCTCCAAGATCGTATGGACCCTTCTTTCTGATTGAAGAGCCATGTACGAGCGGCCCCGTCCAAGACCGTTGGGAGGTAATTTGCCAATACCCCCTCGTCACCGCCTGCGGCAAGGATCGCGGTGGTATAGATTGAGAGGAACTCATCCGGGTTCTGGGTCCCATTGAACCTCTCGATGTGCCCGGGCTTAAACTTGTTTGGCCACGTGACATTTTGAAGGGGTCTCGTGAAGGCCTTACACCCGTAGCTCGAGGTCTCGCGGTGGCTCCTTCGGCCTCGAAGGTCGCCTCGAGCATCCTCCGTCCATCACCTACCGCGCGGACCAAGTCAGGAGAAAACCTCATGAGATCGTTGCGTCGGCGACCGCTCGGTCGTGGAGCATTCAGAGCGCTCGTAATTCGAGTGGACGTGCGTAAGATGCTCTGAAACCGATCGGGAATTACTCCGAGGGTTCCTGTAGACCGGATTGGCCGTCTGGAGCACCTCCCGTGCATAGATACGAGACTCGTCCCTGTGTGATCGGGCGAGAGCGTGCTCTCGATGGCCCCGAGAAACACTTCGAGTGCCTCGATAACGGGGTGGATTCGAGATATTTAAGTCTGCGGCAAGCTTTTCCAAATCCTCGGCCATGACCACGCCAACTTCTTCCAAGTCCACTTGGTCTGGAAAGTTGCGGAGGTCGTGTACGACCGTCGCTAAAGCCTGCAGACACTCTCGGTTCCGTAGAACGAGCGGCGGAGAACTCTGGCGGCTCTTGAGAACGCGGTTAGGGGTTCGACACCCGTGACAATTTCCTTGGGAGGAAGTCCTCTCCCTAGAAGTGCGCCTTTCTCGCGCATGGCGACGAATGCTCGCCAATGTTCTGCCCAAGGACGCCTCAAGGTGGTGCCTGGCAGCTTCATAGCGATCATGCCTAGCGGCTCCCGAGGATTTCACCTCGGGTTCGGCATGGCTTACGACCATGTTAACATCGCGAAGGCGGGAAGAGCGCGAGGGAGACATCATTGTGTCCCCTTGAGACGCTGTTTCGCTATCGGACTCGATATCATCTGGTATATCCAGCCCATCATACAGTCCATCGTAGTCATCCTCGTTATCAATGAGGGCAATGCGTGGGGAACAAAGGGTTCGCCCTCGCACTTCAGACCCCGGGGTAAGGCTCCCGGGCTCGGTGTGGCCTACTGGATTGGTCACAGCGAACTCGCCATCAGCGGCGTAGTACATGTCGTCGTCCTCAACGTTGTTGAAGGCACAGAGATCCCAAGTATCTTCGGAATTCGACATCTTCGGGGATCCCTCTCGAACGGAGATCACACTATCGTCCCCACGGACGGCGCCAGCTGTCGACGATCGGAGATCAAGCTCCCGCTGAGCTTACTTGTTGAATGAGGGATCAACAGGGGCCCCTTCGAGCGACAGGGTGGTAGCATCCGAGTAATGAACAGATGAGGGAGACACGCGGTGTTTTATCCTGGTTCGGGTCTCTCCCTAGGGAGATAATAACCCTACTCTGGTGTATATGGTTTAAGGTCTGGCGAATTGCATACACTTTTACTTGCGTGTGTGCGTCCCCCCTTCCACAGGGGTTAGGGGGTTTAAATACATGCTCCCCAGTCGTATACATGGTAACTACCCCCCTATAACTATGCCATGCTTCCGCACCTTCCGCTCCCGTGATCCGGGGTCCTTGAATCACGCCTCGTATCCAATTTCTGGCGTACCTATCCTGGATCTTCGGCGGACTAGTTGCCGCTTTCCTTCCTAGTGGTTTGACTGAGCCCCTCGACCATCCTCCGAGCATCTGCCAGGCTCACCGAGCATGGTTGTTCGTGCCTGACCCGCGTGCTCGTAGACGAGCAATCGGTCTTCAGCGAGTGGAGGCGTATGCTCATAGCCCGAGCATCGGGTTGCCCGGGTGCTCTCCTCGGGCATCCTCTGAGGGTATCGCATGGTCGGTGGCTTTTGGATAGCCGAGGCAAGATGGTCTTTATGCCGAATAGTTCAATCCCCGACAGGTAACATTCAGGCATACTAGATGCCGGGGTGTTACAGTTGGTATCAGAGCAGGCTTTAGGTCCATGGTATGTGAATGTAGTAAAATTACTCTAGAGTAAACTAAAATATTGACTTGGAAAAATAGAAACATGGCATAGGTCTATTTGTTAAAATTTGGCCTTAGGGCAATAACCTTAAAATCTGAAATAGTTTGGTTAACTAATTTAAAACTTGACACACTCTGATGCACAGTAGGAAGGGTATGGGTATCGTTGTTTATGCTTAAATGTTGTATTTAAGCCTTGTTGTTGAATGCTATATTTGATGGAGTATGTTGCTATGTGTATGTGTATGAGATAATTGATTGAATTGTTCTTATTATCGTGATAAAGTGGGGTTGTGGTGCCGAAGGGTTTCGGTCATCTTTTTGTTCATAGTAAGGGTGTGGTTTGACGGTGTGGCCGGTTAAAGCCATCACCGAAGAATGAAGGGTTTCGAAGCAGGGAAAACAAAATTTTTCCTACGATTGCAACCAAACACCAAGATCATATCTAGGAGATGCAAGTAAACGGTTTCAGAAGGACTCACCCTCGTAGACCGAAAGCGGGAATAACGTTCCCGCAAACAAACGTGGTTGAAATAGAGGTACACTTCCGACTTCGAAGTCGCGAAGATGAGCGCCACAAACGGCAGCGCCTCCGTACTTGGTCACACGTACGGATCAACGATGACCTCCAATCCCTCGTTCCAGCGGGGCAGCGGAAGTAGAGGATCCCCGGAAAACTCCAACAACACTACGGCTTAGTGGTGGTGGTGGTGGAGAAATAATTTCAGCAGCGCTTCGCATAAGCCACAGCTCGAAAAACGGATCAGCAGGAGGAGGGAGAATGGACCAACCAAAGGGTCAAATGGATGAACAACAAAGAGAGGAGCTCCTCCCTCCCTTTTATAGGAGGAGGAGGAGGCAAGGCCAAGGGGTGGCCGGCGCATGGGGGGGTGCCCCTTGCCCTCCCTCTCTTCATGTGAGTGATCTCTCCACTCACTTAAATCAACCCACTTTGGTTTCCATTAAAACCCCACTCAAGAAATGAAAGGGTTTTCTCCCATAAATAAATAAACATTTTTATTTCAGATATTTTAATATTTGTTAATTCTTTTAATTAACAAACATTAACATATACCCCCTTTAACTATTCCGATATCCCGAAACTATTCCGGCGATACTCGAAACAGTCCCTGTACTGTCCATATTTTTCTCCGGTGTTTCGTATCCACTCAAATGCATCGATGAACCTTAAGTGTGTCACCCTACGGTTCGTGAATAAAATGGACATGATTGAGACACCTCTCAGATCAATAATCATCAGCGGGATCTGGAGATCCATAATGACTCCCATTCACTCAACGATGAACTAGTGATCGCGTAAACCAGAAACGACATAACCAATTCCTTTTGTCTCACGATATTTTACTTGTCCGGGATCCGATCATTAGTATCAACTATACCTAGTTCGATCCCGTTACCGACAAGTACTCTTTACTCGTTCCGTGATATGACATTCTTGTGACCTAGTCACGTGCTTGCAAGCGATGTCAATGTGATATCACCGAGAGGGCCCAGAGTATATCTCTCCATCATCTGGATGGACAAATCCCACTCTTGATGCATGAGCCTCAACTAATACTTTCATAGTACCCAAATCCATCTTTATAGTCACTGTGTTACGGAGTGACGTTTGATGTCATCAAAGTACTCTTCCGGAGTTAGTGATTGACATCATCTCATGGTCTAAGGAAAAGAGCTATTTCGTATGTGTTTGATACAGCAACAAACTAAATGACTTGATCGTATTTGCTATACCAACTTGGGTGTATGTTCATCACATCATTCTTCTAATGACATGACCCCGTTATTAACAACATCCAATGTTCATGATCAGGAAACCTTGATCATCAGTTAATCAACGAGCTAGTTTAAAAAGAGGCTTTACTAGGAACCCTTTTGTTTATTAAACACACATGTATTAACGTTTCCGATTAATACAATTTTAGCATGAGAAATAAACATCTATTATAAACATGGAATATGATAATAAACAATTTATTATTGCCTCTCGGGCATATTCCCTTGATCTCCCACTTGCACTAGAGTCAATAATCTAGATTACATTGTGATGATTCTAACACCCATTGAGTTCTGGTGTTGATCATGTTTTGCCCTTGGGAGAGCTTTAGTCAACGAGTCTGCCACATTTAGATCCGTGTGTACTTTACAAATCTTTATATCACCATCCTTGACATGTTCACGGATGGAGTGAAACCGGCGCTTAATATGCTTGGAATTCTTGTGTGACCTTGGTTCTTTAGCATTGGCTATGGCACCATTGTTGTCACAATAGTTAACCATCGGGTCCAACGCACTCGGAACCACACCTAGTTCGGATATGAACATCTTCATCCAAACCGCTTCTGCCGCTATACGAAGCAGCAATATATTCGCCTCTGTTGAAGATCCCGCCACCACAGATTGCTTGGAACTTCTCGACTCATCGCTCCTCCATTCATTTCAAAAATGTACCCGGATTGAGACTTAGAGTCATCCGGATCATTGTCAAAGCTAGCGTCGACGTAACATTTTGCGACGAGCTCTTCTTCATCACCATATATGAGAAACATATCTTTAGTTCTTCTTAAGTACTTAAAGATATTCTTGACCGCCGTCCAGTGTTCAAAACCTGGATCGGTAGTACCGCTAGTCAAACTAATAGCATGTGCCACATCCGGTCTTGTACACAACATAGCATACATGATAGAGCCTATGGCTGAAGCATAGGGAATCTTATTCATTACTTCTCTATCTTCTGCTGTAGCTGGACTCTGAGTCTTACTCAACGTCTTGCCTTCCATCATAGGTAAGAACCCTTTCTTACTTTCGTCCATTCTAAACTTCTTTAGAATCTTGTCAAGATATGTACTTTGTGATAGCCCAATCAAGCGTCTCGATCTATCTCTATAGATTTTGATGCCTAAAATATATGCCGCTTCACCAAGGTCCTTCATTGAAAACTTACTGTTTAAGTAATCTTTTACACTTTTCAAAAGTTCTATATCATTTCCTATCAACAATATGTCATCCACATATAATATCAGAAATGCTATAGAGCTCCCACTCACTTTCTTGTAAACACAAGATTCTCTGTAAGTTTGGACAAATCCAAAACCTTTGATTACCTCATCAAAACGGAGATTCCAACTTCGTGATGCTTGCTTCAGTCCATAAATGGATCGCTGAAGTTTGCATACCTTATTAGCATCCTTAGGATCAACAAAACCTTTGGGTTGTATCATATACAACTCTTCCTCAATGTTTCCATTAAGGAACGCGGTTTTTACATCCATCTGCCAGATTTCATAATTGAAAAATGCAGCAATTGCTAACATTATCCTTACAGACTTTAGCATCGCTACGGGTGAGAAAGTCTCATCGTAGTCAACTCCTTGAATTTGTCGAAAACCCTTTGCGACAAGTCGAGCTTTATAGACGGTCACATTACCATCAGCGTCTATTTTCTTTTTGAAAATCCATTTGTTCTCAACGGCCTTACGGTCATTGGGTAGGTCCACCAAAGTCCATACTTGGTTTTCATACATGTATCTCATTTCGAATTTCATGGCTTCTAGCCATTTGTCGGAATCTGGGCTCATCATCGCTTCATCATACGTCGCAGGGTCATCATTCTCAACTACCATGACATTCATAGTAGGAACATAAAAGTCAGGAGCATTATGCGCTCTTGTTGACCTGCGAGGTGCGGTAGTGTTCTCTTTCGGAGTTTCATGATCCTTATCATTAGTTCCCTCTTCATTTGGTGAAGTCAACTCCGAAACAACTTCCACGCCGCACTTGCCATTCCATGAAGAGAAGGTTCAACAACCTCGTCGAGTTCTACCTTCCTACTACTCACACCTTTCGAGAGAAACTCTTTCTCCAAAAATGATCCATTCTTGGCAACGAAAACCTTGCCCTCGGATCTGTGATAGAAGGAGTACCCAATTGTTTCTTTAGGGTATCCTATGAAGATGCATTTTTCCGCTTTGGGTTCGAGTTTATCAGGTTGAAGTTTCTTCACATAAACATCGCATCCCCAAACTTTTAGAAATGATAGCTTAGGTTTGTTGCCAAACCATAATTCATACGGTGTCATTTCAACGGATTTAGATGGTGCCCTATTTAAAGTGAATGCAGCTGTTTCTAGTGCATGACCCCAAAATGAAAGTGGCAAATCTGTAAGGGACATCATAGATCGAACCATATCCAATAAAGTACGATTACGACGCTCGGATACACCATTCTGTTTGTGGTGTTCCAGCAGGAGTGAGTTGTGAAATTATTCCACATTGTCTCATGTGTGTGCCAAACTCGTAACTAAGATACTCTCCTCCACGATCAGATCGTAGAAATTTGATCTTTCTGTTACGATGATTTTCTACTTCACTCTGAAATTCTTTGAACTTTTCAAATGTTTCAGACTTGTGTTTCATTAAGTAAATATATCCATATCTACTCAAATCATCCGTGAAAGTAACGAAGTAACGATATCCACCACGCGCTGACACACTCATTGAACCACACACATCGGTATGTATGATTTCCAATAAGTTGGTTGCCCGCTCCATTGTACCGGAAAACGGGGTTCTAGTCATCTTGCCCATGAGGCATGGTTCACATGTCTCAAATGATTCATAATCAAGTGATTCTAGTAGTCCATCAGAATGGAGCTTCTTCATGCGTTTAACACCAATATGACATAAGCGGCAATGCCACATATATGCAGCAATATCATCATTCAACTTAATTCTTTTGGCATTCACATTATGAACATGTGTACTATTATCAAGATTCAAAATAAATAAACCATTCTTTTCAGGTGCATGACCATAAAAGATATTATTCATATAAATTGAACAACCATTGTTCTCAGACTTGAATGAATAACCGTCTCGCATTAAACAAGATCCAGATATGATGTTCATGCTCAACGCAGGCACTAAATAACAATTATTTAGGTTTATAACTAATCCTGATGGTAATTGGATAGGTAGCGTCCCGACGGCGATCACATCAACTTTTGATCCATTGCCGACGCGCATCATTACCTCATCCCTTGCTAGTTGTCGCTTATTCCTTAGCTCCTGTTTCGAGTTACATATGTTAGCAACCGAACCGGTATCAAATACCCAGGTACTACTGCGAGTACTAGTAAGATACACATCAATAACATGTATATCATATATACCTTTGCTCACTTTCCCGTCCTTCTTATCAACCAGATATTTTAGGCAGTTGCGCTTCAAAGGCTCAAAGGTGCCCTTGCGTAAAAACATTCGATTCGACTTAGGGCCAGCCTTGGTCTTCTTCTCAGATGTGACAACAGACTTGCCCTTCTTCTTGAAGTTTCCCTTAGCCTTGCCTTTCTTGCCATTCTTCTTGAAACTGATAGTCTTTTGGACCATCAATACTTGATGTTCCTTCTTGATCTCCACTTCAGCAGTTTTCAGCATTGACAGAAGCTCGGGGAGAGACTTCTTCATGCCCTGCATGTTGTAGTTCATCACAAAGCTCTTGTAGCTTGGTGGCAGAGACTGGAGAACACGATGAATTCCTAGCTCAATGGGGATCGTTATTCCCAAAGCTATGAGTTTATCGGCGTACTCAGACATTTTGAGTATGTGCTCACTAACGGAGCTGTTTTCCTCCATCATGCAGCTAAAGAACTTTTCTGAAGCTTCATAACTCTCTACTGCGGCATGGGTGTCGAAGATCATTTTCAACTCTCTCATTGTATCAAAAGCATTCTTTGTGCTCGAAAGCGTTTTGCGGCTCGAGGCTCAAGGCCATACAAAATGCCGCATTGAACTAAGCTGTGGTCCTCCTTGCGAGTCAAGAAAACATTTTTCTCCTCCTCGGGGCATCATCGGTAGGCGGGGCACCGGTGGCGCTTCTAGCACATAGCTCCTTTGAGCAGCGCTGAGGAGAATCCTCAGGTTAAGGGCCCAGTTGGTAAAGTTGCTACCATTGGTGGCTAGTTTCTCTTTCTCCATGAACAGATTGAAATTGAAAGTAGGGGGTGCCATCTACAACATATTTGCAAAGTTATTTAGACTAAGTTCATAATAGATTAAGTTCAATGTTAATTCAAAATTACTACGAGAACTCCCACTTAAAAACAACATCCCTCTAGTTGTCTTTAGTGATTACATGAACCAAATTCACTATACCGAAACCGATCATCACGAGAGACGGCATAGTTTCAAAGGCGAACATCAATATGTTCATCATATCATCCATATGACTCATGCTTTACCTTTCGGTTCGTGTTCCGAGGCCATGTCTGTACATGCTAGGCTCGCCAAGTAGAACCAAAGTATTTGCGTGTGTAAATCTGGCTTACACCCGTTGTATGCGAACGTAGAATCTATCACACCCGATCATCACGTGGTGCTTCGAAACGACGAACTTTCTTAACGGTGCATACTATGGAAGAACACATTATTATCTTGATATTAATTTGGAGGGATCATCTTATAGTGCTATCGACGTGATCATATCCAAGCAAAATAAGATGCATAAAAGGATTAAAATCACATGCATGAATAAAGTGATATGATATGGTCCTTTCAGCACTTGATCTCCATCTTGTGCGACATGGTATGATCTCCATCATTCCATCGGCACGGCACCAAGGTCCATGATGCTGCCATCTTGATTGTCTTCCTCCATTACAATATATCACATGGACATATATTTAGCACGCAGGCCATAAAAGAAATAAAAACAACCAAATGGCTCCTGCCGGTTGTTTAAATTTACAATAAATTTCATTTCATACAACAATCTTTGTATCAATGACCATATCACATCACAAGCCCTGCAAAAACAAGTTAGACGCCTCTAATTTATTTTTGCATATTTTACGTGGTTTTGGGCTTTCTAGGAAAAACTGTTCTTACCTACGAACAAGAACCACAACGGTGATAAAAACATTATTAGCAAACCGTTGTAAATTAGATCATGACTATAGTAGGAGAAGCGACACATAAAGCCACTTATGCAATACTAGTTGCATGTCGAGCGTGGAACAAGTCTCATGTGCGAGGACATGTAAGGTTAGTCCGGGCCGCTTCAAATCCCACTATGCCACCATGATCCAAAATACACGAAAGTATGCAATAACATGATCATCAACGCCCACATCCACATGTGTTTTAAACCGTACAAAACATCTACGCATAGACACGGCTCTGATACCACTGAAGGGTTTCGAAGCAGGGAAAACAAAATTTTTCCTACGATTGAAACCAAACACCAAGATCATATCTAGGAGATGCAAGTAAACGGTTTCAGAAGGACTCACCCTCGTAGACCGAAAGCGGGAATAACGTTCCCGCAAACAAACGTGGTTGAAGTAGAGGTACACTTCCGACTTCGAAGTCGCGAAGATGAGCGCCACAAATGGCAGCGCCTCCGTACTTGGTCACACGTACGGATCAACGATGACCTCCAATCCCTCGTTCCAGCGGGGCAGCGGAAGTAGAGGATCCCCGGAAAACTCCAACAACACTACAGCTTAGTGGTGGTGGTGGTGGAGAAATAATTTCAGCAGCGCTTCGCATAAGCCACAGCTCGAAAAACCGATCAGCAGGAGGAGGGAGAATGGACCAACCAAAGGGTCAAATGGATGAACAACAAAGAGAGGAGCTCCTCCCTCCCTTTTATAGGAGGAGGAGGAGGCAAGGCCAAGGGGTGGCCGGCGCATGGGGGGGTGCCCCTTGCCCTCCCTCTCTTCATGTGAGTGATCTCTCCACTCACTTAAATCAACCCACTTTGGTTTCCATTAAAACCCCACTCAAGAAATGAAAGGGTTTTCTCCCATAAATAAATAAACATTTTTATTTCAGATATTTTAATATTTGTTAATTCTTTTAATTAACAAACATTAACATATACCCCCTTTAACTATTCCGATATCCCGAAACTATTCTGGCGATACTCGAAGCGATCCTATCTTGTCCATATTTTTCTCCGGTGTTTCGTATCCACTCAAATGCATCGATGAACCTTAAGTGTGTCACCCTACGGTTCGTGAATAAAATGGACATGATTGAGACACCTCTCAGATCAATAATCATCAGCGGGATCTGGAGATCCATAATGACTCCCATTCACTCAACGATGAACTAGTGATCGCGTAAACCAGAAACGACATAACCAATTCCTTTTGTCTCACGATATTTTACTTGTCCGGGATCCGATCATTAGTATCAACTATACCTAGTTCGATCCCGTTACCGACAAGTACTCTTTGCTCGTTCCGTGATATGACATTCTTGTGACCTAGTCACGTGCTTGCAAGCGATGTCAATGTGATATCACCGAGAGGGCCCAGAGTATATCTCTCCGTCATCTGGATGGACAAATCCCACTCTTGATGCATGAGCCTCAACTAATACTTTCATAGTACCCAAATCCATCTTTATAGTCACCGTGTTACGGAGTGACGTTTGATGTCATCAAAGTACTCTTGCGGAGTTAGTGATTGACATCATCTCATGGTCTAAGGAAAAGAGCTATTTCGTATGTGTTTGATACAGCAACAAACTAAATGACTTGATCGTATTTGCTATACCAACTTGGGTGTATGTTCATCACATCATTCTTCTAATGACATGACCCCGTTATTAACAACATCCAATGTTCATGATCAGGAAACCTTGATCATCAGTTAATCAACGAGCTAGTTTAAAAAGAGGCTTTACTAGGAACCCTTTTGTTTATTAAACACACATGTATTAACGTTTCCGATTAATACAATTTTAGCATGAGAAATAAACATCTATTATAAACATGGAATATGATAATAAACAATTTATTATTGCCTCTCGGGCATATTCCCTTCAAAGAACTATTAACCCCTTGTGGGGAAGGAGTGCTTACCTTTTATGTCGTAGATCGGGTAGTTGACTGGAGTCAAATAGAAGAGTTTGGTGGTGGATTCCTTCGTATGTTCTTTACCGTTCTGGTGGTCGGTTTGGTTAGTTTTCTTGGTTTTAGTTGATTGAAATCAAAAGAAAAGTGTTTGGGTATTGGATTCTCGCGGATTGTTCCATAGGCGGTTTGTGGTTTTGTCTTCCTCGGTTGAAGACGAAGAAGAAGAGTTGTGTGTTGCGCGTCTTTTGGTCGTAATTTTTGTTTTGACACCCGGTTTTGTTGGTTGTCGTGGACTGTCTTGGGGAGGAAACTTGTGTGGTTGTTGTTATCCCTATCTAAGAAAAAGTGTTGAAGTTTCCCCTTGTGCAGACCTTGAGTTGGTGGAGCTAAGTTTGATTCTTTTATCGGAAAAGATTTAGTTGAACATTTGGTTTTCCCTGGTGCATCCTTCTCCCTTCTTGGAAGTATAGATCTTGAGATTTCCTAAAGAGTTTTGGGCTACCAAAGTTGGGAATTTGAGAGTTGAGCTCTCCTGCATTTCTGTTGGAGTTTTGTTTTTTCTTCCTTGCCTGGAAAGGAGAAATTGTTTATCGGTGTTCGTTCTTGTTCTTGAGTTGTGGTTATCTTTGAAGCTGAGTTGTGTCCTGTTTGTCAAGAGTACGTGACCCATGAAGGTGTTTAGAAATTTTATGTCTGTACTATGTAGTATGTAATAATGTGGTTTACGGAATGACGTATTGCTAAGTTAATTTGTGAGTTGAATCAATTCAATGTGATTGTTATCTTTAGCTTGAGAATAAATTGACTACTAGTGTTGTAGTTTACTCTGTAGCGAGAATGATTAAACGTCTTAATGTACATGCTTAGAATCTTTTGCTTTGCTTTAAAAGTGCTTATGACCCTCGATAATGGTTAAAGTTTTAAACCCTGATGCATAGTTAGAACATTAAGATGATGTAAACTACTAATATTGTTAAAGAAACTTTGCTGGTTGTTTAAAGATGTTCCAATTTAACGTGTTAATAGAGAAATTTAATCGTGTTGGCTAGTGGCTTTAACTTGAAAGTTGATTAGAGTTGCTATTTATGTTGTTGCAAACTATTAGTATTTTTGGAAGTATACAGTCGTGTCCCTACAATGCTAGTATTGATGTCAATTGAGAAGACATAGGATTTTTTTTGTTAATGATACTGTTAAGAGCATTATGATGGTTTAAATTATTCAATTTATTTTAATAGTTGGAGTATGTTGTGTAGTGGCAATTCTGTTATAACCTATGTATAGGGTAGCTAAAAGCAATGTTGTGGTTTTATAACGTTGTCCATTTATTGATATTGATGACTCAGTAGTTGTGGTAATTGCTTAGATTACTTGTTGAAAACCATGGTTAAAATGGAGGAAATTGTAACCTGTTGTGATGGAGTGAACCACAGATAATTATCATGACGTAGAGTTTTATCCTTAATGAACGTATGTTTTAAAATCCTACTTACGAATTTTGTCTTGTGGAGATAATATTTATTTGTTGAAGACAGTGATTAATTGAATAAGTTTCGATTGTTGAAAAGTTGATGTATGGATGGTATAAAATTGATAGGTTGATCATGGTAAAGTATTTGTTGAATTATTATGTTTTAATTGGAGAATATGATGTTATATGATGTGTTTGTCTGTGGGGATCAGGATGAGGTAGTATTGGTTGGATGTCTTTTTGATAAGCGTCATAAACTTTATTTATAAGTCTTGGAAAAGGTAACTAGAGAAAGAATTTGTTATGTATTGTTTTGTTGAATTATGACAGGGCTCCTCAACGAGTAAATAGTGATTATTGAAGCCTTTAATGGAAAGATAGTGGAACACTAGAGGTGGTTGTATCTATGTTGAGCTTGTGTTTAAAACTTTTGGATTGGTTTGGTTGTTTGCTATCTTGGTTGAACGCTTTTAATCGAAGTGTTCCTTCTGTTGTGTTTCAGAGTTTCCCTAAAACTCGTAGCGATTGGTGCCAATCTTTTGTTTTGGCTAATTTGTTTAGTTTGTGCTATGAGCATGGATTTACACCCAAAAGTTGTTGAGTGGATCGCGCTTCTTCGCGTTCGCACTGAATTATCTTTGGAATAAATTTTAAAGGAAGCAGATGGACATAGTGGGTTGTGTTGGAAAATTCTTGAGATTTAATTTGTAACTCTTTTGGCTGGAGTTGGAGTTATTTGAAAAAAAAAGTGTGTGGTGTTTGCAAGCGCTTCAAAAGGGGTGGATTTTATGAATGTTTTAAAAGTGATTTTGGTAGTGAAGTGTTCCCTTTTGGAAATGAGTTTCCCTTTCTCTTTGAGAAAATTTGTGGCGGCTGTGTGTGCAGATGTTTGACTTTGGAGTCGATGTTCTTTTCCAAAATGTTGATTTTGGTTAAAATGCGAGGTCTTGCAAATTTAGCTTTCAATTAATGTTGGGTTGTGATGCGACGGGGTGTCTTACTATTTGCTATGCTGCTGTCATAGTCTATATGAACTTTCACAACCATCGATGTTATTTGTGTTTCAATCTTGTGATACCGAGGAAGAAGTCGTTTGGTAAATGACTATTCGGTACTATTGTTACACGATGAATGAATGGTGAAAAGGAAACATGATATCATTTATGTATAATTAATCATAAAAGAGTCGATGAGCCAGGTCGGTGAGAAAGTCATATATGGATATATGACTAATCCAGAGTGCTCTTGAAAAGTTTGCATTCATGTCGTGAGTCGAGATGTCCATTTCTTTCTAGTATGAAAAGAAATAATGAATAAATTATGGTATGTTGGCTGTGATGTAAGAAATTTGAGTTTTCTTTGCATCTTGGCTTAGGAAAATAAAATGAGTGCTTTTTGGATGTTGCTGAATTCTTTCCAAAGTGGATGACACTTCTTGGTGATGGTCCTCTCGTTTTAAAGGTCAATCAATTGGAAGAGTTAGGAATAAATGTTTTATGGGTTCTTGGGGGTTCACGTTGCGGACCCTATTCCTTCAATCAGACGCCATTAGTGATTCGGTGGTTAAAGAGATACGACTCGCTCTGTTTGTGTCTTGTTGAGTTTAATGAAATGTGGTAGTCAGATTGTTTACGGTAGTAGTACTAAATGTTTGATGTGAGGTTTTTGTGCATGTTTAGCATTTTCGATTGAGCCCTTTAGTGGGTGACACTGAGGATTTCGGATGGGAATTTGGAAGGAAAGGTGGAACCATGAGAGGCTACACTTAGTTGAGCTAAGTTAACTCTTTCACGCTAAGTGATGGTTTTGGGAGTTTGTTTGTCGTTCTTTCGGTTTGAGTTTTGTGTGGTTGTCTTGTGTTACAAAGAAATTTTCAGTCCCTTGGGGACTTTGTCTAGTTTTTGGCGTTCTTCGGACTCGAGGTCGAATCCTGTTTAAGTGGGGGAGAATGTGACACTACGGAATGACGGTGTGAGTCATTTCTGATGTTGGCATGGTGGTACGACTTTGGTATCATGTTTTTGGGCCTTTTCTGTGAGTTTGGGCCTTTCCGGGGGGGAGTTTGGGCCTACGGGAGCTGTTTGGGCCTTAGGGGGATGAAATGGGCCGAAAGTGGGGGAAGTTTAGGGCCATTTGGTGGAACTTTTTGGTAGCAAGGGCTGTTGCCTACAACCCCATGCGCCCCCCTCTTCTTGTGCCCCCTCCCACCAAACCTTAGCCGCCACCTCCCTCTCCTCCTCCCTCTTCCTCCATGGCGCCCCATCCCCTTGCCCCTCCCTCTCCTCCCCACCCTTAGCCGGCCCTAGCTCCTCCCCCTCATAGCCACTCCAATCTCGCTATCCGGGAGCTCTTCGTCCAAGGAGATCCGTCGTTCCCGGCGATTTCGACGTCCCCGGCGTTCGACGGAGAGATCGGGCCGCGAGGAGGAGGCGTTCGTCGATCGGGTGGTTCGCCAAGAAGTGGTATGCATTGGGGAAATCATTATAGAGATTGGGTGTTGTGTAGATGGGGAAGATCTTGTTCTAATTTGGTGTTTAGGTGCTGTGATTAGAAGGATTTAGGAGATTTCCAATGCTGTCCCACGTTCTGTCCTTGGACAGATTGGGTTGTTGGCATTCGGTCGCAATTTTCGCAATTTTAGATACGGATTTTGGTCAGCTTCCTATTGAGAAAGTTGTAGATAATTTCAATACCTTTCAGTGGACACCAATAACGCGTAATTCTGATCAGCCATTTGAAAGTTATGGCTGTTTTACCGAACGTATTCAAAACTGTGACTTGATTGGGACAAATCGGATTGATCTGTAGATTAGGCAATTTCATATGCTGAATTAGCTTTTCCCAATACTTATAAAAATCTAGAAAATTTCCTAATCTTCACGATGGTGTACTCGTTTACTTAATTTGGAGACATAGAACTCAAGTTATGCTAGTTTGAAACCTGCTATCCCGGGGGACAGATTCTCTATTTTTCGGCTTTGGGAGTAGTTTGCGAAGTCGGGGTAGATGAGCGATTCTGTACTGTTTTGTGGATACGGTTTGAGTGTGTGGTATCTATGTGCAGGTGGTGTGACCCCGGGAGTGCCCTCATCCTCTCACCAATCCGTCGCCCGCGGTTAAGTGTAACATCCCAAAAATTTGCTTTTAATATATTTAGTATGTTTCTGGAATATTTGGAATTTTTTGAATTAAATTGGAACCCTCGCGGTTAATTTGAATTCAAGTTTAGTGAACTAATCACGTTAAATAAAGATCATGCATTTTCGAATAAGCCTAAAATCTAAAAAAAAAAAAAATTTGATAATTAAGATAACTGGTAGACGAGAGTGTTCGCTTCAAATATTTTCGAAAAATATGTTATATAACGTCTGTCGTTGATTTTATAAAAATCGGTACAGGTGTCTGATTCATGAAAAGAATTTTCGCGGAAAATCTACACGTCGAAAAATCGCGAAACCAACTTCATTAGGTTCCAAATGTTCCCTAGTATTTTAGACGAATTTTCCACGATCTTTAGAACCTTCTACTATTTTATTCTAATCATGTTTTGGGAGCATGTATGCGTATCCCTGTATATTCATACGTGGACTTTTCCTTCCCACTGTTTCCTCATGCATGAAGTGGGAGTTCGATTTCCTGGACGTTTTGCTTGCAGCCGTTTTGCTTCTCAGCCCTTTCACCTCTAACGCAAGCCGTTACAAGTCCATTACTCCAGCCGTTTTGCTTGTTAGCCATTTCACCTCTAATGAAGGTAATGCATGCACGAATGCTCCTTTATCCAAGCCGTTTCTCATTTTTTTTTCCTCCATGGCATATAGCAACCAGTACACACGCATGAACTTTTTCCTCTCCCAGTCATTTCCATTTTCTAGCTTTGCCGAGTAAATCATCCTGTTGCTCGATTTCATCTCTTGCCATTCCTTCGTTCCAGTCGATTTCATCTTTAGCCATTTCTATTTTCTTCACCCGCCATTGTCGTCACCGTCGCCTTCGTCGTCGCTGCCATTGACGTCGCCGTCGTCGCCGTCGCCGCCGTTGTTGTCGACGTCGTATACGCCATCACCATCGCCGCTGTCACCGTCGCGAGCGCACTTTCCGGCCACGTCGCCTTCTTCCTGCGCCCAACAGTCTGCGCCACTGCATAGCATCGTTTGGTACTTTTCTTTATTTACGCGCGATCGGTTCCATTGATCAGTAGATCTAATTTTTATGTGTTTGTGCATGTAAACATAAGTATCGTAGTGTTTTGTTTCGGCACTCTCTGTTGTTCAACGCTAGTTGCATGATTATGATATTGTGTACCTATTTTCTATATATATATCTACCATGTTGTTTCTCCGCGTAGCACGCACGTAATTACAATAGCCGTAGTTAGTATACATACGTATATAATTACTCGCTAGGCGCATGCTTGTGTAATAGCCGTAGTCGCCATCCCCACCGTCGCCGCTGACTAATTCCGGTTGACTGCGTTCGCCGCCGCCGTCGCTGTCTCTGGCCATTTTTACTAGTGTGTGTAAATCGAATACCTTCTCATGCACGCGCACGAGCCCTCCCTCGCGTCCAGAACAGGACCCTGCGCCGAACAGTGCAAGCTTGCATGGGAAAACTAGAAGACTAGTTGTACATGCACATTTCTGGAAATTGCGAAATTTGTTATTTTTGCTACGATTACGTTTTAAGTCCAAACTGCAGGCAACAAATTTTGTAATTTAGTAAATATTAATACATTTCTACAGTATTTTTACTGGAATTTTATAAACAAATTTATACTGTTAAATTATTTACGGAAAATCCAAACTTACGAATTTTGTATCTCTTAAACTATACGTCGAAAAATTCCAAAATAAAATTTATAAATCTTAGAGAATGCTAAACTAATTGTCTGAAAGTTTTTGTGAAATTACAAGCTAGTTTGATTTGTAGTATTTTTCTGCATGTGTGTTGTATGTTGATTTGCGTGTTTATTTGGGTCCTTTATACATTGCAGCGTAGGCGTCGATGTGTGAGGACCGGATTTCAAGATCAAGCTCGGACCAAGACTCACTGCTTTACGAAGGCAAGTTGTGCTTTGACCATATTGCTCCTATTTTTTGAAATGTATTTTGATTTAAATTATGCATGCTATGTTGATTAAAATGAGTAATTTAATTTGGGCTAACTAGTTAATCAATCTAATTGTTAATTCCATCCTTGTTAATAATATTTGTATGCCATATATTCCATTGTCACCCAAAGTTGGGATTAAATTGTTGGATGATATGATTGTGCCAACACGGGAGGCTAGACCGTGAATAGTTGCTTAGCTATGCTTACGTGAAATATGTTTCAAATGGCAAAATAATATTGACTAATGTTATATGGAATGAGTTTTGGAATCAGTGTAATCTTGCCACGTGATGATGTGAAGTGTAGATACCCTTGTGGTTCTACATGGTAATTGATATTATTGTTGGCATGCGTTGCACAATAATCAAACTGGGGTGATAAATAGATTTAGACCGGGGCAAGTGGCAAGAATGATAGGGTGGGCCATGATTGGCACCGGGAAAGTCGTTTTGGTTCTTCGGGTAGTCTTGCCCTGGTCACCCTAAGGACTTAACCTTGCAAGCCTTTGAACTGGGTCAATCATGCAACCACATGTCTGTAATGGGGCGGACCTAGTTGAGTAGGTTGCTAATAACTTGCATTTGGTACCTCAGGGTGTCAACTATACCTTTTGTGTAGTTGAACGGGGGAGCGTACCGGTGCTACGGCTAGGTACCCTATCCAACGGTTGGCTGACCTATACTTCGCCTGTACTAAGGGAAGGGATAGTGTGCAACAACCGGAGAGGTCCACTTGTATAGTTAGAGGCTTCTGAAAGGTTTTGTTATGATCACTCATTCGCATACTCTTGTATGGCGATTCACGGCAGACGTGGTGAGTTGATTGTATCTTGTGGGTAAAGTGCATAACCTCTGCAGAGTGTAAAAATCTATTCGAATAGCCGAGTCCACGGTACTGGACAACGCTCAGGGATTACAGTCAAGGGTTAGATTTTTCTAAAATGAAATGTGGGAATGGGTGGTTGTAGGCCAGAGATAACTACTAAAGTGATTTAGGGCTTTGTGCCAAACTGTTTGGAAAAGATATTGACAACTTATTGTATAATATGGTTTTACCGCTTTTGAATCTATTAAGATTATTTAATCAAAGCAAAATGCTGTTTGATGCAAAATAACCACTTAAGCACTTCCTTTGGAAGAAGCCATGCATATAGTAATAGAATTGCACCTCTGTGCATAACTTGCTGAGTATGTTGTATACTCATCCTTGCTTCCAACACAATCATCAGTTGAGGAGAAGACTACAACTTTGAAGAAGGCGAAGTTCCACGAGGAGGCAATTATCTAGGAGTTGAACCTTGTCAGTTGCCTGTGGCGTATTGATGGGAGTCACCGACGTTTTCATTCCGCTGCTGATTATTTACTTTTGTTATTGTAAGCCCTGCGTGGCTGAATATTGTAAGGTAACCTTAAGGTCTTGCAACAATTTATATTAATGTTTTGAAGTACTTTATTTATATTTCCGTTGTGTATGATTGTGATACTCAACCACTGTACCACTGTGTGTACTAGCGTGATCCTGGACTAGTACAGAATACACAGAGGGTCCGGATTTGCTGATTCGGGTCCCGACATTAAGGCAAGTGTATTGGAATGGGTAGCGTGTTGTATGTTGCTTGTCTTGATTGATGCAAATTGTTTTCATGATATGCTATTGAGTGACCATGTGTGGTGCTCCCAATGGTTTATGATAAGTTATTGACAAAGGAAAGTTTTTGTGTTGAGTAAATGTTGATTTGAAGCTGAGTTTATAAGTTTTGGTTGCTGAAAATGTGAAGGCGGTAGTACCGGCGTTGAACTCCGGTAGTGCCGGAGGAGCGGTAGTACCGTGTGTGAGAGCGGCTGCTTTTTTCTAGAGAGCAGCAAAAACATGATCTTTGGAATTTTGGCTAAGTCCAAGTTGAGCGGCGATCTGGAGTTGAAATCCGGTAGTGGGAGGAGCAACGATCAAGAAGGTTAGAGTCCCAGAGTGCGGATTAAGCGGTAGTACCGCTTAGTGAGAGCGGATGCTTTTTCCAGAGAGGTGCAAAAAGTTGATGTCTTGAATTTTGGCTAAGTGTCGGTGGCGGCAGTACAAGCGGCTAAAATGCGATATCTGCCGGTGAGCTAAGACCGGTGAAGCGGCGATAGCATCGCAAGTGTAAAGGCGGTAGTGCGGTTTTGTCGAGTTTTGATGAATTTGTTGGTTTTGATTATTTGATGCATGCATAATGTTAGGGTATGAACATATGTGATGCATCATGATGTTTTTGAGATGATGCGAGTCAAGTGAGAAAGACTTGTGCTCGGAAAAGTTTTTCGTTTATTGATGTGTAGGATCGGGTTCGATGTAGGTCGGCGGCGACCAGGGACTAGGCTCGAGGGAGGAGGTGAGGTCCGTGGCGGTAATGATGTCGTGAGGATGCATTGAAGAGGATCAAGGTGCATGATCAATGAATGGAGTTGAGACGATTCAATGCGGGTCGCAAGCTAGGTGGTCCGACAGGAGTTCGGATGCGTAAAGACTTGGACGGTTGAGTCGGGTGTGTGTTGGACTCGAGTCGGACTCGAGTCGGATGTGTGTTGGCCTTGTAATGTGGTCAAGGCTGGTGGGGTATGCCACTCTTATATAAAGAGGTTCTAGGGGTTTAGAACCTAAGAGTTTTTAGGTTTTTGACAAGAGAGAAAGTTTTTAGGGTTCTAACTTTTGAGAAGTTAGGGTTTGGTGCTGTCCTCCTTCTAGGAAGGGTTGTGTAATCCATCAAAAGGAGTAAAGGATCAAACTTTGGGCAATATCCGATGTCAATTCATGTTTGCTCTTGATTTTCTCTCTTGCTTTTGGATGTTTCTTTCAATCTTGTGATTTGAGTTGTTCTAGCCCAAGTGATTCCTGAATTAGATTGCTAGAACATCAAGGATCATCACATGATTGATTTGGATCCTTTCTATTGGTTCGTTTGATCGAATTTTCAGTTTTGAGGGTTTTGCTCGGTTCTTACCTCTTAGTAGATCAAACTGAAATTCGTGATCTTTTTGCATCAAATTTCTTTAATCTTTGATTGGTATAGAACCTAGATAGTCTAAGGAAACTACGTTCAAAATTTGGGATCAATTGGATCAACGGATCAAAAGTTACGCATGTTTTTCGTTTTTGAAATCGTGCTGATTTTTACTGTTCACGTGACCTGCGGTAGTACCGCCCCCAGAGCGCGGTAGTGCCGCCCGAGACTGAAATTTTCGGAAAAACTTTGGTTCCTTGATTAAGGCTTTGTGTAGGTTCTTTTTGGTGCTTCTACTAGGTGATTAAAGTCATATTGAACTAGTAGAAGGACTTTCCGCTGCGAAGAGGTTTTGAATTGGTTAATTTGCAAAAGTCGGTTGAATTTTTATTCGGCGTCTATTCACCCCCCTCTAGTCACCATATCCGTTCCTACAGCTATCTCGCCATGATTAGTGTTTGCCCATCATATGATGAAAATAGTATGTTATGATGCTATGCAATGATTAATTGTTTATGTTTATGGCATATGTTGCATACATGGCATGAATACTGGCCCGGTCGGTGAGAACGTCATAACTAGTCCGGTAAGGTCGGTGAGAAAGTTATGACTAATCCGGAGCGCCATTGAGTAATACCTACCTCGTGATTCCATCCGACGTGGTGAGTGGAAGCGAGGAGTAGGCACCCTCCATCTACGGGATGGAGGGGAAAGAGGGTGCACGCCGACGGGTGTGCACTCGGCAATACCGGTATGTGTTTCAAGGAGACATGTGCATTGCGTTGCATTGCATTATATGATGATGTTATATGATGATGTAGTATGATGATGTTACATGAAGAGGTCAATGTGATGCATTCAATGTGACTATGAGATGTTTATGATGTTGAATATGAAAAGTGGTGATGAAGGTATTGAAATGTGTTTCTTGTTTCCATTGCAATATACTTGCTGAGTGATGAACTCACGCTTGTGTTTTATGTTGTTTTTAGGAACCATGAAACCGGCATGCGGGAAAAGGGTTTAGCTACACTTCTACACGTAGCTCCACACATATAGACAATTTTTATCATTCGGAATCATGATAATAAGATTAGTGCCATGAATCTTGGAGTATGGCTTGTTTGTGTGCTTAAGTTCATCTTTTGCTTCGTTATAATTTGTGGAGTGGTTGGATTCATTATTTTAGACGTGATACGTTGCCATATCAATTGTTATTGCTGTTCTAGATGTCTCATATCATGTTATATCTTGCCTTATTATTACTGTTGCTTCAATTCATGGAAAAACAAAGGAGATGCTGCCGAAATTTTCGGTTTTAGCATTTGCACCTTTGCTGTAATTTATCTTTATTTGTGGTATTTAGATTTTGTTTAGTCTATGTTTGATAACATTCAGGCATATTAGATGCCGGGGTGTTACACCTTTTCCTTGGTTCCTAAGGACAATAAAATTATCACAAGGATTAAATAGTATTCCATCCATTAAAATATTTGTATGCAACCCAAGGAATGCATTCACCTGGTAATTGAATTGACGTGTGCGAGCTCGAGTAATTGGTCCTTGAATTACATTGTTGGTTTCAATTGGGTTTGTAGGCATGGACGTATCCATGATAGTGATGTCCTCATCAAGTCTGAACAACAGTGCGAGGTTTAGTTTCATGTGAAGCATGAAGATCAAAACCTAAACCTTTGTTGTTTGAGCTAACCTTAGATTGATCCAAAATCATGTTCAACCTTTTCTTGCCATTAGTGAATCGTTCCAAAGAACTTTGCAAGTAATCAACTTTCTTAGCAAGAGTTAAACAATTGTTGCAAGGAATATCAACCTTCCCTTTTTGCTTACGACAAGTAAAGCATGAAAAAACCTCATGTGTGAGCAGATTATCAGTCATTTGAGAAACCCTAGCATTTGCATCTTTTAACTTCAATTCAAGAGTTGAGTATTTAGAACAAGAAGTTGAACTATGCAATTCATCAGTGGAACAGCTAGCATTTTTAACATGTTTCTCATTTAGATGTAACAGAAGAGCATGTTCTTTCCTAAGCAAGGTGAGCTCATTGTAAATTAAGTCACATGATTTGCAAGTATTATCATCAGGAATCAAGGTCTTAAGTCTAGCAATTTCAGCATTCAATGACTACACAAGAATATCATGTTTCTTAATTTTTCTATCACGTTTGTCAAGCAATTTTTCAAGACGGGCAACAGCATTGGCTAATTCATCATAAGAAGGATCTATCTCATTGAAGTCGCTGTCGTTGCTATCCTCGGTGAAGCTATCCTTGCTGCTTGCCATGAGACACAATCCCGTCAACTCATGCTTGCTTGGAGTTGCATCGTCCTCGCTGCTCTCTGAATCCACATCGCTCAAATTCACTTGTTCAAGAGCGGAAAGAACTCGGTGGACAACTTTACTGTTGATGAAGCTCTTTTCTTTTTATCATTTGAAGAGACTTCTTCTCATTTCTTTTATCATTGTCTTTCTCCTCCTTTGATGCTTTACTTGCAACGTTAGGACAATTTAGACGAATATGGTCGATGTGGGATGTCCGAGATAGGGGTCCCGCAAGTGGGGCCTATACCCGACTGGGCTAGACGGGCGGAGCAGTAGGCCTAAAGCCCAGAAGCGCCACGACGGGCCCGGAGGAGGTTTCGACTTGTTCCCCAAGGCAACTCCCGACCTTTCAGCGAAGCTTCGTGCCACGCCCAAACAACCCGCCAAAAGCGAAGCATGCAGCCTGACATTCGCAGAGCCTGCAGGCGCTGGAACCTGACAAGGCGGCAGGCGCGGGTCGGGGAAAGCACAACCACCTCTCCAAGATGTAGTGCGCCATAGCCGACGAAGACAAAGTACGTGTTGGTGAGGCCACCATGTTGAGGGCCCGGTGGCGCCCATCTATCATATATCCCTCCCCCAGTATATAAGGGGAGGAGGGAGAAACAAGAAACGGAGGACGCTCATATATCCAAGAACACAGGACTAGGGTATTATCTCCTCCGAGAGAGCCCGAACCTGTCTAAAAACAGATCGCCCTCGCATCCTGTGTTACCATCAAGCTCAGATCCCGCACGAATCCCCTAAAATCACAAATCTCATTGCCGGCAAAACCGATCGTCGACAGTTGGCGCACCAGGTAGGGGTCTGTGTCAAGATCTTCGTCAAGCTTGATGGCTGCGACGAGCGGAGTCTCCACAGTCTTCTTCCCGGGTCAGGTCTTCCGTTTCGGAAGCCTGACCTTCATCTCCAACGACCTCGGGAACCTTTCCCTCTCTAAGGGGACCGTCTTTGCAAAGACGCAGTGAGCCATCGTCGCGACTTCCACACCGATCGGGGGGTCCCCCTGGCTCACGCTCTAAAGTGCCGAGTAGGGGACAGAAGGCCCGGCCCGGCCATGGAGTCAGACCCAAGGGCGCCGAGGTACGAATGGTGGGGGTTCTCGCCGCCAAACCACTCGGCACCTCCGAGCGCCTGGAGTTATCCTCTTCAGGCTCACCCTGCTCAGCGGCCGAGTCAGAAGAAAGCCTAGAGAGCTGCTGGAATTTTCGTAGAGTCTGCGTAATCGAGGGCTCACGGGCGGATTCGCAGCAGCGCCTCGACACTTCGGCCGCCGCCGACTTGGAAGGTGGCCGAGCAACTGAACCTGACGTGCGGGCGCGTACTCTGCGGGACCGCGCCCGGGCTGTCAATGAAGACATTCTACAAGCCAAGATGGGGGACCAAGCTGTTTTCCGTACCCCACAGCAGAATATCGTCGCCTCTAAGACACTCCTGGATACCCTGAGCCCTATGCTGGGGGCGGGTGATCCAGTCGCCCCGATCGTGGCCCAAGTAAAGGCCATGGTGACGGCGGCAGCTATCCAGCAAGCCCAGACCGACCAGCCGGCAAAGGAGCTGTCACGTGGTCCGGTGAGGACCCAGACGGCCAGCAGCCGGTCAGGTCGGGAAGCCCGCCAGACACATCATGTTCCACCCCGTGGAGCTGACTTGCGACATAGCATCAACCGCGACCTCCGTTCAGACCTCGACGCCAGGCGCCGCGACCGAGAAAGGGAGGAACAACGCCGCCATGCCGACGAGATGAACTCTACGGCATCCTTCCACGAGATCGCGAAGCACGCCAAGCGCGATCCCCTCCGCGTCGATCACCGCCCGGAGGTTGTCGCGGGGTCATTGAAGGGGTTCGCGCGTTTACCCCTCACCTACGCCGAGTGGTTTGGCCTGATGGGTTTAATCCTAAAGGCATCACTAGGTTTGACGGTGAGAGGGACCCGGAGGCTTGGCTACAGGTATATGCTCTGGTAGTCAGGGCCGCCGGGGGGGATCAGAAAGTAATGGCAAACTACTTACCGGTTACCCTCTCGCCCCTGGCCCAAGCATGGCTCACTGGACTCCCAGCGAACTCTATAGATTCCTAGGGAGATCTGTGTGAGCAGTTCATTTCAAATTTCCAAGGCACTTACGAGCGCCTAGGCACCCCCTGGGACCTATATCAGCTACACTAAAGGAGGAACGAATCCCTCCGGGAGTTCGTCAAGCGCTTCATGCATAGGAAAAGCACCGTTCGGGATGTCACGGATGCGATTGTGATAGCTGCCTTCCAGAAGGGAGTCAGCGACCCCGATCTCATCAAGAAGATGTCTCGGAAGCCACCAACGTCGGTTCGTGAGCTGTTCGCCCTAGCGGACCGTTACGCTTCAGCCTCCGAGGCTTTGGCGGAACGGCGTGACGAGGGGAAGGATCAGGCTGAACCCCCCCGGCGGAAGGAAAAGAAGCGCAAGGGCGAAGAGCTGGTGGCAGTCGCTGCACCAACTCAACCTCGCGCCCTCAAAGAAGATGGGTATGACAAGGTGATGAACTCGCTTTGCCCCTTCCATCCGAAGGGGAGACATGCCGCCAAGGACTGCTTCACTCTGAAGAGATTCGCCCGCGAGAGTAAGAAGCAGGCTGGACAAGGTCCGAGTGGACACGCCGCCGGCAAGCCACCTCCCCCTGAAGCTGAGGAAGACTATCAGGAAGTCGATCACGAGCTTAACTATATATTCGGGGGCTCGGCTGAATATGAGTCCAAGCGGAAGCAAAAGCTCACCGCCCGGGACATCTGTGATGGGAGCCGGAGACCCCCCAATATGTACGGTGGTCCGAGGTCGCGATAACTTACGACCGCTCGGATCACCCAGATCATGTCCCATTCCCCGGTAGATATCCGCTGGTCTTGGCGCCCGTTGTCCGCGGCATCAAGCTCAAGAGGGTGTTGATTGACGGTGGAAGTGGGCTCAATGTCCTCTTCGTGAAAACACTCGACGACATGAGGATCCCGCGGTCGGAGCTTAAACACGGGTCGTCGCCCTTTCACGAAGTGATACCTGGAACGTCGGCGACACCACTCAGACAAATCACTCTGCCAGTCACATTCGGCACGAGAGACAACTACCGGACGGAGAGCCTTGGCTTCGAGGTGGCAGACTTCGCGATAGCGTATCATGCCATCTTGGGGAGACCAGCGCTAGCCAAGTTCATGGCAGTGCCCCACTACGCGTATTTAATGCTGAAAATGCCAGGTCCGAGTGGTATTATCATGCTACACGGTGATGTCAAATAGTCTTTCTCTTGCGACAGGGAGAGCTGCGACATGGCCGAGTCGCTGGAGGCGCTAGCGGGTCGGGAAAGGATTCATCAAGAGGCGAATTCCGACAAGCCGGAAGGCAGCGTCCCTACCCGCAAAGCGCGAAACCCCAGGATCGGCCCCGAGGAAGGTGCCAAGAGAATCCTCCTCTACCCGTCCGATCCGGCGCGAACCGCCTCGATCGGGACAGGGCTCGAAGACAAATAGGAGGACGCGCTCGTCACTTTTCTGCGGGCAAACAGAGACGTCTTTGCCTGGAAGCCGTTGGACATGCCCGGGGTCCCCAGGGAGGTGATCGAGCACGCACTGAATGTAAACCAATCAGCCAGGCCAGTCAAGCAAAGGTTGCGACGATTCGCCCAAGACCGTCGACAAGCCATCAGGGAGGAGATCACAAAGCTGCTAGCCGCAGGCTTCATCAAAGAAGTGTATCATCCCGACTGGTTGGCCAACCCTGTACTCGTCCAAAAGAAGAATAAAAGCTGGCGCATGTGTGTTGATTACACCGACCTCAACAAGGCTTGCCCGAAAGATCCCTTCGGTCTCCCCTGCATTGATCAGGTGGTAGACTCCACTGCTGGATCCCAACTACTTAGTTTTCTGGACGCCTACTCAGGCTATCATCAAATCCGGCTTCGAGAGGAGGATTGTGAGAAGACTTCATTTATCACCCCATTCGAGACATATTGCTACATCACCATCTTTGTTTGAAATTTTGAAGAATCTTTGGCGCAACTTATCATTGTAGCGATCTGGCGGTGTTTTCACCATCAGCTCGGACGCAATGTGGAAGCATATGTGGATGATATAGTGGTTAAAACCAAGATAGAGGACAGCCTCACCTCCGATCTGGCCGAGACGTTCGCAAGTCTGAGGGCGTTCCAGATGAGGCTAAACCCTGAGAAGTGCGTTTTCGGAGTTTCTTCCAAGAAACTACTCGGGTTCATTGTCTCTCATCGTGGGATCGAGCCAAACCCGGAGAAAATCGGGGCCATCATAAGGATGGCCCCGCCTGCCAGCCAAAAAGATGTCCAAAAGCTTACTAGCTGCATGGTAGCGCTTGGCAGGTTTATCTCCCGGTTGGGAGTTCAGGGGATGCCTTTCTTCAAGCTCCTCAAGAAGCAGGACCGCTTTGAATGGACGGCAGAGGCACAACAAGCCTTTGAAGAACTCAAGGTGTTCCTCTCCACCCCTCCAATTCTAGTCTCGCCGGTGCCAGGTGAACCTCTCCTGCTCTACATAGCGGCAACAACTCATGTAGTCAGCGCCGTGATAGTTGTGGAGCGGGAAGAATCTGGACACCGCTATTGCGTGCAACGCCCGGTTTATTTTGTCAGCGAAGTGCTGGGCGAATCCAAGATGCGATATCCTCAAATTCAGAAGCTGTTGTACGCAATTTTGATCTCGTCGAGAAGTTGAAGCATTATTTCCAAGGACATTCGATTTCAGTAGTGACTTCTTTCCCCGTGGGAGAGGTCCTCCATAATCGAGAAGCTACTGGAAGAATTTCAAAGTGGGCAGCCGAGCTTGGAGCTTTCGACGTCTCGTTCAAGCCGCGCACCGCCGTCAAGTCCCAGGCTTTGGCCGACTTTACGGCCGAGTGGACCGAATCCCAGGCCCCCCGCACGGAAGAAGAGCTAGAATATTGGACCATGCACTTCGATGGATATCTCATGCTCGGCGGGGCCAGGGCGGGAATTCTCCTCGTCTCACCGAAAGGCGATAGGATGAAATACGTCCTTCGAATTCATTTCCCGGCCTCGAACAACGCCACAGAGTACGAGGCGCTCATCCATGGGCTCCGCATCGCCACATCGCTCGGAATCCGACGACTGGCGGTTCGCGGTGACTCTCAGTTGGTGGTGAGCCAAGTACAGAAGGACTGGTCGTGCGTTGATCAGACTATGACGGCATACTGCCAGCAAGTCCGAGAATTGGAAGGCAAGTTTGTGATGCAGGCTGGTTCCTGTCCTCCGCCGCAATAATGAGGCAGCCGACGAGTTGGCTAAAATGGGAGCCACTCGGGCAGATGTCCCGAGTGGTATCTTCGTCCAGGATCTTTACGAGCCAACCGTTGCAAAACGACGAGAGCCAAGTAAGGATCCTGGGACCGGAGTCCTGCTCATTAACCCCGACTGGACGGCCCCGTATCTGGATTATCTCCTGAAGGACAAAATTCCAGAGACAACCGCTCTGGCCGAACGCGTTTCCCGACAAGCCAAATCCTATGTGGTGGTGGGCGAGGAGCTCTTTCGGAAGAGCGCCTCAGGAGTCCTTAGGCGGTGCATTTCGGAACAAATGGGAAGAGATCTGCTCCAAGAAATCCACTCGGGGATGTGTGGCCATCACGCGGCGTCAAGCGCCTTGGTTGGGAAAGCCTACCGCCAGGGCTTCTTTTGGCCTACGGTAGTGACGGATGCTAAGGAGATCGTTCGAACTTGCGAGGGCTGCCAGTTCTATGCAAGGCAGACACACTTGCTGGCTCAGGAGCTGCAAACTATCCCCATCTCTTGGCCCTTCGCGGTCTGGGGGCTCGACTTAGTGGGCCCACTCAAGAAGGCTCAAGGTGGCTTCGCCTACCTTTTTGTAGCCATTGACAAGTTCACCAAGTGGATCGAAGCTAAACCAGTCGCCACTATCACTGCGGTTAAGGCCAAGGAGTTCTTCCAGGATATCGTGGTTAGATTCGGAGTGCCCAACCGGATCATCACGGACAATGGCACCCAATTCAGGAGTGAAGAATTTCAAGAATGGTGCGAAGGCGTCGGGATCAAGATCTGCTTCGCCTCGGTGGCTCATCCACGAAGCAATGGGCAGGTGGAGTGGGCTAATGGCCTGGTCCTCCAGGGCCTCAAGGCCAGGATCTTCGATCGCCTCAAACCATACGCTGTCCGATGGGTGAAGGAGTTACCGTCGGTACTCTGGGGACTCAGAACCACCCCCAGCCGAGCAACTGGCCAAACTCCCTTTTTCCTAGTTTACGGCGCAGAGGCGGTTCTGCCGACCGAACTAGGATTCGAATCCACGAGGGTTTGGAATTACAAGGAAGCCGAGTCCGAGGGAAGCTGAATGGTGGAGCTTGATCAACTCGAGGAGGCTCGGAAAGTTGCAGCCATCCAGTCGGCTAAGTACCTCTGGGGACTTCGGCGTTACCATTCTCGCAATGTCAGAAGTAGAGCCTTTTCAAAAGGAGATCTGGTCCTCAGGAGGAACCAGAAAAGTGAGCACAAGCTCTCTCCTATTTGGGAAGGTCCCTACATTGTGGAGGAGACGGTCTGGCCGGGCGCCTATCGACTCAGACGTGAAGATGGCGAGGTTTTGGCGAATACTTGGAACGCCGAACAGCTCCGTCGCTTCTACGCATAAGTTATGTACCTGACTCTCACATACTAAATAAAATGGTGATCCGTTTCATTTTCTGAATTTCTACTGTGTAATGCTAGTCCTGAGTGATTATTACTCGACTGGTGTAGCACCTAACCCTGGTCGCGCCGGTACAAAACGCACGGAAATAAAGACCGCGATAAGCGGACAACTCCGACGGTTTATACCAGCGCGCGAAGCGGGAAGGGTAGAGCCTGAAAGCACTAACCACTCGGGGACTACAATTCACAGCGCCAGAATTTAACCGAGATTCGCCTAGTCGTGAGTTTCTAGCTGTTAAAAGCTCGAGCCTCAACGTCTCGTTGCTGGCGCTGGAGCAACTGACTAGAACGGTTGATTAGGCGGAACCTTAAACTCGGGATAATTATGATGGCATAGACTGGGCAAGATTTCACATTTTGTTCCATAATATTAATAATTTACATTACTGACTTTCTTTTTCATTTTCTCGCGCTAAAAAAAAGGGGGGGAGGGGCGGCTCCTACCGCCAATCCTGTAGTCTTTGTCTTCTGGTGTCGCTTACGCATTGGGAGGCCCGGGGGCGGGATCGTCGAGGTCAGACATGACTCGCGCGACCCAAAGCCGCCAGAATGTCATCCTCAACCACCCACAGGGGTGGTATAAGGTGGACGAGGGCCCTGGCGGCTAGGTCGTCATGGCGTTCGCGCCCAACCATCTCGGTGATGATCTCGGCCACCTCGTGGAGCCCCGGTGCAGCCTCCAGCAAGGTGGCCACGGCAGCGGCGTCCCACGCAGCCCCCTCCTCTTCTTCCGCCTCCAGGATAGCAAAATTGTGCTCCTCCCAGAATTCGGCCTCCTCCCAGCTATAGAGCAGCCCAAAGAACCGCTGGCGAAAGAACGCCGCGTATGGGCCAACGAACCTCCTCATGTTAGACATGGAGGGAAGCTGGAAGAGGAAGAAGAGGGAGGAGACGAGAGGAAATGGGTGATCGCTCATCAGCGGTGACGCCCTATTTATAAACCATCCCAGCCCCGAAAATCGAAGCGTCTCCAAAGGCAATCAAACGCGCCACCCCGCAATCAATGAAGCGCAAAAAACAAAGCGGTTGCGCGAATACCAAAGAACATCAACACGTTGAACAGAATTAAGGGATATTTCGCCAGACACGTGTCAGGTACAGTCCAAATCAATTCGACCTTCCCGCTCACTTCGCCCAGTTAAGCGAGAAGTCCGGGGGCTGCGAGCTGGGAGGCGACGATGCAAACCTGGGGGCTGAACCACTCAGCCTCTCGGAAAAGCGTGTCTGGGGCGAGAAGGCCACGGGCCAAGGCCCTGGCGCTTGGGAGCCATACCAGTCGGATGAAGGCCATCCAGAGGCGCAATGGGGGCCAAAAGGCCGCGGCCACAACGTAAGTCCCGACGCTCGAGAGCTGCACGCCAGCCACTCGAAAAAGCGTGTCTGGGCGAAAAGGCCACGGGCCAAGACCCTGGCGCTTGGGAGCCATACCAGTCGGCTGAAAGCCACCCAGAAAGGCGCAACGGGGGCCAAAAGGACGTGGGCCTATATTCTAGCAACTCAGACAAGGGGGAAAGAGTGAAAGAGGTCTGGAGCCCACTTAGCAGAGGACAATACAGACAAATTATATTCAAGTGAGAAAATACAACGTTTCAAACAAGGAGGGGAGGGCCAGCACTCGGCCACGAGCCAAAAAGATTACGGTATGCCCCATGAGGGTCAGCTGAGCAACAAGCCGGTTGCCGCGCACCGTAAACGGACGCGGATACCACTCGGCCACGAGCCAAAAAGACTACGGTATGCCCCATGAGGGTCAGCTGAGCAACAAGCCAGTTGCCGCGCACCGTAAACGGGCGCGGATACCACTCGGCCACGAGCCAAAAAACTACGGTATGCCCCATGAGGGTCAGCTGAGCAACAAGCCGGTTGCCGCGCACCGTAAACGGGCGCGGATACCACTCGGCCACGAGCCAAAAGACTACGGTATGCCCCATGAGGGTCAGCTGAGCAACAAGCCGGTTGCCGCGCACCGTAAACGGGTGCGGGATACCACTCGCCACAAGCCAAAAGACTACGGTATGCCCCATGAGGGTCATCGAGCAACAAGCGGTTGCCGGCAAGACCGTAAACGGGCGCGGATACCACTCGGCCACGAGCCAAAAAGACTACGGTATGCCCCATGAGGGTCAGCTGAGCAACAAGCCGGTTGCCGCGCACCGTAAACGGGCGCGGATACCACTCGGCCACGAGCCAAAAAGACTATGGTATGCCCCATGAGGGTAAGCTAAGCAACAAGCCGGTTGCCGCGCACCGTACATGGGCACGGATACCACTCGGCCACGAGCCAACCAACCACGGTGGCTTCACACTACAAGTTCTTTACGATCTTTTTTCCCGTATAATCTTTATGACAGGATAAGAGACGGCAATCCGATCCTAAAGCACTTGGGGCCTGCTGTGCGATGTCCGAGATAGGGGTCCCGCAAGTGGGGCCTATACCCGACTGGGCTAGACGGGCAGAGCAGTAGGCCCAAAGCCCAGAAGCGCCACGACGGGCCCGGAGGAGGTTTCGACTTGTTCCCCAAGTCAACTCCCGACCCTTCGGCGAAGCTTCGCGCCACGCCCAAACAACCCGCCAAAAGCGAAGCATGCAGCCTGACATTCGCAGAGCCTGCAGGCGCTGGAACCTGGCAAGGCGGCAAGCGCGGGTCGGGGAAAGCACAACCACCTCTCCAAGACGTAGTGCGCCATAGCCGACGAAGACAAAGTACGTGTTGGTGAGGCCACCATGTTGAGGGCCCGGTGGCGCCCATCTATCATATATCCCTCCCCCAGTATATAAGGGGAGGAGGGGAAACAAGAAACGGAGGACGCTCATATATCCAAGAACACAGGACTAGGGTATTATCTCCTCCGAGAGAGCCCGAACCTGTCTAAAAACAGATCGCCCTCGCATCCTGTGTTACCATCAAGCTCAGATCCCGCACGAATCCCCTAGAATCACAAATCTCATTGCCGGCGAAACCGATCATCGACAGTCGAGATCTTCACACTCATAGCATCTTGGAGGACCACCACCACCTCTCTTCCTCATTCTCACATTTTGCAAAGCTTTGTTAAAGCGAGAAGAGAGTAGTGACAAGTCTTCTTCTGGGAATTGCTCAATCTGTTCATTGGTTAGTGAAGACAAGAAAGATAGAGCAAAACTTGAAGCAGCACCATTATGAGATATGCTAGATTGAGATGTCAAAGCAATTGATTTATGATCATTCTTTCTAGCAAGAACATCTAATTCATGAGTTTTCAACTTGGAATAAAGAACATCTAATGTAAGTGTACTCATGACAGTAGATTCTTTAATGGATGTAACTTTCATCTCCCAAATAGACATGTCTAATGCACCAAGCAATTATCTAGCATTAGCAGCAGCATCAAAGCTAACTCCAACAGCACGAAGATTACTAAGAATTTTATTGAAGCGTGCAAAGAAGTCATCTAACGACTCACCGGGTTTCATCTCAAATTGCATGTAATCCTTTTTGTAAATATCTTGGCGAACCTCTTTGACAGTGTTAGAACCCTCTTGGTAATCACAAAGAGATTTCCATACCTCATATGCGGACCGAAGATGAACCACTCGATCAAAGTCGCTGCATCCCAAGCCTTGGATAATCATGTTTTGCGCCTTGCTGTTTGCTTCAACATGTGCGCGATTGGCGTCATTGACGTTGTCATTTGCAGGGACTTCGTATGGCTATAGACCTTCTCCCAAATTGCGAAGCCCTATGCTTGGATGAATGCCTCCATCTTGGCCTTCCAAAACTGAAAATCAACACCATCAAACACACACGATTTTGTCGAATAGCGATCCATTAGTCTAATCACCGGTTAAGGTAGATTAGAAAAACCTTGCTCTGATACCACTTGTAGGATCGAAGTATATGAATATAGCAATCAGAGGGCGGAATGATTGTGCGGAAGCTAAAACCAAATTTTTGATCTATTAAAAATTCACCCCAAAACGGAACCAAATAATTACCTCGTATTCGACAAAAATAGATTGATAGAGGTTTGGTAAAACACGAATTTCCGGAGATCTAACCGTCGGATTGATCTGAAATTTGGACACAAGAAATTAGATTCCAATACGAATCACACCCAGAAAGAATCAGCTCGATCGGACTTACAGATCAAAAGTTATGAACCTTGCAAGCTTGATGTGATAGAATATGACGAGAATTGATCTAACCAAAACTTCAATATTAAACAAGATCTTCAAAAGATTAATCAACTAGACTTTGAGGAACTCTAAATCAATACCCTAGAAAGGTTTTTGATGGATCAAATCAAGATGAAACTCAAAGAACAAAAACCAATCTAGAATTAGAATAAGCATGCAAACAAGAACCAAAACAGGAAACACTGTAGCAATGTGGTTACTGTAGCACTCAAGGATCTGGAAGTATTGATCTTTATTTCTTTTTGTATAAAGTACTCCAAACAAAAGAGTACAAACCCTAAATCTCTGATTGATCGATGCCCTTCAACAGGAGACAACCCCTCCTATTTAAAGGAGCAAAACACAGGAGTCCTGAATACATTTCCTAATCCTAGAAGGAGTCCCACTCCTAATCCTAGAAGGAGTATGTATTCAACACAACTCTTGCACACGTATGGCAACCCAGCCGTACTCACGTGACTAACAACTCTTGCACTCGTACGGCCACCATGCCATACTCATGTGACTAACCATTCTTCATGTGCACCATTCTCTTAGCCCGAACGTCCCACATGACATTCTTGACCACCAAGACCTCAGTTCCTCCTTGAACCTAGTCCCGAACCTCAGTTCCTCCATGAACCTAGTTCTGGTCCCGTCATTGACCACGTTCGTCCTTGAGCAATACCTGCACATGAGCAAACAAGAAACGAATCTAAGCATAAGTCCACGACTTGATTCAAAGTCAATCCATGCAACTACTCACACGACCATTGCATAAAGTCCACTTCAAAACAAGCATCATGAAATTCTCACGAATTTCATAATCTCAAATTCAAACCAAAATTCAATTTCAAAATTTCATCAAAACCCTAATCGAGCAAAAAACCATTCACGCCGGACCAAACACCGGTCTGGCGCAACACACGACGGACCAAAAATTTGTTCCGGTGTACATGCGAAACTTACTGGATTTGGAAAATTGAGTCCGGCACAAAATCGTTTGAAAACACGTTCACGGCGGACCAAAGAAATTCTGTCCGGCGTAAATAGAAAACTTACTATTTTTAGTCCAACGCATATACAAAAACAGTCTTGAAAAACCCATTCACGACAGACTAAAAATTTGGTCCGACGTGCATGTAAAAATAGATCAGCACATGTATTGTTCGATGATCATGTTTCATATATCATGGGATATGGAGATATCATCAATACATTGTGGACGCATGTTGAAGAACATGGGTTAATAGACCCACAATGGGACACTGCGAGAAAGTTACATTCTTATGTGTCATCAGTGTATCTCATACATAGTAGATGTATGATCCTTAGACCTGAGATTGTCATATTCCCTACATGTGTAATAGTTTACCTTGGGGTTACCAAACACTATTTCCTAACCGGATAGTTATAAAGGTAGCTTTCATGTTTACTATTAAACATGCAGAGGGAAGTGAGCACTCAAGATGGAATTTGCCACTCCAATGTAACCAAGATATATGTCTAGGCCACTCGTGTGATATGATTAAGGAAGTGCATGGCCATGCCATGATTGAGAAGTCAATCACAACTTATTAATATATCATGGATACGAGAGATGGATTGGATTGTCAAAGGATGACATGCTTCTCGCCTTGAGTTCGATCTTCATATAGTTTGGCAAAGGGATTATTACATTAGTACTTTAATCATATGCGTTTGGGAGTTGGCATGCTCTGCAAGGAACCACTACTGACTATTGGATTAGAAAAGGGTTTTCCGAATCCATGTCCAAATGCGCATGAACCTACAGGGTCACACACTTAACTGGCTGGGACGCATTAATTCAGATTAGATCCGTAATTAATGGACCTCGTGGGCTTAGCGCGTAGATGGGCCCTGACTGCCTAGGGTTTCACCTCGTGGCTATATAAGGAGGGGAGGAGGCTGGACGCAGAACACATTTTCGTGCGGTTTAGAGGTGTTTCGCCAGAAACCCTAGCCACCTCCTCTCGTTGCCCCTGCCGAGTGACCCGGTGCTTGCACACCGATGCATGGTGTTCCATCCCCGGACGTGTGGACTGCTGTGGTGATGCTGCTGCTACTGCGGCGTGGCGAGGACGATCCGTGGCGAGTACGATCCACGGCAAGGACGATCCACGCCGAGAACGATCCACTACAACAACATGCGAAGGATTCCGCAATTGCGCGTCTAGTGGTAATAGATCTACGATCCCCTTCTTGCGAGTAGCTTTTCTAGTTTGCGGTAGAAATTTTAATTTGTGCTAGAGTAGCATACCACGTTCCCCTACAGTGGTATCAGAGCCATCTCGCGTAGATTCGTGATCTGGATGTTGCACATATGGTATATGAGGATAGTAGATTGAATCTATTACTTGTTCAACCAGTTCATTTGATGAATTGGTGGAGGCAGCCGTCGATGAGATCGATCGGTTTAGGGTTTGAGGAAAGTGCGAACTGAATCAATCTTGATTTGGGTGAGTCCGTTCATGGTACGATGTTACCCTTATCGGTCGGGTTACCGCCATCAGGGTTCACGAATCGCGACCATATGGGACCAAGCCAATCAGATTGAATCGGATTGGGTCAATCTGATTGATCCGTGGCAATTTTCAGTGCGTTTTCCTTTAATAGGAGACATGCCTCTGAAAATTTTTTCCAAGGGCGCTACCCTCGACCCGCTCGCTGATCGGCCAGCAAAACCGCCACCAGGGGCGCTACCCCTTGGACCCCGCTTTGGGCGCTGCCCCTTGGAACCCCGCTAGGGGCGTTACCCTTAGACCCCGAAACCATAGGATCGCTTTGTTTAACTCTTTTTGCAGGGAATTATGTGAAATAGTATGGCCTATGTGTATGTGATGCATGAAATTTTCACATGGCCTGCGTGCCGTGTCAAGCCATAAGGCTATTTCATTATCAAAAGTTGTATAACGACCTGCGTGTCGACTTGTGATGCTTGGAACCTTTATGTAAAATTCATTATCAAAAGTTGTAAGGAGTTGCATCTACAATAATGAAGATGGTGACATCGAGCATGATGGATAGGTGGACAATCAAGCAAGATGGCTAAGTGAATAGGCAACCATGATGATGGAGATCATAATGCTATGGGCCATGCTATTTCTCAGCTTAATTTTGATTTTCTGTGGATGTGTGTTTAATCCTTGCTATTTTATTTATCCTCATTGCATGTGATGCCATGTTCATAGTAGATATTGTTCATCCCCATAGTTATAAATTTTTTAAATCAAATATGTCCATCCAATTGTTGCACCCATCAAGAATTTAGATCATTATTGATATGACTGCCAAAGTAGTATATCAATGACTATCTTAATAGATGATAGGGATGTGTTGGACACATCGCGCATAACAATGGTTGATTTAACTGAGCTATCAAAACGGTTTTGGTCTTAAGGACATAAGTGGTTGGAATATGATTTCAGTAATGAAGGAATGGATACAAGACGATTGGTGTCTAGGAAAACACACATGAGGCTAGGTTTCTTAATTGGCACCCCGAAACGGGAAGTGCTCCCTCCCTCATGTGAGCCCTAGGGGTGAGTTGACCTGGCCATAACTCAAGTTGACGGAGGCATTCATTACTTGTTTTCATGATCAACCAACAAGAGTTACATAAGATGTAATTAGCAAAGATGTTGCTTACCTATGTCATTAGATTTCTAGCAGTGATGCCAAAGCTCACTAGTGTTTGATGAATATGGATCTTGAATACTCACCATGTGTCCATAAAGGGGGCACATGATAGGAGTTTCTTTTGTTAAAATGTTTAATAAAAGTATTACATAAACATAGTGCTTAGAAGCTTTGCATGTTTTTGTTGTAGTTCAATGGCACCTCCTGCTTTGCTCCTCTTCTTTACTTTGGTTTTGCTTTGAGATCGGTTTTGGAAAGAGAAAAACTAAATGGAACAAATTTTGTTGATTGGTATCGCAACTTGAGAATTGTTCTCAAGCATGAAAAAAGGAGTATGTTCTAGATAATCCAATCCCTGATGAACCGACTGAAAATGCTCCTCGAAATTTGAAGGTTGATTATGAAGAACATGTTAATGCCTCCGTAGAGGTCAGTTGTCTCATGCTTGTCACCATGGACTCACTACTACAGAATGACACATTACTATCGCTCTATCTGTGTCGGTTCTAAACTTTTGACTAAAAAACAGACTGTGAGAAGTATATTTCATTTGGAAATCTTGGTAACAGGTTATCACAATCGGTTCTGAGAAGTAATCGATTGTGATACGATAATAATCCCAATCGGTTCTAGATAAGAACCGATTGTGATAATCATTTTGTTATCACAATCGGTTTTTATCTAGAACCGATTGTAATGAGTAGGTATTATCACAATAGGTTTTGGGAAGAAACCGATTGTGCTGAGCACAGGGGTTATCACAATCAGTTCTTTTCCAGAACCGATTGTGATGATGTAACACGTGCAAAAAAAAAGCCGCCGCCGCAAGAAAAAAATAGAACATACTCACATATGGCTAGCTATCAGCACACATATATATATAATGAAAGCACATATTGCTTTCAGCACACACATATTGTTCACACATCCAGCACACACACATATATATCTATATCTATATTGTTCACACACATGCATGCATTTTACTTATAGAACGAAAGTCCATGGCTATCACCGCTAGGGCTGTCGCTGCCGTCGGAGTCGAAGAAGGGCGGCTGATCATCGTCGCTGCATGGCTCATCCTCCGACGATGACCCAGAAGAGACACCGGTGCCCCAACGGGTGAAGCTGTTGTAACACCCCGGCATTTAATATGCCTGAATGCTACCAAACATAAGCTAAACAACATCTAAATATCACAATTAAACATAAATTCCAGCAAAGGCGCACATGCTAAAAACCGAGATTTCGGCAGCATCTCCTTTGTTTTAACATGATTTGAAGGAGCAACACAGTAAATCAATATAAGGCAATATGAGAGACAGCTAAAACAACAATAATTAAAGACTTAACGACAATATAAGTCTACTTTCAAGCATTTAATGTCTCCAAGAGTCAAACGAACAATAAGACTCTCATAAAGCAAAGCTAAACCTTAAAGCAATAATCATCACACGCAGTTTATTCTCAAAAACTAATTGAATGACTTGTGGAATCAAATGAGTGAAGCTACGTGCGGAAGTGTGACTATTTCCCTTCCCCGCATGCCGGTCTCATGGTACCTAAAACAACAAGAAAACACAAGCGTGAGTTCAAAACTCAGCAAGCATATTGCAATGGTACAACAAGAACAATTACATGGCAATAATATCTCACATCGTGTAAACCATCTCATTCATGATCACATATCATTATCATCATCATTATGTATGCAATGCAATGCGATGCTCATGTCTCCTTGGAAACTCATACCGGTATGGTTGAGTACACACCCGTCGGTATGCACCCTCTCCCCCCTTCCATCCCGAAGATGGAGGGTGCCTACTCCTCGCTTCCAAACACCGCGGTGGATGGAATCACGATGTAGGACTTACTCATTGGCTCTCCGGAATAGTCATAACTTTCTCACCGACCTTCCCCGGATTAGTTATGACTTTCTCACCGCCCGGGCCATGTAACATGCCATGTATGCAAATATGCCAACATCATAATTAACTTGTACATTAACACATGGCATCATAGCATACTCATCATATCATAGGAAATCATTAAAGCATGGCAAGTGATCATATCATATAATCAAGTTCATCTAGTCTCAACTAGCAACCTACAAACCGCTATCCATTGCAATACACTTGCCTCAACCACGGGCAACGGATTGGCGGGAAGTAGAAGGCACTCCTGGGGTCGCACCACCTGCACATAGGTACCACACACTCACAATCATGTCCACAAAAAAGTACGCAAACCCTCATCTACCCCGACATTGCCAACTTCTCCCAAAACCCAAAACAGAGGTTATGTCTCATCGGGACAGCAGCCTTCCAAAACGCATAACATGGGTTCTGGTACTCCGAATCAATTAAACGAGTACATCCTCGCGTATCTTAGGAAATTTTCTAACTTTTTCTAAGTATACAGAAAGACTGATTCGGACTCTAAAGTTGTTTAATCTACAAAATACCGTGATCTGTTCCAATCACGTCACAGATTTTAATACGTTCGGTAAAACAAGCATAACTTTCAAATGGCTGGGCGGAATTTAAAGTTCTTTATACCCACTGAAAGGTATTGAAATTACCTACAACTTCTTCAACAGCCGTACGACCAAATTCCGACTCTAAATTGGCGAAAAACCAAACCCTAGGTCGACTGCTCATGCTGTCCGAAACAGAGAACGTGGCAACTTCTAGATCTAATCTAATCTACTCAATTCCAGCACCACCAATTGATCTAAAAACATGATAATCACCCTTAGAACAGATCCTAGACCAACCCCAAGGATTCCCATGGCCATACCTTCGTCCAACGCATGAAAACCCAATGGATCTCCTCCCGGTTCGCGCGATCTCCTACCTCGCTCCAAATCCACCGGATCTCTTCGTCGCGGAGCGCTCCAATGGATGAATCTTCGGGTTGGTGAGGTGGAGAACTCCCCTAGGGGCAGCAAGCAAGGTGGAGAGGTGAGGAGAGGGGTGGTGGCGCAATGGGGAGCAAGGGAGAGGTGGGGGCGCATGCAAGAGAGAGGGGGAGGTGGCTAGGGCATGGAAGGGGAGGGAGGGGGTGTTGGGTTATGGGTAGGCTACGCGAGCATAAAATCAAAATTTCTACCACGAACACCCAAGATCACATGGAAGTAAAGGATCACAGATCGTTACCCTTGTCGCGCAGATGCAGCGGAAGCAGATTCACGCGCGTTGAGGAAGTAGTTGATCACCTCCCGATCGGCACCGATCTCCACCGAGTTGTTGCCGTCCTCGTCCGAGTGGTCGCCGATCTCGTCCGAGTGGTCGCCGACCTCGTCCGAGTGGTCGCCGATCTCGTCCGCGTGGTCGCCGACCTCGTCCGCATGGTCGCCGATGAAAGTCGTCGGAGATCCAACCGAAAAGCGCGTCCACGGATGGCAGCGCCTCTAACAGTATCCACACGTACCGAGCAGGAACACCGTGCGGGGTGTGCTAGCACCTCGCCGCACAGCTTGGGTTTCTGGGGAGCAGGAGGGATGCACGGCGGCTGAACGTGGTGAGGGTTCTAATCCCTGCCATGCTCTATTCCTGGCCTCCCCTTTTATAGACACGCTAGTGGGCCGAAGCCCACTAGGTTTCCATCTCCAATGCGGATCCTATCCATGCACAAACCCGTAAACTATTCCAACTCGTTAAGTGTGTGACCCGTTAGGTTCAGTGCAAGTCGGTTATGAATTCGGAACCCGTTTCCAATTCATTGATCAACAATGACACCTAGCGATGCGTATTGACCCCGGATGCACAGAATCAATATTCGGTGAACCTTGATACACTCACATACCGATCCCTTCGCCACACGATACAGTCAAGCTCAAGGCGAGATGCGTGCCACCCTTGTTGATAGCTCGACCACTTCACTCGACTGTGATGGATACAAACCATGACCAACTCTTTAGTCATATTAGCACGGCCGCATGCGTTTTCCTTATCCATCCACTCGAGGGGCCCAGAGGTATCTCTCCCAAGTTATCTAGGAGGGGCAAATCCCATCTTGATCATCACACCCTTGGCAATGTATCGTGGCATACCCAATATTTCATCTTTATGACTACCCTGTTACGGTGTAGCGTTTGATGATACCAAAGCATACAAGTCTACATGCTAGGCATCCATGACAATCTCAGGTCTAAGGACCATATAGGCGTACCACTCGAGACTATACGCTGATGGCACTATAAGAGATAACAACTCACAGCGTCTCGGAGTGGGTCTTGTCCGACTACCCATGTTCTCTAACATGTGTCCACATTATTGGTTTGATACCTCCATATCTATGGTATGCGAAACATTACCATCAACCAATACATGTCTTGATCAAATTATCACCGCTCCTCGTAATGATATGGATCAGGGACCCGTTTAGAATAATGTCACTTGACAATGTGTTTCACAATCAGATCGTATCCAATGAACAAAGTCGTAACATATATTCAGGGAACCGATAAACAAAGTTATCATTATTACATGAACAAAGACGTATTACAATCATCACCATGATTGATCTAGGGCATATTCCCTTCAATCTCCCACTTGCACTAGAGTCAATCATATAGGTACCGAATACCCATTGCTCTTGTGTGCGCCTCATGCTTTGGTTGTGGAAGGGGCTTTGTCAACGGATCAGCCACATTTAGATCCGTGTGCACTTTGCTTATCTTCATATCACCTCTCTCAATGATCTCTCGGATCGGTGGTATCGCTGAGTATATGTTTGGATTTTTGGTGAGATCTAGGCTCCTTTGCTTGTGCAATGGCACCACTATTGTCACAATAGAGGTCCACTTTGGAAAGGATGCACTAGTGACCACTCCCAATTCAGAAATAAATTTCTGATCCAAGCTGCTTCCTTCTTTGCTCGTGGCTGCAATGTACTCGGCCTCCGTTGTGGAATCGACTCTTGTCTCTTGCTTGGAACTTTTCCAGCTCAACGCCCCACCGTTGAGACAGAATACAAACCGGATTGCGATCGCGAATCATCTCTGTCGGTTTGGAAGCTAGCATCGGCGTAACCTTTACGACGAGCTCCTCCTCTCCTCCAAAGACCAAGAACATCTCCTTAGTCCTTCGTAAGTATTTGAGGATGTTCTTTACAGCCACCCGGTGACTATCACCAGGATTCGATTGGTACACGCTCGTGACACTCAGAGCATATGACACATCCGGCGCGTACACAACATGGCATACATGATGGATCCAATAGCCGGCGTATGGGATCCGACTCATTCTCTCTTGCTCATCAGGTGTCGAAGCACACTGAGTCTTGCTAAGACTTACACCATGTGACATTGGCAAGAAACCTTTCTTGGAATCATGCATGTTGAACCGTTTTAGTATCTTGTCAATGTACGTACTTTGGCTCAATCCAATTAGCCTTTTTGATCTATCTCTATAGATCTTTATGCCCAAAATATATGCTGCATCTCCCAAGTCTTTCATCGAGAAACTCTTTCTCAGATAAGATTGTGCAGCATCCAACATCGCAATATCATTTCCGATCAATAGTATGTCATCCACATACAAGACCAGAAATTCAAGTGCGCTCCCACTAGCCTTCTTGTAAATACAAGGCTCTTCCTCATTTTTGATGAAGCCAAACTGTTTGATCACTTCATCAAACCGAAGGTTCCAACTCCGAGATGCTTGCTTCAGTCCATAAATGGACTTCCTAAGCTTGCATACTTTGCCAAAGATTAGTAGGATCGACAAAACCCTCGGGCTGTACCATGTACACATCCTCGCTTAGGTTTCCATTTAGGAAAGCCGTTTTGACATCCATTTGCCGAATCTCATAATCATGATATCACGGCAATTGCTAGCATGATCCGGATAGATTTTACCATGGCGTGGCGAATAAGTTTCATCATAGTCCACACCATGAATCGCTTATACCCTTTTGCCACCAATCGTGCCTTAAAAATGTGAACATTTCCATCGGCATCTATCTTCTTCTTAAAGACCCATTTGCACTCGATAGTTTTTACACCATCAGGCAGATCAACCAAGCTCCAAACTTGATTATCATACATGGACTTTAACTCGGATCTCATGGCCTCCACCATTTCTCGTAGTCTGGGCCCACCATAGCTTCCTCATAATCCTTGGGCTCGTCATTTTCCAATAATAACACATCGCGTTGCTCGTCATGAGGAACATGAACCTCTCAGAGCGCGGCTTGCCCGTGAGGACCTCCGTGGGGCTGGCACCTCATCAACAGGTTCAACAACACGTTGCTCATCCTGCCGAGGACTAGCTGAGCTGAAGCATTTTCAGGTATTTCTCGAACTTCTTCGAGTTGCACCTTGCTCCCACTAGCTCTTTTGAAAAACTCATTCTCCAAAAGACACCAGTCAGGCGACAAACACTTTGCCTTCTTCCGGTTATAAAAATAATACCCTTTGGTTTCCCTTGGGTACCCCACAAAGAAGCATTTATCCGACTTGGAGTAAAGCTTATCAGACGTCATACGTTTTACATAAGCCTCACAGCCCCAAATTTTAAGAAAAGACAAGTCAGGATGTTTCCCTTTCCATAACTCATATGGTGTCTTATCAACGGATTTAGATGGAACCCTATTCGGCATGAACGCATTTGTTTCTAGAGCGTGTCCCCAGAATGACAATGGAAGATCGACTTGACTCATCATAGACCGTACCATGTCCAACAAAGTTCGGTTCCTCCGTTCGGATACCCCATTCCATTGAGGTGTCCCGGGCGGAGTCAATTGTGGAACAATTCCACAACTCTTTAGATGATCACTAAACTCTTGGCTCAAATATTCACCTCCACGGTCGGACCGTAGAAATTTAATTTTCTTGCCCAAATGATTTTCTACTTCATTCTGAAACTCTTTGAATTTTTCAAAAGATTCAGACTTATGCCTCATTAGATAGATATAGCCATATCTACTAAAGTCATCGGTGAAAGTAATGAAATCATCGATAACCACCTCGGCAATTGAGCTCATTGGTCCACATACATCGGTATGTATGAGAGCCAACAACTCGCGCATTCTCTCACTTGTGCCGGTGAAAGGTGCCTTTGTCATCTTGCCAAGTAAACAAGACTCGCATGTTTCAAAAGATTCCAAATCTAATGGACCAAGAAGACCATCTTTATGGAGCTTCTCCATGCGTCTTTTATTTATATGGCCCAAGCGATAATGCCATAAATAAGTGGAATTAGCATCATTTGTTTTGAGTCTTTTAGTATTAACATTGTTTATAGAAGCATTACCAAGATCTAGAACATACAACCCATTCACCAATGGATGATTACCATAGAGCAAGCCTTTGAAATAAATAGAACAATTCCTGTTCTTTATTACAAAATCATATCCATCTTCCTCTAAACAAGAAGAAGAGATAATGTTCTTACTCAAGGCAGGAATGTAATAACAATTATTCATTTCCATGACTAAACCAGAAGGTAATGACAAGGGATAGACACCAACGGCCTTCGCAGCAACCATTGCTCCATTGCCGACGCCGAATTTCCAACTTCGCCAATCTTGCAATCTCTAGTCCTTCTTAACCCTCGCAACGATTTGCAAGTATGAATCATTGATCCGGTATCAAATACCCAAGACTCGGTAGGAAAAGTTGCAAGATTAACTTCTATAACATTAATACGAAGTAGAAGGAACCTTTCCTTTCTTTCTGTCTTCCAGTACTTTAGACAGTTTCTCTTCCAATGCCCACAACCCTTGCGGTAGTGACATTTATCGAAGCATTAGGGCCAAACTTTGGCCTTTCTTTAGGCTTTGGTTTTGGGTCTTGGATCTTATCCTCACCACAACTTATAGCCTTGCGCTTCCTTTTCTTATCCTTTTGAATCATCATCACATGATTTGTGCCTTTCTTTATGCTCTCTTCCGATTTTCAGCATTCCATGCGATTCGGTCGATTCTTCTCCAGTCGTTCATATGAAAGTTCAGAATGAACGGTTCATAGCTCATGAGGAGCGATCGGAGAATCACATCTGTGGCCAACTCATTTTGCAAGGAAAACCGAGCTTCTCCAAGCTCTCAATGTAACCAATCAACTTGATTACATGAGGGCTAACAGAAGCACCCTCACCCGGCTTGCACGCAAACAATGCTTTAGATATCGAATATCTTTCAGCCCTTGCTTGGTTCTCAAACATGCCTTTAAGGCCTACAATCATAGTGTAGGCATCGGCGTGCTCATATTGCTTTTGAAGCTCGAGTTCATTGTGGCAAGCATGAGACGGTGACATCTAGGGCGTCGTTAGTGTGCTTCTCATAAGCACGCTTATCGCCAGCGGATGCATTTTCAGGCAATTCATCAGGATATGGACCGTCTAGAACATATTCCTTCTTTTCAAATTTCTTGAGAACAATTCTCAAGCTTCGATACCAATCCATAAAATTGGCCCCGGAGAGTTTTTCCCTCTCTAGAATCGATCGCAAGTTAAAACCAGAGTTTGCATTGACAGCGTTTGGTGCCATCTACAACATAAATAAGCAAAGTTTCAGCACTATGTTCATGTTAATCTCTTATTAAATAATTTTAATAAAAGATGCTTCCATTAAGATCACTTTCCCTCTGGCGATCTCCATGGAACAAGATCCATGGTCACTACGGTTCGGGTAATGACTTGTCAATACCACTTGAACCCGTGACATACGTGAGGCAACACCTTGCCAATCACATCATATGTGACTCTTGCTTGTTGGGGTGGCATCATATGCCCCGGCGCCCAACATCGATGCCCCGAAGTCCCAAATCCTATTTGGATGACTCCGTTAAGCAAACCAATACTATGCTCGTGAGTGCACGGGTTAGGCTACACTCACTCTATTGTACAAGTAAGAGGGTGGCGTTCTGACTTGTCAAGACCTTATCCACCATCGTACAAGACAAGAGACACGGCTATTGAAAAAGGGCATCTTACTCTTAATTTTCGAGGAAACTATTCAATCAGTTAACATATTCACCACATATGACGTGAAAGAATAGCAATGCAAGGTAAATCATCACAGGCAAAGCAAATAGATCGTGAACTGGTATGGCCTATGGCGTGGCGATCTCCATCTTCCACGACCTTCCTTGCACACCGGCCATCGTAATTGAAGCCTCCAAGAACATGTACTAAACTACTACATCTAGCAGCTAGTAGCAAAATTACATGAGGATTCAAGGCATCACATGCCAAGACGCAGCCGTTAATTTTACAATCATGCATCAAATACACAAAGGGTCCATACTTGTTCACAACATACCCCGCATAAAAACAAGTTAGGCGCTGGATCGATTCTAGCGCGCGGGAAGTGAACAAGTTTTTAATTTATGGACACTATGCTGACTATCACGGCGGGGTTCGAAGGGGCAGCGCCCGAGTAAGCGGCGCCCGTACCAGAGAAAATTTTGAAGTGCGTAGATCGCATCTATGAAAACGCTTATGGAAATTCAATCGGATTGATCTCATCAAGCCGATTCCGAGCCATCGAGAATGTCTCGGTTTCCATAGGATCGATCTTCATCGATCCATCGCGAGGTCCCCTTGAGAGGGTGGCGACCACACCGATCTCGATCTGTTGGTTCGATATGTTCGGCACTTGCTACTACCCCGATGGTGTTACGGCCGGTAGGGGTAATGCATGGCGAATCTGAAAGCGAGCACGAACTAATCTTTTGATCGTGTAGAGCCACCAACTCATACCTCATACTTCCCCAATACCGATTGATCCAATCAACCCGTGATAAACATAACGACACATCGACATGTGCGCGTGATCGAGATCCAAAACTACACATGATCGGCTCGATACCACTTTGTTGGGTTATGGGTAGGCTACGCGAGCATAAAATCAAAATTTCTACCACGAACACCCAAGATCACATGGAAGTAAAGGATCACAGATCGTTACCCTTGTCGCGCAGATGCAATGGAAGCAGCATTCACGCAGCGTTGAGGAAGTAGTTGATCACCTCCCGATCGGCACCGATCTCCACCGAAGTTGTTGCCGTCCTCGTCCGAAAGTGGTCGCCGATCTCGTCGAAAGTGGTCGCCGACCTCGTCCGCGTGGTCGCCGACCTCGTCCGCGTGGTCGCCGACCTCGTCCGCGTGGTCGCCGACCTCGTCCGCGTGGTCGCCGACCTCGTCCGCGTGGTCGCCGATGAAAGTCGTCGGAGATCCAACCGAAAAGCGCGTCCACGGATGGCAGCGCCTCTAACAGTATCCACACGCGTCTTGGCGAGGAGCGCGTGCGGGTGTGCTAGCACCTCGCCGCGGCTGGGTTTTACGGGGAGCGGGAGAGGGATGCACGCGGTGAGCGTGGTGAGGGTTCTAATCCTTGCCATGCACTGTTCCTGGCCTCCCCTTTTATAGACACGCTAGTGGGCCGAAGCCCGCTAGGTTTCCATCTCCAATGCGGATCCTATCCATGCACAAACCCGTAAACTATTCCAACTCGTTAAGTGTGTGACCCGTTAGGTTCAGTGCAAGTCGGTTATGAATTCGGAACCCATTTCCAATTCATTGATCAACAAGGCACCTAGCGATGCGTATTGACCCGGATGCACAGAATCAATATTCGGCTGAACCTTGATACACTCACATACCGATCCCTTCGCCACACGATACCAGTCAAGCTCAAGGCGAGATGCGTGCCACCCTTGTTGATAGCTCGACCACTTCACTCGACAGTGTGATGGATACAAACCATGACCAACTCTTTAGTCATATTAGCACGGCCATGCGTTTTCCTTATCCATCCACTAGAGGGGCCCAGAGGTATCTCTCCCGTTATCTAGGAGGGGCAAATCCCATCTTGATCATCACACCCTTGGCAATGTATCGTGGCATACCCAGTATTTCATCTTTATGACTACCCTGTTACGGTGTAGCGTTTGATGATACCAAAGCATACAAGTCTACATGCTAGGCATCCATGACAATCTCAGGTCTAAGGACCATATAGGCGTACCACTCGAGACTATACGCTGATGGCACTATAAGAGATAACAACTCACAGCGTCTCGGAGTGGGTCTTGTCCGACTACCCATGTTCTCTAACATGTGTCCACATTATTGGTTTGATACCTCCATATCTATGGTATGCGAAACATTACCATCAACCAATACATGTGCTGATCAAATTATCACCGCTCCTCGTAATGATATGGATCAGGGACCCGTTTAGAATAATGTCACTTGACAATGTGTTTCACAATCAGATCGTATCCAATGAACAAAGTCGTAACATATATTCAGGGAACCGATAAACAAAGTTATCATTATTACATGAACAAAGACGTATTACAATCATCACCATGATTGATCTAGGGCATATTCCCTTCAGGGGGCGCACCAAAGGGTGTGGGGGCGCAGGGCAAGGGCAGGGGGGCTCTATTTACCAGCCCAAACTGGTCTCCTACTCCTAAAAGGACTCAAACTCTCCCCCACCAAGGCCCACGACCCTTTCCCCTAGGCCCAAACTCCCCCGGAAAGGCCCAAATCCCCGGAAACGGCTCGGAAACGCAAATAAACCTCATACCGTAGGGTTTTAACCTTAATTCCACATTTTATAATGTTTTTGACCTCCACATTCACATTTTGTAATGCCACAATCTCTAATTTCACATTTTATAAAGTCTCGGCATTCCGTAGTGTCACAGGTGTCCTCCTCATCGTCGTCGTCCTCCTCCTTCTCGTCGTCGTCGTCCTCCTCCTCCTCCTCGTCCTCCTCCTTCTCGTCATCGTCCTCCTCCTCCTCCTCCTCCTCCTCCTCCTCCTTAGGGGGCTTAGGTGCCGGCGCTGCCGACGGCGGTGATGGCGGTAACTCCACATACTTTGACTCGACAGTAGTGTCGGAGCTGCAGGGAGAAGGTGGACGAGGCGGCGGCGATGCCATGAGAGCTAGCACGTGGAGAAGAGAAGCTGAGATACTTTGCAGGAAGATACTTTGGCACAAGAAGCTGAGATTGCGCGTGAGGTTGCAGCTGAGAGACGGTCGGCCGATTGGTTAAAAATGTGGCATCGAAACACGAAGAGTCGCGTTCTTAATTATCGGTTGACGAAGGGGTTTGAATATTATCTGTGTCGGTTCTATATAGAAGCCGAATGTGATTATATTATCACAGTCGGGTTCTATATAGAACCGACACAGATAATACTCAAACTGTGTCGATTCCAGATAAAACCGACGGTGATAAATAATATCACTACCGGTTTTTATTTAGAACCGATTGTGATTAAGTAGCTAATATCACAATCGGTGTTTTCTAAGAACCGATTGTGATAAGCCTCGCTAGGTTTTATATATTCCCTCGGGATGAACTCTCCTCTGTTGTAGTTCTGTTGCCAAAAAAAAACCGTCGCCACCCTGAAAAACAGAACATATTCTTATTTAAACTTAGACTTGGGGGAGAAAATCTGAAATCCTTGAGGTTGTGTGTTAAGAGGGTAAGTTGAAGCCCTAGCTTGAAGAGATTTTCCCCTCTATTTTCCCTCGTTTGATGATTTCTTCAAATGGTGAGCATTCCTTCAAATTCTTTCAAATGCATGTGTTGTATGTCATTAATGCTATTATATATGGTTGAAATGTACCAATATTGTTGCAGAAATTATAAAGGAAATCCTCGAGGAGATCGGTTTGAGGCTAAAGTTGAAACCCTATATAGCTTGAGTATATTTCCCCTCATTTGTGGTTAATTTCCTTCAAAAGGTGAGCATGTGAATGGGTTACATGTCATTATATTGTTGCTATAATATGATCAATGCTAGAGTTTAGGTTGCGTAACCTATGCGTCTCCCGTTCGAGGGTGCTTGTTTATAAGTATGCTAAAATGGCATATTTATAAATAAGCAGTCTCGAATTGTCCACGTTTTATGAACAGTTTGAGGATATGTGGCTCGAGCAAGTTCTTAAGCTGTTGTACAAACTCTAGAGAAAGTTTCGGTAGCATCTCCCTGGCCGGTGTTCTCTGAATACACATCCTCTTGACATGTTGTCGAGACGTGTATTTGGAGAACAGCGGGGAGATGTTGCCGAAATTTTCTCTAGAGTTAGTACAACAGCTTAGGAATTTGCTAGAAGCACATATCCTCCAATGGGATTAGGACCTGACCTAATTAGCAATTAGGAGTCATCGTTGGTATGTACATACTTATTTGGTCAACAGATCATTCAATCTCTCAACTTTGTTAATGCTTCAACCCTTCTTTTATTTCATTGATTAGGGCATTATTAATTTATTGTTTGTGGTTTAATTGTAGATGGACCGTGAAGAATGGATTATTAAAAAAGCCATGTGAGTGCTGAATTTCAGAGGGGAGTTAAGGAGTTCATAAGAATTGCAGAAGCAGATATGGTTATGAGGGGTTAAAGTTCATATATTGTCCTTGTATTGATTGCACCAATCTCAGGAGACTTAACAACTCAGCTCAAATTGAAGGCTATTTGATTCGATGTGGCTTCGTGAGGAATTACACGTGTTGGATCCATCATGGGGAGACAGGTAGTACCCCTGTGATATGCAACGAAGACATGCTGGAAACCGATCACGAGTTGGAGCGTGATATGTTTGATGAGGATAATTTAGATCAAATGTTGCGGGATGTGGAGGGAAATTACACGGAAAGAGAGTTCGAAAAATTTAAAAGCTTGATGGATGACGATGCCAAACCATTGTTTTCGAGTTGCAAAGGGGAATACACCAAGTTGGGTTCGGTCCTTGCATTGTTTGAACTGAAGGCAAAACACCGTTGGACAGATACAAGTTTCAATGCACTTTTAATACTTCTATCGGATATGCTTCCAGAGGGAAACGAGTTGCCAACAAGTATTTATGAAGCGAAGAAGCTATTATGTCCCATGGGAATGGAAATAGAAAGGATACATGCATGTCCAAATGATTGCATACTATACCGCAACGTCCATAAGGAACTGCTCATTTGTCCAGTTTGTGGTGTACCCCGATACAAACAAAATGAGAAGCGTAATGACAAGAAGCTTAAGAACCGAACTGACGACGGTGAAGATGTGAAAAAAGGGGCACTAGCCAAGGTGTTGTGGTATTTGCCCATCATTCCCCGTTTAGAGCGGTTCTTTGCAAATCCCAAAGAGGCAAAATTGTTGCGTTGGCATTATGAATCTCGAAAGGAAGATGGCAAGTTGAGACATCCCGCTGATTCGGCTCAATGGAGAAACATTGATTGGCAACATGAGGAGTTTGGTGCCGAGATGAGGAACATAAGATTTGGATTGAGTACAGATGGAATGAATCCGTTTGGTAATATGAGCAGTCGACATAGTACTTGGCCAGTTTTGTTGTGTATCTACAATTTGCCTCCTTGGTTATGCATGAAGCGGAAGTATATCATGATGTCATTGCTAATCTCAGGACCCAAACAGCCGGGTAATGATATTGATGTGTACCTAGCACCACTAATTGAGAATTTGGTAAAATTGTGGAATGAGGGGGTCGAGGTGTGGGATGCATACAAAAGAGAGAACTTCACCCTACGGGCTATGATATTTTGCACCATAACTGATTTCCCAGCCCTTGGTAATTTGGTGGTCTACAGCACGAAGGGAGCCAAAGCTTGTCCAATTTGTGAAGAGGACACTGATAGCTTGTGGCTGCCGAATTCGAAGAAAACGGTGTACATGGGTCACCATAGGTTTCTACCCCGAAGTCATCGATATCGTAAGATGGATGACAAATTTGATGAAAAGAGGGAAGTTCGTGCAGCCCCGCAGCCTATGAGTGGAAGGCAAGCATATTCACGGGTAGAGGATATCGATCACGAGTATGGTAAGAGCCGTAAATCTGTTCATCCCAGGACCATTTGAAAAAATGGTCGATATTTTGGGACTTACCATATTGGAAGGAGTTAGATGTCCGTCAATGTATTGATGTCATGCACGTTGAGAAAAATGTTTGTGATAATTTGGTAGGCATCCTGCTGAACATACCTGGGAAGACCAAGGATGGTGTGAATGCTCGCCGCGATATGACCTACATGGGAATCAGGCCCAAGCTTGCAGTGATGGAGGAGGATGGAAAAGCGTCGTACATCCCCGCTGCATGCTACACCTTATCCAAGAAGGAGAAAGAAGACCTCTGCAAGTGTCTCCACGATATTAAAGTTTCATCGGGCTACTCCGCAAACATTAAGAAGCTTGTGTCTATGGACGATTTGAAGTTGTTTGGTATGAAGTCCCACGACTGTCATGTCTTGATGACCCAAATGCTCCCTGTTGCAATCAGAAATATTCTACCAGATGACGTCAGGTTGGCAATCATGAAGCTATGCTATTTCTTCAATGCGATTTCATGCAAGGTTATTGATCCCGATATACTGGACAACTTACAGAATGAGGTGGTGCAGACTCTTTGTCAGCTTGAGTGCATTTCCCCCCGTCGTTCTTTAACATCATGGTCCACCTCGTTGTTCACCTTGTTAGAGAGATTAAGATTTGTGGACCCGCATTCCTATGTTACATGTATCCGTTCGAGAGGTACATGGGTATATTAAAGTCATACGTGAGGAATAGGTCGAAGCCTAAGGGTAGTATTATTGAAGGTTATGGGACTGAAGAGGTTATTGAGTTCTGCGTGGACTATCTAGGTAAAGACAACCGATTGGTGTTCCTATATCTCGTCATGAGGGCAGACTTGGTGGCAAAGGAACCATTGTGTCAAATCTAATGAGTCCACTATTTGATATGTACTGTAAAGCGCATTTCACAGTCCTGCAACACAGCGCAGAAGTTCATCCATACATCCAACAACACAAGTTGATATTACGGGAAGAGAATCCACTTATGGATGAGCTTTCCATCACACGAGAACACAATGATCGATTCCTCACATGGTTCAAATAAAAGGTGAAGGTCTCCGCTAGTACTGAGGATGTCAAATGGTTGGCTGACGGAACAAGATTTAATATACAGACATGGCAAGGTTACAATATTAATGGCTACACATTTTATACTGAAAGTCAAGATGCAAAGAGTACAGTGCAAAACAGTGGTGTGAGCATAGATGCTTTGTCCGATGATCACTCGAAAAGAGGATCCTCAACTGCAATGAACTGTTACTACGGGATGATCGAAGAAATATGGGAGCTCGACTACGGAATATACCAAGTTCCATTGTTTCGATGCAAGTGGGTGAGACTTCCTCACGGAGTTAAGGTCGACAAGACAGATTTTACTCTTGTTGATCTGAATAGACTGGCCTACAGAGATGAACCGTTCGTCCTCGCAAAGCAAGCAACTCAAGTTTTCTACATGCGTGATCCGGCCAATCCGAGGTTGCACGTTGTACTTCATGGCAAGAGGAGGATTTTTGGAGTTGAAAATGTCGTAGATGAAGAAGAGTACAACCAATTTGATGAAACACCTCCGTTTGCAGATGGGGCATGTCTTAGCGGTGACGACGGCACACATGGAACACATTACATGCGTGTAGATCATCAAGAAGGGTTGTATTGTAAATAAATTAAGTTGTAAGAATTCCCTGTATAATGTAGCATTTTGTAGAATATATATGTCAAATGGATCTTATAGTATAGCAAATTTGAAAAAGATTTAACTTTTCGACTCTTTTGAATGAAGACTATGTTTTAAAAAAAATTAGAAATTGGATCATAGTCATCACAATCGGTTATTTTAGGAAACCGACAAAGATAGTATATATTGCGGTCGGTTTTTTTAGAGAACCGACACAGATAGTGTATATATTGCGATCGGTTTATTTAGAGAACCGACACAGATAGTGTACATATTGCGATCGGTTGTTTTAGAGAACCGATACAGTTAGTGTACATATTGCGATCGGTTGTTTTAAAGAACCGACACAGATAGTAAATATTGCGATCGGTCTCTTTGGTTAACCGACCGTGATAAAACCCCACATGGTTAACCGACACAGATAGTAAATATAGCAACCCTTATATAGTAATATGTGCAGATTATATTCTCATTGCAATTTGAAACTTGTAACATCTGCTATATTATCGCATTTTATTATCGAGTTTAGTTCCGTAACCTATGCGTCTCCCGTTCGAGAGTGCTTGTTTATAAGTATGCTAAAATGGCATATTTATAAATAAGCAGTCTCGAATTGTCTACGTTTTTTGGACAGTTCGAGGATATGTGGCTCGGGCAAGTTCTTAAGCTATTGTACAAACTCTAGAGAAAGTTTCGGCAGCATCTCCCTGGTGTTCTCCGAATACACACCCTCTTGACCTGTTGTCGAGACGTGTATTTGGAGAACAGCGGGGAGATGCTGCCGAAATTTTCTCTAGAGTTGTACAACAGCTTAGGAACTTGCCCGAACCACATATCCTCGAATGGGATTAGGACCTAACCTAATTAGAGATCAGGAGTTATCGTTGGTACGTATGTACTTAGTTGGCCTACAGATAGACATTTGAATTGCTTTCTCTTATGTGAAATATAATCATGTCAGAAATTTGAATTGCTTTCTCTCATGAAATTTAGGTTTCACATATACGTACTTAGTTCGAAATGTCGCAAAGAGAGTGTAACACCCCGACATTTAATATGCCTGAAAGCTACCAAACATAAGCTAAACAACATCTAAATACCACAATTAAACATAAATTCCAGCAAAGGCGCACATGCTAAAAACCGAGATTTCAGTAGCATCTCCTTTGTTTTAACATGATTTGAAGGAGCAACACAGTAAAGCAATATAAGGCAATATGAGAGACAGCTAAAACAGTAATAATTAAAGACTTAACGACAAAATAAGTCTACTTTCAAGAATTTAATGTCTCCAAGAGTCAAACGAACAATAAGACTCTCATATAGCAAAGCTAAACCTTAAAGCAATAATCATCACACGCAGTTTATTATCAAAACTAATTGAATGACTTGTGGAATCAAATGAGTGAAGCTACGTGCGGAAGTATGACTATTTCCCTTCCCCGCATGCCGGTCTCATGGTACCTAAAACAACAAGAAAACACAAGCGTGAGTTCAAAACTCAGCAAGCATATTGCAATGGTACAACAAGAACAATTACATAGCAATAATATCTCACATCGTGTAAACCATCTCATTCATGATCATATATCATTATCATCATCATTATGTATGCAATGCAATGCGATGCTTATGTCTCCTTGGAAACTCATACCGGTATGGTTGAGTGCACACCGGTCGGTATGCACCCTCTCCCCCCTTCCATCCCGAAGATGGAGGGTGCCTACTCCTCGCTTCCGTTAACCACGGTGAATGGAATCACGATGTAGGACTTACTCATTGGCTCTCCGGAATAGTCATAACTTTCTCACTGACCTTCCCCGGATTAGTTATGACTTTCTCACCGGCCGGGCCATGTAACATGCCATGTATGCAAATATGCCAACATCATAATTAACTTGTACATTAACACATGGCATCATATAATCAAGTTCATCTAGTCTCAACTAGCAACCTACAAACCGCTATCCATTACAATACACTTGCCTCAACCACGGGCAACGGATTGGCGGGGAGTAGAAGGCACTCCCGGGGTCGCACCACCTGCACATAGGTACCACACACTCACAATCATGTCTACAAAACTGTACGCAAACCCTCATCTACACCGACATTGCCAACTACACGCAAAACCCAAAAATAGAGGTTCTGTCCCGTCGGGACAGCATCCTTCCAAAAGGCATAACTTGGGTTCTGGGACTCCGAATCAATTCAACGAGTACATCCTCGCGTAGCTTAGCAAATTTCCTAACTTTTTCTAAGTATACAGAAATACTGATTCGGACTCTAAAGTTGTTTAATCTACAAAATACCGTGATTTGTTCCAATCACGTCACATATTTTAATACGCTCGGTAAAACAAGTATAACCTTCAAATGGCTGGGCGGAATTTAAAGTTCTTTATACCCACTGAAAGGTATTGCAATTACCTACAACTTCTTCAACAGACGTACGACAAATTCCAACTCTAAATTGGCGAAAAACCAAACCCTAGGTCGACTGCTCATGCTGCTCGAAACAGAGAACGTCGCAACTTCTAGATCTAATCTAATCTACTCAATTCCAGCACCACCAATTGATCTAAAAACATGATAATGACCCTTATAACAGTACCTAGCCCAACCCCAAGGAGTCCCATGGCCATACCTTCGCCCGACGCACGAAAACCCAATAGATCTCCTCCCAGATCGCTCCTCGCTCCAACGGATGGATCTTCGAGGTGCAGGGGTGGGGAGGCTACCCTAGGGCAGCAAGGGGGGTGGAGGAGAGGTGGTGGAGAGGTGGGGAGCAAAGGGGCAAAGGGGGGCGCACGGCCAAAGGGAGGGGGAGGGCAAGGGAGGCTAGGGAACAAGGGGGAAGTGGGGGGGGCGCACAAGGCAGGTTGGGGCGCACAAGGGGGCAGTAGGAGCCCCTTTTACCATCCCAAAACAGGAGTCCTAATCCTAAATTGACTCATACTCCATCCCACCAAAGCCCACAACCCCTTCTTTTAGGCCCAAACTCCCCCGGAAAGGCCCAAACTCCCGGAAACGGCCTGGAAACGCAAATAAACCTCATACCATATGGTTTTAACCTCCAATACCATATTTCATAATGTTTTTGAGCTCAACATTCACTTTTTATAAGGTTACAACACTCCGTGGTGTCACATTCTTTCCCCCTTCAACAGGATTCGACCTTGAATCTAAAACGCACCAAAACGCAACCCAGCAAAACCGAAGATAGCTAGGTTTCACATCACATACCTGAGGTGAAAAGATCGGGATACTTCTCGCGCATGCGAGACTCCAGCTCCCAAGTCGCCTCTCTCTCGGTCTGATGTGACCACAAGACTTTGACAAACTTGAGCGTCCTGTTCTTCATCACTCGCTCCGAAGTCCCCAGAATTTTCACAGGACGGGACTCGAAGGTGAGGTCCTGCTCAAGCACTAATGGTTCCAATGGAACCACCAACTCCGGATCACGCAAGTATTTCCTCAACATCGAGACATGGAACACATTATGCACACCTTGCACGGATTCTGGTAGCTCCAGACGATAGGCCAGCTTACCAACTCGGGCGATGATAGGAAAAGGCCCAACATACCTCGGACTGAGCTTTCCCTTGGTGCCAAATCGAACCACACCCTTGGTGGGAGATACTCGCAAGAGTACGCTATCACCCACCTCAAACTCCAAATCTCGCCTCCTAACATCAGCATAGCTTTTCTGTCGGCTTTGCGCTGCAAGAAGACTCTGCCGTACCTCCGCCACGCGATCAATAGTCTGCTGAACCCAATCTGGTCCAAGAACTGTTCTCTCGCCCACAGCATCCCAACACAGCGGCGATCTGCACTTCCGGCCATACAGTACCTCATAAGGAGCAGCCCGGATGCTGGAATGATAGCTATTATTATACGCAAACTATGCCAATGGCAAATGATCTTCCCAGCTACCTTTCCAAGCCATCACACAGGCCCTGAGCATGTCCTCCAAAGTCTGGATGGTACGCTCAGACTGCCCATCCGTCTGAGAGTGGAAAGCAGTACTAAGGCGAAGCTGTGTACCCAAAGCACTCTGCAAACTCTCCCAGAATTTTGATACAAATTTCGCATCCCGATCAGAGATAATGGTCTTGGGTACACCATGCAGTCTCACAATCTCCCGCACATAGATGGGAGCCAAATCGCTCGCTGAATTGGTAGTGCGGATAGGAATGAAATGCGCAGACTTGCTGAGACGGTCCACCACAACCCAAACAGCATCCTTCCCTCGTGGAGTACGAGGTAGGCCAACCACGAAATCCATGGAGATGTCATCCCATGGCCACACAGGAATCTCCAGTGGCTGCAACAGACCAGCGGGACGCTTATGCTCAGCCTTGACCTTATGACAAATCCCACAAGACGCCACATACTTGGCAATATCCACTCTCATCCTTTTCCACCAGAAATTCTTTTTCAAGTCCCTGTACATCTTGGTCTCCCCAGGATGGACCGTGTACGGGGTGCGATGAGCCTCTTTCAGAATATCCTCTTTCACTTGGGATTTACGAGGTACGCCTGAGCGACCACGAAACCTCAAAGCTCCCGCATCATCAATGGTAAAGTCTCCAGTCTTGCCATCCTCAAGGCGCATCCTCACCTGCTGGAGCAAACGGTCACGCTGCTGTGCCTCCCGCACACGCTCGGGAATCGCTGACTAAAGAATCAATTGAGTTTCAGCTTGCACGGTCCCCGCAAAGCAGTAGGAGACTCCCAATCGCTCAAAATCAGTAACAAGACAATAGACGACAGGGGGCATTGTCTTGCGACTGAGAGCGTCAGCCACCACATTTGCCTTACCCGGATGGTACTGGATAGTGAGGTCATAGTCCTTTATCAATTCTAGACACCTCCTCTGCCTCAAGTTCAAATCTTTCTGAGTAAAGATGTACTTGAGGCTCTTGTGATCAGTGAAGATATCACAAGACTCACCATACAGATAGTGCCTCCATATCTTCAATGCAAACACCACAGCGGCTAGCTCAAGATCATGCGTGGGATAGTTCTGCTCATGCTTTTTCAGCTGCCTCGATGCGTAAGCAATCACCTTGCCATCTTGCATGAGCACACAACCAAGTCTCAAACGAGAAGCATCAGAATAAACAGTGAAGCGCTTCCCCGGCTCGGGAAGGGTAAGAACAGGAGTAGTCACTAACTTCTCCTTCAAAGTGCAGAAACTGTGCTCGCATTCTGCAGTCCACTAAAATTTCACCCCCTTCTGAGTCAGCTACGAAAGTGGCTTGGCAATGATAGAGAAATCCTGCACAAAACGCCGATAGTAGCCAGCCAACCCAAGGAAACTACGCACCTCTTTGACATTGGAAGGCTTCTTCCAATCCAAGACTGCTGATACTTTGCTAGGATCTATGGATATGCCCTCTGGATTGATAATGTGGCCAAGAAAACCCACTTCTGAAATCCAGAACTCGCACTTTTTCAGTTTAGCAAAGAACTGATTCTCCCTCAAAGTACTTAGCACAAGCCTCAAATGTCGCTCATGCTCCTCTTCTGATTTAGAGTAAACCAGAATGTCATCGATGAACACTACCACAAACTCATCAAGGTACTTGTGTAGCATACTGTTCATCGCCTCCATAAAGACAAATAGGAGCATTAGTTAGTCCAAAAGACATAACTTTAAATTCATAATGCCCATACCTAGTGGAGAAAGCAGTCTTCTCAATGTCCTGCTCCCTCACACGGATCTGATTGTACCCCGACTGAAGATCAATCTTGGAGAACACCTTTGCTCCCTTCAGTTGGTCAAACAGATCCTCAATACGAGGCAAAGGATACTTGTTCTTGACTGTCACTTGATTAAGAGCACGATAATTAATGCACATGCGCCAACTTCCATCCTTCTTCGAGACGAAGAGAACGGGTGCTCCCCATGGCGAAATGCTACGCCGAATAAAGCCCTTGGCCAACTGATCCTCCAACTGCTTTTTCAACTCGTCATGAAAAGGACAAGCCAAGCGGTATGGAGAGATAGAAATAGGTTGAGTGCCAGGAACAAGATCGATACGGAACTCCACATTTCTCACAGGAGGTAAACCAGGCAACTCGTCAGGGAACACATCGACAAACTCCTTCACTACAGGAATCTCCTCAATGGGAACTGAAGAAGATGGCTTTTCTGACATAGCCATGAGGAAACCCAACTGCCTCAAACGTCGACCAGAAAACAGACTAGCCAAAGCAAAGACGGAACTGGAGGGTATACCACCCTGAAAGGTCAACTCTACCCCTGACGGGGCCTGCAAGGCAACCGTCTTCCAGAAACAACAGATCTTGGCACGGTACTGATGCAGCCAGTCCATGCCCAAAATGACATCAAAAGGAGCCAACTGGATCACCATAAGATTGGCGAAGAAAACCTCGTCATCAATGGCAATGGTGCACCCCGGGCAAACCAAGGAACTAGCAATCAAACCCCCAGGAGAACTGACTAACACAGACTCAGAAATCCGATGAACTCCCAACTTAGCTCTACTAGCAAACTCAGACGACACAAAAGAATAGGATGCTCCGGAATCAAACAGAACAAAGGCATCAACGGAATCCACGAGCAGAGTACCTGAAACCACCTCTGGATGCCCGCCTGACTCGGCGGTCGGCAAAGCGTACACTCCTGGTGGCGCCGGGACAGTAGGAGCCCCAACACCCGGCTGATGCCCCAACAAAGCTGGGGCGAAGGAGGCAACTGAGGAGGAGCAGACGGCTGCGGGCACCAGTAAGCTACTGGTGGTGCCCACGCAAAGGGCGGCTGAGGAGCAGGAGCAGCCATCATGTGCACCAAACCTCTGGAAGACGCCGCTGGAGTGGGAGGAGAATGCACCGCCTCCCACTTGATGATGCTACCGGGATTCATCCGGCAGACTCGTCCCATGTGGCCAGGCTTGCCACAGTGGTTGCAACTCCCGGTCCAACCACACTCTGAAGCACAGTGCTCACCACCGCACTTGAAACACATCATGCCCTGCCCGGGCACAGGACGAATAGCTGCTCACGAGGAAGATGACTGAGGCGGCCTCATCTTAGCCCCTGAGGAGGAGCCCTGTCCCCCCTTGAACTTCTTGAAGGTGGGTCGCTGAGAAGACCCACCTCCTCCACCAAAGGTCCTCTTCTGGCCCCGCCGGGTCAGAGGGAACCCCTGAACCACCTGGGTTCTGCCTATCCCGGGAGAGCTCCAACTCGAGCTCCATGCCCTTCGCCTGCTCCACCACGGAGCAGAAGTCACGAGGGACAGTCGCCCCCATGACAACTCTGAACTCCTGGTTGAGGCCTCTACGGAACCTCCTTGCCTTCTCCCGATCGTCGGTTGCCACAGCCGGCACGAAGCGCACCACGCTGTTGAACTCCACCTCATACTCTGCCACCGACCTCTTTCCCTGGGAAAGAGTCGTCAGAGTATGCTCCATCCGCTCAAGGAAAGACTTTGGGTAGAACTTGGCTCGGAAGCGAGCCACAAAGTCCTCCCAGGTGATCGGACCAAGATCGGGGGCTCTAGCAGCCAGAACCCCCTCCCAATAGATATCAGCTTGGCCCTTCAGCTGAAAAGCCACAAAGCGAGCCCTTTGAACCGAGGTCAACTCTAGGACCTCGAACTGCCTCTCCATGTACCTCAGCCAATCTGCGGACTGGATCGGCGTGCCCGCTCCGTCAAAAGTGTCAAGACGGAGGGACATCCACTCCCGGAGACTCATCCTCGGCTCCGGCACAGCGCGGGGCAACAACTGGGGCCGCTGCAGGGGGAGGCACAACAGCAGGGGCTGCCCGCAACTACTGGTGCAGCTCCTGAATCTCCCTCTGCAGAGCCTGGACTAAATCCGCATTGGTGGCGGGTACCTCCGCCCCTGACTGTGCTTCCGAGAGCTCCTCCTGTGCTGGCACATGAGCATTGAGTGAAGCGCTACCCTCAGCTACGGACTCAGCAACTCCCTTGGGAACCTCGCCCCTGGCCTCCACGGCCTCTACCCCTAGGCTTGGCTGCTACAGACAGACAACCGTTCGATCACATAACCATAAACACAACATCATATAATCAAGAACACATAGACATAATCTTCATTAAATAGTCAAGCGCAATGCAATGATGAACCAAAACCCCAACCTACTGTGCAACCAAGTGTGTCAAAATTTTAAATTACTTATTCCACTTTTGCAAGTTTTTAATGTTGCTATCCTATGACAAAGTTTTAGTTAGAACCTAAGCCATGTTTCTAAGTTATTCCACATCATATTTTAGTTGCAACCTAAGGTATGACACTAAAAATACATATTCTAAGGACCTACAGCCCGCTCTGATACCAACTGTAACACCCCGGCATTTAATATGCCTGAAAGCTACCAAACATAAGCTAAACAACATCTAAATACCACAATTAAACATAAAATCCAGCAAAGGCGCACATGCTAAAAACCGAGATTTCGGCAGCATCTCCTTTGTTTTAACATGATTTGAAGGAGCAACACAGTAAAGCAATATAAGGCAATATGAGAGACAGTTAAAACAACAATAATTAAAGACTTAACGACAAAATAAGTCTACTTTCAAGCATTTAATGTCTCCAAGAGTCAAACGAACAATAAGACTCTCATATAGCAAAGCTAAACCTTAAAGCAATAATCATCACACGCAGTTTATTATCAAAAACTAATTGAATGACTTGTGGAATCAAATGAGTGAAGCTACGTGCGGAAGTGTGACTATTTCCCTTCCCCGCATGCCGGTCTCATGCTACCTAAAACAACAAGAAAACACAAGCGTGAGTTCAAAACTCAGCAAGCATATTGCAATGGTACAACAAGAACAATTACATAGCAATAATATCTCACATCGTGTAAACCATCTCATCCATGATCACATATCATTATCATCATCATTATGTATGCAATGCGATGCGATGCTCATGTCTCCTTGGAAACTCATACCGGTATGGTTGAGTGCACACCCGTCGGTATGCACCCTCTCCCCCCTTCCATCCCGAAGATGGAGGGTGCCTACTCCTCGCTTCCGTTCACCGCGGTGAATGGAATCACGATGTAGGACTTACTCATGGGCTCACCGGAATAATCATAACTTTCTCACCGACCTTCCCCGGATTAGTTATGACTTTCTCACCGCCCGGGACATGTAACATGCCATGTATGCAAATATGCCAACATCATAATTAACTTGTACATTAACACATGGCATCATAGCATACTCATCATATCATAGGCAATCATTAAAGCATGGCAAGTGATCATATCATATAATCAAGTTCATCTAGTCTCAACTAGCAACCTACAAACCGCTATCCATTACAATACACTTGCCTCAACCACGGGCAACGGATTTGCGGGAAGTAGAAGGCACTCCCGGGGTCGCACCACCTGCACATAGGTACCACACACTCACAATCATGTCCACAAAATAGTACGCAAACCCTCATCTACCCCAACATTGCCAACTACTCGCGAAACCCAAAAACAGAGGTTCTGTCCCGTCGGGACAGCAGCCTTCCAAAAGGCATAACTTGGGTTCTGGGACTCCGAATCAATTAAATGAGTACATCCTCGCGTAGCTTAGGAAATTTCCTAACTTTTTCTAAGTATACAGAAAGACTGATTCGGAATCTAAAGTTGTTTAATCTACAAAATACCGTGATCTGTTCCAATCACGTCACAGATTTTAATACGTTCGGTAAAACAAGTATAACTTTCAAACGGTTGGGCGGAATTTAAAGTTCTTCATACCCACTGAAATGTATTGAAATTACCTACAACGTCTTCAACAGCCGTACGACCAAATTCCGACTCTAAATTGGCGAAAAACCAAACCCTAGTTCGACTGCTCATGCTGCCCGAAACAGAGAACGTGGCAACTTCTAGATCTAATCCAATCTACTCAATTCCAGCACCACCAATTGATCTAAAAACATGATAATGACCCTTAGAACAGTACCTAGCCCAACCCCAAGGAGTCCCATGGCCATACCTTCGCCCGACGCACGAAAACTCAATAGATCTCCTCCCGGATCGCTCCTCGCTCCAACGGATGGATCTTCGAGGTGCAGTGGTGGGGAGGCTACCCTAGGGCAGCAAGGGGGTTGAGCAGAGGTGGTGGAGAGGTGGGGAGCAAAGGGGCAAAGGGGGGGCGCACGGCCAAAGGGAGGGGGAGAGGAGGGGAGGCTAGGGCACAAGGGGGAAGTGGGGGGGCGCACAAGGCAGGTTGGGGCGCACAAGGGGGCAGGGGGAGCCCCTTTTAACAGTCCAAAACAGGAGTCCTAATCCTAAATGAACTCATACTCCATCCCACCAAAGCCCACAACCCCTTCTTTTAGGCCCAAACTCCCCCAGAAAGGCCCAAACTCCCGGAAACGGCCTGGAAACGCAAATAAACCTCATACCATATGGTTTTAACCTCCAATACCATATTTCATAATATTTTTAAGCTCAACATTCACTTTTTATAAGGTTACGATACTCTGTGGTGTCACAGAGAGAGCACCGGCTCAACGCTAGAGAGAGAAGAAGGTCCTCCTACCCCATCGAGGAAGGTCAGAAAGGGCAGAGGACCGAATAAAGGATCCACAGGGAGAATGCCGCAAGTGCTCCACTTCAATGCCATGGGGGTTTGCACGGGTCCTAGCAAGTTTAAGGGGCGCTACTCCTCTTTTCTCGGCCAATTGGTGAGGGAGAGAGTGCCGATCACAGTTAAGGACTGGAGGAAGGAAGTAAGCGACGAGCAGAAGAACCGACTGTGGGACAAAGTTAAGGGGAAATGGATTATACCAGAGGAAGATGAAATCAATGCGAGACGGTACGCCTTGAAGAGAATGGGTGTGGCTTTGAGGCATTTCAGGGTTACCATGCATGCCGAGTTCGTGTTGAAAAACCGTACTCCCTTCCAAAGATATCCATTTGTTACTCCTGAGGTTTGGGAGGAGTTCGCAAGGATGCGGAATACGCCCGAGGCGGAGGAGCTGAGATAGAAGACTATCGGTATATAGAGGCGTAACACACACGCGCACCACCTCGGTTCCGGTGGGTATGTAGGGAAGAAGACAGAGTGGGCGCGACTAGCCGAGGAGTGTGCAACCTCTGGGACAACGATGCCTTACTCCCACATATGCGAGGAGCGGGCACGCGACTGGGTATTAGCGAGGACGAAGAAAACCTCCGACGGTCAGATTGTCGTTCCAAACCCTGCAACCACACAGATCATCACAACCATCGTAAGATATCTAACATAGTACATTGCATCTAACCCTTCCCATTGTATTTTAGCAATAATTTATATTTGCGACCTGCAGGAGGAGGTAAGCCAGCAGAAAGAGCAAGGAGCATTTCAAAGCCAAGGGTCAAGGGACATCCTGTGTTCGGCAATCGGGAAGCCCGATCATAAGGGTCGGGTGCTTGCCGCAAGTGCGGGGCATACGAAGAGGTCCTTCTTTGTAGAGGAGAGCGCTTCCAGTGCCAGGGCAAGATCATGGGAAGCACGTGAGGTGCGGATTAGGGCGGAGATGAAGGAGGAGTTGAAGGAGGAGTTAAAGGAGGAGTTAAACGCTGAGATGATGGCGATGTTCTCCCAGAATTAGAGTCCTGAACCATCGCCTATGCTACGCCCTAGCAGCTGCGCTTCCAATAAGGAACTGTGCATTCCACACCTCAAGGTAATAACTGTTTCTGACCAAAAGGTACATGAGTAAGCTTAACAAAGATTATGATGAAGATGCTGATCACTTCTTGCAGGGTCCTGCCAAGTGCCAGCTAGTCCTGATCGATGACGGAATACACATTGAGGCTGCGCACGGGGTTGCATTTCCAAGCAAGGAGGATGACACGGTGCATGGTATACCTTTGGGGAAGGGCTACATGAGGGTGCAGGTGGACTATGTCCACGATGTTTACCTGTCTCATGCCCTGGAGTTCCCCCCGAACGAAGATATCACCACTCTCGGGCAAGCACGGATGTCGTTCATCAAGTGGCCTGTGACGGGTGTCGTAGTGCAAGCACCTCCTCCTGCCATCGCTACTTACCGCCGCTATCGCTGCCATCGCTATCGCTGCTACTATCGCTATCGCCGCTTCATCTACACGCCATCGCTACTGCCATTATCGCTATCGCCGCCGCTGCATCGCACGCTCGCTGCCTCGCATCGCACCGCCCTACTATTGCTGCACCTGCTCCTGTTATCGCATCGCTCCTACCATCGCTGCTCTCGCTACTATCGCTACACTGCACTCGCTCGTTACTCGCTACACTCTTCTTGCTGCACATGCTCCTGCCCCTTCTACACAACCTGCACCTAGGCCTGCAGCTGCACCTCATGCACCTACGCCTGCAGCTACAAATGCTGGTGCATAGGTGGTGCGCAAAAGGACTTCGACCTTGCTGACGAAAGATACAAAGCAGAGTTCAGAGAGTCCCTCCGTGAAGAAGGCAAAGTTGTCAGAGGACACAGAGCACCCTGATGATCTCAAGCGGTACATACATGGAAAGCCCTTTCTCGCAAGCCATGAATTGAATACTTTAGGCTTGTTCGCTCGCCACCTACATGGATGGTACATCGATAAGTCACATCAGGCCGAGCCTCGCCACGATTTCGTAGTGAAGTATCGAGGGGGACAATTCCACCGCAAAGAGAATGGGACCTTCCCAGTCGGTTTTGAGGATCTGTACTTTATGTACAGCTTGAAAGCCATCGATATTTCTACCATACGATCATGGACGCCGTAAGTATCGCACCATACTCATTCATATGACTCTTTACTAATTTTGTATTATATTTTTTAATAATTGACATGAATTGCATGATCATGAGGCAGCGAGCTGTGATGGGTCGACACCCTGTCGGGTTTGTCGACCTCGAGATGGTGTCTGCGACCATGGCTAGGTATCAATTGGAGTTCCTTGAAGGATACATCAAGCAGTCATTGCATGACGAGGCGAAAAAAGACTTCATTCCCTTCCCGTACCACCAGGAGTATGTACTACTATACAATTCAATTACATGTACAAACTTCAACCGTATATGAACTTATTCTCTTGCACTGTGTACCGTTTAATAAGCAACCATTGGGTTCTACTTGTGGTTGTTCCGAGTCAAAACAAGGTCTACACGTCGAACTCACTCGAAAATAGACCGATGGACTATGCGATCGAGCCTGTTTTGCAGAAGTAAGTACATTCCTCTAACCGGACACTTTACATATTGAACTACGTTAGATATTTTTTACCTCAATGGCATCTCTCCAATGTATAGGGCTTTCTTGTCTTACGTTGCTGAACGTGGCCGACATAATGAGAAACAAGGCACCAAACTGGAGTGGAAGCGCTTCAAGGTACAAGTGTCTATCATAGGATTTTTTTTCTAACACCTATTTTTAATTCGTCTCCTAATTTAAGTTTCTTTGTTCACAGTGTCATCAACAAGGGTGCGATGATCTGTGTGGCTTTTACGTGATGCAGCACATGCTCATTTTGGTTGGTCGCGCAGATCGTTTCCCTAAGGTATAGAGATGATTATTTGCACTACTGTCAATGTGATATTTGTTTACAAGCATAATACTATCAGCCTTTTACAATCAAAATTTAAGACTTAAATATATTATTGCACTACTATCTATTTTGCAGGACCTTGATATCCTCTGGAAGAGCCTTACCAACACTGATCTCAAGAAATTACGAGACCATTTATGCCAGTGGTACTGGACAGAAGTTATAACGGAGGATAGTAGATATAGAGACCAATCAAGCAAATACTAGTCCATAAAGTGTAAACAAAATTTATGTGAATGTGATCTGTTACAGATTGAAGACAATATTAATGTGAATGTAATGTGTGTAGATTGTGATGTATATGTTCTGTGATATTGTGGATTGTGATGAATGTGTCATATTGTGAATGCGAGGCTATTTTCGGACGATGGACAGTAACATCAACACAATCGGTTCTTGCTGGAACCGATTGGGATAGTTACAGTATCACAATCGGTTCCAGAATGTACAGTATAAAAATCGGTTCTTTCTGGAACCGATTGGGATATGTACAGTATCACGATCGATTCTTTCTGGAACCGATTGGGATAGGTTTAGTATCACAATCGGTTCGAATAAAGAATCGATTGTGGTAATGTACTTATCCCAATCGGTTCCAATAAAAAACCGATTGTGATACTGTAATCAATTGAATCGGTTCTAAAAAGAACCGATTGTGATATTATACTTATCTCAATCGGTTCTAAGAGAGAACCGATTGTGATAATATTATTATCACAGTCAGTTCCGAAAAAGAACCGATAGTGATAAGATATTATTAGTGTCGGTTAAAAATCGACTGTGATATATCTACCTTATCACTATCGTTGGACTTTCTATCGCCACCAAAACCGACTGTGATGACCAAAAAGAACCGATTGTGATGTACGAATCTGTAGTAGTGACTCTGAGCTGCAAAACTAATATGAGGACCAGGATGCTTACAATATGATTGTGAGCTTGAAGGGCATGTTTGGGAACCAAGCAAGGGCTGATAGGTATGGTATCTCAAAGCTTCTGTTTGCTTGTAAGCTGGCTGAAGGCAGTCTGGTTAGCCCACATGTAATCAAGATGATTGGCTACATTGGGAGATTGGAAAAGCTTGAGTTTCCCCTTAGCATTGGTCTGGCTACAGATGTAATTCTCCAGTCTCTGCGTTAGAGCTTTGAACCATTCATTATGAATTTTCATTTGAATAGCATGGAGAAGAGCCTGATTAAGCTACATGGGATGCTCAAGGCTACCGAGGAAAGCATTAAGAAGAAACCCAATCATGTGATGATGGTTCAGAAGATAACTGCCTTCAAAAAGAGGAAAGTTAAGGCTTGGGGAAAGGGAAATGGCAAGGGCAAGGCTCAAGATGAGATCGCGAACCTCAAAACTAAGCTTCAGAAGCTCAAAGTCGGCCCTCAACACGAAACCCAGTGCTTCTATTGCAAGAAGTCAGGACATTGGAAACGGAACTGCGAGAAGTACCTAGCAGATAAAAAGAATGGGGGTGTGACTTCCACTTCAGGTATTAATGTTATAGAAATTAATCTTGCTACTTCTTATTCCAGCTCTTGGGTATATGATACCGGATCGGTTGCTCATATTTGCAATTCGATGCAGGGGCTGACAAAGAGTAGAGACTTGGCAAAAGGAGAAGTGGATATTCGCGTGGGGAATAAAGCAAGAGTTGATGGTCTTGCCGTTGGCACCTACCCATTGCATTTGCCTTCAAGATTAGTTTTAGAACTTAATAATTGTTATTTTGTTCCATCTTTGAGTAGAAACATTATTTCATCTTCCTGTTTGGAACATGAAGGTTATGAATTCATAATAAAGAACTTTGTTTGTTCAATATTTTTGAATGATATGTATTATGGTCGTTGTCCCATGGTGGATGGGTTATACGTCCTTGAACTCAAAGAAAAACATGTCTATAACATTAATGTCAAAAGACCTCGACCAAATGATTTGAACCCTACCCTTTTATGGCATTGTCGCTTGGGTCACATAAATGAGAAGCGCATGAAGAAGCTTCATGGTGATGGACTTCTCACCTCATTTGATTTTGAATCATTTGAAACATGTGAGTCTTGTTTACTTGGCAAGATGACAAAAACCTTTTCACAGGTTTCAGTGAGAGGGCGAGTGAATTGTTGGCCCTAGTACATACAGATGTATGTGGACCAATGAGCTCGATTGCTAGAGGTGGGTTTCAGTACTTTGTAACTTTTACTGATGACTTTAGTAGATATGGATATATCTATTTAATGAGGCATAAGTCTGAAACCTTTGAAAGGTTCAAAGAGTTTCAGAACGAAGTACAAAATCAACTTGGCAAATAAATAAAACACTTACGATCAGATCGTGGTGGCAAATACTTGAGCCAAGAGTTTGGTGATCATCTAAAGCAATATGGAATCGTTCCATAACTTACTCCGCCAGGAACGCCTCAATGGAATGGCGTATACGAACGACGGAATCAAACTTTATTGGATATGGTTCGGTTAATGATGAGCCAAACAGATCTGCCATTATCCTTCTGGGGGTTCGCTCTATAGATAGCTGCGTTCACATTAAATAGGGTCCCATCAAATTCCGTTGAGAAGACACCATATGAGATATGGACTGGGAGAAGTCCCATGTTGTCATTTCTCATGATATGGGGATGTGAGGCTTATGTAAAACATTTACAATCAGATAAACTCGCACCTAAATCAGAAAAATGCTTCTTTGTGGGGTATCCTAAAGAAACAAAAGGATATTACTTTTACAAAAGAAACGAGAACAAAGTTTTTGTTCCTCGAAATGGTGTCTTTTTGGAGAAAGAGTTTCTTTCAAAAGAAATTAGTGGGAGTGATGTGCATCTCGATGATGTTCGAGAATCACATGAACATGTTCAAGCTGCCACTGAACCATCACATGATGTACAAAATGTTGTACAACCTGTGGATGAGACACCTGCCGCAGGTAGGTCGGGGAGGCCGCGTCATGAACATATAAGATATGGACATGACATATTATTGTTGGACAATGATGGGCCCACGACTTATGAAGAAGCCATGATGGACCTAAACTCCGAAAAATGGCTTGGAGCCATGAGATCCGAAATTCAATCCATGCATGCAATCAAGTTTGGAACTTGGTCGATCCTCTTCATGGTGTAAAAACCATAGAATGCAAATGGATTTTCAAGAAGAAGATAGACATAGATGGAAATATTCAGATCTATAACGCACGATTGGTGGCAAAGGGTTTCAAACAAGTTCAAGGAATTGACTATGATGAAACTTTTTCACCGGTAGCCATGCTCAAGTCTGTCCGGATCATTTTAGCAATTGCTGCATATTTCGATTATGAAATATGGCAGATGGACATCAAAATAGCTTTCCTTAATGGGAATCTATCTAAGGATGTATACATGATATAACCTGAGGGTTTTGTTGATCCTAAAAATGCTAAACAAATATGCAAGCATCAGAGGTCCATTTATGGGTTAAAGCAAGCATCTCGGAGTTGGAACATTCGTTTTGATGAAGTGGTCAAAGGATTTGGCTTTATCAAAAACGAAGAAGAGCTTGTGTTTAGAAGAAGGCTAGTGGGAGTGCACTTATGTTTCTGATCTTGTATGTGGATGACATATTATTGATCGGGAATGATATTCCTATGCTTGAAGACGTTAAGACTTCGTTGAAAAGGAGTTTCTCAATGAAGGACTTGGGAGAAGCATGTTATATCTTGGGCATAAAGATCTATAGAGATAGATCAAAAAGGTTGATTGGATTAAGCCAGGAAACGTACATTGACAAAGTATTGAAAATGTTCAATATGCATGAATCTAAGAGAGGTTTCATGCCAATGTCACATGGCATCAGTCTAAGCAAGAATCAGTGTCCTTCGACAACTGATGAGCGAGAAAGGATGAGCAAGATTCCATATGCTTAAGCTATTGGATCTATCATGTATGCCATGATCTGTACGCGCCCAGATGTCTCATATGCTCTAAGTGTCACAAGTAGATACCAAGCGGATCCCGGTGATGGTCATTGGATAGCCGTGAAAAACATCCTAAAGTACTTGAGAAGAACTAAGGGTATGTTCCTAGTCTTTGGAGGTGAGGAAGAACTGGTTGTAAAAGGTTACACCGATGCAAGCTTCCAAACTGACAAAGATGATTTTCGATCACAATCCGGTTTTGTGTTTACACTAAATGGAGGAGCAGCAAGCTGGAAGAGTTCCAAGCAAAGCACGGTGGCTGACTCTACGACAGAAGCGGAGTACATTGCGGCTTCGGATGCCGTAAAAGAAGCTATATGGATAAAGAAGTTTATCTCAAAGCTTGTTGTGGTCGCTAGTGCCTCTAGTCCAATGGACATCAATTGCGATAATAGTGGTGCCATTGCACAAGCAAAAGAGCCTAGATCACATCAGAAGTCCAAACATATACTCCGACGTTTTCACCATATTCGCGAGATTGTGGATAGAGGTGACGTGAAGATATGCAAAGTACATACGGAAGCCAATGTGGCTAATCTATTGACAAAGGCTCTGCCACAGCCTAAGCATGAGGCGCACACGAGGTCTATTGGTATTAGATACTTAATTGATTGACTCATGTGCAAGTGGGAGATTGTTAATGTTATGCCCTTGAGGCAATCATATGGATGATTGTAACATGACTATGTTTATGATAATAATATGATTATTGGTCCAATGAATATATATCATTGTTTTGATCAACAAGTGTGTGACTTGTTTATGAAGCTCTTTACTTACTGATATAATTCGATAAATATCTCTGATCGGATATCATCGTATAGGACAACGATGAATAGATCATCACATGTATTATTCGATGATCATGGGATATGGAGATATCATCAATACATTGTGGACGCATGTTGAAGAACATGGGTTAGATAGACCCACAATGGGACACTGCGAGAATGTTACATTCTTATGTGTCATCAGTGTATCTCATACATAGTAGATGTATGATCCTTAGACCTGAGATTGTCATATTCCCTACATGTGTAATAGTTTACCTTGGGGTTACCAAACACTATTTCCTAACTGGATAGTGATAAAGGTAGCTTTCATGTTTACTATGCAACATGCTGAGGGAAGTGAGCAGTCAAGATGGAATTTGCCACTCCAATGTAACGGAGATATATGTCTAGGCCACTCGTGTGATATGATTAAGGAAGTGCATGGCCATGCCGTGATTGAGAAGTCAATCACAACTTATTAATATATCACGGATACGAGAGATGGATTGAACTGTCAAAGGATGACATGCTTCTCTCCTTGAGTTCGATGTTCATATAGTTTGGCAAAGGGATTATTACATCAGTACATTAATCATATGCGTTTGGGAGTTGGCATGCTCTGCAAGGAGCCGCTACCGACTATTGGATTAGAAAAGGGTTTTCTGAATCCATGTCCAAATGCGCATGATCCTAGAGGGTCACACACTTAACGGGCTGGGACGCATTAATTCGGATTGGATCCGTAATTAATGGACCTCGTGGGCTTGGCGCGTAGATGGGCCCTGACTGCCTAGGGTTTCACCTCGTGGCTATATAAGGAGGGGAGGAGGCTGGACGCAGAACACACTTTCGTGCTGTTTAGAGGTGTTTCGCCAGAAACCCTAGCTACCTCCTCTCGTTGCCCCTGCCGAGCGACCCGGTGCTTGCACACCGACGCGCGGCGTTCCATCCCCGGACGTGTGGACTGCTGTTTTGACGCTGCTGCTACTGCGGCGTGGAGAGGACGATCCGTGGCGAGGACGATCCGTGGCGACGACGATCCGCGGTGAGGACGATCCACACTGAGAACGATCCACTACAACGACGTGCGAAAGATTCCGCAACTGCGCGTCTAGTGGTATTAGATCTATGATCCCCTTCTTGCAAGTAGCTTTTCTGGTTTGCGGTAGAAATTTTAATTTGTGCTAGAGTAGCATACCGCATTCCCCTACAAGTTATATATGTCATGGAGTGTCTATTTGCATGGAGTGCCAAAGAAGATAGTGCCGGACAGAGGTACCCAATTTTCCTCAAGATTTTGGAATATGTTGCATGAAGCCATGGGGACCCATTTGAACTTCAGTACAGCTTACCATCCGCAGACGTATATGCTACCTCATTGTACAGTTAATCAGATTTTGGAGGACATGCTGCGAGCTTGCGCTCTAGCATATGCTACCTCATGGGACAAGTATTTGCCGTACACCGAGTTCAACTATAATAATAGTTATTAAACCAGTCTGTAAATGTCACCATTTGAGGCATTGTATGGTCGACCCTGTCGAACGCCTTTGAATTGGAATAAGACAGGTGAACGCCATGTCTTTGGACCAGATATTCTCCAAGAAGTTGAAGAGTAGATTGCCATGATCTGGGAAAGATTGAAGATAGCTCAATCAAGGCAAAAGAGTTACGCCGATAATCGTCGTCGAGAGCTGAGTTTTGAACCGGAAGATTTTGTATACCTCAGAGTTACGCCTATCAAGGGAGTTAAGAGATTTCACACCAAAGGAAAACTTGCACCGTGATATGTTGAACCATTCAAGATCCTAAGCCGTAGAGGTGAAGTTGCTTACCAATTGGAGTTGCCGTAGTTGTTGGCAGGAGTGCATGATGTGTTCCATGTGTCATAACTAAAGAAGTGTCTGAGAGTGCTAGATGAACAAACGCCCTTAGAGGCGATCGAGTTGCAAGAATATCTGACATATAAAGAGTACCCATTAAAGATTTTGGACACAATGGATCGAGAGACGAGAAATAGGTCAACCCGTTTCTGCAGAGTCCAGTGGAGCAACCATTCAGAGAATGAAGCAACTTGGGAGCGTGAAGAGTATTTGAAGGAGTTTCCAAACCTATTTCTTAGTTATCCCTAAATCTTGGGGTCGAGATTCCTTAAGGGGGGTAGGTTTGTAACATCCCAAAATTTTGCTTTTAATCAATTTATTGAGTTATTTGAATTTTTGCAATTTTCTGGAATTTATTTGGATTTAATTTGAATTAATTCCTTTATTGATGTTATTAAATATTTAAAAAGTTTCTGTGACACCCCAGAATATGATATTTTAGAATTCGGCATTTTGGTACGACTTTATAGCGTGTTTTTGGGCCGTTTTCGGGTGTTTGGGCCTCTCCGGGGGACTTTGGGCCTTGGGGGTTGAGTTGGGTCTCCGCTGGAAGGGTTTGGGCGCAGCCAAATCTGGCCCCCACCCCTTGGTGCGCCCCCCACTCCCTTTCCCAACCCTAGCCGCCACCCCCTAGACCCCCATGCGCCTCCACCCTTCCCCTTCCTCTCCATCTTCCCCCATGGCGCCACCACCTCTCCCCTCCCCTCTCCACCCTCCTTGCTGCCCTTAGGGGAGCTCCCCACCTCGCCACCTCGCTGCCCCCTACATCGGGAAGCCCCGCGATGAGGAGATCCGGCGATTCCGGTGCGAGGAGGACCATCGGGGAACCCGGGAGGAAGGATTTCGACGTTCGTCATTCTTCGGGCTGAGGTATGGCATGGATAATCCTTGGGGTTGGTCTAGGTGATGTGCTAGAGGGTATTTGGATGCTTTTAGATCAAGTGGTGGTGCTGTGATTGGGTAGATTAGATGAAAACTAGAGTTTGCCACGTTCTCTGTATCAGACAGATTATGCACTCGACCTAGGGCTTCAGTTTTCACGATTTTAGAATCGGAATTTGGTCATTCGCCTGTTGAAGAAGTTGTAGGTAACTTCAATACCTTTCAGTGGACATAAATAACGTCTAAATCCGCCCAGTCGTTTGAAAGTTATGCTCGATTTACCGAACGTGTTCAAATTTGTGACGTAGCTGGGATAGAACGTAGTGTTTTGTATATTAGACAACTTTAGAGTCCGAATAAGCTTTTACATATACTTAGAAAAAGTTAGGAAATTTCCTAAGCTATGCGAGGATGTACTCGTTTAATCGTTTCGGAGTCCTAGAACTAAAGTTATGATAGTTTGAAGTCTGTTGTCCGGGCGGGACAGATTCTCTGTTTTTCGATTTCGGGAGCAGTTTGCGAAATCGGGGTAGATGGGCGTTGGCGTACTGTTTTGAGGGCACGTTGTGATTGTGTGGCATCTATGTGCAGGTGGTGTGACCCCAGGAATGCCCTCCTCATCCCGCCAATCCGTCGCCCGAGGTTAAGGCAAGTGTATTGGGATGGGTAGCATGTGGTTTATTTGCTTATCTTGACTAGATGCAATTGTTTCCATGTTATGCTATCTTGCCATGCTTAGTATTTGCCATGATATGATAAAAAGGGTATGTTATGATGCTATGCAATGGTTTATGGTTAATGATTATGGCATATGTTGCATACATGGCATGAAACTTGGCCCAGTCGGTGAGAACGTCATAACTATTCCGGTAAGGTCGGTGAGAAAGTTATGACTAATCCAGAGCGCCATGGATGTAAGACCTACATCGTGATTCCACCCACGCGGTGAGTGGAAGCGAGGAGTAGGCACCCTCCGTCTACGGGATGGAAGGGGGACGTGGGTGCACGCCGACGGGTGTGCACTCGGCAATACCGGTATTTGCGTCGAGGAGACATGTGCATTGCATTGCATTGCATACATGATGATGATGATGATGATGAAATGATTTCAATGAGGTTGAGATATGAATATGATGTTGCATATGAAGTACGACTTAATCATGATGTTAAGTTTGTTATGTAGTGATGATAATATTGAATTGTTCTGTATGACCCATTGCAATATACTTGCTGAGTGTTTGTAACACCCTACAAATCTAAACTGTCGTACAAGAAAATTTCGACAGCATCTCTCCTAAAATTAGGACAAAACGGAAGCGACAACAAGATTCATAATAACCATTATAAACAGGAATAACATAAAAGCATCAATACTAGAGATAACAAGTCTAAATCAACCAGAAAACAAACATAAACGTAAAACAGCTCCAAAGAGGACATCAACAGGTCTATGATTAATAAAATTTCAGCAAGCTAATGAATTATTAAATGCACTAGTCCATGTGATTCGTGATGACCCCGGAGGGTTGATTGTGCTACTAAGCCCACCCTTCAAGCTTACGACTCGCGAGAACTACCTGAAAACAACAAAATAACAAGGGGTGAGATTGGGTAATCTCAGCAAGCGGAACAACTTCTAACGAATAACACAGCCACAGTAAAACTAGCATACCAAATTCCTCATGTCCAATACCACATTATAGAGTCCACACAACCTCAGTAAAATGCATATGATTGTGCACATGCTTATGCCATGATCCTCCTCACCGTGCCCTTTCTCAGGAACACACGGTGTTGTCACCGTCACAAGATCGTCAAGGCGTCGACAAACTTCCAATGTATGATTATGCAGTTAATGCTTCATGCATAAATACATTCATAACTTCCCACTCTGAATTCACATGCTTGCATACCATCAAATAACATGGATAGAATGCGAACATCATTGAGATAGAATATCTCCACAATTCATCTTGCAAACAACATTTTTCTTCATTCTTACTCATGATTCAAAAGCCAAACAACCACATCACAATGCAGGATAGGATATTGTAATCTCATAAACAAGTAGTTAAACCATGTAGGTGTGCTGCAATTAAGGTTTATATTGAAGACGAAACAAATAGCGAGTTATAGTTTAGCAAGACCGCTACTTCCACTTGCCTTTACCAACGTGGATGACGAACCTAGTTGCGTCCAGAAGGGGCACCACCTGTACAAGTATTATTTCAGTACATAGCGACATCACAAATGATCACACAACTCGAACACACGCTTCCTAATCCCCGTTCCCTTCTTAAGCGCCAAAAACCCCAATCTGCCCGGGTCAAACAGCAGCACCCTCTCTTCACAATTTCGTATCTTTTCTTATACAGATCATAAAAATACAAAAAAATTACAGTAGCTAGATATTGACGAGATCTACAACTTTCATGAAGATCACAAATTTCAATTCCACTGTTAAATATGCCTAAACAAACGTCCAAAACAGTGGACAAAATCTGTTTCCAGATTCTGTCCGTCATCTTGAAACAGCGATAACTCTCAGACCGAAGCCCCAAAAATTCTAAAAAAATTACATAAGCTATATCTCGACGTTATCTACAACTTTCTAGTTATAGGTTTCTGCAGGAAAAATCGTCTATGCCACGTAAAACGCGAAACAATCCGCGCTGCACAATCTCCCCTTCCAAAAACAGCACCACGTGAACATCTACCCTTCTCCCCCATCAAGATCCATCTAAATCACTCACCACCAGATCTAATACACTCCTAATCCCTAGGTAGAACAGGGGTAAAATATTGGGAATTTTACCTTGAGTTATCCCTTGAGAACCCACGAAAAACGCGCGACGATTCCCGAAACGGAAATCTGCTCGTCCTCCACGCCTCCACGGATCCTCTTCTCGCTTGCTCTTTCGCGTTTCGCGGTGGATCTTGAGCCACCACGCAAGGGGAGGAAGAGGAGGGGTGGTGTGGCTGCTCGGGGGGTAAGGGGGGCACCCTAGGGCTTTTGGGGGTGACACCCTTTTATATGGTGGGCCGCCCACTAGGGGAAAAGAGAGAGAGGTGGGGAGGGATTCGCAGCCTGTGCCCAGGTTTTCCTCGGCCCACTGTTTCTAGCCCGACAACTCCAAATTTAATATTAATACACCGGATAAACTTCAATTATTTCATCCCCTGACAAATCCTTCATTCCTCTCCCGAAACAAAACCAGGAAAAGGAACCCTAGAATCGCTCTGACGCTCTAAGGCATCACAGTGTTGAACTCACGCTTGTGTTTTATGTTGTTTTTAGGTACCATGATACCGGCATACGGGAAAGGGCATTAGCTACACATCTACACGTAGCTCCACACTTATAGACAATTTATTCATTTGGGTCATGATAATAAGAGTAGTGCCATGCAACTTGGTGCAATGGTTAATTTTTGTGTTTGGTTTCCTCATTTACTTCGTTTGGCTCATGAGATGGTTGGAATCATTATTCTAGGCTTATACTGTTGCTAGAACCCTTGTTATTGATGATTTAGATGTCATTCTTTATACTATATCCTATGATCATATTGTTGTTGCTTCAATTCGTGGAAAAACAAAGGAGATGCTGCCAAAATTTTCGGGTTTAGCATTTACTCCTTTGCTGTAATTTACTTTAATTTTTGGTATTTAGATGTTGTTTAGTCTATGTTTGGTAGCATTCGGGCATATTAGATGCCAGGGTGTTACAGTTGGTATCAGAGCGGGCTTTAGGTCCGTGGAATGTGAATGTAGCAAATTACTCTAGAGTAAACTAAAATATTGACTTGGAAAAGTAGAAACACGACATAGGTTTACTTGTTAAAATTTGGCCTTAGCGCAGTAACCTTAAAATCTGAAATAGTTTGGTTAACAAATTTAAAACTTGACACACTCTGATGCACAGTAGGAAAGGGTATGGGTATCGTTGCTTTACGCTTAAATGTTGTATTTAAACCTTGATGATGAATGCTATATTTGATAATGTATGTTGCTATGTTATTGAGAGAATTGATTGTATTGCTCTTGTTATTTGTGATAAAGTGGGGTTGTGGTGCCGAAGGGTTTCGGTCACCTCTTTTTGTTCATAGTAAGGGTGTGGTTTGACTTGACGGTGTGGTCGGTTAATGCCATCACCGAAGAATTGTTAACCCCTGTAGGAGAAGAGTGCTTACCCTTTCTGTCGTAGATCGGGTAGTTGATTGGAGTCACATAGAAGAGTTTGGTGGTGGATTTCTTCGGATTTTCTTTTACCATTCTGATGATCGGTTTTGGTTGGTTTTGTTTGTATTTGGTTGGTTAGGAACCAAGGAAAAGTGTTTGGTTTTGAGTACTTGCTGATTGCTCTTTTGGCGGTTTGTGGATTTGTCTTCCTTGGTTGAAGACGAAGAAGGAGAGTTTAGTGTTGCGCCTTTTTGGGTCGCCTTTTGGCTTTGACACCGGTTTGTTGGTTGCTTGCAAAGAAAAGTATAGTTTTGGTTCTTGTGTGTCTTACTCTGAGTTTAAAGGAAGTTATTGAAGTGGTGTGCAGAAACTTAAGATGTGTCGATTTATGTTTTGTGGCTTTGTCCGTAAAGGTTTACTTGACCGCTTGGTCCCTTATGTGGGAGTCCTTAAAGTTGAAATGTGTTTTGGAAATCTTTTGCATGACCCAGTGTCCCATTGCAACTTTGAGAGTCAAGTTTCTTTGTGAATTTTGGTTGAGTTTTAAAAAGAAAATGCTGCAAATAAAGTAAGTAGTCATTTGATTGAAAATTAGTTGTCAAAAGTGAAAATTGTTGTTTAGCATGTTATGTAGTATGTAACAATGTGGTTTATGGAAATGATGTACTCCTAAGTTAATTTGCGAGTTGAATCAATTAAATGTATTTTTTATCTTTAGCTTAAGATTAAATGAACTTCTAGTGTTGTAGATTACTCTATAGCGAGAATGGTTAAATGTGTGATTGTACATGCTTAGAATTTGTAGCTTTATGTTAAAAAATGAGGTAGCACACTGCCGTTACTTAATGGAAAATGACCATTGATAATGTTTAAAGTTTTAAACCCTGATGCATAGTTAGAACATTAAGATGATGTAAACTACTGACATTGTTAAAGAATCTTTGCTGGTTGCTTAAAGATGTTCTAATTTAATGTTATAATAGAGAAATTTAATCGTGTTGGCTAGTGGCTTTAACTTGGAAGTTGATTGGAGCTGTTATTTATGATGTTGCAAATCATTAGCATAATTGGAAGTACGCAACTGTGTTCGTGTAATGCTAGTACCGTTGTCAATTGGGAAATATAGGTTTTGTTGTTGTTGTAAGAACCTTGTGCTGATCTAACTTATTAAATTTATTTTAATAGCTGGAGTATGTTGTGTAGTGATAATTTGTTATGATATATGGATAGAGTAATTAAAAACAATGTAGTTGTTTTTATGATTTTGCTCATTTATTGATATTGATGACTTAGTAGTGGTGGTAATTGTGTAGATTACTTGTTGGAAACCATTGTTAAAATGGAGGTTATTGTAACATGTTGTGATGGAGTGGACCATGGATAATTAACATGACGTAGAATTTTATCCTTAATGAATGTATATCTTAGAATCATATTTACGAACTTTGTCTTGTAGAGATAATATTTACTTGTTGAAGTCATTTATTGATTGAACAAGTTACAATTTTCAAGATGTTGACGTATGGATGGTATAAAATTGATAGGTTGATCATGCTTAAGTATCTGTTGAAGTACTATGTTTGAAATATAGAATACGTTGTTATATAATGTGTTGGTCTGTGGAGATCATGATGAGGTAGTATTGGTCAGATGTCTTTTGATAATCGTCATAAACTTTATTTATAAGTGTTGGGAAAGGTAACTAGAGAAAGTATTGGCTATGTAGCTTTTGGCTGAACTATGATGGGCTTCTCGATGAGTAAATAGTGAATATTGAATGCTTAATTGGTGAGTATAGTGGAATACTAGATATGGTGGGTTTCATGCTGAGCTTGTGTCTAAAACCTTTTGGACTGGTTTGGTTTTTTGCTATTTTGGTTGAAGGGTTTCGGTCAAGGTGTTCCTTATGTTGGGTTTCAGAGTTTCCCTGAAACTTGTAGTGATTGGTGCCAATCTTTGGTTTTGAATAATTTGTTCAGTTTATGCTATGAATATGGTTTTACACCCAAAAGTCTTTGAGTGGATTGCACTCTTTTGCGTTCACGCTGAATTACCTTTGGAATAAATGCTTAAAAGGAAGCAGATGGTCATATTGGGTTGTGTTGGAAACTTTTGAGTTAAGCCCTTGATGTGTAACTCTATTTGGCTAGAGTTGGAGTTATTTGGAAAATGTGTCTGGTGTTTGCGTGTGCTTCACAAGGGTGGATTTCAGGAATGTTGCATAAGTGATTTTGTTAGTGAAGTGTTCCCATTTTGGAAATGAGTTTCCTTTTCTCTTTGAGAAAATTTGTGACGGTTGTGTGTGCAGATGTTTGACTTTGGAGTCGTTGCTCTTTTCCAAAATGTTGATTTTGGTTAGAATGTGAGGTTTTGCAAATTTAGCTTCCAATTGTTGGTGGGTTATGATATGTTGTGGTGTTTTCCTGTTAACGATGCTGCCGTCATAGTTTATATGAAATTGTAGCCACCATCCATGTTATGTGTGTTTCAAACATGTGATACCGAGGAAGAAGTCTCTTGGTGAATGACTATTCGGTATTGTTGTTACATGATGAATAAATGGTGAAAAAGGAAGCATGATATCATTTGTGTATAATTAATCATAAAAGAGTCGATGAGCCAGGTCGGTGAGAAAGTCGTATGTGGATATATGACTAATCCGGAGTGCTCTTGAAAGGCTGCATACATGTCATGAATCGGGATTTCCATTGTTTTCTTGTATGAAAAGAAGTAATGAATAACTTCTGGTATTTTGGCTGTGGTATAGGAGATGTGTGTTTCCTTTGCGATTTGGCTTAGGAAGATAAAATGAGTACCCTTTGGTTGTCGCCAAATTCTTTCCAAAGTGGCTTTTAGCACTTTTGGGGTTCGAGTTGTTGTGTGTGGATCAATTTGGGTTCATGGTTTATGGTTGAGCTCACCCAATGCCAACCTTCTTGGAGAATTGGGACGTTGATGTGCTCCACGGTAGGGCTGATTAAATTTTTAGTGGACCACTTGGTGGTTGCTATTAATTGCTTTTCCTTTTGGAAGTGTATTTGATCTTTTTGTTGCCGATCTCTGAGCGAGTTGTGTCAACCGATGTGGATTGCTCGGTTGATAATGTTTCTGCGGGTTTTAAGGACCCTGGTTATAAAGTAGGTTCTTCCTTCGGTGGTAATGGTGGGTATTGGTCTTTTGTAAAAGATCAATCTTTTGCAAGGTTTTAGCCGATTGTTCAAGCAGTTGGTAGTCTTGGAGTGTTGTGTCTCACTTGGTTCGTGTCGTCTAGAATACGATGAACCACAGTAGAGAGGTTGAGGTGTGAAAGCTCTTTTGTGCGTGGGAGCTGAAGAGGGTTCTAGGGGTTGGTGATGTGTTCTTCTGGGGAGAAACATCGGTTAAAGGGATCGGGCACTTTAGTGCTAAGGAATGCATAGAAATGAGTAGTATGAGACCGTTCTCCTTCGTTGTCTGTTTAGGAAGTTATCCTTTTGCTTAGGATGTTCTGGGTCCTTATGTTTGTACTCTGTGTATCAAAGTTGAGTAAGATTCTGGCAAGTTTTGAATGTGAGTTATCTTTAGAGCCGTCAGTCTTCGAGCCTTAGCTCCTTGCTTCTGAGTGCTGGCTGTTGCAAATCGTAAGGGTTTCTGAGCAGGTTCTGAGAAGTGAACCTTAGCTCCCTTCGATTTGGTTGGTTGCGAAGTGGTGTGTCTCGGATTCGGGGTCGAATCCTGTGAAGGGGGAGAGAATGTGACACCCGAGAATATGACATTTTAGAATTCAGCATTTTGGTACGACTTTATAGCGTGTTTTTGGGCCGTTTTCGGGTGTTTGGGCCTCTTCGGGGGACTTTGGGCCTTGGGGGTTGAGATGGGCCTCCTATGGAAGGGTTTGGGCCCAACGGGGGGGGTTTTTGGGCAGCCAAATCTGGCCCCCACCCCTTGGTGCGCCCCCACTCCCATTCCCAACCCTAGCCGCCACCCCCTAGCCCCCCAATGCGCCTCCACCCTTCCCCTTCCTCTCCATCTTCCCCCATGGCACCACCACCTCTCCCCTCCCCTCTCCACCCTCCTTGCTGCCCTTAGGGGAGCTCCCCACCTCGCCACCTCGCTGCCCCCTCCGTCGGGAATGTGAAATCATGTGCTGAAAAATTGGCTTTGAACTGAAAAATTAAACTTAGAATTGGATTTGCAAAATGTGCTTGTGCATGTGTTTGATAATTTGACAAGAAACAGTAAGTTTCACTTTTGCGCCGGACCTAGCTCTCAAGAAACAGTAAGTTCCCCATCTGCGACGGACAATGTCTTTGGGTCCGTCGTGGACGTGTTTTGAACTCTTTGAGCCAAACTCTTTTTTCCTTAAAACGATCCGCTTTAAGCTACGACGGATAATGTTTTTTTGTCCGTCGTGGACTTGCTTTTGAGCGCTTGAATCTAACTCTTTCTCCAAGATTTCAGAAACCTTTGCATGTACAACTGACAGCTTTTTCTTGGTCCGTTGTGAACTTGTTTTGAGCTCATGATCAAGTCATTTTGCATGTACAACGGACCGATTTTCTTTGTCCGTTGTGAACGTGTTTTTGTCCGCTTGGTTTTCTTCTTGGAACCGAAACTTTCACTTGTACAACGGACCGATTTTGTCTGTCCGTTGTGAATGGTTTTTTGAGTGATTTTTCATGTGTACGCGGACCATATTTCCTTGTCCGTCGTGGAATGCTTTTTCTTTGAATTAGGGTTTTGGAGCAGAATTGAAATAATTTGAATTTGAGATTATGAAATTTGTGATGATTTCATGATGCTTCTCTTGAAGTGGACTTTATGCAATGCTCATGTGAGTAGTTGCATGGATTGACATTGAGTCAAGTCGTGGACTTGTGCTCGGATTGGTTGTGTGGTTTGTTCATGTGCGGTATTGCTCGAAGACGAATGTGGTCGATGACGGGACCGGAACTAGGTTCATGGAGGAACCGAGGTTCGGGACTAGGTTCAGGAGGAACCGAGGTCTTGGTGGTCAAGGATGTCATGCGGGACGCTCGGGCTAAGAGAATGGTGCACATGAAGAATGGTTAGTCACGTGAGAATGGCAGGAGGTCATTCGGCGTGCAAAGTGTTAGTCACGTGAGTATGGCGGTGGCCATACGCGTGCAAAGTGTTAGTCACGTGAGTATGGTAGGGTTGCCATACAGCGTGCAAGAGTTGTACTCGGCCAGGTTGGGCCAAGTAGAGTTGTGTTGGATACGGATTCCTTCTAGGGAATAGGAATCGTATTCAGAACTCTTTGTGGGTTGGTGCTTTAAATAGGTGGGGGGTCTCCTGTTGAAAGACACCAAGCAGAGCTGAGCGCATCAAGCCTTGAGCTTGGTTTTAGGGTTTGTACTCTTTTGATGAGAGTATTTTAGACAAGAAATAAAGATCAATTCTTCCAAGATTTTTGCGTGCTACAGTAACCACGTCGCTACAGTGTTTTCTGTTTTGGTTCTTGTTTGCATGCTTGTTCTAGTTCCAGATTGGTTTTTGTTCTTTAAGTTTTATCTTGATTTGATCCATCAAAAACCTCTCTAGGGTATTGATCTAGTGTTTCTCAAAGTCTAGTTGATCAATCTTTTGTCGTTCTTGTTTAATCTTGAAGTTTAGATTAGATTGATTCTCGTCAAGTTCTGGATCAGCAAGCTTGCGAAGCTTATAACTTTTGATCCGTAAGTCCGATCGAGCTGATTCTTTTTGGGTTCGATTCGTACTGGAATCTAGTTTCTTGTGTCCAAATTTCAGATCAATCTAACGGTTGGATCTCCAGGAATTTGCGTTTTACCGAACCTCTATCATTCTGTTTTTGTCGAAAACGTGGCAATTATTTGGTTCTGTTTTGGGGTGAACTTTTAATAGATCAAGAATTTGGTTTTAGCTTCCGCACAATCATTCACCCCCCCTCTGATTGCTATATTCGTATACTTCGATCCTACAAGTGGTATCAGAGCAAGGTTTCTCTAATCTATCTTAACCGGTGATTAGATCAATGGATCGTTATTCGACAAAACCATGTGTGTTCGATGGTGTTGATTTTCAGTTTTGGAAGGCCAAGATGGAGGCGTTCATCCAAGCACAGGGCTTCACAATTTGGGAGAAGGTCTACAAGCCATATGAAGTCCCTCGCAAACGACAACGCCAACGACACCAATCGCACACATGTTGAAGCAAATAGCAAGGCGCGCAACTTGATCATCCAAGGCTTGGGACGCAATGACTTTGATCGTGTGGTTCATCTTCGATCCAAGATATGAGGTATGGAAATCTCTTTGTGATTACCATGAGGGTTCTAACACTTGTCAAAGAGGTTCGCCAAGATATTTACAAAAAGAATACATGCGTTTTGAGATGAAACCTAGTGAATCAGTAGATGACTTCTTTGCACGTTTCAATAAAATTCTTAGCAATCTACGTCTTTGTTGGAGTTAGCTACACCGATGCTGAAAATGCTCGACAATTGCTTAGTGCTTTGGACATGTCGGTGTGGGAGATGAAAGTAACATCTATACAAGAATCTACTACCATGAGCACACTCACATTAGATGTTCTTTACTCTAAGTTGAAAACTCATGAGTTGGATGTTCTTGCCAGAAGGGTAACATTAAATCAATTGCTTTGATCTCTAACCCTAACATGTCAAATGCAAATTCTTCTTCTAGCTTTGCCTTGTCTTCCATGTCTTCTTTAACAGATGAGCAACTTGAAGAGTTTCTGAAGAAGATCTGGCACTACTCTCTTCTCGCTTTAACAAAGCTTTGCAGAATGTGAGAATGAGAAAGAGAGGTGGTCCTCCAAGATGCTATGAGTGTGGTGACCTCAACCATATTCGCACAAATTGTCCTAAGCTTGCAGGAAAAACATCAAAGGAGGAGAAGGACAACGACAGAAGGAATGAGAAGAAAAGGTTCTCGTCAAATGATAGGAAGAAGAAGAGCTTCATCAACCGCACGGTGGTTCACCGAGTTCTTTCCGCTCTTGAACAAGTCAATTTGAGCGATGTGGACTCGGAGAGCAGCGAAGATGATGCAACTCCAAGCAAGCATGATTTGATAGGACTATGTCTCATGGCAAGCAGCAAGGATAGCCTCACCGAGGACGATCACGACAGCGACTTCAATGAGGTAGATCCCTCTTATGATGAATTAGCTATTGCTGTTGCTCGTCTTGGAAAATTGCTTGACAAACGTGATAAGAAAATTAAGAAACATGATTTCATTATTGAATCATTGAATGCTGAAATTGCTAGACTTAAGACTTTGATTCCTAGTGATGATACTTGCAAATCATGTGACTTAATTTACAATGAGCTCACCTTGCTTAGGAAAGAACATGCTCTTTTGTTGCATCTAAATGAGAAAATGAGAAACATGTTGTACATGCTAGCTGTTCCAATCGATGATTTGCATAGTTCAACTTCTTGTTCTAAATGCTCAACTCTTGAATTAAAATTGAAAGATGCAAATGCTAGGGTTTCTCAATTAACTGATAATTTGCTTTCACATGAAATTCTCTCATGCTCAACTTGTCGCAAGCAAAAAGGAAAAGTAGATGTTCCCTGCAATAATTGTTTAACTCTTGCTAAGAAAGTTGATTACTTGCAAAATTCTTTGGAACGTTTCACTAATGGCAAGAAGAAGTTGAACATGATTTTGGATCAATCTAAGGTTAGCACAAACAAGAGAGGTTTAGGTTTTGATCCTTATGCCACATATGAAACTAAACCTCGACCGTTGTTCAGTGCTCCTTGCAAAATTGAGTTATCTAATGAGCCTAAGAAAATTGCTTTTCAATCTGCTGGTTTCTTATCTTCTACTATGATGAATGCAAAATGTGCTTTTACTGTTAAAGCTAAACATCATGTCAAGTACACTTGCACTCATTGTGGTAGAGATGGACACTTAATAGATTTTTGCTTTAGACTAGCCAAACAAAGAAAAGAAGGAAAGAACTAAGGCTAGGTCAAATTTCAGCAAAGCACATTTTTATGCGCCTAGAGTGATGAAAACACCTTCTGTTCCTAGAAACATGGGAAAAGGCAAATCTGATTTTGTGCATAAAAATTATCGTGTTGTACCTACTGTTGTGCGTCGTGTGTCTCAAGATCTTGGATTCCCAAAAATCTTATTCCTAACCCTTGATCGAGACCTCGACATGTTTTGTTGCTATATAGGCTTCTCGCGAGGAAGGAGAACATATGGCTAGTGGATTCGGATGCTCACGCCACATGTCCGGTGATAAGAATTGGTTCTCCTCCTCACTCGTGCATCTCGTGCTGAAAGTGTTACTTTTGGAGATGCTTCTTCCTCTTTTGTTGTGGCAAAAGGTACAGTAAAGGTAAGTGACAAGTTTATGTTCAAGGATGTGGCTCTTGTTGAAAACTTGAAATATAACTTGCTTTCTGTCTCTCAAATGCTTGATGAAGATCTTGAGATAAGCTTTAAGAAAAATGAATGCAAAGTGCTAGATGCTTCAGGTGATCTTGTGTTCAAAATTTCTCGTTTTGGAAGAGTCTTTAAAGCTGATTTTGATGCATCACCTTCTTCTAAGCATAGGTGTCTAATTGCCAATGTTTCTAAAGATTTATTCTTTTGGCATCGTAGACTTGGTCATGTTGGTTTTGATCATCTTACTCGTGTAAGTGGTTTAGATCTTATACGTGGCTTGCCTAAGCTTAAGAGTGATAGCAATCTAGTATGTTCTTCTTGTAGACATGGTAAGATGATTGCAGGTTCACATCCACCTCTTACCATGATGATGACAAACGCCCAGACAGCTTCTACATCTTGATACTGATTGGACCATCTCGAGTTCAATCCTTTGGAGGCAAACGGTATGTGCTTGTGATTGTTGATGATTTTTCTAGATACTCTTGGGTGTATTTTATGGCATCTAAGGATGAGGCTTTTAGTCATTTTAGAAGTCTTGTTCTTAGGCTTTCTGTTGACCATCCAGGAGCTCTCAAAGCTATTAGAAGTGATAATGGAACTGAATTCAAAAATGCTTCCTTTGATCTCTTTTGTGCTGAAAAAGAAATTGATCATCAATTTTCATCTCCTAGAGTGCCTCAACAAAATGGTGTTGTCGAAAGAAAAAACAGAACGTTAGTTGAGATGGCTAGAACCATGTTAGATGAACATCTCTCTCCTAGAAATTTTTGGGCTGAAGCTATTTCAACTGATTGTTATGTTTCAAACCGTGTGTTTTTGAGATCAAAATTGGGTAAGACTCCATATGAGCTTCGGTTTGGACATAGACCTTCTGCTTCTCACTTTCGAAGTTTTTGGATGCAAATGTTTTGTCTTGAAATCTGGAAATCTTGATAAATTTGAAGCTAGATCAACTGATGGCATTTTTCTTGGATATCCTGCTCATACTCGTGGCTATCGTGTGCTTGTTTTGGAGACTAACAAAATTGTGGAAACTTGTGAAGTTACTTTTGATGAGGCTAGTCCAGGCACTAGTCCAAGTGATGCAGTACAAAGCATACATTCGTGGGGAGAAAATCTTTGAAGATGATGATAATGTTGAAGATGAGGTCTTGATTCTTCCTAATGCACAACAAGATGTAGCACCTTTGGCACCTACTACTACATCACCTACTGACTAACCATCCTCAAGCTACAACATCATCTCAGACATGCTGAAAATGAAGAAGGAGAAGGAGAAGTCTCAAAAGCCAATGCTCCCTTGTACATTCAAAAAATGCATCCATCTGAACAAATGATTGGAGACCTAAATGAGAGAGTCACTCGATCCAGGTTTATTCATTCTGACACTCATGCTCATTCCGCTTTAGTTGCTTCTTTTGAACCCAAAGATATATCTCATGCATTATCTCGACGAATCTTGGATCAATGCCATGCATGAAGAAATAGAGAATTTTGAGCGAAATAAAGTTTGGAAACTTGTCTCACCTCCTCCAGATTTTAATGTTATTGGAACTAGATGGGTTTTCAAAAATAAACAAAGTGAGGATGGTGTTGTTGTTAGAAACAAGGCTAGATTGGTTGCTCAAGGTTAGACTCAAATTGAAGGCTTAGATTTTGATGAAACCTTTGCTCTGTTGCTAGAATTGAAGCCATTAGAATCCTTTTAGCTTTTGCTGCATCCAAAGGTTTCAAATTGTATCAAATGGATGTGAAAAGTGCTTTTCTTAATGGCTACATAAATGAGGAGGTTTATGTCAAGCAACCACCTGGTTTTGAAAATCCAAAGTTTCCAAATCATGTGTTCAAACTATCAAAAGCTTTGTATGGTTTGAAACAAGCCCCTAGAGCATGGTATGATAGGCTAAAAACCTTTTTACTTGAAAAAGGCTTTTTAATGGGAAAGGTTGACAAAACTCTCTTTTTACTCAAGCAAGGCAATGATCAACTATTCGTTCAGATTTATGTTGATGATATTATCTTTGGTGGTTCATCTCATGTTTTAGTGTCTGAGTTTTGAAACAATGAGGAAGGAGTTTGAGATGAGTATGATGGGTGAGTTGACATACTTTTGGGATTTCAAATCAAGCAAACGAAGGATGGTACTTTTGTACATCAAAGCAAATACACGAAAGACTTGCTACATCGCTTTGGAATGGAAAACAACAAGCCGATCATGACACCCATGGAGAGCACTTGCGCACTTGACCCTGATGAAGATGGTGAGCAGGTTGATCAAAAGGAATATAGAAGCATGATAGGTTCACTTTTGTACCTCACTGCATCAAGGCCGGATATACAATTTGCTGTATGCTTGTGTGCTCGTTTTCAAGCTTCCCCACGTGCTTCACATCGACAAGTCGTCAAAAGGATTCTCGTATCTTCATGGAACTCAAGATTTTGGCATTTGGCTTTCTGCTTCCTCATGCATTAGTTTGAGATCTTTTTCTGATGCTGATTTTGGAGGATGTAGAATTGATAGGAAGAGCACTTCTGGTTCATGTCACTTCTTGGGAAATTCTCTCATTGCATGGTCATCTAGAAAACAATCTTACATTGCACAATCAAGCTGCTGAATCTGAATATGTGGTCGCGCTAGTTGTTGTTCTCAAATTCTTTGGATAGTAGCTACACTAAAAGATTATGGGGTTAATTTGGATAGTGTTCCTCTTTGTGTGATAACACTAGTGCAATTTGCATTGCTAAGAACCCCGTGCAACACTCTAGAACAAAACACATTGACATCGATTTCACTTTCTTAGAGATCATGTTGAAAAGGCAACATTGTGCTTCATCATGTGGATACTGAACATCAATTGGCAGACATTTTCACAAAACCTTTGTCTTCTTCTCGTTTTGCTTATATTCGGGGAGAACTTGGAATTGTTCATCCAATGGGATTGTTTTGAGGGGGAGTTTCTTTGCCAAGTTCTTTCACTTGATGAGCTCACTTTATCATATTTCTTTATATACTATATAATTGAGCTAATATATGATAATCTAAATTGTCTCACTTGAACTAAGAATGACATTATGGAATTCCTCGATCTGATTGCCTATAGCTAAATACTCTGTGATATCTTACTCTTCTAGGCTTGATATTGAATCCTCTTGACAAATTTGGGCAATGAAGCAAGTGTGGTTTCAACTTTACTCTTTCATAAGACCTTTTAATCACTTTTGCATGTTTATGATCAAAGAAAAATGAAAAGAAAAGGGAATCAATAAAAAAAGGGTTGTTAAAAGCAAAAGCCTCAAGTTATGAGCTTCAGGATGCTTTCCCTAAAAGATAAGATGTATGCTTCAAGCATGCCATTCCCTCAAAGTTAAGATGTATGCTTCAAGCATGCCACTCCTAGAAAATAAAAGAAGTATGCTTCAAGCATGCCACATGCGATTTATTGTTTAAAGATTAAATTGGTCTACTAGATTGGAGTTGAAACTACTTGCTCGCCTCTAAGTTGTTAGTTGCTTCAATTTTTTAAAAGCCTTGCTTTTTCTCGCTAAGATCTTGCTTAGTACTTGGCTATAGTTGACTAAATTGAGGTTGAGATGCATGTCATTCCCTAACTTGTTAAAATCACTTCAAGATCATGTATTTTGCATATTATGTGATATATAAGGTTATATGATAGACTGAGCTCATCTTTTTCTATCTTGGCACTCCCTTGTTTCTCTTTGTGAAATCATTGTTTCAGAAAATTTTGAACCTGTTCTCTCTTTTGTACTCTTGATGAATCCATTGTCAAAGGGGAGAAAATTGGGAATTGTTGAAAAGTTTAAAGAAAAGGGAGAGTTGTTAAATTTGAGAATTTTGGGAGAAGTTTGGAGAATTTTTGAAATTTTTGGGCGCATTGCACATTCACATACATTTTCATTCTCAGGGGGAGATTTTGTTTTGCATTTTGGTCAAAGGGGGATTTCTGTGTTTTCTTACTTTGGTCCTTGATCCTTTGGATTTCAAAATCTTTTGTAAAGTGAATGCCAAATGATTCAATTCTAAGTGGTGTTGCCAATGTTTTCATCAAGGGGGAGATTGTGAAATCATGTGCTGAAAAATTGGCTTTGAACTGAAAAATTAAACTTAGAATTGGATTTGCAAAATGTGCTTGTGCATGTGTTTGATAATTTGACAAGAAACAATAAGTTTCACTTTTGCGCCGGACCTAGCTCTCAAGAAACAAAGAAGTTCCCCATCTGCGACCGGACAATGTCTTTGGGTCCGCTGTGGATGTGTTTTGAACTCTTTGAGCCAAACTCTTTTTCCTCAAAACCGATGGCCGCTTGTACGACGGATAATGTTTTTTTGTCCGTCGTGGACTTGCTTTTGAGCGCTTGAATCTAACTCTTTCTCCAAGATTTCAGAAACCTTTGCATGTACAACGGACAGTTTTTCTTGGTCCGTTGTGAACTTGTTTTGAGCTCATGATCGAAGTCATTTTTGCATGTACAACGGACCGATTTTCTTTGTCCGCTAGAACGTGTTTTTGTCCGCTTGGTTTTCTTCTAGGAAACAAAACTTAAACTTGTACAACGGACCGATTTTGTCTGTCCGTTGTGAATGGTTTTTTGAGTGATTTTTCATGTGTACGCCGGACCATATTTCCTTGTCCGTCGTGAATGCGTTTTTGCTGAATTAGGGTTTTGAGCAGAATTGAAATAATTTGAATTTGAGATTATGAAATTTGTGATGATTTCATGATGCTTCTCTTGAAGTGGACTTTATGCAATGCTCATGTGAGTAGTTGCATGGATTGACATTGAGTCAAGTCGTGGACTTGTGCTCGGATTTGTTTTGTGGTTTGTTCATGTGCAGGTATTGCTCGAAGACGAATGTGGTCGATGACGGACCGGAACTAGGTTCATGGAGGAACCGAGGTTCGGGACTAGGTTCAGGAGGAACTGAGGTCTTGGTGGTCAAGGATGTCATGCGCGGACGCTCGGGCTAAGAGAATGGTGCACATGAAGAATGGTTAGTCATGTGAGAATGGCAGGAGGTCATTCGCGTGCAAAGTGTTAGTCACGTGAGTATGGCAGGTGGCCATACGCGTGCAAAGTGTTAGTCACGTGAGTATGGTAGGGTTGCCATACGCGTGCAAAGAGTTGTACTCGCCAGGTTGGGCCAAGTAGAGTTGTGTTGGATACGGATTCCTTCTAGGAATAGGAATCGTATTCGTAACTCTTTGTGGGTTGGTGCTTTAAATAGGTGGGGGTCTCCTGTTGAAAGACACCAAGCGTAGCCGAGCGCATCAAGCCTTGAGCTTGGTTTTAGGGTTTGTACTCTTTTGATGAGAGTATTTTAGACAAGAAATAAAGATCAATTCTTCCAAGATTTTTATGCTACAAGAACCACGCCGCTACATGTTGTTTTCTGCTTTTGGTTCTTGTTTGCATGCTTGTTCTAGTTCCAGATTGGTTTTGTTCTTTAAGTTTTATCTTGATTTGATCCATCAAAACCTCTCTAGGGTATTGATCTAGTGTTTCTCAAAGTCTAGTTGATCAATCTTTTGTCGTTCTTGTTTAATCTTGAAGTTTAGATTAGATTGATTCTCGTCAAGTTCTGGATCAGCAAGCTTGCGAAGCTTATAACTTTTGATCCGTAAGTCCGATCGAGCTGATTCTTTTTGGGTTCGATTCGTACTGGAATCTAGTTTCTTGTGTCCAAATTTCAGATCAATCTAACGGTTGGATCTCCAGGAATTTGCGTTTTACCGAACCTCTGTCATTCTGTTTTTGTCGAAAACGTGGCAATTATTTGGTTCTGTTTTGGGGTGAACTTTTAATAGATCAAGAATTTGGTTTTAGCTTCCGCACAATCATTCACCCCCCCTCTGATTGCTATATTCGTATACTTCGATCCTACAAGTGGTATCAGAGCAAGGTTTCTCTAATCTATCTTAACCGGTGATTAGATCAATGGATCGTTATTCGACAAAACCATGTGTGTTCGATGGTGTTGATTTCAGTTTTGGAAGGCCAAGATGGAGGCGTTCATCCAAGCACAGGGCTTCACAATTTGGGAGAAGGTCTACAAGCCATATGAAGTCCCTGCAAACGACAACGTCAACGACACCAATCGCACACATGTTGAAGCAAATAGCAAGGCGCGCAACTTGATCATCCAAGGCTTGGGACGCAGCGACTTTGATCGTGTGGTTCATCTTCGATCCAAGATATGAGGTATGGAAATCTCTTTGTGATTACCATGAGGGTTCTAACACCACAAAGAGGTTCGCCAAGATATTTACAAAAAAGAATACATGCGTTTTGAGATGAAACCTAGTGAATCAGATGACTTCTTTGCACGTTTCAATAAAATTCTTAGCAATCTACGTCTTTGTTGGAGTTAGCTACACCGATGCTGAAAATGCTCGACAATTGCTTAGTGCTTTGGACATGTCGGTGTGGGAGATGAAAGTAACATCTATACAAGAATCTACTACCATGAGCACACTCACATTAGATGTTCTTTACTCTAAGTTGAAAACTCATGAGTTGGATGTTCTTGCCAGGAAGGGTAACATTAAATCAATTGCTTTGATCTCTAACCCTAACATGTCAAATGCAAATTCTTCTTCTAGCTTTGCCTTGTCTTCCATGTCTTCTTTAACAGATGAGCAACTTGAAGAGTTTCCTGAAGAAGATCTCGCACTACTCTCTTCTCGCTTTAACAAAGCTTTGCGAGAATGTGAGAATGAGAAAGAGAGGTGGTCCTCCAAGATGCTATGAGTGTGGTGACCTCAACCATATTCGCACAAATTGTCCTAAGCTTGCAGGAAAAACATCAAAGGAGGAGAAGGACAACGATGAAGGAATGAGAAGAAAAGGTTCTCACAAATGATAGGAAGAAGAAGAGCTTCATCAACCGCACGGTGGTTCACCGAGTTCTTTCCGCTCTTGAACAAGTCAATTTGAGCGATGTGGACTCGGAGAGCAGCGAAGATGATGCAACTCCAAGCAAGCATGATTTGATAGGACTATGTCTCATGGCAAGCAGCAAGGATAGCCTCACCGAGGACGATCACGACAAATGACTTCAATGAGGTAGATCCTCTTATGATGAATTAGCTATTGCTGTTGCTCGTCTTGGAAAATTGCTTGACAAACGTGATAAGAAAATTAAGAAACATGATTTCATTATTGAATCATTGAATGCTGAAATTGCTAGACTTAAGACTTTGATTCCTAGTGATGATACTTGCAAATCATGTGACTTAATTTACAATGAGCTCACCTTGCTTAGGAAAGAACATGCTCTTTGTTGCATCTAAATGAGAAAATGAGAAACATGTTGTACATGCTAGCTGTTCCAATCGATGATTTGCATAGTTCAACTTCTTGTTCTAAATGCTCAACTCTTGAATTAAAATTGAAAGATGCAAATGCTAGGGTTTCTCAATTAATCGATAATTTGCTTTCACATGAAATTCTCTCATGCTCAACTTGTCGCAAGCAAAAGGAAAAGTAGATGTTCCTGCAATAATTGTTTAACTCTTGCTAAGAAAGTTGATTACTTGCAAAATTCTTTGGAACGTTTCACTAATGGCAAGAAGAAGTTGAACATGATTTTGGATCAATCTAAGGTTAGCACAAACAAGAGAGGTTTAGGTTTTGATCCTTATGCCACATATGAAACTAAACCTCGCACTGTTGTTCAGGCTCCTTGCAAAATTGAGTTATCTAATGAGCCTAAGAAAATTGCTTTTCAATCTGCTGGTTTCTTATCTTCTACTATGATGAATGCAAAATGTGCTTTTACTGTTAAAGCTAAACATCATGTCAAGTACACTTGCACTCATTGTGGTAGAGATGGACACTTAATAGATTTTTGCTTTAGACTAGCCAAACAAAGAAAAGAAGGAAAGAACTAAGGCTAGGTCAAATTTCAGCAAAGCACATTTTTATGCGCCTAGAGTGATGAAAACACCTTCATTCCTAGAAACATGGGAAAAGGCAAATCTGATTTTGTGCATAAAAATTATCGTGTTGTACCTCTTGTTGTGCGTCGTGTGTCTCAAGATCGATTCCCAAAAATCTTATTCCTAACCTGATCGAGACCTCGACATGTTTTGTTGCTATATAGGCTTCTCGCGAGGAAGGAGAACATATGGCTAGTGGATTCGGATGCTCACGCCACATGTCCGGTGATAAGAATTGGTTCTCCTCCTCACTCGTGCATCTCGTCTTGAAAGTGTTACTTTTGGAGATGCTTCTTCCTCTTTTGTTGTGGCAAAAGGTACAAGAAAGGTAAGTGACAAGTTTATGTTCAAGGATGTGGCTCTTGTTGAAAACTTGAAATATAACTTGCTTTCTGTCTCTCAAATGCTTGATGAAGATCTTGAGATAAGCTTTAAGAAAATGAATGCAAAGTGCTAGATGCTTCAGGTGATCTTGTGTTCAAAATTTCTCGCTTTTGGAAGAGTCTTTAAAGCTGATTTTGATGCATCACCTTCTTCTAAGCATAGGTGTCTAATTGCCAATGTTTCTAAAGATTTATTCTTTTGGCATCGTAGACTTGGTCATGTTGGTTTTGATCATCTTACTCGTGTAAGTGGTTTAGATCTTATACGTGGCTTGCCTAAGCTTAAGAGTGATAGCAATCTAGTATGTTCTTCTTGTAGACATGGTAAGATGATTGCAGGTTCACATCCACCTCTTACCATGATGATGACAAACGCTCCAGGACAGCTTCTACATCTTGATGCTGATTGGACCATCTCGAGTTCAATCCTTTGGAGGCAAACGGTATGTGCTTGTGATTGTTGATGATTTTTCTAGATACTCTTGGGTGTATTTTATGGCATCTAAGGATGAGGCTTTTAGTCATTTTAGAAGTCTTGTTCTTAGGCTTTCTGTTGACCATCCAGGAGCTCTCAAAGCTATTAGAAGTGATAATGGAACTGAATTCAAAAATGCTTCCTTTGATCTCTTTTGTGCTGAAAAAGAAATTGATCGTCAATTTTCATCTCCTAGAGTGCCTCAACAAAATGGTGTTGTCGAAAGAAAAAACAGAACATTAGTTGAGATGGCTAGAACCATGTTAGATGAACATCTCTCTCCTAGAAATTTTTGGGCTGAAGCTATTTCAACTGATTGTTATGTTTCAAACCGTGTGTTTTTGAGATCAAAATTGGGTAAGACTCCATATGAGCTTCGGTTTGGACATAGACCTTCTGTTTCTCACTTTCGAGTTTTTGGATGCAAATGTTTTGTCTTGAAATCTGGAAATCTTGATAAATTTGAAGCTAGATCAACTGATGGCATTTTTCTTGGATATCCTGCTCATACTGTGGCTATCGTGGTGCTTGTTTTGGAGACTAACAAAATTGTGGAAACTTGTGAAGTTACTTTTGATGAGGCTAGTCCAGGCACTAGTCCAAGTGATGCAGTACAGCGCATACATTCGTGGGGAGAAAATCTTTGAAGATGATGATAATGTTGAAGATGAGGTCTTGATTCTTCCTAATGCACAACAAGATGTAGCACCTTTGGCACCTACTACTACATCACCTACAGACTAACCATCCTCAAGCTACAACATCATCTGTACATGCTGAAAATGAAGAAGGAGAAGGAGAAGTCTCAAAAGCCAATGCTCCCTTGTACATTCAAAAATGCATCCATCTGAACAAATGATTGGAGACCTAAATGAGAGAGTCACTCGATCCAGGTTTATTCATTCGACACTCATGCTCATTCCGCTTTAGTTGCTTCTTTTGAACCCAAAGATATATCTCATGCATTATCCGGCGAATCTTGGATCAATGCCATGCATGAAGAAATAGAGAATTTTGAACGAAATAAAGTTTGGAAACTTGTCTCACCTCCTCCAGATTTTAATGTTATTGGAACTAGATGGGTTTTCAAAAATAAACAAAGTGAGGATGGTGTTGTTGTTAGAAACAAGGCTAGATTGGTTGCTCAAGGTTAGACTCAAATTGAAGGCTTAGATTTTGATGAAACCTTTGCTCCTGTTGCTAGAATTGAAGCCATTAGAATCCTTTTAGCTTTTGCTGCATCCAAAGGTTTCAAATTGTATCAAATGGATGTGAAAAGTGCTTTTCTTAATGGCTACATAAATGAGGAGGTTTATGTCAAGCAACCACCTGGTTTTGAAAATCCAAAGTTTCCAAATCATGTGTTCAAACTATCAAAAGCTTTGTATGGTTTGAAACAAGCCCCTAGAGCATGGTATGATAGGCTAAAAACCTTTTTACTTGAAAAAGGCTTTTTAATGGGAAAGGTTGACAAAACTCTCTTTTTACTCAAGCAAGGCAATGATCAACTATTCGTTCAGATTTATGTTGATGATATTATCTTTGGTGGTTCATCTCATGTTTTAGTGTCTGAGTTTTGAAACAATGAGGAAGGAGTTTGAGATGAGTATGATGGGTGAGTTGACATACTTTTTGGGATTTCAAATCAAGCAAACGAAGGATGGTACTTTTGTACATCAAAGCAAATACACGAAAGACTTGCTACATCGCTTTGGAATGGAAAACAGCAAGCCGATCATGACACCCATGGAGAGCACTTGCGCACTTGACCCTGATGAAGATGGTGAGCAGGTTGATCAAAAGGAATATAGAAGCATGATAGGTTCACTTTTGTACCTCAATGCATCAAGGCCGGATATACAATTTGCTTTGTATGCTTGTGTGCTCGTTTTCAAGCTTCCCCACGTGCTTCACATCGACAAGTCACAAAAGGATTCTCGTGTATCTTCATGGAACTCAAGATTTTGGCATTTGGCTTTCTGCTTCCTCATGCATTAGTTTGAGATCTTTTTCTGATGCTGATTTTGGAGGATGTAGAATTGATAGGAAGAGCACTTCTGGTTCATGTCACTTCTTGGGAAATTCTCTCATTGCATGGTCATCTAGAAAACAATCTTACATTTGCACAATCAAGCTGAATCTGAATATGTGGTCTGCTAGTTGTTGTTCTCAAATTCTTTGGATAGTAGCTACACTAAAAGATTATGGGGTTAATTTGGATAGTGTTCCTCTTTTGTGTGATAACACTAGTGCAATTTGCATTGCTAAGAACCCGTGCAACACTCTAGAACAAAACACATTGACATCGATTTCACTTTCTTAGAGATCATGTTGAAAAAGGCAACATTGTGCTTCATCACGTGGATACTGAACATCAATTGGCAGACATTTTCACAAAACCTTTGTCTTCTTCTCGCTTTGCTTATATTCGGGAGAACTTGGAATTGTTCATCCAATGGGATTGTTTTGAGGGAGTTTCTTTGCCAAGTTCTTTCACTTGATGAGCTCACTTTATCATATTTCTTTATATACTATATAATTGAGCTAATATATGATAATCTAAATTGTCTCACTTGAACTAAGAATGACATTGCGGAATTCCCTCGATCTGATTGCCTATAGCTAAATACTCTGTGATATCTTACTCTTCTAGGCTTGATATTGAATCCTCTTGACAAATTTGGGCAATGAAGCAAGTGTGGTTTCAACTTTACTCTTTCATAAGACCTTTTAATCACTTTTGCATGTTTATGATCAAAGAAAAATGAAAAGAAAAGGGAATCAATAAAAAAGGGTTGTTAAAAGCAAAAGCCTCAAGTTATGAGCTTCAGGATGCTTTCCCTAAAAGATAAGATGTATGCTTCAAGCATGCCATTCCCTCAAAGTTAAGATGTATGCTTCAAGCATGCCACTCCTAGAAAATAAAAGAAGTATGCTTCAAGCATGCCACATGCGATTTATTGTTTAAAGATTAAATTGGTCTACTAGATTGGAGTTGAAACTACTTGCTCGCCCTAAGTTGTTAGTTGCTTCAATTTTTTTAAAAGCCTTGCTTTTTCTGCTAAGATCTTGCTTAGTACTTGGCTATAGTTGACTAAATTGAGGTTGAGATGCATGTCATTCCCTAACTTGTTAAAATCACTTCAAGATCATGTATTTTGCATATTATGTGATATATAAGGTTATATGATAGAATGAGCTCATCTTTTTCTATCTTGGCACTCCCTTGTTTCTCTTTGTGAAATCATTGTTTCAGGAAAAATTTTGAACCTGTTCTCTCTTTTGTACTCTTGATGAATCCATTGTCAAAGGGGGAGAAAATTGGGAATTGTTGAAAAGTTTAAAGAAAAAGGGAGAGTTGTTAAATTTGAGAATTTTGGGAGAAGTTTGGAGAATTTTTGAAATTTTTGGGCGCATTGCACATTCACATACATTTTCATTCTCAGGGGGAGATTTTGTTTTGCATTTTGGTCAAAGGGGGATTTCTGTGTTTTCTTACTTTGGTCCTTGATCCTTTGGATTTCAAAATCTTTTGTAAAGTGAATGCCAAATGATTCAATTCTAAGTGGTGTTGCCAATGTTTTCATCAAGGGGGAGATTGTGAAATCATGTGCTGAAAAATTGGCTTTGAACTGAAAAATTAAACTTAGAATTGGATTTGCAAAATGTGCTTGTGCATGTGTTTGATAATTTGACAAGAAACAGTAAGTTTCACTTTTGCGCCGGACCTAGCTCTCAAGAAACAGTAAGTTCCCCATCTGCGACGGACAATGTCTTTGGGTCCGTCGTGGACGTGTTTTGAACTCTTTGAGCCAAACTCTTTTTTCCTCAAAACGATCGATTTAAGCATACGACGGATAATGTTTTTGTCCGTCGTGGACTTGCTTTTGAGCGCTTGAATCTAACTCTTTCTCCAAGATTTCAGAAACCTTTGCATGTACAACGGACAGTTTTTCTTGGTCCGTTGTGAACTTGTTTTGAGCTCATGATCGAAGTCATTTTTGCATGTACAACGGACCGATTTTCTTTGTCCGTTGTGAACGTGTTTTTGTCCGTTTGGTTTTCTTCTTGGAACCGAAACTTTCACTTGTACAACGGACCGATTTTGTCTGTCCGTTGTGAATGGTTTTTTGAGTGATTTTTCATGTGTACGCCGGACCATATTTCCTTGTCCGTCGTGAATGCGTTTTTGCTGAATTAGGGTTTTGAGCAGAATTGAAATAATTTGAATTTGAGATTATGAAATTTGTGATGATTTCATGATGCTTCTCTTGAAGTGGACTTTATGCAATGCTCATGTGAGTAGTTGCATGGATTGACATTGAGTCAAGTCGTGGACTTGTGCTCGGATTTGTTTTGTGGTTTGTTCATGTGCAGGTATTGCTCGAAGACGAATGTGGTCGATGACGGGACCGGAACTAGGTTCATGGAGGAACTGAGGTTCGGGACTAGGTTCAGGAGGAACCGAGGTCTTGGTGGTCAAGGATGTCATGCGGGACGTTCGGGCTAAGAGAATGGTGCACATGAAGAATGGTTAGTCACGTGAGAATGGCAGGAGGTCATTCGCGTGCAAAGTGTTAGTCACGTGAGTATGGCAGGTGGCCATACGCGTGCAAAGTGTTAGTCACGTGAGTATGGTAGGGTTGCCATACGCGTGCAAGAGTTGTACTCGGCCAGGTTGGGCCAAGTAGAGTTGTGTTGGATACGGATTCCTTCTAGGGAATAGGAATCGTATTCAGAACTCTTTGTGGGTTGGTGCTTTAAATAGGTGGGGGGTCTCCTGTTGAAAGACACCAAGCAGAGCTGAGCGCATCAAGCCTTGAGCTTGGTTTTAGGGTTTGTACTCTTTTGATGAGAGTATTTTAGACAAGAAATAAAGATCAATTCTTCCAAGATTTTTATGCTACAGTAACCACGTCGCTCTGTTGTTTTCTGTTTTGGTTCTTGTTTGCATGCTTGTTCTAGGTCCTGATTGGTTTTTGTTCTTTAAGTTTTATCTTGATTTGATCCATCAAAAACCTCTCTAGGGTATTGATCTAGTGTTTCTCAAAGTCTAGTTGATCAATCTTTTGTCGTTCTTGTTTAATCTTGAAGTTTAGATTAGATTGATTCTCGTCAAGTTCTGGATCAGCAAGCTTGCGAAGCTTATAACTTTTGATCCGTAAGTCCGATCGAGCTGATTCTTTTTGGGTTCGATTCGTACTGGAATCTAGTTTCTTGTGTCCAAATTTCAGATCAATCTAACGGTTGGATCTCCGGGAATTTGCGTTTTACCGAACCTCTGTCATTCTGTTTTTGTCGAAAACGTGGCAATTATTTGGTTCTGTTTTGGGGTGAACTTTTAATAGATCAAGAATTTGGTTTTAGCTTCCGCACAATCATTCACCCCCCCTCTGATTGCTATATTCGTATACTTCGATCCTACAAGTGGTATCAGAGCAAGGTTTCTCTAATCTATCTTAACCGGTGATTAGATCAATGGATCGTTATTCGACAAAACCATGTGTGTTCGATGGTGTTGATTTTCAGTTTTGGAAGGCCAAGATGGAGGCGTTCATCCAAGCACAGGGCTTCACAATTTGGGAGAAGGTCTACAAGCCATATGAAGTCCTTGCAAACGACAACGTCAACGACACCAATCGCACACATGTTGAAGCAAATAGCAAGGCGCGCAACTTGATCATCCAAGGCTTGGGACGCAGCGACTTTGATCGTGTGGTTCATCTTCGATCCGCATATGAGGTATGGAAATCTCTTTGTGATTACCATGAGGGTTCTAACACTGTCAAAGAGGTTCGCCAAGATATTTACAAAAAAGAATACATGCGTTTTGAGATGAAACCTAGTGAATCTGTAGATGACTTCTTTGCACGTTTCAATAAAATTCTTAGCAATCTACGTCTTTGTTGGAGTTAGCTACACCGATGCTGAAAATGCTCGACAATTGCTTAGTGCTTTGGACATGTCAGTGTGGGAGATGAAAGTAACATCTATACAAGAATCTACTACCATGAGCACACTCACATTAGATGTTCTTTACTCTAAGTTGAAAACTCATGAGTTGGATGTTCTTGCCAGGAAGGGTAACATTAAATCAATTGCTTTGATCTCTAACCCTAACATGTCAAATGCAAATTCTTCTTCTAGCTTTGCCTTGTCTTCCATGTCTTCTTTAACAGATGAGCAACTTGAAGAGTTTCTGAAGAAGATCTGGCACTACTCTCTTCTCGCTTTAACAAAGCTTTGCGAGAATGTGAGAATGAGAAAGAGAGGTGGTCCTCCAAGATGCTATGAGTGTGGTGACCTCAACCATATTCGCACAAATTGTCCTAAGCTTGCAGGAAAAACATCAAAGGAGGAGAAGGACAACGGAAGGAATGAGAAGAAAAGGTTCTCACAAATGATAGGAAGAAGAAGAGCTTCATCAACCGCAGACGGTGGTTCACTGAGTTCTTTCCGCTCTTGAACAAGTCAATTTGAGCGATGTGGACTCGGAGAGCAGCGAAGATGATGCAACTCCAAGCAAGCATGATTTGATAGGACTATGTCTCATGGCAAGCAGCAAGGATAGCCTCACCGAGGACGATCACGACAACGACTTCAATGAGGTAGATCCCTCTTATGATGAATTAGCTATTGCTGTTGCTCGTCTTGGAAAATTGCTTGACAAACGTGATAAGAAAATTAAGAAACATGATTTCATTATTGAATCATTGAATGCTGAAATTGCTAGACTTAAGACTTTGATTCCTAGTGATGATACTTGCAAATCATGTGACTTAATTTACAATGAGCTCACCTTGCTTAGGAAAGAACATGCTCTTTTGTTGCATCTAAATGAGAAAAATGAGAAACATGTTGTACATGCTAGCTGTTCCACTGATGATTTGCATAGTTCAACTTCTTGTTCTAAATGCTCAACTCTTGAATTAAAATTGAAAGATGCAAATGCTAGGGTTTCTCAATTAACTGATAATTTGCTTTCACATGAAATTCTCTCATGCTCAACTTGTCGCAAGCAAAAAGGAAAAGTAGATGTTCCCTGCAATAATTGTTTAACTCTTGCTAAGAAAGTTGATTACTTGCAAAATTCTTTGGAACGTTTCACTAATGGCAAGAAGAAGTTGAACATGATTTTGGATCAATCTAAGGTTAGCACAAACAAGAGAGGTTTAGGTTTTGATCCTTATGCCACATATGAAACTAAACCTCGTGACCGTTGTTCAGGCTCCTTGCAAAATTGAGTTATCTAATGAGCCTAAGAAAATTGCTTTTCAATCTGCTTTGGTTTCTTATCTTCTACTATGATGAATGCAAAATGTGCTTTTCTTGTTAAAGCTAAACATCATGTCAAGTACACTTGCACTCATTGTGGTAGAGATGGACACTTAATAGATTTTTGCTTTAGACTAGCCAAACAAAGAAAAGAAGGAAAGAACTAAGGCTAGGTCAAATTTCAGCAAAGCACATTTTTATGCGCCTAGAGTGATGAAAACACCTTCTGTTCCTAGAAACATGGGAAAAGGCAAATCTGATTTTGTGCATAAAAATTATCGTGTTGTACCTCTTTGTTGTGCGTCGTGTGTCTCAAGATCGGATTCCCAAAAATCTTATTCCTAACTTGATCTTGAGACCTCGACATGTTTTGTTGCTATATAGGCTTCTCGCGAGGAAGGAGAACATATGGCTAGTGGATTCGGATGCTCACGCCACATGTCCGGTGATAAGAATTGGTTCTCCTCCTCACTCGTGCATCTCGTCTTTGAAAGTGTTACTTTTGGAGATGCTTCTTCCTCTTTTGTTGTGGCAAAAGGTACAGTAAAGGTAAGTGACAAGTTTATGTTCAAGGATGTGGCTCTTGTTGAAAACTTGAAATATAACTTGCTTTCTGTCTCTCAAATGCTTGATGAAGATCTTGAGATAAGCTTTAAGAAAAATGAATGCAAAGTGCTAGATGCTTCAGGTGATCTTGTGTTCAAAATTTCTCGTTTTGGAAGAGTCTTTAAAGCTGATTTTGATGCATCACCTTCTTCTAAGCATAGGTGTCTAATTGCCAATGTTTCTAAAGATTTATTCTTTTGGCATCGTAGACTTGGTCATGTTGGTTTTGATCATCTTACTCGTGTAAGTGGTTTAGATCTTATACGTGGCTTGCCTAAGCTTAAGAGTGATAGCAATCTAGTATGTTCTTCTTGTAGACATGGTAAGATGATTGCAGGTTCACATCCACCTCTTACCATGATGATGACAAACGCTCCAGGACAGCTTCTACATCTTGATGCTGATTGGACCATCTCGAGTTCAATCCTTTGGAGGCAAACGGTATGTGCTTGTGATTGTTGATGATTTTTCTAGATACTCTTGGGTGTATTTTATGGCATCTAAGGATGAGGCTTTTAGTCATTTTAGAAGTCTTGTTCTTAGGCTTTACATTGACCATCCAGGAGCTCTCAAAGCTATTAGAAGTGATAATGGAACTGAATTCAAAAATGCTTCCTTTGATCTCTTTTGTGCTGAAAAAGGAATTGATCATCAATTTTCATCTCCTAGAGTGCCTCAACAAAATGGTGTTGTCGAAAGAAAAAACAGAACGTTAGTTGAGATGGCTAGAACCATGTTAGATGAACATCTCTCTCCTAGAATTTTTTGGGCTGAAGCTATTTCAACTGCTTGTTATGTTTCAAACCGTGTGTTTTTGAGATCAAAATTGGGTAAGACTCCATATGAGCTTCGGTTTGGACATAGACCTTCTGTTTCTCACTTTCGAGTTTTTGGATGCAAATGTTTTGTCTTGAAATCTGGAAATCTTGATAAATTTGAAGCTAGATCAACTGATGGCATTTTTCTTGGATATCCTGCTCATACTCGTGGCTATCGTGGTGCTTGTTTTGGAGACTAACAAAATTGTGGAAACTTGTGAAGTTACTTTTGATGAGGCTAGTCCAGGCACTAGTCCAAGTGATGCAGGTACAGGCGCATACATTCAGGGGGAGAAAATCTTTGAAGATGATGATGATGTTGAAGATGAGGTCTTGATTCTTCCTAATGCACAACAAGATGTAGCACCTTTGGCACCTACTACTACATCACCTACAGCTAACCATCCTCAAGCTACAACATCATCTGTACATGCTGAAAATGAAGAAGGAGAAGGAGAAGTCTCAAAAGCCAATGCTCCCTTGTACATTCAAAAATGCATCCATCTGAACAAATGATTGGAGACCTAAATGAGAGAGTCACTCGATCCAGGTTTATTCATTCGACACTCATGCTCATTCCGCTTTAGTTGCTTCTTTTGAACCCAAAGATATATCTCATGCATTATCAAGCGAATCTTGGATCAATGCCATGCATGAAGAAATAGAGAATTTTGAACGAAATAAAGTTTGGAAACTTGTCTCACCTCCTCCAGATTTTAATGTTATTGGAACTAGATGGGTTTTCAAAAATAAACAAAGTGAGGATGGTGTTGTTGTTAGAAACAAGGCTAGATTGGTTGCTCAAGGTTACACTCAAATTGAAGGCTTAGATTTTGATGAAACCTTTGCTCCTGTTGCTAGAATTGAAGCCATTAGAATCCTTTTAGCTTTTGCTGCATCCAAAGGTTTCAAATTGTATCAAATGGATGTGAAAAGTGCTTTTCTTAATGGCTACATAAATGAGGAGGTTTATGTCAAGCAACCACCTGGTTTTGAAAATCCAAAGTTTCCAAATCATGTGTTCAAACTATCAAAAGCTTTGTATGGTTTGAAACAAGCCCCTAGAGCATGGTATGATAGGCTAAAAACCTTTTACTTGAAAAAGGCTTTTTAATGGGAAAGGTTGACAAAACTCTCTTTTTACTCAAGCAAGGCAATGATCAACTATTCGTTCAGATTTATGTTGATGATATTATCTTTGGTGGTTCATCTCATGTTTTAGTGTCTGAGTTTTCAGAAACAATGAGGAAGGAGTTTGAGAGGAGTATGATGGGTGAGTTGACATACTTTTTGGGATTTCAAATCAAGCAACCGAAGGATGGTACTTTTGTACATCAAAGCAAATACACGAAAGACTTGCTACATCGCTTTGGAATGGAAAACAACAAGCCGATCATGACACCCATGGAGAGCACTTGCGCACTTGACCACGATGAAGATGGTGAGCAGGTTGATCAAAAGGAATATAGAAGCATGATAGGTTCACTTTTGTACCTCAACGCATCAAGGCCGGATATACAATTTCTTTGTATGCTTGTGTGCTCGTTTTCAAGCTTCCCCACGTGCTTCACATCGACAAGTTTGTCAAAAGGATTCTCGGTATCTTCATGGAACTCAAGATTTTGGCATTTGGCTTTCTGCTTCCTCATGCATTAGTTTGAGATCTTTTTCTGATGCTGATTTTGGAGGATGTAGAATTGATAGGAAGAGCACTTCTGGTTCATGTCACTTCTTGGGAAATTCTCTCATTGCATGGTCATCTAGAAAACAATCTTACATTGCACAATCAAGCTGGAATCTGAATATGTGGTCAGCTGCTAGTTGTTGTTCTCAAATTCTTTGGATAGTAGCTACACTAAAAGATTATGGGGTTAATTTGGATAGTGTTCCTCTTTTGTGTGATAACACTAGTGCAATTTGCATTGCTAAGAACCCCGTGCAACACTCTAGAACAAAACACATTGACATCAGATTTCACTTTCTTAGAGATCATGTTGAAAAAGGCAACATTGTGCTTCATCACGTGGATACTGAACATCAATTGGCAGACATTTTCACAAAACCTTTGTCTTCTTCTCGTTTTGCTTATATTCGGGGAGAACTTGGAATTGTTCATCCAATGGGATTGTTTTGAGGGGGAGTTTCTTTGCCAAGTTCTTTCACTTGATGAGCTCACTTTATCATATTTCTTTATATACTATATAATTGAGCTAATATATGATAATCTAAATTGTCTCACTTGAACTAAGAATGACATTGCGGAATTCCTCGATCGATTGCCTATAGCTAAATACTCTGTGATATCTTACTCTTCTAGGCTTGATATTGAATCCTCTTGACAAATTTGGGCAATGAAGCAAGTGTGGTTTCAACTTTACTCTTTCATAAGACCTTTTAATCACTTTTGCATGTTTATGATCAAAGAAAAATGAAAAGAAAAGGGAATCAATAAAAGGGTTGTTAAAAGCAAAAGCCTCAAGTTATGAGCTTCAGGATGCTTTCCTAAAAGATAAGATGTATGCTTCAAGCATGCCATTCCCTCAAAGTTAAGATGTATGCTTCAAGCATGCCACTCCTAGAAAATAAAAGAAGTATGCTTCAAGCATGCCACATGCGATTTATTGTTTAAAGATTAAATTGGTCTACTAGATTGGAGTTGAAACTACTTGCTCGCCCTAAGTTGTTAGTTGCTTCAATTTTTTTAAAAGCCTTGCTTTTCTGCTAAGATCTTGCTTAGTACTTGGCTATAGTTGACTAAATTGAGGTTGAGATGCATGTCATTCCCTAACTTGTTAAAATCACTTCAAGATCATGTATTTTGCATATTATGTGATATATAAGGTTATATGATAGAATGAGCTCATCTTTTTCTATCTTGGCACTCCCTTGTTTCTCTTTGTGAAATCATTGTTTCAGGAAAAATTTTGAACCTGTTCTCTCTTTTGTACTCTTGATGAATCCATTGTCAAAGGGGGAGAAAATTGGGAATTGTTGAAAAGTTTAAAGAAAAAGGGAGAGTTGTTAAATTTGAGAATTTTGGGAGAAGTTTGGAGAATTTTTGAAATTTTTGGGCGCATTGCACATTCACATACATTTTCATTCTCAGGGGGAGATTTTGTTTTGCATTTTGGTCAAAGGGGGATTTCTGTGTTTTCTTACTTTGGTCCTTGATCCTTTGGATTTCAAAATCTTTTGTAAAGTGAATGCCAAATGATTCAATTCTAAGTGGTGTTGCCAATGTTTTCATCAAGGGGGAGATTGTGAAATCATGTCTTTGAAAAATTGGCTTTGAACTGAAAAATTAAACTTAGAATTGGATTTGCAAAATGTGCTTGTGCATGTGTTTGATAATTTGACAAGAAACAGTAAGTTTCACTTTTGCGCCGGACCTAGCTCTCAAGAAACAGTAAGTTCCCCATCTGCGACGGACAATGTCTTTGGGTCCGTCGTGGACGTGTTTTGAACTCTTTGAGCCAAACTCTTTTTTCCTCAAAACCAGTCAGTTTCGCTTGTACGACGGATAATGTTTTTTGTCCGTCGTGGACTTGCTTTTGAGCGCTTGAATCTAACTCTTTCTCCAAGATTTCAGAAACCTTTGCATGTACAACGGACAGTTTTTCTTGGTCCGTTGTGAACTTGTTTTGAGCTCATGATCGAAGTCATTTTTGCATGTACAACGGACCGATTTTCTTTGTCCGTTGTGAACGTGTTTTTGTCCGTTTGGTTTTCTTCTTGGAACCGAAACTTTCACTTGTACAACGGACCGATTTTGTCTGTCCGTTGTGAATGGTTTTTGAGTGATTTTTCATGTGCACGCCGGACCATATTTCCTTGTCCGTCGTGAATGCGTTTTCTTGAATTAGGGTTTTGAGCGAATTGAAATAATTTGAATTTGAGATTATGAAATTTGTGATGATTTCATGATGCTTCTCTTGAAGTGGACTTTATGCAATGCTCATGTGAGTAGTTGCATGGATTGACATTGAGTCAAGTCGTGGACTTGTGCTCGGATTTGTTTTGTGGTTTGTTCATGTGCAGGTATTGCTCGAAGACGAATGTGGTCGATGACGGACCGGAACTAGGTTCATGGAGGAACTGAGGTTCGGGACTAGGTTCAGGAGGAACTGAGGTCTTGGTGGTCAAGGATGTCATGCGGGACGTTCGGGCTAAGAGAATGGTGCACATGAAGAATGGTTAGTCATGTGAGAATGGCAGGAGGTCATTCGCGTGCAAAGTGTTAGTCACGTGAGTATGGCAGGTGGCCATACGCGTGCAAAGTGTTAGTCACGTGAGTATGGTAGGGTTGCCATACGCGTGCAAGAGTTGTACTCGGCCAGGTTGGGCCAAGTAGAGTTGTGTTGGATCACGGATTCCTTCTAGGGAATAGGAATCGTATTCGTAACTCTTTGTGGGTTGGTGCTTTAAATAGGTGGGGTCTCTGTTGAAAGACACCAAGCGTAGCTGAGCGCATCAAGCCTTGAGCTTGGTTTTAGGGTTTGTACTCTTTTGATGAGAGTATTTTAGACAAGAAATAAAGATCAATTCTTCCAAGATTTTTGCGTGCTCTGATAACCACGTCGCTCACGGTGTTTTCTGTTTTGGTTCTTGTTTGCATGCTTGTTCTAGTTCCAGATTGGTTTTTGTTCTTTAAGTTTTATCTTGATTTGATCCATCAAAACCTCTCTAGGGTATTGATCTACTGTTTCTCAAAGTCTAGTTGATCAATCTTTTGTCGTTCTTGTTTAATCTTGAAGTTTAGATTAGATTGATTCTCGTCAAGTTCTGGATCAGCAAGCTTGCGAAGCTTATAACTTTGATCCGTAAGTCCGATCGAGCTGATTCTTTTGGGTTCGATTCGTACTGGAATCTAGTTTCTTGTGTCCAAATTTCAGATCAATCTAACGGTTGGATCTCCGGGAATTTGCGTTTTACCGAACCTCTGTCATTCTGTTTTTGTCGAAAACGTGGCAATTATTTGGTTCTGTTTTGGGGTGAACTTTTAATAGATCAAGAATTTGGTTTTAGCTTCCGCACAATCATTCACCCCCCCTCTGATTGCTATATTCGTATACTCGATCCTACAAGTGGTATCAGAGCAAGGTTTCTCTAATCTATCTTAACCGGTGATTAGATCAATGGATCGTTATTCGACAAAACCATGTGTGTTCGATGGTGTTGATTTTCAGTTTTGGAAGGCCAAGATGGAGGCGTTCATCCAAGCACAGGGCTTCACAATTTGGGAGAAGGTCTACAAGCCATATGAAGTCCCTGCAAACGACAACGTCAACGACACCAATCGCACACATGTTGAAGCAAATAGCAAGGCGCGCAACTTGATCATCCAAGGCTTGGGACGCAGCGACTTTGATCGTGTGGTTCATCTTCGATCAGCATATGAGGTATGGAAATCTCTTTGTGATTACCATGAGGGTTCTAACACTGTCAAAGAGGTTCGCCAAGATATTTACAAAAAAGAATACATGCGTTTTGAGATGAAACCTAGTGAATCTGTAGATGACTTCTTTGCACGTTTCAATAAAATTCTTAGCAATCTACGTCTTTGTTGGAGTTAGCTACATCGATGCTGAAAATGCTCGACAATTGCTTAGTGCTTTGGACATGTCGGTGGGAGATGAAAGTAACATCTATACAAGATTCTACTACCATGAGCACACTCACATTAGATGTTCTTTACTCTAAGTTGAAAACTCATGAGTTGGATGTTCTTGCCAGGAAGGGTAACATTAAATCAATTGCTTTGATCTATAACCCTTACATGTCAAATGCAAATTCTTCTTCTAGCTTTGCCTTGTCTTCCATGTCTTCTTTAACAGATGAGCAACTTGAAGAGTTTCTGAAGAAGATCGGCACTACTCTCTTCTCGCTTTAACAAAGCTTTGCGAGAATGTGAGAATGAGAAAGAGAGGTGGTCCTCCAAGATGCTATGAGTGTGGTGACCTCAACCATATTCGCACAAATTGTCCTAAGCTTGCAGGAAAAACATCAAAGGAGGAGAAGGACAACGGCAGAAGGAATGAGAAGAAAAGGTTCTCGTCAAATGATAGGAAGAAGAAGAGCTTCATCAACCGCACGGTGGTTCACTGAGTTCTTTCCGCTCTTGAACAAGTCAATTTGAGCGATGTGGACTCGGAGAGCAGCGAAGATGATGCAACTCCAAGCAAGCATGATTTGATAGGACTATGTCTCATGGCAAGCAGCAAGGATAGCCTCACCGAGGACGATCACGACAAATGACTTCAATGAGGTAGATCCCTCTTATGATGAATTAGCTATTGCTTTGTTGCTCGTCTTGGAAAATTGCTTGACAAACGTGATAAGAAAATTAAGAAACATGATTTCATTATTGAATCATTGAATGCTGAAATTGCTAGACTTAAGACTTTGATTCCTAGTGATGATACTTGCAAATCATGTGACTTAATTTACAATGAGCTCACCTTGCTTAGGAAAGAACATGCTCTTTTGTTGCATCTAAATGAGAAAAATGAGAAACATGTTGTACATGCTAGCTGTTCCAATCGATGATTTGCATAGTTCAACTTCTTGTTCTAAATGCTCAACTCTTGAATTAAAATTGAAAGATGCAAATGCTAGGGTTTCTCAATTAATCGATAATTTGCTTTCACATGAAATTCTCTCATGCTCAACTTGTCGCAAGCAAAAGGAAAAGTAGATGTTCCTGCAATAATTGTTTAACTCTTGCTAAGAAAGTTGATTACTTGCAAAATTCTTTGGAACGTTTCACTAATGGCAAGAAGAAGTTGAACATGATTTTGGATCAATCTAAGGTTAGCACAAACAAGAGAGGTTTAGGTTTTGATCCTTATGCCACATATGAAACTAAACCTCGTGACCGTTGTTCAGTGCTCCTTGCAAAATTGAGTTATCTAATGAGCCTAAGAAAATTGCTTTTCAATCTGCTTTGGTTTCTTATCTTCTACTATGATGAATGCAAAATGTGCTTTTACTGTTAAAGCTAAACATCATGTCAAGTACACTTGCACTCATTGTGGTAGAGATGGACACTTAATAGATTTTTGCTTTAGACTAGCCAAACAAAGAAAAGAAGGAAAGAACTAAGGCTAGGTCAAATTTCAGCAAAGCACATTTTTATGCGCCTAGAGTGATGAAAACACCTTCTGTTCCTAGAAACATGGGAAAAGGCAAATCTGATTTTGTGCATAAAAATTATCGTGTTGTACCCTCTTGTTGTGCGTCGTGTGTCTCAAGATCGGATTCCCAAAAATCTTATTCCTAACTTGATCGAGACCTCGACATGTTTTGTTGCTATATAGGCTTCTCGCGCGAGGAAGGAGAACATATGGCTAGTGGATTCCGGATGCTCACGCCACATGTCCGGTGATAAGAATTGGTTCTCCTCCCTCACTCGTGCATCTCGTCTTTGAAAGTGTTACTTTTGGAGATGCTTCTTCCTCTTTGTTGTGGCAAAAGGTACAAGAAAGGTAAGTGACAAGTTTATGTTCAAGGATGTGGCTCTTGTTGAAAACTTGAAATATAACTTGCTTTCTGTCTCTCAAATGCTTGATGAAGATCTTGAGATAAGCTTTAAGAAAAATGAATGCAAAGTGCTAGATGCTTCAGGTGATCTTGTGTTCAAAATTTCTCGTTTTGGAAGAGTCTTTAAAGCTGATTTTGATGCATCACCTTCTTCTAAGCATAGGTGTCTAATTGCCAATGTTTCTAAAGATTTATTCTTTTGGCATCGTAGACTTGGTCATGTTGGTTTTGATCATCTTACTCGTGTAAGTGGTTTAGATCTTATACGTGGCTTGCCTAAGCTTAAGAGTGATAGCAATCTAGTATGTTCTTCTTGTAGACATGGTAAGATGATTGCAGGTTCACATCCACCTCTTACCATGATGATGACAAACGCTCCAGGACAGCCTTCTACATCTTGATCTGATTGGACCATCTCGAGTTCAATCCTTTGGAGGCAAACGGTATGTGCTTGTGATTGTTGATGATTTTTCTAGATACTCTTGGGTGTATTTTATGGCATCTAAGGATGAGGCTTTTAGTCATTTTAGAAGTCTTGTTCTTAGGCTTTCGTTGACCATCCAGAGCTCTCAAAGCTATTAGAAGTGATAATGGAACTGAATTCAAAAATGCTTCCTTTGATCTCTTTTGTGCTGAAAAAGGAATTGATCATCAATTTTCATCTCCTAGAGTGCCTCAACAAAATGGTGTTGTCGAAAGAAAAAACAGAACGTTAGTTGAGATGGCTAGAACCATGTTAGATGAACATCTCTCTCCTAGAAATTTTTGGGCTGAAGCTATTTCAATCGCTTGTTATGTTTCAAACCGTGTGTTTTTGAGATCAAAATTGGGTAAGACTCCATATGAGCTTCGGTTTGGACATAGACCTTCTGCTTTCTCACTTTCGAGTTTTTGGATGCAAATGTTTTGTCTTGAAATCTGGAAATCTTGATAAATTTGAAGCTAGATCAACTGATGGCATTTTTCTTGGATATCTGCTCATACTCGTGGCTATCGTGTGCTTGTTTTGGAGACTAACAAAATTGTGGAAACTTGTGAAGTTACTTTTGATGAGGCTAGTCCAGGCACTAGTCCAAGTGATGCAGTACAAAGCATACATTCAGTGGGGAGAAAATCTTTGAAGATGATGATGATGTTGAAGATGAGGTCTTGATTCTTCCTAATGCACAACAAGATGTAGCACCTTTGGCACCTACTACTACATCACCTACAGACTAACCATCCTCAAGCTACAACATCATCTGTACATGCTGAAAATGAAGAAGGAGAAGGAGAAGTCTCAAAAGCCAATGCTCCCTTGTACATTCAAAAAATGCATCCATCTGAACAAATGATTGGAGACCTAAATGAGAGAGTCACTCGATCCAGGTTTATTCATTCTGACACTCATGCTCATTCCGCTTTAGTTGCTTCTTTTGAACCCAAAGATATATCTCATGCATTATCCGACGAATCTTGGATCAATGCCATGCATGAAGAAATAGAGAATTTTGAACGAAATAAAGTTTGGAAACTTGTCTCACCTCCTCCAGATTTTAATGTTATTGGAACTAGATGGGTTTTCAAAAATAAACAAAGTGAGGATTGTGTTGTTGTTAGAAACAAGGCTAGATTGGTTGCTCAAGGTTACACTCAAATTGAAGGCTTAGATTTTGATGAAGCCTTTGCTCCTGTTGCTAGAATTGAAGCCATTAGAATCCTTTTAGCTTTTGCTGCATCCAAAGGTTTCAAATTGTATCAAATGGATGTGAAAAGTGCTTTTCTTAATGGCTACATAAATGAGGAGGTTTATGTCAAGCAACCACCTGGTTTTGAAAATCCAAAGTTTCCAAATCATGTGTTCAAACTATCAAAAGCTTTGTATGGTTTGAAACAAGCCCCTAGAGCATGGTATGATAGGCTAAAAACCTTTTACTTGAAAAGGCTTTTAATGGGAAAGGTTGACAAAACTCTCTTTTTACTCAAGCAAGGCAATGATCAACTATTCGCTCAGATTTATGTTGATGATATTATCTTTGGTGGTTCATCTCATGTTTTAGTGTCCGAGTTTTGAAACAATGAGGAAGGAGTTTGAGATGAGTATGATGGGTGAGTTGACATACTTTTGGGATTTCAAATCAAGCAAACGAAGGATGGTACTTTTGTACATCAAAGCAAATACACGAAAGACTTGCTACATCGCTTTGGAATGGAAAACAGCAAGCCGATCATGACACCCATGGAGAGCACTTGCGCACTTGACCACGATGAAGATGGTGAGCAGGTTGATCAAAAGGAATATAGAAGCATGATAGGTTCACTTTTGTACCTCAACGCATCAAGGCCGGATATACAATTTCTTTGTATGCTTGTGTGCTCGTTTTCAAGCTTCCCACGTGCTTCACATCGACAAGTCACAAAAGGATTCTCGTGTATCTTCATGGAACTCAAGATTTTGGCATTTGGCTTTCGCTTCCTCATGCATTAGTTTGAGATCTTTTCTCGATGCTGATTTTGGAGGATGTAGAATTGATAGGAAGAGCACTTCTGGTTCATGTCACTTCTTGGGAAATTCTCTCATTGCATGGTCATCTAGAAAACAATCTTCATTTGCACAATCAATCATTGAATCTGAATATGTGGTCAGCTGCTAGTTGTTGTTCTCAAATTCTTTGGATAGTAGCTACACTAAAAGATTATGGGGTTAATTTGGATAGTGTTCCTCTTTTGTGTGATAACACTAGTGCAATTTGCATTGCTAAGAACCCCGTGCAACACTCTAGAACAAAACACATTGACATCGATTTCACTTTCTTAGAGATCATGTTGAAAAAGGCAACATTGTGCTTCATCATGTGGATCTTGAACATCAATTGGCAGACATTTTCACAAAACCTTTGTCTTCTTCTCGCTTTTGCTTATATTCGGGAGAACTTGGAATTGTTCATCCAATGGGATTGTTTTGAGGAGTTTCTTTGCCAAGTTCTTTCACTTGATGAGCTCACTTTATCATATTTCTTTATATACTATATAATTGAGCTAATATATGATAATCTAAATTGTCTCACTTGAACTAAGAATGACATTGCGGAATTCCACGATCTGATTGCCTATAGCTAAATACTCTGTGATATCTTACTCTTCTAGGCTTGATATTGAATCCTCTTGACAAATTTGGGCAATGAAGCAAGTGTGGTTTCAACTTTACTCTTTCATAAGACCTTTTAATCACTTTTGCATGTTTATGATCAAAGAAAAATGAAAAGAAAAGGGAATCAATAAAAAGGGTTGTTAAAAGCAAAAGCCTCAAGTTATGAGCTTCAGGATGCTTTCCCTAAAAGATAAGATGTATGCTTCAAGCATGCCATTCCCTCAAAGTTAAGATGTATGCTTCAAGCATGCCACTCCTAGAAAATAAAAGAAGTATGCTTCAAGCATGCCACATGCGATTTATTGTTTAAAGATTAAATTGGTCTACTAGATTGGAGTTGAAACTACTTGCTCGCCTCTAAGTTGTTAGTTGCTTCAATTTTTTAAAAGCCTTGCTTTTTCTGCTAAGATCTTGCTTAGTACTTGGCTATAGTTGACTAAATTGAGGTTGAGATGCATGTCATTCCCTAACTTGTTAAAATCACTTCAAGATCATGTATTTTGCATATTATGTGATATATAAGGTTATATGATAGAATGAGCTCATCTTTTTCTATCTTGGCACTCCCTTGTTTCTCTTTGTGAAATCATTGTTTCAGGAAAAATTTTGAACCTGTTCTCTCTTTTGTACTCTTGATGAATCCATTGTCAAAGGGGGAGAAAATTGGGAATTGTTGAAAAGTTTAAAGAAAAAGGGAGAGTTGTTAAATTTGAGAATTTTGGGAGAAGTTTGGAGAATTTTTGAAATTTTTGGGCGCATTGCACATTCACATACATTTTCATTCTCAGGGGGAGATTTTGTTTTGCATTTTGGTCAAAGGGGGATTTCTGTGTTTTCTTACTTTGGTCCTTGATCCTTTGGATTTCAAAATCTTTTGTAAAGTGAATGCCAAATGATTCAATTCTAAGTGGTGTTGCCAATGTTTTCATCAAGGGGGAGATTGTGAAATCATGTGCTGAAAAATTGGCTTTGAACTGAAAAATTAAACTTAGAATTGGATTTGCAAAATGTGCTTGTGCATGTGTTTGATAATTTGACAAGAAACAATAAGTTTCACTTTTGCGCGGACCTAGCTCTCAAGAAACAAAGAAGTTCCCCATCTGCGACGGACAATGTCTTTGGGTCCGTCGTGGATGTGTTTTGAACTCTTTGAGCCAAACTCTTTTTCCTCAAAACCCGATCGCTTGTACGACGGATAATGTTTTTTTGTCCGTCGTGGACTTGCTTTTGAGCGCTTGAATCTAACTCTTTCTCCAAGATTTGAAACCTTTGCATGTACAACGGACAGCTTTTTCTTGGTCCGTTGTGAACTTGTTTTGAGCTCATGATCGAAGTCATTTTGCATGTACAACGGACCGATTTTCTTTGTCCGTTGTGAACGTGTTTTTGTCCGCTTGGTTTTCTTCTTGGAACCGAAACTTTCACTTGTACAACGGACCGATTTTGTCATCCGTTGTGAATGGTTTTTTGAGTGATTTTTCATGTGTACGTCGGACCATATTTCCTTGTCCGTCGTGAATGCGTTTTTGCTGAATTAGGGTTTTGAGCAGAATTGAAATAATTTGAATTTGAGATTATGAAATTTGTGATGATTTCATGATGCTTCTCTTGAAGTGGACTTTATGCAATGCTCATGTGAGTAGTTGCATGGATTGACATTGAGTCAAGTCGTGGACTTGTGCTCGGATTTGTTTTGTGGTTTGTTCATGTGCAGGTATTGCTCGAAGACGAATGTGGTCGATGACGGGACCGGAACTAGGTTCATGGAGGAACTGAGGTTCGGACTAGGTTCAGGAGGAACCGAGGTCTTGGTGGTCAAGGATGTCATGCGGGACGCTCGGGCTAAGAGAATGGTGCACATGAAGAATGGTTAGTCACGTGAGAATGGCAGGAGGTCATTCGCGTGCAAAGTGTTAGTCACGTGAGTATGGCAGGTGGCCATACGCGTGCAAAGTGTTAGTCACGTGAGTATGGTAGGGTTGCCATACGCTGGCGTGCAAGAGTTGTACTCGGCCAGGTTGGGCCAAGTAGAGTTGTGTTGGATACGGATTCCTTCTAGGGAATAGGAATCGTATTCAGAACTCTTTGTGGGTTGGTGCTTTAAATAGGTGGGGGGTCTCCTGTTGAAAGACACCAAGCAGAGCTGAGCGCATCAAGCCTTGAGCTTGGTTTTAGGGTTTGTACTCTTTTGATGAGAGTATTTTAGACAAGAAATAAAGATCAATTCTTCCAAGATTTTTATGCTACAAGAACCACGTCGCTACGGTGTTTTCTGATTTGGTTCTTGTTTGCATGCTTGTTCTAGTTCCAGATTGGTTTTTGTTCTTTAAGTTTTATCTTGATTTGATCCATCAAAAACCTCTCTAGGGTATTGATCTAGTGTTTCTCAAAGTCTAGTTGATCAATCTTTTGTCGTTCTTGTTTAATCTTGAAGTTTAGATTAGATTGATTCTCGTCAAGTTCTGGATCAGCAAGCTTGCGAAGCTTATAACTTTTGATCCGTAAGTCCGATCGAGCTGATTCTTTTTGGGTTCGATTCGTACTGGAATCTAGTTTCTTGTGTCCAAATTTCAGATCAATCTAACGGTTGGATCTCCGGGAATTTGCATTTTACCGAACCTCTGTCATTCTGTTTTTGTCGAAAACGTGGCAATTATTTGGTTCTGTTTTGGGGTGAACTTTTAATAGATCAAGAATTTGGTTTTAGCTTCCGCACAATCATTCACCCCCCTCTGATTGCTATATTCGTATACTTCGATCCTACAGGGAAGCTCCGCGACGAGGAGATCCGGCGATTCCGGCGCGAGGAGGACCATCGGGGAACCCGGGAGGAAGGATTTCGGCGTTCGTCATTCTTCGGGCTGAGGTATGGCATGGATAATCCTTGGGATTGGTCTAGGTGATGTGCTAGAGGGTATTTGGATGCTTTTAGATCAAGTGGTGGTGCTGTGATTGGGTAGATTAGATGAAAACTAGAGTTTGCCACGTTCTCTGTATCAGACAGATTATGCACTCGACTTAGGGCTTCAGTTTTCGCGATTTTAGAATCAGAATTTGGTCATTCGCCTGTTGAAGATGTTGTAGGTAACTTCAATAAGTGGACATAAAGAACGTCTAAATCCTCCAAGCCGTTTGAAAGTTATGCTCGATTTACCGAACGTGTTCAAATTTGTGACGTAGCTGGGACAAAACGTAGTGTTTTGTATATTAGACAACTTTAGAGTCCGAATAAGCTTTTACATATACTTAGAAAAAGTTAGGAAATTTCCTAAGCTATGCGAGGATGTACTCGTTTAATTGATTCGGAGTCCTAGAACTAAAGTTATGATAGTTTGAAGTCTGATGTCCGGGCGGGACAGATTCTCTGTTTTTCGATTTCGGGAGTAGTTTGCGAAATCGGGGTAGATGGGCGTTGGCGTACTGTTTTGTGGGCACGTTGTGATTGTGTGGCATCTATGTGCAGGTGGTGTGACCCCGGGAGTGCCCTCCTCATCCCGCCAATCCGTCGCCCGAGGTTAAGGCAAGTGTATTGGGATGGGTAGCATGTGGTTTATTTGCTTGTCTTGATTAGATGCAATTGTTTCCATGTTATGCTATCTTGCCATGCTTAGTATTTGCCATGATAAGATAAAAAGGGTATGTTATGATGCTATGCAATGGTTTATGGTTAATGATTATGGCATATGTTGCATACATGGCATGAAACTTGGCCCGGTCGGTGAGAACGTCATAACTATTCCGGTAAGGTCGGTGAGAAAGTTATGACTAATCCAGAGCGCCATGGATGTAAGACCTACCTCGTGATTCCACCCACGCGGTGAGTGGAAGCGAGGAGTAGGCACCCTCCATCTACGGGATGGAAGGGGGACGTGGGTGCACGCCGACGGGTGTGCACTCGGCAATACCGGTATTTGCGTCGAGGAGACATGTTCATTGCATTGCATTGCATACATGATGATGATGATGATGAAATGATTTCAATGAGGTTGAGATATGAATATGATGTTGCATATGAAGTATGACTTAATCATGATGTTAAGTTTGTTATGTAGTGATGATAATATTGAATTGTTCTGTATGACCCATTGCAATATACTTGCTGAGTGTTGAACTCACGCTTGTGTTTTATATTGTTTTTAGGTACCATGAAATCGGCATACGGGAAAGGGCATTAGCTACACATCTACACGTAGCTCCACACTTATAGACAATTTATTCATTTGGGTCATGATAATAAGAGTAGTGCCATGCAACTTGGTGCAATGGTTAATTTGTGTATTTGGTTTCCTCATTTACTTCGTTTGGCTCATGAGATGGTTGGAATCATTATTCTAGGCTTATACTATTGCTAGAACCCTTATTATTGATGATTTAGATGTCATTCTTTATACTATATCCTGTGATCATATTGTTGTTGCTTCAATTCATGGAAAAACAAAGGAGATGCTGCCGAAATTTTCGGGTTTAGCATTTACTCCTTTGCCGTAATTTACTTTAATTTGTGGTATTTAGATGTTGTTTAGTCTATGTTTGGTAGCATTCGGGCATACTAGATGCCAGGGTGTTACAGTTTCAAATAAATTTTGTTGGAAATACTTTATTTGAGTCCAAATGTCTCAAATTATTTTGCAGAATTTTTCTGGATTTTTTCTGAGCATTTTGGTATTTTTCTTGAATTATTTGAATTTCTAGAAGTATTTTAAATAATAAAAATGAAAAAGAAAAATTGGAAAACCCTAACGGGTTTGTACTTTTCGATCAGACCCGCGCCGTCCGACCCGTTAGCCGCGAACCCGACCCGCACTGCCGTTAGCCCTAATCCGCGCGACTGTCGGATCCCCGATCCAACGGTTACGATTACGCCGCGTAATGCGCGAGCGTGAGCCGGTGGATCCAACCGACGTGGACGCTCGAGATTACGCCACGTAGCGCCGCCATCGTCTCCAACTCGGATACGAACTCCGTGCCGTGCGGGCCTAGGGTTCCGGTTTTAGCGCGCACGTTGAGGCTATTTATTGCGTGGATAGCCGTTCGAGGACCGTCGTTTTCTCACGCACGTCTTTGTTGGATCGCTTCACCAGAACTATCATAGGTCGGCTGCAATTGCTCGCCGGAGCTAGCGCCCAACCCCTGCGGTTTTATCCGAATTTGGTCACCGCCGGGGACGTTCCGCCGTGTTGGTGGTCAGTTCTGAGACCGGCGCGAGTAGGCGAATTGAGTGGGTGGTTTCACCTCATCGGGGGACGCACAAAACGCCGGGGGGTTGGTCTTCGTCTTTAGCTCCGGTCGGGACCTTTCGCGGCGTTATCGCCGTCAGATCTAGATCGAGCGATCCAGGTGCGGCCACGTAGCTCTTCCACCGTGTTAGATCAGATTGATACGCGGCCATTAGATTTAGATCGAACGGTTTAGATTGGATCAAGTAGTTTTATTTAGGTTCGTTTTAGACCGTCGGATCAAGATCGAGCGATCCAGATTAAGCCACGTAGGTCTATGCTGTCACGTGGTAGATTTGTTCTCGGATAGATCTTAGCCGTTGGATTAAGAACGTACGGTTTAAATTACTTTGCGTAGCCACGATTAGATCTGGTCCTAGTCGCCCGATCCGATTTGCACGGCTCAGATGCACCCACGCGTCAACCGCTGGGTCATGCCACATCTTTCCCCAACCACATCATACCCGATCAGATCTCAGCCGTTCGATCCAAATTGAACGGACCAGATTAAATCACATATATCCTTATACGTGATATCGGATTTAATCGTAACCATTAGATTTCAAATCAACGGTTGAGATCGCGCCATGTCGCAGGAAGCCGAACCGGCGCGGTCAGCCATGTGCCCGGGCGCACGATGATGTCATCCGTGACGTCATGCTGACGTCACAGTGGGGCCCAGCTGTCAGTACCGCTTGGCTGAGCTGCGATGATGTTATGCTGACGTCATCAGTGGGTCCCACGTGTTAGTGACACGTGCACCCGTGGAATGGGTCCACGGTGGACCGAACCCTAGTCGTGGAACGGGTCTATGGACCGGGTGACGCAAGCATGACGCAATTAATCAATTTTCCTCTAGAAAAATAATTCAGCCGAAATTCGAAATGCGCACTGATGTCATGCTGACGTCATATCTTCAGTTTTTCAATAGAAAAATAAATGAATTAATTCGGTTTATTCTTTTAATTGATTTTCAAACTTCAAACGGCTATAACTTTTGTGTTTTAACTCCGATTGAGGTGATTCTATTTTGTAAATTTTGTAAAATTGAGCTCTATTTAATGGTGAATTTTGTTTAATTTTTTGATATAAGTTTTTCTCTATTTTATTTATTTGTTGTTTATTTATCTGATTTGCGTAGACGTTGAACTGCCCGAAGGCTTCGAAGGAGAGGTTTTGACCCAGGAACAAGTGCAAGAGCAGGAACAGGACCTTTTCCAAGGCAAGTTATGCTTTGACCATATTGATCCCACTTTTGAAACTTTGTTTATTTAAAGTATTGCATGCTAATTTAATTAGAAATACTTTCAATTAATTTGGGGGATTAGATAAATGGCCTATTTGTTGAATACCAACTTGTCTATAATAATTGTATGCCTGAATCATTTGTCACCCTAGAACATGGAATATTAGTTGGACACTATTAATTCGCCAACATGGGTTATTTAGATCATTTGTAGAATGCTTAGCCATGCAATCATGTTATTGATATAATTTTGAATGCCAGGAATTAATCTTGACTTAATGAGAGATGGAACATATTTTTGGAAAATGTGAGATGTGTTATTGATGTTGATGATGGCACGTGGTGCATGGTAATCAACCGGGGTGATAAAATGATTTAGACTGGGGCAAGTGGCAAGATTGTTTCCAATGGGCCAAGAGTGGCACATGGGAGGTCGTATTTGGTTTTGCTGGGTTTTGGATAATTGTGAATTCATTTGGGTAGTCTTACCCTGGTCACTTAAGGACTTAACCTTGCAAGAATTTGAACTAAGTCCAACATACAGCCACAAGTCTGGAATGGGACAGACCTGGCCGAGTAAACTATGATGTCTAGATTTCGGTACTGTCATGGTGGTGTGAGCCCCGGGTTAACGGGTGGACTCACAGGCGCAAGAGGGGGGCCCCTGAGTGTTGTAACCAGTCCCTTCAGTGTTGAATCCTTAGCGGGCAGTATAGGGTCTAAAAGTAGCTTTGGAAAGGCTTTGTTACGGTCACTCGCCTTGGTAGTGTTTGATTGTATCTTATGGGTAAAGTGTATAACCTCTGCAAAGTGTACAACCTATTCGAATAGCCGAGTCGACAGTATTGGACATTGCTCGGTGATTACAGTCAAGGGTTAGACTTTATGAAAATTAACTTGGTTTGTGGATACTTGGTGTTGGAAATGATGCACTTGTTCAGGTTGATAAATGCTTTACTTGAGAAATTGTTTACGAAGTTATTACTGTTTTACCGCTTTTCAATCTATTACTGTTATTTATGAACGTTGCTTATTGCAAAAGGACCTCTTAACCTGTTGTTGGAATAAGCCATGCATGTAACTATTAGCATTGCATCTCTGTGCATGACTTGTTGAGTGCTTTTAAGTACTCACCCTTGCCACAATACAAACATCAGTTGAAGAATAATCGACGCCAGCATTGTAGGAGGAGTTCCAAGAGGTGCCGACGAACTAGGGGCGAGCCCAGTCAGTTGCCTGTGGCATATTGGTTGGCGCCACACGTTTCTTTATTTTCTGCTGCAAGTTTATTTGAGTAAGACTAAGCCCTGTGAGGCATACTTTTGTAACTTGACCATAAGGTCGAGCAACCGGTTATATTTCCTTTCAATAAAGTACTTTACTATTCCGTTGAGTATGATTGTGGTATTTACCGATGTTGAGACTGTGTGCACTAGTGTGATCCTAGACTAGTGCTGAATACACAGAGGGTCCGGATTTGCATATCCGGGTCCCAACAATACCGAAAGGAGATACCCTTTCGTGGAGAAGTTATGTCTATCTATTTTGCCTGTACAAAACTGAGGCATTATATCTGGGCATCAACATGCGTGATAATGTGTAGAACAGATGTCGTCAAATACATCTTGTCTGCGCCAATTTTGTGAGGACGACTTGTTAAATGGGCATATGCCTTAACTGAGTTCGACCTGGCCTACGAATTGGCTAAAGCTGTTAAAGGACAAGTCATAGCCGATTTTATCACAGGCGGCGAAACTACGACTGGACTAGTCAACGTTGCCCCCTAGCAGTTGTATTTTGATGGGTTAGTGTGCTGAGAAGGCGATGGCATCGGCATAGTATTAATTTCACCAAAAGGGTACAACTTCAATTTTGCATATCGGCCAATAGCCAATGCTCTAACAATCAAGCCGAGTATGAGACTCTGCTCAAGGGTCTACAACTGTTGGAGAGCATCGGAGTAAGCCATGTTTAGGTATTTAGGGATTCATTGTTGATCGTGCAGCAAGTCAAAGGGGAATTCCGATGCAACGATGAAAATTGGCACAATACCTATAACAATGCCTTCAGTCTATCGGGTCATCACAATGTTCTCTATCGAGCATATCCCTAGAGAATTGAATGATAAAGCTAACCTGTTGGCACAGCAGGCATCAGGATATAAAAGTTATAGCCGATATGATATGATCGAGTCAGTCGACAAGGCAGTAATGTGTATCGACCCTGCTGACTGGAGAGCAGAAGTTAGAGGTTATCTGGCAGACCCATCTAAGCCAACTACACAAAAAGTCAGGCAATAAGCTCTAAAATATGTCATGTTGGAAGGGGTGCTATATTTCCAGACAATGGAAGGGTTGCTTCTGAGATGCTTGGGGGCCGATGAGGCAAAGGTGGCAATGGATGAAGTTCATGAAGGGATTTGTGGATCTCACCAATCGGCTCATAACATGAAATGGATGTTGAGACGAATCGGGTATTATTGGCTGACAATGTTAGAAGATTTTTTTAGATAGTACAAAGGGTGTTAAACATGTCAGAAATTTGGAAATGTGCAACTCGCGCCAGCATCGGCTTTATACCCAATTACCAAACCTTGGTCGTTCCGTGGGTGGGGGATGGACATAATCGGTCAGATATTCCCAGCGTTAAGCAAAGGCCACAAATTTATCTTTGCAGCAACGGACTATTTTTCAAAGTGGGTGGAGGCCGTACCCCTCAAGAAGGTTACCAGCGCCGAGGTAATCAACTTTGTTAATGAACACATCATACATCGATTTGGTATTCCACAAACCATCACGACCAATCAAGGGACCGTGTTCATGTCCGATGAGTTCCAGACTTTCGCAAAAAGCCTGGGTATGAAGCTACTCAATTCATCACCATACTATGCTCAGGCTAATGGACAAGCTGAATCGTCAAATAAAACCCTAATCAAATTAATAAAAAGAAAGATAGAAGAAAAACAAAGGAATTGGCAATCTATGTTGTCGGAGGCATTGTGGTCATATCGGCTAGCATACCACGGATCGACAAAATTGTCCCCATTCTAGTTGGTATATGGACAAGAAGCTGTACTGCCCATGGAAATAAACATCGACTCCCTGAGGGTGGCCACACAAAATAGTCTGTCGGCTAACGAGTATAGAGAACTTATGATTGATGGTTTAGACGATTTGGCAGAAACCAGATTGATTACATTGGATCGGCTTAAGAAGAATAAAGAAAGGGTTGCCAAAGCGTATAACAAGAAGGTTGTGCCAAAGTCATTCAACGAAACTGATTTAATATGGGAAACCGTATTGCCGATCCGATCTAAGGAAAATCGATTCGGTAAATGGTCACCGACATGGGAAGGACCATATAAGATAAATCGGCTTTTTGACAGAAATTCATACATACTTGAAACGCTTGAAGGATTAGTGCTACCAAAGGCAATAAATGGAAAATACCTAAAAACGCACTACCCTAGCATATGGATCGGATCATGATCGCGTTAAGCAATTGAATATAGAAGGAGATCGATTTAGAAAGTTGATTAAAACATCAATGGATGGGTATAAGTATCGTAGGAATCGGCTACATGGCCGATTACAATAAGAGTTTTACAACCAAGTCAAGAACAGTACAAAACAACAAGCATTCAAACATTGTTTACAACCAGCATTGTTTAAAAATGATTACAGCCCAGACCCAAGCAGTCTGGCTCTAAGAGCAGATAGTGCCGCCACCGCTTTTCTGATCGTCTTCTAGACGCCATCTACCATCTGCTGATCGTCTTTTGCGCTTCCAGGGATGACTTTCAGCTTGGCCGACTGCTCCTTGACTTTGGCGACCACCTCGGAAGATGCCATTTCCGGTCTACTAAGGAGGTGGCTGATTTGGTAACGCGCACTTGGCTTTCGTCCAGCTGGTTCGTGATCGCGGCCAAGTTCTCCTCAAGTGATCTTTTGGCCGATTCAAGCTCGACCACCTAGGCCTTGGCAGATTTGAAGTTGGAAGTGTCTTGATCAAATTTTTGCTTCTTTAACTTTGCATCAGCCACCAGCTTGTGATGAGACCATGCTCATCATAGACAGAACTAACACTGCATACATAAGGTCATCACCAAGTGTTGCTGCAATTATATCAACTCCATGGTTTCATCGACCCCCGCCTTGGCCAGGACCATTAAATTTAAAGCCATACTTGAAAGAAGATGATGAGCTTGAGTCGAGGACGACTCAAATGAAAGAAGGGGAGGATGATGAGGACATCACTACCATAGATACAACCACGCCTAAACATCATGTTGAAACTAATGATGTAATACAAGGGCCAATTACTCGAGCTCATGCACGTCAATTCAATTACCAAGTGAATGCATTCCTCGGGTTGTATACAAATATTTTAATGGATATAATACTATTTAATCCTTGTGACGATTTTATTGTCCTTAGAAACCAAGGAGAAGGACTCCCAAATGTCAAACATGAAGCCAATTCTTCCGGTGCACAAGATCAACTCGGATTCGGCCTCCGGATAGCACCAACTTAAAACGACCATAACTTTTTATCCACAAGGGTGTTCGGCATCTATGAGTACTTGTTTTAAAGGTTTCGTTGTACTCTTTCCAACGGATCTAGCCTCATCTCCAAATTCCATCCGAGTCGACGGGAATCTGCTAAACAAGTAACCTCACTTTTCCAATTTGACAATACATGGGCCTTGGGCTTTGTAAATTGAGTTGTAATTGTCTTCCACCTGTCCTAGACGTGTTCCCATGCCCCTACACATTTAAATAGCCAGCCATCATTTCTTTAGGGTTTCGGGTTTTATTTGATTAGTTTAGCCAAGTGCAAACTTGATCCTACGAGTTGTGCTGGACAGTCATCTTGTCAAGATCGACAATAAGACTCCAACTTGTTTGCCTTCATCTATTTGCAATTTCAGGTTGCCTTTATCGTGTTCTTGCTTGCTCTTCGGTTGCTTGTAGGAATTGAACCTCGTGTTCAGGTTGATCATGCCCGCGGCAAGATCAATAACCATTCGTAGTTGGTTTAGCGATTGCTAAGGCACATCGTTGTCGTACGGTCTAGTTGGATCGTCAAAGTCATCTCCACCAAATTGATGGTGTGTTTCTCATCGAAAGATCGGGACACCCAAAGTGATATCAGCTTGTCTAGGAGATTTTGGTCGACTTGCTGAGCAACTCTTTCAGTGATCCTGGCCCATGCGGCTTCCACTGCCTCCCTCTGGCTGTCCAAATGGCAGACGTCAAGAAGAGCCTTCATGGCTTCAGAAGGGAGGTCGGCTTCAACCGTGGCCATGGCCGTCCTTAAAGGCTGTGTATGGCTAGAAGCTTGGCCTCGGGCTGCATAACTTGTGGAAAAGACGATTAAGCCGATCTTGCATGCCCAACGCAGAGGTCACAGTGGTTGGTGCTACAGCGAAGGCGTCTATGATCTTGTGGATGTCAGCTGGGTAGTCGTCCATGGCCATCACCTCGGGGTCGTCCAGCTCATCCAAAGTAAAGCCTAGAAGATCGACTGGGTCCGCCGACAACACTGGAGAAGCAGGTGCTGCGGTTGTCGGAGGTAGTATGTGTAACACCCCGGCATTTACTATGCCTGAATGCTACCAAACAAAAGCTAAACAACATCTAAATACCATAATTAGACATAAATTCCAGCAAAGGCGCACATGCTAAAAACCGAGATTTCGGCAGCATCTCCTTTGTTTTAACATGAATTGAAGCAACAACAATATTAACATGTCAATGTGGCATAACGAACGATAGCAATAACATGATCAAACGAAAAAAAACAGCCACCATACCACTAAGGATATAAATTCTATCCATCACATGACAAATATGGACTAATCAATTACTCATAACGACCACCGAATCATCGAAACCATAGTTTAGTTCAATGAATTAACCATAACCATAAGGGAAGGAACATGTCATTGTTTAAATGTGTGATGCTAAGTGATGACGTGTGACTAGCTCCCTTTCCCGCATGTCGGATTCATGGTACCTAAAAGAAAACAACATAAACACAAGTGTGAGTTTATCACTCAGCAAGTATATTGCAATGGTACAAACATAAACAATTACATAGCAATAATATCTCACATCATGTAAACCATCTCATTCATGGTCACATATTATCGTCATCATCAATATATATGAAGTGCAATGCGATGCTCATGTCTCCTTGGAAACTCATACCGGTATGGTTGAGTACACACCCGTCGGTGTGCACCCTCTCCCCCCTTCCATCCCGAAGATGGAGGGTGCCTACTCCTCGCTTCCGTTCACCGCGGTGAATGGAATCACGATGTAGGACTTACTCATTGGCTCTCCGGAATAGTCATAACTTTCTCACCGACCTTCCCCGGATTAGTTATGACTTTCTCACCGCCCGGGCCATGTATCATGCCATGTCATGTATGCAAATATGCCAACATCATAAATCACTCTTAAATTAACCACATGGCATCATAACATAGTAACCATATTCATCATATCCTTGGCAATCATTAAAGTATGGCATGTGATCATATCATATATCCAATTTCATCTATTCTCAACAAGCAACCTACAAACCGCTATCCATTACAATACACTCAACCACGGGCAACGGATTGGCGAGACGTAGAAGGCACTCCCGGGGTCACATCACCTGCACATGGGTACCACACACTCACAATCATGACCACAAAACAGTATGCAAACCCTCATCTACCCCGACATTGCCAACTACTCGCAAAACCCAAAAACAGAGGTTCTGTCCCGTCGGGACAGCAGCCTTTCAAAATGCATAACTCGGGTTCTAAGACTCCGAATCGATTAAAAGAGTACATCCTCGCTTAGCTTAGGAAATTTTCCAACTTTCTCTAGGTATATGGAAACACTGAGTCGGACTCTAAAGTTGTTTAATCTACAAAATACCGTGATCTGTTCCAATCACGTCACAGATTTTAACACGCTCGGTAAAACAGTCATAACTTTCAAACGGCTGATCGGATTTGGACGTTCTTTATATCCACGGAAAGATAATGAAATTATCTACAACTTCTTCAACATCTGTACGACCATATTCGGAATATAAATTGGCGAAAAACCGAACCCTAGGTCGACTGCTCATGCTGTCCGAAACAGAGAACGTGACCAACTCAAGAATCCATCTAATCTAATCAAATCCAGCACCACCAATTGATCTAAAAACTTTATAAACATCCTTAGAACAGTACCTATACCAACCCCAAGGATTCCCCATGGCCATACCTTCGCCCTACGCACGAAAACCCAATAGATCTCCTCCCAGTTCGCGCGATCTCCTTCCTCGCTCCAATCCCGCCGGATCTCCTCGTCGCGGAGCACTCCAACGGATGGATCTTTGAGGTGTGGAGGTGGAGAACTCCCCTAGGGGCAGCAAGGGAAGTGGAGAGGTGGTGGAGCAATGGGGAACAATGGGGGAGGTTGAGGCGCCACAAGGAGGAGGTGGGGAGGTGCGGGGGGCGGCTAGGACTTGTGGGGGCGCAAGGGAAGGGGATGGATGCCTAAAGGAGCTGGGGGAGGCCCCCAACCAGGTCTCCTACTCCTATTAGGACTCAAACTCCATCCCACCAAAGCCCACGACCCTTTCCTTTAGGCCCAAACTCCCCCGGAAAGGCCCAAACTCCCGAAAACGGCCCGGAAACGCAAATTAACCTCATAACGTATGGTTTCAACCTCCAATTCCATATTTTATATTGTTTTTGACCTTAACATTCATATTTTGTAATGCCACAATCTCTAATTTCACATTTTATAAAGTCTCGGCATTCCATAGTGTCACAGTATGACTGGGAGCGTCGGAGACAGCGACGACGGGATAGCCGATGAAGTACCTTGTATGTCTTCTAGAATCCTGACCACCTGCACCGACGGTGATGGCTGATTCAAAGAACGGTACAGTTAGTACAAACCCGGCTTGAAAACAAATGAGAGCCAGGATGGGAAAACTTACCCAGTAGCCGATCGACCCAAAGAAGTTTCAGCGTTGTGCTCCATAGGCTTGGGAGACCTCTTCGCCGCAGACTTTTTTTTTTGCTTTTTCTAGAAATTAAGATCGGCTAAGATGAGTATCGGCAAAAGAACGATAATAAAACTTATTCGAAGCAAGGCTTACTTGTGGGGCATTTCTTTTGAGCGAGGTCTAACAGGGATGGGCTCTGGATGCCTAGTTTACTCGATGAGTAACCTGTGAGATTCATTGCCTGGCTTGCCCTCTTTTGGTGGCTGCTGCCGGATGGAGCTATAGGGTTGGCTACTTGCTTGCCGGTGTCTTTCGTGGTCTTGTCCTACAAGAAGGGCAAAAAGAACTCAATCAAGCCAATGCAAGGAAAATATTTGAAAAGTAGAATTGAAACTTGAAAGGCCAATACCTCTACAACTACTGATGAATTGGTATAACCTGAACTCTCCTCACTTGAACTGCTAGTAGAAACTACCATCGGCTCGTGGAAATCGGACAAGAATAAGGAAATAATAGCCGACGGAGTTCTGTCCAGCAAGAGAGCTTCCGACACAGAAGACCACCACTTCGTAAATTGGCTCGACCGACGGGAATTGAGGAAAAAGCGGGGTAATCCCAGTATCTGGAGGTTGTCGGCTATTTCGAGCACAATCTCCGCGACGGTTTTGTTGGTCACTCGAGATCGGGGTTGGAGACAATCAAGTAAAGGAAGGCAAGGAATGGCTTGCCCAAAACCCAACTGGCGGGCATAGACTAAGGGGTGATAGAATTCATATGATGGCTGAAAAGTCCGATTCCTGGTATTTAAGCCGACGTGGAGGATGTTGGGGGGAAATGAAGAGTTTGTAGAAGTCTAAGGTCGATTGGGGCATTAGAGAACTATCGGCATCTAAGTGAAGGAAGGAGGGCCATGGGTGATCGGCTGCATCAACATAGATGAAGAAATCCTGCTGGCCAAAGTTGGTTCGGTCTAGGTTCAAAAAGAAATTGAGGTACTTGTTCAGTCCGGCCGGGGTTATCTTCAGCTCGCCAGTAGGGCACATGATGAATTTTTCCCCGTGGGATCGTCTAGACCTATATTGGGGCTTTACAGTTTCAGGATAGTCCTCTCAGGGGAAAGCTAAAACTCCTAATGGCTCAGAAAGAATAGATCAGCTAAACACGCAGTATAGCCAGATCTGGATGAACCACAAAGGTCCCCCTATATTACCAACAACGAACTGGGCAAAACTGGAGAAAAACCGACTCCGTATGATATGCATCATTTGATATATGGCCCCCAAAAGCATTTCCCCTAGTGCAAGCCAACGGCCTTCCACTAGTTGTTCCACTATCAATTGGTAGGTTTGGGTGGGGCCAAGAGAAGCTCCGTAGAACAAGTATCGGTCTAACCATAGGTTGAGAAAAGCAACGTGCTCTTCGATCGACACTAACCCGTTCACCTTATTATTATGCTGTATATATTTGCGCCAGCCCCCCCTTTGGATTGGATCAACTTATATATGGGCTTCCCGCTAAAAGCCGATATCTGATCACCGTCCGGCCTAAGGCAGCATAATTCAGCTTTATCAATAAGAGTTGGGCCGATTGGACCAGTTGGGGAAAGAAAGGCATTGAAGGAATCGGACCAAAAATAGCACATCGTGGCCACCAAGGGCTCATTGGCTTCGGGATTTGCTAGGCTCAGTGTCGGGACCCGAATCTACAAATTCGGACCCTCTGTGTATTCTGCACTAGTCCAGGATCACGCTAGTGCACACAGTTAAACAGGGATGAAGTACCACAATCATACACAGCGGAATTAATAATAAAGTACTTCAATTATTAAATAAACTGGTTACAAGACCTTATGGTCACCTTACAAATAGTCTGCCACGCAGGGCTTACAACAACAAAAGAGAATAAACAAAGAATGAATGAAGAACACCGTGAATCCCATCAATACGCCACAGGCAACCGACAGTGGTTCGACTCCTAGATAATCGCCTTCTCACGGAACTTCTTCTTCTTCGACGTTGTAGACTTACGCTCCTTTGGTGATTTGTTTGTTGCAAGGGGTGAGTACATAAAGCACTCAGCAAGTCATGCACAGAATGCAAGTCTAATAACTATATGCATGGCTTATTCCAAAAGACAGGCTGAATGGTTATTTTGCAGAAAAGCAACATTTTGCCTCTATCAAATAATCTTAATAGATTCAAAAGCAGAAATACCATATTATATAATAAGTTATCAATCTCTTTTCAAACCATTTGGCACAAAGCCCTAAATCACGTTAGCAATTATCTCTGGCATGCAACCACCCATTCCCACATTTTGTTTTGGAAAATTTATCCCTTGACTGTAATCCACGAGCTTTGTCCAGTACCGTGGACTCGGCTATTCGAATAGTTTTGACACACTCTGCAGAGGTTGTACACTTTACCCACATGATACAGTCGCACACCACAAAGGCGATTGACCATAACGAAGTTTTTCAGAAACTTCCATCTACACCTATGACCCTCGCCGGTTTTGCCTTCACTACTACTTTCCCCACGAAGGACAAAGTGTAGGACCGGCAAACACCGTTGGACAGGGTACCAAGCCGTAGCACAGGTACGCTCCCCCGCACAGTTACCCCGGTGTAACTGTCACCCTGAGGTATCAAAGGTAAGACTTCAGAATCCTACTAAACTAAGACCGTCCCACTCCAGCCATGTGGTTGTACGGAATACTCAGTTCAAAGGCTTGCAAGGTTAAGTCCTTAACTGTCCAGGGCAAGACATTCATCACTCATCCCTGACCCAAACAACTCACAACACTCATCCCACGGACACGAAGGCCGTTTATTAATTATCAGTGCCACGAAGGCCCACCTGGCATAAAGCCTCTTACCACTTGCCCCGGGCTAAATCAATCCCACCCTTGTTCATCTACTGTGCAACGCATGCCAACAGCATTTTCAGTTACCGTGTAGAACCACGAAGGTACCTACACTTCACGTCAATCCGTGACAAGCTCACACTTAGCATTCCAAAATCAGTTCATTTGTCATTAGCAAGATTATTTTGCTGTTTTGGAAATATCATCAGCGCAAGCATTTCTAAGCAACTAGTCACGGTCTAGCCTCCCGTGTTGGCACATACATAGCATCCAACATATTAAATTTCCCAAACTTAGGGTGACAAAGGTGATACATGGCATACGATTCATAATACAAGGTTGGAATTAACAATTATGGCATTTAACTAGTTTTCCCAAAATTAAATTAATTATTTAGTCACATAATCATGCATACTTTGAATCAAAATACTAGTTAAAATGCTAGGGGCAAAATTGTCAAAGCATGACTTGCCTTCAAACAGTTGATGTTCTTGGTCCAACACTTGAGACTGGTCTTCTTCAACATCCTCGCACAGCTCAATGTCTACGGGTAGCAGAAAAATATCCAAAAACAACGAATAAACACACATTCAGGAAATGCCGCAAATCAAACTAATGCGTAATTTCGCAAAAACTTCCAGATAATTACGTTGGCATTTTCTAAGATTTATAAAATTTATTTCAACATTTTCGGACGTATAGTTTAAGAGATACAAAATTCATAAGTTTGGACTTTCCGTAAATAATTTAACAGTATAAATTTGTTTATAAAATTCCAGTAAAAATACTGTAGAAATGTATTAATTTTTATTAATTAACAAAATTTGTTGTACGCAGTTTGGACTTAAAACGAATTTGTAACAAAAAAGACAATTCGTGATTTATGGAAATCAACACGTACAACAAGTTTTGATTTCTTTCCTTGCTTGCTACTGTACACGGCGGGAGCCCTTCACGTGGCACTCTGTTGGCGAGTCACACTACGGGGTATATATATATATATATATATATATATATATATATATATATATATATATATATATATACACACACATGCGTATACAAACATACATATACCTGCGCTTACCTAATATATATACGCGTGCAGACTAACAACATGAGTCCTGATTAGTATATAAACGTATACGTACATGCACTAGGGTCTAATATTTCTCTACACGCATCTAGAGGAGTATACATCCTACGTACTACCACTTATACCTGTATACATGACTAACACATATCTACATGCGCTAAAATAGATGACGAGATCCACCGATTAACAGAGACAGAGCGCGCGCGAGAGAAAAGGAATACCGATCCGCAGCAGCAACGACGGCGGAGACGCAGGGGAAGGCGACGGCGACGACGGTGGCGTACACAGCGGCAACGACGTAGACGACGGCGACGGCAACCAACGGCAGCGACGACGGAGGCGACGGCGGAGGCGGCAGCACACGAAGGCGATGACGACGACGGAAAGAGCGCGAGGTCGGCCGGACGAGCGGCGGCGGCTAGACGGCAGTCGGTCGGCCGAGTCGGCAACGGCAATGGCGATGCGACGGTGACAGCGGCGACCGCGATGATGTCACGGCGGCGATGAAGACAACGGCGGCGACAGCGGCGACCACGACGATGATGGCGGCAACGTAACCGGTGGCGGCGACGTCGATGATGACGGCAGCGACTACGGCGTCAACGATGACGAGCAGTAGCGCAGGCCGACAGGCACGGAAGAAGGCGTGGCCGGAGAGTTTGTCGGCGTCAACGGCAGCTATTCCAGTACCACCCGAACGCACGTCGCCGGAGACGAAGGAGTAGCAACCAAAGGAAATACTTACTGGAATGGGCTAGAGGATGGGGAAATGGCTGAAACGGCTACGATGGGAAACGTCAGGAAAAAAAAATGGAAACGTCCTGGCGTCAGACATTCATATATATATGCGGCTGAAATGGTAAACGTACAGAAAAAAATGCATGCAGGGGAAACGATCAGGCGTCCCGTGCGTGAGGACGTGGGGGAAACGGCTGGCAAAATTGAAAACGGTTGGAAGGAGGAGAAACAGAAATGCCATGATGTGATTGAAGGGAAAAAAAATGGCTTCATGCACCCATACATGCTTGAAACGGCAGAGGTAATCAATGCCCACGTTACCATGCACGTGAGATGTAGCTCGCGTGGTGGAGAGTTTGCTTGCTAAGCATGAGACTGCATGAGATGCAGGGTTGAATTCCAATTCCGAACGGCATTTTCTGAGATTCTTTGAAGGAATTAATTAATGACATGCATGAAGGAATCGGCAAGGACAGCATGGGAAAAGCTCATAATGCTACAACCGCACATGAAGAACTGCACATACGTGACTACAGGTTACGTATATACAGGTATATGCACACATGTTCTCTAAACGGGTTTAGGGGAAAAAAATCGCATAGGTGTTCTAAAAATCTGGAAAATTCCTCTAAAATACTAGAAACTATTTGGAACCTAACGAAGTTGGTTTCGCGATTTTTCAACGTGTAGATTTTTCGCAGAAATTCTTCTAGCAAAATCAGACACCTGTACAGACTTTTATAAAATCAACGACTTAGGTTATAAAACATATTTTTCGAAAATATTTGAAGCGAACACACTCGTCTATCAATTATCTTAATTATCAACAAAATTTTGGATTTTATGCTTATGCTAAAATGCGTGATATTTATTTAATACGATTAGTTCAATAGACTTCCATCCGAATTAACAGCGAGGACATTAAATAATTTCTGAAAAATTCAAATAAACCCAGAAACACACTAAATAAATTAAAAGCAAACTTTGGGATGTTACACTCAGTGGAAGGCATTCGGCTATACCCATTCTTTCCCACTCTACTCTTTTTTGAGCCGATACCCTAATGAACCAAGATCGCCATCCCTTAAGGGCCGTCGGCCAGGCTCTAAAGCTTTTGCCCCCATTCTTTTATATTGTATCCCGCAACCGATAAGGGAAGTCTAGGAATTTCCTGGTTGATTACCGTATCGGCTTCTAGGGTTCCTACGGGTCCTAGGAAAAACTGATCAGTGCTTTGGGAGATCGGAATAAATACCTGGGACGGATCCATTCAGCTGACTCAGGAAAAGAAGAGGTGAGTTGGAAAGGAAAAAAGCCGATTGCTGAGGGTGCGAGAGCTTGAAGGCGTAGAAATGACCATGGAGGGACCCGCATATTTATACTGCGGTAAAAAGAGGTGAACAGGCAGGAACGGTTTCGACATGATTCGTGCATTAAAACGCACCGAGATTTTTACAGCGCCATTAATGGGACAGTTACCGAGGAGGTTTTCCTTCAGAAGCCGATTAAGATGAAAGCCGGTGGTAAAAGCCGATGCGATTTCTGAAAGACAACCAATTATCTTCCAAAAATGGGGGGCATATGTTTGCACCAAAATTTGACACGTATGGAAAGTATTGGTCAAATAAGGTATAAAGAGTTGGATGCACGTACGACATGTGAAATTTGGAATCGAGAAACCTTTAAGGAACCGTAGTTGACTCGGACTATGTTGCCGTATCCATGGAGGACTCGGATCGGCCGGGGCATATAAAAGAGGTGTAAGCCAGAGGGGACGAGGACCCCATCAACACAATCACAAACATCCTTTTTATAATTTCCGTAGTTTTTCTAGTTTGTAAGCTTTCCTCTGTAAGTCGACGAGATCAATAAAGAGTTGCACATCGCCAATTTGTTGATTTTGCCAGTTTCGCCTCAGGTTTGGTTCGCCTTGTTTTGTTGCGCATCGCCTCTCAAAGTCAATCTATCTTTACCCTTGGATTAGCCTTGATCGACTAATCTAGTTATCCCCTGATCGGATTTTAGCCGACTAGAGTTACGCCGATAATTACTCGCTATCGGCTTCGATTGATTTTACAGTTTTTTACCTTGTAAATTACAGGTCAAATTGACTGGCACGCTCGAACCCGGTGTTCGGCCGGTGTGTTTGAAGTTGAAAACTCTACTTCAAGTTTTTAGCGTCAACATCTAGACAATTAGAGAAAATTAATCTGGAGGTTTAAGAAACTACTAAGATGTAATTTACTTACGTGCCATGAACTCACATGGGCTTACAATAGATTTAATCGTGTATTGCCAGTCAAATTCGATACAATGTAGATTGATGTAGGCAGACGATCTCAATCGGTCTCGACGGACTTAATACTAGGCTCGCATGTGGTGTATGCCACCGTGCTTCATGTCGGCGCTAACATCCTGGCCGCCCATCTTTTAAAGGCGGCTCATGCAAGAGACAATAAATAGCAATTAGAAGCAAACAAGTTAATCATGCAAGAGACTTAATCATGCAAGAGACAATAAATAACGTGTTGCTTCTTGTTGTGCTCGATTGGCTTGGATAGGAGCATGCATATGCTGTCTTCTGGAGTTTGGTCCAATGCTGATGGTCGATGGAGCACACAAAGTAGAGCAAAACCATGGAGCAGTCGGTAGGGTCGTTTCCGGAGATGCTGCGGCGGCTGATGCGTTGGACCAACGGCACTGGCACGAATGACAGTTGGGTGATGGTGTGGCACTGCGGCCTCCAAAGAGCGAGTTGAGCAGCCCGAGGATAATGAAAAGCACGGTCAAATGAGATCATCTACGGTCACTCCCTCTGATGCTGGGTCATTGACACGGCGGGATCCACACGTCGTATGGCCCACATGCAGTGACCCAAAGTCAGAGGGAGTGACTGCAGAGCATACGCTCCCGAGCATAGCAGCCACGACAACGCTAGACTTAAGTTTGTCAGCGATAGCTCCTACGCGGCATCTATGCATGATACTGATCTCGATGTGGCCAGTGATCCAACAATTTCGATTTAGCTTTGGAAAGCAATCATACTAATAATGTATTGTAAAACGTAGGTATTCATCAACGATCAATCAATAGCACACCAACGAAATCACAAGAACAAGAACGGAAGCACATACAAAGTAGGGACAAAATTCTCTCTGTATAAGGGGCACCTAATATATAACAAAATCAATAAGAGATATATTTGGATTCACTCACAAATAAATAGAACCCTTCTATATTTAGACTGAGATTTTATCTGTATCGCTCGGAGCCAAATCGGCAAGTCATTGCTGTCAGCAACTCAACATTGGACATGGGCGGATCTATATGTACTAGGAGAGATGAAACGACACCGACACTGTACAGCCTAACCCACATGATCGCTTAGTAGTATAAGCATATGACTCCTTATTATAAGCTAGAAGCTAGGGTTATGATTTTATAATGACCTCGTGAGTGTGACCCTTTATCTGTGATCTGGCCCGTCCGCTGGCAGGAAAGATTGAACGACCATATCCATTCCGGACCAAGGTTTTAAATCTCGTTTTGAGTTAAATCTCGGAGGTTCTCGAAATCCGAAATTTCGGTGAGGTTCGGAAATTTCGGATAAAATCCGGACGAATTGCACAAACCAAATTTTAAATCCGGTTTTTTTTCTACCGGGAAATCAGAGATCTCGGCCGAAATCACCGAGATCTCGGTCAAATTGAACCGGCTCAAAAATGGTTCAAAATATGTCAAAAAATTTTGAAATTTTTTTTGGATAGTCCTAACACATCACTAATGTTTCCATAAAAATTTGAGATGATAATCAATCATGAGGAATTTTTAAAAAATCTAACAGTGGTAAAGTCGTGATAAAAACCGTATATAAAATCAGTTTTTGATTTTTCAAATGTAACAACTGAACTTCAAGTCATTTGAAAAGTTTTATATATGTTCCTATGTATTAAGGGAGGTTCTTTCTTTTAAACCACCTGCAGTTCTGAGGGAGATTCTTTCTTTGAAACCACCTGTAGTTTTGAATTTTGACCAATAAGAAAAGATCAAAGCCATAAATATGAGCACTTATCATGTATATGTGAATCCCCACCCATATATACATAGGTGAGTTAGTATTGTACCCATTTATAAATACATGTTATCTTAGGTTTTAAATTTTGTTTTCAATATATGTCATTCAATAATTTTGAATTGGGTTTTGTACCACTGTTTCCCCTCCACTTCTCTCTCATAGTCATACACAGATTGATTCCAACTATCAATGTTAGTATCAGATATCATTTCTCTCTACTGTTTCAATCCACTAGAAAAGTTCCTATGTATTAAAAAAGTTTAAACCACTTTAGAAAATTTTGTAATTTTTTGTGAATGGTCCTAACATATCCATAATATTCCCATAAAATTTTCAGAAGATAATCAATATTGAAAATTTTTAAAAAAATTCGGAAAGTCCTAACTGACATATTGAACCGACCAAAAAATGGTCAAAAACATGTTAAAAATTTTTGAAATTTTTTGTGGATGATCTTGTTCCTAAACCCAAGCAAATACAACGCACAAAAATCAAAATCCGGCAAAAAAATATCAAATCTCGCCCGAGATTGCCGAGATCTCGCCCGAAATTGCCGAGATCTCGCTGAGAAATCCGAGATTTTAATTTTTTAAATTCTTTTGAATTTTTCGGGATTTTGAATCTCGGAGTGGTCCGAAATTCGAGATTTCGCCGAATTTTGGACCCTTGGTGTGTCCTCCAAAGAGCGAGTTGAGCAGCACGAGGAAAATGAAAAGCACGGTCAAATGAGATCCTCTGCAGTCACTCCCTCTGATGCTGGGTCATTGACACGGTGGGATCCACACATCTTAGGGCCCACATGCAGTGACCCCAAAGTCAGAGGGAGTGACTGCAGAGGATACGCTCCCGAGCACGGCGGCCACGACAGCGCTAGACTTAAGTTTGTCAGCGATAGCTCCTACGCGGCATCCATGCATGATACTGATCTCGATGCGGCCAGTGATCCAACAATTTCGATTTAGCTTTGGAAAGCAATCATACTAATAATGTATTGTAAAACGTAGGTGTTCATCAACGATCAATCAATAGCACACCAACGAAATCACAAGAACAAGAACGGAAGCACATACAAAGTAGTGACAAAATTCTCTCTGTATAAGAGGCACCTAATATATAACAAAATCAATAAGAGATATATTTGGATTCACTCACAAATAAATAGAACCCTTCTATATTTAGACTGAGATTTTATCTCAGACGCTTCGGAACCAAATCGGCAAGTCATTCTTTGTCACAAGAACTCAACATTGGACATGGGCGGATCTATATGTACTAGGAGAGATGAAACGACACCGACACTGTACAGCCTAACCCACATGATCGCTTAGTAGTATAAGCATATGACTCCTTATTATAAGCTAAAAGCTAGGGTTATGATTTTATAATGACCTCGTGAGTGTGACCCTTTATCTGTGATCTGGCCCGTCCGCTGACAGGAAAGATTGAACGACCATATCCATTCCGGACCAAGGTTTCAAATCTCGTTTTGAGTTAAATGTCAGAGGTTCTCGAAATCCGAAATTTCGGTGAGATTCGGAAATTTCGGATAAAATCCGGACGAATTGCACAAACCAAATTTTAAATCCGGTTTTTTTCTACCGGGAAATCAGAGATCTCGGCCGAAATCACCGAGATCTCGGTCAAATTGAACCGTCTCAAAAATGGTTCAAAATATGTCAAAAAATTTTGAAATTTTTTTTGAATAGTCCTAACACATCACTAATGTTTCCATAAAAATTTGAGATGATGATCAATCATGAGGAATTTTAAAAATCTAACAGTGGTAAAGTCGTGATAAAAACCGTATATAAAATCAGTTTTTGATTTTTCAAATGTAACAACTAAACTTCAAGTCATTTGAAAAGTTTTATATATGTTCCTATGTATTAAGAGAGGTTCTTTCTTTGAAACCACCTACTGTTCTGAGGGAGATTCTTTCTTTGAAACCACCTGTAGTTTTGAATTTTGACCAATAAGAAAAGATCAAAGCCATAAATATGAGCACTTATCATGTATATGTGAATCCCCACCCATATATACATAGGTGAGTTAGTATTGTACCCATTTATAAATACATGTTATCTTAGGTTTTAAATTTTGTTTTTCAATATATGTCATTCAATAATTTTGAATTGGGTTTTGTACCACTGTTTTCACTCCACTTCTCTCTCATAGTCATACACAGATTGATTCCAACTATCAATGTCAGTATCAGATATCATTTCTCTCTACTGTTTCAGTGCACTAGAAAAGTTCCTATATATTAAAAAAGTTTAAACCACTTTAGAAAATTTTGTAATTTTTTGTGAATGGTCCTAACAAATCCATAATATTCCCATAAAATTTTCAGAAGATAATCAATATTGAAAATTTTTAAAAAATTCGGAAAGTCCTAACTGACATATTGAACCGACCAAAAAAAGGTCAAAAACAAGTTAAAAATTTTTGAAATTTTTTGTGGATGATCTTGATCTTAGTACCCAAGCAAATACAACGCACAAAAATCAAAATCCGGCAAAAAAATATCAAATCTCGCCCGAGATTGCCGATATCTCGCCCGAAATTGCCGAGATCTCGCTGAGAAATCCGAGATTTTAATTTTTTAAATTCTTTTGAATTTTTCGGGATTTTGAATCTCGGAGTGGTCCGAAATCCGAGATTTCGCCGAATTTTGGACCCTTGGTGTGTGAAAGGATCGGTATGGCCTAGAGGGGGGGTGAATAGGCAATTTTAAGAAATTAACAAAAATAACTAAGTAATTTAAAGACAATTTAGCAGTTGAAAGAAGGATCTGAGCAGGTAATAGGTTGAGCAACAAGGAGCACTGAACAAGTAACAGATAATAGAGAAACGAGCTAAGGTAAACAATCATAAGCAGAGACAAGCGAATTTTTCACCGAGGTTCAGAGATAAATCTCCTACGTCCCCGTTGGAGCACTTCCACAGAAGTGTTGCTCCTCCAGTGACTCTCAACAGAGGAACTGGATTTGTCACTAAAGTGACTCTTTACCACTCCGGTGAGGTGAGTCCAAACCTCTCACAAAGACAGTGGCCTTCCACAATCACGGTTGGACAGGTCGCAAATAACCACCAGAAAACCATCTAGGAACAGCTAGTTCCAAGAGTAATAGACTATCCACAAGCCCTGTCTCTTGGTTCACTAGAAACTACTGAAACTAGACTTTTCTTGGAGCTGTAAGAAAGTAGGTTTTTGTTTTCAGAGTTGAGCTTGATCTCTTTGAGGGCTTTTGAGCTTTTGGGATGCTAGATGTCAAAGAGATGTAAAAGTTCTATTTTGGGAGAGCCTCTGATCTGTTTAAATAGGCTACAGGAAGCAAATAGCCGTTATAGCCGTTATTGGCAACAAGTAGCCGTTTGCCAATGTCAGACTGAAAAGACAACTCAAAATGATTGTATCTGACAAGGTTTGACAAAGTATACAAGAGGCTCAACGTACAACGGACCCAAATCGGGTAACGCATTTACGTCGGACCAAGAAGAGTTGGTCCGTCGTACACATGCTTTGAGTAAAAGTGGTCCGTTGAGAGATATCAAAGTGCACGTTTGCAACAGACTTAAAAACTTGGTCTGTCGTAAAAGGCAAACTTACTGATCATGACCCAAGAAAGGAATTGGATACAAGCAGCAAAACCAGTAAGTTTTAAGTTTGCTACGGACCAAGAAAAGAGGTTTGACGCGCAAGGGATTTTTGGTCCGTTGTAGCCTTTATGCACTGAAGTTGGTTTCAAAGAGAAAGTTTATCCAAGACCGACCCAAAAACTTGGTCCGTTGTAAATGGGAAACTCTCGGTATGAGTTCAGTTAGATTTTGACTTGAAAAGGATATGAACTCAAGACAAGATATTTTTTTTAGAGGAATCTGAAGAGATTTAACCTAAGCTCCAAGTAGTCTTAATGAAAAGTCCTAGGAACCAAGATTTTGAACTTATGCATAATCCCTCTTTATAGTACGGTTGAAGACTAGAAAGACACAGCTAAAAGACTTGAATCAACGCCCAAGTCAAAGAACTAGAAACAAGAGAACCTTAATCTTGATCATCCTTTCTGAAGAAACACTACTAACACTATTTTAGTTGATCATCAAGCACCAAAATCCAACAAATAATTTAAACTAGCCTTTAGGGGGCCTAGATGCTTTCAATCTCCCCCTTTTTGGTGATTGATGACAACTCTATTTACTTCAGATGTAAAAACTTTTCTTCTTCTGCAAAAGAATGTTAGTTTGACAGAACGAAAGCATAAATTTGATAGAATGTACTCCCCCTGAAGATGTGCATAGGCTTGAAAAGAACTGCTCTCAGAAAGATAAGTAAAAAGCACATAAGTAAGATCAAGATAAAGAGAAAGAACAGCAATAATACTTATCAGCAGAAAGAGCAGATTAGAAAAGGCACAAATATATTCAGACCAACATACCATCAAACAAAGAGATAGATTTTCTAGACTACTCTAAGAATTACTCTAAAGAGTTTTTCTAGTCTTGTTTCTCCCCCTTTGGCATCAAATCTCCAAAAAGAAGATCACTTCTTGCGCCTGGAAAAGGTCCTTCTGAACAGAGTTGAAGCTCTTTGGCTGACAATCGCTCCTGGAGAAGATCGAAATGGAGCAGCTTGCTCGAGTGTTGTTCGCTGAAGTCATAGCTTGATCATGCCAACTTGGATAATCTGGATCACCTGGCCGAGACTCAACCGCCCAGCCTGAAATCCTCTTGAAGCTCATGAACCGAGTCAATGATTGGATTTGTCTCGATCGAAGATGATATCACCAAGCTGTTCCTGATTTGATACCAAAGTTGTCATTGAGGTATCAAAGTGATCAATATATCCTCGAAGAGTGTGTTCCACCTCATGGATTGAATCATCATTGGTTTTGAACATACGCTCCGAAAAGTCAATAAACGATGAAATTTAGTCTCTTGAGTATTCAGCTTGTTATTGAGGTCATACAGCCTGTCTTTGAGCAGGTTTTGATTGGTGTTTACTTGAGTGAGCCATGTTCTGAGATCCCATTGATTTTTCTTGAGCATATCAACATTTTTGGAATTCTCATCCTTGATTATGCTCTGTTCTTGATATATCTTTTTCATCAGCTCATGAGTTTGGTGAACCTGATCATGATATTGCTGAAGTGCAGCCATATGCTCAATGTGCCTCAAGGCAGCTAACCTTTGTTCTTCAGCAAATCTTTCTTGGGCAGCCTTCAGGTCTGAGTTGTATCGAGTCTCAAAGATATTGAACCATTCAGGTTGATTATTCCAAGCATGATGTTGTCCAATATCAGGATTTTCTTCTATATTTTCATGAGCAATGTGATGGAAGTGCTGTGGTACTGAAAAATTGTGAGGAACTCCAGAACCTCCTGCTTCATGATCATGTGCTGCTGGTCTGAATTCCTGATCTTGTACAAACCTTGAAGCAGCAGCAAGTTCTCGCAGTTTATCAATTTCTCCAAGTTCATCTCCTTCAGCATTTTCATCATGCTGGGTAGGAAAACCCATGGCTGAATGTTCTGCTGGAGGTAGGTTGTGATGACTCGAAACTGGAGAAATGTGACTAGGACTGAAGTGTCCACCTTGACTGTGTGCAATATCTTCTTCATGAAAGGATTGTGAGCTAAGATAGACTTGAGTTGCTGCATCTTGCTCACCAGATCAAGGTAAGGTTTTCTGAGAACTATCTCCAAGTATTTCTGTAACTTCAGTGTTTTCAGGCTGTGGAGGTACAAATGGAAGTGATGACTGAGTAACAGGAGGATGGCTATGATAGCTAGGAGTATTGTATCTTGGAGTATGATGACTAATACTGTGATGATCTGAACTGTGATGGCTTGAAACAGGTTGATCATCTCCATCGTGAGCTGGGCCGTCATCACTGTCTCCCTCATGATCACTTGGATCATCTAGTGCTGGTTGTACCCTTGGCCCTTGTGCAGCAACTTTAGCAGGAAGTTTGAGTAATTTATATTTTTTGGAATGACAGTTGAAGGACCTGCTTATCTCTTGCCTAGAAACCATCCCTTGAGCAATCAATACTTGAGCTATTTGGTCGAGCGAATGGCAAAGGACTTCCCATTCTTCTCAGAAATGGCTTCCTCCATTTCTCCAAAGATATAGTATGTTAGATCAATGGGTTGCTTGGAGAGGATTAGGTGCAGCAGCCAAGCCAAAACTGGTGTAACTCCTTCTTTATACCCAGACTTAGGGAATATTGTGTGTCTTAGAATCAAGAGAAGAATCTTGGCTTCACTAGACAAACTGTTCACTCTATTTGCATTGAAGTTCTCGTCTGTGATATCTCTATAGATGTGTGCAGAGAGTTGAAGATCAGGCATATCACCAATCTGTCTCCATCTATTTTGCGGGAACATTTTGTCATGAATCCTTGTTCTGTTAACTTGAGGACCTGCAGCTCCAATTGCTGATTCAAAGTGTGGTGATCTCACTTTTCTGATTTTTCCATCTATAGAGAATAGAATGTAATGTCTTCTTTTATTTATAAGCAAAGAAGCATAGAACTCAAGGATTCTATCTTCATTCCATGAGACATTGTTTCCTGACACCATTGTAAGTAAACCAGGAGTGGAACTTACACAATCCAAAAGGTGATATGAACCAGTTATTGAGCAAATCTGATTCCAATCTACAAATTGATGTTTACTAAGGGCAGACATTGGTTTCCCTTTTCTGTCATGTCTGTTCTTATACCCCAAAAAGATGTTTTGCTGAAGAGGAGTAATGAACTTCTTATCTAGAGGGGGTTTGTCAAAAGGGAACCAATTTCTTTCACTTACAAGTCTGATTGATCTCAACTTTTTCCCTCCAAGAGTTGCCAACTCATTACCAGTTATCATGTCAATCTCAGGACTAAGGTTTTCTTCTTCAGAGCTAAAATCAGCACTTGGCTCATATTCAATATCATCAGAGTTAGACTCAAAGACAGCCTCAAACATAGTAGGTTGCTTGACTTTTCTAGGGGGCTTTGAGGTAGTGACCTTTGTAACACAGCCAGGGGTACAAGTGTCTTCTAAAGGTACTGCCCCATATGAAGACTGAGTTGGATTCGAGGTTTTTTGTTTCTTCTTTTTCATTATCTCACCCAATCTATCCATCAGACTTCTTTTATCTGTGTCCTTTCTCCTAGACATTTCGTCGAACACTTAAAGGACTCACTGCCTCTTCAGACCTCAGATCGGGCGCAAGAATCGACGCAAATGTACTAAGTCTACAGAGATAAGAAGAAAGACCTTAAGACAAAGATTTCTAAGGCTAAGGATTGAACAAAACAGAAGAGAAAGCTTACCACTTTCAGAAAACACTTCTCCGAAAGATCGAGCACTGGCCGCCACACCCGGTTAGGGTTTGCTTCGTGGAGAGAGGAATGTTGCTCTGAGAGGAAGTAGAGAGGGGAGAGTGGTAATTTCTGAGTACTTTGAGTGGAAGGAGAGGTAAACAGAATGAAACTAACGGAAGTTATCGCTATAAGACCGTGAATTCTCTAGGAGATGCTTCGCTTTAAGACAGTGGTTGGCAGGTAAGAAGACAACTTTCTTACACTGCTTTAGTTGGTGAAACCCAAGAAAGAGGATTCAAGGCAGAGGATGGGTTTCAGAAGCAAAGAGAGATTAGCAAAGATAAGTCCTAAGCTTAGAAAAGATTTTGAATAGGATATTTTTTTTTTAAAAAAAAAACAAAAACTCTCAAAAGAACAATTTTGAATCAAAGAAAAGGGATAAAAGATAGCAATTGCAAGAGCACATCGGACTGATTTTGGAGAAAAACAGTAAGTTTCCTATTTACGTCGGACCAGTTTTGCAAGAAGGACATTTTCAACGGATCGATTTTCCTTAGTCCGTCGTGAATGTGTCCCGAGCAAAAGTGGTCTGCCGTAGATGAGAAACTCATCATTGGTAACCGAGTCCGCTAGAACTAGCAAAAAGAAATGGAAGAACTTTGGAATTTTTGATTTGTACGAGTTCCTCCTTTTTAAGCATGATTATAGACAAACTCAAGCTTGATAAAGAGAACTCATGTGCTGAGTGGCTAGAAAATTTTTAAGTAATTGTAATATTTTATTAATAAAAAAGCGTGAATTTCTTTGAGGAAGAAACTATTTTCATTTTCTGAAAAAAAAAATTTTGGCAGAAGTTTTAGCAATAAAAAAAGTTACTTGCATCAGCACTGCTAATTTTTTTTTTGTTAACATAAGTGGGTAACAAGAGATGCATCGATGGACATTCTTGACTCCCCCTAAATGTTAAAGATTTCAAAGGACATTCAAAAAAAAATATCAACAAGCAAACAATACAAATGAGCAGTCATGACTTAAACGACATTGAAAAGATCAATAATATTCAATTCATTTCTCAGTCTTGAAAATCTTGCCTCATCCAAGGGTTTGGTGAAAATATCAGCCAATTGATCCTCAGTTCTCACATGACTAAGCATAATGTCTCCTTTAACAACATGATCTCTGATAAAATGATGTCGGATCTCAATATGCTTAGTTCGTGAGTGCTGGACCGGATTGTTTGCTATTTTCACTGCACTTTCATTATCACAGAGAAGAGGTACATTTTCAAACTTAATGCCGTAATCAAGAAAGGTTTGATTGATGAATAAAATCTGTGCACAACAACTGCCGGCAGCCACATATTCAGCCTCGGCAGTAGAAAGTGCTACAGAGTTTTGCTTTTTAGAGCACCAAGATACTAAAGACCTTCCAAGCAAGTGACAACCCCCAGAGGTGCTTTTTCGATCTATTTTGCAACCGGCATAATCTGAATCTGAGTAGCCAATTAGATTGAAAGAAGCACCCTTAGGGTACCACAAGCCTATAGTTGAAGTGAGCTTTAAGTATCTGAAAATTCTTTTTACGGCACTAAGATGTACTTCTTTAGGAGCAGACTGAAATCTAGCACACATACAGACACTAAACATGATATCAGGCCTAGATGCTGTCAAGTAAAGTAAAGAACCTATCATAGATCTGAAGAGTTTTTGGTCAACAGGCTTACCTCCTGTATCTTGATCAAGGTGTGTGTTTGTTGCCATAGGTGTCTTGAGTGGCTTGCATTCATCCAATTTGAAACGCTTGAGAAGATCTTTGGTGTACTTTTCTTGTGATATGAACGTCCCCCTTTTTAATTGCTTGATTTGAAATCCAAGGAAGAATGTAAGTTCCCCTATCATTGACATCTCGAATTCCTTTGCCATTAGTTCACTGAATTCTTTGCAAAAAGAGTGATTAGTACAACCAAAGATGATATCATCAACATAGATTTGGCAAATCATTAATGCACCATTGAAGTCTTTTAAAAAGAGTGTTGGGTCAACTTTCCCAATTTTGAAATTCTTTTCTAGTAGAAAGTTCCTAAGTCTCTCATACCATGCCCTTGGGGCTTGTTTGATCCATAGAGAGCCTTAGATAACTTATATACATGATTTGGATATTTTAAGTCTTCAAAACCAGGAGGTTGCTCAACAAAAACAGTTTCTTCAATGATTCCATTTAGAAAAGCACTCTTCACATCCATTTGAAATAAAGTTATATTGAAATGACATGCAAAGGCTAGAAGGAACCGTATAGCTTCAAGTCGAGCAACAGGAGCATAAGTTTCTCCATAGTCCAATCCTTCTACTTGAGTAAATCCTTGAGCCACCAATCTTGCTTTGTTTCGAGTGACAACTCCATTTTCATCTTGCTTGTTTCTGAACACCCACTTTGTTCCTATGACATTGTGGTCTTTTGGACGGTCCACCAAGTCCCATACCTTGTTTCTCTTGAAATTGTTAAGCTCTTCTTCCATGGCAATAATCCAATCAGCATCATCTAAGGCTTCATCTATAGTTACGGGCTCAACACAAGAAACAAAGGAGTAATGTTCGCAAAAAGAAGCTTGCCTAGATCGAGTTTGAACACCCTTACTAAATTCCCCAATAATTTGGTCCACAGGGTGATCTTTGGCAATAGTATGATGACTCTTTATCAGATTCAATCCTTCTTGATTCTTTTCATCTTCTTCTTGTAGTGATCCATTTTGAGGTTTCATAGAAGTTGTTGGTTTCTCATCATTGTCATCTCTTGGTTTTACTTCACCAACTTCCATCTTCTTCATGGCCTCAATTAAGGCATCTTCACCTACATCAGCTAGATTCTCATGCTCACCTTGTGAGCCATTAGATTCATCGAATTTTACATCATAGGTTTCTTCAACCAAACCAGTTGAATTATTAAAGACTTTATAGGCTTTAGATTTAGAAGAATACCCTAGCATAATACCTGAGTCACACCTTTTCTGAAATTTACCTAAGTGTGTCCTCTTTTTGTAAATGTAGACCTTGCACCCGAACACTCGAAAGTAAGTTACATTTGGTCTTCTTCCTACAAGCAGCTCGTAAGATGTTTTCTTGAGTAGTCGATGTAGGTAGAGTCGATTGATTGCATGACATGCTGTGTTGATGGCTTCAGCCCAAAAAGCATCTGGTGTTCCATATTCATCCAACATGGTTCTTGCCATTTCGATAAGTGTTCTGTTTTTCCTTTCAACTACTCCATTTTGTTGAGGAGTATAAGTAGCTGACAGCTCATGTTTTATTCCTAACTCATCACAAAAGTCAATAACGTTAGTATTAACAAACTCAGTTCCATTGTCACTTCTGATTTTCTTGATGGGGCAATCAAATTCATTTTGGGCCCTTTTTGCAAAATTTTTAAAGATTTTTCCAACCTCACTTTTACTTGGTAAAAAGAATACCCAAGTGAACCGAGAGAAGTCATCTACAATAACTAAACAGTATGAGTTACCACCTAGACTGGCATAAGAGGTTGGGCCAAACACATCCATATGCAAAGCGACTCTAGAGGTCTAGTGGTGGACATGATATTTTTGGTAGGATGAGAGTTTGCAACTTGCTTACCAAATTGACAAGCACCGCATAATCTATCCTTTCGAATTTTACATCTTTCAAGCCCACCACTAGCTCATTTTTAAAAAGCTTTTTCAGATTTGACATACCTACATGCCCAAGACGTCTATGCCAAAGCCAACCAAGAGAGGCTTTTGCAATGCACAAGTCGAGATGCATGAGGAGTTAGAATTGAAATCAACTAGATAAAGATTTTGAAATCTAAAACCTTTGAAGATAAGCTTTTCATTTTTGTCAACAACAGTTACTCCATCAAGAGAGAAAGTATAATGGAATCCAAGATCACACAACTGTGCTACCGATAAAAGATTAAAGTTCAGGGAATCAACAAGAAGCACATTGTCAATTGAATGATCATTAGAGATAGCAATCTTACCATTTCCCTTTACCTTTCTCCTGCTATTGTCGCCAAAAGTGATTTTGTGACTAGAATTAATTTCCTTTTCAACTGAGGTGAACATTTTTGATGAGCCGGTCATATGTTGAGTACATCCACTGTCAATTACCCAATGATGACCACCACTTTTGTAGTTCACCTAAACAAACAGAATCATTTCTTGATTTTAGGTACCCAAATGCTTTTGGGTCCATGGATGTTAGTTTCAACAATTTTGGGGCCAAAAGGATTAACAAGCAAGGATTTGGGCACCCAAACAGCTTTAAGCTTTCTATCAAGATTCGAGGACCAACAAACTACACATTCATTTTTCCCCTAAAATCTTTAAACAACATGTAGTGAGCATCAACCATGCAGTTTCTTTTAGCCTTTGCTACTGGTGTGCTAGCAAACATGCATACATTTGAACTGTGGTCAAATCTATGACAGTAGCAACACTTAGTGCCTTTCTTGACAAAGTTTATCTTGGATTTTGGCAAATAATCTTTCTTGGGCACATTATCTATTTTATATCCAATGCCTCTTTTGCCCAAGGTGACTTTTTGCTCTCCAAGGATTTTATCAAGAGTGAGACTCCTGAGAAAGCATTTTTCAAGGCCTTTGTCAAACTTAGCAATTTTTGACCTTAACTCAATATTTTCCAACATGAGACTTTTAACACACAAAGCATTGCTATGATTATCATTACGCATGCAGGAAGAGCTAGAAATAGGAATTTCATCACAAGTCAAATCACAGGTAATAGATTTATCAGGAGTAGAATCATTCTTTGATTTGCTCATAATTAATTTCTTACTCATTTCTAGTTCACATTGTTTGACAAGCAAATCATCATGAGTCTTAACAAGTAATATATGAGTTGCATTCAAAGAGTCATGAGCAGCGGTGAGTAAATCATGATTGATGACTAGAGCATTATGAGCAAGAGTAAGATTATCATGAACAACATTGAGCTCATTATGACTTGTCTCCAAACAGTAAAACTTGTCTTGCTCTTCTTCATACTTAGATTCAAGAATCTTGATCTTAGAGACAAGCAAGTCATTATCATCATTTAAATTGGCAATAGTTTTCTTAAGAGCTTTATCCTTAGAAGTTTTAGCACACAAGGCATCATTAAGCTCTTTAATGATCTCCACTAGCTCATCATAAGAAGGAGAATCATTTACCTTGTCTTCATCACCTCTTGCCATAAGACAAAATGACAGAGAAGGTGAAGGTGGAGTAGATTCATCAGAAGCCAGTCCAGCCAACCCCTTAGACCTTGAACTATCTTCATCATCAGAGGAGGAAGAAGAGGATTCATCACTTGAACTTTCTTCATCTGAGACCCATTCACCAATATGTGCCTCCTTCTTTCCCTTTCTCCAATGTTTCTTGGAGAACTTCTTTCTGTGATGAAACTTTTTGCGACTGTTGTAGGTATTTTCTTCGGTTTCTTCATCTTTGCCCTTGCCCTTGCCCTTCTTCTTGCTCTTGTTTGGACATCGAGCAGCTATGTGTCCCTTTTCATTGCACTCAAAACAGGTGATATTTGAGAAAGGGTTTTTCTTGGAGAACTGAGTGTATCCCTTTCCTCTATCTCCAGCATTTACCCTCCTCATGATTTTGTTGGCCGATCTCATGAGCAGTGCCAGTTTCTTGACGTCTTCATCCTCTTCACAGCTTGAATTATCATCTTCTTCACTTGATGACTCTTGCATCTTATCTTTGGCCTTGAGAGCAATAGATTTCTTCTTGGGTGCATCTTCTTCAGCCAAAGTAAGTTCATGAGCAGAGATATTCCCCAATAATTCAGTAGGAGTTAGCTTTTTGAGGTCTCCACTGTTTGACAAATAAGTGATCAAGCTGTGATAGGCACGAGGCAGAACTCTTATCATTTTCCTGCAAACTTCCACATCATCAACTTTAGTCCCTAGACCTTTGAGTTCATTGACAATAGGATTAAGTCTAGAGAACATATCGTTAGCATTTTCATGAGGAAGCATTTTGAATTGATCGAACTTTTCTCTAATAACAAAATACTTTTCTTCTTTCACATCAGAGGTGCCTTCATGAATTTCTTGTAGAGTGGTCCAAATATCATAAGCGATGAGATGATTGCTCACTCTATCAAAAACTTCTATGCTAAGACAGGAGAATATAGCATTTCTAGCCTGAGCATCATATTGCATGTTTTTAATTTCCCCAGGAGTAGGTTCTGAGGAAGAGGACTGTCCCTCAGGTATGACGCGTGGAGGTAAAGGTTTTTCAGTAACTCTCCAAACGTCATAACCTACAGCCTCAAGATAACACCTCATGCGAATTTTCCAGTAAGCATAGTTAGTGCCATCAAAGACAGGAACCCTTCCTACACTAACAGTAGCAGACCCATTTCTCTCGGCCATTACCCAAGCTGATTAAGCTTGAACAGGGTAAACCTTGCTCTGATACCACTTGAAAGGATCGGTATGGCCTAGAGGGGGGGTGAATAGGCAATTTTAAGAAATTAACAAAAATAACTAAGTAATTTAAAGACAATTTAGCAGTTGAAAGAAGGATCTGAGCAGGTAATAGGTTGAGCAACAAGGAGCACTGAACAAGTAACAGATAATAGAGAAACGAGCTAAGGTAAATAATCATAAGCAGAGACAAGCGAATTTTTCACCGAGGTTCAGAGATAAATCTCCTACGTCCCTGTTGGAGCACTTCCACAGAAGTGTTGCTCCTCCAGTGACTCTCAACAGAGGAACTGGATTTGTCACTAAAGTGACTCTTTACCACTCCGGTGAGGTGAGTCCAAACCTCTCACAAAGACAGTGGCCTTCCACAATCACGGTTGGATGTGTCGCACTACAACCACTGAAAACCGTCTAGGAACAGCTAGTTCCAAGAGTAATAGACTATCCACAAGCCCTGTCTCTTGGTTCACTAGAAACTACTCAAACTAGACTTTTCTTGGAGCCGTAAGAAAGTAGGTTTTTGTTTTGAGTTGAGCTTGATCTCTTTGAGGGCTTTTGAGCTTTTGGGATGCTAGATGTCAAAGAGATGTAAAAGTTCTATTTTGGGAGAGCCTCGATCTGCTTTAAATAGGCTACAGGAAGCAAATAGCCGTTATAGCCGTTATTGGCAACAAGTAGCCGCTTTGCCAATGTCGATCGAAAAGACAACTCAAAATGATTGTATCTCGACAAGGTTTGATAAAGTATACAAGAGGCTCAACGCACAACGGACCCAAATCAATAAAACGCATTTACGTCGGACCAAGAAGAGTTGGTCCGTCGTACACATGCTTTGAGTAAAAGTGGTCCGTTGAGAGATATCAAAGTGCACGCTTGCAACAGACTTTAAAAACTTGGTCTGTCGTAAAGGCAAACTTACTGATCATGACCCAAGAAAGGAATTGGATACAAGCAGCAAAACCAGTAAGTTTTAAGTTTGCTACGGACCAAGAAAAGAGGTTTGACGCGCAAGGGATTTTTGGTCCGTTGTAGCCTTTATGCACTGAAGTTGGTTTCAAAGAGAAAGCCTATCTGCACCAGACCCAAAAACTTGGTCCGTTGTAAATGGGAAACTCTCGGTATGAGTTCAGTTAGATTTTGACTTGAAAAGGATATGAACTCAAGACAAGATATTTTTTTTAGAGGAATCTGAAGAGATTTAACCTAAGCTTCAAGTAGTCTTAATGAAAAGTCCTAGGAACCAAGATTTTGAACTTATGCATAATCCCTCTTTATAGTACGGTTGAAGACTAGAAAGACACAGCTAAAAGACTTGAATCAACGCCCAAGTCAAAGAACTAGAAACAAGAGAACCTAAATCTTGATCATCCTTTCTGAAGAAAAACTACTAACACTATTTTAGTTAATCATCAAGCACAAAAATCCAACAAATAATTTAAACTAGCCTTTAGGGGGCCTAGATGCTTTCAGTGTGTTCTCCAAAGAGCGAGTTGAGCAGCACGAGGAAAATGAAAAGCACGGTCAAATGAGATCCTCTACAGTCACTCCCTCTGATGCTGGGTCATTGACACGGTGGGATCCACACATCTTAGGGCCCACATGCAGTGACCCAAAGTCAGAGGGAGTGACTGCAGAGGATACGCTCCCGAGCACGGCGGCCACGACAGCGCTAGACTTAAGTTTGTCAGCGATAGCTCCTACGCGGCATCCATGCATGATACTGATCTCGATGCGGCCAGTGATCCAACAATTTCGATTTAGCTTTGGAAAGCAATCATACTAATAATGTATTGTAAAACGTAGGTGTTCATCAACGATCAATCAATAGCACACCAACGAAATCACAAGAACAAGAACGGAAGCACATACAAAGTAGGGACAAAATTCTCTCTGTATAAGGGGCACCTAATATATAACAAAATCAATAAGAGATATATTTGGATTCACTCACAAATAAATAGAACCCTTCTATATTTAGACTGAGATTTTATCTCAGACGCTCGAGCCAAATCGGCAAGTCATTCTTTGTCGACAACTCAACATTGGACATGGGCGGATCTATATGTACTAGGAGAGATGAAACGACACCGACAATGCATGACCCTAACCCACATGATCGCTTAGTAGTATAAGCATATGACTCCTTATTATAAGCTAGAAGCTAGGGTTATGATTTTATAATGACCTCGTGAGTGTGACCCTTTATCTGTGATCTGGCCCGTCCGCTGGCAGGAAAGATTGAACGACCATATCCATTCCGGACCAAGGTTTCAAATCTCGTTTTGAGTTAAATCTCGGAGGTTCTCGAAATCCGAAATTTCGGTGAGATTCGAAAATTTCGGATAAAATCCGGACGAATTGCACAAACCAAATTTTAAATCCGGTTTTTTTTCTACCGGGAAATCAGAGATCTCGGCCGAAATCACCGAGATCTCGGTCAAATTGAACCGGCTCAAAAATGGTTCAAAATATGTCAAAAAATTTTGAAATTTTTTTTGGATAGTCCTAACACATCACTAATGTTTCCATAAAAATTTGAGATGATGATCAATCATGAGGAATTTTAAAAATCTAACAGTGGTAAAGTTGTGATAAAAACCGTATATAAAATCAGTTTTTGATTTTTCAAATGTAACAACTGAACTTCAAGTCATTTGAAAAGTTTTATATATGTTCCTATGTATTAAGGGAGGTTCTTTCTTTGAAACCACCTGCAGTTCTGAGGGAGATTCTTTCTTTGAAACCACCTGTAGTTTTGAATTTTGACCAATAAGAAAAGATCAAAGCCATAAATATGAGCACTTATCATGTATATGTGAATCCCCACCCATATATACATAGGTGAGTTAGTATTGTACCCATTTATAAATACATGTTATCTTAGGTTTTAAATTTTGTTTTTCAATATATGTCATTCAATAATTTTGAATTGGGTTTTGTACCACTGTTTCCACTCCACTTCTCTCTCATAGTCATACACAGATTGATTCCAACTATCAATGTCAGTATCAGATATCATTTCTCTCTACTGTTTCAATGCACTAGAAAAGTTCCTATGTATTAAAAAAGTTTAAACCACTTTAGAAAATTTTGTAATTTTTTGTGAATGGTCCTAACACATCCATAATATTCCCATAAAATTTTCAGAAGATAATCAATATTGAAAATTTTAAAAAAATTCGGAAAGTCCTAACTGACATATTGAACCGACCAAAAAATGGTCAAAAACATGTTAAAAATTTTTGAAATTTTTTGTGGATGATCTTGATCCTAAACCCAAGCAAATACAACGCACAAAAATCAAAATCCGGCAAAAAAATATCAAATCTCGCCCGAGATTGCCGAGATCTCGCCCGAAATTGCCGAGATCTCGCTGAAAAATCCGAGATTTTAATTTTTTAAATTCTTTTGAATTTTTCGGGATTTTGAATCTCGGAGTGGTCCGAAATCCGAGATTTCGCCGAATTTTGGACCCTTGGTGTGTCCTCCAAAGAGCGAGTTGAGCAGCACGAGGAAAATGAAAAGCACGGTCAAATGAGATCCTCTGCAGTCACTCCCTCTCGATCTTTGGGTCATTGACACGGTGGGATCCACACATCTTAGGGCCCACATGCAGTGACCCAAAGTCGAGGGAGGATCAGAGAGGATACGCCCGAGCACGGCGGCCACGACAGCGCTAGACTTAAGTTTGTCACGATAGCTCCTACGCGGCATCCATGCATGATCTTGATCTCGATGCGGCGGTGATCCAACAATTTCGATTTAGCTTTGGAAAGCAATCATACTAATAATGTATTGTAAAACGTAGGTGTTCATCAACGATCAATCAATAGCACACCAACGAAATCACAAGAACAAGAACGGAAGTACATACAAAGTAGGGACAAAATTCTCTCTGTATAAGGGGCACCTAATATATAACAAAATCAATAAGAGATATATTTGGATTCACTCACAAATAAATAGAACCCTTCTATATTTAGACTGAGATTTTATCTCAGACGCTTCTGAGCCAAATCGGCAAGTCATTGTCACAAGAACTCAACATTGGACATGGGCGGATCTATATGTACTAGGAGAGATGAAACGACACCGACACTGTACAGCCTAACCCACATGATCGCTTAGTAGTATAAGCATATGACTCCTTATTATAAGCTAGAAGCTAGGGTTATGATTTTATAATGACCTCGTGAGTGTGACCCTTTATCTGTGATCTGGCCCGTCCGCTGGCAGGAAAGATTGAACGACCATATCCATTCCGGACCAAGGTTTCAAATCTCGGAGGTTCTCGAAATCCGAAATTTCGGTGAGATTCGGAAATTTCGGATAAAATCCGGACGAATTGCACAAACCAAATTTTAAATCCGGTTTTTTTTCTACCGGGAAATCAGAGATCTCGGCCGAAATCACCGAGATCTCGGTCAAATTGAACCGGCTAAAAAATGGTTCAAAATATGTCAAAAAATTTTAAAAATTTTTTTGGATAGTCCTAACACATCACTAGTGTTTCCATAAAAATTTGAGATGATGATCAATCATGAGGAATTTTTAAAAAATCTAACAGTGGTAAAGTCGTGATAAAAACCGTATATAAAATCAGTTTTTGATTTTTCAAATGTAACAACTGAACTTCAAGTCATTTGAAAAGTTTTATATATGTTCCTATGTATTAAGGGTGGTTCTTTCTTTGAAACCATCTGCAGTTCTGAGGGAGATTCTTTCTTTGAAACCACCTGTAGTTTTGAATTTTGAGCAATAAGAAAAGATCAAAGCCATAAATATGAGCACTTATCATATATATGTGAATCCCCACCCATATATACATAGGTGAGTTAGTATTGTACTCATTTATAAATACATGTTATCTTAGGTTTTAAATTTTGTTTTTCAATATATGTCATTCAATAATTTTGAATTGGGTTTTGTACCACTGTTTCCACTCCAATTCTCTCTCATAGTCATACACAGATTGATTCCAACTATCAATGTCAGTATCAGATATCATTTCTCTCTACTGTTTCAATGCACTAAAAAAGTTCCTATGTATTAAAAAAGTTTAAACCACTTTAGAAAATTTTGTAATTTTTTGTGAATGGTCCTAACACATCCATAATATTCCCATAAAATTTTCAGAAGATAATCAATATTGAAAATTTTTAAAAAATTCGGAAAGTCCTAACTGACATATTGAACCGACCAAAAAATGGTCAAAAACTTGTTAAAAATTTTTGAAATTTTTTGTGGATGATCTTGATCCTAAACCCAAGCAAATACAACGCACAAAAATCAAAATCCGGCAAAAAAATATCAAATCTCGCCCGAGATTGCCGAGATCTCGCCCGAAATTGCCGAGATCTCGATGAGAAATCCGATATTTTAATTTTTTAAATTCTTTTGAATTTTTCGGGATTTTGAATCTCGGAGTGGTCCGAAATCCGAGATTTCGCCGAATTTTAGACCCTTGGTGTGTCCTCCAAAGAGCGAGTTGAGCAGCACGAGGAAAATGAAAAGCACGGTCAAATGAGATCCTCTGCAGTCACTCCCGCTGATGCTGGGTCATTGACACGGTGGGATCCACACATCTTAGGGCCCACATGCAGTGACCCAAAGTCAGAGGGAGTGACTGCAGAGGATACGCTCCCGAGCACGGCGGCCACGACAGCGCTAGACTTAAGTTTGTCAGCGATAGCTCCTACGCGGCATCCATGCATGATACTGATCTCGATGCGGCCAGTGATCCAACAATTTCGATTTAGCTTTGGAAAGCAATCATACTAATAATGTATTGTAAAACGTAGGTGTTCATCAACGATCAATCAATAGCACACCAACGAAATCACAAGAACAAGAACGGAAGCACATACAAAGTAGGGACAAAATTCTCTCTGTATAAGGGGCACCTAATATATAACAAAATCAATAAGAGATATATTTGGATTCACTCACAAATAAATAGAACCCTTCTATATTTAGACTGAGATTTTATCTGTATCGCTCGGAGCCAAATCGGCAAGTCATTGCTGTCAGCAACTCAACATTGGACATGGGCGGATCTATATGTATTAGGAGAGATGAAACAACACCGACTCTGTACAGCCTAACCCACATGATCGCTTAGTAGTATAAGCATATGACTCCTTATTATAAGCTAGATGCTAGGGTTATGATTTTATAATGACCTCGTGAGTGTGACCCTTTTTCTGTGATCTGGCCCGTCCGCTGGCAGGAAAGATTGAACGACCATATCCATTCCGGACCAAGGTTTCAAATCTCGTTTTGAGTCAAATCTCGGAGTTTCCCGAAATCCGAAATTTCGGTGAGATTCGGAAATTTCGGATAAAATCCGGACGAATTGCACAAACCAAATTTAAAATCTGGTTTTTTTTTCTACCGGGAAATCCGAGATCTCGGCCGAAATCACCGAGATCTCGGTCAAATTGAACCGTCTCAAAAATGGTTCGAAATATGTCAAAAAATTTTGAAAATTTTTTTGGATAGTCCTAACACATCACTAATGTTTCCATAAAAATTTAAGATGATGATCAATCATGAGGAATTTTTAAAAAATCTAACAGTGGTAATGTCGTGATAAAAACCGTATATAAAATCAGTTTTTGATTTTTCAAATGTAACAACTGAACTTCAAATCATTTGAAAAGTTTTATATATGTTCCTATGTATTAAGGGAGGTTCTTTCTTTGAAACCACCTGCAGTTCTGAGGGAGATTCTTTCTTTGAAACTACCTGCAGTTTTGAATTTTTACGAGTAAGAAAAGATCAATGCCATAAATATGAGCACTTATCGTGTATATGTGAATCCCCGCCCATATATACATAGGTGAGTTAGTATTGTACCCATTTATAATTACATGTTATCTTAGGTTTTAAATTTTGTTTTTCAATATATATCATTCAATAATTTTGAATTGAGTTTTGTACCACTGTTTCCACTCCACTTCTCTCTCATAGTCATACACAGATTGATTCCAACTATCAATGTCAGTATCAGATATCATTTCTCTCTACTATTTCAATGCACTAGAAAAGTTCCTATGTATTAAAAAAGTTCAAACCATTTTAGAAAATTTTGAATTTTTTTTTGAATAGTCCTAACACATCCATAATATTCCCATAAAATTTTAGAAGATAATCAATATTGAAAATTTTAAAAAAATTCGGAAAGTCCTAACCGACATATTGAACCGACCAAAAAATGGTCAAAAACATGTTAAATTTTTTTGAAATTTTTTGTGGATGATCTTGATTCTAAACCCAAGCAAATACAATGCACAAAAATTAAAATCCGGCAAAAAAATATCAAATCTCGCCCGAGATTGCCGAGATCTCGCCGAGAAATCCAAGATTTGAATTTTTTAAATTTTTTTGAATTTTTCAGAATTTTGAATCTCGGAGGGGTTCGAAATCCAAGATTTCGCCGAATTTTGGACCCTTATTCCGGACAACACAGGGTCGCCTACTCGCCCTCAACCCAACCCACGGCACAGCCATCATTTAGATATACTAGTTACATGCCCGTGCGTTGCTACGAAAAACAAAATTGATAAAGAAAAATAAAGATTAAAAAATAAAAAAAACTATTTCACAACATCAAACATCTATCTTTAACGCTTCGTTTCTTGCAAAAGCTGGCTAATTAAAGTAACGTTTCGTTTCTTGCGTAGAGCAATTAAGTAGGACAATTAAGCAGGGCAATTAAGCAGCAATTAATAACGTTGGAAGAACGGATCACTGCCACCAACTGCTGCTTTAGAATAGTAGAGATATCCTGTCCAGAACTCCAATCAGTTGCAGGTTTCGCAGAACTCCAATCAGTCGCAGGTTTCGCAGAACTCCTTGCGAAGCCGGAAGGAATCGATCGAGAATAGAGAGGTCTGCGCTCCTTATTTTCCCCTCGATCCTTCCTTGATTTTCTCATCTTGCTCTACATTTAATTTCTGTATCCTGGTTAATTTGGTTGCCTTCTCTCTGATCCCCCAAGAAGTACTCGTTTGGTGTGGGGTTTTTTTTGCTCCCTGTTCAGAGTAGTTCATCAAGAAGTATGCGTCAGGAACTTTTTTTTGTTTGGGGAGGAATTGATTGCGCTTGTTCTGTTGTGCGACTGATATCTCGCTAGGCTAATCTAGTTCAGTAGATTAATTAAGGATTTAGATTTCCTGAAGGGTGTCATGTCTGTTTGTTACCTGCCCAATGTGACCATGGTGTTATGTCCCCTGGCCGCCGAGTGATCGGGGCGAGAGATCAGACCCCCTGGCCACCAGATGATATGGGACGTGAGGCAAGCGAACTGGAGGATAAACTGAAGAACAAGCTACGGAAACCAGGAAATGAAGAAGAAGCAGAAGGAAAAGGGATAACTGATTCAATTCATTTTTTTCTTGTCTTTCCTGAGTACAGTCTCCTCTACTTACATGCTGGACACGTTGCTTCTAGCTGTTTGGCCATCACTTGCTGATCCATCGCATGCTGCTCCGCCCTTTTCGCCGTAATCGCCAACCAAGCCATCAACCGTTGCTGGTTAGTGTCGGTTGCTTCAACCCGGGCGATCAGGATGTCGATGCGTCTCTTGATCGAGGCCAATTCCTCCTCTGTCGGTCCGCCGAACACATCCATCGTGTCCAGCAACAAACAACCGGGGAACTGGAAGCGGTGGCAGGAATATGGAGTTGAGAATGGAAGGCGCGTCAGCGGTTGATGGACTCCACGGCCTTGCAGTCGGCCTCGTCCTTGAGGACGGTCTCGATCTCCTTGAGCGTGCGGTCGTAGAGGCCGATGAGCACCTCCCGGGCGTTGGGCACCACGTCGAGCACAACGATCCCCATCGTCTCCTTCACCGCGGCGCGGGCGAGCTCCGGTCGGCCGACTGATGTCGGTGCGGCCAAAGGCGAGACCGAGCGCAGATCGGAATCGAGGCTGACGGCGGTGTCGAGGCGAACCAGCCGGGGTAGTCGAGTGGGCGACGCGTCGGAGGCAGCGCTTGCGAGTCAAGGGCTAGAGTCGAGGGCACGGATCGCATGGAGGCCGGAGCGACGGGTGCGAAGACGGCGGATGGACGGTGTCGCGGGCGCTGATCGAAGCCGAGGATGAAGCCGAAGGACGACAGCGGCGCTGTTGCGCCTCCGTCGGAACGGCTGCACACCGATTTAAGGGATTTTACAGGGAACCCAAATCAATCTCCGGTTTCCCCAACCTTTGGCGGTGCTGCTTCTCCCGATCGGACCGATCTGGAAGTTCCCAACCACTCCGATGAACGTGGCCGAGCTCTGATACCAGTTGTTATGTCCCCTGGCCGCCGAGTGATCGGGGTGTGAGATCAGACCCCCTGGCCACCAGATGATCTGGGATGTGAGGGAAGCGAACTGGAGGATAAACTGAAGAACAAGCTACGGAAACCAGGAAACAAAGAAGAAGCAGAAGGAAAAGGGATAACTGATTCAATTCATTTTTTTCTTGTCTTTCCTGAGTACAGTCTCCTCTACTTATACCTCCCTCCCACTCCTCTTACATGTGGGTCCATGGAGGTGTTACACATGGGAAATAGGTGATATCGAAAATCCAAATAGAAGCTGAAATCATTTCCGCTGACTCCCTGAGTAGATACAAGTAGTGTGCTCTGAATGCTTTGCAAGAATGTGGTGCTACAGAATGACTTGTCTTAAACTGTGTCTGCAGTTTAATTGTCATGGCTGCTGAATCCGAGAGTGGTAATTGTGCTGCTTGGGCTGCAAGAGATCCTTCTGGGATCCTCTCTCCGTACAAGTTTAACCGCAGGTGCCCTCAAATACCACACCGGTTGTAACTTTGAGAAAATTCTTCTTAATATGATGTAATTTCTAAATTCCATTGCTTTCTTCTAATATCAATCTAGCCCTAGAGCATATTGTTTCAATCCATTTACATCGAGTTAAATTCACTTTCCGGTGAGTTGCACGCTTATTTGTAAATGTGGATCTGAAAAGTTGAAGTTAGCTGTGTTGATATTTCCGCTTGTGGCATGTGACAGATGGAGCTCAAAATTGTTCGTGATAATAATGTAGCGCATTCGGTGGAGAATATTCTCCCAATAAAATCCTAAAAAATGGTGACCAGAAATCAATAGGCCAATTTGTAATGTTGGCTGGTTGGTTTCATTTTTATTACCTCCTTATGCACGCTGCTATGGTGATTAATTACCAGAGATGTACGAAGCAATGATGTTTCTTTAAGGATCAAGCACTGTGGAGTCTGTTATGGTGATGTTGCTTGGGCGCGAAATAAGCACAATGATTCAATGTACCCTTTGGTCCCTGGGTAAGCTTTTCATATCAATGTATTACATTGAAAATCTTAGGTGATGAAATGCTAAGTGAGGAAATGCCAATTGTTCCTTCGGTTATTTGTTGCACTAAAAAAGTTTTATTTCCTAAATTTTGTGTCAATAATATGATCTGGGCAGGCATGAGATAACTGGAATTGTAACTGAGGTTGGTTCAGAAGTCAAGGGCTTTAAAGCAGGTGACCATGTAGGTGTTGGAACATATGTGAACTCATGCCGAGACTGCGAGAACTGCAATAACTTGCTAGAGAACCACTGCTCAAAATTCGTTTTTACATTCAATGGCATTGATACTGATGGCACTGTCACAATGGGGGGATATTCCAGTCACATAGTAGTCCATGAAAGGTACAACTCTATTTTGTGCTGGAAGCATAAACAAGATGAAGCTATTTGTAGAGAATTTATGCTCCATGGTTAATTCTCCAACTTCACTAAATACTGTTTTATTCAGTCAAGTACAGTTATACAGGATCTGTGTAACTTCCAACAGGTTAAGTAGAAACTGTGAACTATTGCTCAGCAACTATTTTTGTATGCTTCTAAAGTAGGTGACAGGCTGACAGCGTAACCTGCAGGGTTAGTTAAGTAGTTTTTTGTTTCTGTACATGTTATGCTGACAAGGTAGTGTAATGAACCTTGCACGGTGATTAGTAGTCATAGGTGTGAACTCTTTTCTATTAGTTAAGTCCAAAAGAACATCTCAGATAATGATATTTTAGCTCGTATTGATTTTTTCTTTTTTTTGCATCTCACTCAGGTACTGCTATAAAATACCCGATGGCTACCCTTTGAGAGAGGCAGCACCTCTATTATGTGCTGGAATTTCTGTATATACTCCCATGATGCGGCACAACATGAACCAACCTGGCAAGTCACTTGGTGTCATTGGACTAGGTGGATTGGGTCACATGGCAGTGAAATTTGGAAAAGCCTTTGGACTGAAGGTCACAGTTTTCAGTACTAGTGAATCCAAGAGAGATGAAGCCATCAACCTCCTTGGTGCAGATAATTTTGTGATATCATCAGACAAGAAACATATGGAAGTACGAAAAAAATTGTTATATTCATTCATTCTGTTGCCCAAGAATGTGATGTTAACTTTGCAAGAATGGAATTGATTGGTGCTTACCTGCTTCCTTAGTTCATGACAAGCAGTTCTTAAAAAGAACAAAGGATCATGGATAGTTTCTCATTCTGAGAATGAACTTATATAGTCATATGGATAAGTTCTGCATGTTCCACTTATACAAAAACTGACTGGTATGATCTGTGTGCTTTTGCAGTCTCTGAAAAGCTCCCTGCACTTCATTGTTGACACGGCAGCCGGTGACCACCCGTTTGATCCCTATCTCTCACTTCTGATGGTGGGCGGTGTGATGGCGCTAGTTGGCTTCCCGAGTGAAATCAAAGTGCATCCAGCAAACCTTAACCTTGGTAATACTCCTTTCAGATAGAAATGTAGCATATCCTTTTTACGGTGAAAATAATGGAAGACAAATCAATTAGATAAAGCGTGAAAGATTTTGGCAGGCGCCCGGACCTTATCTGGCAGTATAACCGGAGGTACAAAGGACACACAAGAAATGTTAAACTTCTGCGCAGCGAACAACATCTATCCAGAGATTGAGATAATCAAGATGGACTATATCAACGAGGCGCTCGAAAGGCTTATCAATCGGGATGTGAAATACCGTTTTGTAATCGACATCGAGAACTCTTTCAAGTAAACCGTCTGTTGTACGTATAGCAGTGTTGGGACTGAATGATGAAAACAATCCAAAAGAAGCATGATTAATTTGCTAGTTATGAAATGAGCCCCACTGCACGTATGAAAATGTACACAACTATGTACTGGTTAGTGATCTAAATAAAGGTTGTTAAGGTCATGTAAACGGCCGTTAAAACGGTAAAGGTTCTTTTCTGTTATGTTTACGGGTATTTTAAGGTTTGCTCGTTTTATCGGGCCGTTTATTCGGTTTAACGGCCGTTAATGTTTAACAGGCTTGTTTTATCAATGTTTATTTTATTAAAGATTGAAACATTACGACATACATTTGATGAATGTTAGCTTTGCTTTTCATCGCCATTTGAGCTGTTTATTCATTCAATTACAATTATTTAATTACATTCATATCATGTTATCTTTTCTCTTTGTGTTATCGTTGTGGACAATTATTGATGGCTTGATAATTTCATTCTATATGCATGAAAAAAGATGAATTAGATATTTATTTTGTTAATGCAAACACATGCATATATTTCTTTGAATTTTAAATATTAAACCGTTTATAAGGCTGTAACACCCTGGCACCTCACGTGCCCGAAGTTTTACCAAAACCTATCTAAATTTTTCCATAAAGAAATTTGGCATGACCTCTCCAGCTAAATGGACATCCACTCAGTAGGCAAAGAGATCACAAACATCAATAATAGCAATAATAACAACATGTCATGGAATCAATCAACCATCATGACATGTAACATAATCAATTTCAATGACACGTATCAAAGGCAATTACTATGCAACATGAGAAAACTAAGTACACAAGCACATACATAACCATACAAGAATAGTTTAACCATAAGCATACTAATCCAAAGATCCAACTCTAATTATCACCAAGTGACATTCTTCCAAGCCATGAATTTAAAGCTGTGTCCTGAAGTGAGTGAAGGTGAACTAAGTCCCAGCCCCATGAGTAGACCTCCGAGTACCTAAAACATTAAAACAACAAGCGTGAGTCGAAGACTCAGCAAAGTTCATCATGAAGCCATGTTACACAATTAAATCAACAATATGAGCATAATTCTTATCCAAATCAACAAATACATGAAATCAATGATATCAATACCTTTTACCTCTTTTACCTCGTTTCTTACTTCACACACATACCTCATTCAACTCTTGGGAGGAGTCCACAACTCGATCCCAACACCTCACATTTCCATTAGCATAATTAAACATTAGCGAAGCAACTCAAAGTCATCGTTATGATGCAATGCGATATGAATGCTCTTTTCGATGCACGTACCGGTACTGCCAAGTGCACACCCGTCGGCGTGCACCCTCACGTCCCTTCCATCCCGTGGAAGGTGCCTACTCTTACTGTCTCGCTCCCATTCACCTCGATGAATGGGACTACGAGGTATGACTTTCGTGTTCACTACGTGTGAACACAGAGGCCCGCATCAGAATGGGTCGCCTCTTCCATTATGAATGCACAAATGCAATTAACACAATTAAATTGCAAACTACATTCATCTCTAGCATTTCACACAGCCCAAATTTAAATACATGATCATCAACCATACTTGCATCCAATACTTAACATTCATAATCATCTAAACGATCCACACACATATGACATACCAATATATCTATGAACTTAACATTTGCATTATCATAATTATCAACATGATAAAAAACACAAGGCATATCACGATCCAATACTTAGCATTTTAACGGCATGATGCACTTGCCTTTTACCCTCACAAAGCGATGTGGCGTGAGGTTGAAGTCACCTCCGAAGCCACACCTCCTGAAATAAGCATCGCGAATTCATTTTCTTCACAAGTTATAGAGCCAACAAACCACAACAAACAACATATTACTCCCTAACTCACATTTGCCTCAACTCTGAATTTCATACAAAAAAAACTGGTTGGATAGCCTACTTTGCCATGCATAAAAATTGCTATACAACTTCAAATTGAGCAAACGAAGACATTTTCATGATCTACATAAAAATTTCTACCTATCTCCAGGCAAATGGAAATTCCAAATCGGCCTCCAACTTACTCTAAATCACAACTCAAAATTGAATCTACTAATAGTCGCAATTTGGATAGCAAATAGGTAAAACTTGCATAATTTTCTAATGGTTCAACCAAAATTCAATTTCTTGGACTTTAAATGAGAACAAGAGGCTAACCTAGAGTTAACCCACAGCCATTTGTTCAATACATGAATTTAAGGTCCTCAAACTGAACTCTGAACTTCAGACCAAAGTCTGAACCTTCAAAAAAATCAGCATTTTGTACATCAGATTCAAATGGACATAACTTTTGATTCCTAACTCCAAATCAATAAAACAAGTACATTTTCTGAAACTACAGGAAATTTTCTACATTGCTCTAGGCAAACAAAAAGTCTGATTCGGCCAATAAATTGGTCTACCATTCAGTTGAACATTACAGCTCCACAAATAATGAAATCTGCACAGCAGGCACTAAAAGTGGCATAACTTTTAATTGGCTTCATGGATTTTCGACTTCTTGTACTCCAATTAAAGGTAATTCAATTATCTACAACTTTGTCTACTACCAAAAACTCATTTGACCAACTTTATTTCCCCAAAACCGAGCTGTAGTACGGACCTAAAATCAGCTCGAAAATAGCAGCTAGGGTTTTCCCTCCAAAACGAGTTTTCCCTCCAAAAGAACTAGCCTTAGAACCCTAGAACCACCACAAGACAGCTTAGGGACTCCAGATCTGAGCTCACAAGCAACAAATTCAAGGGTTGGTTCCACTTACCTAGGGAAGGAGAAGGGGAACCGGCTGTTGCTGCTGCTGCGCAGGGAGGAGGGCAAAAAGGAGGCTGGCCAAGCTTGGAGAAGGAGGAGGATGAACCCTAAGAGCTTGGTTCTGAAGGGGAGAGCTGAGAATGGAGGGGAGTGCTGCCCCCTTGTGCTGCTACACGCAAGAAAGAAAGAGGGGAGAGAGATGGAGTCGGCTTGGAGAGCTCCCAGCCACAAGAAAAGAAAAGGAGGGAGAGAGAGAAAAGTGGGGGTGCTAAGTGGATAAGGGATTAGGTAAAAAGTGGGTGAGTGCTCTAGATCTCACCCCACTCTAGATAAATGGGTAACCCTACTGATCAACAGACTGGCACACCAAAGCCCAGATGAGAAAAGCATTCTAACTGAGAACGAAACTCGGCGACGTTACAAAGGCTATTTACCATATAAACATTAAAAGATGTATCATCATTCGTTCTCTGTTTACGGTTATTTAGAACATTGGTACCGATAGATTTGGCTAGATATAAGCAAAGACAGTCATAATTCTAAGACTAGCGATACATTTCCAGTTGAGTATTTTAAATTAGCTACTGCCAGGAGAGGAGGTTTCTTAGATGAGAAATTTCCATATATGCTACTGAAAGTGGACTAGCTATACATTTCGACTTTAGTCTGTTTTTAGCTACTGCCACGAGAGAAGAGGTTTCTTATGGGCTGTTTCGTTGCCTTCTCAGCTCAGCCAGGCTGCATGAGCTCAGCCAGGGTGGTGGGAGTCAGGCTGAGTGGATGCAAGGAGATGTTTCGTTGGTCGCATGAGGTTGGACAGGCTGCATAGAAATGTTGTTTGGTTGGTTGCACTGGAATGGAAGTGTGATAGGAAAATTCAATAGAGGGATGAAACAAATTTTAAAAATACTAGAAAATCAATAATTTTACAAACGAAAATAAAAAGTTATAAAATATATTCTAGAAAATCAATAAATTGAAAAACTAAAATTTTAATCTTTTGAAATTTATATAGCACGCATGGTCTAGTTTTGTTCGAAAAAATATCAGGAACACAGGTGAAATCAGTTCGTTGATTGGAGATGCTAATCAAAAGATATAGCAAAGAAAAGAAGAAAACTAGATAGTAAATGCTGATGTCAGCATGCATGCATGGCTCGACAGAGCCTGGCCTTGGGGAAATGGTGGATTTTCTCGTTTCCCTGAAGCCAAGCTAAAAGGGGTGTTTTGCATCTGTAGAGCCAGGCTGAGTTGGATGAGAAGACAACCAAACACCCATCTTTTGCATCTGCAGATGCAAATCTCTTTAGATGCAACCAACCAAACAGCCCATTAGATAAGAAATTTCCTCGTATGCTGCAAAATGTTATCTCAAGTTGTTTTCCTTTATACTACTGAGAATGAAGTTTTATCCCAGTGTTCCATATAACGGCCGTTAAAATGGTATAGATTCTCTGTCCGTTATGTTTATGGATATATCAAGGTTTATCCGTTTTAGCAGACGTTTATTCGGTTTAATGGCTGTTTACGCATTTCAAGGTTTATCCATTTTATTGGGTTGTTTATTTGGTTTAATGGCCGTGAACATATAATAGGTCCGTTTTATTTGATCGTTTATGTAACACCCCAGCTTGTACTAAGCCCAGAATGTCACCAAACATAGACCATAACACGTTTAATACCATAGTTTAAGGTAAAATTTCAGCAAGTAATCATTTAGCATAATTGAAAATTTTGACAGCATCTCCTTTGTTTATGCATAAAACATAACATCATATCAATATGTATATCAATCAAGATATCAATAAGCATCGACAACAATAGATGAGCATCAACTAAGACTAGGATGATAAAACAAATCGCTCCAAAGACCCACATGACACACATGAGGGAAACCAACACACATAATTTTCATACACCAAAATCAACATAATTTATTGCCATGTTTCCATTGAAATGGGTGAATTATCTAGATTATGAGTGCTACGTGAGGAAGTGTAGCTAAATTCCCTTCCCGCGCGCCGATTTCATTGTACCTAAATAAACAAACAACATAAAACACAAGCGTGAGTTCATCACTCAAAGAAAGTGTATTGTAATGGAACAACAAGGATCAAGACAACAAACCATCATCCCAGTCTCCACAGTTATATCACAACACATCATATTTAACATTATATACATCCTTTAAAACAACATGATAATCATCTCATGAGTACTCTCATCCTCATCTCATAAACATCTTCATTTATGTATATCATTCATGCAATGCAATGCACATGTCTCCTGGAATACTCATACCGGTATGGTTGAGTGCACACCCGTCGGCATGCACCCTTTTCCCCCTTCCATCCCGAAGATGGAGGGTGCCTATCACTCGCTTCCATTCACCTCGGTGATGGAATCACGATGTAGGACTTACTCAAAAGAATAGCCCCGGACTAGTCATAACTGTTCTCACCGACCCTACCGGAATAGTTATGACTTATCTCACCGGCCGGCCATGAAAATATGCCATGTATGCAAAATGGACAGCAACGTATACAGAAATAGACATATTGCATATCAACACATGGCATTTCCACATGTAGGACCATATTCAACAATTGACGGTTACCGTTCAAAACATGGCATGTGAATCATTTGTCAACAACAAACATTGTTAATCATGGCATGAGGACACCATATCATCGATAACATTTAAATCATGGCCTAAGGACCTCCTATCAATTATAACATGTAAATCATGGCAAAACAACATGTTATCTATTCCAAATGCTATCAATCAATTCTAGCAACACATATAGCATACAATCCACGCAACACACTTGCCTTCAACCACGGGCAATGGAGTGACAAGAGGTTGAGGGCACTCCCGGAGGCACACCACCTGCAAACACGTGCCACACACTCAAAACGAGTCCACAAAACAGTACACAAATAAATCCCACTACCCGAATTCGCATACAACTCCTAAAATCAGAAAACAGCTAATCTGTCCCTTCGGGACAGCAGCCTTCCAAAGGGCATAACTTCTGTCCTAGGACTCCAAATTGAATAAACAAGTACATCCTCGCGTAGCTTAGGAAAATTCCCAACTTTTTCTAGTTATAGAGAAAGACTAATTCAGACTCTAATGTTGTTTAATCTAACGTTGAACACGAACTGTCCCAATCTCGTCACAGATTTGACAGCGCTCGGTAAAACGGCCATATCTCCCAAACGGCTGGGCGGATTTTAACGTTATTTATATGCACGGAAAGATAATGAAATTATCTACAACTTCCTTAAAGTCCGTACGGTCAGATTCAAAATCTAAATTGGCGAAAACACCTGCCCTAGTTCGGGTTACCAATCTGCCCGAACAGAACGTGAATACATCTCTAGTTTTCATTAGATCTAACCCATGGCAGCACCTTCCTTGATCTAAAAAACATGGTAATCCCCCTCTACAGCAGCAAGAGATCTACCCCACAAGATTCCCCCATTACCTTCTTGGGGAATCACAAACCGACGGCCGAAACCTCGCGTTCTTTCCCGATTTCCTCCCGCGCCGATCCCTCCCAAATCCACTCGTCGCGGGGCTCCTCCACGGCAAGGGCAGCAGCGGCGGCGAGTTGTGGCAGCGAGGAGGATATCTTGGGGTGCGCCCACAAGTGGGAGAGGAAAGGAGGAGGGAGGAGGCGGTTTGGGGGAAGGAGAGGGGAGGTGAGGGGAGATGTGGAGGAGAGGGGAGATGAGGGGGTGGGGGCGGCGCATGGAGTGGTGGGGGGGCTAGGGCAGAAGGGTGTGCTGCCCCCCCCACTACTCCCACATGGGCCCAAGTGCCCCACCTCCGGCCCACGAATTTCCCCCAAAGGCCCAAATCGACCCCGGAGAGGCCCGGAAGCCTGGAAACAGCCCGAAACACGCTAAAACATGAAATCTCAGGGTTTTAGTTGCAAAAACCCCAACCTATCACATGTTACCACATTTTATAACCTATTATCACAAATTATAAAGTCTCGACATTCCGTAGTATCACATTCTATCCCCCTTAACTGGATTCGACCTCGAATCTTACACGTCAACTCTAAAACAATGTCCACTAGGGACTCATCTTCTTTGCGAACTCAACACACCCACGCAAAAACTCAAACAGTAGAACGACAACTCAATTCTCCAAATCCATCTATTAACAAGAGTGACTTGACTTAGCTTAACTAAGCACAACTTGACATGATTCCTCATTTACTTCAATCTCTATCATGATTCATAAACTCAGAATGACACAATCATCATGAAACACATCCCTTTTTTTTTCACCATTAGTATTAAAACGGTCAACCGAGGTTCCAAACTTGAACCCCCCAAAAAGACCATTTACGCAAAACCCCATCTCTTCCAATTATTTGACCCCTTTTCGCAAGGAATCAAAATTTACTAATGTCATCTTCGCTCATAGCCTACATCGACCATACTTTCCTTTCGACTGCCAACCACATTACACTTTTCATTCTATCCTCTCCCAGGCATAACGCACACCCAGGGACGTCTAGCTAAGACAATGTCCATGACAAAGCATTTTACATCACAATTTCTATAACATTTGCTTCCACCCAACGATACTTTCAACCAAATTCAAACCACGACATCAACAACCTCCATCATCATCCACCCTCATACTACTAATGTCCAGCACCTAGCCCAAGCTAGGACCGTAACTCACTACCAAATCTCAATTGGCACTTTTCCCAAGAGGATGTCGCCCTCACCAACAATTCGTACAAACAACGAAGCCCACGAGTATAGCTCTTAGACTATACTCAACACTAACCCAAGGCCCTTCTTATTCTCGCTCCTATCAATAGTACAAAAGAAGTACGATTCTTTTGAATCCAAGTAGACCACATACAACAACTCGAGCCTCAAAGCGCCACAAATCACTTTGGAAAGAACCCGATAACATTGAAAGACCACCCTTTTGCTTTTCCTAAGTCAAGCCGCAAAGGAAAACTCAAATCTCCAATCAACGCGATACAATTCGCATCGGGGAGCACTCAAACAAATAGAGACTCCACACAATTCTCTTGACAGAAGTTCTCAACAACTAAAGACAACTCGACTAGCTTTCACCACAGCCAAACTTTTCATTTTAACCAAAATCAACAACTTGGAAGAGAACTGCCACAAAAACTCTCGAAGAGAAAGGGAAACTCAAATCCCTTGCATAACATAACCAAAATACCAGCATTTATCCATTCATTCCTTTTCATGCTAGAGAGCAATGGAAATCTCGATTCATAACACGAATGCGAATTCTTCAAGAGCACGGGATTAGTCATATATCTCTATATGACTTTCTCACCGTCCTGGCTCCACAACTCTTTTATGCTTATAAAACGATGTCATGAATCTTTTTCACCATTTATTCGTCATGTAACCACGATACCCATTAATCATTCACAAAGAGATTTCATTCTCTTTGTCACATGATTGACACCCAACAACATCGATGGTTGCTCAAATTCGCATAAACTACGACGGCGTTAACCGAAAAATACCATATCGCATCACAACCCAACAACCATCAGACGACGCAATGCGTGCAAAACATCGCATTTTAACCAAAGCCAATAACAGAAGACAGCATCAACTCTCAAATCATACATCTACGCCTACTAACCGCTACCAATTCTCTTAAAGAGAAAGAAAACCCATTCCCCCGATGGAACACCTTACGAACAAAATCACTTATGAAACAATCGTGAAGATTCACCTTTTGAAACGCCGCATAAACACCACACACGTTTCCCAAATAAATCCAACTCTAGTCACGATAGAATTACAATTTAAGCACTTAACTCCAGGGTTACCAAGGATAAATCAGTTGAACGCTAAAGAGAGCGTCCCACTCCAACGCTTTGGGTGTTAATCCATACTCATAGCATAGACTAATCAGATTAGCCCAAATCCAAAGATTGGCATGGTTCAATACCACACCACATTTGGAACCCATAAGCCGGTTACTTCAAATACTACTCTTTCATCCATAGTTCCAATCATCGGAGTCAAGTTTGTAACTTGACAAAATGCCACTTAATCAGGGGGGATTTTATTGCACACTAATCAAGACGCCTAAACAAAGAGGCAAGCACTCCCAGAAAATTTATACCTTCATTTGAATCCGTAAACCTTCAAAAGAAAGTTAGACTCAAATCCCACCATTACTCGCATTGCAATACTCTTAGCCAATACGGATGTCATAATCACCCAAATCCCGAGAAATCCAACACGGTTGCACACAAGCTACAACATCTGCTCTTAATAAAATCACTTTTCACTGTTCATATAACCACAATTGATTATATTACCAACGAACCATAGACCATATCTACCGTATGACAATCAACAAGGAGAACCACGTTCTCACAACTCCAGCACAATTAACTTATCAGTTAATCCAACATAAGACGCATATCAACAACTTCTTTTGGTCTACTAACCATGACGAACCATTATTCATGCAACTTATTATCCCAAGCGTAGCACACATCTCTTTACAATTATTCCGGCGTAATCAACAATTACCCTGGGTATAATCCCTAAGTCACATATTCCATATCACCAGTTCATTCCACCAATATTTAATACTAACCACGCGACACGATCTCCACTAGACATCCCTCATAAATACGGATCCTGCATGCAAATCACAAGAATAATTCAACCTTTCCTACAATCATTCCATATATCCTCATTAATTTATTACTCGTAATTTAAAGTCATATTGTCGACCCACAATATTAACTGACCCACCAGCTACAATAGGCAGAATTTCACACCATCTTCTTGCTATAACAAGTTCATCAACCGAGACATTCTATGCTAACTAATCTCAAACATCCATTAGATTCCATAACCCGCATCACTTTGCACACACCACTAATCAACTTTCACTTCGGATCACCTGACGTCTCGTTTAATCATCTCTTAACAACACAATATTTTAGTTTATCTTTAAACAATCAACAAATTCACTTTAACCGAACCACTAGCTCATATCATCTGAAAACTCTAACTTCTCGTCATACACTTAACTTCTTAAACATCCGCGTGAATCACGCACCCAACTCTTAAGGAAACCATAATTGCTCCAGAAAAGAACAACACCCAAACACCTTTCCTTCCGGAAAGCTCAACCATAAATCACAAGAGAAGTCAACTATTAAATTCCCAAATGCCGACACGCAACTACTCCACAACTCTCGAGATCAACAACTTCCGCGAAGGAAGATGGTTGCAAGAGGGAAAACCAAGCGATTAACCAAATCTTTTTTTTTTCAGATAAGGCCATAACCCCAAACATCAAACTTTCACGAAACAAACGGTTTTTCAAAGATGAATTCCCAAGCAAGTCATCATTGCGATCAAACACCACTTAGACCCCGACAACAAGGTCTAGCACAACACATAATAACTCTTTTAAACCTCGGAGAACGACAAACACAAGAATAAATTGAAAACTTTCTCCGTAAAGCAACCGATCAACCACATCCTTTCCGACAAAACCTTGACACCTAAATCCATGCGACTTAGATTTTTCATCGAAACTTCAATAACTTCTTTTCAAATTGGAGAATGGTAACCCAAGAATCAATCTATAAATTTCTCTATAAGGCAAACAACAAATCGGGCGTCAAAGCTGGCAAGACGACTAAAAGAGGCGCAACCCTAAATTCTTCTTTTGTCTTCAACCAAAGAAGACAAAACCAAAACCACCAAAAGAACTATTGGTGAGTATTAAAAAACCGAACACTTTTTCTTTTATTTCAACCAACCAAAAACCAACCAAAACCGTTCGTCAAAACGGCAAAGGAAATTCGGAGGGTCAATCCACAACTCTACTACTCGACTCCAACCAACTACCCAATCTACGACAAATAGGATAAGCACTCTCCCAACAGGAGGTTAAAAGTCCATCGGTGATGGCACTAACCGGCCACACCGTCAAACCCAACATTACTACAAACAACAGAAGGTGACCGAAACCCTTTCGGCACCACAACCCACATAATCTCAAATGTATCAACACAATCAATTCTTTCATAAACATAGCAACATATATTACCAAATGTAACATTCAACATCAAAGCTTAAATACAACATTTAAGCGTAAAGCAACGGTACCCATACCCATTCCTACTGTGCAACAGAGTGTGTCAAGTTTTAAATTAATTATTCCACTTACACAAGTTTTAATGTTGCTATCCTATGGCAAAGTTATAAGTAAAACCTAAGCCATGTTTCTAGGTTATCCCACTTCATATTTTAGTTGAACCTATAGTATGACACTAAGTACACATTCCAGGGACCTACAGCCCGCTCTGATACCAACTGTAACACCCCAGCTTGTACTAAGCCCAGAATGTCACCAAACATAGACCATAACACGTTTAATACCATAGTTTAAGGTAAAATTTCAGCAAGTAATCATTTAGCATAATTGAAAATTTTGACAGCATCTCCTTTGTTTATGCATGAAACATAACATCATATCAATATGTATATCAATCAAGATATCAATAAGCATCGACAACAATAGATGAGCATCAACTAAGACTAGGATGATAAAACAAATCGCTCTAAAGACCCACATGACACACATGAGGGAAACCAACACACATAATTTCCATACACCAAAATCAACATAATTTATTGCCATGTTTCCATTGAAATGGGTGAATTATCTAGATTATGAGTGCTACGTGAGGAAGTGTAGCTAAATTCCCTTCCCGCGCGCCGATTTCATTGTACCTAAATAAACAAACAACATAAAACACAAGCGTGAGTTCATCACTCAAAGAAAGTGTATTGTAATGGAACAACAAGGATCAAGACAACAAACCATCATCCCAGTCTCCACAGTTATATCACAACACATCATATTTAACATTATATACATCCTTTAAAACAACATGATAATCATCTCATTAGTACTCTCATCCTCATCTCATAAACATCTTCATTTATGTATATCATTCATGCAATGCAATGCACATGTCTCCTGGAATACTCATACCGGTATGGTTGAGTGCACACCCGTCGGCATGCACCCTTTTCCCCCTTCCATCCCGAAGATGGAGGGTGCCTATCACTCGCTTCCATTCACCTCGGTGATGGAATCACGATGTAGGACTTACTCAAAAGAATAGCCCCGGACTAGTCATAACTGTTCTCACCGACCCTACCGGAATAGTTATGACTTATCTCACCGGCCGCCCATGAAAATATGCCATGTATGCAAAATGGACAGCAACGTATACAGAAATAGACATATTGCATATCAACACATGGCATTTCCACATGTAGGACCATATTCAACAATTGACTGATTACTGCTCAAAACATGGCATGTGAATCATTTGTCAACAACAAACATTGTTAATCATGGCATGAGGACACCATATCATCGATAACATTTAAATCATGGCCTAAGGACCTCCTATCAATTATAACATGTAAATCATGGCAAAACAACATGTTATCTATTCCAAATGCTATCAATCAATTCTAGCAACACATATAGCATACAATCCACGCATAACACACTTGCCTTCAACCACGGGCAATGGAGTGACAAGAGGTTGAGGGCACTCCCGGAGGCACACCACCTGCAAACACGTGCCACACACTCAAAACGAGTCCACAAAACAGTACACAAATAAATCCCACTACCCGACTTCGCATACAACTCCTAAAATCAGAAAACAGCTAATCTGTCCCTTCGGGACAGCAGCCTTCCAAAGGGCATAACTTCTGTTCTAGGACTCCAAATTGAATAAACAAGTACATCCTCGCGTAGCTTAGGAAAATTCCCAACTTTTTCTAGTTATAGAGAAAGACTAATTCAGACTCTAATGTTGTTTAATCTAACGTTGAACACGAACTGTCCCAATCTCGTCACAGATTTGACAGCGCTCGGTAAAACGGCCATATCTCCCAAACGGCTGGGCGGATTTTAACATTATTTATATTCACGGAAAGATAATGAAATTATCTACAACTTCCTTAAAGTCCGTACGGTCAGATTCCAAATCTAAATTGGCGAAAACACCTGCCCTAGTTCGGGTTCCCAATCTGCCCGAACAGAACGTGAATACATCTCTAGTTTTCATTAGATCTAACCCATGGCAGCACCTTCCTTGATCTAAAAAACATGGTAATCCCTCTCTACAGCAGCAAGAGATCTACCCCACAAGATTCCCCCATTACCTTCTTGGAGAATCACAAACCGACGGCCGAAACCTCGCGTTCTTTCCCGATTTCCTCCCGCGCCGATCCCTCCCAAATCCACTCGTCGCGGGGCTCCTCCACGGCAAGGGCAGCAGCGGCGGCGAGTTGTGGCAGCGAGGAGGATATCTTGGGGTGCACCCACAAGTGGGAGAGGAAAGGAGGAGGGAGGAGGCGGTTTGGGGGAAGGAGAGGGGAGGTGAGGGGAGATGTGGAGGAGAGGGGAGATGAGGGGGTGGGGGCGGCGCATGGAGTGGTGGGGGGGCTAGGGCAGAAGGGTGTGCTGCCCCCCCCACTACTCCCACATGGGCCCAAGTGCCCCACCTCCGGCCCACGAATTTCCCCCAAAGGCCCAAATCGACCCCGGAGAGGCCCGGAAGCCTGGAAACAGCCCAAAACACGCTAAAACATGAAATCTCAGGGTTTTAGTTGCAAAAACCCCAACCTATCACATGTTACCACATTTTATAACCTATTATCACAAATTATAAAGTCTCGACATTCCGTAGTATCACAGTTTATTTGGGTAAACTTGTAAGATTGATGTATGTAAGTTCAAGCTCCATTGATTTTTGTGATTGGTCTTGGATTAATACTTAATCTTTGTTTAGTAACAAATCTAATCATTATGAGACTAACATGATTATTGAGCATTATTCTTATTAGTCTCAAATTTGGATTAAAAATGAAAAATCCAAGGTATTTTTTAGGGTTTCGGGATCTATCTTTGAGGTGGTTGCGGCTGTGAGGCGATCTGGTGAAAGAAAACAATTGATTTCGAAAGGTGATTGTATATCCATTTGATTTTGGTGATCTAAGATTAGTAATGAGTTCTAATTGCATTATATTCAAGTACTAGCTTAGTAAGGAGAGAATTTGAAGATTGTTTAGATCTAGTTTGTAGATCCATGTATTCTTACTTGGTGATCTATATATGGTTAGTAATTGGTTCTAATTGCATTATATTCAAGATCTAGCTAGTTTGGTAAAGGGAGAATTTGAAGATTGTTTAGATCTAGTTTATAGATCCATGTGTTCTTGGTGATCTAAGATTAGTAATTGGTTCTAATTGCATTATATTCAAGATCTAGCTAGTTAATTTGGTAAAGGGAGAATTTGAAGATTGTTTAGATCTAGCTTGTAGATCTATTTGTTCTTTGTGATTTAAGGCTAGTAATTGGTTCTAATTACATTATATTTAAGATCATGTAGTGTTTGTGAAGAGAGAATTAATTCAAGATTTTGTTTAGATCTAGCTTGTAGATCCATTTGTTCTTTGTAATCTAAGGTTGTAATTGGTTATATAATTGCATTATATTTAAGATGTAGCTAGAAGTGCATAATTTAAGAATGTGTGCATGCGCACACCTAGTGTACTTCAATATTTAACACTAATTGTTATATGCGTAGCGTAGATAGATCGAAACCGAATGTACGCTGAGAACCATCCAAGTGCCGAGTACATTAATTGCATCTCCGCTTTAAGAAGATCTACAGAGGAGGATATGTTTAGAAGATCTCCGTTTTTAATAAAGGGGTGCAATTTATGTCTTATCCGTGCATTGACTGCAAGAATATGAGGATGTTTCGAAACTCAGCGAAGATCAAAGGGCACTTGATTCTAGGGGTTTCAAAAAGGGGTATACATGTTGGACTGGTCACGGTGAAGAGCAGAATATACAACAAGCAGGTAGTATTAACATCATCGAGGAAGTCCACGATATGCCAGATAATCATATCGATTGTGCTTCCGATGAGGATAGGTTGCAGGGTGACAATCTGGATCAGATGCTACGTGATGCAGAAGGGAACTGTGATGATAGAGAATATAGTAAAATTTCGGGCTTGATGGAGGACTTGGAGAAACCTTTGTTCCCAGGCTGTAAGTCAAAATATACAAGGTTGCCATCCATGCTTGAACTGCTGAAATTGATGGCAAGCAACTCTTGTTTTGACAAGAGTTTCACGATGCTATTATGTCTATTGGTGGAGATGCTTCTTGAGGGAAAAAAGTTGCTAACAACCACCAATAAAACCAAGAAGCTTCTTTGTCACTTGGGAATGGAAGTAGAAATAATATATGCATGTTCGAATGACTGTATCTTGTACCGCAAAGAGTACACTATCAGGACTTGAATGTGCAAATGTGGACCCTCTGTGTATTCAGCACTAGTCCAGGATCACACTAGTGCACACAATCTTAAGATAGATGAAATATCACAATCATACATAGCAGAAACACAATAAAAGACTTCATCTATTAAATAAGAGATAGTTGAATGACCTAAAGGTCAACCTTACACTTGTTAGGCCTTAATGGCTCCAACTCAAAATAAATAAGCAGTAGCGGAATGAAGAACATCGTTGAATCCCATTAACATGCCACAAGCATCTGACAAGGTTCAACTCATAGATATTCGCCTTCTCATGGAACTTCTCCTCCGTCAAATATATAGACTCCTCCTCAACTGGTGATTTTATTATTGCAAGGGGGGTGAGTATATAAAGCACTGAATAAGTTGTGTACAGAATGCAAATCTATTATACTACATGCATGGCTTATTCCAAATGAATGGCTAATATGGCTATTTTGCATAAAGCAGTATTTAACTTTAAATACAATTAGTAATTTCACAAAGCATCATTTAACCAAATATAGTTGTAAACATTGAATTTAGTATAACAACTAAACATGCTCCAACCACTCGACTGGCTCCAACCGCCAAACCACAACCTGAGAATTCCATCCGCTCACAAATTTCCAAACCTTCATTTTCATTTAAAACAAAAAAAATCTACAATGTGAAAGTGTACCTCGCCTGCCCTCGACCGTGAGCATGGCTACTCAAGTAGTTTTAATTCTGCAGAGTATGTACATCTTTACCCACAAGATATGTTCATCTTTTGTCGCCATGCAATTAACACACTTTCTTTGGTGTGTCAGCAAAGAGATCATGACAACCTACTACAGAAAGGCTTATATTGGACGCCTCATCACAAATGGTTTTTTAAAACCGTATGTGATGATGAACATCATTGATAGTTCTATATCGAAACCGTCAGTGATATTATCACAGACGGTTCTAACTACTAACCGTCTGTGATATATAGCAATATCACAGACAGTTTTAGTATAAAACCGTCTATAATTACTTCACAAACGGTTCTAACTATTTGATGTCTGTGATATCAACTGAAACCACTATATAAACATAGCAATAGAGGTCGTTGCGCAGACCTTGCCTTCCAGCGTGTTTCACCTCCCCCAAACCCTAGCCCCCTAGTGACCTCTTCCTGGATGAACTCCTCCCCGATGACCTCCTTCCTGGTGAACTCCTCCCTGGTAACCTCCTCCCCTTTGACTGCTTCACCTCCACCTCGAATCTAAGTAGATTGAAGGTATTGTTTCCCTGCAACTGCTTCACCTCCTCCCGTGGTATGCAAATGCTTTTTGAATAGATCCATGGCTCCATGGCTCCATTTTGATGGCCAATGATTGTCGGTCATGTTGGGATATGGCAGTTTTTTTTTTACCTGAACTCAAGCTAAGTGCCATTTTGTCTTGTGTAATACTAGTGTACCATTAACTCTCATTTGATGTTTGCATACTGAAATATTTGCTTTTGTGTTTGATTATCGGAATGGAGGCTTAGAAGGTGTAATGAATCTGTCATAAGCTGAAAAGGGGCACATGCGTCTTTATGATGCAGGCTCTGATGATTGTAATGAGGGGTAGGATTTAGGAAGAAGCTCTTGGCACAAGGATTATATGAAGTATGGATAGTTAAGTGGTTTAGGGAACTAGCTATTGGGTGACAATTTCTCATGATGTGCTATCTTTGGGCAGGAATGTGCTTAACCTTCTATGGAATGCAATTCATTTTGAATATATATATATATATATATATATATATATATATATTTGACCTGTTATTGTGTAGGAGGCCATGCTAATGTTGGAGTTTCAATGCAACAATTAATTACACACAGTGCCTATGACCCTGCATTTCTCATTTTAATGTTATAATGCTGATTATATGTTGCATGGCTTGATTTTGCTATCTGGTCATATCTTTATTCATTAGTTTACCATTGCTCATTTTTCCTGTTAGTTTATAGAGTGTCACATAACTATGCTCAATATGCTTGTGCTAAGACCATTTTAGTACAGTAGTAGTTTACTTCACCATTCTGATTCTGTGATGCTGTCCTATTAATTTCGTATATTTATGTTTATCTTTACAGTAATACATGCATTTGGCGACTTTTAAATATGCATCAATGCCGAATAATTTGTCATTTCCTAAGTATTTGTGGTACCATCCTGCAATATCAAGGGGAACAAGCATATATTGATTGTGATACCTTCCGTTTCACTAATCTTGATCAAGTATGTCTTCTTTGATAATGACATCTTCTTTGACCAGGTTAGTGGATCTTGAATGCAAATAACTTAGTAGTGTCTTGCTTGTTGGAACCAAATGTTTTTCTTACACCCCTTAGCAGAACTTCCATCATTAGTATATATGTTGTTTGAAATTTTCATCTGCTTAGATATTTCTGCAACGACTTTTATAAGGCACAACCAGTTATAGATCTTGTAATTGAATATCCAAACATCCTAGATGCATCGAGGCATGAGCTTATCTGATCAGGATTGTTTTAAAATATGAAGTTTTGTAGTACATTTATCTCCTTTCTTATTATAATATTGATGGATTCTAAGGTAAAATCCATTTTATTTCACAGTTCGTCCTGAAAGGTGTCATGCACTGACTTATCACTATCAATCTATCCTCATCCCCGAATGAGAATAGCATAGACAACCATGCTTCTTGAATTATAGAGTTGATTAACTCATTATATGGAGTTGATTAACTCATCGTATAGAGTTGATTAATTCATAAAATATACTCTATACAATGACTTAATCAACTCTATATGATGAGTTAATGAACTCTATAATTGAAGAAGCAAGGCTACCTATGCTATTCTTGTTTGGGGATGAGGATGAAGTGGATGTAATAAATCAAAGTATGACAGTGTTCATGACGAACTATGAAATGAAATGGATTTTGTCTTATAATCTATCAACATTATAATAATAAGGGAGATGAAAGCAGTACAAATGTTCATATTTTAAGACCATCTGTGATGTGCATTTCACTGACGACTCAAGAACCGTCTGTGATACATCGTTGTCATTAGTGACACATAGTTACAAACGGTTCATAAAACCGTCTGTGATCACCTTTTAGAACTGTCAATGATAACCTTGTTTGTAGTAGTGACAAGGCCTTTACAATGTATGACCACACTATTAACTTCGCCTGCTAAGGTTTCACTGCTGATAGGGTTCTAGCCGCCCAGTTCAGAAGCTCTTTCTTGTGCCTTGCAAGTGTCTCCATTCGGCACACACATTCCACCAAATGGCGAAAGCCAATAATAAGATGCAAAAATTAATTAGCCAAGTCGTACCCATATAGACTTGTGGTTGTACGGTAGAGCTCGGTCCAAAAAGTTTAAATAACATTTAAAATGATTCCCATAATGGCATAATACCGAAACGTTTAATCTGGATTAAGTAATTCTATCGTATTATACTACCCTGCTAATTACCACTAAATAAATAGATATTATCATCTAGGGCAACAAAGGTACACAACAGTTAATGTCAAAAGGGGTCATAATAAATTTGGAATTTAACTAAGCCTTATGATCCTCTTAAAGTACATTGTATAACAGTATACATGCAACAATTTAAAACAACATAGCTTTTGTAAATTGGGTTCAATATGATCAAAGAATAGCTTGCCTTAAAATATGCCTTGCTCTTGCTCTGGACCTTGATCTTGAATCAACGCTTCTGTACCATCCCAAAAATTTAATAATGGAAAAAATAAAAATATAAAACAAGAAAATGAAAGCGAATAAGGATTTTAGTTGAAATCACAACGTTAATGTAAGATTTATTATCTTTTCCTCACCGTCTCGAATTATAATAAAGAACAACTACAATATTAACATTCTTTTTCTGAACGAACAGCATAATAAAATGAGTTTTAAAAGACAATCTCAAATTTGAATTTCTAGCAATCTTGAATTCCCTTGAATCTTTAGGTAATCGTTTATATTAATGCGAAACTCAAAATCCCGTAAGTTAAACTAGGATATATACATATACATACATAAACCCAAATCATCTTTAGAACATTTCCAAAATCTTCAAGGGCCTTTTGAACACACTCGTTGCTGATAAAGAATCTACAGAGAATCTACAGACATCATTTGATCTTTTTACTTAATGCCTATCACATCTTCTGTCCAAAGTTGGCTTTAAGTCGGCTCTTTCTTTTCTATTCTTTTGCTGCATACCAAACCACTCTTTCATCTCATACAACCAACTGCCATCGAGTTTGCTTTTTTCCATGGCTTGCGAGCGGGGCCAATCTTTATGGGCTTCCTTCACTTTTCTTGCATGGCTGACCGGATTTCACACCTTCAAATTCCATCGAATTCCCTAGTCGGTGCTTCTTTGCAAGGATCAAGATTGCCCATTCCCTGTCCTGTCACCTTGCGCCATACCCTGCCATAGAGAATTGGTGCACCAGTACCCTTGGTCGGAAAAATTGCTGAAATAAACCACAGAGAAATTGAAATTTAAAAAATGACCTGCAGTGAAACGAAATGCGTTGAATGGACCTTGTTTCCGCCGCATGGTATGGCTTCCGCCGTGTGGCATGGAGGAAACCCGGTTTCCGCCACACCGTGTGGCTTCCTCCATGCCACACGGCGGAAACGAGGGGCTTCCGCCACCCCGTGTGGCTTCCTCCATGCCACACGGTGGAAGCCCCCTGACACGGAAAACCATGTTAATTTTTTGCATGATTGCTAATGATTGCTGATGAAGTTCGATGATAAGATGTCTGCTCATGATTGCTGAATGCTGATGAATAGCGCCAGGGTTCCACTTTTCGTTTTTGGAAAAACCGAACAAAATTCGAAAATCGAAAATCGGTAAAAACCGCTCGAAATTCGTTCGAAATTCGCTCTAAATCGAACGGTTCAAAAGTCAAACGAATTCAAAAGCTGGTCAAATTGCCGAGCGAATTTCGCGAAATTTGAACGAAATTCGTTCGAAATGATCAAAATTCGATCGAAATTCTCGAAATTCGATTACAGTTGAAAAATGTCTTCAAACTTGATTTTTTTCAAAAAATGTTAAAAAATTATAAAAAAAATCTTATAAAATCCCATTTCATCTATAAAACACTTGAGAGAAATTTCAACAATTTTTGAATTCATTAAGTGTTTTTATAAAATCAAAAACAACAATTAATAAATAGGAATAGATACACTTTTAGATTTTTATAAAAAAAATTACATGACTGATCACTCTCTGAAATTGCAAATAAAATATTGTAAAATTTGTAAAACTCAATTCACATAATTAAAACTTGTCGCATATCAATACAAGTGCAAAAATAGGCATTCACATAATTAAAACTTGTCGCATATCAATACAAGTGCAAAAATAAGTATTCACATAATTAAAATATTAAAATATACCATAGCAAGATAACACTAACATATTAAATAAACTTTGACGGTTTCACCCCTAAATGATCATTTATTACTCCATTGATTTTTATAAAGCATCCATACATTTCAAGATTCGAAATTTTTAATTCTTATTAACAATTAGTCCAACAATAAATATGTTTCATGATGCAAAAGTGATACTAAATATTACTACTTGACATACTTGAACAAATATTGCTACCATAATTAAAATATACCATAGGAAGATAACATTAACATATTAAATATACTATACAAAAACAAGTAAGCTTTTCAATATTGGAAAACATTAACATATTAAATATACCATACCTTTGCTATATTTTAAATAATTGAAAGTTGTCACATATCAATACAAGAAAAAATTTCAATATTAGATAACATTAAAATATACTTCAAAAAATATTATTACTAAATATATTTGAACAAACATTACTACTAAATATACTTTAATAAATATTGCTACTTGACATAATTGAAGAAATATTGCTACTTGACATACTACAACAAATTGCTACTAAAAATACTTCTAATTTCTTTTCTTTTTTTGCTTTTTTTATTATCTATATTTGAATGGCTCAAAAATATCTTTAATTTTATTTTTTTCAAAAAGTATTCACACCAGAGGTCATAAAAATATTAATACTAATTATAGAAAAATTTTGGATAAATTTTGTCAAATTTCTAAATTTTTTTAAATTTAAATTTGAATTTGGACGAAAAACCGATCGAAATCTGATTTCGAAACCGAGCGAAATGGTCGAAATTCGCGAAATTCGAACGAATTTCGTCGGCTTTTGCAACCCTGAATTGCGCCAAAAAGTACACGCATACATAAATTGCTGATTGCTGATGATGCGAGAAGCTGTAGCGCACAATGACTTTGTAAGGAGCGGGTTACAATTTACTTTGAATCTGGGTCAACTGGCAGTGTTGTAAGAAAAAATTGAAATCGAAGCGCTCGGGGAGCGGTGGAATTTTTTTTAAAATTTTATTTTGTTTTTTTTTTAAATCCCGCGGTCTGAGACAGCTGTTTTAAAAAAAAAATTGTTTTTTATAAAAATCCCGGCAAGTAGGCGCACGGAAATTTTTTCTTTTTCTTTTTGTTTTGTTTATGTGTTATTTATTTATTTATTTATTTTTGTTTAGTTTATGTGTACCGATAGATTGGCAGAAATAAGAATGTACTGAATTGCATATGGCTTAGAAATGCTAAACAGTAATGGCATGTATGGCACACTCTACTGAGTATACCGGACTAAACCTAACACGCCTTAGGGAAAGGGAAGAACAACAAGGGCCCTTCTCGTACACTTTACTGAGTGCACCGAGGATATTTCCCCTTGCGCAACCCATCGGTGCCTGCCGTCGACCTGGCCCTAGCCGCCCTCTCGCGCTTCCTGTCACGCTCAGCCTCCCGCTCGGCCGCCAGGCGCTGCCGTTCGGCCTCCCTCTCTGCACGCATTTGTTCGGCAACCTTCATGCGCTTCTCCTCCTCCTCCTGCTCACGGCACTGCAGCTCTACCATAGCTCTGCGATGCGAGTACTCCCAATTCCGCATCCTCTCCATCTTAGGAGTCTGCTCCGCGTCGTAGAATTTGATGAACTCGCATAATGGAGGCTGCAGTTGGTGACAACAGATGGTATAACAGTGTTAAGGTTTGGACGGTTTGATGCAACAGCAAATGCGAGTACGAACATACCGGGCTCCTCCGCCGCATCTGCATCCCTAACATTGGCTCGGAGTCGTGGTTGCGGCAGCTCCAATACCTCATACCGTAAGTGTATGAATTGTCTACAGATTGCCGAAAGCGGCAAGGATCCCCGCATAGGCACATGGGGACCTCCGTGCCGTCGGGGACGGATTGGACAATGCTGTGCCTTGGGGGTGAGGGGAACTCCATTGGCACCGGTTGGTTAGCCGGCGAACTTGTGCTTCGTGGTTTTGATTGCTTGCTTCGTGTGAGTATTCGGAGGCGAGCACTGGGGTTTAAATAGCCCGCCGCCAGCCAAACGAGAGAATCGGAGGAAAGCGACAAGGTCAGCTAGAATGCTTTGTACAGTTTTACCGATGACAAAAGCTGAAAAAGTTAACAGGCGTGCTTTTGATATGACATGGCAGGCATGCTTTTACAGCTTTGACAGCAATGCTTTTACTGACTTTGACAAAGAATGCTTTTCTGACTTCTGAGATGACATCGACCTTCATTTGGACTATTTGCCATTGTTGTTTATTTTTAATTCGTTCATTTGTCATATCGTTTTTTTCATCCTTCTGTCATATCATCATATTAAGTTTTGTCGCATATCAGCTAATATACGAAAGAACACAAGGTTGAATGACTGTTGGCATATCACCATAATAAAAAAAATGCTCCATTCAACCAAAAAAATAACTTCGAATAACTTGGTGAACATAACAGAAAGCTTCATCATAGTACAAAATGCATTACGATACAACAGAAACACATAATAGCATTACGAAATTACAAAGTACAATAGGGAGAACAACTACAACAGCATTTCTTGTGAACAAGAACTAACATACAAATGGATGCAAGGTAGAGCGGCTTTAGAACTTTCCAGAATCATCACTATCATAGAATTCAACACCCTCTTCTTCTAAAAACTCCCAACGGTCACGTTTGTAGTCTTCAACGCTATGGCCGTCAAGAGGAACAACCAAATCAGGGCTTACAGCTTCGTGGTTATCTTCTATGGCGCGCTCAAGAGGAACAACCAAATCAGGCCGAACTCTCTCTCTTTGCGGAAATTCTCGTACCGTTGGAAGCGTCCTGTTTAAAGCTGTCGGTGTATTTATATCGTCTGCCCACTTCTGATATTGGCATCCGGTAGACTACACGACAGTGTGAGCATGGATATTTAAAACTGGAGCAAGAGAATAATCATCGAAATATGAAGATATCAAAATACATTTAGACGTACAGAGAAATTTGGGCATCTATAGTACGCCCGTCCGTTATTTGGCGCCGTGCTGGAGTACAAGGTTTGAGCATCCACATGGCAGTTAGGGCAAATTACCCGCCCTGCATTGGCAACCACTGAGCTCGACGCCTTCGACATGGCACCTAAGTCGGTATCTACATGAAGCAAAAACATCAATAAGATGCATAATAAGTACAAAATAATGTGTACTGACCCAAGAACACAACAATGTGACTCACCGTACAAATTAACTTTTGTAAATAATACCTGTGGAACAAGAAGCCGAAATGAAATATTGGAAAAAAGGAAAGCTAAACTATCAAGTCTCCTCTTTGCGCTCTGGGTTTTCTCAACTCAATCCAAACTTTATGAACTCGGAGCAATGTATCGCGTTTGCACGATAGAAGTGCAGGCGGCCTTGCAATTTATAGGCCGGGAGCGAGGGAGAAACGAGATAGCTGGCGGCACCTCACCGTGCGGGGCGAGGGGCCAAGACAGAAAATCGGCACGTGGCAGCGTTTGTAGTGCGCTCGTGGGAAGTGCGGCTGCGGTGTGCGATTGGGAGGAGTAGCCACGGTTGGCGGAGCATTAGCGCGCAAGGTGGGGGCCTGGCTGAACAGTAACATTGCAAAACCGCGGCATGCTTTTACAGCTTTGACAGCAATGCTTTTACAGCTTTACAGATGACATCGACGGGTCCTGGCTGTGGAGTACACATGTTTGCAGATGACATCGACGGATCATGGCAGTGGAGTACATAGCTTTGCAGATCACTGTGACGTTAACAGTAAACACGATTTTCTTACGTATAACTATGTCATTTATTTATATTCACATTAATTAGCAACATTATTAGCCATAAGCTCGAGTTTCTACCGCATTGGATTCCGTCATGAATTGACTTGATGCGACGTATCACGTACCGATGCTGTTTCACCCACCAAAAGCCGCCGAAAGCGCGGAGTGGGAGGGAATTGGTTGGCAGAGGCATCGTTTGCCGCGCGCAGTGGGGGGCCTTGCTATAGCTTAGCTGCAGCTGGCAGTGGGCAACAGCTGGCGGCACATTAGCGTGCGAGGCGAGGGGCCGGGACAGGAATGCTACACGTGGCAGCATCGGATTCCTTAGCAGCTGTGCCTATGCTTGATACCGACATATGCATACAGCTTTCTAGCTGGTAGAGAGGTGCCAGTCAGGCTTTGGCAGATATGCTTCGACCGGACGACTCAGGCAGTCTGTACCACACATGCATTTGACATGACATTTCGGACAGGTTCTGACAGCCATGGTTACGACATGATATGTCCTGCAGGCTGTCACGGTCCCGAATTCGAATTCGATTATAGCGGCTAAGTTTCGCATCAATTTAGTTTTAGCCGCTCTTAAGGTCAATTCTCGGCTTCAGTTAATGTCCTAAACCGCCACTTAGGAGTATCCCAAGCTTAACCAAAAGTTTAGAGCCAAAAAATTCAGTCCGCACTTGTGACTTTCAACCAACTTTGGAGCCTTGTAACTGGCAATCTATAATGACCTAGAGTGCGCGGGTTACATGGTTGCGAAGTAAAAACATTTCTGTATATAGTGGTGGAGTCATCTCGCCAATCCGGTGTCAAACACTGATTTTAAACTTGGCTCAAAAAGTGAATCTAGCGTTGTTTTCTGTTCGAGGACTTAGCCAATTTGGTTGGTTTGCTTGGGGGGTATTTTGGGGAGATGAAAGTGTGGGTTATGTGGTGTGGGTGGCAGCCACTTCATTCCGAAACCGTGAGCTGCTCCCTCTTCTTCCTCCCTCCACCACACAACCGCGAGATGAAGGTTTGCTTGGTCGGGGCAGATTTTTGGCTCTCAGTTTTCTGCAAATTCGAGCTACTTAGAGGTCGAATTGGAGTTTACATTTTCTTAGGAAGTTGTAGAGGGTGAAATTATCTAGCATCTCCAACTGGAATCAATCCATTTGGACATTCCATTATAAAGTTATGCCGTTTTTAGTTTTGACTGTCCGAAATGGACGAAATTGGTGAATTCGATATTGAGCTGCGAATTGGAATTTATTGGAGGCCGAATTTGGAAAAAAATTTGCCTGAGAACTTGTAGGGAATTTCGAGTAGATTTCAAAAATGTATTTGTTTGCTTATTTTGGATTAATTTGAAGTAAGTTATGCCGGTTTGAAGTAGTGCCCAGATTTGAAAAAAATAAGAGAAGCTCAAAATCCTCAATTTCGGTTTTTGTCTTCAATACTGCAAATGGGCACAAAATACCAGCATCGGGGTATTTAATGCAAGAAATAGGAATAGTAGTGAGCACGTAGCAACTATTTATTGATTGCATTGTTAGTGTTACAAAAAGGTACATACAGCCCAACGACAATCACTGTCCCCCAGTTCCCCATCTACTATCATATGCACTAGGGGTGTAGTTTTGGGGTTCACGTCTTACTCTTGTCCCTGCTGCTTGCAACGGTCCAACTCGTGTTGTCCGCTGCGGCATCTGGTTATCCTCTGTCGGTGGTGGCGGGGCGACAACATATCCTGATCCAGTGTAAATATTCCATCCTGCAAATTGGCTAGGCTGCGCTGCAGGTGGTAGTGGTGTCTGGTCCAACTGTGAACCACCTGTCGAAGATAACCAGTTAGACCCTCCAGCTTGGTCAGGAAGTGGGTGCGGCGTAATAGGCGTTTGCAGCAAGCTAGATAATCCAAAGTCGGGACCAAATGTCTCAGTGAATGCATTGTCGAAGGCCTGCCAGTTTCCTTCATTTTGGGGGGGAGCGTACTGCCCGTATCCAAATGTTTGCTGGGAGCTGAACATGTCGTCGCCCATCCCGATCGGTGGAGTCAGTGGACGATTCATATCGAGGCCCTGTGACATCTCTCCCGTTGGATGGGGCCGGTGGTAGCGTGAACGCTGAGCGCCGTTGGCTATCAGCACCATGTGCTGATGTGGATGCCCGTGCCGGCTGTGTCGGTGCCGCCTGGGAAACTGGTGGAGGATACCTCATGGACATTGACCTCAAGGGTGGGGACGAATGCTGGGTGGTTGGATCGGCCGCCTCATCATAGCTTCTTCGTGTGGCCGACCGGTGACCTCCAACTGCCCGAATGGCAGATCGCAAGCGATCCCCCGCCCTGCGAAAGAAACCACGCCTAGGATTTCCACTGTGCTGACCCTGATGCCCGGTTTGCGTAAACATTTCGTCCGCCTCGTCCTGTAAGTTTGCGGACTCCTGAGTCTGTGTACGAATACATCGTTCTGTTAGTACATATCGATGTCCAAGCGTGCATGTATTTAAACACATATGGGAGTCTGTACACGTACCAGCCTGTGAACTCTCTCGGCGTAGTCCTGCACATAGTTTTGTGCTTGTTCGTGGGCTTGCCGTGCAAGAAGAACACACCTTGTTCGAGGCCTGTACCAGTCGAGGTAGGCCCGATGCTCGGTGCCATTATAAGGCCCGGTTGGCTCGTACACATCGGTAGTGGTGACTCCGACCATCGCGTGATGTGTGCTTGATGTACGACTCTCCAGTCGTAGTTGTGGCCTTGTGAGCTCCTCCTGAAAATTTAGCTTACATGCCGTTAGTCCAATATGATGATAACTATAGTGGGACTTGAAATGTAATGTTGATTTCAGCTTACCCATGCGACGGACGGCGGATCGTGAAGTGGAGGAATCAACTATCGGCGACCAAACTGTCGTTGCACACGCTCTGGTGAGTACACCTCGGCGACATTCATGCACACTAGGTGGCATTGCGTGAGCGATGCAGCCGTCTTGGTTGCACGCCAAATGATATCGTCCTCCTGCGCTACGCCGTGCATGCGATCGTAGGAGAACGGGTCCCAATCGACGTGATCCTGGGTCAGAAAGTCCAGGTCGGCGACGACGCGCATGTATGACCCGCGATCAACTTCTTGCGCCCAACGCAACCTAGCGTGCATGTATATGTAACCAAAAGTTGGACGCAGCGGCTGGGGTACATCATCAGCCACAGGCACTGGGTAGTAAGGGTTGTCCACTCTTGGACGAGACATGGGAAGGTAAAACCATGACCAAAGCTGCAGAAGATACGGACAACCCGTCAAGATGGAGCTCTGTGCTGTCCGTCTGCACGCGTCACACAAGGCACGATAGGTGTCCGCTAGAACCGCGGATCCCCAGCTGAAACCCTGTGGTGCGTCCCCGTTCGCCGCATCCATGGCTAGCTGCCGGGCAACCCACACAAGATGTGTAGCGACGTTGTCTCCATTTGTGTGCGTGAACATCACACCCCCTAGGAGTCCGAGTAGGTACACTTCGTAGTGTCTGTTCACGGTTGCCAGGTCCGCGTCTGCTGGGCAAGCTTGGAACTCTTCCAACTGACGCAACCATGAGAATGACACCCCCTGGTCGCTCCCATGGTACTCCACCCCGAACCTCTGATTTCATTTAATCATGTCAGGCCTTTAAAATTTTGATTGAGTGGTCTTGATTAAATGCAATATGTATATGTTACCTGTTCTCTAGGTAGTGGTGCCATGCCACTCGCTCGGCTTTGCAACAACAAATGGTTGGCCAGCAATAGGAAGCCCTGTAATCAACGCCACATCTCGTAGGGTGATAGTCATCTCCCCAAGCGGCAGGTGGAAAGTATGCGTCTCTGGTCGCCAACGATCAACAAGGGCTGTCAAAAGTGCAGCGTCTAAAGCCGGAAGAGAAGTCCGTCTTCCACGGCCCATGTTTGCCCCATTCATAAGCTTCGCAAATGGGAGCAGCCCGCAATGTGCAAGTGGGACATCGAATCTGCCGTCAAGAATTTTCAGCTGCCGGGATCCCCTTAGACGCATGGCATGAAGCTGGAGAGGAAGATGGTATATCAGACGGAAAATATTAATGTGCATGAAAACCATGAACTTATGTAGTGTGTCTTACAACCTCTTCACGTGCGGCCAATTTCCTGGCCCTATGCTTTGAGTCGATTTGTTCGTGGAGCAACTCTGGCAGTGCCATTTTGGTGGCCGCTTCCCGTTACCTTCAAGAAAAATAAAGACGAGATTACTCCATAAGGAAAAATTTATCATCATCCTATTGAAATAAGAAGGCAACACAATGACATAAAAAAATTTCTCCATTTATTTTCTATATCGTACGCAAGCGGCACCTGACATGGACATAAGTTCGCACTTATACAATATTCGAAATAGCTCAATTGCGACATTAAGGCCTATTAGGGCATTGTAACACCCCAAAATTTTGCTTTCCTTAAATTCATGTGTGATTTGGCACTTTGGTGAATTTTTGGAATTTTCTGGAATTTATTTGGATTTATTTGGAAATTATTTGAATTTATTCTATTTTGAAATAATTAAAGAATTTAATTTTGCAAATAAAATTTTGTTGGAAATATTTTATTTGAGTCCAAAATGATCCAAAGTATTTTCCAGAATTTTTCTGGAATTTTTCTGAGTCTTTTGCTATTTTTAATGAATTAAATGAATTACTGGGAATTATTTTAAATATTAAATCGCTGGAAATTCAACTCGGATCGAGTACTGTTCATCCGACCGAGTCGGAACCCGAGTCGGACTCGAGTCTGACCCGAGCCACGTGACTCGATCAAACCAGCTCAAAACCCTAATCGATCCCAACCGTTGGATCAAGATCCAACGGCTGAGATCCGCCCGTACCGCTTCGGTCGAATCCGGCCCGGATCCGATCGCGCCCACGCGATCGTGGCCGTTGATCGTGCCACGTGGACGGCTGTGCGTCGTCGTCTCCGCCGAGTCCGAGCCGGACTCCGCCGCCGCGCCCGCCGCCGTGTAGAATTAGGTTTCCGTCTCGGGCACGAACGCCGAGGCTATTTAAAGCCCTGGTCACGCCCCAAGGTTGCCCTCATCCTTGCGCACCCGTTCCCCCGAGCCATCTCACCTGAGCCGCCGCCGTTTGCCCGTGCGAGCTCGCCGTAGTTGGAGGAGGTGACCGCCGCGGTTTGCGCCGTTTTCCGCCGACGTCCGTCGTCTTCCGCCGAGAAGGAGCCCAGATCCGGAGTCCCCGCTTCGAGACGCACCCGAAGAGACCACCCACTTCGCCGGAACGACCCCGGAGCGCCGTCGGGCTCGTCGTCGTCTCCGTCTCCGGTGGCTGCAGCTCCGCCGCGTCGCCATCGCCCTCGCGAACTCTGTGCGCCGTCCGATCTTGATCGTGCGGTTGAGGTGAGTTCACGTGTTCCAAACCCGATTAGATCTGGACCGTTGGATCAAGATCCAACGGTTCACAATCGCCACGTGCCGTAGTAGTGATTTTTATAGGATTAGATCTGGACCGTCCGATCTAGATCGAACAGCCCACGATCATCGAGTAGATTCAACGTGTTAACCCTGGATCTAATCGCGGCCGTTGAATTTCAAATCAACGGTCGAGATTGCGCCACGTGTCGGGAAGTTGGACCGACGCGGTCCGCGCCGTCCACGCGCGCGTGCGTGTGACGCTGACACGCGGGGCCCGCGTGTCAGAGGGCCCGCATGTCGGGCCGACCCGATAAGCGCCGACGTCACCCATGACGTCCGCAGTGGGTCCCACCTGCAAGACCGTGGTGAGCCCCGACGTCGGCGATGACGCTACCCGAGTGGGCCCACATGTCGGCGACACGTAGAGTCGTGGGCCGAGTCCACTGAGACCCGAGCCGAGCGTGGACCAAGTCCATGGACCGGCTGACGTCAGCAGGCCAATCAGAGGCTGCCACGTGTCCATGCTGACGCAATAATTAATTTCCGAAAAAGAAAATGATTTATTAATTCGAAATATTGATTCAAATTTAGATTCAAACTTCAAACGCTTATAACTTTTGCGTTTCAACTCCGATTTGAGTGATTCAAATTTCTAAATTTGTATAAAATTGAGATCTACCTAAATATGAATTTTATTTAATTTTTGGACTAAAGTTTTTCTCTGTAAAATTATTTAATTGATTATTTAAACTTTAAATAATCATAACTTTTGCGTTTTAACTCCAAATTTGACGATTCCAGTTTCTAAAAATCCATAAAATTATGTTCTTTCTGTTTGTGGATTTTATTTGGATGTTTGGACACTTTTTGCCTATTGTTTATTTGCGTATTTGCTATTTGCACGCTTTACGAGTAGACGTTGAAGTGCCGGAAGGGTTCGAAGGAGAAGTATTGACTCAGGATCCAACTCAAGACCAAGAGCAAATACTTTTTGAAGGCAAGTTGTGCTTTGACCATGTTGATCCTATTTCGAAATCTATTTTGATTTAAACTATTGCATGCTAGTTCAATTAGAAAGATACTTTGTTTAAACCTGGGGGTTAGATAAGTACCAATTTCTTTGTATGACACCTTGATTACTTAAGTATGTGCCATGACTTTTGTCACCCTAGTTGTGGATTACTAGTTGGACATTATTAGATTGCCAACATGGGTTTTAGACCGTTGTAGTATCTTTGCTTAGACACACTACGTGCTCATGACATGATTTTGGACAATCAAATGTTAATATTGACTTAATGATATATTGAACCTGTTTTGGAAAAGTATCATGTGATGTTGATGGCACGTGGTGCATGGTAATCAAGCGGGGTTTGATAATGATTTCGGCCAGGGCATGTGGCAAAGAGTAATCAGTGGGCGGTTGTGGCATTGGGAGTGTTGTTTTGGTTCTTGGGTAGTCTTGCCCTGGTCACCCTAAGGACTTAACCTTGCAAGCCTTTGAACTGGGTCTAACGTGCAACCACATGTCTGTAATGGGACGGACCTAGTTGACTAAGTTGCTAATAACGTACCTGTGGGACCTCGGGAGGTCAACTACACCCTTTGTGTAAGTTGTGCGGGAGCGTCTGGGTGAGGCCAGGTACCCATCTAACGGTTGATTGGCCTAGACTTCGCCTTAGCGAAGGGAAGGGTTAGTGCGCAATAACCGGGGAGGACCACTTGTATTGTTAGAGGTTTCCGAAAGACTTTGTTACGGGAACTCGCCTTTGTGGTGTTTGACTGTATCTTGTGGGTAAAGTGCATAACCTCTGCAGAGTTTAAAATCTATTCGAATAGCCGTGTCCGCGGTATTGGACATCGCTCGGGAATTACAGTCAAGGGTTAGATTTTCTCAAAAATAACTTTGGTTTGAAAGTTGGGTTGGTTTAATAATGAAGATGACAGAAATGTGGTTTAGGATGGGGAAAATGTTTATTAAATTTCCTGAAAAGTTATTTATGCTTTACTTATTTCTCTTGCTTCGAATCTACTTATATTACTTTTCAAATGCTGTTTCTTGCAAATATACCTTGAGCTATTCCTTTGTACCAAGCCATGCATATAGTATATTAGCTTGCATTCATGCATGACTTGCTGAGTACCAAGTACTCACCCTTGCCTCAACACAACATCAGTTGAAGAGGAGGCTACGCCAGCTTTGGAGGAGGAACTCCAGGAGGATCCGTCTAATTAGGGAAGCGAGCCCAGTCAGTTGCCTGTGGTATACTGGATGGCGCCACGAAGTTATTTGATTTTCCGCTGCTATTATTTTTCTCTGAATAAGTTTCGCCTTGAGAGGCATACATTTGTAACTTGACCATAAGGTCGAGTAACCAGTTTGGTTATTTAAATAAAGTACTTTATTGGTATCGAGTGGTATGATTGTGATATTTACCAATGTTAAGACTGTGTGCACTAGCGCGTTCCTGGACTAGTGCTGAATACACAGAGGGTCCGGATTTGCAAATTCGGGGTCCCGACAGGCATGCTCTGCGGTCATGGCCCGGCTGCCTGCATTTTCCACAAAGCCGCAGACCAACACCACCTTGTGAAGCATCCATGTCGCCCCTAAGTCGCGATGACGATGGCCTTCCTGGTTGATCCCGCTTCGTCGAAGGGAACGGATGCCACGTACAGGGGGCCACCATGTCCCTGTAGCTACGATCGCCAAAGTTTCTCATTTTTGGCTGCCACGTGTTTCGTATAGCTTGCATTCTGTAGTACGGGGACACAAACTGGGCTCCCGTGTTGCCACCAAGCTGACGACAGGCGGCAAGCACGTGGGAGCACGGAATATGCTCCAGACGGGGCTTGTTACAAGTGCAATGAGCCTTGTCCGCTCCAATCCAACACGTTTGGACGGTGTCGCCCGCGATATACCCCGAGGCATATTTCCTCCTACATGAAATCTTGAATTCGTTCCGCACGGGATCGAACAACTGCGCCAAGTGAAATTGTGCCTTCAAGCGGCGCTTCTCTAGAAGAGCTTCGACACGCGGTGCAAATGTGGACTCCGATTGTTCTGCTGCACGGCCACGGTCTCGGAAGTACTCCATGGTCCGATAAAAAGTGAGCTCAATTATTGAGCATATGGGCAGCCCACGGACCCCTCTCAGAACGTTGTTGTACGACTCAGCGATGTTCGTGGTCATCACCATGTAACTGAAAATGCGGTCACACTTCAATTAGAGAACGGGACATATTCGGGTATATAACGAATATTACTTCTTACCGCGGCGTGCGTGTCGTGTGCAGTGCCCATCTCTCCGCCGGTTTGCCGGCGATCCACTGCGCGAACGTAGTATTACGCCGTACAGAAACTCCTTGACCACCAACAATCTGGGAGGTTTGTTGCTCCTGATCTGCCACTAACTTCCTCGTGCGTTCGTTCAACTGTGCAAATATTGCTTCGAACTTACGCACTTGGTTCTGCATGCACATAATCTTGAACTGCTTCACCATGCTGCGATTCTTGTATGCGGTGTACAAGTTTGCACCTAGGTGTCGCATGCACCACCGGCATTCCACATCAGGCCAGGCACACGAAGGGTCCCTCCCCCCCTTCATAACCTCGAGAGCATGCAACAGCCCAGCATTGCGGTCAGAGACGACGCACACCCCGAGCCTATTCCTGACCACCTTGGTCTTCACGAACCGCATGAACCAAAGCCAACTATCGTTGTTCTCGCTCTCTACAATCGCAAAGGCAACTGGGACTATTTGATTGTTTCCGTCAGCAGCTAGGGCGGTGAGAAGAGTCCCCTGGTACTTCGATTAGGAACGTGCCATCGACACATACCACAGGCGGCAATGCCTAAATGCTTCGATGCCGTGCAAATGCCCAAAGAAAGCCTCGTAAGGAATTGGTGACCTTCAGCAACAGATCCATTCTCTAGCAGCACAGGCTGTTGGTCAATGCCCCATTCTGTGCCTGGGTTGGTCTGTGCTATCTGGCGCAGAAGGCGAGGAGCCCAGTTGTAGGACTCTTTGAATGACCCGAATAACATCGTTAGGGCCTTCTGTTTTGCTCGCCACGCCAGATGGTACGGGATTACCATCCTGTATTTGCTCTGCATCTGGGCAATTATGGACTTTGGTGCTAGTTTGATGTCAGCTTCGATGACTCCAAGGATTTCCTGGGCTATGAATTTGGCATCCATGGAATTGTTAATGGTCATCACCACCTCGGCGCAACAGGTGTGCCGAGTGTAGCGTGAAATGATAAACTGGCTCTCATTCTTTGGTCGGTGCTTGCATACAGTGCAGGGCATTGTCCGATCTTAGCGCATCTAACCTCATAGAGTTCCGCCCGACTTTTTCACATAGTCTTTGTGGCCAGGTCATGATGGCGTAGCTGCTAATGAAGTGCACCACCTCGATTTTAGTGGGGAAGACCTGTTCTAGCTGTATATCGCCGGTTTGGGGACAGCTGGAAATATGTGAGTAATCAGCAATTACGCACTGATCCGCATCTAATTGGCGGAAATACGCGACAGCAGACCCCACATCATCCTCACCATCCTCTGTGCCTTCACCCGTGGCGTCAAGGCCTTCATCATCCATGACCTCCACATCGACCTCCTCTTCGACCACATTAACCCCGTGCTCTCCCCCCACACTCTCCTCTACTTCTGTAGTATGACCCCCAGATGACCCTCCCACCTCTAACGTGTTACCGGCAATACCAATGTCGCCCTCTACATGTAACACCCCGGCATTTACTATGCCTGAATGTTACCAAACATAAGCTAAACAACATCTAAATACCACATTTAACATCAAATTCCAGCAAAGGTGCATAGACTAAAAACCGAGATTTCGGCAGCACCTCCTTTGTTTTATCATGAATTTAAGAAACAGCAACAATAAAGCATTATATGGCAATAAGAGAAACATCTAAACAGCAATAAATAAAGTCTTAACGACAATAAAAGACTAACATCAAGCTCTTAAAGTTCCAAGTGTCAAACAAACAATAGAACTCTCATTAACCGAGCTAAGACTTAATTTAAAGGCCATCACACGCAATTTATTATCCAACTAAATGAATTGACTTGGGGAAACATTAAGGTGAAGCAACGTGTGAGCGTGTGACTATTCCCCTTTCCGCATGCCGTTCTCATGGTACCTAAAACAACAAGAAAACACAAGGGTGAGTTCGAAAACTCAGCAAGCATACTGCAATGGACAACAAGCATAACAACAAGTCAATAACATCTTTCAGCATGTATAACATCTCATTCATGAATACTTATCAATATCATCATCAATTTGTATGCGATGTAATGCATTGCTCCTGACCCTCTGGAACCTCATACCGGTATGGGAAGTACACACCCGTCGGTGTGCACCCTTTCCTCCCTTCCATCCCGAAGATGGAGGGTGCCTACTCGCTTCCAAACACCACGTGGATGGAATCACGACATAGGACTTACTCAATGGCGTTCGGATTAGTCATAACTTTCTCACCGACCTTGCCGGACTAGTTAAGACTTTCTCACCGCCCTCGCCCTATCTCATGACATGCATGCAACCATGCCAATTATCATATTCAATTCACATATTAACACATGGCATCATAATATGTAAACATGCTCATCATATCATATCAATTATTAACACATGGCAAGTGAACATATATCATGTAAACAATTCCATCTAATCACAACATGCAACCTACAACTCGCTATCCATCACAACACACTTGCCTCAAACACGTGCAACGGATTGGCGGGAAGAAGAGGGAACTCCCGGGGTCACACCACCTGCACATAGGCATCACACACTCACAATCATAACCTCAAAACAGTACACACGCCCCCATGTAACCCGACATTGCCAACTACTCGCAAAACCTAAAAACAGAGGTTCTGTCCCGGCGGGACAGCAGCCTTGCAAAAGGCATAACTTGAGTTCTGGGACTCCAAATCGAATAAACGAGTACACCGTCGCGAAGCTTAGGAAATTTCCCAACTTTTTCTAGTTATAGGGAAAGACTGATTCGGACTCTAAAATTGTTTAATCTACAGATTACCACAATCTGTTCCAGTTACGTCACAGATTTTTAGGCGCTCGGTAAAACAGCCATAACTTTCAAACGGCTGATCGGAAATTAACGTGCTTTACGTCCACGGAAAGATAATTAAATTATCTACAACTTCCTAGAAGTCCGTACGGTCTGATTCGGATTCTAAATCGACGGAAACTCGAACCCTAGTTCGACTGCTCAATCTGCCCGAAAACAGAAACGTGGACAAGTTTAGATCTAACCCAAATTACTTCAAACCAGCGCCTCCAATTGATCTAAAAACTTGATAAACACCCTAATAACAGTACCTAGATCATCCCCAAGGATCCCCAAGATCATACCTTTGCCCAAGCGCAAAACTCCAATCAATCTCCGCGAATCTCCTCGCGAATCGCTCCTCGCTCCACGTTCCTCGCTCCTCGCTCCTTGCTCCTCGCTCCTCGCTCCACGGGATGACTCCACAAGGTGCAGGGTGGGGAGGCCACCCTAGGGCAGCAAGGGGTGGAGGAGGTGGTGTGGAGGTGGAGGAAAGGGAGGGGGTGCGACGGTTTTGGGGGCTAGGGCTTAGGGGAGGGAGGGAGGAGAGGCGCAAGAGGGGAGGTGGGGCGCAAGGGGCTGAGGTGGGGCGCAAGGGGCAGGGGAGCCCCTTTTAACAGCCCTCAACCCAATCCTAGTCCGTTACGGAGTCCTAATCCATCCCACCAAAGCCCACCAAGGCCCAAAACTCCCGGGAAGGCCCAAAACCAAAACGGCCCTAAACGGCCCGGAAACGTTATTAACCCCGATCCTTATGATCTTAACCTTATTTCCACATCTCATACTGTATTTAACCTTATCATGCTCAATAATAAGGTTACGACACTCCGAGGTGTCACATTCTTCCTTCAACAGATTCGACCTCGAATCTAAACGCACCAACACGAAACCCAAAGAAACCAAAAGGTCGAATTTTCACATCACATACCGAGGCGAACAGCTCGGGATACTTCTCGCGCATGCGAGATTCCAGCTCCCAAGTCGCTTCTCTCGGCCTGATGTGACCACAGGACCTTGACAAACTTAAGCGTCTGTTCTTCATCACTCGCTCGACGTCCCAGAATTTCCACAGACGGGACTCGAAGGTGAGGTCCTCGCTGAAGCACTAATGGTTCCAATGGAACCACCAACTCGGATCGTGCAAGTATTTCCTCAACATCGAGACATGGAACACATCATGCACACCTTGCATGGATTCCGTAGCTCTAGGCGATAGGCCAACTCGCCAACTCGGGCGAGGATAGGAAAAGGCCCAACATACCTTGGGTGAGCTTTCCTTTGGTGCCAAACGCACCACACCCTTGGTGGGAGATACTGCAAGAGTACGCTTATCGCCCACCTCAAACTCCAAATCTCGCCGCCTCACATCGGCATAGCTCTTACATGCGCTCTGTGCTGCGAGAAGGTTTTGCCGAACCTCCGACACGCGATCAACAGTCTGCTGAACCCAATCCGGCCCAAGAATAGCTCTCTCGCCCACAGCATCCCAACAAAGCGGCGATCTGCACTTCCGCCATACAAAGACCTCATAAGGAAGCGAGGCCGGATCTTTGGAATGATAGCTGTTATTGTAAGCAAACTCTGCAAGGGGCAAATGGTCTTCCCAGCTACCCTTCCAAGCCATCACACAGGCCCTGAGCATGTCCTCCAAAGTTTGGATGGTACGCTCAGACTGCCCATCTGTCTGAGGTGAAAAGCGGTACTAAGGCACATTTGCGTACCCAAAGCACTCTGCAAACTCTCCCAGAACTTGGAGACGAACTTCGCATCCCGATCAGAGATAATGGTCTTGGGTACACCATGCAATCTCACAATCTCCCGCACATAGATGGGAGCCAACTCGCTCGCTGAATTGGTCGTGCGGATGGGAATGAAATGCGCCGACTTGCTGAGACGGTCCACCACAACCCAAACAACATCCTTGCCTCGTGGAGAACGAGGTAGACCAACCACTAAATCCATGGAGATGTCATCCCATGGCCACACAGAACCTCCAATGGCTGCAACAGGCCAGCGGGACGCTTATGCTCAGCTTTGATCTTCTGGCAAATCCCACAAGACGCCACAAACTTGGCAATATCCACTCTCATCCTTTTCCACCAGAAATTCTTCTTCAAGTCCCTGTACATCTTGGTCTCTCGGGATGGACCGTGTGCGAGTGCGATGAGCTTCACTCAGAATGTCTTCTTTCACTTGAGATTTACGGGGCACGCCTGACGGCCCTGAAACCTCAAAACTCCCGCATCATCAACGGTAAAGTCTCCCGACTTGCCATCCTCCAGCGTTTCCTCACCTGCTGGAGCAAGCGATCATCTTCTTTGTGCCTCCACTTTGCACGCTCGGGAATCGGACTCAAGAATCAATTGAGTTTCAGCTTGCACGGTCCCATAAGCGATGGGAGACTCCCAAGCGCTCAAAATCAGCAACAAGACAATCAACAACAGGGGCATTGTCTTGCGATCGAGAGCGTCGGCCACCACATTTGCCTTCCCGGATGATCTTGGATAGTGAGGTCATAATCCTTTATCAATTCTAGCCACCTCCTCGCCTCAAGTTCAAATCTTTACGAGTAAAGATGTACTTGAGGCTCTTGTGATCGATAAAAATATCACAAGATTCGCCATTACAAATAATGCCTCCATATCTTCAATGCAAACACCACGGCGGCTAGCTCAAGATCATGGGTGGGATAGTTCTGCTCATGCTTTTTCACCGCCTCGAAGCATAAGCAATCACCTTGCCATTTTGCATGAGCACACAACCAAGTCCCAACCGAGAAGCATCGAGAATAAACAGTGAAGCGCTTCCTGGTTCGGGAAGGGTAAGAACAGGAGCAGCCACTAACTTCTCCTTCAAAGTGCAGAAGCTGTGCTCACACTCTGCGATCCACTGGAACTTCATCCCTTTGTGAGTCACCGTGAAAGTGGCTTGGCAATGATAGAGAAATCCTGCACAAAACGCCGATAGTATCCGGCCAACCCAAGGAAACTACGCACCTCTTTGACATTGGAAGGCCTCTTCCAATCCAAAACTCGAGACTTTGCTAGGATCTACCGATACGCCCTCTGGATTGATGATGTGGCCAAGAAAACCCACTTCGAAATCCGAACTCGCACTTTTTCAGCTTAGCAAAGAATTGATTCTCCTCGGGTACTCAAAGACAAGCCTCAAGTGTCGCTCATGCTCCTCTTACGATTTAGAGTAAATCGAATGTCATCGATGAACACTACCACAAACTCATCAAGGTACTTGTGTAGCATACTGTTCATCGCCTCCATAAAGACAAAGGAGCATTAGTTAGTCCAAAAGACATAACTTTAAATTCATAATGCCCATACCTAGTGGAGAAAGCGATCTTCTCAATGTCCTGCTCCCTCACACGGATCTGATTATACCCCGATCAAGATCAATTTTGGAGAACACCTTTGCTCCTTGAGTTGGTCAAACAGATCCTCGATGCGAGGCAAAGGATACTTGTTTTTGACTGTCACTTGGTTAAGAGCACGATAATCAATGCACATACGCCAACTTCCATCCTTCTTCGAGGCGAAGAGGGCGGGTGCTCCCCATGGCGATACGCTACGCCGAATGAAGCCTTTGGCCATGAGATCCTCCAATCGCTTCTTCAACTCGTCTTGAAAAGGTCGAGCCAAGCGGTATGGAGAGATAGAAATAGGTCGAGTGCCGGAGCAAGATCAATACGAAACTCCACATTCCTCACGGGAGGTAGACCAGCAACTCGTCGGGGAACACATCAACGAACTCCTTCACTACAGAAATCTCCTCAATGGGAATCGAGGAAGATGGTTTCTCAGACAAGGTCATGAGGAAACCCATGACCTCAAACGCCGACCGAAAACAAACTAGTCAAAGCAAAGACAGGCCCGGAGGGTATACCACCCTGAAAGGTCAACTCTTCCCGGACGGGCCTCGCAAGGAAGCGTCTTCCGAAACAACAGATCTTAGCACGGCATGCGATGCAGCCAGTCCATGCCCAAAATGACATCAAAAGGAGCCAAGCTGGATCACCATGAGATTGGCAAAGAAAACCTCATCATCAATGGCAATGGTGCAACCAGGGCAAACCAAAGAACTAGCAATCAAACCCCAGGAGAATCGACTAACACGGACTCGGAAATCCATTGAACTCCCAACTTAGCTCTACTAGCAAACTCCGGCGACACAAAAGAATAGGATGCTCAGGAATCAAATAGAACAAAGGCATCAACGGAATCCACGAGCAGAGTAGGAAACCACCTCTGGATGCCGGTGACTCGGCGGTCGGCAAGCGTACACTCTGGTGGCGCCGGGACGAAGGAGCCCCGACTGGTGATGCCCCATCAAGGCTGGGGCGGAGGCAACAGCGAGGAGGAAGCCAGGCGGCTGCGGGCACCAAGACGCCGCTTGGTGGCGCCACGCAAAGGGTGGTGAGAAACAGAGGCGACCATCATGTGCACCGACCCTCTAGAAGACGCCCTGGAGTGGGAGGAGAAGGCACCGTCTCCCACTTGATGATGCTACCGGGTTCATCCGGCAGACTTCGCCCCATATGGCCGGCTTGCCAAAGTGGTTGCAACTCCCACCCAACCACACTCTGAAGCACGGTGCTCGCCACCGCACTTGAAGCACTTCATGCCTGCCGGGCACGGGGCCAACAGCCGCTCGCGAAGAATACGATCAGGCGACCCCATCTTAGCCCCCGAGGAGGAGCCCTGTCCTCCCTTGAACTTCTTGAAGGTGGGACGCCGAGAGGACCCACCTCCTCCACCAAAGGTCCTCTTCGGCCCCGCTTTGGGGCCGCAGAACCCTGAACCTCCCGGGTTACGCTTGTCCCGGAGAGCTCCAACTCGAGCTCCATGCCCTTCGCTTGCTCCACCACAGAGCGAAGTCACGAGGACGATCGCCCCATGACAACTCTGAACTCCTGGTTGAGGCCCCTACGGAACCTCCTAGCTTTCTCCCGATCGTCGGCTGCCACAGTGCACTGAAGCGCACCACGCCGTTGAACTCCTTCTCATACTCTGCCACCGACCTCTTTCCTCGGGAAAGAGTGGTCGAGTAAGCTCCATCCTCTCAAGGAAAGACTCAGGTGGAACTTGGCTCTAAGCGAGCCACAAAGTCCTCCCAGGTGATCGAACCTAGATCGGGGTTCTAGCGGCGAACCCTCCCACCAGATATCGGCTTGGCCCTTCAAATTGAAAAGCCACAAAGCGAGTCCGCTGAACCGAGGTCAACTCTAGGACCTCAACCGCCTCTCCATGTACCGCAGCCAATCTGCGGATGGATCGGCGTTCTGCTCGTCCGAAAGTGTCAAGACGGAGGGACATCCACTCCGGAGACTCATCCTCGGCTCCGGTGCAGCGAGGGCAACAACAGGGGCCGCTGCAGGGGAGGCACAACAGCGAGGGGCTGCCCGCTAGCTGGCGCAGCTCTGAATCTCCTCTGCAGAGCCTGGACTAAATCTTCATTGGCGGCGGGCACCCTTCCCGACCGCACTGGTGGAAGCTCCTCTGAGCTGGCCCACGAGCATTAAGCGAAACGCTACCCTCAAGAACAGACTCCTCAACTCCTGGGAGCCTCGCCCCTGGCCTCCACGACCACGGCGTCCACGGCCTCTACCCTCGGCATGGCTGCTAGGCAGACAACCACCCAAACACCAAAGCACACAATCAAGATCATAGATCAAACGACATCATAAGCATATTCCTTATCACATAATCAAGCGCGATGCATTGATGAACCAAAACCCATCCTCTTTGTGCAACCAAGTGTGTCGATTTTAGATTAGTTATACCACTTTTACAAGTTTTAACGTTGCTATCCTATAACAAGGTTTTAGTTAGAACCTAAGCCATGTTTCTAAGTTATTCCACATCACATTTTAGTTGTACCCTATAGCATGACACTAAAAATTCACATTCCAAGGACCTACAGCCCGCTCTGATACCAACTGTAACACCCCGGCATTTACTATGCCTGAATGTTACCAAACATAAGCTAAACAACATCTAAATACCACATTTAACATCAAATTCCAGCAAAGGTGCATAGACTAAAAACCGAGATTTCGGCAGCACCTCCTTTGTTTTATCATGAATTTAAGAAACAGCAACAATAAAGCATTATATGGCAATAAGAGAAACATCTAAACAGCAATAAATAAAGTCTTAACGACAATAAAAGACTAACATCAAGCTCTTAAAGTTCCAAGTGTCAAACAAACAATAGAACTCTCATTAACCGAGCTAAGACTTAATTTAAAGGCCATCACACGCAATTTATTATCCAACTAAATGAATTGACTTGGGGAAACATTAAGGTGAAGCAACGTGTGAGCGTGTGACTATTCCCCTTTCCCGCATGCCGTTCTCATGGTACCTAAAACAACAAGAAAACACAAGGGTGAGTTCGAAAACTCAGCAAGCATACTGCAATGGACAACAAGCATAACAACAAGTCAATAACATCTTTCAGCATGTATAACATCTCATTCATGAATACTTATCAATATCATCATCAATTTGTATGCGATGTAATGCATTGCTCGACCCTCTGGAACCTCATACCGGTATGGGAAGTACACACCCGTCGGTGTGCACCCTTTCCTCCCTTCCATCCCGAAGATGGAGGGTGCCTACTCGCTTCCAAACACCACGTGGATGGAATCACGACATAGGACTTACTCAATGGCGTTCGGATTAGTCATAACTTTCTCACCGACCTTGCCGGACTAGTTAAGACTTTCTCACCGCCTCGCCCTATCTCATGACATGCATGCAACCATGCCAATTATCATATTCAATTCACATATTAACACATGGCATCATAATATGTTAAACATGCTCATCATATCATATCAATTATTAACACATGGCAAGTGAACATATATCATGTAAACAATTCCATCTAATCACAACATGCAACCTACAACTCGCTATCCATCACAACACACTTGCCTCAAACACGTGCAACGGATTGGCGGGAAGAAGAGGGAACTCCCGGGGTCACACCACCTGCACATAGGCATCACACACTCACAATCATAACCTCAAAACAGTACACACGCCCCCATGTAACCCGACATTGCCAACTACTCGCAAAACCTAAAAACAGAGGTTCTGTCGGCGGGACAGCAGCCTTGCAAAAGGCATAACTTGAGTTCTGGGACTCCAAATCGAATAAACGAGTACACCGTCGCGAAGCTTAGGAAATTTCTCAACTTTTTCTAGTTATAGGGAAAGACTGATTCGGACTCTAAAATTGTTTAATCTACAGATTACCACAATCTGTTCCAGTTACGTCACAGATTTTTAGGCGCTCGGTAAAACAGCCATAACTTTCAAACGGCTGATCGGAAATTAACGTGCTTTACGTCCACGGAAAGATAATTAAATTATCTACAACTTCCTAGAAGTCCGTACGGTCTGATTCGGATTCTAAATCGACGGAAACTCGAACCCTAGTTCGACTGCTCAATCTGCCCGAAAACAGAAACGTGGACAAGTTTAGATCTAACCCAAATTACTTCAAACCAGCGCCTCCAATTGATCTAAAAACTTGATAAACACCCTAATAACAGTACCTAGATCATCCCCAAGGATCCCCAAGATCATACCTTTGCCCGAGCGCAAAACTCCAATCAATCTCCGCGAATCTCCTCGCGAATCGCTCCTCGCTCCACGTTCCTCGCTCCTCGCTCCTTGCTCCTCGCTCCTCGCTCCACGGGATGACTCCACAAGGTGCAGGGTGGGGAGGCCACCCTAGGGCAGCAAGGGGTGGAGGGAGGTGGTGTGGAGGTGGAGGAAAGGGAGGGGGTGCGCCTGCGGTTTTGGGGGCTAGGGCTTAGGGAGGGAGGAGGGAGGAGAGGGGCGCAAGAGGGGAGGTGGGGCGCAAGGGGCTGAGGTGGGGCGCAAGGGGCAGGGGAGCCCCTTTTAACAGCCCTCAACCCAATCCTAGTCCGTTCACGGAGTCCTAATCCATCCCACCAAAGCCCACCAAGGCCCAAAACTCCGGGAAGGCCCAAAACCCCGAAACGGCCCTAAACGGCCCGGAAACGTTATTAACCCCCGATCCTTATGATCTTAACCTTATTTCCACATCTCATACTGTATTTAACCTTATCATGCTCAATAATAAGGTTACGACACTCCGAGGTGTCACACTACAGGCACCGACGAGGTTGCCCCTATGCCTTCCTCCTCGCCTGATTGACGTGGTACCATCTCAGCGTACACACCAATCTGAAAAGATTCATCCACGGACTTTGTGACGTACAGGTCCCAGGAATTTCTGTTTCGAAGCTCCCACAGGTTGCACACTACTTGTGCGCTGTTCGGCACCAAACGGGGCCGAACCGCTTGTAGGCGCAGTTTATATCTTCTCCGGTCTATACCTATTTTTTGAGCTACTATCCCTATCAGGTCTTTAGGTCCAATAGGAAGATCTATTGCGGCCTGCGTGTGCGTACAGCTCTGCATGCTAACAAAAGGTCCGCGCACTACTGTGGGAGCATCTCCGTAGTAAATATGCACTGTTGTAGCCATCGAAATCTGTCCATGCGTCATTAAATTTAATTGCGTTATTTAGTAATACATGATAGCATGCAGAACAAAAGTGTATTATTATGTAAGCCATTATTTCACACAAAAAAAATTATTAAACTTGATCATTTCCTGATGTACTAATGTTCATCACACAAACCATTTTTCCCACTCCATGTTCGTGGGTCATTTCAAGTCCAGAATTTTACAAACTTTTATACTAAGTTAATGGATAAGTTTCCCTCCGTCAGTACAAATTTTAGCTTAAAATTGTTTACGGTTATTTTATAACAATTCTAACATTATTTCACAGTAAAATTTATTCGGTTTTTTATTTGCGTAAGGGTTTAGATGGACATATTAAATTTAGGATTTTTTACTAGAAGTGTGAGTCTACATGATAGTTGTACCATAAAAATTTCAGGACAAGAATCATAGTATTTATTTTCTTAGAATTCTTTTACTACCTTTTGCAGAATTTCAAAACTGCAATGATTAAGTGAAAATAAAGCTAAACTACTTATTAATCTTTACAAATTTTACTAACTGAGGATAATGGTAAGACCTAGTTACAGTACAAAATTTTGAGGTCTACACTAGACCTCGTAAACACCGTACAACTTAATTAAGTCCAATTATTTCATTTCAATAGACACGAACGTAAACTAATAGCATGTAATACTACGTACCACTCAACCACCTTCCAAAGAAACAAGCAACTTAATTTAATAGCATCAAATATAACATTTAAAATTATTACTAAAGATTTAACCATTGCTAATTACCTTCACAGGGTTTTTTTAATTATTACCAAATAAACATGATTTTTTAATTACATGAAATAATAACAGGGTGTACAACACAAAATTACCTTCACAACACCGAACAGATAGACGCTCCTACAATAAGTCCTTGTCTCGTCCACCAAAGCACCTTGCAATTTATTTACGTTAAAATATTAATTTATGTATGCACCAACCACTGAAAGTAAAAACCTACCTCACATGCATCAAATATAACGATGCTACGTATTACTACTGGATTAATAACTATGCTAAAATAATTTCTTATCAACACCCCTACCACAACAATTCTTGCATTAATAGGCATTAAATTTCTTATCACTACAGCTCAAAATCTGGTCCTTCCATTTCATTTACATAAAATTATGTCCTAATTAGCAAATATGCATGTTTATTTCCAAAATTATTTACGGTTATTTTATGACTATTCTAACATTACCTGCAGCACAGTACAAATTAGATGGACCTATTAATTTTTTCAATTTTTACTGGAAGTGTGAATCTACATGATAGTTTTACCATAAGCCTTAAATTATTTACAGTTATTCTATAACAACTCTAACATTTCGTGCTGCACAGTTCAATTATTTCGGTTTTTGATTTTTGTATGGGTCTGGATGGACATATTAATTTTTGAAATTTTTACTGCAAGTGTGAATCTACATGGTAGTTTCACCATAAAAATTTTAGCCTTAAATTATTTACGGTCATTTTATAACAATTCTAACATTACCTGCTGCACAATTTAATTATTTCGGTTTTTGATTTTTTTAAGGGTCTAGATGGACATATTAATTTTTCAAATTTTTACTGCAAGTGTGAATATACCAGATAGTTCTAGAATAAAAATTTTAGCCTAAAATTTTTTACTGTTATTTATAACAATTCTAACATTACCTGCTGCACAATACAATTTTTTCGGTTTTTGATTTTTGTAAGGGTTTAGATGGACATATTAGTTTTTGAGAGTTTTACTGGAAGTGTGAATATACATTATAGTTTTACCATTAAAATTTTTGCACATGAATCACATTATTTATTTTCTTACAATTTTTTTACTACTTTTTGCAGATTTTGAAAACTGCAATGATTAAGTGAAAAAAAATAGCTAAACTACTTCTTAATTTTTAAAAATTTTACTGACTGAGTATAATGGTTATAGTAAAAATTTCGAGGTCTACAGTTCTATCCATAATTCTCCTTAATTCTATTATTATTTAGGTCAGCTTTAACTTTTACTGCCAAAAAATTAATCACTTCATGGTTTAATGATGTTCACACTGTTTTTCACCATCCTAGGTCATCATCCAGGGTACTTTAGGGTTAGACATAATTTACTAAGGTAATTCTTTTTACTTTACCGTTTTACCATTTCTTATTTTCTATTTTTCCTTACTTTTATCTATTCCAACAATCATTTCCATCGTCCAACAATTCAATAAATACATGCAATATCATAAAATACAACAAAGAAATTATTTCATATTTTAATATTCCATTATAAGCTTTTTATTAATTTGATGATGTTACAACACAGCACGGTGGAAAGATTTGCCAAAACAAACATTATTTTTTAATTACATGAAATAATAACAGGGTGTACAACACAAAGATTAAATTACCTTCAGAACACTGAACAAATAGACACTCCTACAATAAGTCCTTGTCTCGTCCACCAAAGCACCTTGCAATTTATTTAAGTTAAAACATTAATTTATGTATGCACCAACCACTGAAAGTAATGCATGCAGTAAAAACCTAGCTCACATGCATCAAATAAAAACCTAGCTCACATGCATCAAATATAACGATGGTACGTATTACTACTGGATTAATAACTATGCTAAAATGCCTTCCACTACAGCTCATAATCACCTTCCATTTTATTTACTTAAAATTATGTCCTACTTAGCAAATATGCATGTTTTTTTTCAAAATTAATAATATTGACGTTTTCTAAACAATAACCGTACTCTGCATGCATTAATAGGCATTAAATCAATTAAAAACTTATTCACAAAATCGCACTATATTACTAAACCTGATTAACTTTTCATGTAAATTCTCGTATTAGTCAAATGTAAATAGATGATATAAATCATAACAAGAGAGCACCTCAGAGAGCGGAGTAAGAACAACAGCGCTGTGAGATCCAGATCGTTGCACCTAACAGTTTATTTACATAAAATAATATAATAATTAGCAAATGTAAATACATGATACATACAATAAACTGAGAGAGCACCTCAGCGTACCTGACAGAGCGGAGTGAGAATGACGAGAGAGCAAGGCGTTGCCTGGAGCACAACCTCTTATATAGACGAATGAGTGATTTTTTTTGTGTGATTATATTACGTTAAGCGAGTCATTTCTTACTAATTAGTAGTTAAGATAGTCGTTAATTAATCAAATAACAAAACGACACACTACTTTCGGTGCCACCCCATGTGCATGCACTCAGTGATCGGCACCGACACTCACGGGCGAAGTGCATGCAATCAGTGATCGGCACCGACACTCACGGGCGAAAGCCATCTGCATGTGCGAATCTCCCTTTCCGCCACCTCCCATGGCTTCCGCCACTCCAGCCGGCCGAAACCAGCCGCTTCCGCCACCTCCCATGGCGGAAGCCACCTCACACGGCGGAATCCCCCCTTCCGCCACCTCATATGGCGGAAGCCAGTCCATCTGGCGGAAATCAGTGATATTCAACACATTTCGTTTTACTACAGGTTATTTTGCCAATTTCATTTTATCTGTAGTTTATTTCATCAATTTTTCCCCCTTGGTCATGCCACCTCGACGCTCGCTGCTTTGTCGCCTCGCCCGTCTTGAAGCTCGGCCGAACCACCCTATTGCCTGTAAAGCTTACCCAGGTCGCTCCTTGACCCCGGTTGTTGTTCCTAGAAACCCCTCCAGCCCGTCCATCACCCCATAAAATATCTTGGTATTCCCTTGCATTATGAAAAGCTTAAGTGAGAAGATTTTCAACTTTTAATTGACAAACTTATGAAAAGAATTGCACATTAGAGAGGCAAGCTGCTCTCATTTAGTGGCAGATTAACTTTGATTAAATCTTGTTTAGCTAGTATTCCTTTATATTTGTTGTCTTTCTTCAAATTTCCTAAGTGGGCTCTGGATATTATTAATTCTCATATGGCAAACTGTTTGTGGAATGATTATGAAGGTCATAGTAAATTGCATTTAGCAAATTGGCAATTAGTTTGTATGGCAAATGACTTTGGTGGTTTAGGTATTCCAAATATCAGGGATATGAATATGTGTCTGCTGGCCTCTTGGATTAAAAGACTTTATTCCTCTAAAGATAGCCAATGGGAGAGGCTGGTAAATTTTAAATACAAAACTAGAAATCCTAATGTTTTTCTTTGTAAATCTGATCATAGCTCTATATTTTGGAAAGGTGTTATGTGGGCAATGGAAGCCACCAAGTTTGGCTATCGTTGGACGAATTTTTTTTTTAAATAATACTTTTTTTAAACTGAATTGCGTTTTTAATATACGGAATAAAAATTTTGCAAAAATAATATGTGGTCGCCAAGCCGTACGGCGAATACCCTATTTTCGCCATATGGTATGGCGAATACCCTATTTTCGCCATATGGTATGGCGAAAATACCCTAATTACCTGATTAAAGTCGATTAACCATCGGTTGTTTGGTTAAGGCAATTTTCGCCAAACCATATGACGAAAATAGTATTTTCGCCGTACCATATGGCGAAAATACCCTATTTTCGCCAAACCGTATGGCGAAAATAGGGTTTTCGCCATACCGTTCGGCGAAAATAGCCTTGATTCCCGTGTAGCAGATTAACTGCGGATTTAGTGTATCGTCGCCACACGGTTCGGCGAAAATTGGGTATTCGCCGTAGGGTATGGCGAAAATAGGGTATTCGCCGTACGGTCTGGCGATTACATATTAATTTTGCAATTTTGATTTTTCGAGTATTAAAACCGCAATTCCTTTTAAAAAAAGTATTATTTAAAAAAAATTTCATCGTTGGATTGTAGGTAACGGTAACAAGATCAGATTTTGAGAAGATATTTGGTTTGGTTCATCTTGTTTCGCTATCCAATTTTGGGATCTTTATGTGCTTGTAAATGAGAAAGGTTAGACTATTGCGAAAATTTGGGATGGTTCTAATCTTAAGTGCACTTTTAGAAGATCTTTTTCTGAACACATGATGATTAGATGGTTTGAATTGGTTGAAGTGGCTAATAGTATAAAGTTAAATAAGGACGAAGATGCGTTAGTTTGGCAATTTAGTAGTAATGGAATGTACTCTACCAAATCTTTGTATGCTATTATCAACTTCAGAGGTGTTGTTCCTGTTTACATTCGGAAAAATTGATAAAATGCCACTCTCCAGAAGTGGCTTCGCTAAAAATGCCACTCCGCTGTCGTTGACAGGCGGGACCATCTGTGTGTATGACAGTGGGCCAGAGTGGCATTTTAGCGATGCCACTTCTTGAGAGTGGTATATGCGCTAATGGCCCGTTTACATTCCCGCTGTATGGAAATTGATTGTTCCCCCAAAGATTCACTTTTTTCTGTGGCTCCTTTCTCATAACAAAGTGATGACCAAAGACAACTTACTAAAAAGAGGGATAGACAAAGGAAAAAAATTGCAGTTTTGGTGATGAGTGTGAGTCTGTTATCCATCTGTTTTTCGAGTGTGTGATAGCTAAAAATATTTGGAGTCTAGTTGGAGACTTCTTTGAATTGAATGTAGGTTACAATTTTGAATCTATAGCTCGGTTATGGTTGAGTAATAAGAAAAGCACTGCTATTAATACGATCGGTGCGGCAGTTCTATGGAGTATATGGAAGAGTAGAAATAACATTATTTTTGCTTCATAGGTTTGGTCAGATGTAAAAGCTTTATGGAGAGGATTACTCATCATGTTGAGGAATTGGAGGCCACTGTTCAAGAAGGATATGTTGATCCAGATGGACCAGTTCTGCAAAAACCTGGAGGAAAGGATTCAATATCCACTTCCGCTGCCAATACCATTGGGGACGATAAGGAACTAAAGGCGCTGACAATCTGAAATATGTTCCTGTTGTTTTACTACTCTTTGCTTGATCTTTTAGAGTCATCTATCGTTTTTGTAATGACTTTTAAATTTCTGGTGACCCGAAGATGTTTTGATCAGATCTGTTTTTTGTGGATCTTATTGTACTCTTGCTCAGTTTCTTTGTAAAAAGGAACTGGGGTATCAAAAAGTTGATACCTCTTAATAAAAAAAAATCACCCCAATTGCCGAGCCCTCTCCCCATTTCCACCATTGCCGTGAGTTGATGCTCGGAGACCGAAGGACAATCCGGACGGCCAGCTCTTCGCTCATTGCACCACTCCCAAATTAACCCAGCATAGAGCATCATCACAAACCCCCGAACAAATATCCTAGCGCAATTGGAGAGCTCCACTACTGAGCCGTCGCCGCCACAGGAGCCCGCCACCGCCGCTCCCTCTCGCCGCGCTGCCTCCTCAAGGCCACCTCGGCCCCGGCCGAAAGTTCCCTTGGCTTCCCCTCGGCCCCTTGAAGCTCCTCCGCCCACCGGCCACCCGTCTCCGGCCTCCCTCCGCCGGCCCGACGTGCCGCTGCCGCCGCCTTCGCCTTGCCTCGCGGCCAGCCCTGTAGAGCGGCGTCGAGCCCCTCTGTCCGCGCCCGCGAGACTCCCTCGGCCTCCCTGCACCTCGCCGGACCACCGACTGGCCAGCCGGCCTTGGTGCTCTCTCGCTCCGGCCAGGCGCACCAGAGCTGCCGCCGTAAGCCCCCCCCCCCCCCCCCCCTGCTCTGTTTCTTCTTTCCAGTAGATGGATACCGAATGGATGAGGACTAGTGACGCTAGAACCTTATGCATTTCTATGGCAGGTGGGACCGACTGGTCTGGACATAAAGTTTGCTTGGCCAAGTTCCCGTAGAGAGGTAAAAATGATGAGAGTGTATAGGCATCATTCGGATGCTTTTGTCCCAAAAAAACATCTAAACTTTGGACCGTACGATCAAAATATACATCCGTAGGATCAACCCATCTCGAATTCAGGGGGGGTGTACATTGATCTGAAAGCAAATCCAATGGTCAGAAATTTAGATGATGGTTGCTAAAGAAAATATCCAGATGAAACTTATCAAAACCCAAAATGATAACACTCTTAGCTAGCTTTTGCTTATTAAGTGGCATGAAGGATCAACTACATGAATGTTTAATTAAATAGCTAGTCCAGAACTCAAAGTCAGAAGAAAAACCCTTAACCATTGTAACTCAACTCCAATTCAAAAGGCAATTATAATTTAATTAATTTTTAAATCTAAATGCATATAGGTAGTATTTAATCAAGCTCAATTAACCTTGTTTAGGTATGCACGTATAATCGACAAACACCAACACATGGAAGTAGTGCTTTAGCATGATAATGGGATATGCCGACTCACTTTTAATATCCGAAATTTTCAGCATAAAATACCAAATACCAAATTTAAAACAAGCTTTAGTTGATCATATCCTTAGTAAGGATTTAACTAGATGAGTATAGTTCAAATAGTGCCCTAATCAGGAATTAGTCTAATTGACCCGACCCAATTTAATCGGTCGTCAAAAATCAAATGCCAACACCTTAAAAACTTAGAAGATCCCAATTTGCCTAGTCTTCAAATATAACTTTGAGCATAATATAGACTCCATGTCGTTATTATATCTTTATGTGTGCGATCTTTGTTTTAGAAATGATATAGGTTCAGACTATTTATTTGGCCCGAACTAAGTTCCTAAATAGTTTATCTTATCAAGTATAGGAAATTATCATATACGTTTTCTCAAGTAAAATAATAAGATATAGAACCAACTGGAATATGCGCTATAAATCCAAACCATCTAGTATGGTAGGAATCATCATGATTAGTTCAAATCTTTATTATATCCTTTACGCATATACAATCTTTATTTAACATGTTAGGTCCAGATCAACTATTCCTGTAAAAACAAATAACGTTTAGCTTAATTTGAACCCAGTTTATATATAGCTTTACCACTTATGTTAAAAAGACCAACATCGCATAAACTCCTCCAAATAAATAATAACATGAGTAAACTAATTGATATGTGCTCTACAGGTCTAAACCACCTAATGCAGTCATCACAATAAGTTATAATTTTGTACTTAGCCCCTTGATTGAAATATGCTTTCATGTAATAACTATACTTAAGATCCAATATGTAAAAACAAATAGATATAAATAAAATGACATAAGTGGGTGTTGAATCATGCAGAACTGATCCCAAGACAATCTTAGGACCAAGGTCATATTAATCTACAAAGATCTAATTCAAATCAGGTTCATAATAATTTTTCATGTTCCTTACATACCAAATGTTAATAACTTTTACAAGTAAAGTTTAAAATACGTGGAACCAACTTTAAAACACTCTTAGCGATACCCCCAACTAGTTTATGAAAAATGGTTAAAGGAATCTTTAAGATGTAGCCGCAAATGTAAAACAAAAATTGAATAGTTATCGCGTAGATTTTAGTAACACTTAAGCCTTTTCGGTAGCCCGTAGAATATATCGTCTAAATGAGGATATTAAGAAGAATGGCCTAGAATCACTCTTTAATATATGGACTACCACATTATGAGAAAATATTTAATCTACTTCTTGCTTTGCATCTAAATCCTATTAGAGCAAAACCCCTAAGTATTATGGTTATCGGCAACGCATGTTATAATTAGTTAAGCGTAGAATGATCTTTAGCTAAAATACTTATAACGTAAAAATCATCTGAAAACTGTGTAGGATCGACCCGTAACTCTAATCCAGTAAGCGCAACTTTAATACTTGAGGGTCGATACTATCCGGAACTCGAGGACGGTACTACCGAAAGTCAGTAATACCACAATCCGAGAGTCGGTACTGCGAAAACACGATAAGTGCTTTAGCTAATATTTTAATTCTATTAACCTAAACAATCTTAGCTTCTTGAATTCGTAAAACAAGAATAAAGAGTTCATAAAAGTGGGAAACGATGTAGCCTAGACCGTTAATAAGAAATACAAATGAAAAGATAGATTATAACGCAACTGTAACCCTAAATCACTCCTGTTTTATGTGATGGATTTATATTTGATTTTTTTTTCTCTGTATTCTTTCTGCCCTTATTGGAATTTCTCTTTTGCTATGTATCACGGTATGACGAGTAGCACCTGACGTAATCGATGGTATCGCTACCAAGTCTAAGTGCGTACTCGACAACAACTCCGATCTCGGCGACATCACAAGTTACGACTTCGATCACTTCAAGCTGCGACTTCAATTTTGTTGTATACAACGGATAGCAAGGCAAGCCCCTTTGATGACATTGATCCCAAATGTTCAGAAATTCCTTTGTCAATTTTTTCATGCATGCTCTATGTTTTATAAAATGTTATTTTGGGTTATGGCAGATATCACTTTCATTATGGGATTTCCTTAATCAATGTTGCCATGTGAACCTTGATGTAACACCCCGGCATCTAGTATGCCTGAATATTACCAAACATAGACTAAACAATATCTAAATACCATGAATAAAGATAAATTACAGCAAAGGTGCAAATGCTAAAACCGAAAATTTCGGTAGCATCTCCTTTGTTTTTTCATGGATTGAAGCAATAGTAATAATAAGGCAAGATATAGTATGATATGAGACATCTAAAACAGCAATAACAATTGATATAGCATCACTTATGTCTAAAATAGGGAAATCAACCATTCTACAAATTATAACGAATCAAACGATGAACTTAAGCTCAAAACCAAGCCATACACCAAGTTTCATGACACTATTCTTATTATCATGACTCCAAATGATTAAACTGTCTATAAGTGTGAAGCTACGTGTATAAGTGTAGCTAATGCCCTTTCCCGCATGCCGTTTTCATGGTACCTAAAAACAACATAAAACACAAGCGTGAGTTCATCACTCAGCAAGTATATTGCAATGGAACATAAAGAACAGTTCAATGTTAACATCGCTATACATCATGCTTAGTATCATAATCATGTCCAAATCTCAGTATACACATCCCATCACCATCATCATGTATGCAATGCAATGCAATGCACATGTCTCCTTGAAGCACATACCGGTATTGCCGAGTGCACAACCGCCGGCGTGCACCCTCTTTCCCCTTCCATTCCGTAGACGGAGGGTGCCTACTCTTCGCTTCCATTCACAACCGTGAATGGAATCACGAGGTAGGACTTACTCAATGGTGCTCTGGATTAGTCATAACTTTCTCACTGACCTTACCGGACTAGTTATGACTTTCTTACCGACCAGGACAGTTCTCATGCCATGTATGCAATTATGCCATAAACATAAACAACTTGCACATAACCTTAACTAATCATTGCATAGCATCGTAATAATCCATTTTCATCATATCATGGGCAAACACTAATCATGGCTAGATAGCACATCATGTAATCAATTTGCATCTAATCAAGACTGGCAAACAAACAACACGCTACATATTCCAATACACTTGCCTTAACCACGGGCGATGGATTGGCGAGATGATGAGAGCACTCCCGAGGTCACATCACCTGCACAAAGGTTCAATACACTCAACCATATGCACACAAGACCACACAAGAACACTTAGTTAAACTGACTTGGCGATCTACTCCCAATACCCAAAAACAGAGGTTCTGTCCAACGGGACAGCAGTTTTCGGAAGGCCATAACTCGGGCTTAACAACTCAAAATCAGATAAATGAGTACATTTTCTCGAAGCTTAGGAAATTTCCTAGCTTTTTCTAAGTATTGGGAAAAGCTGATTCGGCCTCTAAAATTGACTAATCTACAAAACATTACGTTCTGTCCCAATCACGTCACAGTTTTGAACATGTTCGGGAAAACAGCCATAACATTCAAACGATTGGGCGGAATTGGACGTTCTTGGTGTCCAATTAAAGGTAATTCAATTACCTACAACTTCTTCAACAGGTGGACGACCAAATTCCAATTCTAAAATTGCAAAAATTCAAACCCTAGGTTGTGTGCCCAATCTGCCCGAAACAGAACACTATGCAGCACCACTTTTCGATCTAAAAGCACCAAAACATCCTCTAGCACAGCACCTAGTCCATCCCCAAGGATTACCCATAGCCATACCTTCGCCCAACGAACAACGAACGTCGAATCTTCTCCCGGTTCCCCCGATCTTCTTCCTCGCGCCGAAACCGCCGGATCTCCTCGTCGCGGAGCTTCCCGATGGAGAGAACAGCAGGGTGGCGAGGTGAGGAGCTCTCCTAGGCCAGCAAGGAGGGTGGAGAGGAGAGGGGAGGGGTGGTGGCGCAAGGGGGAGGAGGCGAGGGGGCGCACGGAATGGAGGTGGTGGGGGCGGTGGCTAGGAGGGGAAAAAGAGGAAGGAGGCGCATGGGGGGGGCTAGGCGCAAGGGGCAGCAGGGTGCTGCCCTAATCCTCCCCCCACTTGGGCCTTAGGCCTCCCACCTCCGGCCCAAGAGGTTCCCCCTAGCCCACGAGGCTCCCCCAAGCCCAAAACTTCCCCCGGAAGGCCCATTTCCCCCCGAAGGCCCAAAACACGAATTAACCTCAAACTGTAAAGTTTTACTCTCCAATTTCATATTTTATATTGTCTCAACATTCCGTAGTGTCACATTCTACCCCGTTCAACAAGATTCGACCCCGAATCCAAGACACGCCACTACGCCAAACAAACAACACAAAACATCCACGCAAAGACTCAAACCGAACCAAACGACAAGCAAATTTCCAAAACCAACACTTAGCGAGAAAGAGCTGACTTAGCTTAACTGGGTGCAGCCTCTCACAGCTCGACCTTTCAATCCAAATTCCCATCCACAATCCTCGATTTCACCCACTAAAGGCTTAATCAAATTATTACACCCGAATCCTCACGTCAAACCCTTCATACTACTATCACAACCAACCTGATGAACTCAGAACAACTTCTCTTTTCAAGTTCATTCACAAAACCCTAATTTCATTTCTCAACCAGTCTACCACATCTCATTAATCTCAAGATGACACAATCAAAGCGAGTCACATCTCTTTTAACAACCTCTCTACCAATAAATCACCAATGGTATCTTATTAATGACTAGGGTTACATGAACCACCAAAGAATCGATTACACAAAATCCCATCTCTTCCAATTATTTGACCCTTTTCACAAAGAATCAAAATTAACCAATGTCATCTACATACATAGCCCACAAAGGCAATAGTTTTTTTTTCATTTCGACTACAAACCACGTTATTGACATTCTATCATCTCCCGGGCATATCCCATAGCCAAGGACAACAACTAGGACAAAAGTTCGCGACATAACAATTTACATCATAATTTCTATAACCTTCGCTACCATCGAACGGTACTCTCAACAATATTTAAACCACGACATCAAACAACCTCCATCATAACCCACCTTTATACCACTAATGTACAACGCCTAGCCCAAGCTAGGGCTGTCAATAATTACCAAACCACAACTGGTTCTTTTCCTAAGAGGGTCTCACCCTCACATTTTCTTACTCAAATACATCCAAGCCCATGGATATATTCCTTTAGCAAACTCATCTAGTCCGTAAACCCTTCTATTCTTATTCCTAACTAGAATGCCAACACCATAGCAATTCTCTTTAGTCGGATGAACCACATTCATCAACAGAAACCCAATGCACCACAAATCACTTTGGAAAGAATTCGGGAACATCCCAAAGATCACTCTTTTTCTTTGCCAAAGTCAAGTCGCAAAGGAAAAACTCAAATCTCAAATGAAGGCGATACATTTCGCATCTTGGAGCACTCAAACAAAAGAGAGACTCCACGCAATTTTTTGACAGAAGTTATTAACTAATGACAACTCAATCCGCTTTCACCACAGCTAAACCTTTCATTTTAACCAAAATCAACATTTTTGGAAGAGAAAACTGATTCTCAAATCACAAAAAAGGGTCCACAACTGCCACAAAACTCTCAAAGAAAAAGGGAAACTCAAATCCCTTACATAACATAACCAAAATACCAACATTTATCCATTCTTTCTTTTCATGCTAGAGAGCAATGGAAATCTCGATTCATGACATGGATGCAAACTTTTCAAGAGCACTCCGGATTAGTCATATATCCATATATGACTTTCTCACCGACCTGGCTCATCACTCCGGATTTTTTTTCAGAAGAGAACATCAATTCTCAAATCAAACATCTACACCCACAACCGCTACAAATTCTCTCAAAGAGAAAGGGAGGCTCATTCCCAAAAGAAAACACTTCACCAGCAAAATCACTCATGGAACATTCATAAGATCCACCTTTTTAAAGCACTTGCAAACACCGCACACATTTTCCAAATAAAGTCAACTCTAGTCACAATAGAGTTACAAGTTAAGTGCTTAACTCCAGGGTTTCCAACACAACCCACCATGTCCATTTACTTCCTTTACATATGATTTCCAAAGATAATTTAGTTGAACGCGAAAGAGCGCGATCCACTCAAAACTTTTGGGTGAAAATCCATACTCATAGTCTAAGCTAAACATATTTGCCAAACCAAAGATTTGCATGATTCAATAACATACAATATTCCGGAATCCATCGGCCGGTTACTTCCAAAACTACTATTTCATCCATATTTCCAATCGTCTAAGTCAAATTCGTAACTTGACAAGATGCCACTTACCCAGGGGGAATCTATTGCACACTAATCAAGACGCCTTAACAAAAGGGTAGGCACTCCCAAAAAATTTATACATTCATTTAGATCCGTAAACCTTTAAAAGAAGGTTCGACTCGAATCCCACCATTTTTTTTCGCATTCCAACACTCTTAGCCATTAAGGATATCATAATCACCAAATCTTGAGAAGTCTAACACTGTTGAACACAAGTTACAACATCTAATCTTTGATAAAAACACCTCCTACTAATCATGTACCCACCACCGGTCATATGATCATCAAACTCTATCCTTGTCTATCTTATAACAATCAACAAGGAGAACCACGTTCTCACAACTGCACGACGAACTTGCTAGTTACCTCAACATATGACTCACGTCAACTACTTCTTTTGGTCTACCAACCACTATGACTCATCATTCATAAAACTGTTTATCCCAAGCTTAAAACACATCTCTTCATCACTTATTTCCGCATAAACAATAAATGCCTCTCGCACAAACCATAAGGTACTTACTCAATATCCCTAATTCATTCAACCAATGAATAATTCTAGCCACTCAATACAATCTCCATTAGACATCTTTCATAACTACGGATCCCAGACAGACATCTGTCAAGGACAATTTCAACCTTTCCTACAATCATTCCATGTCCCTATCCTTTGATTACCCATTAATTAAGTCATTTTGCCGATTCACCGCTTACTCGACCCCTAAACAACAAACCTAACAATCCTCAAGTCCTTACACCATAACCTCACCATACTAATTTATCACCCAGAAAAAATTCTAGACCTTCTCAACCGCAAACAACACTTACTAATCTCTAACTTCCGATAACTCCATAAATCACAACACTCTGCATAAAACACTAATCAACTTTCACTTTGGGTCACCTATCATCTCGATTCATCATCTCTATCAACACAATAGTTTAAGTTGTCTTTACACAACCAACACAATCACTTTAACAGAATCAATAACCCACATCATCTGAAAACTCTAACTCCTCGACATACACTTAACTTCTTGAACATCTACATGGGTCACGCACTCCACTCTTAAGAAAACTACAGTTTCTCAAGAAAAGAACACCAAAAAATCACCTTTCTTTCCAAAAATCTCAACCATAAAACACAAGAAAAGTCAACTCTTTAAATTCCTAAATGCTGACATGCAGCTACTCCACCAATCTTGAAATCAACAACTTCCGCTAAAGATGATGGATGCAAGAGGGAAAACCAAACGATTAACCAAATCCTTTTCAGACAAAGCCTTAACACCAAACTCCAAACTTCCATGAAACAAACGGGTTTTCAAGGATGATCTCCCAACCAAGTCAAATGATGAGATCAAACATCCCCCTTACTCTTACAAGGACACATACTTCAGCCCTAACCACCAGGTCTGGCACAACACCACAAACTCTGCTAATCCCGGAGAAAGACAAACACAAGAATAAACCGAGAGCTTTCTTCGTAAAGCAATCAACAAAACCGGACGCCAAAACTAGAATGGCAATCCGAAATAGGCATAGCACTAAACTCTTCTTCTTTGTCTTCAACCAAAGAAGGCAAAACCAAACAAAAAAAACCCACCGACATACCATCAGTGAAAACTCATCACCAAGCATCGTTCCTTGATTTTCGATCACTAAAAACCACAGTAACCAACCCAAACCGATCGTTAGAACGGTAAAAGAAATCCAAAAGGATCTACCATCAACTCTTCCATTTGACTCCAACCAACTACCCGAACTACAACAGAAAGGATAAGCACTCTTCTCCTATAGGGGTTAAAATTCTTCGGTGATGGCATTAACCGGCCACACCGTCAAACCACACCCTTACTATGAACAAAAAGAGGTGAACGAAACCCTTCGGCACTCCAACCCCACTTAATCAAACATATAGCATCTCAATAATACTTTCATAAATATAACATCATATTCATAAAAATGCAGCATTTACCATCAGAGCATAAATACAATATTTAAGCGGATAGGATCGATACCCATACCCTTCCTACTGTGCATCAGAGTGTGTCAAGTTTTAAATTAGTTAACCAAACTATTTCAGATTTTAAGGTTATTGCCCTAAGGCCAAATTTTAACAAGTAAACCTATGCCATGTTTCTACTTTTCCAAGTCGATATTTTAGTTTACTCTAGAGTAAATTACTACATTCACATTCCACGGACCTGAAGCCCACTCTGATACCAACTGTAACACCCCGGCATCTAGTATGCCTGAATGTTACCAAACATAGACTAAATAACATCTAAATACCACAAATAAAGATAAATTACAGCAAACGTGCAAATGCTAAAACCGAAAATTTCGGCAGTATCTCCTTTGTTTTTTTCATGAATTGAAGCAACAGTAATAATAAGGCAAGATATAGCATGATATGAGACATCTAAAATAGCAATAACAATTGATATAGCACCACTTATGTCTAAAATAAGGAATTCAACCATTCCACAAATTATAACGAATCAAACGATGAACTTAAGCTCAAAACCAAGCCATACACCAAGTTTCATGGCACTATTCTTATTATCATGACTCCAAATGATTAAACTGTCTATAAGTGTGAAGCTACTTGTAGAAGTGTAGCTAATGCCCTTTCCCGCATGCCGGTTTCATGGTACCTAAACACAACATAAAACACAAGCGTGAGTTCATCACTCAGCAAGTATATTGCAATGGAACATAAAGAACAGTTCAATGTTAACATCGCTATGCATCATGCTTAGCATCATAATCATGTCCAAATCTCAGTATACACATCCCATCACCATCATCATGTATGCAATGCAATGCAATGCACATGTCTTCTTGAAGCACATACCGGTATTGCCGAGTGCACATCCGTCGGCGTGCACCCTCTTTCCATCCCGTAGACGGTGGGTGCCTACTCCTCGCTTCCATTCACAACTGTGAATGGAATCACGAGGTAGGACTTACTCAATGGCGCTCCAGATTAGTCATAACTTTCTCCCCGACCTTACCGGACTAGTTATGACTTTCTTACCGACCTGGCTAGTTCTCATGCCATGTATGCAATTATGCCATAGACATAAACAACTTGCACATAACCTCAACTAATCATTGCGTAGCATCGTAATAATCCATTTTCATCATATCAAGTGCAAACACTAATCATGGCAAGATAGCACATCATGTAATCAATTTGCTTCTAATCAAGACTGGCAAACAAACAACACGCTACCCATTCCAATACACTTGCCTTAACCGCGGGCGATGGATTGGCGAGATGATGAGGGCACTCCCGAGGTCACACCACCTGCACAAGGGTTCAATACACTCAACCATATGCACACAAGACCACACAAGAACACTTAGTTAAACCGACTTCGCGATCTACTCCCAATACCCAAAAATAGAGGTTCTGTCCAACGGGACAACAGCCTTTGGAAGGCCATAACTCGGGCTTAACAACTCCAAATCAGATTAACGAGTACATTTTCTCGAAGCTTATGAAATTTCCTAGCTTTTTCTAAGTATTGGGAAAAGCTGATTCGGCCTCTAAAATTGTCTAATCTACAAAACATTACGTTCTGTCCCAATCACGTCATAGTTTTGAACACGTTCGGTAAAACAGCCATAACTTTCAAACGGCTAAGCGGAATTGGACGTTCTTGGTTTCCAACTAAAGGTAATTCAATTACCTACAACTTCTTGAACAGGCGGACGACCAAATTCTGAATCTAAAATTGCGAAAACTGAAACCCTAGGTCGTGTGCCCAATCTGCCCAAAACAGAACACTATGCAATCTCTAGTTTCCATCAATTCCATCTAATTGCAGCACCACCTTTCGATCTAAAAGCACCAACACATTCTCTAGCACAGCACCTAGTCCATCTCCAAGGATTACCCATAGCCATACCTTTGCCTGACGAACAACGAACGTCGAATCTTCTCCTCCCGGTTCCCCCGATCTTCTTCCTCGCTCCGAAACCGCCGGATCTCCTCGTTGCGGAGCTTCCCGATGGAGAGAACAGCGGGGTGGCGAGGTGAGGAGCTCTCCTAGGCCAGCAAGGAGGATGGAGAGGAGAGGGGAGGGGTGGTGGCGCAAGGGGCAGGCAGAGAGGGGGCGCACGGCATGGAGGTGGTGGGGGCGGCTAGGAGGGGAAAAAGAGGAAGGAGGCGCATGGGGGGCGGGCTAGGCGCAAGGGGCAGCAATCTGCTGCCCTAATCCTTCCCCTCTTGGGCCTTAGGCCTCCCACCTCCGGCCCAAGAGGTTCCCCCAAGCCCAAAACTTCCTCCGGAAGGCCCATTTTCCCCCTGGGAGGCCCTAAACACGAATTAACATCAAACCGTAAAGTTTTACTCTCCAATTGCACATTTTATATTGTCTCGACATTCCATAGTGTCACACTTAATAATCGCTTATTACATGCATACGCTTAGTCATGCTTAGACTAGGAAACGGGTAGATGGTTTACTATTCGTAATGAACTCAAATATTTGACATATTGGATTAAAAAGTTGAACATGATGAACTCCACTTATGAACATATTGGAATATTGCAATTATTGATATTTTCTTTTTCTGGAAATAAAACTATGATTTGGACGTGGGCGATTATTGGCAATATGCTGATGTGCGAGGGTATACTTGTATGTTGATAGGGGAGATTTATCGCCTGGGTCAGATTAAGGACCGAACGTAGCGTTGTATGATTCAAGAATAATCGTGCAACCACAATGCTGGTATGGGATAGCTATAACTGATTAAGTTGCTTAAAACTGAGTTTGCATATTGGAAGGCTGTAGTAGCACGGGCTTCTGGATTTAAGTTGCTCGAAAGGGTGCCCTCACCGAGGTGTTGGGAATAACGCCTGCCGATGCAGCGGTGTACGCTTTCTGTAACACCCTGGCATTTAATATGCCTGAATGCTACCAAACATAAGCTAAACAACATCTAAATACCACAATTAAACATAAATTCCAGCAAAGGCGCACATGCTAAAAACCGAGATTTCGGCAGCATCTCCTTTGTTTTAACATGAATTGAAGGAGCAACAACAGTATCACAAGTTATATCATAATGGAAAGCATCTAAAACAGCAATAACATGTGACATAGCAACAATATAAGTCCAGGATAAAGCATTCAACCACTTCATGAGCTAAACGAATCAAATAATAAGACCGAGCACACAGTTAAGCAATACTCCAAGTTTCATGGCAATACTTTCATTATCATGACTCCAAATGATAACACTGTCTAATTTGTGTGGAGCTACGTGTAGATGTGTAGCTAAACCCTTTTCCCGCATGCCGGTTTCATGGTACCTAAGAAAAACAACATAAACACAAGCATGAGTTCATCACTCAGCAAGTATAATGCAATGGAACAAGAAAATACATTCCAATACCTTCATCACCACTTTTCACATACAACATCATACACATCTCATATTCATGGTGTAAGCATATCATGGACATCATCATAAATCATCCTCATTTAACATCCTCATATAATGCAATGCAATGCGATGTTCATATCTCCTGGAATCTCATACCGGTATGGTTGAGTACACACCCGTCGGTGTGCACCCTCTCCCCCCTTCCATCCCGAAGATGGAGGGTGCCTACTCCTCGCTTCCGTTCACCGCGGTGAATGGAATCACGATGTAGGACTTACTCATTGGCTCTCCGGATTAGTCATAACTTTCTCACCGACCTTCCCGGACTAGTTATGACTTTCTCACCGCCCGGGCCATGTAATCATGCCATGTATGCAAATACGCCAACATCATAATTAATTTGTACATTAACACATGGCATCTTAACATGATAAACATACTCATCATATCATTGGCAATCATTAAAGCATGGCAAGTGATCATATCATATAATCCATTTTCATCTGGTCTCAATAAGCAACCTATAAATCGCTATCCATTACAATACACTTGCCTCAACCACAAGCAACGAATTGGCGGGAAGTAGAAGGCACTCCCGGGGTCGCACCACCTGCACATAGGTACCACACACTCACAATCATGTCCACAAAACAGTACGCAAACCCTCATCTACCCCGACATTGCCAACTACTCGCAAAACCCAAAAACAGCGGTTCTGTCCCGTCGGGATAGCAGCCTTCCAAAAGGCATAACTCGGGTTCTAAGAATCCAAATCAATTAAACGAGTACATCCTCGCGTAGCTTAGGAAATTTCCCAACTTTTTCTAGGTATATGAAAAGACTGATTCAGAATCTAAAGTTGTTTAATCTACAAAATACCGTGATCTGTTCCAATCACGTCACAGATTTTAACACGCTCGGTAAAACAGTCATAACTTTCAAACGGATGATCGGATTTGGACGTTCTTTATATCCACGGAAAGATAATGAAATTATCTACAACTTCTTTGTGAAATCATGTGCTGAAAAATTGGCTTTGAACTGAAAAATTAACTTAGATTTGAATTTGCAAAATATGTTTGTTCATGTGTTTTGACAATTGACAAGAAACAGTAAGTTTTGCCTTGGCGCCGGACCAATCCTAAAGAAAACAGTAAGTTTCCCATCTACGACGGACAAACTTTCTTGGTCCCTTGTAAACATGCTTTTTGACAACCTCTTTCTCCTATGTACAACGGACAAAGTTTTTGTGTCCGTCGTGAACATGATTTTGAGCGCATGAGCCAAACCTATTTTCCAAGAATCCAGTAAGTTTCGTATGTACGACGGACAAAGTTTTTGGGTCTGTCGTGAACGGCTTTTTGAGGATTGATTTCGCATGTACAACGGACAAAGTTTTTGGGTCCGTTGTGAACGTGTTTTCACCGGAATGTTTTCTTCTTGGAGGCGAGAGTTTCACATGTACGCGGACAGAGATTTCTTGTCCGTCGTGAATGGACTTTCTAGGGTTTTATTTCTTGTCCGTTGTGAACGTGTTTTGCTCAGTTTGGATGTTTTGCAAGAATTGAAATGGTTTGACCTTGAGATTATGAAATTTGTGATGATTTCATGATGTGTGTTTTGAAGTGGACTTTATGCAATGCTCATGTGAGTAGTTGCATGGATTGACCTTGAGTCAAGTCGTGGACTTGTGCTCGGATTTGTTTCGTGGTTTGTTCATGTGCAGGTATTGCTCGAGGGCGAAAGAGGTCGGGTGACGGGACCGGAACTAGGTTCATGGAGGAACTGAGGTTCGGGACTAGGTTCAGGGAGGAACTGAGGTCTTGGTGGTCAAGGATGTCATGCGGGACGTTCGAGCTAAGAGAATGGTGCACATGAAGAATGGTTAGTCACGTGAGAATGGCAGGAGGTCATTCGCGTGCAAAGTGTTAGTCACGTGAGTATGGCAGGTGGCCATACGCGTGCAAAGTGTTAGTCACGTGAGTATGGTAGGGTTGCCATACGCGTGCAAGAGTTGTACTTGGCCAGGTTGGGCCAAGTAGAGTTGTGTTGAATCTGATTCCTTCTAGGGAATAGGAATTGTATTCAGAACTCCTTGTGGGTTGGTCCTTTAAATAGGAGGGGTGTCTCCTGTTGAAGGGCATCAATTTTGAGTTGAGCGCATTGAGAGCCTCAAGCTCAGTTTTAGGGTTTGTACTCTTTTGATGAGAGTATTTTAGACAAAAGAAATAAAGATCAATTCTTCCAAGATTTTTGCGTGCTCTGATAACCACGTCGCTCTGATGTTTTCTGTTTTGGTTCTTGTTTGCATGCTTGTTCTAATTCTAGATTGGTTTTTGATCGTTGAGTTTCATCTTGATTTGATCCATCAAAAACCGTTCTATGGTATTGATTTAGAGTTTCTCAAAGTCTAGTTGATTAATCTTTTGAAGATCTTGTTTAGTCTTGAAGTTTTGATTAGATTGATTCTCGTCAAGTTCTGGATCAGCAAGCTTGCGAAGCTCATAACTTTTGATCCGTAAGTCTGATCGAGCTGATTCTTTTTGGGTTGGATTCGTACTGGAATCTAGTTTCTTGTGTCCAAATTTCAGATCGATCCTACGGTTGGATCTCCGGGAATTCGCGTTTTACTAAACCTCTGTCTTTCTGTTTTTGTCGAAAACGAAGCAATTATTTGGTTCTGTTTTGGGGTGAACTTTTAGTAGATCAAGAATTTGGTTTTAGCTTCCGCACAATCATTCACCCCCCCTCTGATTGCTATATTCGTATACTTCGATCCTACAAGTGGTATCAGAGCAAGGTTTTTCTAATCTATCTTAATCGGTGATTAGATCAATGGATCATTATTCGACAAAACCTTGTGTGTTCAATGGTGTTGATTTTCAGTTTTGGAAGGCCAAGATGGAGGCGTTCATCCAAGCTCAGGGATTCGCAATTTGGGAGAAGGTCTACAAGCCATACCAAGTCCCTGCAAACGACAACGTCAACGACACCAATCGCACACATGTTGAAGCAAATAGCAAGGCGCGCAACTTAATCATCCAAGGCTTGGGACGCAGCGACTTTGATCGTGTGGTTCATCTTCGATCCGCATATGAGGTATGGAAATCTCTTTGTGATTACCATGAGGGTTCTAACACTGTCAAAGAGGTTCGCCAAGATATTTACAAAAAGGAATACATGCGTTTTGAGATGAAACCTAGTGAATCTGTAGATGACTTCTTTGCACGTTTCAATAAAATTCTTAGCAATCTTCGTGCTGTTGGAGTTAGCTACAGCGATCTTGAAAATGCTCGACAATTGCTTAGTGCTTTGGACATGTCAGTGTGGGAGATGAAAGTAACATCTATACAAGAATCTACTACCATGAGTACACTTACTTTAGATGTTCTTTATTCTAAGTTGAAAACTCATGAGTTGGATGTTCTTGCCAGGAAGGGTAACATTAAATCAATTGCTTTGATCTCTAACCCTAACATATCAAAGGCAAATTCTTCTTCTAGCTTTGCCTTGTCCTCCTTGTCTTCTTTAACAGATGAACAAATTGAAGAATTTCCTGAAGAAGACTTGGCACTACTCTCTTCTCGCTTTAACAAAGCTTTGCAGAATGTGAGAATGAGAAAGAGAGGTGGTCCTCCAAGGTGCTATGAGTGTGGTGATCTCAACCACATGAGATCAAATTGTCCAAAGCTTGCAGGTAAAGTATCATGGGAGGAAAAGGACAATGACAGAAGAAAAGAGAAGAAGAAGTTCCCTTCAAGTGATAGAAAGAAGAAGAGCTTCATCAACGCAAGGTGGTTCACTGAGTTCTTTCCGCTCTTGAACAAGTCAATTTGAGCGATGTGGACTCGGAGAGCAGCGAAGATGATGCAACTCCAAGCAAGCATGATTTGATAGGATTATGTCTCATGGCAAGCGGCAAGGATAGCATCAGGGGCGACCACGACAGCGACTTCAATGAGGTAGATCCCTCTTATGATGAATTAGCTATTCTTTGTTGCTCGTCTTGGAAAATTGCTTGACAAGCGTGATAAGAAAATTAAGAAACATGATTTCATTATTGAATCTTTGAATGCTGAAATTGCTAGACTTAAGACTTTGATTCCTAGTGATGATACTTGCAAATCATGTGACTTAATTTACAATGAGCTCACCTTGCTTAGGAAAGAACATGCTCTTTTGTTGCATCTAAATGAGAAAAATGAGAAACATGTTGTACATGCTAGCTGTTCCAACGATGATTTGCATAGTTCAACTTCTTGTTCTAAATGCTCAACTCTTGAATTAAAATTGAAAGATGCAAATGCTAGGGTTTCTCAATTAAGCGATAATTTGCTTTCACATGAAATTCTCTCATGCTCAACTTGTCGCATAAGCAAAATGGAAAAGTAGATGTTTCTGCAATAATTGATAAACTCTTGCTAAGAAAGTTGATTACTTGCGAAATTCTTTGGAACGTTTCACTAATGGCAAGAAGAAGTTGAACATGATTTTGGATCAATCTAAGGTTAGCACAAACAAGAGAGGTTTAGGTTTTGATCCTTATGCCACATATGAAACTAAACCTACTTTGTTGTTCAGGCTCCTTGCAAAATTGAGTTATCTAATGAGCCTAAGAAAATTGCTTTTCAATCTGCTTTGGTTTTTATCTTCTACTATGATGAATGCAAAATGTGCTTTTCTTGTTAAAGCTAAACATCATGTCAAGTACACTTGCACTCATTGTGGTAGAGATGGACACTTAGTAGATTTTTGCTTTAGACTAGCCAAACAAAGAAAAGAAGGAAAGAAGCGAGGCTAGGTCAAATTTCAGCAAAGCACATTTTTATGCGCCTAGAGTGGTGAAAACACCTTCTGTTCCTACAAACATGGGAAAAGGCAAATCTGATTTTGTGCATAAAAATTATCGTGTTGTGCCTACTATTGTGCGTCGTGGTGTATGCAGTCTTTGGATTCCCAAAAATCTCATTCCTAACTTGATCTGAGACCTCGACATGTTTTGTTGCTATGTAGGCTTCTCGCGAGGAAGGAGAACATATGGCTAGTGGATTAGGATGCTCACGCCACATGTCGGTAATAAGAATTGGTTCTCCTCCTCACTCGTGCATCTCGTCTTGAAAGTGTTACTTTTAGAGATGCTTCTTCCTCTTCTGTTGTGGCAAAAGGTACAATAAAGGTAAGTGACAAGTTTATGTTCAAAGATGTGGCTCTTGTTGAAAATTTGAAATATAACTTGCTTTCTGTCTCACAAATGCTTGATGAAGATCTTGAGATAAGCTTTAAGAAAAATGAATGCAAAGTGCTAGATGCTTCAGGTGATCTTGTGTTCAAAATTTCGTTTTGGAAGAGTCTTTAAAGCTGATTTTGATGCATCACCTTCTTCTAAGCATAGGTGTCTAATTGCCAATGTTTCTAAAGATTTATTCTTTTGGCATCGTAGACTTGGTCATGTTGGTTTTGATCATCTTCCTCGTGTAAGTGGTTTAGATCTTATCATTGGCCTGCCTAAGCTTAAGGGTGATAGCAATCTAGTATGTTCTTCTTGTAGACATGGTAAGATGATTGCAGGTTCACATCCACCTCTTACCATGATGATGACAAACGCTCAGGACAGCTTCTACATCTTGATCTGATTGGACCATCTCGAGTTCAATCCTTTGGAGGCAAGCGGTATGTGCTTGTGATTGTTGATGATTTTTCTAGATACTCTTGGGTGTATTTTATGGCATCTAAGGATGAGGCTTTTAGTCATTTTAGAAGTATTGATCTTAGGCATTTAGTTTACCAACCAGGATCTCTCAAAGCAATTAGAAGTGATAATGGAACTGAATTCAAAAATGCTTCCTTTGATCTCTTTTGTGCTTTGAAAAAGGAATTGATCATCAATTTTCATCTCCTAGAGTGCCTCAACAAAATGGTGTAGTCGAAAGAAAACAGAGCGTTAGTTGAGATGGCTAGAACCATGTTAGATGAACATCTCTCTCCTAGAAATTTTTGGGCTGAAGCTATTTCAACTGCTTGCTATGTTTCAAACCGTGTGTTTTTGAGATCAAAATTGGGTAAGACTCCATATGAGCTTCGGTTTGGACATAGACCTTCTGTTTCTCACTTTCGAGTTTTTGGATGCAAATGTTTTGTCTTGAAATCTGGAAATCTTGATAAATTTGAAGCTAGATCAACTGATGGCATTTTTCTTGGATATCCTGCTCATACTCGTGGCTATCGTGTGCTTGTTTTGGAGACTAACAAAATTGTGGAAACTTGTGAAGTTACTTTTGATGAGGCTAGTCCAGGCACTAGTCGAAGTGATGCAGGTACAGGCGCATACATTCAGGGGGAGAAAATCTTTGAAGATAATGATGATGTTGAAGATGAGGTCTTGACTCTTTCTATGCACAACAAGCTGTAGCACCTTTGGCACCTACTACTACATCACCTACAGCTAACCATCCTCAAGCTACAACATCATCTGTACATGCTGAAAATGAAGAAGGAGAAGGAGAAGTCTCAAAAGCCAATGCTCCCTTGTACATTCAAAAAATGCATCCATCTGAACAAATGATTGGAGACCTAAATGAGAGAGTCACTCGATCCAGGTTTATTCATTCTGACACTCATGCTCATTCCGCTTTAGTTGCTTCTTTTGAACCCAAAGATATATCTCATGCATTATCTGACGAATCTTGGATCAATGCCATGCATGAAGAAATAGAGAATTTTGAACGAAATAAAGTTTGGAAACTTGTCTCACCTCCTCCAGATTTTAATGTTATTGGAACAAGATGGGTTTTCAAAAATAAACAAAGTGAGGATGGTGTTGTTGTTAGAAACAAGGCTAGATTGGTTGCTCAAGGTTACACTCAAATTGAAGGCTTAGATTTTGATGAAACCTTTGCTCCTGTTGCTAGAATTGAAGCCATTAGAATCCTTTTAGCTTTTGCTGCATCCAAAGGTTTCAAATTGTATCAAATGGATGTGAAAAGTGCTTTTCTTAATGGCTACATAAATGAGGAGGTTTATGTCAAGCAACCACCTGGTTTTGAAAATCCAAAGTTTCCAAATCATGTGTTCAAACTATCAAAAGCTTTGTATGGTTTGAAACAAGCCCCTAGAGCATGGTATGATAGGCTAAAAACCTTTTACTTGAAAAGGGCTTTTAATGGGAAAGGTTGACAAAACTCTCTTTTACTCAAGCAAGGCAATAATCAACTATTCGATCAGATTTATGTTGATGATATTATCTTTGGTGGTTCATCTCATGTTTTAGTGTCTGAGTTTTCAGAAAAAATGAGGAAGGAGTTTTAGATGAGTATGATGGGTGAGTTGAAATACTTTTTGGTATTTCAAATCAAGCAAACGAAGTATGGTACTTTTGTGCATCAAAGCAAATACACAAGAGACTTGCTACATCGTTTTGGGATGGAAAATAGCAAACCAATCATGACACCTATGGAAAGCAATTGCACACTTGATCCGGATGAAGATGGTGAGCCGGTTGATCAAAAGGAATATAGAAGCATGATAGGTTCACTTTTGTACCTCACCGCATCAAGGCCGGATATACAATTTGCTGTATGCTTGTGTGCTCGTTTTCAAGCTTCCCCACGTGCTTCACATCGACAAGTCACAAAAGGATTTTCAGGTATCTTCATGGAACTCAAGATTTTGGCATTTGGCTTTCTGCTTCCTCATGCATTAGTTTAAGAGCCTTTTCTGATGCTGATTTTGGAGGATGTAGAATTGATAGAAAAAGTATATCTGGTACATGTCATTTCTTGGGAAATTCTCTCATTGCATGGTCATCTAGAAAGCAATCTTCATTGCACAATCAAGCTCGAATCTGAATATGTGGCTGCTTTGCTAGTTGTTGTTCTCAAATTCTTTGGATAGTAGCTACACTTAAAGATTATGGGTTTAATTTGGATAGTGTTCCTCTTACGTGTGATAACACTAGTGCAATTTGCATTGCTAAGAACCTGTGCAACATTCAAGAACAAAACACATTGACATCGATTTCACTTTATTAGAGATCATGTTGAAAAAGGCAACATTGTGCTTCATCATGTGGATCTTGAACATCAATTGGCAGACATTTTCACAAAACCTTTGTCTTCTTCGCTTTTGCTTTTATTCGGGGAGAACTTGGAATTGTTCATCCAATGGGATTGTTTTGAGGGGGAGTTTCTTTGCCAAGTTCTTTCACTTGATGAGCTCACTTTATCATATTTCTTTATATACTATATAATTGAGCTAATATATGATAATCTAAATTGTCTCACTTGAACTAAGAATGACATTGCGGAATTCCCTGATCTGATTGCCTATAGCTAAATACTCTGTGATATCTTACTCTTCTAGACTTGATATTGAATCCTCTTGACAAATTTGGGCTATGAAGCAAGTGTGGTTTCAACTTTACTCTTTCATAAGACCTTTTAATCACTTTTGCATGTTTATAATCAAAGAAAAATGAAAAGAAAAGGGAATCAATAAAAAAGGGTTGTTAAAAGCAAAAAACCTCAAGTTATGTGCTTCCTGGTGCTTTCCATAAAAAGATAAGATGTATGCTTCAAGCATGCCATTCCCTCAAAGATAAGATGTATGCTTCAAGCATGCCACTCCTAGAAAATAAAAGAAGTATGCGTCAAGCATGCCACATGCAACTTATTGTTTAAAGATTAAATTGGTCTACTAGATTGGAGTTGAAACTACTTGCTCGCCCTAAGTTGTTAGTTGCTTCAATTTTTAAAGTCTTGCTTTTTCTGCTAAGATCTTGCTTAGTACTTGGCTATAGTTGACTAAATTGAGGTTGAGATGCATGTCATTCCCTAACTTGTTAAAATCACATCAAGATCATGTATTTTGCATATTATATGATATATAAGGTTATATGATCGAATGAGCTCATCTTTTTCTTATCTTGGCACTCCCTTGTTTCTCTTTGTGAAATCATTGTTTCAAGAAAAATTTTGAATCTGTTCTCTCTCTTGTACTCTTGATGAATCCATTGTCAAAGGGGAGAAATCTGGGAATCGTTGAAAAGTTTAAGAAAAAGGGGAGAAGAAAAGGGGAGTTGTTTTTGGAATTTTGAGATTTTTTGGAGAAGTTTGGAGATTTTTGGAATTTTTGGGCACATTGCACATTCACACACATTTTCCTTCTCAGGGGGAGATTTTGTTTTGCCATTTTGGTCAAAGGGGGAATTCTGTGTTTTCTTACCTTGGTCTTCGATTCTTTGGATTTCAAAATCTTTTGTAAAGTGAATGCCAAATGTTCAATTCTAAGTGGTGTTGCCAATGTCTTCATCAAGGGGGAGATTGTGAAATCATGTCTTTGAAAAATTGGCTTTGAACTGAAAAATTAACTTAGATTTGAATTTGCAAAATATGTTTGTTCATGTGTTTTGACAATTGACAAGAAACAAGAAGTTTTGCCTTGGCGCCGGACCAATCCTAAAGAAAGCAAGAAGTTTCCCATCTACGACGGACAAACTTTCTTGGTCCCTTGTAAACATGCTTTTGACAACCTCTTTCTCCTATGTACAACGGACAAAGTTTTTGTGTCCGTCGTGAACATGATTTTGAGCGCATGAGCCAAACCTATTTTCCAAGAATCCAAGAAGTTTCGCATGCACGACGGACAAAGTTTTTGGGTGCATCGTGAACGGCTTTTTGAGGATTGATTTCGCATGTACAACGGACAAAGTTTTTGGGTCCGTTGTGAACGTGTTTTCAGGAATGTTTTCTTCTTGAACCGAGAGTTTCACATGTACGCCGGACAGAGATTTCTTGTCCGTCGTGAATGGACTTTTTCTAGGTTTTATTTCTTGTCCGTTGTGAACGTGTTTTGCTCGATTTGGATGTTTTGCAAGAATTGAAATGGTTTGACCTTGAGATTATGAAATTTGTGATGATTTCATGATGTGTGTTTTGAAGTGGACTTTATGCAATGCTCATGTGAGTAGTTGCATGGATTGACCTTGAGTCAAGTCGTGGACTTGTGCTCGGATTTGTTTTCGTGGTTTGTTCATGTGCGTGTATTGCTCGAGGGCTTAACGTGGTCGGTGACGGACCGGAACTAGGTTCATGGAGGAACCGAGGTTCGGGACTAGGTTCAGTGGAGGAACCGAGGTCTTGGTGGTCAAGGATGTCATGCGGGACGCTCGAGCTAAGAGAATGGTGCACATGAAGAATGGTTAGTCACGTGAGAATGGCAGGAGGTCATTCGGCGTGCAAAGTGTTAGTCACGTGAGTATGGCAGGTGGCCATACGCGTGCAAAGTGTTAGTCACGTGAGTATGGTAGGGTTGCCATACGCGTGCAAGAGTTGTACTTGGCCAGGTTGGGCCAAGTAGAGTTGTGTTGGATACAGATTCCTTCTAGGGAATAGGAATTGTATTCAGAACTCCTTGTGGGTTGGTCCTTTAAATAGGAGGGGTGTCTCCTGTTGAAGGGCATCAATTTTGAGTTGAGCGCATTGAGAGCCTCAAGCTCAGTTTTAGGGTTTGTACTCTTTTGATGAGAGTATTTTAGACAAAAGAAATAAAGATCAATTCTTCCAAGATTTTTATGCTACAAGAACCACGCCGCTACGTTGTTTTCTGTTTTGGTTCTTGTTTGCATGCTTGTTCTAATTCTAGATTGGTTTTTGATCGTTGAGTTTCATCTTGATTTGATCCATCAAAAACCGTTCTATGGTATTGATTTAGAGTTTCTCAAAGTCTAGTTGATTAATCTTTTGAAGATCTTGTTTAGTCTTGAAGTTTTGATTAGATTGATTCTCGTCAAGTTCTGGATCAGCAAGCTTATAAGCTCATAACTTTTGATCCGTAAGTCTGATCGAGCTGATTCTTTTGGGTTGGATTCAGATCGAATCTAGTTTCTTGTGTCCAAATTTCAGATCGATCCTACGGTTGGATCTCCGGAATTCGCATTTTACTAAACCTCTGTCTTTCTCGCTTTTGTCTAAAACGAAGCAATTATTTGGTTCTCGCTTTTGGGGTGAACTTTAGTAGATCAAGAATTTGGTTTTAGCTTCCGCACAATCATTCACCCTCTCGATTGCTATATTCGTATACTTCGATCCTACAAGTGGTATCGAGCAAGGTTTTTCTAATCTATCTTAATCGGTGATTAGATCAATGGATCATTATTCGACAAAACCTTGTGTGTTCAATGGTGTTGATTTTCAGTTTTGGAAGGCCAAGATGGAGGCGTTCATCCAAGCTCGTGGATTCACAATTTGGGAGAAGGTCTACAAGCCATACCAAGTCCACAAGAACGACAACGTCAACGACACCAATCGCACACATGTTGAAGCAAATAGCAAGGCGCCGCAACTTAATCATCCAAGGCTTGGGACGCAGCGACTTTGATCGTGGTGGTTCATCTTCGATCCGCATATGAGGTATGGAAATCTCTTTGTGATTACCATGAGGGTTCTAACACTGTCAAAGAGGTTCGCCAAGATATTTACAAAAAGGAATACATGCGTTTTGAGATGAAACCTAGTGAATCTGTAGATGACTTCTTTGCACGTTTCAATAAAATTCTTAGCAATCTTCTTTATGTTGGAGTTAGCTACAATGATGCTGAAAATGCTCGACAATTGCTTAGTGCTTTGGACATGTCAAGGTGGGAGATGAAAGTAACATCTATACAAGAATCTACTACCATGAGTACACTTACTTTAGATGTTCTTTATTCTAAGTTGAAAACTCATGAGTTGGATGTTCTTGCCAGGAAGGGTAACATTAAATCAATTGCTTTGATCTCTAACCCTAACATATCAAAGGCAAATTCTTCTTCTAGCTTTGCCTTGTCCTCCTTGTCTTCTTTAACAGATGAACAAATTGAAGAATTTCCTGAAGAAGACTTGGCACTACTCTCTTCTCGCTTTAACAAAGCTTTGCGTAATGTGAGAATGAGAAAGAGAGGTGGTCCTCCAAGGTGCTATGAGTGTGGTGATCTCAACCACATGAGATCAAATTGTCCAAAGCTGGCAGGTAAAGTATCATGGGAGGAAAAGGACAATGACAGAAGAAAAGAGAAGAAGAAGTTCCATTCAAGTGATAGAAAGAAGAAGAGCTTCATCAACCGCAAGGTGGTTCACTGAGTTCTTTCCGCTCTTGAACAAGTCAATTTGAAGCGATGTGGACTCGGAGAGCAGCGAAGATGATGCAACTCCAAGCAAGCATGATTTGATAGGATTATGTCTCATGGCAAGCAGCAAGGATAGCATCATCAGGGACGACCACGACAAATGACTTCAATGAGGTAGATCCCTCTTATGATGAATTAGCTATTGCTGTTGCTCGTCTTGGAAAATTGCTTGACAAACGTGATAAGAAAATTAAGAAACATGATTTCATTATTGAATCTTTGAATGCTGAAATTGCTAGACTTAAGACTTTGATTCCTAGTGATGATACTTGCAAATCATGTGACTTAATTTACAATGAGCTCACCTTGCTTAGGAAAGAACATGCTCTTTTGTTGCATCTAAATGAGAAAAATGAGAAACATGTTGTACATGCTAGCTGTTCCACTGATGATTTGCATAGTTCAACTTCTTGTTCTAAATGCTCAACTCTTGAATTAAAATTGAAAGATGCAAATGCTAGGGTTTCTCAATTAACTGATAATTTGCTTTCACATGAAATTCTCTCATGCTCAACTTGTCGCAAGCAAAATGGAAAAGTAGATGTTTCCTGCAATAATTGTTTAACTCTTGCTAAGAAAGTTGATTACTTGCGAAATTCTTTGGAACGCTTTCACTAATGGCAAGAAGAAGTTGAACATGATTTTGGATCAATCTAAGGTTAGCACAAACAAGAGAGGTTTAGGTTTTGATCCTTATGCCACATATGAAACTAAACCTCGACCGTTGTTCGTGCTCCTTGCAAAATTGAGTTATCTAATGAGCCTAAGAAAATTGCTTTTCAATCTGGTTTTTATCTTCTACTATGATGAATGCAAAATGTGCTTTTACTGTTAAAGCTAAACATCATGTCAAGTACACTTGCACTCATTGTGGTAGAGATGGACACTTAGTAGATTTTTGCTTTAGACTAGCCAAACAAAGAAAAGAAGGAAAGAATCGAGGCTAGGTCAAATTTCAAGAAAGCACATTTTTATGCGCCTAGAGTGATGAAAACACCTTCTGTTCCTACAAACATGGGAAAAGGCAAATCTGATTTTGTGCATAAAAATTATCGTGTTGTGCCTACTATTGTGCGTCGTGGTGTCCGAGCACTGGATTCCCAAAAATCTCATTCCTAACCCCAAGATCGAGACCTCGACATGTTTTGTTGCTATGTAGGCTTCTCGCGAGGAAGGAGAACATATGGCTAGTGGATTCCGGATGCTCACGCCACATGTCCGGTAATAAGAATTGGTTCTCCTCCTCACTCGTGCATCTCGTCTTTGAAAGTGTTACTTTTGGAGATGCTTCTTCCTCTTCTGTTGTGGCAAAAGGTACAATAAAGGTAAGTGACAAGTTTATGTTCAAAGATGTGGCTCTTGTTGAAAATTTGAAATATAACTTGCTTTCTCGTCTCACAAATGCTTGATGAAGATCTTGAGATAAGCTTTAAGAAAAATGAATGCAAAGTGCTAGATGCTTCAGGTGATCTTGTGTTCAAAATTTCTCGTTTTGGAAGAGTCTTTAAAGCTGATTTTGATGCATCACCTTCTTCTAAGCATAGGTGTCTAATTGCCAATGTTTCTAAAGATTTATTCTTTTGGCATCGTAGACTTGGTCATGTTGGTTTTGATCATCTTCCTCGTGTAAGTGGTTTAGATCTTATACGTGGCCTGCCTAAGCTTAAGGGTGATAGCAATCTAGTATGTTCTTCTTGTAGACATGGTAAGATGATTGCAGGTTCACATCCACCTCTTACCATGATGATGACAAACGCTCCAGACAGCTTCTACATCTTGATACGATTGGACCATCTCGAGTTCAATCCTTTGGAGGCAAACGGTATGTGCTTGTGATTGTTGATGATTTTTCTAGATACTCTTGGGTGTATTTTATGGCATCTAAGGATGAGGCTTTTAGTCATTTTAGAAGTCTTGTTCTTAGGCTTTCTGTTGACCATCCAGGAGCTCTCAAAGCTATTAGAAGTGATAATGGAACTGAATTCAAAAATGCTTCCTTTGATCTCTTTTGTGCTGAAAAAGGAATTGATCATCAATTTTCATCTCCTAGAGTGCCTCAACAAAATGGTGTAGTCGAAAGAAAAAACAGAACGTTAGTTGAGATGGCTAGAACCATGTTAGATGAACATCTCTCTCCTAGAAATTTTTGGGCTGAAGCTATTTCAACTGCTTGCTATGTTTCAAACCGTGTGTTTTTGAGATCAAAATTGGGTAAGACTCCATATGAGCTTCGGTTTGGACATAGACCTTCTGTTTCTCACTTTCGAGTTTTTGGATGCAAATGTTTTGTCTTGAAATCTGGAAATCTTGATAAATTTGAAGCTAGATCAACTGATGGCATTTTTCTTGGATATCCTGCTCATACTCGTGGCTATCGTGTGCTTGTTTTGGAGACTAACAAAATTGTGGAAACTTGTGAAGTTACTTTTGATGAGGCTAGTCCAGGCACTAGTCGAAGTGATGCAGGTACAGGCGCATACATTCAGGGGGAGAAAATCTTTGAAGATAATGATGATGTTGAAGATGAGGTCTTGACTCTTTCTATGCACAACAAGCTGTAGCACCTTTGGCACCTACTACTACATCACCTCTGACTAACCATCCTCAAGCTACAACATCATCTGTACATGCTGAAAATGAAGAAGGAGAAGGAGAAGTCTCAAAAGCCAATGCTCCCTTGTACATTCAAAAATGCATCCATCTGAACAAATGATTGGAGACCTAAATGAGAGAGTCACTCGATCCAGGTTTATTCATTCGACACTCATGCTCATTCCGCTTTAGTTGCTTCTTTTGAACCCAAAGATATATCTCATGCATTATCTGACGAATCTTGGATCAATGCCATGCATGAAGAAATAGAGAATTTTGAACGAAATAAAGTTTGGAAACTTGTCTCACCTCCTCCAGATTTTAATGTTATTGGAACAAGATGGGTTTTCAAAAATAAACAAAGTGAGGATGGTGTTGTTGTTAGAAACAAGGCTAGATTGGTTGCTCAAGGTTACACTCAAATTGAAGGCTTAGATTTTGATGAAACCTTTGCTCCTGTTGCTAGAATTGAAGCCATTAGAATCCTTTTAGCTTTTGCTGCATCCAAAGGTTTCAAATTGTATCAAATGGATGTGAAAAGTGCTTTTCTTAATGGCTACATAAATGAGGAGGTTTATGTCAAGCAACCACCTGGTTTTGAAAATCCAAAGTTTCCAAATCATGTGTTCAAACTATCAAAAGCTTTGTATGGTTTGAAACAAGCCCCTAGAGCATGGTATGATAGGCTAAAAACCTTTTTACTTGAAAAGGGCTTTTTAATGGGAAAGGTTGACAAAACTCTCTTTTTACTCAAGCAAGGCAATAATCAACTATTCGTTCAGATTTATGTTGATGATATTATCTTTGGTGGTTCATCTCATGTTTTAGTGTCTGAAGTTTTCGAAAACAATGAGGAAGGAGTTTGAGATGAGTATGATGGGTGAGTTGACATACTTTTGGGATTTCAAATCAAGCAAACGAAGGATGGTACTTTTGTGCATCAAAGCAAATACACAAGAGACTTGCTACATCGTTTTGGGATGGAAAATAGCAAACCAATCATGACACCTATGGAAAGCAATTGCACACTTGATCCGGATGAAGATGGTGAGCCGGTTGATCAAAAGGAATATAGAAGCATGATAGGTTCACTTTTGTACCTCACCGCATCAAGGCCGGATATACAATTTGCTGTATGCTTGTGTGCTCGTTTTCAAGCTTCCCCACGTGCTTCACATCGACAAGCTGTCAAAAGGATTTTCAGGTATCTTCATGGAACTCAAGATTTTGGCATTTGGCTTTCTGCTTCCTCATGCATTAGTTTAAGAGCCTTTTCTGATGCTGATTTTGGAGGATGTAGAATTGATAGAAAAAGTACATCTGGTACATGTCATTTCTTGGGAAATTCTCTCATTGCATGGTCATCTAGAAAGCAATCTTCTGTTGCACAATCAACTGCTGAATCTGAATATGTGGCTGCTGCTAGTTGTTGTTCTCAAATTCTTTGGATAGTAGCTACACTTAAAGATTATGGGTTTAATTTGGATAGTGTTCCTCTTCTGTGTGATAACACTAGTGCAATTTGCATTGCTAAGAACCCTGTGCAACATTCAAGAACAAAACACATTGACATCAGATTTCACTTTATTAGAGATCATGTTGAAAAAGGCAACATTGTGCTTCATCATGTGGATACTGAACATCAATTGGCAGACATTTTCACAAAACCTTTGTCTTCTTCTCGTTTTGCTTTTATTCGGGGAGAACTTGGAATTGTTCATCCAATGGGATTGTTTTGAGGGGGAGTTTCTTTGCCAAGTTCTTTCACTTGATGAGCTCACTTTATCATATTTCTTTATATACTATATAATTGAGCTAATATATGATAATCTAAATTGTCTCACTTGAACTAAGAATGACATTGCGGAATTCCCTGATCTGATTGCCTATAGCTAAATACTCTGTGATATCTTACTCTTCTAGACTTGATATTGAATCCTCTTGACAAATTTGGGCTATGAAGCAAGTGTGGTTTCAACTTTACTCTTTCATAAGACCTTTTAATCACTTTTGCATGTTTATAATCAAAGAAAAATGAAAAGAAAAGGGAATCAATAAAAAAGGGTTGTTAAAAGCAAAAAACCTCAAGTTATGTGCTTCAGGGTGCTTTCCCTAAAAAGATAAGATGTATGCTTCAAGCATGCCATTCCCTCAAAGATAAGATGTATGCTTCAAGCATGCCACTCCTAGAAAATAAAAGAAGTATGCGTCAAGCATGCCACATGCAACTTATTGTTTAAAGATTAAATTGGTCTACTAGATTGGAGTTGAAACTACTTGCTCGCCCTAAGTTGTTAGTTGCTTCAATTTTTAAAGTCTTGCTTTTTCTACTAAGATCTTTCTTAGTACTTGGCTATAGTTGACTAAATTGAGGTTGAGATGCATGTCATTCCCTAACTTGTTAAAATCACATCAAGATCATGTATTTTGCATATTATATGATATATAAGGTTATATGATCGAATGAGCTCATCTTTTTCTTATCTTGGCACTCCCTTGTTTCTCTTTGTGAAATCATTGTTTCAAGAAAAATTTTGAATCTGTTCTCTCTCTTGTACTCTTGATGAATCCATTGTCAAAGGGGGAGAAATCTGGGAATCGTTGAAAAGTTTAAGAAAAAAGGGGGAGAAGAAAAAGGGGGAGTTGTTTTTGGAATTTTGAGAATTTTGGGAGAAGTTTGGAGAATTTTGGAATTTTTGGGCACATTGCACATTCACACACATTTTCCTTCTCAGGGGGAGATTTTGTTTTGCCATTTTGGTCAAAGGGGGAATTCTGTGTTTTCTTACTTTGGTCTTTGATCCTTTGGATTTCAAAATCTTTTGTAAAGTGAATGCCAAATGTTCAATTCTAAGTGGTGTTGCCAATGTTTTCATCAAGGGGGAGATTGTGAAATCATGTGCTGAAAAATTGGCTTTGAACTGAAAAATTAACTTAGATTTGAATTTGCAAAATATGTTTGTTCATGTGTTTTGACAATTGACAAGAAACAGTAAGTTTTGCCTTGGCGCCGGACCAATCCTAAAGAAAACAGTAAGTTTCCCATCTACGACGGACAAACTTTCTTGGTCCCTTGTAAACATGCTTTTTGACAACCTCTTTCTCCTATGTACAACGGACAAAGTTTTTGTGTCCGTCGTGAACATGATTTTGAGCGCATGAGCCAAACCTATTTTCCAAGAATCCAGTAAGTTTCGCATGTACGACGGACAAAGTTTTTGGGTCTGTCGTGAACGGCTTTTTGAGGATTGATTTCGCATGTACAACGGACAAAGTTTTTGGGTCCGTTGTGAACGTGTTTTCACCGGAATGTTTTCTTCTTGAACCGAGAGTTTCACATGTCTGATGGACAGAGATTTCTTGTCCGTCGTGAATGGACTTTTTCTAGGGTTTTTATTTCTTGTCCGTTGTGAACGTGTTTTGCTCAGTTTGGATGTTTTGCAAGAATTGAAATGGTTTGACCTTGAGATTATGAAATTTGTGATGATTTCATGATGTGTGTTTTGAAGTGGACTTTATGCAATGCTCATGTGAGTAGTTGCATGGATTGACCTTGAGTCAAGTCGTGGACTTGTGCTCGGATTTGTTTTGTGGTTTGTCATGTGCAGGTATTGCTCGAGGGCTTAACGTGGTCGATGACGGGACCGGAACTAGGTTCATGGAGGAACTGAGGTTCGGGACTAGGTTCAGGAGGAACTGAGGTCTTGGTGGTCAAGGATGTCATGCGGGACGTTTGGGCTAAGAGAATAGTGCACATGAAGAATGGTTAGTCACGTGAGAATGGCAGGAGGTCATTCGCGTGCAAAGTGTTAGTCACGTGAGTATGGCAGGTGGCCATACGCGTGCAAAGTGTTAGTCACGTGAGTATGGTAGGGTTGCCATGCACGTGCAGTAAGAGTTGTACTTGGCCAGGTTGGGCCAAGTAGAGTTGTGTTGGATATGATTCCTTCTAGGGAATAGGAATTGTATTCAGAACTCCTTGTGGGTTGGTCCTTTAAATAGGAGGGGTGTCTCCTGTTGAAGGGCATCAATTTTGAGTTGAGCGCATTGAGAGCCTCAAGCTCAGTTTTAGGGTTTGTACTCTTTTGATGAGAGTATTTTAGACAAAAGAAATAAAGATCAATTCTTCCAAGATTTTTGCGTGCTACAGTAACCACGTCGCTACAGTGTTTTCTGTTTTGGTTCTTGTTTGCATGCTTGTTCTAATTCTAGATTGGTTTTTGATCGTTGAGTTTCATCTTGATTTGATCCATCAAAAATCGTTCTAGGGTATTGATTTAGAGTTTCTCAAAGTCTAGTTGATTAATCTTTTGAAGATCTTGTTTAGTCTTGAAGTTTTGATTAGATTGATTCTCGTCAAGTTCTGGATCAGCAAGCTTGTGAAGCTCATAACTTTTGATCCGTAAGTCTGATCGAGCTGATTCTTTTTGGGTTGGATTAAATGCCGGAATCTAGTTTCTTGTGTCCAAATTTCAGATCGATCCTACGGTTGGATCTCCGGGAATTCGTGTTTTACTAAACCTCTGTCTTTCTGTTTTTGTCGAAAACGAAGCAATTATTTGGTTCTGTTTTGGGGTGAACTTTTAGTAGATCAAGAATTTGGTTTTAGCTTCCGCACAATCATTCACCCCCCTCTGATTGCTATATTCGTATACTTCGATCCTACAAGTGGTATCAGAGCAAGGTTTTTCTAATCTATCTTAATCGGTGATTAGATCAATGGATCATTATTCGACAAAACCTTGTGTGTTCAATGGTGTTGATTTTCAGTTTTGGAAGGCCAAGATGGAGGCGTTCATCCAAGCTCAGGGATTCGCAATTTGGGAGAAGGTCTACAAGCCATACCAAGTCCCTGCAAACGACAACGTCAACGACACCAATCGCACATATGTTGAAGCAAATAGCAAGGCGCGCAACTTAATCATCCAAGGCTTGGGACGCAGCGACTTTGATCGTGTGGTTCATCTTCGATCCGCATATGAGGTATGTAAATCTCTTTGTGATTACCATGAGGGTTCTAACATCACAAAGAGGTTCGCCAAGATATTTACAAAAAGGAATACATGCGTTTTGAGATGAAACCTAGTGAATCTGTAGATGACTTCTTTGCACGTTTCAATAAAATTCTTAGCAATCTTCGTGCTGTTGGAGTTAGCTACACTGATGCTGAAAATGCTCGACAATTGCTTAGTGCTTTGGACATGTCAGTGTGGGAGATGAAAGTAACATCTATACAAGAATCTACTACCATGAGTACACTTACTTTAGATGTTCTTTATTCTAAGTTGAAAACTCATGAGTTGGATGTTCTTGCCAGGAAGGGTAACATTAAATCAATTGCTTTGATCTCTAACCCTAACATATCAAAGGCAAATTCTTCTTCTAGCTTTGCCTTGTCCTCCTTGTCTTCTTTAACAGATGAACAAATTGAAGAATTTCCTGAAGAAGACTTGGCACTACTCTCTTCTCGCTTTAACAAAGCTTTGCAGAATGTGAGAATGAGAAAGAGAGGTGGTCCTCCAAGGTGCTATGAGTGTGGTGATCTCAACCACATGAGATCAAATTGTCCAAAGCTTGCAGGTAAAGTATCATGGGAGGAAAAGGACAATGACAGAAGAAAAGAGAAGAAGAAGTTCCCTTCAAGTGATAGAAAGAAGAAGAGCTTCATCAACCGCAAGGTGGTTCACCGAGTTCTTTCCGCTCTTGAACAAGTCAATTTGAGCGATGTGGACTCGGAGAGCAGCGAAGATGATGCAACTCCAAGCAAGCATGATTTGATAGGATTATGTCTCATGGCAAGCAGCAAGGATAGCATCACCGAGGACGACCACGACAGCGACTTCAATGAGGTAGATCCCTCTTATGATGAATTAGCTATTGCTGTTGCTCGTCTTGGAAAATTGCTTGACAAACGTGATAAGAAAATTAAGAAACATGATTTCATTATTGAATCTTTGAATGCTGAAATTGCTAGACTTAAGACTTTGATTCCTAGTGATGATACTTGCAAATCATGTGACTTAATTTACAATGAGCTCACCTTGCTTAGGAAAGAACATGCTCTTTTGTTGCATCTAAATGAGAAAAATGAGAAACATGTTGTACATGCTAGCTGTTCCACTGATGATTTGCATAGTTCAACTTCTTGTTCTAAATGCTCAACTCTTGAATTAAAATTGAAAGATGCAAATGCTAGGGTTTCTCAATTAACTGATAATTTGCTTTCACATGAAATTCTCTCATGCTCAACTTGTCGCAAGCAAAATGGAAAAGTAGATGTTTCCTGCAATAATTGTTTAACTCTTGCTAAGAAAGTTGATTACTTGCGAAATTCTTTGGAACGTTTCACTAATGGCAAGAAGAAGTTGAACATGATTTTGGATCAATCTAAGGTTAGCACAAACAAGAGAGGTTTAGGTTTTGATCCTTATGCCACATATGAAACTAAACCTCAGACCGTTGTTCGTGCTCCTTGCAAAATTGAGTTATCTAATGAGCCTAAGAAAATTGCTTTTCAATCTGCTGGTTTTTATCTTCTACTATGATGAATGCAAAATGTGCTTTTCTTGTTAAAGCTAAACATCATGTCAAGTACACTTGCACTCATTGTGGTAGAGATGGACACTTAGTAGATTTTTGCTTTAGACTAGCCAAACAAAGAAAAGAAGGAAAGAACTGAGGCTAGGTCAAATTTCAGCAAAGCACATTTTTATGCGCCTAGAGTGGTGAAAACACCTTCTGTTCCTACAAACATGGGAAAAGGCAAATCTGATTTTGTGCATAAAAATTATCGTGTTGTGCCTACTATTGTGCGTCGTGTGTGCAGTCTGGATTCCCAAAAATCTCATTCCTAACCCCAAGATCGAGACCTCGACATGTTTTGTTGCTATGTAGGCTTCTCGCGAGGAAGGAGAACATATGGCTAGTGGATTCCGGATGCTCACGCCACATGTCCGGTAATAAGAATTGGTTCTCCTCCTCACTCGTGCATCTCGTGCGAAAGTGTTACTTTTGGAGATGCTTCTTCCTCTTCTGTTGTGGCAAAAGGTACAATAAAGGTAAGTGACAAGTTTATGTTCAAAGATGTGGCTCTTGTTGAAAATTTGAAATATAACTTGCTTTACATCTCACAAATGCTTGATGAAGATCTTGAGATAAGCTTTAAGAAAAATGAATGCAAAGTGCTAGATGCTTCAGTGATCTTGTGTTCAAAATTTCGTTTTGGAAGAGTCTTTAAAGCTGATTTTGATGCATCACCTTCTTCTAAGCATAGGTGTCTAATTGCCAATGTTTCTAAAGATTTATTCTTTTGGCATCGTAGACTTGGTCATGTTGGTTTTGATCATCTTCCTCGTGTAAGTGGTTTAGATCTTATACGTGGCCTCGCCTAAGCTTAAGGGTGATAGCAATCTAGTATGTTCTTCTTGTAGACATGGTAAGATGATTGCAGGTTCACATCCACCTCTTACCATGATGATGACAAACGCCTCCAGACAGCTTCTACATCTTGATACTGATTGGACAATCTCGAGTTCAATCCTTTGGAGGCAAACGGTATGTGCTTGTGATTGTTGATGATTTTTCTAGATACTCTTGGGTGTATTTTATGGCATCTAAGGATGAGGCTTTTAGTCATTTTAAAAGTCTTGTTCTTAGGCTTTCATTGACCATCCAGAGCTCTCAAAGCTATTAGAAGTGATAATGGAACTGAATTCAAAAATGCTTCCTTTGATCTCTTTTGTGCTGAAAAAGGAATTGATCATCAATTTTCATCTCCTAGAGTGCCTCAACAAAATGGTGTAGTCGAAAGAAAAAACAGAACGTTAGTTGAGATGGCTAGAACCATGTTAGATGAACATCTCTCTCCAAGAAATTTTTGGGCTGAAGCTATTTCAACTGCTTGCTATGTTTCAAACCGTGTGTTTTTGAGATCAAAATTGGGTAAGACTCCATATGAGCTTCGGTTTGGACATAGACCTTCTGTTTCTCACTTTCGAGTTTTTGGATGCAAATGTTTTGTCTTGAAATCTGGAAATCTTGATAAATTTGAAGCTAGATCAATCGATGGCATTTTTCTTGGATATCCTGCTCATACTGTGGCTATCGTGGTGCTTGTTTTGGAGACTAACAAAATTGTGGAAACTTGTGAAGTTACTTTTGATGAGGCTAGTCCAGGCACTAGTCGAAGTGATGCAGGTACAGGCGCATACATTCAGGGGGAGAAAATCTTTGAAGATAATGATGATGTTGAAGATGAGGTCTTGACTCTTTCTATGCACAACAAGCTGTAGCACCTTTGGCACCTACTACTACATCACCTACAGCTAACCATCCTCAAGCTACAACATCATCTGTACATGCTGAAAATGAAGAAGGAGAAGGAGAAGTCTCAAAAGCCAATGCTCCCTTGTACATTCAAAAAATGCATCCATCTGAACAAATGATTGGAGACCTAAATGAGAGAGTCACTCGATCCAGGTTTATTCATTCTGACACTCATGCTCATTCCGCTTTAGTTGCTTCTTTTGAACCCAAAGATATATCTCATGCATTATCTGACGAATCTTGGATCAATGCCATGCATGAAGAAATAGAGAATTTTGAACGAAATAAAGTTTGGAAACTTGTCTCACCTCCTCCAGATTTTTATGTTATTGGAACAAGATGGGTTTTCAAAAATAAACAAAGTGAGGATGGTGTTGTTGTTAGAAACAAGGCTAGATTGGTTGCTCAAGGTTACACTCAAATTGAAGGCTTAGATTTTGATGAAACCTTTGCTCCTGTTGCTAGAATTGAAGCCATTAGAATCCTTTTAGCTTTTGCTGCATCCAAAGGTTTCAAATTGTATCAAATGGATGTGAAAAGTGCTTTTCTTAATGGCTACATAAATGAGGAGGTTTATGTCAAGCAACCACCTGGTTTTGAAAATCCAAAGTTTCCAAATCATGTGTTCAAACTATCAAAAGCTTTGTATGGTTTGAAACAAGCCCCTAGAGCATGGTATGATAGGCTAAAAACCTTTTTACTTGAAAAGGGCTTTTTAATGGGAAAGGTTGACAAAACTCTCTTTTTACTCAAGCAAGGCAATAATCAACTATTCGTTCAGATTTATGTTGATGATATTATCTTTGGTGGTTCATCTCATGTTTTAGTGTCTGAGTTTTCAGAAACAATGAGGAAGGAGTTTGAGATGAGTATGATGGGTGAGTTGACATACTTTTTGGGATTTCAAATCAAGCAAACGAAGGATGGTACTTTTGTGCATCAAAGCAAATACACAAGAGACTTGCTACATCGTTTTGGGATGGAAAATAGCAAACCAATCATGACACCTATGGAAAGCAATTGCACACTTGATCCGGATGAAGATGGTGAGCCGGTTGATCAAAAGGAATATAGAAGCATGATAGGTTCACTTTTGTACCTCACCGCATCAAGGCCGGATATACAATTTGCTGTATGCTTGTGTGCTCGTTTTCAAGCTTCCCCACGTGCTTCACATCGACAAGCTGTCAAAAGGATTTTCAGGTATCTTCATGGAACTCAAGATTTTGGCATTTGGCTTTCTGCTTCCTCATGCATTAGTTTAAGAGCCTTTTCTGATGCTGATTTTGGAGGATGTAGAATTGATAGAAAAAGTACATCTGGTACATGTCATTTCTTGGGAAATTCTCTCATTGCATGGTCATCTAGAAAGCAATCTTCTGTTGCACAATCAAGCTATTGAATCTGAATATGTGGTCCGCTAGTTGTTGTTCTCAAATTCTTTGGATAGTAGCTACACTTAAAGATTATGGGTTTAATTTGGATAGTGTTCCTCTTCTGTGTGATAACACTAGTGCAATTTGCATTGCTAAGAACCCTGTGCAACATTCAAGAACAAAACACATTGACATCAGATTTCACTTTATTAGAGATCATGTTGAAAAAGGCAACATTGTGCTTCATCATGTGGAATCTGAACATCAATTGGCAGACATTTTCACAAAACCTTTGTCTTCTTCTCGTTTTGCTTTTTATTCGGGAGAACTTGGAATTGTTCATCCAATGGGATTGTTTTGAGGGGGAGTTTCTTTGCCAAGTTCTTTCACTTGATGAGCTCACTTTATCATATTTCTTTATATACTATATAATTGAGCTAATATATGATAATCTAAATTGTCTCACTTGAACTAAGAATGACATTGCGGAATTCCCTGATCTGATTGCCTATAGCTAAATACTCTGTGATATCTTACTCTTCTAGACTTGATATTGAATCCTCTTGACAAATTTGGGCTATGAAGCAAGTGTGGTTTCAACTTTACTCTTTCATAAGACCTTTTAATCACTTTTGCATGTTTATAATCAAAGAAAAATGAAAAGAAAACGGAATCAATAAAAAAGGGTTGTTAAAAGCAAAAAACCTCAAGTTATGTGCTTCAGGGTGCTTTCCCTAAAAAGATAAGATGTATGCTTCAAGCATGCCATTCCCTCAAAGATAAGATGTATGCTTCAAGCATGCCACTCCTAGAAAATAAAAGAAGTATGCGTCAAGCATGCCACATGCAACTTATTGTTTAAAGATTAAATTGGTCTACTAGATTGGAGTTGAAACTACTTGCTCGCCCTAAGTTGTTAGTTGCTTCAATTTTTAAAGTCTTGCTTTTTCTGCTAAGATCTTGCTTAGTACTTGGCTATAGTTGACTAAATTGAGGTTGAGATGCATGTCATTCCCTAACTTGTTAAAATCACATCAAGATCATGTATTTTGCATATTATATGATATATAAGGTTATATGATCGAATGAGCTCATCTTTTTCTTATCTTGGCACTCCCTTGTTTCTCTTTGTGAAATCATTGTTTCAAGAAAAATTTTGAATCTGTTCTCTCTCTTGTACTCTTGATGAATCCATTGTCAAAGGGGGAGAAATCTGGGAATCGTTGAAAAGTTTAAGAAAAAAGGGGGAGAAGAAAAAGGGGGAGTTGTTTTTGGAATTTTGAGAATTTTGGGAGAAGTTTGGAGAATTTTGGAATTTTTGGGCACATTGCACATTCACACACATTTTCCTTCTCAGGGGGAGATTTTGTTTTGCCATTTTGGTCAAAGGGGGAATTCTGTGTTTTCTTACTTTGGTCTTTGATCCTTTGGATTTCAAAATCTTTTGTAAAGTGAATGCCAAATGTTCAATTCTAAGTGGTGTTGCCAATGTTTTCATCAAGGGGGAGATTGTGAAATCATGTGCTGAAAAATTGGCTTTGAACTGAAAAATTAACTTAGATTTGAATTTGCAAAATATGTTTGTTCATGTGTTTTGACAATTGACAAGAAACAGTAAGTTTTGCCTTGGCGCCGGACCAATCCTAAAGAAAACAGTAAGTTTCCCATCTACGACGGACAAACTTTCTTGGTCCCTTGTAAACATGCTTTTTGACAACCTCTTTCTCCTATGTACAACGGACAAAGTTTTTGTGTCCGTCGTGAACATGATTTTGAGCGCATGAGCCAAACCTATTTTCCAAGAATCCAGTAAGTTTCGCATGTACGACGGACAAAGTTTTTGGGTCTGTCGTGAACGGCTTTTTGAGGATTGATTTCGCATGTACAACGGACAAAGTTTTTGGGTCCGTTGTGAACGTGTTTTCACCGGAATGTTTTCTTCTTGGAACTGAGAGTTTCACATGTACGCCGGACAGAGATTTCTTGTCCGTCGTGAATGGACTTTTTCTAGGGTTTTATTTCTTGTCCGTTGTGAACGTGTTTTGCTCAGTTTGGATGTTTTGCAAGAATTGAAATGGTTTGACCTTGAGATTATGAAATTTGTGATGATTTCATGATGTGTGTTTTGAAGTGGACTTTATGCAATGCTCATGTGAGTAGTTGCATGGATTGACCTTGAGTCAAGTCGTGGACTTGTGCTCGGATTTGTTTCGTGGTTTGTTCATGTGCAGGTATTGCTCGAGGGCGAACGTGGTCGGTGACGGGACCGGAACTAGGTTCATGGAGGAACTGAGGTTCGGGACTAGGTTCAGGGAGGAACTGAGGTCTTGGTGGTCAAGGATGTCATGCGGGACGTTCGAGCTAAGAGAATGGTGCACATGAAGAATGGTTAGTCACGTGAGAATGGCAGGAGGTCATTCGCGTGCAAAGTGTTAGTCACGTGAGTATGGCAGGTGGCCATACGCGTGCAAAGTGTTAGTCACGTGAGTATGGTAGGGTTGCCATACGCGTGCAAGAGTTGTACTTGGCCAGGTTGGGCCAAGTAGAGTTGTGTTGGATACAGATTCCTTCTAGGGAATAGGAATTGTATTCAGAACTCCTTGTGGGTTGGTCCTTTAAATAGGAGGGGTGTCTCCTGTTGAAGGGCATCAATTTTGAGTTGAGCGCATTGAGAGCCTCAAGCTCAGTTTTAGGGTTTGTACTCTTTTGATGAGAGTATTTTAGACAAAAGAAATAAAGATCAATTCTTCCAAGATTTTTGCGTGCTACAGTAACCACGTCGCTACAGTGTTTTCTGTTTTGGTTCTTGTTTGCATGCTTGTTCTAATTCTAGATTGGTTTTTGACCGTTGAGTTTCATCTTGATTTGATCCATCAAAAACCGTTCTAGGGTATTGATTTAGAGTTTCTCAAAGTCTAGTTGATTAATCTTTTGAAGATCTTGTTTAGTCTTGAAGTTTTGATTAGATTGATTCTCGTCAAGTTCTGGATCAGCAAGCTTGCGAAGATCATAACTTTTGATCCGTAAGTCTGATCGAGCTGATTCTTTTTGGGTTGGATTCGTACTGGAATCTAGTTTCTTGTGTCCAAATTTCATATCGATCCTACAGTTGGATCTCCGGGAATTCGCGTTTTACTAAACCTCTGTCTTTCTATTTTTGTCGAAAACGAAGCAATTATTTGGTTCTGTTTTGGGGTGAACTTTTAGTAGATCAATAATTTGGTTTTAGCTTCCGCACAATCATTCACCCTCCCTCTGATTGCTATATTCGTATACTTCGATCCTACATTCTTCAACATCCGTACGACCAGATTCGGACTCTAAATTGGCGAAAAACCAAACCCTAGGTCGATTGCTCAAGCTGTCCGAAACAGAGAACGTGACCAACTCAAGAATCCATCTAATCTAATCAAATCCAGCACCACCAATTGATCTAAAAACTTGATAAACATCCTTAGAACAGTACCTAGACCAACCCCAAGGATTCCCATTGCCATACCTTTGCCCAACGCACGAAAACTGAACGGATCTCCTCCCGGTTCGCTCCTCGCTCCTCGCTCCTTGCTCCTCGCTCCTTGCTCCTCGCTCCAATGGATGGATCCTCGAGGTGCAGGGGGTGGGGAGGCCACCCTAGGGCAGCAATGGGGTGGAGGAGAGGTGGTGGAGAGGTGGAGAGGCAAGGGGCAAAGGGGGTGGGGGTGCACGGCCAAGGAGGAAGAGGGGAAGGTGGGGGTGGCGGCTAGGGCATGGAGGAGGGAGGTGGGGGCGCAGGGCAGGGGCAGGGGCAGCCCTTTTTACCAGCCCAAACTGGTCTCCTACTCCTAAAAGGACTCAAACTCTCCCCCACCAAGGCCCACGACCCTTTCCCCTAGGCCCAAACTGAAGGGTTTCGAAGCATGGAAAACAAAAAAATTTTCCTACGATTGCAACCAAACACCAAGATCATATCTAGGAGATGCAAGTAAACGGTTTCAGAAGGACTCACCCTCGTAGACCGAAAGCGGGAATAACGTTCCCGCAAACAAACGTGGTTGATGTAGAGGTACACTCCCGACTTCGAAGTCGCGAAGATGAGCGCCACAAACGGCAGCGCCTCCGTACTTGGTCACACGTACGGATCAACGATGACCTCCAATCCCTCGTTCGGGCAGCGGAAGTAGAGGATCCCGGAAAACTCCAACAACACTCTGACTTAGTGGTGGTGGTGGTGGAGAAATAATTTCAGTAGCCGGCTAAGCCACGGCTCGAAAAGCGGATCGCCAGGAGGAGGGAGAAAGGACCAACCAAAGGGTCAAATGGATGAACAACAAAGAGAGGAGCTCCTCCTCCCTTTTATAGGAGGAGGAGGAGGCTAGGCCAAGGGGTGGCCGGCGCATGGGGTTGCCCCTTGCCCTCCTCTCTTCATGTGAGTGATCTCTCCACTCACTTTAAAACATCCCACTTTGGTTTCCATTAAAACCCCACTCAAGAAATGAAAGGTTTTCTCCCATAAATAAATAAACATTTTTATTTCAGATATTTTAATATTTGTTAATTCTTTTAATTAACAAACATTAACATATACCCCATTTAACTATTCGATATCCGAAACTATTCGGCGATACTAAAAAAGCAGTCCTCAGATCATCCATATTTTTCTCCTGTTTCGTATCCACTCAAATGCATCGATGAACCTTAAGTGTGTCACCCTACGGTTCGTGAATAAAATGGACATGATTGAGACTCCTCTCGAGATCAATAATCATCGGCGGGATCCGGAGATCCATAATGACTCCCATTCACTCAACGATGAACTAGTGATCGCATAAACCGTAAACGACATAACCAATTCCTTTTGTCTCACGATATTTTACTTGTCCGGGATCCGATCATCAGTATCAACTATACCTAGTTCGATCCCGTTACCAACAAGTACTCTTTACTCGTTCCGTGATATGACATTCTTGTGACCTAGTCACGTGCTTGCAAGCGATGTCAATGTGATATCACCGAGAGGGCCTGCAGTATATCTCTCTGTCATCTGGATGGACAAATCCCACTCTTGATGCATGAGCCTCAACTAATACTTTCATAGTACCCAAATCCATCTTTATAGTCACCGTGTTACGGAGTGACGTTTGATGTCATCAAAGTACTCTTCCGGAGTTAGTGATTGACATCATCTCATGGTCTAAGGAAAAGAGCTATTTCGTATGTGTTTGATACAGCAACAAACTAAATGACTTGATCGTATTTGCTATACCAACTTGGGTGTATGTTCATCACATCATTCTTCTAATGACATGACCCCGTTATTAATAACATCCAATGTTCATGATCGTGAAACCTTGATCATCGATTAATCAACGAGCTAGTTTAAAAGAGGCTTTACTAGGAACCCTTTTGTTTATTAAACACACATGTATTAACGTTTCCGATTAATACAATTTTAGCATGAGAAATAAACATCTATTATAAACATGGAATATGATAATAAACAATTTATTATTGCCTCTCGGGCATATTCCCTTCAGTCTCCCACTTGCACTAGAGTCAATAATCTAGATTACATTGTGATGATTCTAACACCCATTGAGTTCTGGTGTTGATCATGTTTTGCCCTTGGGAGAGCTTTAGTCAACGAGTCTGCCACATTCAGATCCGTGTGCACTTTGCAAATCTTTATATCGCCATCCTTGACATGTTCACGGATGGAGTGAAACCGGCGCTTAATATGCTTGGAATTCTTGTGTGACCTTGGTTCTTTAGCATTGGCTATGGCACCATTGTTGTCACAATAGATAACCATCGGGTCCAACGACTCGGAACCACACCTAGTTCGGATATGAACATCTTCATCCAAACCGCTTCCTGTACGCTCAAGCAAAGAATATATTCCGCCTCTGTTGAAGATCCCGCCACCACATTGCTTGGAACTTCTCCACTCACTTGCTCCTCCATTCATTTCAAAAATGTACCGGATTGAGACTTAGAGTCATCCGGATCGATTGTCAAAGCTAGCGTCGACGTAACATTTTGCGACGAGCTCTTCTTCACCACCATATATGAGAAACATATCCTTAGTTCTTCTTAAGTACTTAAAGATATTCTTGACCGCCCGTCAGTGTTCAAAACCTGGATCAGGTGGTACACGCTAGTCAAACTAATAGCATGTGCCACATCCATCTTGTACACAACATAGCATACATGATAGAGCCTATGGTGAAGCATAGGGAATCTTATTCATTACTTCTCTATCTTCTGCTTGTAATGGACTCGAGTCTTACTCAACGTCTTGCCTTGCATCATAGGTAAGAACCCTTTCTTACTTTCGTCCATTCTAAACTTCTTTAGAATCTTGTCAAGATATGTACTTTGTGATAGCCCAATCAAGCGTCTCGATCTATCTCTATAGATTTTGATGCCTAAAATATATGCCGCTTCACCAAGGTCCTTCATTGAAAACTTCTTGTTTAAGTAATCTTTACACTTTTCAAAAGTTCTATATCATTTCCTATCAACAATATGTCATCCACATATAATATCGTAAATGCTATAGAGCTCCCACTCACTTTCTTGTAAACACAAGATTCTCCGTAAGTTTGGACAAATCCAAAACCTTTGATTACCTCATCAAAACGGAGATTCCAACTTCGTGATGCTTGCTTCAGTCCATAAATGGATCGCTGAAGTTTGCATACCTTATTAGCATCCTTAGGATCAACAAAACCTTTGGGTTGTATCATATACAACTCTTCCTCAATGTTTCCATTAAGGAACGCAGTTTTTACATCCATCTCGCGGATTTCATAATCGAAAAATGCAGCAATTGCTAACATTATCCTTACAGACTTTACCATCGCTACGGGTGAGAAAGTCTCATCGTAGTCAACTCCTTGAATTTGTCGAAAACCCTTTGCGACAAGTCGAGCTTTATAGACGGTCACATTACCATCAGCGTCTATTTTCTTTTTGAAAATCCATTTGTTCTCAACGGCCTTACGGTCATTGGGTAGGTCCACCAAAGTCCATACTTGGTTTTCATACATGGATCTCATTTCGGATTTCATGGCTTCTAGCCATTTGTCGGAATCTGGGCTCATCATCGCTTCATCATACGTCGCAGGGTCATTATTCTCAACTACCATGACATTCATAGTAGGAACATAAAAATCAGGAGCATTATGCGCTCTTGTTGACCTGCGAGGTGCGGTAGTGTTCTCTTTCGGAGTTTCATGATCCTTATCATTAGTTCCCTCTTCATTTGGTGAAGTCAACTCCGAAACAACTTCCGGCGCTGCTGCACTTGCCATTCCATGAAGAGAAGGTTCAACAACCTCGTCGAGTTCTACCTTCCTACTACTCACACCTTTCGAGAGAAACTCTTTTTCCAAAAAGGATCCATTCTTGGCAACGAAAACCTTGCCCTCGGATCTGTGATAGAAGGTGTACCCAATTGTTTCTTTAGGGTATCCTATGAAGACGCATTTTTCCGCTTTGGGTTCGAGTTTATCAGGTTGAAGTTTCTTCACATAAACATCGCATCCCCAAACTTTTAGAAATGACAGCTTAGGTTTGTTGCCAAACCATAATTCATACGGTGTCATTTCAATGGATTTAGATGGTGCCCTATTTAAAGTGAATGCAGCTGTTTCTAGTGCATGACCCCAAAATGAAAGTGGCAAATCTATAAGGGACATCATAGATCGAACCATATCCAATAAAGTATGATTACGACGCTCGGATACACCATTACGTTGTGGTGTTCCAGCAGGAGTGAGTTGTGAAACTATTCCACATTGTCTCATGTGTGTGCCAAACTCGTAACTAAGATACTCTCCTCCACGATCAGATCGTAGAAATTTGATCTTTACATTCACGATGATTTTCTACTTCACTCTGAAATTCTTTGAACTTTTCAAATGTTTCAGACTTGTGTTTCATTAAGTAAATATATCCATATCTACTCAAATCATCCGTGAAAGTAACGAAGTAACGATATCCACCACGCGCTGACACACTCATTGGACCACACACATCGGTATGTATGATTTCCAATAAGTCGGTTGCCCGCTCCATTGTACCGGAAAACGAGGTTCTAGTCATCTTGCCCATGAGGCATGGTTCACATGTCTCAAATGATTCATAATCAAGTGATTCTAGTAGTCCATCAGAATGGAGCTTCTTCATGCGTTTAACACCAATATGACATAAGCGGCAATGCCACATATATGCAGCAATATCATCATTCAACTTAATTCTTTTGGCATCCACATTATGAACATGTGTACTATTATCAAGATTCAAAATAAATAAACCATTCTTTTTAGGTGCATGACCATAAAAGATATTATTCATATAAATTGAACAACCATTGTTCTCAGACTTGAATGAATAACCGTCTCGCATTAAACAAGATCCAGATATGATGTTCATGCTCAACGCAGGCACTAAATAACAATTATTTAGGTTTATAACTAATCTCGATGGTAATTGGATAGGTAGCGTCGACGGCGATCACATCAACTTTTGATCCATTGCCGACGCGCATCATTACCTCATCCCTTGCTAGTTGTCGCTATTCCTTAGCTCTGTTTGAGTTACATATGTTAGCAACCGAACCGGTATCAAATACCCAGGTACTACTGCGAGTACTAGTAAGGTACACATCAATAACATGTATATCATATATACCTTTGCTCACTTTCCCGCCCTTCTTATCACCAGATATTTTGGACAGCTTGCGCTTCCAAAGTGCTCAAAGGTTCTTGCAAGAAAAACATTCGATGTCGACTTAGGGCCAGCCTTGGTCTTCTTCGAGATGTGGCAACAGACTTGCCCTTCTTCTTGAAGTTTCCCTTAGCCTTGGCTTTCTTCTTGAAATCGATAGTCTTTTGGACCATCAACACTTGATGTTCCTTCTTGATCTCCACTTCAAAGTTTTCAAAGATTGATGTAAGCTCGGGAGAGACTTCTTCATGCCCTGCATGTTGTAGTTCATCACAAAGCTCTTGTAGCTTGGTGGCGAGAGATCGAGAACACGATGAATTCCTAGCTCAATGGGGATCGTTATTCCCAAAGCTATGAGTTTATCGGCGTACCCAGACATTTTGAGTACGTGCTCACTAATGGAGCTGTTTTCCTCCATCATGCAGCTAAAGAACTTTTCTGAAGCTTCATAACTCTCATCATGCGGCATGGGTATCGAAGATCATTTTCAACTCTCTCATTGTATCAAAAGCATTGCTGTGCTCGAAACGTTTTCGCAGCTCAGGCTCAAGGCCATACAAAATGCCGCATTGAACTAAACTGTGGTCCTCCTTGCGAGTTAAGAAAACATTTTTCTCCTCCTCGGGGGCATCATCAGCGGGCGGGGCACCCAGTGGCGCTTCTAGCACATAGCTCCTTTGAGCAGCGTGAGGAGAATCCTCGGAGTTAAGGGCCCAGTTGGTAAAGTTGCTACCATTGGTGGCTAGTTTCTCTTTCTCCATGAACAGATTGAAATTGAAAATAGGGGGTGCCATCTACAACATATTTGCAAAGTTATTTAGACTAAGTTCATAATAGATTAAGTTCAATGTTAATTCAAAATTACTACGAGAACTCCCACTTAAAAACAACATCCCTCTAGTTGTCGTTAGTGATTACATGAACCAAATTCACTATACCGAAACCGATCATCACGAGAGACGGCATAGTTTCAAAGGCGAACATCAATATGTTCATCATATCATCCATATGACTCATGCTTTACCTTTCGGTTCGTGTTCCGAGGCCATGTCTGTACATGCTAGGCTCGCCAAGTAGAACCAAAGTATTTGCGTGTGTAAATCATCTTACACCCGTTGTATGCGAACGTAGAGTCTATCACACCCGATCATCACGTGGTGCTTCAAACGCATTTAACTTTCTTAACGGTGCATACTATGGAAGAACACATTATTATCTTGATATTAATTTGGAGGGATCATCTTATAGTGCTATCAACGTGATCATAATCAAGCAAAATAAGATGCATAAAAGGATTAACATCACATGCATGAATAAAGTGATATGATATGGTCCTTTCAGAACTTGATCTCCATCTTGTGCGACATGGTATGATCTCCATCATTCCACCGGCATGGCACCAAGGTCCATGATGCTGCCATCTTGATTGTCTTCCTCCATTACAATATATCACATGGACATATACTTAGCACGCAGGCCATACAAAGAAAAACAACCAAATGGCTCCTGCCGGTTGTTTAAATTTACAATAAATTTCATTTCATACAACAATCTTTGTATCAATGACCATATCACATCACAAGCCCTGCAAAAACAAGTTAGACGCCTCTAATTTATTTTTGCATATTTTACGTGGTTTTGGGCTTTCTAGGAAAAACTGTTCTTACCTACGAACAAGAACCACAACGGTGATAAAAACATTATTAGCAAACCGTTGTAAATTAGATCATGACTATAGTAGGAGAAACAGACACCCGCAAAGCCACTTATGCAATACTAGTTGCATGTCGAGCGTGGAACAAGTCTCATGTGCGAGGACATGTAAGGTTAGTCCGGGCCGCTTCAAATCCCACTATGCCACCATGATCCAAAATACACGAAAGTATGCAATAACATGATCATCAACGCCCACATCCACATGTGTTTTAAACCGTACAAAACATCTACACATAGACACGGCTCTGATACCACTGAAGGGTTTCGAAGCATGGAAAACAAAAAATTTTTCCTACGATTGCAACCAAACACCAAGATCATATCTAGGAGATGCAAGTAAACTGTAACACCCCAGCTTCTACTAAGCCCAGAATGTCACCAAACATAGACCATAACACATTTAATACCATGATTTAAGATAAATTACAGCAAGTAATCATTTCGAATAATTGAAAATTTCGACAGCATCTCCTTTGTTTTAGCATGAAAATGATCGACATAGCATCATATCAATTTATAAGACAAACAGGATATCAACATGCAGTGATAATAATAGCTAATCATCAACTAACACATCAATAGACATCGCTAACAAAAGAATAGGCATCAATTTAAGTCTAGGAAGATATAACAATTCACTCCTTAGCCCCACATGATTCACATGAGGGAAACAACCAACATTAAGACCATAAACTAATGATTATTGCAATACTTATTGCAGTGTCTCCAAAAGAAGGTGAATTAGCTAGATTGTGATACTACGTGGAGGAGTGTAGCTAAATCCCTTTCCCGCGCGCCGATTTCATGGTACCTAAAGAAACAAACAACGAAAACACAAGCGTGAGTTCATCACTCAGCAAAGTGTATTGCAATGGAACAACAAGGATCAAGACAACAAACCATCATTCCAGTCTCCACCGTTATATCACAACACATCACATTTAACATAATTTACAACCTTTAAAACAACATGGTAATCATCTCATGAGCATCTCATGAGTACTCTCATCATCATCTCATAAACACCTTCATTTATGAAATTCATTCATGCAATGCAATGCACATGTCTCCTGGTATTCTCATTCCGTTATGGTTGTTTGCACTCCCGTCGGCTTGCTCCCTTTTCCGCCTTCCATCTCGAAGATTGATGGTGCGTATCTCTCGCTTCCATTCACCTCAGTGAAGGAATCACGATGTAGGACTTATTCGAAAGAATAGCCCCGGACTAGTCATAACAGTTCTCACCGCCCCTACCGGAATAGTTATGACTTATCTCACCGGTCGGCCATGAAAATATGCCATGTATGCAAAATGGACAGCAACGTAAACATGAATAGAAATATTGCATATCAACACTTGGCATCTTAACATGTAGGACCGTACCCAACAATCGACGGAAACCGTACAAAACATGGCATGCGAATCATTCATCTACGACAAGCATATGTAATCATGGCATGAGGTCACCATATCATTGATATCATTTAATTCATGGCCTAAGAACATCATATCAAATATAACTTGTAAACCATGGCAACACAACATGTTATCTATTCCAAATGCCATCAAACCAATCTAGCAACACATAAAGCACACAATCCACACAATACACTTGCCTTCAACCACGGGCAACGGAGTGACGAGAGGTTGAGGGCACTCCTGGAGGCACACCACCTGCAAACACGTGCCACACACTCAATTCGAGTCCACAAAACAGCACACATAAATCCCGCTACCCGACTTAAACTTACAACTCCTAAAATCAGAAAACAGCAAATCTGTCCCTTCGGGACAGCAGCCTTCCGACTATCATAACTTCTGTTCTAGGACACCAAATTAAATAAACGAGTACACCCTCGCGTAGCTTAGGAAATTTCCCAACTTTTTCTAGTTATAGGGAAAGACTGATTCGGACTCTAAAGTTGTTTAATCTAACGTTGAACACGAACTGTCTCAATCTCGTCACAGATTTGACAGCGCTCGGTAAAACAGGCATAACTTCTAAACGGCTGGGCGGAATTTCAATTTCTTTATATGCACGGAAAGATAAGGAAATTATCTACAACTTCCTAAAAGTCCGTACGGTCAGATTCAAACTAGAAATTGGCGAAAACGCCTGCCCTAGCTCGGGTTCCCAATCTGCCCGAACTGGAACGCGAATACAACTCTAGTTTTCATTAGATCTAACCCATGGCAGCACCTCCCTTGATCTAAAAGCATGGTAATCACCCTCTATAGCAGAATAAGAACTACCCCACAAGATCCCCCCATTACCTTCTTGGAGGAACACGAATCGACGGCCGAATCTTCGCGTTCCTTCCCCGGTTTTCCTCCCACGCGCCGATCCGTCCAATCCACTCGTCGCGGAGCTCCTCCATGGCAAGGGCAGCAGCGGGGCCAGGTGTGGCCGCGCGGAGGCGTCGTGTGGGGCGCAAGGAGGAGGGGTGGTGCAGCTTGAGGTGGAGGAGGAGGAGATTTGGGGAAGATGGGGGAGAGGAGGTGGGGGTGGCGGCTCCAAGGGGGAGAGATGGGGGCGCATGGGGGAGGGGCAGCAGGTGAGGGCGCATGGGGGAGGGGCAGCAGGTGAGGGCGCATGGGGGAGGGGCAGCAGGTGTGCTGCCCTAGCACACCCCCACATGGGCCCAATTCATCCCACTGACGGCCCAAATTGTTTCCCCCACGGCCCGATCACCCGGAAACGGCCCAAAACGACCCCGGAGAGGCCCGAAACGCGCTAAAACGCCAAACCGTAGGGTTCTAAATGTAAAAGATCACAAATTATCTCATTTATGACGTCTTATCACATTTTATCATATTTATCATACTTTTTAACATATCATCACCTAATTTCAAATCCCGACATTTCGTGGTGTCACATAAACGGTTTCAGAAGGACTCACCCTCGTAGACCGAAAGCGGGAATAACGTTCCCGCAAACAAACGTGGTTGATGTAGAGGTACACTCCCGACTTCGAAGTCGCGAAGATGAGCGCCACAAACGGCAGCGCCTCCGTACTTGGTCACACGTACGGATCAACGATGACCTCCAATCCCTCGTTCAGTAGGCAGCGGAAGTAGAGGATCCCGGAAAACTCCAACAACACTACTGACTTAGTGGTGGTGGTGGTGGAGAAATAATTTCAGCAGCGCTTCGCTTAAGCCACAGCTCGAAAAACGGATCAGCAGGAGGAGGGAGAAAGGACCAACCAAAGGGTCAAATGGATGAACAACAAAGAGAGGAGCTCCACCCTCCCTTTTATAGGAGGAGGAGGAGGCTAGGCCAAGGGGTGGCGGCGCATGGGGTTGCCCCTTGCCCTCCTCTCTTCATGTGAGTGATCTCTCCACTCACTTTAAAACATCCCACTTTGGTTTCCATTAAAACCCCACTCAAGAAATGAAAGGTTTTCTCCCATAAATAAATAAACATTTTTATTTCAGATATTTTAATATTTGTTAATTCTTTTAATTAACAAACATTAACATATACCCCCTTTAACTATTCCGATATCCCAAACTATTAAGCGATACTCAAAGCGATCCTCAGATCTTGTCCATATTTTTCTCGGTGTTTCGTATCCACTCAAATGCATCGATGAACCTTAAGTGTGTCACCCTACGGTTCGTGAATAAAATGGACATGATTGAGACTCCTCTCAGATCAATAATCATCAGCGGGATCTGGAGATCCATAATGACTCCCATTCACTCAACGATGAACTAGTGATCGCATAAACCGTAAACGACATAACCAATTCCTTTTGTCTCACGATATTTTACTTGTCCGGATCCGATCATCAGTATCAACTATACCTAGTTCGATCCCGTTACCAACAAGTACTCTTTACTCGTTCCGTGATATGACATTCTTGTGACCTAGTCACGTGCTTGCAAGCGATGTCAATGTGATATCACCGAGAGGGCCCAGTATATCTCTCTGTCATCTGGATGGACAAATCCCACTCTTGATGCATGAGCCTCAACTAATACTTTCATAGTACCCAAATCCATCTTTATAGTCACCGTGTTACGGAGTGACGCGTTTGATGTCATCAAAGTACTCTTCCGGAGTTAGTGATTGACATCATCTCATGGTCTAAGGAAAAGAGCTATTTCGTATGTGTTTGATACAGCAACAAACTAAATGACTTGATCGTATTTGCTATACCAACTTGGGTGTATGTTCATCACATCATTCTTCTAATGACATGACCCCGTTATTAACAACATCCAATGTTCATGATCAGGAAACATTGATCATCAGTTAATCAACGAGCTAGTTTAAAAAGAGGCTTTACTAGGAACCCTTTTGTTTATTAAACACACATGTATTAACGTTTCCGATTAATACAATTTTAGCATGAGAAATAAACATCTATTATAAACATGGAATATGATAATAAACAATTTATTATTGCCTCTCGGGCATATTCCCTTCACAAACTCCTCCAGAAAGGCCCAAAACCCCGGAAACGGCCCAGAAACGCAATTAAACCTCATAGCGTATGGTTTTAACCTTAATTCCACATTTTATAATGTTTTTGACCTTATCAAGCACATTAAATAAGGTTACGACACTCCGTGGTGTCACACTTTGCTATGGGGAGAAATGGTTTTGGCAGGGATATACTTGTTAGTGTTATGCCCTTGAGGCAATCATATGGATGATTGTAACATGACTATATTTATGAATAATAATATGATTATTGGTCCAATGAATGTATATCATTGTTTTGGTCAACAAGTGTGTGACTTGTTTATGAAGCTCTTTACTTATAGATATAATTGGATAAATAGCTCTGATCGGATATCATCGTATAGGACAACGATGAATAGATCAGCACATGTATTGTTCGATGATCATGTTTCATAGATCATGGGATATGGAGATATCATCAATACATTGTGGACGCATATTGAAGAACATGTGTTAGATAGACCCACAATGGGACACTGCGAGAATGTTACATTCTTATGTGTCATCAGTGTATCTCATACATAGTAGATGTATGATCCTTAGACCTGAGATTGTCATATTCCCTACATGTGTAATAGTTTACCTTGGTGTTACCAAACACTATTTCCTAACCGAATAGTTATAAAGGTAGCTTTCATGTTTACTATGAAACATGCAGAGGGAAGTGAGCAGTCAAGATGGAATTTGCCACTCCAATGTAACAGAGATATATGTCTAGGCCACTCGTGTGATATGATTAAGGAAGTGCATGGCCATGCCGTGATTGAGAAGTCAATCACAACTTATTAATATATCACGGATACTAGAGATGGATTGAACTGTCAAAGGATGCCATGTCGTGTGAATGAGATGTGTGTTATGACTTGGGTGAGTTGTTTCTACCGCCATAGCAAAGGTTAACATCACCAGACTGGTGCAAAGTCAGGATTAAGTGATGTAAAGGTTATATATGATTTTCTCTGCGGCACACCAAAGGAAGTGTGTTAAAAGGCCTTGCATAAAGAGAAAATCATTCTTTGTAGGTAAAGCTGTACAACTCTGCAGAGTAAAAAATAATCGATTAGTCGCGCTCTCGGTTATGAGCACTTGGTGAACTTGCACTAGTTAGACAACTTTTTGTATTTTCATAAAAATGGAAAGATAAAATTTGGAATAGAGAATTTACCCCGCAGATGATTCAGCGCTTGACATTTGTTGGCAAGGTTGAACTCAGCTGTTGTGCCATGTGTTGGCAAATATAGCGGATTTGTGCCATGTGTTGGCAAAAGAATGGGTTATGCCACGTGTTGGCATTGGACGACATGAACTGTGAGATATTACTTTGAGATTATGTTTACATACTGATTATTTTATATGCTTGTCAAATTACTTTTATTCAATTTCGTTTTCAATCTATTATTTAGTATTTACAATTCAATTTGGCTCCACGCAAGAATAACCCTATTAGCCATCCTGTTGAATCAGCTTGCATATATCATATGTTTTGCAAACACTTCAAGTCTTGCTAAGTACGCAGCGTACTCACCCTTGCTATCGTTGTTGTTTTTAGGTGAATATCCCAATAGATCGTACTTGACGCAGGTTACACGATAATGATGATGGTTTTATCTAGAGTTTGTACCTTGTTAGTTGCCTGAGGGATTGGATGAGAACACTACAAGACATCTATTTCTTCTGCTGTATATTACTCCGAATTGTAAGGCTATGGCTTTTGCATTAAAGATGCTAGTATTTGGTATGGTTGTGATTTCCATTTGTATGTGAGTGCTAGCTACTGACCCAGGGACTAGCACAGGAAGCGCATTAGAACCTGTCTTTTATGGTACACTGTATCGTAAAAGGCAGGGTCTTCACAGCTTCACTCTTGTACACTCCTAGTACTTTAATTTCAATGCGAATAGAGAGAGAACAATAAATCAATACCAAAATACAGAGCAAACAAACTATAAAAATATAAAAAAAAATTCATCATTAAATAGAGCTTGAATTTACAAATTTTTAGAAACTAGAATCGTTTCAATCGGAGCTCGTATGAGCAAGAACGAGCTATTCAAAGTTTAAAAATACAAATAAAATAATAAACCAAATTATTTTTGTATTGGAAAATTCCCAATAATGGCATAATGCTGATGTTAGCACCGAATTTGGATTTCGGTTAAATAATTTTTCTACTTGTAGGATCGAGATATATGAATATAGTAATTAGAGGGGGTTGAATGATTGTGCGGAAGCTAAAACCAAATTTTCAATCTATTGGAAGAACACCCCAACTCGGATTCAAAAGATTTCCCCGGAGATCCAACTGTCGGATCGATCTGAAATTTCAACACAATAAACTAGATTCGAATACGAATCGAACCCAAAAAGAATCAGCTCAATCGGATTTACGGATCAAAAGTTATGAACCTCGCAATCTTGCTGTGACAGAATATGATGAGAATTGATCTAACCCTAATTTCGAGATTAAACAAAATCTTTAAAAGTTGATCCAACAAAACTTTGGGAAACTCTAAATCAAAGCCCTATGAGGGTTTTGGATGGACCAAATCAAGAAGAAGCTCAAGAATCAAAGAAGGCAAAGAAGCCAATCTAGAACCAAAACATGCAAGAGAAAATCCCAAAACAGAAAGTACTGTAGCACGCAAAGGATCTTTGAGGAAATTGATCTTTATTTCTTTTGTCTAAAATACTCCAATCAAAAGAGTACAAACCCTAAAAGCCTAGCACAAGAGGACCCTGCGCTCTATATGCATAAACATGCGGCACCTCCCCCTATTTATAAGAAGTAAACCTAAAGAGTACGTATGCATGTCCACTTGGTCCAACCTGCCCAATACATGCAAACTACCCCAAACGATTACAACTCTTGCACGCGTACGGCCACCTGCCATACTCACGTGACTGACTCGACCTCATGTGCACCATTCTCTAGCCCGAACGTCTCGCATGACATCCTTGACCACCAAGACCTTGATTCCTCCAGAACCTAGTCTCGAACCTTAGTTCCTCCATGAACCTAGTTCCGGTCCTATCATCGACCACGTTCGCCCTCGAGCAAAACCTGCACACGAACAATCCACAAAACAATTTCGAGCATAAGTCCACGACTTGACTCAACATTAATCCATGCAACTACTCACATGAGCATTGCATACAAATTAAACATGATCCACACGAATTTCATAATCAAGAAACCCTAAAAAATCACTTTCACGTTCACGGCGAACCAAAACTTGGTTCGGCGCACACAGGGAAAAACCCTAGAAAAAAGCATTCACGACGGACCAAAAAATTGGTCCGGTGTACACATGCCACGCTCGGTTTCAAAAGAAACGTTGCGGCGAAAAAATCCTAAAAATCATGTTCACGCTGGACTAAAGATTTGGTCCGGCACAAATGCGAAAACACACTTCAAAAACCCATTCATGACGGACTGAAGAAATTTGGTCTGGCGTCTACATGAAACTTACTGTTTTTCAAATAACTTGGTCCAGCGCAATACACTCAAAAGCACGTTCACGGCGGACCAAATTTTTGGTCCGGCGTACAGGCGAAAACAATGCTCAAAGCACATTCACGACGGACTAAACAAAAACCAGTCCGGCGCACATAAGTTTTCTTTGTGGCAAAAACCACGTTTACGACGGACTAAACAGAAATCAGTCCGGCGCACATAAGTGTTCTTTGTGACAAAAACCACGTTCACGTCGTACCGAAAGTTTGGTCTGGCGTCACTCACGATGAACTGAAAATTGGTCCGGCGTAAAAGGAAACACCTCTGTCTCTCCAAACTTAGTCCGGCTCAAATGCCATATTTGAAACACTTAATCAAGGCATATTACAAGCATGTCAAATAATCTTTTGAGATAGCACATGCACATGCACCACTTTGCAATACTAAATCCATCACCAAGCCAATTTTTCATCACATGATTTCACAATCTCCCCCTTGATGAAAACATTGGCAACACCATTTAGAACTGATCATTGGCATTCACTTTACACGAAATTTTTTTTTAAAAAAAGGTTCAGAAACAAAAGCCAAAGTAAAACACAAAATCTCCCCCTTTTGACAAAAAGCAAAGTGAGAAACTCCCCTTGGGTGAAAATAAAAGAAATCTCCCCCTAAGAAGCAATGTGACTCAAAATTCTCCAAAGATCTCCCAAGATGCTCCAAAATTGTCCCCCTTTGACAATGGAGTCATTAAGAATACAAAAAGAGAAAAAAACTTTGTGTTGTTTGTTTTTTTAAGTACTGAGCATTATAAGTCATGCACAAATGAAATTCATCTCCAAGTCATGCTATCCAAGATACTTACACCCTCAAATCTACACATAGACAATGCAGAGTAAACACAACTAGAAATCAAGTTATGTTAACGGTTTTTTGCATGGCATGATCTCCCTTTCTCAACTTTCTCAAAACATGAAAACATTGAATATTTATGTGCACTTCATTGGTGCTTGAAAAACTGATTTAATGATTATTTCTAACAAAATATAGAACTGCAAGGGAGTATATGCACCATCAGCCTTACTTTTCAACCATGCCAAGCAAAATAGTTTAAGGTTTCATGGTTTCGGTCATACACAACTTCTTCCAAGTTCATATCAAAGTGCAATTATAAGCAGTCTCGTAAAGAAGAAGTGCGACAGTGCATAACCTTGAACTTGCATCTATCTATCAAATATCACTCTTTGAGCTTTTACCTCCTTAACTTTGAAAACTTTCACATTGAGCATCTTTTTGAGTAGGAACAAGAAAGTCAAGAAAGTTCAACCATGACAAGATTTAATTCAAGTTTTCATTTCATTTAACTAGTCATGCCACAATCTGAACTATATATGTATGAACATGAAGTTGCAAAGATCTTGTAGCATAAACATAGCTTCAAATGACATATGTGAATCAAATATAATGCTCATTGCTTTTCCAATATTTTTCCTTTTTTTGTTTTTCATTTAAGAAATACAAAGAAGAACGTGTAAACAAAGAATCAGAAGGTTTGCACAAACTCCCCCTCAAAATAAGCCCATTGGATGAACAATCCCAAGTTCTCCCCGAATGAAAAAAAATCGAGAGGAAGACAAAGGTTTTATGAAAATTTCTGCCAATTGATGTTCAGTATCCACATGATGAAGCACAATATTTCCTTTTTCTACATGATCTCTAAGAAAGTGAAATCTGATATCAATGTGTTTTGTTCTAGAAAGTTGCACATGGTTCTTAGCAATGCATATTGCACTAGTGTTATCACAGAGGAGAGGAACACTACCCAAAATAACCCCAAAACCTTTAAGTGTAGCAACTATCCAAATTATTTGAGAACAACAACTAGCAGTAGCCACATATTCAGATTCAGCAGTTGATTGTGCAAGAGAAGATTGTTTTCTAGATGACCATGCAATAAGAGAATTACCCAAGAAGTGGCATGAGCTAGATATACTTTTTCTATCAATTCTACATCCTCCAAAATCAGCATCAGAAAAAGCTCTTAAACTAATGCATGAGGAAGCAGAAAGCCAAATGCTAAAGTCTTGAGTACCATGGAGATACATGAAAAATCGCTTGACGGCTTGTCGATGTGAGGCACGCGGGGAAGCTTGAAAACGAGCACACAAGCACACAGCAAATTGTATATTCAGTCTTGATACAGTGAGATACAAAAGTGAACCTATCATGCTTCTATATTCCTTTTGATCAACCGACTCACCATCTTCATCTGGATCAAGTGTGCAAGTGCTTTTCCATGGGTGTCATGATTGGTTTGTTGTTTTCCATCTCAAAACGATGCAGCAAGTCCTTCGTGTATTTGCTTTGATGCACAAAAGTACCATCCTTTGTTTGCTTGATTTGTAGTCCCAAAAAGTATGTCAACTCACTCATCATACTCATCTCAAATTCCTTCTTCATGGTTTCTGAAAACTTAGACACTAAAACATGAGAGGAACCACCAAAGATGATATCATCAACATAAATCTTAACGAACAGTTGATCATTGCCTTGCTTGAGTAAAAAGAGAGTTTTATCAACTTTTCCCATTGCGAACCCCTTTTCAAGTAAAAAGATTTTTAGCCTATCATACCATGCTCTAGGGGCTTGTTTACCATACAAAGCGTTTGACAATTTGTACACATGATCTGAAAACTTGGGATTTTCAAAACTAGGTGGTTGCTTGACATACACCTCCTCATTTATGTAGCCATTAAGAAAAAACACTTTTTACATCTATTTGATACAATTTAAAACCTTGGGATGCAGCAAATGCTAAAAGGGTTCTAATGGCTTCAAGTCTAGCAACAGGAGCAAAGGTTTCATCAAAATCTAAGCCTTCAACTTGTGAAAAACCTTGAGAAACCAGTCTAGCTTTGTTTCTAACAACGACACCATCCTCACTTTGTTTATTTTTGAAAATCCATGTAGTTCCAATAATATTAAAATCAGGAGGTGGTGAAACTAGCTTCCAGACTTTATTTCGTTCAAAATTCTCTAATTCTTCATGCATGGCATTGATCCAAGATTCGTCAGATAATGATTGGTTCAAAAGAAGCAACTAAAGCAGAATGAGCATGAGTATCAGAATAAATAAACCTAGATTGAGTGACTCTCTCATTTAGATCTCCAATCATCTGTTCAGGTGGATGACTTTTCTGAATGTGCAAGGGAGTTGTAACTTCTGAAAATTCTCCTTCTCCTTCTTCATTTTCAACATGTACAGATGATGTTGTAGCTTGAGGATGCTCGGCTGTAGGTGATGTAGTAGTAGGTGCCAAAGGTGCTATTACAAGCATGTCAAATAATCTTCTGAAATAGCACATGCACATGCACCACTTTGCAATACTAAATCCATCACCAAGCCAATTTTTTAGCACATGATTTCACACTACTAAAAAAAGCTATTTATGACATTATCGCTGATGTCATTGGACACATGGACCAATCCAGTGGTGGCACGTGTCACCGGCACACAGACCTGGTCAACGAACGTCCTTTGGTCCACTATGAACCCAGCCCATGCCTCCTTGACTACTGCGCATGACACACGGCGATGCCGATTGGTTGCGGCACTGCCTCGCAACGACAGCCTTCGGGCTTGAGACGTGGCAGCATCTCGTGGACATGATTGAGATCTACAGTTGTGAGTTGCACGGATTTAGGTAGAACGACAGCACGCACGTGGCTAAATCTTGATCGCCTAACATAGATCCATCGGTCGGCGATGCGGTAGTGATAGCGACTTCGTGGCAGGTCCCAACGTGTGACATTTGGCAAGATCTGAGCCATTCAAGAGAAATCTAGTGGAAATTGAGTGACAGCGAGGGGCGGTGGGTTCTTACTGGACTCAAAGATGAAGGCACACGGGATGCTAGATCAGTGCTTCTCCGATGATGGCGGACCACGGGCTCGAGGTGGCTCAACGCGACGATCTCAAACCCAGCTTCGGTCGCGATGGAAGACGACGAACAGCGACTGAACTTGCAAAGAACCACAACAGTGCACAGCTCAACTCTAGCATCCAATTGCGAGCACTTGGCGGTGACTCAAACCTCGGTACCTGGGGGCAAAATCCACAACATAACTCTAGGAATTAATTGCGCATGGCGGCGCTATTTATAGCGGCTTGGAGGGCGTGCTAGGTGCGGATAACGTGGCGCCACCGTTGCAGCAGCTAACTCCGGTGGTGATACGGCATAGCCAATCTGGAACAATTACAGCCTTCCACGTGGCAACGATCCGTGGCTCACAAGGTGCGTCGACGTGGATGAATCTCGATCGAGCGATTGAGATTCAACAGTCTGGATTGAAAGTGGCTAGGGTTTGCTAGTGTGTGGGTTGGCGCGGGTTGGACCAGATTGAGCTAGGCCCAAATAGATTCAGGCTAATTAGCTTTAACTAATTACTGGCTTTTCTAAATTAAAATAATTCTAAAAATTAGATTAAATCAAAATAAATAGTAAAAATATCAAAAAATTCCAAAAAAATATGAAAATTATTTTGAAACATTTTGAAATCAAATAAAATATTTCTAACAAAAATTTATTTGAAATTTTATAATATTTAAATAATTCTAATAAAAGATTCAAATAAATCCAAATAAATTCAAGAAAACTCCCAATAATTCAAATGCACAACAAACGCAAGAAAAGCAATAATTAGGATGTTACAAACCTCCCCCCTTAACAGAATCGTGACCCTGAGATTCAGGACTGACTGGAGAATAGGTTTGGAAATTCTAACTTTAGATCCTTTTCATGCTCTCAAGTCGCTTCACTCTCCGAATGATTACTCCACTGAACCCTACAAAAGCGAACTGTCTTATTCATGGTCCTTCAATTTGATATATCCAAAATCTTGATGGGATGCTCCTTATAAGTCAAATCCTCTTGTAGCTCGATTGACTCCAATGTGTTTGCTCAGTTGGCACTCAAAAGATATTTCTTCAATTGATACACACGAAACACATCATGCACTCATACCAATGATTGCAATAACTCAACTGATAAGCAACCTCTCCTTTGCGGCTCAAGATCTTAAATGGGACAAAATATCTAGGTGCATGCTTTCATTTAGCATGAAACCTTTTAACTCCCTTAAGAGGGGTAATATGAGATGCATGCAATCTTCAGGCTCAAAGCTCAACTCTCGTTGACGATTATCGGCATAACTTTTCTGCCAAATGATTTCCTAAATAGGTAGTATTTACTAGTATGAAATGGGTAACTTTAGTCGATCGATCCACTATGACCCATATAGAATCATATCCACCTTGAATTCTAGGAAAACCGGTAATAAAATCCATACTGATTTCCTCTCATTTCCACTCTGGGATCTTCAATGGTTGTAGCAAACCAGTTGGTCTCTGATGCATTGCCTTCACTCTCTGGCATATACACAAGGTAACATGTTTAGCAACTTCATGTTTCATGTTCGGCCACCAAAATCTCTCCTTAAGACCCTTATACATCTTTGCACTACTTGGTGAATAGAATACTTTGAATCACGAGCCTCCTTAAGAATTAACTGCTTTAACTCCTTATTAGGTACATATATCCGACCTTTGATCCATAAGGTACCTTGGTCATCCTGACAAAAATCTTTGGCCTTTCCTTCATTCACATTGGACTTAATTCTTTTAATCTTGGCATCACCCTTTTGACCTTCTCTAATTTGGTCCTCCAAAGTTGGCTTCACTTCTAAGGTAGCTAGAAATCCTCTCGGTACAACTTCTAACTTTAGTTACTGAAATTCCTTACACAACTCAGCCTAACTCTCTTCAACTAGCATGTTCACACTATGGCTCTTTTGACTCAAAAGTATCAGCTACCACATTTGCTTTACTAGGATGATAATGAATTCCTACATTATAATCCTCGATCAACTCTAACCATCTCCTTTGTCTCATATTAAGATCTAACTGAGTAAATATACTTCAGAATTTTATGGTCCATATATATCTCACATCTATTTCCAATGAGATAACGATGCCATAACTTCAAAGCATGCACTACGGCAGCTAACTCCAAATCATGCGTTAGATAATTCTCTTCATGCGGCCTTAATTGCCTAGAAGTATAAGCAACTACTTTGCCATTTTGCATCAACACACATCCAAGCCCTTGTCGTGAAGCATCATAATAGATATCGAAGCTACTCTGTACATCCAGCAACACTAACATTGGTGCTGATGTCAATCGCTTCTTCAATTCCTGAAAACTCTTTTCGCACTCTAGCATCAATACAAACTTCTTTTCCTTTTTTAACAACTGCGTAAGAGGTCTAGCAATTGTCAAAAATCCTTCAATGAATTGATGGCAATATCCTACCATTCCAAGAAAACTACGAATCTAAGTCACTGATTTCTATTGCTCCCAATGCAACACTGCTTCTACCTTACTTGGATTCATAGCAACTCCTTTAGCAGTTATTACATGACCAAGAAATTTAACCTTCTCTTTCCAAAAGTTATATTTACTAAACTTAGCATTCAGTTGTTGCTCCCTAAGCTTCTCAAGAATTAACTTCAATTGTTCTACGTGCTCCTCTTTGGTCTTAGAATAAACAAGGATGTCATCTATGAACATGAAGACAAACTTATCTAGATATTCCATGAAAACTTTATTCATCATGTTCATAAAATATGCAGGGCATTAATCAATCCAATTGACATGACTGTGAACTCATAATGTTCATATCTTGTAGAGAACGTAGTCTTAAGCACACCCTCTGCACAAATCTTCAACTGATGATATCCTGATTGAAGATCAAACTTAGAGAAACCTTTGGCTCCTCTTAACTAATCAAACAAATCATCGATCCTGGGTAGCGGATACTTGTTCTTTATTGTCGTTTCATTAAGCTCACGATAAACAATGCACATCCTTAAACTTCCATCCTTCTTTCCGGCAAACAAAATAGGCACCCTCCATGGTGATGAACTAGGTCATATGAAACCTTTTTCTAATAGCTCTTTGATCTGCTTCTTCATCTCTACCAACTCATCGGTAGGCATCTGAGAAGGCCTCTTGGCTATTGGGGCTGTACCAAGCACTAACTCAGGAAAACATCTGGGTACTTACTGACAACTGGCACATCTTAAAATTGATAACCTTACCATTGTTAACCATTAACTGACCATTGTGAACTGTGGTTGCATGATATTCCACTTTTTTGCCTTTCGACACAATTCTTCGACCACAAACCAAAACTGTCTTATATTCAGACCACCAATTCATTCCAAGGGTAACATCTAAGGTCTAGTACAACATCTGATGCATCCTAAGCTCCATTAGACATGATGTGGTTAACATGATCTTTTACCGGCACTTGCGGCAAAGCTCCATCTTGACTTGTTCCACAGTTCACTTCTGGTGTAGGTGTCATTGCAGATGTTGGTCCAAGATTAAAGCGAACAGGGGTAACACCTCCTTTTGCTAACTCTTGAGCAACGGCGGCCCGAAAATTCTCTCGCTAATGCTGAGTCACAGTGGTCACTATTGGATCCAAAGGACATTGAGCTGGGCAATGATCTGACCTTCACAAAGATAGCATGTGACATTGCTTATAGAGCATTCTCTAAGTAAATGGCTTCCTTCACAGCTGGAACAAATGATTGTATGTTCATCAGCAGTGTGTCCTATCTCTACACATTGGATGCATGCATGATCTTCTGACTTGCTTGAATGGCAACACTTCAAAGAACAATGTCCAATTATGGTGTAGGGTGTAGGGGTCTCATAGTTCTCTGAACTTGTAGTGATCACACTATCATCTGACGAAGCAAAGAACTGATGAAAAGCAGTGGTAAACTCTAAGCAAATGATTTCTTATGGGGTCTAGTGGGAGACACAATAGTTCTCCCACCACTCCAAGGAAGCTGCTTCCAACTGGTGGCTAGCATAAAGAACCATCTCGTTTCCTTCACACAGAGTGATGAATAGCTTTCTCTCAATCACACGCAGCCAGTCATCTACTTGCATAGGTAAAACATTCCTAGTGAAGATAGGCAGACGGGTCCTCATGAACTCTTAAAGTCTTGAATACGGGCGAGAACCTTGAATAGGTGCAAGCACTCCATTGTTACGAGACTATTGGTTGACCAAGTCCTGCATTTGTTGCATCAGTTGATTTTGGGCGGTGAAAAACTGATCTAAGTTCTGAAGTGTCATGGTTGGTACGGTGGACAATTGTAAGTCACAATCCATTTCATCACTAACTCAAGTAGTAGTAACTGCATTGACATGAACTATCTCGGAAACACTGCTGCAGTTGGTGCTGAGAACCTTTTCCATCTGTTGATCACTCCACCAGGTTGGGGAAAAGAGGGAAGAAGCATAGATGAGTAACAAAGAAACTAATGCGGTGTAACACCCCAAAATTTTGCTTTTCTTAAATTCATGTGTGATTTGGCACTTTGGTGAATTTTTGGAATTTTCTGGAATTTATTTGGATTTATTTGGAATTTATTTGAATTTATTCCATTTTTAAATAATTAAAGAATTAAACTTTGCAAATAAAATTTTGTTGGAAATATTTTATTTGAGTCCAAAATGATCCAAAGTATTTTCCAGAATTTTTCTGGTATTTTTCTGAGTCTTTTGCTATTTTTAATGAATTAAATGAATTACTGGGAATTATTTTAATTATTAAATCGCGGGAAAATGCGAGTGGGTTTGCACTGTTCATCCGACCGAGCCCGAGTCAGACTCGAGTTCGAGTCCGACCCGAGCCAACCGACTCGACCAAACCACGTTCGAACCAAAACCCACAGGGACCGTTGGATCAAGATCCAACGGTCATGATCGACCTGACCCCGACCCGAGCCAGAACCGACCGGACCGGTCGCGCCCGTGCGATCGTGGCCGTTGATCGCGCCACGTGGACGGTCCACCGTCATCGTCCCCGTCCGAATCCGCGCCGGATTCCTCCGCCGCGCCGCCGTACCCGATTAGGTTTCCGTCCCGGGCGCGGACGCCGAGGCTATTTAAAGCCCGGGTCACGCCTCGAGGTTGGCCGTTCCCGTGCGCACCCATTGCCCTAGCCGCCGCTCGTAGCTCACCGACGCGCTCGCAATAGCTCGCCGTAGTTGGGCTTGCGCGCGTTTCGGTTTTGTGCACGTTCCGCCGCCGTTGAGCCGCCTCCGCCGCCACCGAGCACAGATCTAGAACCCCCAGGACGAGACGCACCAACCGGAACCACCCACGTCGCCGGAGGAGCCCCCAAACGCCGCATCAAGTGTCGTCGTCCTCGATTCCGGCCGCCGCTCGCCGCCGCACGCCATCGCCGCCTCGCGAGCTCTGTCAGCCGTCCGATCAAGATCGCACGGCTAGGATCTCGCCACGTCACCCCACCGGTGAGATCTCGCTTTGAACTCCAGATCCAATCCCGACCGTTGGATCTAGATCCAACGGTCCGAAATCAATGCGTTAACCCAAACGCGTCAACACTAGATCCAATCCGCGTCGTTGAATTTCAAATCAACGGCCGAGATCGAGCCACGCGTCCGGGAAGTTGGACCGACGCGGTCAGCGCCGTTCGCGCGTGACGCTGACACGCCGGGCCCGCGTGTCAGCGGCTTGGTCAAACTGCACCATGACGTCACGCTGACGTCATGGCGGGCCCGCATGTCAGCGGCTGTCCCAGCCAAGCGCTGATGTCAGCAATGACGTTGTGAAATCATGTGCTGAAAAATTGGCTTTGAACTGAAAAATTAACTTAGAATTGGATTTGCAAAATGTGCTTGTGCATGTGTTTGACAATTTGACAAGAAACAGTAAGTTTCGCTTTGGCGCCGGACCAAACTTAAAGAAAACAGTAAGTCTCCCATGTACAACGGACCAACTTTCTTGGTCCTTTGTAAACATGCTTTTGACAACCTCATTCTCCCATGTACGACATACCAACTTTCTTGGTCCTTTGTAAACATGTTTTTGACAACCTCATTCTCCCATGTACGACAGACCAACTTTCTTGGTCCTTTGTAAACATGCTTTTGACAACCTCGTTTTCCCATGTACGACAGACCAACTTTTTGGTCTGTCGTAAATGTGTTTTTGAAGGTTGTTGTGCCAAACCAAGTTATTGAAAAACAGTAAGTTTTACATGTACGCCGGACCAAATTTTTTGGTCCGTCGTGAATGGGTTTTTGAGCGATTTTGAGATTGAAATTTGAATTTGAGATTATGAAATTTGTGATAATTTCATGATACTTCTTTTGAAGTGGACTTTATGCAATGCTCATGTGAGTAGTTGCATGGATTAATGTGAGTCAAGTCGTGGACTTGTGCTCGGAATTGTTTTGTGGTTTGTTCATGTGCAGGTATTGCTCGAAGACGAATGTGGTCGATGACGGGACCGGAACTAGGTTCATGGAAGAACTGAGGTTCGGGACTAGGTTCAGGGAGGAACTGAGGTCTTGGTGGTCAAGGATGTCATGCGGGACGTTCGGGCTAAGAGAATGGTGCACATGAAGAATGGTTAGTCACGTGAGAATGGCAGGAGGTCATTCGCGTGCAAAGTGTTAGTCACATGAGTATGGCAGGTGGCCATACGCGTGCAAAGTGTTAGTCACGTGAGTATGGTAGGGTTGCCATACGCGTGCAAGAGTTGTACTCGGCCAGGTTGGGCCAAATAGAGTTGTGTTGGATCTGATTCCTTCTAGGGAATAGGAATTGTATTCAGAACTCCTTGTGGGTTGGTCCTTTAAATAGGAGGGGTTGTCTCCTGTTGAAGGGTATCCAATCAAGTAGAGCTGAGCGCATCAAGCTTTGAGCTTGGTTTTAGGGTTTGTACTCTTTTGATGAGAGTATTTTAGACAAGAAATAAAGATCAATTCTTCCAAGATTTTTGCGTGCTACTGGTAACCACGTTGCTCTGGTATTTTCTGTTTTGGTTCTTGTTTGCATGCTTGTTCTAGTTCTAGATTGGTTTTGTTCTTCAAGTTTTATCTTGATTTGATCCATCAAAAACCTCTCTAGGATATTGATCTAGTGTTTCTCAAAGTCTAGTTGATCAATCTTTTGTCGTTCTTGTTTAATCTTGAAGTTTTGATTAGATTGATTCTCGTCAAGTTCTGGATCAGCAAGCTTGCGAAGCTCATAACTTTTGATCCGTAAGTCCGATCGAGCTGATTCTTTTTGGGTTCGATTCGTATTGGAATCTAGTTTCTTGTGTCCAAATTTCAGATCGTTTCGACGGTTGGATCTCCGGGAATTCTCGTTTTACCAAACCTCTATCATTCTGTTTTTGTCGAAAACGAGGCAATTATTTGGTTCTGTTTTGGGGTGAACTTTTAATAGGTCAAGAATTTGGTTTTAGCTTCCGCACAATCATTCACCCCCCCTCTGATTGCTATATTCGTATACTTCGATCCTACAAGTGGTATCGAGTCAGGTTTCTCTAATCTATCTTAACCGGTGATTAGATCAATGGATCGTTATTCGACAAAACCATGTGTGTTCGATGGTGTTGATTTTCAGTTTTGGAAGGCCAAGATGGAGGCGTTCATCCAAGCACAGGGCTTCACAATTTGGGAGAAGGTCTACAAGCCATATGAAGTCCCTGCAAACGACAACGTCAACGACACCAATCGCACACATGTTGAAGCAAATAGCAAGGCGCGCAACTTGATCATCCAAGGCTTAGGACGCAGCGACTTTGATCGTGTGGTTCATCTTCGATCCGCATATGAGGTATGGAAATCTCTTTGTGATTACCATGAGGGTTCTAACACTGTCAAAGAGGTTCGCCAAGATATTTACAAAAAAGAATACATGCGTTTTGAGATGAAACCTAGTGAATCTGTAGATGACTTCTTTGATCGTTTCAATAAAATTGTTATAAATATACGTGCTGTTGGAGTTAGCTACACCGATGCTGAAAATGCTCGACAATTGCTTAGTGCTTTGGACATGTCAGTGTGGGAGATGAAAGTAACATCTATACAAGAATCTACTACCATGAGCACACTCACATTAGATGTTCTTTACTCTAAGTTGAAAACTCATGAGTTGGATGTTCTTGCCAGGAAGGGTAACATTAAATCAATTGCTTTGATCTCTAACCCTAACATGTCAAATGCAAATTCTTCTTCTAGCTTTGCCTTGTCTTCCATGTCTTCTTTAACAGATGAGCAACTTGAAGAGTTTCTGAAGAAGATCTGCACTACTCTCTTCTCGCTTTAACAAAGCTTTGCGAGAATGTGAGAATGAGAAAGAGAGGTGGTCCTCCAAGATGCTATGAGTGTGGTGACCTCAACCATATTCGCACAAATTGTCCTAAGCTTGCAGGAAAACATCAAAGGAGGAGAAGGACAACGACAGAAGGAATGAGAAGAAAAGGTTCTCGTCAAATGATAGGAAGAAGAAGAGCTTCATCAACCGCAAGGTGGTTCACCGAGTTCTTTCCGCTCTTGAACAAGTCAATTTGAGCGATGTGGACTCGGAGAGCAGCGAAGATGATGCAACTCCAAGCAAGCATGATTTGATAGGATTATGTCTCATGGCAAGCAGCAAGGATAGCTTCACCGAGGACGACCACGACAGCGACTTCAATGAGGTAGATCCCTCTTATGATGAATTAGCTATTGCTGTTGCTCGTCTTGGAAAATTGCTTGACAAACGTGATAAGAAAATTAAGAAACATGATTTCATTATTGAATCATTGAATGCTGAAATTGCTAGACTTAAGACTTTGATTCCTAGTGATGATACTTGCAAATCATGTGACTTAATTTACAATGAGCTCACCTTGCTTAGGAAAGAACATGCTCTTTTGTTGCATCTAAATGAGAAAAATGAGAAACATGTTGTACATGCTAGCTGTTCCACTGATGATTTGCATAGTTCAACTTCTTGTTCTAAATGCTCAACTCTTGAATTAAAATTGAAAGATGCAAATGCTAGGGTTTCTCAATTAACTGATAATTTGCTTTCACATGAAATTCTCTCATGCTCAACTTGTCGCAAGCAAAAAGGAAAAGTAGATGTTCCCTGCAATAATTGTTTAATTCTTGCTAAGAAAGTTGATTACCTGCAAAACTCTTTGGAACGATTCACTAATGGCAAGAAAAAGTTGAACATGATCTTGGATCAATCTAAGGTTAGCACAAACAAGAGAGGTTTAGGTTTTGATCCTTATGCCACATACGAAACTAAACCTCGCACTGTTGTTCAGGCTCCTTACAAAATTGAGTTATCTAATGAGCCTAAGAAAATTGCTTTTCAATCTGCTGGTTTTTTATCCTCTACTATGATGAAAGCAAAATGTGCCTTTACTGTTAAAGCTAAACATCATGTCAAGTACACTTGCACTCATTGTGGTAGAGATGGACACTTAGTAGATTATTGCTTTAGACTAGCCAAACAACAAAAGAAGGAAAGAACTGAGGCTAGGTCAAATTTCAGCAAAGCACATTTTACTCCTTATGCGCCTAGAGTGATGAAAACACCTTCTGTTCCTAGAAACATGGGAAAAGATAAATTTGATTTTGTACATAAAAATTATCGTGTTGTGCCTACTGTTGTGCGTCGTGTGTCTCAGTACTGGATTCCCAAAAATCTCATTCCTAACCCCAGTACTGAGACCTCGACATGTTTTGTTGCTATGTAGGCCTCTCGCGCGAGGAAGGAGAACATATGGCTAGTGGATTCCGGATGCTCACGCCACATGTCTGGTAAAAAGAATTGGTTCTCCTCCCTCACTCGTGCATCTCGTGCTGAAAGTGTTACTTTTGGAGATGCTTCTTCCTCTTCTGTTGTGGCAAAAGGTACAGTAAGGGTAAGTGACAAGTTTATGTTCAAGGATGTGGCTCTTGTTGAAAACTTGAAATATAACTTGCTTTCTGTCTCACAAATGCTTGATGAAGATCTTGAGATAAGCTTTAAGAAAAATGAATGCAAAGTGCTAGATGCTTCAGGTGATCTTGTGTTCAAGATTTCTGCTTTTGGAAGAGTTTTTAAAGCTGATTTTGATGCATCACCTTCTTCTAAACATAGGTGTCTAATTGCCAATGTTTCTAAAGATTTATTCTTTTGGCATCGTAGACTTGGTCATGTTGGTTTTGATCATCTTACTCGTGTAAGTAGTTTAGATCTCATACGTGGCTTGCCTAAGCTTAAGGGTGATAGCAATTTAGTATGTTCCTCTTGTAGACATGGTAAGATGATTGCAGGTTCACATCCACCTCTTACCATGGTGATGACAAATGCTCCAGGACAGCTTCTACATCTTGATACAGTTGGACCATCTCGAGTTCAATCCTTTGGAGGCAAATGGTATGTGCTTGTGATTGTTGATGATTTTTCTAGATACTCTTGGAGATACTTTATGGCATCTAAGGATGAGGCTTTTAGTCATTTTAGAAGTCTTGTTCTTAGGCTTTCTATTGATCATCCAGGAGCTCTCAAAGCTATTAGAAGTGATAATGGAACTGAATTCAAAAATGCTTCTTTTAATCACTTTTGTCTTGAAAAGGAATTGATCATCAATTTTCATCACCTAGAGTGCCTCAACAGAATGGTATAGTTGAAAGGAAAAACAGAACATTGGTTGAGATGGCTAGAACCATGTTAGATGAACATCACACTCCTAGGAACTTTTGGGCTGAAGCGATTTCAACTGCATGTTATGTTTCAAACCGTGTGTTTTTGAGATCAAAATTTGGTAAGACTCCATATGAGCTTCGGTTTGGACATAGACCTTCTGTTTCTCACTTTCGAGTTTTTGGATGCAAATGTTTTGTCTTGAAATCTGGAAATCTTGATAAATTTGAAGCTAGATCAACTGATGGCATTTTTCTTGGATATCCTGCTCATACTCGTGGCTATCGTGTGCTTGTTTTGGAAACTAACAAAATTGTGGAAACTTGTGAGGTTACTTTTGATGAGTCTAGTCCAGGTACTAGTCCAAGTGATGCAGGTACAGGCGCATACATTCAGGGGAGAAAATCTTTGAAGATAATGATGATGTTGAAGATGATGTCTTGACTCTTCCTAATGCACAACAAGCTGTAGCACCCTTGGCACCTACTACTACATCACCTACAGCTAACCATCCTCAAGCTACAACATCATCTGTACATGCTGAAAATGAAGAAGGAGAAGGAGAAGTCTCAAAAGCCAATGCTCCCTTGCACATTCAAAAATGCATCCATCTGAACAAATGATTGGAGACCTAAATGAGAGAGTCACTCGATCCAGGTTTATTCATTCTGACACTCATGCTCATTCTGCTTTAGTTGCTTCTTTTGAACCCAAAGATATATCTCATGCATTATCTGACGAATCTTGGATCAATGCCATGCATGAAGAATTAGAGAATTTTGAACGAAATAAAGTTTGGAAACTTGTCTCACCTCCTCCTAATTTTAATGTTATTGGAACTAGATGGGTTTTCAAAAATAAACAAAGTGGGGATGGTGTTGTTGTTAGAAACAAGGCTAGATTGGTTGCTCAAGGTTACACTCAAATTGAAGGCTTAGATTTTGATGAAACCTTTGCTCCTGTTGCTAGAATTGAAGCCATTAGAATCCTTTTAGCTTTTGCTGCATCCAAAGGTTTCAAATTGTATCAAATGGATGTGAAAAGTGCTTTTCTTAATGGCTACATAAATGAGGAGGTTTATGTCAAGCAACCACCTGGTTTTGAAAATCCAAAGTTTCCAAATCATGTGTTCAAACTATCAAAAGCTTTGTATGGTTTGAAACAAGCCCCTAGAGCATGGTATGATAGGCTAAAAACCTTTTTACTTGAAAGGGGTTTTCAATGGGAAAGGTTGACAAAACTCTCTTTTACTCAAGCAAGGCAATGATCAATTATTCGTTCAGATTTATGTTGATGATATTATCTTTGGTGGTTCCTCTCATGTTTTAGTGTCTGAGTTTTGAAACAATGAGAAAGGAGTTTGAGATGAGTATGATGGGTGAGTTGACATACTTTTTGGGATTTCAAATCAAGCAAACAAAGGATGGTACCTTTGTACATCAAAGCAAATACACAAAAGACTTGTTGCATAGATTTGGGATGGAAAACAGCAAACCAATCATGACACCTATGGAAAGCAATTGCACACTTGATCGGATGAAGATGGTGAGCGGTTGATCAAAAGGAATATAGAAGCATGATAAGTTCACTTTTGTACCTCACTGCATCAAGGCCGGATATACAATTTGCTGTATGCTTGTGTGCTCGTTTTCAAGCTTCCCCACGTGCTTCACATCGACAAGTCAAAAAGGATTTTCAGGTATCTTCATGGAACTCAAGATTTTGGCATTTGGCTTTCGCTTCCTCATGCATTAGTTTGAGATCTTTTTCGATGCTGATTTTGGAGGATGTAGAATTGATAGGAAAAGCACTTCTGGTTCATGTCACTTCTTGGGAAATTCTCTCATTGCATGGTCATCTAGAAAGCAATCTTACATTTGCACAATCAATCTATTGAATCTGAATATGTGGCTGCTGCTAGTTGTTGTTCTCAAATTCTTTGGATAGTAGCTACACTTAAAGATTATGGGGCTATTTTGGATAGTGTTCCTCTTCTGTGTGATAACACTAGTGCAATTTGCATTGCTAAGAACCCTGTGCAACATTCAAGAACAAAACATATTGACATCAGATTTCACTTTCTTAGAGATCATGTTGAAAAAGGCAACATTGTGCTTCATCATGTGGATACTGAACATCAATTGGCAGACATTTTCACAAAACCTTTGTCTTCTTCTCGTTTTACTTTTATTCGGGGAGAACTTGGGATTGTTCATCCAATGGGTTTGTTTTGATGTGGAGTTTACTTGCCAAGTTCTTTCAATTTATGAGCTCAATTTATCATATTTCTTTATATTTTGTGTTATTGTGCTAATATATGATAATCTAAATTGTTCCACTTGAACTAAAAATGACATTGCGAAATTCCTTGGTCTCGATTGCCTATAGCTAAATACCTTGTGATATCTTACTCTTCTAGGCTTGATATTGAATCTTCTTGACAAAATTGGGCTATGAAGCAAGTCTGTTTTAGCTTTACTCTTTCATAAGACTTTTTAATCACTTTTGCATGTTTTCAAAGAAAAATGAAAAGAAAAGGGACTCAATAAAAGGGTTGTTAAAAGCAAAAGCCTCAAGTTATGAGCTTCAGGAATGCTTTCCTAAAAGATAAGATATATGCTTCAAGCATGTCATTCCCTCAAAAACAAGATGTATGCTTCAAGCATGCCAATCCAAGGAAATAAAAGAAGTATGCTTCAAGCATGCCACATGCAGTTTACTGTTTAAAGATTAAATTGGTCTACTAGATTAGAGTTGAAATCACTTGCTCGCTTGAGTTGTTAGTTGCTTCAATTTTTGAGCTTTTGTTCTTTTCTTGAGATCTTGCTTCGTACTTGGCTATAGTTGACAGAATTGAGGTTGAGATACATGTCATTCTCTAACTTGTTAAAAATCACATTAATATCATGTATTTTGCATATTATGTGATATATAAGGTTATATGATCAAATGAGCTCATCCTCTTCTATCTTGGCACTCATTTGTTTCTCCTTGTGAAATCATTGCTACAAGAAAATTTTAAACATGTTCTCTCTTTTGTACTCTTGATGAATCCATTGTCAAAGGGGGAGAAAATTGGGAATTGTTGAAAAGTTTAATGAAAAAGGGGGAGAAGAAAAGGGGGAGTTGTGTTTGGAAATTTGAGAATTTTGGGAGAAGTTTGGAGAATTTTGGAATTTTTGGGCGCATTGCACATTCACACATTTTTTCATTCTCAGGGGGAGATTTTGTTTTGCTTTTGGTAAAAAGGGGAATTCTGTGTTTTCTTACTTTGGTCTTTGATCCTTTGGATTTCAAAATCTTTTGTAAAGTGAATGCCAAATGTTCAATTCTAAGTAGTGTTGCCAATGTTTTCATCAAGGGGGAGATTGTGAAATCATGTCTTTGAAAAATTGGCTTTGAACTGAAAAATTAACTTAGAATTGGATTTGCAAAATGTGCTTGTGCATGTGTTTGACAATTTGACAAGAAAGCAGTAAGTTTCGCTTTGGCGCGGACCAAACTTAAAGAAAGCGATAAGTCTCCCATGTACAACGGACCAACTTTCTTGGTCCTTTGTAAACATGCTTTGACAACCTCATTCTCCCATGTACGATGGACCAACTTTCTTGGTCCTTTGTAAACATGTTTTTGACAACCTCATTCTCCCATGTACGACAGACCAACTTTCTTGGTCCTTTGTAAACATGCTTTTGACAACCTCGTTTTCCCATGTATGCATGCAGGACCAACTTTTGGTGCATCGTAAATGTGTTTTGAAGGTTGTTGTGCCAAACCAAGTTATTGAAAAACAGTAAGTTTTACATGTACGCCGGACCAAATTTTTTGGTCCGTCGTGAATGGGTTTTTGAGCGATTTTGAGATTGAAATTTGAATTTGATTTTGAGATTATGAAATTTGTGATAATTTCATGATACTTCTTTTGAAGTGGACTTTATGCAATGCTCATGTGAGTAGTTGCATGGATTAATGTGAGTCAAGTCGTGGACTTGTGCTCGGAATTGTTTTGTGGTTTGTTCATGTGCGGTATTGCTCGAAGACGAATGTGGTCGATGACGGACCGGAACTAGGTTCATGGAAGAACCGAGGTTCGGGACTAGGTTCAGGGAGGAACCGAGGTCTTGGTGGTCAAGGATGTCATGCGGGACGTTCGGGCTAAGAGAATGGTGCACATGAAGAATGGTTAGTCACGTGAGAATGGCGGGAGGTCATTCGCGTGCAAAGTGTTAGTCACATGAGTATGGCGGTGGCCATACGCGTGCAAAGTGTTAGTCACGTGAGTATGGTAGGGTTGCCATACGCGTGCAAGAGTTGTACTCGGCCAGGTTGGGCCAAATAGAGTTGTGTTGGATCTGATTCCTTCTAGGGAATAGGAATTGTATTGAGAACTCCTTGTGGGTTGGTCCTTTAAATAGGAGGGTTGTCTCTGTTGAAGGGTATCCAATCAAGTAGAGCTGAGCGCATCAAGCTTTGAGCTTGGTTTTAGGGTTTGTACTCTTTTGATGAGAGTATTTTAGACAAGAAATAAAGATCAATTCTTCCAAGATTTTTGCGTGCTCTGGTAACCACGTTGCTCTGATTTTTTGTTTTGGTTCTTGTTTGCATGCTTGTTCTAGTTCTAGATTGGTTTTTGTTCTTCAAGTTTTATCTTGATTTGATCCATCAAAAACCTCTCTAGGATATTGATCTAGTGTTTCTCAAAGTCTAGTTGATCAATCTTTTGTCGTTCTTGTTTAATCTTGAAGTTTTGATTAGATTGATTCTCGTCAAGTTCTGGATCAGCAAGCTTGCGAAGCTCATAACTTTTGATCCGTAAGTCCGATCGAGCTGATTCTTTTTGGGTTCGATTCGTATTGGAATCTAGTTTCTTGTGTCCAAATTTTAGATCGTTTCGACGGTTGGATCTCCAGGAATTCTCGTTTTACCAAACCTCTGTCATTCTGTTTTTGTCGAAAACGAGGCAATTATTTGGTTCTGTTTTGGGGTGAACTTTTAATAGGTCAAGAATTTGGTTTTAGCTTCCGCACAATCATTCACCCCCCCCTCTGATTGCTATATTCGTATACTTCGATCCTACAGACGTCACCCATGGGACCCACCTGTCAGCACCGTGGGCTGAGCCCCGCTGACGTCAGCAATGACGTCACCCGAGGGGGACCCACCTGTCAGTGACACGTGGAGCCGTGGACCCAGTCCACGGTAGACCCAAACCAAGCGTGGACCGAGTCCATGGACCGGCTGACGTCAGCCAACCAATCAGAGGCTGACACGTGTCCAGGCTGACGCAATAATTAATTTTCGAAAAAGAAAATGATTTATTAATTCGAAATAATGATTTCAGATTTTGATTCAAACTTCAAACGCTTATAACTTTTGCGTTTCAACTCCGATTTGAGTGATTCAAATTTCTAAATTTGTATAAAATTGAGATCTACCTAAATATAAATTTTATTTAATTTTTGAACTAAAGTTTTTCTCTGTAAAATTATTTAATTGATTATTTAAACTTTAAATAATCATAACTTTTGCGTTTTAACTCCAAATTTGACGATTCCAGTTTCTAAAAATTCATAAAATTATGTTCTCTCTATTTATGGATTTTATTTGGATGTTTGGATACTTTTTGCCTATTGTTTATTCGTGTATTTGCTATTTGCACGCTTTACGAGTAGACGTTGAAGTGCCGGAAGGATTCGAAGGAGAAGTATTGACTCAGGATCCAACTCAAGACCAAGAGCAAGTACTTTTTGAAGGCAAGTTATGCTTTGACCATGTTGATCCTATTTCGAAATCTATTTTGATTTAACCTATTGCATGCTAGTTCAATTAGAAAATACTTTATTTAAATTTGGGGAATTAGATAAATACCAATTTGCTGTATGACACCTTGATTACTTAAGTATGTGCCATGACCCTTGTCACCCTAGTTGTGGATTACTAGTTGGACATTATTAAATTGCCAACATGGGTTTAGACCGTTGTAGTAAACTGCTTAGACCTGCTACGTGCTCCTGACATGATTTTGGACAAACAAATGTTAATATTGACTTAATGATATATTGAACCTGTTTTGGAAAGGTATCATGTGATGTTGATGGCACGTGGTGCATGGTAATCAACTGGGGTTTGATAAATAGTTTTTCGACCGGGGCATGTGGCAAGAATAATCGGGTGGGCCAGTTGTGGCATTGGGGATGTTGATTTGGTTCTTCGGGTAGTCTTGCCCTGGTCACCCTAAGGACTTAACCTTGCAAGCCTTTGAACTGGGTCTAACGTGCAACCACATGTCTGTAATGGGACGGACCTAGTTGACTAAGTTGATAATAACGTACCTGTGGGACCTCAGGAGGTCAACTACACCCTTTGTGTAAGTTGTACGGGGGCGTGCACTGGCCGAGGCCAGGTACCCATCTAACGGTTGATTGGCCTAGACTTCGCCTTAGCTAAGGGAAGGGTTAGTGTGCAATAACCGGGGAGGACCACTTGTATTGTTAGAAGTTTCCGAAAGACTTTGTTACGGGAACTCGCCTTTGTGGTGTTTGACTGTATCTTGTGGGTAAAGTGCATAACCTCTGCAGAGTGTAGAATCTATTCGGATAGCCGTGTCCGCGGTATTGGACATCGCTCGGGGATTACAGTCAAGGGTTAGATTTTCTCAAAAATAACTTGGATTCGAAAGGTTGAGTTGGATTAATAATGATGTTGATGGAAATATGGATTAGGATGGGAAAGATGTTTACTAAATTCCTTGAAAAGTTATCTATGCTATACTTGCTTCTACTGCTTTCGAATCTACTTATGCTACTTGTCAAATGTCAAGCATCGCAAATATACCTTGAGCTATTCCTTTGTACCAAGCCATGCATATAGTATATTAGCTTGCATTCTGTGCATGACTTGCTGAGTACCAAGTACTCACCCTTGCCATAATACAACACCAGTTGAAGAGGAGACTGCACAAGCTTTGGAGGAGGAGTTCCAAGAGGATCCATCTACTTAGGGAGCGAGCCCAGTCAGTTGCCTGTGGTATACTGGATGGCGCCACGAGTTTATTTGATTTTCCGCTGCTATTATTTCTCTCTGAATAAGTTTCGCCCTGCGAGGCATATATTTGTAACTTGACCATAAGGTCGAGTAACCAGTTTGACTATTTAATTAAGTACTTTATTAGTATCGAGTGGTATGATTGTGATATTTACCGATGTTAAGACTGTGTGCACTAAGCTGCGTTCTGGACTAGTGCTGAATACACAGAGGGTCCGGATTTGCAAATTCGGGGTCCCGACAGAGGTGGTATCAGAGCCAGGTTGACCGTAGGCTCAACCCTAAGCTAGAATGGTCGTAGTGAGGATAAAACCTATTTTCTAAAGCTAAAAGTTTGTCAAGACAAGAAATGACATCTCGACTTATCCCCTTCTCTCTTTTCTTGTCTCTTGCTGAATTTTTCCTTACCTTGTCACGATTTGAAAATTTCAAGTTCTTACGTGAGCACTCTTGTGACAGATGGAGGGAGAGTTCAACTACATTGATCTGGGGGTTGGTCACGCCGCAGAACTCTGGCATATGCTACAAACTCTCGGGGATTTTGAGAAGCCGCAATACCAAGTGGAAGTGATCAGACAAGAGGGATTGATCAAGGCTTGTGACGTGAAGATTGAGGTACCTGCTAGGAAGAAGGGCCCAGGCAATCGCCCGATACACTGCACTGCCAGGAGGATGTACTCGATGATACAAGCAAAGAGCTACAGAAGGCCCGCAAGGAGATCACGACAGAAAAGAACAGATGGCGGGAAGCTCAAGAGTATGTGTCCCACCTTCTGCAAAGGATTGGAGAGTTAGAGAGCGGCATTATGCGGACGGAGCAGAGCGATGCTCGAGCTACACGAACCAGATCCGGAGGAGTCGATCTCGATGAGGACATCGCTTCTTCGACTACCACAGATGACACGATTCTTTGGACATGGCAATCGTTTCGCGCCTATGCCGCGACATCCGTACCAGGCCGTGGAGGTTTTCTCGATGAGTGAGCGTAGGTTCTATAGTGAGACTCCTTCGCCGAGTCGCGTCATAGAGTAAAGAGTCACCCTTTAGGCGTTAGACTCCAATGTTAGTTCGATTTGGATTTTCATTGTTTGCTGAGTGTGCAGTATGTGTTGCAAGGCCCTTAGGCATTGTAAGCAGCCATACCAAGTTATTAATAATAAAGTTGGACCTTAAAGTTACACCCTTCGCCCCGCATAAGTTCCATATTACTTGTCTATTCTTGTTTCCCTCTCATCTCTAAAACTTAGAGCAAATCGACAGATGGTGAACACCGCGAAACTTTGGAAGCAATGGAAGTGGTTCTCGCCCAGAAAACCCCAATGATGGAGCACCAGCACCGCCATTGATATGCAGAATTTTGGAGCATTTCTTGCTGCTTCAGACTCGATTGATGCATGCTATGATGCAACAAATGCAACACGTCACTTTGCTCAGGCCCACGACTAATCAAGTCAATCAGGGACAACGCCAGAATACAAGACTGTCAGAGTTCATGAGGACTCACCCACCTACTTTCTCCGGGAATGCCAATCCATTGGAGGCCGATGATTGGTTAAGGTCAATTGAGAGGAAGCTACACATAGCTCAATGCATAGGAAATGAGAAGGTACTCTACGCTTCTCATCAGTTGGAAGAAACAGCCGCCGAATGGTGGGAGAACTTCTGTGCCACGCAAGAGAACCCTCAAGATATCACTTGGGAAGAGTTCACAGCTACATTCCGTCAGTATCACGTGCCAGAAGGAATCATGGACCTTAAGAAGGAGGAGTTCAGAGCACTGAAGCAAGGTAATCAGCCAGTGGCCGACTACCTGAACAAGTTCACACAGCTAGCACGCTACGCACCTGAGGATGTAGCAACAGATAAAGCCAGACAGTCTCGCTTCATGAAGGGACTTAACTCAGGATTGCAAGTAGGAATGATCACCCACACCTTCCCAGATTTCCAAGAGTTGGTGAATAAGGCGCTTATTCTTGAGGACAAGCGCAAGGAACTGGATGAGAACAGGAAGCGCAGGATGCAACAGCAGGGATCACGCCAGGGAACGCAATGGCGTCGAGAGTTGCACCAAATCAATTTTTCAGATTCCAGCCATAGAATGCTACAAGGACACCGTCACGGCACCAAGACCTGTCAATCGAACTACGGACCCAGCCCCGCTAGAAACGCTGCTCGAGCGATCGGCAAGGAAACGATGAGACGCTGCTACAAGCGCAACGAGCCAGGACACTTTGCCAACATGATTGTCCGAAGAAGACAGCGAGAGTGACCCAGTTCGCTTCAATCTAGGAACCACCCAGCTAGGATGCCAAAGACCAGGAGCCACACCCCAAAGCGTGGTTAGAGGCCGAGTCAACCATGTCACCGCAGATGCACCGCAGAATGCTACTGACGTCGTCTTGGGTAAGTTACTTGTTAACTCGATTACACCTGCTTGATTTTGTTTGACTCTGGAGCTTCGCATTCGTTTGTTTCTCAAGGCTTTGCTGCTAAAAATGAATTGGAGATTTCAAGGCTTAAATGCATGCTTTTAGTTCAAACCCCTGGTTCCGAACTCCGAACGAAAGTAGGATGTTCCGTGGTGAGAATACTAATAGAAGGAATAGAGTTCCTAGCGAACCTTATAATTTTGGAGACCCAGACCTTAGACGTTATTTTGGGAATGGACTGGTTATCCAAGCACAAGGCCGTATTGGATTGTGGACGAAGGACTATCTCAGTTGAGAGCCCGTGTGGAAAGAAAGTGGAATTTCAAGCTACTGCCGTTAGAGAGGGACAGTTGATGGTTAACAGTACCAAGACAATCAGCATAGAGGATGTCTCGATGGTGAATGAGTACACGAGATGTTTTTCCGAAGATCTACTGGTATGCCGCCAGACAGGACATAGAGTTTGTGATAGAGCTTGTACTGTACAGCGCCCGATAGCAAAGAGACCTTATCGGATGTCCACCGAGGAATTGGTAGAGATGAAGAAACAGCTAGAGGAGTTAATGGAGAAAGGATTTATCGAGGCCGAGTTAGTCGCCGTGGGGAGCACCGCTTTTGTTTGTCAAGAAGAAGGACGGGAGTTTCAGGATGTGCATTGACTATCGTGCACTCAATGAAGTCACCGTGAAGAATAAGTACCCGCTACCAGGGATTGATGATTTGTTCGATCGGTGAGAGGAGCCGGAGTTTTCTCCAAGATTGATCTCGAGATCGGGATACCATCGATTGAAGATCCGATCGGAAGATATCCCGAAGACTGCATTCTCGTCAAGATATGGACATTACGAGTTCTGATTATGTCTTTTGGATCGATTTAATGCACCAGCATATTTCATGAATATGATGAATAAGGTGTTCATGGAATATTTGGACAAGTTTGTCGTCGTGTTCATAGACGATATCCTAATCTACTCCAAAACGGAGGATGAACATGCCGAACACTTAAGGCGAGTTTTGGAAAAGCTGAGGGAACAACAACTCTTCGCCAAGTTCAGTAAGTGTGATTTTTGGAAGGACAAGGTGGAGTTTCTTGGACATGTAATGACCGCAGAAGGAGTCGCCATTGATCCAAACAAAGTAGAAGCTGTGTTACATTGGGAGCAGCCGAGGACTGTGACCCAGATCCGGAGTTTCCTTGGAATGGCCGGGTACTACCGCCGTTTCATTGAAGGCTTTTCGACAATTGCGAAACCTCTTACGCAATTTCTGAAAAAGGAAAAGAAGTTTGCATGGACGCCAGAATGTGAGAAAGGATTTCAGGAGCTGAAGAAGCGATTGACATCGGCACCGGTGTTAGTTCTACCGGATGTTAATCAAAGCTTTGATATTTATTGTGACGCATCGCGCCAAGGACTTGGATGTGTGCTGATGCAGAATGGAAAGGTTGTCGCTTATGCATCAAGGCAGTTGAGGCCGCATGAGGAAAATTATCCGACGCATGACCTAGAGTTAGCTGCCGTAGTGCATGCCTTGAAGATATGGCGTCACTATCTGATCGGGAACAGATGTGAAGTGTATACGGATCATAAGAGCCTTAAGTACATATTCACCCAGTCGGATCTGAATATGAGGCAAAGGAGATGGTTAGAGTTGATCAAGGACTAAAATGTTGGAATCCATTACCATCCCGGAAAGGCCAACGTAGTTGCCGATACCTTGAGTCGGAAAAGCCATACTGTGAGCATGTTGCTAGCCACAAGTCAGGATGAGTTATGTGAGGATTTTCAGAGAATGAAGATTGAGGTGGTACCTAGCGGATTCTTGGCTGCATTAGAAGTAAAGCCTACCCTAGAGGACCAGATCCGGGAAGGATAGAAGGATGATGACAAGATCCGCAGGATTAAGTCCATCAAGGAGGAAGGCAAGGCAGAGGATTTCAAGTTGGATGAGCAAGGCACATTATGGATGAAGGATCGGATTTGCGTGCCCAACAAGAAGGAATTAAAGCAACTGATTTTGGAGGAAGCCCATGACTCCAAGTATTCAATTCATCCTGGAAGCGCCAAAATGTATCAGGATTTGAAGGAAAGATTCTGGTGGCCGAGCATGAAGCGTGAAGTTGCCGAGCATGTTGCATTGTGCGACGTATGCCAGAGAGTCAAGGCAATGCATCAGAGACCAGCAGGATTGCTACAAATTACTGAAAATACACGAGTGGAAGTGGGAGGAAATCGGAATGGATTTCATTACCGGTTTGCCTAAGACTCAAGGAGGTTATGACTCCATATGGGTTATAGTGGATCGCTTGACCAAGGTAGCCCATTTTATCCCCGTGAAGACCACTTACTCGGGAGATAAATTAGCAGAGTTGTACATGATCAGGATCGTCTGTTTGCACGGAGTGCCAAAGAGGATTGTATCGGACAGAGGTACCCAGTTTACCTCAAGGTTTTGGAATAAGTTGCATGAAGCCATGGGAACCCGTTTAAACTTCAAGATCTGACTTATCATCCACAGACGGATGGACAGACCGAAAGAGTCAACCAGATTCTGGAGGATATGTTAAGAGCTTGTGCATTGGCTTATGCTACCTCTTGGGATAAGAGTTTGCCGTATGCCGAGTTTTGTTACAACAATAGTTACCAAGCTAGTTTACAGATGTCACCTTTTGAGGCACTGTATGGTCGACCCTGTCGGACGCCATTGAATTGGAATGAGACCGGCGAGCGCCGTGTCTTCGGGCCTGATATTCTTCAGGAGGCTGAGGAGCAGATTGCCATGATCAGGGAGAGATTAAAGATAGCCCAATCACGACAGAAGAGTTATGCTGACAACCGTCGCCGAGACTTGAGTTTTGAACCAGAAGATTTTGTATACCTCAGAGTTACGCCGCTCAGAGGAGTTAAGAGGTTCCATGCCAAAGGGAAACTTGCACCCCGTTATGTTGGACCATTTAAGATTTTGAGCCGCAGAGGCGAAGTTGCCTATCACCGGAGTTGCCACGATCGTTAAGCGAGAGTACATGACGTATTCCATGTGTCCCAGTTGAAGAAGTGTCTCCGAGTACCTGAGGAACAGACACCGCTAGAGTCAATTGAGTTGCAAGAAGATTTGACTTACAAGGAGCATCCCGTGAAGATTTTGGACACTATGAATCGAGAGACCAGAAATAAGTCAACCCGTTTCTGTAGAGTTCAGTGGAGCAACCACACGGAGAGCGAAGCGACTTGGGAGCGCGAAGAGGATTTGAGGAAAGAGTTTCCAAACCTATTTCTTTAGTAAGCCCTGAATCTCGGGGACGAGATTCTATTAAGGGGGGGAGATTTGTAACACCCCAAAATTTTGCTTTTCTTAAATTCATGTGTGATTTGGCACTTTGGTGAATTTTTGGAATTTTCTGGAGTTTATTTGGATTTATTTGGAATTTATTTGAATTTATTCCATTTTGAAATAATTAAAGAATTAAACTTTGCAAATAAAATTTTGTTGGAAATATTTTATTTGAGTCCAAAATGATCCAAAGTATTTTCCAGAATTTTTCTGGAATTTTTACGAGTCTTTGCTATTTTTAATGAATTAAATGAATTATCGGGAATTATTTTAATTATTAAATCATTGGAAAATGCGAGTGGGTTTGCACTGTTCATCCGACCGAGCCCGAGTCAGACTCGAGTTCGAGTCCGACCCGAGCCAGCCGACTCGACCAAACCACGTTCGAACCAAAACCCACAGGGACCGTTGGATCGAGATCCAGCGGTCATGATCGACCGACCCGAGCGGCCGTATGCGGGCCGGACCCGTCGCGCCCGTCGCGATCGTGGCCGTTGATCGCGCCACGTGGGCGGTCCACCGTCATCGCCCCGTCGAATCCGCGCGGATTCCTCCGCCGCGCCGCTGCATTCGATTAGGTTTGTCCGGCGCGGACGCCGAGGTTATTTAAAGCCCGAGTCACGCCACGAGGTTGGCGTTCTGTGCGCACCCATTGCCCTAGCCGCCGCTCGTAGCTCGCGGCAGCGCCGCAATAGCTCGCCGTAGTTGGGCTTGGCGCGTTCGGTTTTGTGCACGTTCGCCGCCGTTGAGCGCCTCGCCGCCCGAGAAACGCAGATCTAGAACCCCCAGGACGAGACGCACCAATCGGAAGCACCCACGTCGCCGGAGGAGCCCCCAAACGCCGCATCAAGTGTCGTCGTCCTCGATTCCGGCCGCCGCTCGCCGCCGCACGCCATCGCCGCCTCGCGAGCTCTGTCAGCCGTCCGATCAAGATCGCACGGCTAGGATCTCGCCACGTCACCCCACCGGTGAGATCTCGCTTTGAACTCTAGATCCAATCCGGCCGTTGGATCTAGATCCAACGATCCGAAATCAATGCGTTAACCCAAACGGCGTCAACACTAGATCCAATCGCGTCGTTGAATTTCAAATCAACGGCCGAGATCGAGCCAGCGTCGGGAAGTTGGATCGACGGTCGGCGCCGTTCGCGGCGTGGCACGCCGCGGGCCCGCGTGTCAGCGGCTTAGTCACACTGCACCATGACGTCACGCTGACGTCATGGCGGGCCCGCATGTCGGCGGTATCGATAGCGCTGATGTCGACAATGACGTCACCCATGGGACCCACACAGCCGACCAGTGGTGAGCCCGCCGACGTCGGCAATGACGCGTCACGAGGGGACCCACTGTCGATGACACGTAGAGCCGTGGACCCGATCCACGGTAGACCCAAACCAAGCGTGGGCCGAGTCCATGGACCGGTGACGTCGACCAACCAATCGAGGTCGACACGTGTCCAGGCTGACGCAATAATTAATTTCCGAAAAAGAAAATGATTTATTAATTCGAAATAATGATTTCAGATTTTGATTCAAACTTCAAACGCTTATAATTTTTGCGTTTCAACTCCGATTTGAGTGATTCAAATTTCTAAATTTGTATAAAATTGAGATCTACCTAAATATAAATTTTATTTAATTTTTGAACTAAAGTTTTTCTCTGTAAAATTATTTAATTGATCATTTAAACTTTAAATAATCATAACTTTTGCGTTTTAACTCCAAATTTGACGATTCCAGTTTCTAAAAATTCATAAAATTATGTTCTCTCTGTTTATGGATTTTATTTGGATGTTTGGATACTTTTTGCCTATTGTTTATTCGTGTATTTGCTATTTGCACGCTTTACGAGTAGACGTTGAAGTGCCGGAAGGATTCGAAGGAGAAGTATTGACTCAGGATCCAACTCAAGACCAAGAGCAAGTACTTTTTGAAGGCAAGTTGTGCTTTGACCATGTTGATCCTATTTCGAAATCTATTTTGATTTAACCTATTGCATGCTAGTTCAATTAGAAAATACTTTATTTAAATTTGGGGAATTAGATAAATACCAATTTGTTGTATGACACCTTGATTACTTAAGTATGTGCCATGACCCTTGTCACCCTAGTTGTGGATTACTAGTTGGACATTATTAAATTGCCAACATGGGTTTAGACCGTTGTAGTAAACTGCTTAGAGCACACTCGTGCTCGACATGATTTTGGACAAACAAATGTTAATATTGACTTAATGATATATTGAACCTGTTTTGGAAAGGTATCATGTGATGTTGATGGCACGTGGTGCATGGTAATCAAGCGGGGTTTGATAAATAGTTTTTCGGCCGGGCATGTGGCAAGAATAATCGGGTGGGCCAGTTGTGGCATTGGGGATGTTGATTTGGTTCTTGGGTAGTCTTGCCTGGTCACCCTAAGGACTTAACCTTGCAAGCCTTTGAACTGGGTCTAACGTGCAACCACATGTACGTAATGGGACGGACCTAGTTGACTAAGTTGCTAATAACGCACTGTGGGACCTCGGAGGTCAACTACACCCTTTGTGTAAGTTATGCGGGGAGCGTGCACAGGTGAGGCCAGGTACCCATCTAACGGTTGATTGGCCTAGACTTCGCCTTAGCTAAGGGAAGGGTTAGTGTGCAATAACCGGTGAGGATCACTTGTATTGTTAGAAGTTTCCGAAAGACTTTGTTACGGGAACTCGCCTTTGTGGTGTTTGACTGTATCTTGTGGGTAAAGTGCATAACCTCTGCAGAGTGTAGAATCTATTCGGATAGCCGTGTCCGCGGTATTGGACATCGCTCGGGGATTACAGTCAAGGGTTAGATTTTCTCAAAAATAACTTGGATTCGAAAGGTTGAGTTGGATTAATAATGATGTTGATGGAAATATGGATTAGGATGGGAAAGATGTTTACTAAATTCCTTGAAAAGTTATCTATGCTATACTTGCTTCTACTGCTTTCGAATCTACTTATGCTACTTGTCAAATGCTGTTTACTGCAAATATACCTTGAGCTATTCCTTTGTACCAAGCCATGCATATAGTATATTAGCTTGCATTCTGTGCATGACTTGCTGAGTACCAAGTACTCACCCTTGCCATAATACAACACCAGTTGAAGAGGAGACTGCACAAGCTTTGGAGGAGGAGTTCCAAGAGGATCCATCTACTTAGGGAGCGAGCCCAGTCAGTTGCCTGTGGTATACTGGATGGCGCCACGAGTTTATTTGATTTTCTGCTGCTATTATTTCTCTCTGAATAAGTTTCGCCCTGCGAGGCATATATTTGTAACTTGACCATAAGGTCGAGTAACCAGTTTGACTATTTAATTAAGTACTTTATTAGTATCGAGTGGTATGATTGTGATATTTACCGATGTTAAGACTGTGTGCACTAGCGCGTTCCTGGACTAGTGTTGAATACACAGAGGGTCCGGATTTGCAAATTCGGGGTCCCGACATGCGGGGGAGATAGGTTTAACCCAAAAACTTCAAATCATATAACCTTTATTGCTAACTTGGTATGGTTTCTTACAAAAACCTAAGGGCCATGCAACACATACTACACACTCAGCAATCAAGAAAGAATGAAATCAACCTATACACTCACGTCTAACGTCTATAAGAGTAGCCCTCCTATCTTAGATAGACACGACTCTCATTCAACTGGCTACTCAAGCACTGGTTCTTCTAACTTCTGGAACACATCATCGATCCACTCCTCCTCGAGCTTGACAATTCCTTTCACGATCTTCAGGGTTAGTAGCAGGGCACTTGGTACTTTCTCCTTAAGTGTGATACATCGCTACCTTATTAAAGACAACTCAGGTAAGATTTCAACTTAAATCAGTAGGGAAAGATAGAAATTTCACCAAAGGGGAAAGAGTAGAAGAATAAGATAAGTCAAGAACTTTTTATTCTTTCAAGTTAAATTTTCTCTTTAAAAAATAATTTTGAAGTTCCTAAAGAATGACCAATGTATCTAGGGTTAAGACCTGATGCGTCCCTCCCGGGTGCGCACCGTGCCCTTCACGGCCCAGTCGTATGGCGCACGTGCCTCGCCCGACGAGCGGACTGCCCAACTGGCCCAGGGGTGTGGGCCTTGGACCACGAGAGAAATACACACCTTGGCTGCTATAGCCAGGCCATAAGAGTCCCATGTGGCCCCCAAAAGACTAGCCTGATGGGGGGAGGGTTGCTCTCCCTTTTAAGGTGGTATTCTCTCCCCTCCACAAGCAAGGTGGTACTATCATTCTCACCCTCTTGTTTCGGGACCTAGCTCTGATACCAACAGATGTAACATTGGGTGTCCCGATCTTTCGATGAGAATGATAACCTTCGATTTGGGTGGAGACAACTTTGATGATCCGACTACAACGAACAATGACAATGAGCCTTAGCAATCGCTAAACCAACTCCAGAGGGTTATTGACCTTGCCGTGGGCATGATCAACCTGATCACGAAGATCAATTCCTGCAAGCAATCGAAGAACAAGCAAGAACAAGGCAAAAGCAATCTAAAATTGCAAATATAGATGAAGTATAGAAAAAGTTGGGGTTCCGATACAAGGAGCTTGTTAGGCAGCCGTTGAGAACGTCTAAAAGACTCAAAATAGTAGCAAAAGGCTAAACTATAAAATAACCAAAACCCAAGTTATTTTGGGGGACTCCCTAGCTATATATAGGAGAAATAGGAGACCAAAACCGTGCTAGGGGCATCGAAAACACATCCATGGCAGAGTAGGACCCCTATTCCTTGTTTGACTCAGATTTGGAAAGATGACCGAACTTGTTTTTGTAGATTCCCATTGACTCGTAAGGAATTTGTACATGAGGCTGGATTTGTTGGAAAGAGGACGACGAAACCTTTGAAACCAGTACTCATAGACCCCAAACAACCTTGTGGATCAAAAGTTATGGTCGTTTTAAGTTGGTGCTATCCCGGAGGCCGAATCCGAGTTGAACTTGTGCACCGGAAGAATTGGCTTCATGCTTGACGTTTGGGAGTCCTTCTCCTTGGTTCCTAAGGACAATAAAATCATCACAAGGATTAAATAGCATTCCATTCATTAAATTATTTGTATGCAACCCAAGGAACGCATTCACTTGGCAATTGAATTGACGTGCGCGAGCTCGAGTAATTGGCCCTTGTATTACATTGTTGGTTTCAATTGGGTTTGTAGGCATGGCCGTATCCATGGTAGTGATGTCTTCATCGTCCTCCCCTTCTTGCATTTGAGTCGTCCTTGACTCAAGTTCATCATCTTCTCCCAAGTATGGCTTTAGATCTGATAATTGAGTTGACGGGCTCGAGCTCGAGTCAATGGTCCTTGAACCGACGAAGATGTAGAAGGATGGCCAAGGTGGGGGCCGATAAAGCCATGCAGATGGAGCCATCGTAGTAGATGTATCACAGTAGAGGATCTTTGTGAAGTGTCGCCAACTTAATGGTCCTGGCCAAGGTGGGGGTCGATGAAACCATGCAGTTGATATAATTGCAGCAACACTTGGTGAATACCATATGTATGCAGTGTTAGTTCTGTCCATGATGAGCATGGTCTCATCAAGACCTATGGTCAATATGGCTTTGATACCACCTTTGTTGGGAGCCAAATGTGCAAATCTGGACCCTCTGTGTATTCAGCACTAGTCCAGGATCACGCTAGTGCACACAGTCTCAACATAGATGAAATATCACAATCATACACAGTGGAAACACAATAAAAGACTTCATCTATTAAATAAGAGATAGTTGAATGACCTTAAGGTCCTCCTTACACTTGTTAGGCCTCAATGGTTCCAACTCAAAATAAATAAGCAGTAGCAGAACGAAGAACGTCGATGAATCCCATCAACATAACACAAGCATCCGACAAGGTTCAACTCCAAGATATTCGCCTTCTCGTGGAACTCTTCCATCAAAGATGTAGACTCTTCCTCAACTGGTGATTTATTTTGCATGGGGGTGAGTACATAAAGCACTCAACAAGTTGTGCATAGAATGCAAGTCTATTATACTGCATGCATGGCTTATTCCAAATGAATGGCTAATATGGCTATTTTGCATAAAGCAGCATTTAACTTTAAATACAATTAGTAATTTCACAAAGCATCCATTTACCAAATACAATTGTAAACATTGAATTTAGTATAACAACTAAATAGGTTCCAACCACCCGACTGGCTCCAACCGCCAAACCACAACCCGAGAGTTCCATCCACTCACGGATTTCCAAAACTTCATTTTCATTGGAAACAAAACCATAAAATATAAAATGTGAAAGCGTACCACGCCTTCCCTTGATCGTGGGCATGGCTTTTCAAGTAGTTTTAACTCTGTAGAGTGTGTACAGCTTTACCCACACAACATGATCTTCTCTTATTGCCATGTAATTAACACACTTCCTTTGGTGTGTTGGCATATATATCATGATAAGGCCTTTACAATTTACGTCAACACTATTAACTTCACCCACTAAGGTTCCACCGCTGATAGGGTTCTAGCTGCCCAGTTTAGAAGCCCCATCTTCAGCCTTGCGAGTGTGTCCATTCGGCACCCACATTCCACCAAATGGCGAAGCCAATAATACGATACACAAATTAATTAGCCATGTTGTACCCATATAGACTTGTGGTTGTATGGTAGTGCTCGGTCCAAAGTAACACACGCTTCGGTCCTCAATTAACTAGGGTGGAGCATTCACTTAACAAGGTCTCGTGCATCCAGCACCCACCAAACATCCATGCACCCCAGTCTAAACCATTTTTCTACTTTATTTCACTTAAATAATAGCATCAATACCAATTGCCACAACTTCATACAAGAGTTTAAACAACATTTAAAATGATCCCATAATGGCAAAATACTGAAATGTTTAAGCTGGATTAAGCAATTCTACCGTATTATACTACCCTGTTAATTACCACTAAATAATTAGATATTATCATCTAGGGCAATAAAGGTACACAACAGTCAATGTCAAAAGTGGTCATAACAAATTTGGAATTTAACTAAGCCTTAAGATCCTCTTAAAGTACATTGTATAAAAGTATGCATGCAACAATTTAAAACCACATAGCTTTTGTAAATTGGGTTCAATATGATCAAAGCTCAACTTGCCTTAGAATAAGACCTTGCTCTTGCTCTAGACCTTGGTCTTGAATCAATGCTTCACTCTCGTACACTCCCTGTACTTGAACGTCTACGCGAATAGAGAGATAACACCAAATGAATACCAAAATAGAGAGCAAACAAACTCTAAAAAACAAATAAGATTCACCATTAAATAGAGCTTCAATTTATAAATTTTTAGAAACTGGAATCGCTTCAATCGGAGTTCGTATGAGCAAGAATGAGCTATTCAAAGTTTAAAACTACAAATAAAAGAATAAACCAAATTATTAAAATTATTTTGTATACGAAAATTCCCAATAATGATGTCATGCTGACGTCAGCACCGAATTTGGATTTTGGCCGAATAATTTTTCTACTAGAAAAGCTATTTATGACATCATCGCTGATGTTACTAGACACGTGGACCAATCCAGTGGTGACACGTGTAACCAGCGCACAGACCTGGTCCACGAACCTCCTTTGGTCCACTATGAACCCTGTCCATGCTTCCTCAACTACTGCGCGTGGCACGTGGTGATGCCTGATTGATTGCAGCATCGCCCTGCAATGACAGTCTTCAGGCTTGACATGTCACAACATTTCATGCGCATGATTGAGATCTATGGCTGTGAGTTGCATGCAGTTAGGCCAAATGAAAACATGCACGTAGCTCAATCCTGTTCGCCTAACGTAGATCCAATGGCCGGCGATGCGGCAGTGATAGCGACTTCATGGCAGGTCCCGGCATGTGACGTGTGGCTAGAAATCCTATCGTGGAAATTGAGTGACGTCGAGCGGTGGTGGGTTCTTACTGGACTCAAAGACAAAGGCACACACGATAGTAGATCGGTGCTTCTCTGATGATAGCAGACCACGAGCTCGAGGCGGCTCAACGCGACGATCTCAAACCGGGCTTTGGTCTCGACGGAAGACGACAAACAACGACTGAACTCGCAAAGAACCACAGTGGTGCATAGCTCAACTCCGGCAACAAATTACGAGCACTTGGCGGTGACTCAAACCTTAGCATCTAGGGCAAAACATGCAGTGCAACTCAAGGACTTAAATGCGTGTGGTGGCGTAATTTATAGCGCTCGGTGGGTGTGCTAGGCGTGGAGATTGCAGTGCGACCGTTGCAGCGGCAAACTCCAGTGGTGATACGGCATAGCCAACATGGCACAATCATAGCCTTCCAAGCAGTAGTGATCCGACGGCTCAACAAGGCCTGAAGATGTGGATGAATCTCGATCGAGTGATTTAGATACAATGGCTTGGATTGAAAGTGGCTAGGGTTTGCGGTTGTGCGGGTTGGACCGGATCGGGCTGGGCCCAAATAGATTTAACCCAATTAGTTTTAACTAATTACTAGCTTTTCTCAATTAAAATAATTCTAGAAATTAGATTAAATCAATAAATTGTAAAAATATCAAGAAAAATACAAAAAATCTGGAAAATATTTTGAAACATTTTGAACTCAAACAAAATATTTTTAATAAAATTTTATTTGAAGTTTTCTAATATTTAGATAATTCTAACAAAAGGCTTAATTCAAATAAATCCAAATAAATCCCAAAAAACTCTCAAAAATTCAAATGGCACAACAAACGCAAGAAAAGCAAAAATTGGGATGTTACATACGGAAACTTGCATGTATGTCCGGTGTGCAATGCATCTTGGTACATGCGTAAGTCATGCAGATAATGACAGCGAGGGCATAAAGGTTAAGAAAGGATCTCCTGCTAAGGTGGCATGGTATCTGCCTACAATTCCCCATTTGAAGCATTTGTTTGCGAACCCAAATGTGGCAAAACTACTGCGTTGGCCCTAGGAGGAGCGTAAAAATGATGGAGTGCTAAGACACCGTACTGATTCCACCCAATAGAGAAACATCAATATGAGGTTTTAAGAATTTGATGCGGATTCGAGGAATATAAGGTTCATATTAAGTACAGATGGAATGAATCCTTTTGATAACATAAGCAGCTGGTATAGCACTTGGTCCATAAATCTCTATATCTACAACCTTCCTCCTTGGTTGTCTATGAAGCGGAAGTATATTTTATTGTCCATATTTATCCAAGGACTGAAATAACCTAGGAACGATATTGATGGGTACCTAGCACCATTGGCAGAATATCTGAAAACACTGTGGGTTTCTAGGGTACAGGTATGGGATGCGTACAAACGAGAGAACTTCACTTTGCACTGCCTATTGTTCTGCACTATAAATGATTACCATGCCCTTGCTAACTTGTTGGGCCAAAGTACAAAAGGAGCAAAAGTATGCACTCACTGCTTAGACGATACCGAGAGTGTGTGGCTCAATCACTCGTACAAAACCATGTACATGCATTACCGTATGTTCCTTTGGAGGAATCACCCATACGGCAAGATGAAGAAACAATTTGATGAAAGGAATGAAGATGATTCAACTCCAAGGCCTTTAAGTAGGAGAGATGTTCATGTCATTGTTAAGGATTTGGATATTGTGCATTGAAACGGATGTAAACCAAGTACCTGTGAGAAGAGCATGTGGAAGAAGAGATCAATATTTTAGGACTTACCTTACTGAGAGCACCTAGAAGTTTACCACTGCATCAACTTCATGCATGTAGAGAAGAATGTCTATGATAGCCTAATTGATCTCTTACTAAACATCAAGGGCAAAAAAAGGGATGGTATCAACGCACGGCTTGACTCGGTCGATATGGGCATAATACCCGAGCTAGCATTGAAAGAGACCATAAAGTCCTAACGTACTATGAACCTGCTTGTTACACTCTATCTAAGGCTGAGAGAACTAAACTGTGCTAGTGCTTGCATGGTGTGAAAGTTCCATCCGGTTACTCCTCCAACATAAAGAGACATGTTTCGATGCAAGATTTGAAATTAAATAGCTTGAAGTCTTATTATTATCATGTGTTGATGACATAGATGCTCCCTGTCGCAATTAGAAGTATTTTGCCAGTCAAGGTTCGGGAGATAGTCATGAGGCTATTTTATTTGTTTAACAAAATTTCTTAAAAGGTCATCAATCCCAAAGAGCTAGATGCTCTGTAGGCTGAGGTGGTGTTGACTCTATGTAATCTTGATATGTATTTTCCTACATCATTTTTCTATATCATGGTCCATCTCATTATTCACCTTGTGGTAGATATAAAGATGTGCAGTCCCATGTTCCTATGTAGCATGTACCCATTCGAGAGGTACATGGAAAATTTCAAGTTCTACGTATAGAATCGATCTTGACTGGAGGGTAGCATTGTCAAAGGTTATGCAACCAAAGAGGTCGTCGAGTTCTGCGTCGATTACATGGCTCAGGTCAAACTGATAGGTGTGCATTCAATCTCGCCATGAGGGGATATCCAGGGTATCGGGACCATCGGAAGGAAAGCAATCATGCCTGATCCGGTTACTCGTGTGTAACACCCTGGCACCCCACGTACCCTGAATGTTACACCCTCAAATAAAAACATAGTAGAAGACACTAGAGAACAACAACAAAACCACTTAAACAAGCTAGCAGGTTGCCGAATAACTAAAATTTTTTTTGACAATACCTTCACTAAAAACATGGACATCCACTCAGCAAGCAAAAGACAATATTCAATCTAACAACAACAACAACAACATGTCATGGTATCCACTAACCATCATGACCAACTAAGCACATACATGGGGTTATGGTATCAATTAACCATCATGACTAACAAGCACATACAACTAAGCCTAATAACATGGACGAGCAACAATATTCAAAGATAACCATGGTGCAATTAAAGAGGAACTACAAGTATCAACTCCACAACCCAAGGAAATAAACCAACATACCACCAACTACTTACAAGCTACCTATTCAAAATCAAATTCTTTTAAACCTAGCACCACTCCTAAAAGAGGGATGATTCAACTATTTTAACTACATTAAGCCATTGTGAGTGAAGTGCTAGCCCATCTCCCAAAATGCCGTTTTGGAGGAACCTAAAAATAAAAACAACAAAGCACAAGCCTAAGTTTATCACTCAGCAAAGTGTAATGCGTCAGTTAAACAAGATATAAACAGGTAATATGCACACTTACACCAAGACTTGTAACTATACAATGAAAAGAACGCATTTACTCATCATTGTACGTCATTATTTGCATTTATTTCTTCATATGATGCAACATGTATGCTTATGAATGCATCTTTCTTTAGCTCATACCGGTATTGTTGAGTGCACACCCGTCGATGTGCACCCTCTCGTTCCCTTCCATCCCGTGGAGGGTGCCTACTCTTACGGTCTCGCTCCCATCCACCCCGATGGATGGGACTACAAGGTAGGACTTTCTTAGTGGCACTACGGATTAGTAATAACTTTCTCACCGACCTTGCTGGATTAGTTATGACTTTCTCACCGACCTGGCCTGTTCTCATGCTATCAATGCAACAGATGCAACCTTTACTTCTCATCATTCAATTATCATGCACCAACAGCTCCAATAGAGCATTTTCAATATAAATTCATTCTCATCATTATAACCGTACAGTCATAATCAAATACATGAATAATAGTAGATCCTCACATCCTTAACTTACCATTCCCATTAATCTAATCATATTCACGAGTAAAAACATGGTAACCAAACATCATGCAATGCTCAACGTAAGCACTTGCATAGCCATAACCAAATACAAAAGCATCAACTAAATCTCATATCCATATATGCTCATTCATACTAGCGTACTCTGAATCAAAATTAAAAACTATGGCAACACATACATAATTTGTATAAAATGATTAAATCACAACAACGAGTAATCATTCAACTATCACACAATATTCGTCACACTACACTTGCCTCAACCGTGAGGTGCGGGGTGCACGAGGAAGAGGAGACCCCCTGATGTAACATTGGGTGTCCCAATCTTTCGATGAGAATGATAACCTTCGATTTGGGTGGAGACGACTTTGACGATCCGACTACAACGTACAACGATAATGCGCCTTAGCAATCGCTAAACCAACTCCAGATGGTTATTGACCTTGCCGTGGGCACGATCAACCTGATCACGAAGATCAATTCCTGCAAGCAATCGAAGAACAAGCAAGAACAAGGCAAAAGCAATCTAAAATTGCAAATATAGATGAAGTATTGAAAAGTTGGGGTTCCGATACAAGGAGCTTCTTAGGCGGCCGTTGAGCACGTCTAAAAGACTCAAAATAGTAGCAAAAGGCTAAACTATCAAATAACCAAAATCCAAGTTATTTTGGGGGACTCCCTATGTAATGCCCCGGCATCTATTATGCCTAAATGTCACCAAACAAAGACTAAACCACATCTAAGTTCCACAAATTAAAGTAAATTACAGCAAATGCACAAATGCTAAAACCAAAAATTTCAGCAGCATCTCCTTTGTTTTATCATGAATTGAAGCAATAGCAATAACAGGGCAAGTAATATCATAACATAAGGCATCTAAAGCAGCAATAAAAATGGATATAGCAACGTCACGAGACCATAATATCAAGTCCAACCACTCCATAAGATATAACGAAACAAATAAGGGACACATGTGCACAATTTAATCCATACGCCAAGTTTCATGGCACTATTATTATGATCATGACTCAAATTGGTAAATGTGCCTATAGGTGTGGAGCTACATAAGGATGTGTAGCTAATGCCCCTTCCCACATGTCGGTTTCGTGGTACCTAAAAATAACATAAAACACAAGCGTGAGTTCATCACTCAGCAAGCATATTGCAATGGATCATAAAGAATAAATCAAGGCCAACAACAATACATACCAAACTTTAATATCATGATCAAATCATAATCTCGTCTACAACAACATAGCCAGGACAAAGCACATTGTACACAACTCATTATCATCATCATGTATGCAATACAATGCACATGTTATTGGGAACGCGGTATGCTACTCTAGCACAAATTAAAATTTCTACCGCAAACCAGAAAAGCTACTCGCAAGAAGGGGATCATAGATCTATTACCACTAGACGCGCAATTGCGGAATCCTTCGCACGTCGTTGTAGTGGATCGTTCTCGGCGTGGATCGTCCTCGCCGTGGATCGTCCTCGCCGTGATCCGTCCTCGCCGTGGATCGTCCTCGCTGCGGATCGTCGGTGCGGATCGTCCTCGCCACGGATCATCCTCGTTGCAGATCGTCCTCTCCACGCCGCAGTAGCAGCAACGTTAGCACAGCAGTCCACACGTCCGGGGATGGAACGCCGTGCATCGGTGTGCAAGCACCGGGTCGCTCGGCAGGGGCAATGAGAGGAGGTGGCTAGGGTTTCTGGCGAAACACCTCTAAACCGCACGAAAGTCTGTACTGCGTCCAGCCTCCTCCCCTCCTTATATAGCCACGAGGTGAAACCCTAGGCAGTTAGGGCCCATCTACGCGCTAAGCCCACGAGGTCCATTAATTACGGATCCAATCCGAATTGATGCATCCCAGCTCGTTAAGTGTGTGACCCTGTAGGTTCATGCGCATTTGGACATGGATTCGAAAAACCCTTTTCTAATCCAATAGTCGGTAGCGGCTCCTTGCAGAGCATGCCAACTCCCAAACGCATATGATTAAAGTACTAATGTAATAATCCCTTTGCCAAACTATATCAGGATCGAACTCAAGGCGAGAAGCATGTCATCCTTTGACAGTTCAATCCATCTCTCGTATCCGTGATATATTAATAAGTTGTGATTGACTTCTCAATCACGACATGGCCATGCACTTCCTTAATCATATCACACGAGTGGCCTAGACATATATCTCCGTTACATTGGAGTGGCAAATTCCATCTCGACTGCTCACTTCCCTCTGCATGTTTCATAGTAAACATGAAAGCTACCTTTATAATTATCTGGTTAGGAAATAGTGTTTGGTAACCCCAAGGTAAACTATTACACATGTAGGGAATATGACAATCTCAGGTCTAAGGATCATACATCTACTATGTATGAGATACACTGATGACACATAAGAACGTAACATTCTCGCAGTGTCCCATTGTGGGTCTATCTAACCCATGTTCTTCAACATGCATCCACAATGTATTGATGATATCTCCATATCCCATGATCTATGAAACATGATCATCGAACAATACATGTGCTGATCTATTCATCGTTGTCCTATACGATGATATCCGATCAGAGATATTTATCGAATTATATCAATAAGTAAAGAGCTTCATAAACAAGTCACAACTTATTGATCAAAACAATGATATACATTCATTGGACCAATAATCATATTATTATTCATAAACATAGTCATGTTACAATCATCCATATGATTGCCTCAAGGGCATAACACTAACAATCTCCCACTTGCACTTGAGTCAATCAATTAAGTATCTAATACCAATAGACCTCGTGTGCGCCTCATGCTTAGGCTGTGGCAGTGGCTTTGTCAATGGATCAGCCACATTGGCTTCCGTATGTACTTTGCATATCTTCACGTCACCTCTATCCACAATCTCTCGAATAAGGTGATAGCGTCGGAGTATATGTTTGGACTTCTGATGTGATCTAGGCTCTTTTGCTTGTGCAATGGCACCACTATTATCACAATAGATGTCCATTGGACTAGAGGCATTAGCGACCACACCAAATTCTGAGATAAACTTCTTTATCCATACAGCTTCTTTTGCGGCATCCGAAGCCGCAATGTACTCCGCTTCTGTCGTAGAATTAGCCACCGTGCTTTGCTTGGAACTCTTCCAGCTTACTGCTCCTCCATTTAGTGTAAACACGAAACCGGATTGTGATCGAAAATCATCTTTGTCAATTTGGAAGCTTGCATCGGTGTAACCTTTTACAACCAGTTCTTCCTCACCTCCAAAGATTAGGAACATACCCTTAGTTCTTCTCAAGTACTTTAGGATGTTTTTCACGGCTATCCAATGACCATCACCGGGATCCGCTTGGTATCTACTTGTGACACTTAGAGCATATGAGACATCTAGGTGCGTACAGATCATGGCATACATGATAGATCCAGTAGCCGAAGCATATGGAATCTTGCTCATCCTGTCTCGCTCATCAGTTATCGAAGGACACTGATTCTTGCTTAGACTGATGCCATGTGACATTGGCATGAAACCTCTCTTAGATTCATGCATATTGAACCTTTTCAATACTTTGTCAATGTACGTTTCCTGGCTTAATCCAATCAACCTTTTTGATCTATCTCTATAGATCTTTATGCCCAAGATATAACATGCTTCTCCCAAGTCCTTCATTGAGAAACTCCTTTTCAACGAAGTCTTAACGTCTTCAAGCATAGGAATATCATTCCCGATCAATAATATGTCATCCACATACAAGATCAGAAACACAAGTGCGCTCCCACTAGCCTTCTTGTAAACACAAGGCTCTTCTTCATTTTTGATAAAGCCAAATCCTTTGACCACTTCATCAAAACGAATGTTCCAACTCCGAGATGCTTGCTTTAACCCATAAATGGATCTCTGAAGCTTGCATATCTGTTTAGCATTTTTAGGATCAACAAAACCATCAGGTTGTATCATGTATACATCCTCAGATAGATTTCCATTAAGGAAAATTTGTTTTGGCGATCCATCTGCCATATTTCATAATCGAAATATGCAGCAATTGCTAAAATGATCCGGACAGACTTGAGCATGGCTACCGGTGAGAAAGTTTCATCATAGTCAATTCCTTGAACTTGTTTGAAACCCTTTGCCACCAACCGTGCCTTATAGATCTGAACATTTCCATCTACGTCTGTCTTCTTCTTGAAAATCCATTTGCATTCTATGGTTTTTAGACCATCAGGAGGATCGACCAAGTTCCAAACTTGATTTTCATGCATGGATTGAATTTCGGATCTCATGGCTCCAAGCCATTTTTCGGAGTTTGGGTCCATCATGGCTTCTTCATAAGTCGTGGGCTCATCATTGTCCAACAATAATACGTCATGTCCATATCTTATAGGTTCATAATGCGGCCTTCCCGACCTACGTGGGGCTGGTGTCTCTTCCACAGGTTGTACAACATTTTGTACATCATGTGATGGTTCAGTGGCAGTTTGAACATGTTCATGTGATTCTCGAACTTCATCGAGATGCACATCACTCCCACTGATTTCTTTTGAAAGAAACTCTTTCTCCAAAAAGACACCATTTCGAGCAACAAAAACTTTGTTCTCGTTTCTTTTGTAAAAGTAATATCCTTTTGTTTCTTTAGGATACCCCACAAAGAAGCATTTTTCTGATTTAGGTGCGAGTTTATCTGATTGCAAATTTTTACATAAGCCTCACATCCCCATATCTTGAGAAATGACAACATGGGACTTCTCCTAGTCCATATCTCATATGGTGTCTTCTCAACGGAATTTGATGGGACCCTATTTAATGTGAACGCAGCTGTCTCTAGAGCGAACCCCCAGAAGGATAATGGCAGATCTGTTTGGCTCATCATTGACCGAACCATATCCAATAAAGTTTGATTCCGTCGTTCGGATACGCCATTCCATTGAGGCGTTCCTGGCGGAGTAAGTTGTGGAACGATTCCACATTGCTTTAGATGATCACCAAACTCTTGGCTCAAGTATTCGCCACCACGATCTGATCGTAAGTGTTTTATTGATTTGCCAAGTTGATTTTGTACTTCGTTCTGAAACTCTTTGAACCTTTCAAAGGTTTCAGACTTATGCCTCATTAAATAGATATATCCATATCTCTACTATTCTCAAGTGAGAGTTGGTGGCAGTGGTCCATTCTATAGATAGTAGTAGCTGTTAAAGTGAGAGTTTAACTGAGTTAATAATCAGAGTTGAAATGCCAAGAAACGAAGCGTCGGCTCAACAAAAGTATCACGCCATTATACCATTAATGCCATTCTTGAACACACATCAGAGTATCACGCCATTCTTTATACCATTAATGCCATTCTTGAACACATCACAGAAGGGTCATTGATCATTACGAAGCTATCATTTACACCATTTGAAATTTCAAATCTGCCGCTAAAAACAGGAATGACAGGAATGCAAGCAACTACCGCTAGGTATCCCTGGACTTCACATATAAAAGCAGGCAAACTGGAAAGATAGTATCCCTGGAAACACAGTAGAGATCGAGCCCTGGAAACACAGTAGAGACCGAGCCCTGGAAACACAGTAGAGACCGCAGCTCGGAGAACTTCAAAGGCCGCAGCTCGGAGAACTTCAAAGGCCGCAGCTCGGAGAACTTCACCGCCAGCTTCATTTCCATCCACGCCCTCCCTGCATGCAGTGAGACCAATCAAGTTTAGTAGTGCTCATTCTTACACGTCACAGAATCATCTCTTCTTATGCTTCGTTTCTGTTGCCTCTTCTTATGCTTCACAGAATCACAGAAGACAGAAGACAGTAGTGCTCATTCACAGAATCACAGAATCACAGAATCAAGGATACACTTCAGAGAAGGTTAGTAGTGCTCATTCTTATGCTTCATGGTTGGTATCCCTGTTTGAATAATCTCTTCTGGATAGGTTCTCTCACTGGTGTTAATAGAACTTCCTAGAATAAACATTGGATACGTGATTATCAGGAGTGAAACATGAGGATTTTTAACAGCATCCATACGTTTTATTGTTTGTGTCCCATTCATGAACCTCAACTTAACAATGCTCTTGCACTTCAAAAACATATTATAGATGAACCATCTAGAGAAGAGAGGCTATAACCTGAAAAGGCATTTCGTTCCACAGATAAGTTCAAGTAGTTACTTGAAAAGGCTGAATTCTTAATGTATCCATCTTGCACCATTTTGTCAATTAACTCAAGACTGAAAATGATAACGAAGAAAGAATGCCTGCATTTAATCTGGTGAGCACATAGAAGTTTTTTTCTTGCATTACCTTGAACCATTTCTTGCAAAACATTCAACAAGCAATTGTTAACAGCAGGTTATACAACTCATATAGTGTATCAAGGCACGGTTGTTTTACATACACTGGTGCACTAAAACTTGTAAACGTTTGCCACTTGAACATTAATAAATCCTAAATAGCAATAATCATTATAAAAAGGAAATGACCTCAAGAATTACCATTGATATGTCAGGGAAGTTAGAAAGGACATCTGAAACATTAATAGCTCCAATGTCTCTTGAGCATATCCACTCTCTTACTTGAGCTGTTAGCTCTTCCTCATGAGCAGCATCTTGAGTATCCTCTGCAAACATATAAATTCAAAGAACAAATATGTATGAACACTTGAGGAAAAATAAAAAATATGTGATTCATATGATGCATCATTTCCCAACACATCTGAATAAATTAATAATTCGATATAGTGCATACGTATGGAAAGAAGAAATATATGCATGGGCAAATGAAGCTCTACGGAACCAAATAAACTGACCTTCCGAGATTGTACCACTTTGACCTTTGCAGTTCCCATCTGTTTTAATAAATATATTAGCATAAAAGGTAAATACAACAAGGACATCATTGAAGAAATGTTACCATTAGGAGCAACAACGTAACGATCCGCTTCAGATGGTCGAACCTAATAGAATTAGAGATTATCTCAGGCAACACTTTAGATAAAAAGAAAAGAAATAATCATTTGTATACAAAAAGGAGGTAGCAAATTAAGACCATGTTACTGAAACTGATTCTCAATTATATGATATGTTTGGCCCTTACTTCCGTGTCAGAAAAGTCATCATCCTGGTCAGACTCATTATCCAAGCTCATGTTGTCATCTTCACTGTTAACATTGTTACCATCACATGGATCAAGGACACTCTTGACCTGCATAAAAGAACAAAACATGAGAAGCAGTAGATTTAATGGAAAAACATGGCAAAGTTCTGCCCAAAATGCCTGCAATCCCCACTACCTTCAAAGCTAACACAAGATGATTGCTATTGACATTTCCCACTTCCATCTTCAAGGGGTTCTTGTTCCATATATTTATGGCTTCATTGTCAGCACAACACTTGAAAAAGGAGGCTCGTAATCCTCAGGCTGCCAACATGAAAAAAAAATTGTGTCAGCTTCCACCATCAAAGTTGTAAAGAACAAGAGAAGTTATATCCTTATTTGTTGAAGCGAAAGAATTAGGTTATCTACAATAGCATGTTCAGGTTTCAGTAATTAAATAAATAACTAGGACAAAATGATGAACTCACTGTGATATAGTCATAGTATAGCAGCTTCATTAGAATGGTTCGCTGAACACAAACAAACAATAGCATCAAGCTCAGCACATACCACTGTAACCAAATTACATAATGTCAAAAATTACCTCCTCTGGCATTTGGTCCAAGGTCCTCATAAGTGAAACCAGCGTTCTGATCATCTTACAAGCAGAGCTCCTGAAAGGGAACCATTGCCATGTCACGAACTCACGATATCACCACTGATTGGTTACAACTTACAATGGTTACTTTGTCATTAACATGCACAACAGACAACAATTTATGGAATGATCTGCAGGACATATGGCAGAACTACACTGAAAGCTTAACAACCTCATCCCTCGAGTACTGGAATTTCACAAGTTGTGCAAGAAAACTAAGAAAAACTTATGGCCCTTTTTGTACATTATTAACCTTTATTAATATATTATTGCAGTACGGCTCTCCCCTATTGTCTTTCCTCGAAAAAAAAGTTTCGACAGAAAACTGAACTCATTAGTATAGGTCCATACATTTTTTTATTAAAGGCTTGTGTATTTTAAAGGAACCTAATAGAATTAGAGATTATCTCAGGCAACACTTTAGATAAAAAGAAAAGAAATAATCATTTGTATCCAAAAAGGAGGTAGCAAAACACATGAGAAAGCAAATTAAGACCATGTTACTGAAAAAGGTGTATACAATTATATGATATGTTTGGCCCTTACTTCCGTGTCAGAAAAGTCATCATCCTGGTCAGACTCATTATCCAAGCTCATGCTGTCATCTTCACTGTTAACATTGTTACCATCACATGGATCAAGGACACTCTTGACCTGCATAAAAGAACATAATATGAGAAGCAGCAGATTTAATTGAAAATCATGGCAAAGTTCTGGCCAAAATGCCTACAATCCCCACTACCTTCACCCAAAAAAAATACATTACAGACGAACCATCTAGAGAAGAGAGGCTAGAATCTGAAAAGGCGTTTCTAACTTCCACATATAAGTTCGAGTAGTTACCTAATCTTCGGTTGGCTGAATTCTTAATGTATCCGTCTTGCACCATTTTGTCAATTAACTTTCGGGTATAATAGCTGTAACAACAATATTATATCAGGTGGAATGACTCCCATAATAAACAAGTGAAGGGTAAAAGAGAGGCCACCTTCATATACATCACATCACCATTATTTTTTTTTGGTTCCTTCAATAGGTGAGACATTTTGCATGATAACCTCTTTCTTTATGTGTGGCATTCTGGGATCGGTAATCTGAAATCGTTCCATGATCATTTTAGTGAAGAACAATATAGCGCGTGGTAAACAATAATGTTTCTTAGGTTGACCTTGTTAACAACATAACCATCCTTGCTCGCCATGGAAAGTATTACTTAAAAAATCAAGATTGAATTTTTTTTTGTCATAACAATCTGAGAATAGAAAATGAAGTAACCTGCTGTGACTTTTTCCCGTCAAATGGTGCCATCTCCCAATCGAATGTTTACAATTTCCTGGTACTTTGGGCCCTAAAAATACATGAAGAAAGGAATAGTGAGTACAAGTTGCTATCAGACTAGGCTGTTCAAAATTTGTGGGGTTAGGCTAAAAGCTGCAAATTGGAGAGAAGTATACTCACCTTTACTTTATCCAAGATAACCAGAGGTCCTGCCATGTCTATAACACAATTAATGGTATTTTGTGACACTTGCAATTTTGGATGTGCTATGAGTCAAAATCTGCCAAAATTAATATAAGCATACAAAATAAACATGGTAAATTAAAAGCATGGTCTAGCCAAAGTGCCAGACCTGAAGACATGATATAAGCCAGACCTGAAGACATGATATAATGTTGCATTGTTAAAAGTTAAAACTGTAAAGCTACAAAAGCAAACTTCATCTACAATGAATTATACCCATCCTTATCGAAATGCTATGGTGGTGTGCTTCAAGAAAAGCTCTTTGACTGTGAGTTTTGTATTCAAATGTGTATTATTAATACAATATATATAGAAGATTGCATGTGTAGACTCTGTATATATTGTGATGGTTATCTTTTGTTCTTCAAGAAGTTTGCAATCTAACATATTTCGTAAATATGTATTTTTTAGATAAATGGAGCCAACGAATGTTAGTCGAAAGAGAATGTATGCGAACTTCTCTGGACAACTGGTAGTGACTAGGTTAGTTTATGACCTATCAAAATTAACATAGAATAAAACATAAAACAGCATAAAGCTAAAATGCGCTCCTTGTTTTACAAGATTTAAAAATTTCGACGACCTTGAATTATGGGACGTAGACAGATTGTGGAGTATTGTTGTTAGAGTGGACGTCAAGTTCCATGTTGGCGATCATGGCGACCTTCAACGATTTATCCTCATGGATACAACTGTAAGTTCCACAAATAGTGAATGCTAATAATAGTAACAAAATATTTCTATCACAAGCTAATATTGTTTTAATTTGTGTTTTAAGGGATCAAAAATTGAAGCTATCTCAAGGGATAGTGTTGATAGGTTAAACATGCTACTCAATGAAGGACATAGTTATACCATTCATCGGGTGCAATTCCGACCAAACTATGTGGAGGTTGAGTTTAGAAGCATAGGAAAACCATATGAATGTGTTTTCACCCGAGACACAAGTGTTGAGCCTTACAATTGTGATGCCCTAGAACTTGAGAGTGATTGTAGGGTTATTCTTCTTTGTTTTTGTTGCGGAGAGGAGTGACGGTTTTGTCGGGGGATGAAACAATTGAAGAAAATGCTGCAAATTAATATTAAAATTTGGAGTTTTTGGGCTAGGATTAGTGGGTCGAGGAAACCTAGGCCTGGGCCGGGAATCCCCTTTCCCTTCCCCCTCCCCACGCCCCAAAGTGGGCCGGCCCACTTTGCCCATTAGGGGTGGCGCCCCCCCATGTGGCCGGCCACCCCATTGCAAACCCTAGCCGCCCCCTTGCATCCCCTTGGCAGCAGCACCACCTCCTCCCTCATCCCGGTGTGGTGGCTCAAGGGTTCATCGCGGATCGTGAAGAAAAATTCGAGAAGAGGACCCGAGAAGGCGAGCAGATTTCGTTTTCGGTGATCATCGCGTGTTCCTCGTGGGATCTCAAGGGAGATCTTTAGGTAAATTTCCCAATCTTTTACCCTCTATTATACCTAGGATTGGGAGTGTTTTAGATCTGGTGGTGATTGGATTGGATGGGTTTTGAAGGGGGAGAAGGGTAGATGTTCACGTGGTGCTGTTTCTGGAAGGGGGATTTGTGCAGCGCGGATTGTTCCGCGTTTTTCGTGGCATAGATGATTTTTCCTGCCAAAACCTATAACTATAAAGTTGTAGATAACGTCGAGACCTAGCTTCTGTAATTTTTTCAGAATTGTTAGGGAAGTTTTCTGAGAGTTATCGCTGTTGCAAACCGACGAACAGAATCTGAGAACAGATTTCATCCACTGTGTTGGACGACTGTTTAGGCATATTTAACAGAGGAATTAGAATTTATGATCTTCTGGAAAGTTGTAGATATCGTCAATATCTAGCTCCTGTAATTTTTTCATATTTTTTTGTTCTGTAGAAAGAAAGATACGAAAAAGAGAATGGGGGTTGCTGCTGTTCGGTCCGGACAGAACGGGGTCTCGGTGTTGGAAAAGGGGAACGGGTTGTAGGAATTGCGTATTTGAGTTGTGTGATCAATTGTGGTGTTATTACATACTGAAAATATGCTTGTACAGGTGGTGCCCCTTCTGGACGCAACTAGTTCCGTCGTCTACGTCGGTAAAGGCAAGTGGAAGTAGTGTTATGGTTGAGCTATACATGATTGGTTGCATTGCCTTCGTTATAACCTCCGATTACAATAAACATACATGGTTTAATCAATTGCCTTGATGATTGCAATATTTAGATTAGCAGTGTGATGAGGTGCTTTGACTATGAATTACGAGTAAAGAGAAGAATGATGTTGTTTACCTGTTGAATTGTCTAGATAGTTCATCTCAGTGTTATTTGTTTTCTATCCATGTTATATGATGGCATGCAAATATGTGGACTCAATGTGGAAAATTATGAATGAATTCATGCATGAAGCATTAACTGCACAATCATGCATTGGAAGTTTGTCGACGCCTTAGCGTCTTGTGACCGCCGTACAACACCGTGTGTTCCTGAGAAAGGGCACGGTGAGGAGGATCATGGCATAAGCATGTGCACAATCATATGCATTTTACTAAGGTTGTGTGGACTCCGTAATGTGGTATTGGATATGAGGAATGTGGACTCTTTGTTGTGGTATTGTATATGAGGAATGTGGACTCTTTGATGTGGTATTGTATATGAGGAATTTGGTATGCTAGTTTCTTGTGGCTGTGTTATTTGTTAGAAGTTGTTCCGCTTGCTGAGATTACCCAATCTCACCCCTTGTTATTTTGTTGTTTTCAGGTAGTTCTCGCGAGTCGTAAGCTTGAAGGGTGGGCTTAGTAGCACATTCAACCCTTCGGGGTCATCACGAATCACATGGACTAGTGCATTTAATAATTCATTAGCTTGCTGAAATTTTATTAATCATAGACCTGTTGATGTCCTCTTTGGAGCTGTTTTACGTTTATGTTTGTTTTCTGGTTGATTTAGACTTGTTATCTCTAGTATTGGTGCTTTTATGTTATTCCCGTTTGTAATGTTTATTATGAATCTTGTTGTCGCTTCCGTTTTGTCCTAATTTTTAGGGGAGATGCTGTCGAAATTTTCTTGTACGACAGTTTAGATTTGTAGGGTGTTACAACAATATGCCAATTCAATTTCCACGGTACCCAAAGATCTTATGTCTTTCACTGAAGTGTGCCATCGTCCTAACAAGACTTTTGTAGGTAAGCTATCGTACACTGCATCTTAATTAGTTACATATTGATAAAAGATATTTTCTAAATTTTTCTAACAATAATTGGCATAGACATAGCTGGAATAGCTGTACACTGGGGTCAACTGGAGCATTTTGGACCTAATCTTTACAGAGAGGTCGCACTAATGGACACAAGGTACCTATTAGTTGATGGAAGCAACAATTCATTATCAAAAATATACAATGACTTATATGTAGATAAGAACACAATTATATATTTTCTATGTTTAATTTATAGGTTCAACCTTTTAATTGTTGGCATTTGGTGTCAACATTTGACTCGGCACGCAGCCTACTGGGAATCAGCTTATGCTGGCAAGCACATTGTCTTGGGAACTATGCTAAAAAAAGATTACATACATGGTACCAGATTCCACATCTCTACTATATAAGCATAACTGTTTTTATTGCAATAACTACAAATTTTCAATTTGATAATAGGGTGCTTGGAGACTTCAGACCACACAACATTTGCATTTAATCCAAGACATCATGAGACACGTGACCTCGAGAGTAAGTAGTTGCAGTATCATAAATCATAAATAAATAAAAGTCTCTACATAGCATAAGTACTCATTAAGAAAATTGTAATATTTAAACCGAATATATATATTAACTGCAACATTTCTATTCTAACATGCAGCTTTACGACGATCGTTGGTCATGGGAGCTATCGATCTCAGCTTTGTGACAAGATTTGTTGAAAATAGATGGGCATGTATAGCAACTGTGGTTTGAGTGTGATGGCTGCAAGTCCTTAATTACAAGTCTATGGTGGCAGACAATATTGTTGCTAGCTCTAGGCGAGGATTAGGCGACCAAAAATACTCCATTAATATCACTACAATTATGCACACCATGAATTACTATTGAGGGCATAGTGTGTAATTTGTCATCAGAAACCATATCTTAGTGTTTAAGCACATTTTGATGGTAGTTTGATCTGTAATGCGCTTATACAGGTGAATCAGCTCTTCTTATTCTCTCGTATGTCATAACCCCTCCATCCCCATGTGTATTCAGGATTTGCTATGCATTTTACTAAATGTGCCAAGCAAAGCATCATAAACAACAGATTGAAAAATCAACATTTTCTCATGAGAAACTGTGACTCCGACTTGTGCTTCACAGAATATGCATACGCACTTGATTCCAAGTTAAGAACAGAATGAATCAAAAGCCCTACCATCAACATAGACACCAAAGGCAGCAAACTGTTCTACATGGTTTAAGGCTCTACTTCATTCTCTTACACATATCAAGCTAATTACATAAAAGCAAGTTCCTTGACATCTTCAAAAATTGTCCAACCAATATTCTTAAAAATAATCTTTAAACAAAGGAGAGTATCATATGCATACTAAATTGGGTTATCCCCAATTCAAGAAAGTAACAAGTATACTAAAGTTGATCTAATCATGACAGAAATGGTACTGCACAAGTGCACAACTGGAACAATACACATAATCCTTTACTTCCACAGTGTTGAGATAGTAAAATGAAAGAAACACTTCCAGTGAAGGGCTTACATGTTTTGATTTAATTAAATCCAACCTTCCACCCTGCAGAACTAACAGAGAAACTTATGTTAACACAACTGAAAGACTGACAATCAAATCAATATAGTGCAAATGTAGATCAGATATAATCTTACCAGACCACAAGCCACCTTTTTGATCTTTTCCATTTCTGAACCAATGCTCTTGAGTTTCAATCGTGCACCAGTAACCTCGACGAAGAACAATTCAGTTCACTATAAATCAATCATGGAAAAAAAACTTATAAACAACGCATGGATGGCCAAGTCTTAGTATAACTACCCTTGTAGTTTCAAATGAAGCTACATTCCATGCAGGTGCCATTTCAAATGAAGGCACGGAAATGAATTACTTAATCTCTTATTTGTCTAGAAATCTCCCTTTGCTGATCCAATTTTTCATCCACATGAATTGGGAAAAATGTTTTAGTATTTGAAAATCCAATGAGCTAATTAACGAAAAAAAGGAACACTATAGACAAAATTGACATTCAATATTTCTACCACAAACCAAAGGACAATAACATGCAACAAAATTGAATGGCCTTTTTGGCATCATATACAAAAGGGAAGTTTCCGAATCAGTTTGAAATCCAGGTTTCTGTTGCATTTAATTTGAAAAATATGATCACAAGTTAAGCAGGGATATACAACTAAATAGTCTATCCTTCATGGGAGGGTCAACTTATAGTTGATAGCATAAGATTGTTGCAATAGAACATGACAGGATAACAACAGACTATTCTGTTAGTTAATTTATTGTTTACTCTTAGGATTGGTTATCATACTATTGACATTTAAAATTGCAGATTGGCCTCTTCAGAAAAGCAAAACACAAAAATAAGCTTAATAGCTTACTACCGAACATTACTAAACAAAATATTAAAAGAGAGTGAGGATAGGCTGTTACTCCAGCTAATAGAAGTTATACCTGTTCTTCACTGGAACCATTGGCATAGGCATCGGGAATAGTTCCAGGAGGAATAATAGCCTACACAATAAAGAAAAGAACCCTTGATTAGTAAATCTGAGGGGAAATACTTTAGAAAGAATAACAAGAAAAGAACATAGTTTTTCCTGAATTTCATCATTTACCTGCAACTGCATCATGAAAATTGTATACATCTCCACATACTGCATGTTCTAAAAATCACCAAACTGAAGAGCAGCAACCTGCAAGATAGCTCCACTTATTAGGAAAGGAAATCAAAACGGTATTGAGCCAGCAAAGAAACATGATTCTGGCTCGACTGCGATTGGATCGGGTGAGCAGGCTCTCGCGCGCCGGTGGCCGGGCATGCGCCCCCAGAGATGTATTTCCCTTGAAATATCCTTACCTGAAGGATTATACATGCAATGGTAGAATGTTTAATAATCAAAACAAGAAGATCATGAAGTTCAGCATAGACAAAGCTATTTACTAATGCCATGGTTCATTGTTGTCAAAAGAAACATAGTAGTTCAACAATATGACCCCAAACTAAGATCAGGAAGAAAACATGTAAAGCACAGGGCTCCTCAGCCTCATAGGTTTACAAACATGAACTGATGAACAATAAAGGTTAGCTGACTTATTCTTTTACTTGATCGTCAATTCACATCAACCATCATAAGGAAACCAACAAGATAAGCAAATGTATCACCAATTTGAATTGCTTCCTATTATTTTCCGACCAACATCAAAGTACCACCAAGAATCAAGGTAAAAAGCAACCTCATCAACTGCAACAACACTATACACTACTCAATAACTCAGTAGCCATAATACGATCTACAGGACACTACTGCTTACCAATTACCACGCCATAAGTTCGTAGCAATGATAATTTGCAAACTAAACCAAATACTCAAGGTAAGCTGCAAAATACTAAGAACTAAAAAGGACTAAGAAAATTATCCCAAACTATCGATAGAATCAAATATTTCTCAGCCAATTTTGTGGGTGTCAAAACTATTGTCTTCTTGATTATGATGCTATCACCAGTATCATGATACACAAAGAACCACACATATCATTACATAAGCACAAGTCAATCGAGCACAGTTAATCGAAGCAAAGGCTACATAAACATGCCTGTCACACCATCTATGGTTCTATACCCGAACGAAACAGAATACTTAGCATACAATCGGCGGCATCGTGGGAAGTCGGTGCGATTAGACCCCGATTCCAATTCGTGGCGGTGAGTGGGCGCGTCGCTCAGGAGGGGAGATAGGACTAGGGTTTTTGGCGGCTCGTGTGTGTAGAACGGAACGGTGGATTCGCAGCGGGTGGGGGAGCAAGAGGAATCCACGAGTGAGCGGCGAAATAGATTACCTCCTCCTTAGATCCGGTACCGTAGAAGGCGGCGAAGATGGCGTCGAGCAGCGGGACGTCTATGGGCTAGCTCAGATCCCTCAGTTTGTCCGCCATGGCGGCGGCGGATCCCGGGAGGAGGAGGACGCGGCGGCGGATCCCGGGAGGAGGCGGTGGATCCCTGGAGGAGGCGGATCTCGGAGGAGGCAGCTGTGGCGGGACTCGGGAGCAAGCGGCGGTGGGAGCGGCGGCGGGAGCACTAGGTTTAGCGAGAATCCCGGGAGGAGGCGGCGGATCCCTGGAGGAGTGGGGGAACGGGGGCTGGGGGAGTGGTTGAACGGGGCTGTCGGCCGAATGAGGGGAGGGGGCAAGGGTTTGGTTAGGGTTAGGTTTGGGGGAGTGGTCGGGCCAGGTGGGCCGAGGGTAAGCCGGGTTAGAAAATGGCACAGGTTGCCAATTGAATAAATAAATAAAGGTTAACCGAGCTCTTTTACAAGACACTAAATTGAATATGAAGCGTTTATTCTTTTAGTTCCAATGGATCAGATTAACTAGAGTTTACTTATACTTCATCTGGTAGTAGAGTAGTAGAAATACCCTTAACAAATCAATGGTTATATATAATTTCTACTACACATTATATACTACCAGAATAATGCATCGTAAAATTTCTCCTAACTTCACTCAAAGGGAAAACCAATATGGTCTCTCGGGAATGTATTATTGAACTGAATTGGTTTCAAAAAAATTATTGAAGTGCATAACTAAACACCCCCTCGGCTCCTCAAATGGTCCAGGGCAAGGAAAAAGTATCATAAGATTCCTAGGACTAACCTGGAAGTATATGTAAGGTACAATCAGTGACAACTTTCAATTGTCATTCATTTTGTCACCTCAGCCCTCATGACCGAGTAGTCCCCTTTCATTTCCACTGGTTTCTTCTATACCCCCTGCCTGTACGCTCTACAAAGGAAAAGCTTTATCACATGTCCTTTCAGAAGCCTAGCTGTACAAATGCTCATTTCCACTGGCTCTTTTTGTTAAAAAAAAGGAAAAGAAAATAAATGAAACATCTTGAGGTTAGCCATAGCTCATAATAGTCCAACACCATTTGCAAGCTAATGTCTGAGAAAAAGTTTTGTGTTCAGCAAATACAAGCAGGGTTAGCAGTAAGCTTGAAGAAAAAAGGTAGGCAGTAAACAAACATGTTATTAGTTTTTTTCGCACTCATGACTCAATGGAATTGCACCATATTAGAAAATTTACTTGCTGTGTTAGAGTAGTAGCAGTTTGAGCTCCAACTTAAACAGTTTGTGCAACAACATGCAAGAAAGGATCCCTGAAAATATTGTTGTGAAATGGAGCTAAAAAAAAAGAAAGCGCGAGTCAGCAACACACCATTTTCGAACGCTTAATAGCTTGGTCTATTTGGTCCATCTGTTTCCTTCCAGCATCAATGAGTTGTCGATTTGACATTTCTGCAAAATTACCGAGGTACTTTGATGAGAATGTATACCTTTCAGTCAGATTTATAATATAACAAAATAATGATGATTAGTTTCACTTGATGCCATTTGAATGTTGTCCTCAGGCACCTGATCATTACCAGTATCGAATAGTTCAATCCTCTTATTACCAAGTCTATCAGATTTATAATATAACAAAATAATGATGATTAATTTCACCTAATGGCATTTGAACATTGCCCTCAGGCACCTGATCGTTACCAGTATCGAATAGTTCAATCCTCTTATTACTAAGGCTACTTTGGTAACTGGAACACCATGAAAATCGCCGAGCATATCGTTTAGCACGAAACAAATTACAATGCAGCAAAAAGCATTGCAGGAGATGCAAATACGCAAATAAGGCATTGACTTTAGCAATAAGTGGAAAATGATTCTAGATTTTATTTTCTTGTTTTTCTCTTCTCTTTTCTCTAAATTAATTTAACTTTAATATTAAGTTACATGTTAAATTGGCAATGCAAACACAATACTGACATGTAAGTATATTTCTGTTATAGGCTTTAACACATGACGAAAGAAAATGCTAGCATGCCGGATAAGAACAGGAGGACAAGAAAAGGAAAAGAAGGTTTCTATTTTAACTTACTTATTATATATTTCCTTTATAGTCCTATGCTACATCATTAAATTAATATAATAATAAACATGTGTGATACTTTTGATTTATGTTTTTCTAATATTTGTTGATGAACATCGCAAACGAAAGAGATCTAACACCAATTATTTGTTATACACCCCTTCTGAAATTTCTATTCAAGAAACATCCTATGTTGCAAGCGAAAGTTCTTCAAATGACGACGATGAGCCACACCAGCTAACTTCCTCATTTGCAATTCCTACACAAAGTATGATCACATCCGATGGGTTATTACAAGGCGAAAGATCTAATGGTAAAACTACTTTACAAATTGTGCATGATATTATTGTCGTATAGATTGTCGTAACTGCATGATATTAATCGCAACTGTGTGATATTATTTCTAGAAATATCATTTTGGCAGTGATGGATGCACATCATGCTCCAAAGAGAGTTCACACTGCTCTTTTGCCGCAAGCATCTGCTAGCTTATTTATACGTGATGGAGACAATATTCAAAGTCAAATATTTTCGTCTTCGGACGAAGAAGATGATCACAATCAAACACCTATGCTATACACAATTACACCTCAAAGTACCCTCACAATGGGTGTATCGTTACAAGACGATTGCTCAAATGGTACAAGTTGCTTTTTTCCTATGATGTGTGTTCTAATCACAAACATTCCTACTCAAAATAGCTAATTATATTATATGCGTTGTACACTTCAGGTAGGATGAATTACCGTGATATTGCTGAAAGTTCCGCTGCCATGACAGAGGTCCAAACACAACTGAATTTTGATCAAGTAGTGGCTCACATTACACCTCAACAAAGTGTACCGAGTTATAGTGGACAGTTTGTAAGAAATGCAAACCTCATAGAGGAGCAAATACAATCAAGGCGTCAACGACAAAATGCGTGGAATGCAGCTCTTACACCAGAGCAAAGGCTAGCGAGACGAGAACGTCAGAGAGCACGTCAACAAAGTTTAACACCTGAACAAAGGGAAGAGATTAATGCCCGTCGAAGAGCGCGTAGGCAAAGTTTGTCTCCTAAAGAAAGGCATGAGTCAAATGCTCATCGAAGAGCGTGTAGAAGAGAGGAGAGGGATGACATTAACGCCCGTAGAAGATCAGCCAGGCAAATAATTACACCACATGATAGACAAACATTGTTACATGAACGTAATGCAATCTATGTGAGTAGGAGAGACACACCATGCTCTGAGTCAATTGCAATGAAATGCTCACAGTCAGATGCTTCATTGGCGGCAAATCCATCATCGCATGGCTTCGCTATTGCAGGTCCCTCAACGCAGTCATTCATTACAGACAATGGTAATATCTATAACTAGATTTACCTTTTTAACTATGTAACCGTTATTAACATGTACTCATGGAAAATGACAGGTGGTATAGAAACAATCGTAGAGGAGGATATGGATGAGGAGTACTACATGTTCGCCGGTGGAGGTAGTTTAGATGACATTTCTCTCTTCTTTATATGGAATTCAACAACTATCATAATCCCCTCAACTTAAATCCATCCAGAGATGATGAAATGGAGGATAGGGACTCTCCAATGGACCGGATGTCCAAGATCCCTACAATCATGTGTATAGCAACATTCCCGATAGCACACATATCTTGAAGATCGAGCCAGACTGCAAGCATTGCGGTGCAAAGAGGTTTCAGTATGAGACGAATGGGTTTTGTTGTCGCAACGGTAAAATCAGGCTATCAGATCCAGAGCCAATTCCCGAACTCCTCAGGCTTTGGTCGAGTGCAGATGCTGATGCTAGGCATTTTCGCGAAAACATAAGATTCTTCAACGGTCACTTCTCCTTCACCAGCCTAGGCGTGAGTCTTGATGAGAACTATACTAACATGAGATCTGGAGTGTACACATTTCGAGCCCACGGATAAATTTACCACAATGTCCATTCCTTTGGCCCGAGCGAATCCGGTCCAAATCATTTGGAACTCTATTTCTATGACGATGACCCCAGTCTGAATCACCGGTTTCGTTACTCACCTAGCCTCGACCAGGAAGTCATTAGGAGATTGGACAACATCCTCCGGGACAACCCCTACTCTCAAACTTTTAGGAGCCTAGGCCAAGCCGAAAACCTCCAGGAATATCGTGTATCACTTAACACCGACTTACAGATGGATCAACGAGTGTACAACAGGCCAGTAACGTCAGAAGTGGCCGCTGTGTGGGTTGAGGGCAATGAGCGGCGCAGAGAATTCAATCGCAGCGTAATCCTATATGGCAACAACAATGAGAAGTTCAGTATAAAGTTGCACTATGGATGCTACGACCCCCTATCGTATCCACTCTTCTTCCCAAGAGGAGAACTAGGATGGCATCCACATATCCCCAAGCATGGTGTGCCCGTTGAAGCTGTAATCCGGCCATCAGAAAATAACAATAACAATAGTCACTACGAGGATCAAGGTGAGTATTGCTATTAACCTTGAATCTCATCATTATTGATGTCCATATTATTTACACATCATCTGACTATATGTCCCTCTTTTGCATAGATTCGAATAACCGGCTTTGCGTTACTGTAAGGGACTACTACTGCTACAAATTCTAGATGCGTCGTGGGATATTCAACCCCTTGTTATACGGCAAGCGCCTATTGCAGCAGTACGCGGTTGACATGTACATCAAGGTGGAGGGTACAAGGCTGGACTACATCAGGCACCACCAAAAGGAGATACGAGCCGATCTGTATCAGGGCTTGGTTGATAGCATAGAGTTTGGAGAGAGTTGTGCGCAAGCTGTGGGCAAAAGGATCGTGCTCCCAGCTTCATTCATTAGGGGTGATAGAGATATGCAACGAAGGTACCTTGATGCTATGGCCTTGGTGCAGAATTACGGGAAGCCGGACATCTTCTTAACTATGACTTGCAACCCTAACTGGGAAGAGATAATACGAGAGCTAGAGCCTGGACAGACCCCACAAGATCGACCTGATCTCATCGTTCGGGTATTCAGAGCCAAGCTTGAGAGCATCAAGGAATAACTATTCAAGAAGCCCTTGGCACAGTAGTTGCTTATGTGTACGTCATCGAGTTCCAGAAGAGGGGTCTTCCGCATGTTCACTTCCTTCTTATCATGAAGGGAGGGTACAAGCTCACTTGTCCGGAGCAGTTTGATTGTCTCATCTCCGCTGAGCTCCCAGACAGGAACAAGTATCCAGAGTTGTACGAGATGGTCATTAAACATATGATGCATGGCCCATGCGGAGTCCTAAATCCGAAGAATGTGTGCATGCGGGAGGGTAGATGCAAGAACTACTACCCACGTCATTTCAATGCATCTACAACACAAGGCAATGATTCATATCCCTTATACAGGAGAAGGGATAATGGCCGCCATGCAAAGGTTCGAGGGCGAACGCTTGACAATAGGTGGGTAGTGCCATACAACCCTTACCTTCTGAGGAAGTACAACTGCCATATAAATGTGGAGGTTTGCTCAAGCATAAAAGCTGTAAAATACCTATTCAAGTATATTTACAAAGGCCACGACCGTGCTTCTGTAGCTCTCAATGAACCCGATAGCAACGGAAATATTGACGAGATCAATCAGTTTAGGGATGCTAGGTGGGTTACCCCACCAGAAGCTCTATGGAGGATCTACAGCTTCGACCTTAGCAAGATCTCCCCACCCGTGTTGCAAATGCAGCTACATCTACCGAACATGCACATGGTCTCGTTCGCCGCGGGTCAAGATCTTCATGATGTTGTTGCCCAGCGTGGCGTCGAGAGGACCATGTTGACAGAGTATTTCAACATGAACCAAACATGCGAGGAGGCTCGAGGGATCTTGTACAGGAATTTTCCAGCGGCATTTATTTGGCAGCCAGGACTGAAGCAGTGGAAGAAGAGGGTAGAACGAACACAAGTTGGCAGAATCGTGTCGGCTCGTCCGAACGAGGGGGGGCGTTACTATCTAAGGGTTCTCCTAAACCACGTACCTGGTGCCACCTCCTTTGAAGAACTTAGGACGGTGAATGGTGTAGTCTACCCGTTCTTCCGTGAAGCCGCTGAGAATAGGGGACTAATCGAGGCTGACAACACCCTAGAGGAGTGCCTTAGTGAGGCTGAGCTATTCCAGATGCCATCATCGCTCAGGAGGCTATTTGCAACTATACTGGTGTTCTGCGAGCCAAACGACGTGTGTGGGCTATGGGAAAGGCATCTCGAGGGAATGTCAGATGACTACCGCCGTTCCTATGCATGCCAACAGACGGTTGAGCAGATGGTGCTATTGGACATCAGAAATATGCTGCGATCGATGGGGAAGGACATAACATCATTTCCTCTTCCTGTTATAGATGAGTCTCACGACAACGCCGATATAGATGTCAGAGAGATATACGAGGAGTCAACAATCCAGGTCGACGATGATCATATATCCCTATCGTCCTCCCTCAACCCTGAGCAAATGGCAGCGTACGTCGATATATTATCTGCGGTTGACAGTGGCAATGGAGGAGTCTTCTTCGTAGATGGCCCGGGAGGCACCGGAAAGACATTCCTATATAAAGCTTTGCTCGTGAAGATCCGAGGTGATGGCAAGATAGCAGTGGCAACCGCGACGTCGGGCGTAGCCGCATCCATCATGCCTGGAGGTAGGACAGCGCACTCGAGGTTTAAGATCCCACTCAACGTTACAAATGGGGCGGTATGTAGCTTCACAGAGCAAAGTGGGACGGCTAAGCTTCTTCAGCAGGCGTCATTGATAATATGGGATGAAGCCTCCATGACGAGGCGACAGGCGATGGAGGCCCTGGACAGTAGCATGCGGGACATCATGGGCCGACGTGACCTGCCGTTCGGTGGGAAAACGATCGTGTTTGGTGGAGACTTCCGGCAGGTTCTACCGGTTGTTCGTAAGGGGACGAGGCCAGAAATAATTGACGCGACATTGCGTAGGTCATACCTATGGGATTGCATGCGGCAGCTAAGGCTCGTACGTAACATGAGGGCCCAAGGTGATCCTGAGTACGCAGAGTTCCTATTGCGGATCGGGAATGGTATCGAGGAGACTAATGAGGATGGCTGCGTGCGGCTTCCCGAGCAGATTTGTATTCCATTTACAGGAAATGGCAAAGACATCGATAAACTCATACAAAGTGTATTTCCTATGCTGAATGACAACCTATCGGATGCCAACTATATCACATCTCGAGCCATCCTGTCGACCCGGAACGAGTCCATTGATAGGATCAATACGAAGATGATTGACATGTTTCGTGGTGAGGAGATGGTGTACCATAGCTTCGATTCTGCAGAGGATGATCCCCATAGCTACTACCCTCCTGAATTCCTAAACACCCTGACCCCTAACGGTCTACCTCCGCATATACTCAAGCTGAAGATTAACTGTCCCGTGATACTATTGCGGAACATTGACCCTGCAAATGGACTATGCAACGGGACGAGACTTGTAGTCCGGGCATTCCAAAAGAATACTATAGATGCCGAGATTGTGCTTGGCCAGCACGCCGGGAAGAGGGTGTTTCTACCTCGAATACCTCTATGTCCCTCTGATGACGAGATGTTCCCATTTAGATTCAAGAGGAAGCAGTTCCCTATTAGGCTCGGGCTGCAATGACAATCAACAAGGCACAAGGACAGACCATCCCGAATGTCGGTGTCTACCTCCTCGAACCGGTTTTCTCTCATGGGCAATTGTATGTTGCGCTATCTAGAGCCACCGCTAGAAGCAATATCAAGATACTTGCCGTCGCTGACAAGGAGAAGGATAAGGGTCGAAAGTCTAAAAATACTAATGGAAACTTCACAAAAAACATTGTCTACAGAGAAGTACTCACATCATAAACAAGGTTTTGATTGAAATCATATTCAAGTCGTGTTACAATGTAACTGTTTATTTTAAGATCTTCTGAGACGTATACCAAGAATATCATCTCTAAGTATGTTGTAATCGGGAGAAACCATAGAAACTTTTGCAATCGGGAGAAATAGAAGGTGCCCTTGTGCATGCGGATATTCAGTGGGTATTGTTCAATGCTTGGAATCTCTCTGACAATGAGATTGAGAAGATTTATGATCGTTTTTTGTGTGCTCTTGCGGCTTTGTTATTCACTACTAACATCAAAGGTGGTATTTTCGTTATCAATTTTGTTTTTCGTAGCAACGCACGGGCAAGTAACTAGTCTACTAAAGTCATCAGTAAAAGTTACAAAGTACTGAAACCCACCTCTAGCAATCGAGCTCATTGGTCCACATACATCTGTATGTACTAGGGCCAACAATTCACTCGCCCTCTCACTAAAACCTGTGAAAGGGGTTTTTGTCATCTTGCCAAGTAAACAAGACTCACATGTTTCAAATGATTCAAAATCAAATGAGGTGAGAAGTCCATCACCATGGAGCTTCTTCATGCGCTTCTCATTTATGTGACCCAAGCGACAATGCCATAAGAAGGTAGGGTTCAAATCATTTGGTCGAGGTCTTTTGACATTAATGTTATAGACATGTTTTTCTTTGAGTTCAAGGACGTATGACCCATCCACCATGGGACAACGACCATAATACATATCATTCAAAAATATTGAACAAACAAAGTTCTTTATTCTGAATTCATAACCTTCATGTTCCAAACAGGAAGATGAAATAATGTTTCTACTCAAAGATGGAACAAAATAACAATTATTAAGTTCTAAAACTAATCCTGAAGGCAAATGCAATGGGTAGGTGCCAACGGCAAGACCAAAGAACTCTTGCTTTATTCCCACGCGAATATCCACTTCTCCTTTTGCCAAGTCTCTACTCTTTGTGAGCCCTGCATCGAATTGCAAATGTGAGCAACCGATCCCAGATCATATACCCAAGAGCTGGAATAAGAAGTAGCAAGATTAATTTCTATAACATTAATACCTGAAGTGGAAGTCACACTCCCATTCTTTTTATCCGCTGTACTTCTCAGCCTGCTTTCCAATGTCCTGACTTCTTGCAATAGAAGCACTGGGTTTCGGGTTGAGGGCCGACTTTGAGCTTCTGAAGCTTAGTTTTGAGGCTCGTGATCTCATCTTGAGCCTTGCCCTTGCCTTTTCCCTTTCCCCAAGCCTTAGCTTTTCTCTTTTTGAAGGCAGTTGTCTTCTGAACCATCATCACATGATTGGGTTTCTTCTTAATGCTTTCCTCGGCAGCCTTGAGCATCCCATGTAGCTCGGTCAGGCTCTTCTCCATGCTATTCATATGAAAATTCATAATGAATGGCTCAAAGCTCGAGGCAGAGATCGAGAATTACGCCTCAGAGCCACCAATGCTAAGGGGAAACTCAAGCTTTTCCAATCTCCCAATGTAGCCAATCATCTTGATTACATGTGGGCTGACCGGACTGCCTTCAGCCAGCTTACAAGCAAATAGAAGCTTTGAGATACCATACCTCTCAGCCCTTGCTTGGTTCCCAAACATGCCCTTCAAGCCCACAATCATATTGTATGCATCCTGGTCCTCATATTGCTTTTGCAGCTCAGAGTCCATGGTGACAAGCATGAGACAGCTGACCTCCACGGAGGCATTAACATGTTTTTCATAATCAACCTTCAAATTTCGAGGAGCATTTTCAGCCGGTTCATCAGGGATTGGATTCTCTAGAACATACTCCTTTTTTTCATGCTTGAGAACAATTCTCAAGTTGCGATACCAATCAACAAAATTTGTTCCATTTAGTTTTTCTCTTTCCAAAACCGATCTCAAAGCAAAACCAGGTGCAGCAGTAGGAGCAGCAGGAGGTGCCATTGAACTACAACAAAAACATGCAAAGTTTCTAAGCACTATGTTTATGTAATACTTTTATTAAAAAATTTAACAAAAGAAACTCCTATCATGTGCCCCCTTTATGGACACACGGTGAGTATTCAAGATCCATATTCATCAAACACTAGTGAGCTTTGGCATCACTGCTAGAAATATAATGACATAGGTAAGCAACATCTTTGCTAATTACATCTTATGTAACTCTTGTTGGTTGAGCATGAAAACAAGTAATGAATGCCTCTGTCAACTGTAACACCCCGGCATTTAATATGCCCGAATGCTACCAAACACAAGCTAAACAACAACTAAATACCACATTTAACATAAAATTCCAGCAAAGGTGCATAGGCTAAAAAAACCGAGATTTTGGCAGCACCTCCTTTGTTTTATCATGAATTTAAGGAACAGCAACAATATAGCATTATATGGCAATAAGAGAAACATCTAAAACAGCAATAAATAAAGTCTTAACGACAATAAGAGACTAACATTAAGCTCTTAAGGTTCCAAGTGTCAAACAAACAATAGCACTCTCATTAACCAAGCTAAGACTTAATTTTAAAGACCATCACACGCAATTTATTATCAATCTAAATGAATTGACTTGGGGAAACATTAAGGTGAAGCAACGTGTGAGCGTGTGACTATTCCCCTTTCCCGCATGCCGTTCTCATGGTAGCTAAAACAACAAGAAAACACAAGGGTGAGTTCGAAAACTCAGCAAGCATACTGCAATGGACAACAAGCATAACAACATGGCAATAACATCTTCCATCATGTATATCATCTCATTCATGATTACTTATCAATATCATCATCAATTTGTATGGCAAGTAATGCAATGCTCCTCGACCCTCTGGAACCTCATACCGGTATGGGAAGTACACACCCGTCGGTGTGCACCCTTTCCTCCCTTCCATCCCGAAGATGGAGGGTGCCTACTCGCTTCCAAACACCACGTGGATGGAATCACGACATAGGACTTACTCAATGGTGTTCCGGATTAGTCATAACTTTCTCACCGACCTTGCCGGACTAGTTAAGACTTTCTCACCGCCCTCGCCCTATCTCATGACATGCATGCAACCATGCCAATTATCATATTCAATTCACATATTAACACATGGCATCATAATATGTTAAACATGCTCATCATATCATATCATTCATTAACACATGGCAAGTGGACATATATCATGTAAACAATTCCATCTAATCTCAACATGCAACCTACAACTCGCTATCCATCACAACACACTTGCCTCAACCACGTGCAACGGATTGGCGGGAAGAAGAGGCACTTCCGGGGTCACACCACCTGCACATAGGCATCACACACTCACAATCATAGCCTCTAAACAGTACACAACCCCCATCTAACCTGACATTGCCAACTACTCGCAAAACCTAAAAACAGAGGTTCTGTCCCGGCGGGACAGCAGCCTTGCAAAAGGCATAACTTGAGTTCTGGGACTCCGAATGAATTAAACGAGTACACCCTCGCGTAGCCTAGGAAATTTCCCAACTTTCTCTAGGTATAAGGAAAGTCTGATTCGGCCTCTAAGGTTGTTTAATCTACAGATTACCGAGATCTGTTCTAATTACGTCACAGATTTTTAGGCGCTCGGTAAAACAGCCATAACTTTCAAACGGCTGATCGGAATTTAACGTGCTTTACGTCCACGGAAAGATAATTAAATTATCTACAACTTCCTAGAAGTCAGTACGGTCGGATTCAGATTCTAAATCGACGGAAACTCGAACCCTAGTTCGACTGCTCAATCTGCCCGAAAACAGAAACGTGGACAAGTTTAGATCTAAACCAAATTACTTGAAACCAACGCATCCAATGGATCTAAAAACTTCATAAACACCCTAATAACAGTACCTAGATCATCCCCAAGGATCCCCAAGATCATACCTTTGGCCGACGAACAAATCTCCAATGAATCCCCTCGCGAATCGCTCCTCGCTCCACGTTCCTCGCTCCTCGCTCCTCGCCCCACGGGATGACTCCACGAGGTGCAGGGGTGGGGAGGCCACCCTAGGGCAGCAAGGGGTGGAGGGGAGGTGGTGTGGAGGTGGAGAGGTGGAGGGGGGGCGCACAAGAGGGAGAGGGGTGGCGGCTAGGGCTTGGAGGAGAGGTGGGGGAGGGGGGGCGCCCAAGGCTGCAAGGGGCGCACCTTGGCTGGTTGTGAACGCAAGGGAGGGCAGGAGGAGCCCTTTTTACCAGCCCCCACACCCTCTCCTAGTCCAATAAGAGTCCTCCTCAATCCCTCCAAAGCCCACCAAGGCCCAAAACTCCCCCGGGAAGGCCCAAAACCCCGGAAACGGCCCGGAATCGGCCCGGAAACGTTATTAACCTCCAATTCTTATGGTTTTAACCTTATTTCCACATCTCATACTGTATTTAACCTTATCATGTTCAATAATTAAGGATACGACACTCCGAGGTGTCACATTCTTCCCCCCTTCAACAGGATTCGACCTCGAATCTAAACGCACCAACACGAAACCCAGCAAAACCAAAGACAGCTAGGTTTTCACATCACATACCTGAGGCGAAAAACTCGGGATACTTCTCGCGCATGCGAGATTCCAGCTCCCAAGTCGCTTCTCTCTCGGTCTGATGTGACCACAGGACCTTGACAAACTTAAGCGTCCTGTTCTTCATCACTCGCTCTGAAGTCCCCAGAATTTCCACAGGACGGGACTCGAAGGTGAGGTCCTGCTGAAGCACTAATGGTTCCAATGGAATCATCATCTCCGGATCATGCAAGTATTTCCTCAACATCGAGACATGGAACACATTATGCACACCTTGCATGGATTTCGGTAGCTCTAGGCGATAGGCCAACCTGCCAACTCGGGCGAGGATAGGAAAAGGCCCAACATACCTTGGACTGAGCTTTCCTTTCGTGCCAAAACGCACCACACCCTTGGTGGGAGATACTCGCAAGAGTACGTTATCACCCACCTCAAACTCCAAGTCTCGCCGCCTCACATCAGCATAGCTTTTCATGCGCTTCTGTGCTGCGATAAGGTTCTGCCGAACCTCCGACACACGATCAACAGTCTGCTGCACCCAATCCGGTCCAAGAATAGCTCTCTCGCCCACAGCATCCCAACAAAGTGGCGATCTGCACTTCCGGCCATACAGCACCTCATAAGGAGCAGACCGGATCTTTGGAATGATAGCCGTTATTGTAAGCAAACTCTGCAAGGGGCAAATGGTCTTCCCAGCTACCCTTCCAAGCCATCACACAGGCCCCGAGCATGTCCTCCAAAGTTTGGATGGTACGCTCAGATCGCCCATCTGTCTGAGGGTGAAAAGCGGTACTAAGGCGAAGGCTGCGTACTCCAAAGCACTATGCAAACTCTCCCGAACTTGGAGACGAACTTCGTGATCCCGATCAGAAATAATGGTCTTAGGTACACCATGCAGTCTCACAATCTCCCGCACATAGATGGGAGCCAACTCGCTCATTGAATTGGTCGTATGGATGGGACTGAAATGCGCAGACTTGCTGAGACGGTCCACCACAACCCAACCAACATCCTTCCCTCGTGGAGAACGAGGTAAACCAACCACAAAATCCATGGAGATGTCATCCCATGGCCACACAGGAATCTCTAAAGGTCAGAATAGCCACGGACGCTTTATGCTCGCCTTTGATCTTCTCGCAAACCCCACAAGACGCCACATACTTGGCAATATCCACTCTCATCCTTTTCCACCAGAAATTCTTCTTCAAGTCCTCAGTACATCTTGGTCTCCCCAGATGGACCGTGGTACGGGTGCGATGAGCTTCTTTCAGGATGTCTTCTTTCACTTGAGATTTACGGGGCACGCATGACGGCCCTGAAACCTCAAAGCTCCCGCATCATCAACAGAAAAGTCTCCAGACTTGCCATCCTCAAGGCATTTCCTCACGCTGGAGCAAGCGATCATCTTTGTTGTGCCTCTCGCACACGCTTTCGAATCGACTCAAGAATCATTTGAGTTTCAGCCTGCACGGTCCCCGCAAAGCAATAGGAGACTCCCAAACGCTCAAAATCAGCAACAAGACAATCAACAACAGGGGCATTGTCTTGCATCGAGGGCGTCGGCCACCACATTTGCTTTCCCGGATGATACTTGGATAGTGAGGTCATAATCCTTTATCAACTCTAGCCACCTCCTCTGCCTCAAGTTCAAATTTTTCTGAGTAAAGATGTACTTGAGGCTCTTGTGATCAGTGAAAATATCACAAGACTCACCGCATGTAATGCCTCCATATCTTCAATGCAAACACCACGGCGGCTAGCTCAAGATCATGGGTGGGATAGTTACGCTCATGCTTTTTCACCTGCCTCAAGCATAAGCAATCACCTTGCCATCTTGCATGAGCACACAACCAAGTCCCAACCGAGAAGCATCGGAATAAACAAGTGAAGCGCTTTCAGGCTCGGGAAGGGTAAGAACAGGAGCAGTCACTAACTTCTCCTTCAAAGTGCAGAAACTGTGCTCACACTCTGCAGTCCACTGGAATTTCATCCCCTTCTGAGTCAGCTGCGAAAGTGGCTTGGCAATGATAGAGAAATCCTGCACAAAACGCCGATAGTAGCCAGCCAACCCAAGGAAACTACGCACCTCTTTGACATTGGAAGGCCTCTTCCAATCCAAAACTGCTGAGACTTTGCTAGGATCTACAGATATGCCCTCTTGATTGATGATGTGGCCAAGAAAACTGTAACATCCCAAAATTTTGCTTTTCTTAAATTCATGTGTGATTTGGCACCTTGGTGAATTTTTGGAATTTTCTGGAATTTATTTGGATTTATTTGGAATTTATTTGAATTTATTCCATTTTGAAATAATTAAAGAATTTAATTTTGCAAATAAAATTTTGTTGGAAATATTTTATTTGAGTCCAAAATGATCCAAAATATTTTCCAGAATTTTTCTGAGTCATTTGCTATTTTTAATGAATTAAATGAATTACTGGGAATTATTTTAAATATTAAATCGCTGGAAAATCCAACTCGGGTCAAGTACTGTTCATCCGACCGAGTCGGACTCGAGTCCGACCCGAGCCAGTTGGCTCAACCAAACCAGCTCCCAACCCTAAGCGATCCCGACCGTTGGATCAAGATCCAACGGCTGAGATCCGCCCGACCCCGACCCGAGCCGTGTCCGGACCGGACCCGGTCGCGCCGCGCGATCGTGGCCGTTGGTTGTGCCACGTGGACGGCCACGATTTCGTCGTCTTCACCGAGTCCGAGCTGGACTCCGCCGCCGCGCCGCCGCCGTAGCAAGTTAGGTTTCCGTTTTCTGCACGGACGCCGAGGCTATTTAATGCCCGGGGCATACCCCGAGGACCGCCGTGATCCCGCGCCCTCCCTTCTCTACTTCACCGAGGCTAAGTCGCCGCCGTTTAGCCGTGCGAGCTCGCCAGAAGTTGCGCTGCTCCGCCACGGTCTTTGCTCGTTCGGGCCGTCCGCCGTCCCTGCGCCGTTGACCTCAGATCCGGACTCACCGCGACGAGACGCCCGAAGGACCCTTCCTCTCGCCGGAGCAACCCCGAACGCCGTTGGGCTCGCTGTCGTTTTCAACTCCGGCACTGCGGCGCCACCACGGCCATCACCCTCGCGAAGCTCGCGGCACCGTCGGATCCAGATCGGACGGTTGAGGTGAGTTCACGTGTTCCAAACCCGATTAGATCGGACCGTTGGATCAAGATCCAACGGCTCACAATCGCCACGCGTCGTAGCAAAGGCGATTATAGGATTAGATCCGGACCGTCCGATCTAGATCGAACGGCCCACGAGCATCGAGTAGTTTCAACGTGTTCAACCCTGGATCCAATCCGCGCCGTTGATTTTCAAACCAACGGACGAGATTGCGCCACGTGTCCGGGAAGTTGGACCGACGCGTCAGCGCCAGACGCTGCGTGTGAGCGCGTGTCCTCGACACGCCGGGCCCCGTGATGTCGAGGACCCACACGTCGGTACCGTGTTAGCGTGAGACCTCGCGACCGACGTGGGTCCCACATGTCGATCCACGTGAGCCGTGGACCGAGTCCACCGTGGACCCGAGCCGAGCGTGGACCAAGCCCATGGACCACCGACGCCAAGAGCCAATCAGAGCTGCCACGTGTCCATGCCGACGCAATAATTAATTTCGAAAAAGAAAATGATTTATTAATTCGAATAATGATTTCAAATTTAGATTCAAACTTCAAACGCTTATAATTTTTATGTTTCAACTCCGATTTGAGCGATTCAAATTTCTAAATTTGTATAAAATTAAGATCTACCTAAATATAAATTTTATTTAATTTTGGACTAAAGTTTTTCTCTGTAAAATTATTTAATTGTTTATTTAAACTTTAAATAATCATAACTTTTATGCTTTAACTCCAAATTTGATTTATTCCAGCTTCTAAAAATCCAGAAAATTATGTTCTCTCTGTTTATGGATTTTATTTGGAGTTTTGGGATCTTTTGCATAGTGTTTATTTGTGTATTTGCTATTTGCACGCTTTACGAGTAGACGTTGAAGTGCCGGAAGGATTCGAAGGAGAAGTGTTGACTCAGGATCCAACTCAAGACCAAGAGCAAGTGCTTTTTGAAGGCAAGTTGTGCTTTGACCATGTTGATCCCATTTTGAAATCTATTTTGATTTAAACTATTGCATGCTAGTTCAATTAGAAGGATACTTTGTTTAAACATGGGGGTTAGATAAATACCAATTTGCTATATGACACCTTGATTACTTAAGTGTGTGCCATGACCCTTTGTCACCCTAGTTGTAGTTTATTAGTTGGACATTATTAAATTGCCAACATGGGTTTAGATCGTTGTAGTATACTGCTTAGACCTGCTCGTGCTCATGACATGATTTTGGATAATCAAATGCTAATATTGAATTAATTATATATTGAACCTGTTTTGGAAAAGTATCATGTGATGTTGATGGCACGTGGTGCATGGTAATCCACTGGGGTTTGATAAACAGATTTCGACTGGGGCTTGTGGCAAGAGTAATCAGGTGGGCCGCTTGTGGCATTGGGGATGTTGATTTGGTTTTTCGGGTAGTCTTGCCCTGGTCACTCTAAGGACTTAACCTTGCAAGCCTTTGAACTGGTCATACTTGCAACCACATGGCTGGAATGGGACGGCCCTAGTTGACTAAGTCGCTAAGGACTCACTTGTGGAGCCTCAGGGTGTCGATTACACCTTTTGTGTGATTGTGCGGGGAGCGTATCGTGGCCGTGGCCAGTACCCATCTAACGGTGTGTTGGTCCCATACTTCGCCTTGGCTAAGGGAAGGGATGGTGTAGAGCACGAACCAGGAGAGGACCACCTGTGTTGTTTGAGGCTTCCGAAAGGCTTTGTTATGATCGCTCATTCGCATACTCTTGTATGGCGATTCACTACCGACGTGGTGAGTGGATTGTATCTTGTGGGTAAAGTGCATAACCTCTGCAGAGTGTAGAATCTATTTGAATAGCCGAGTCCACTGTGATCGACATTGCTCGGAATTACAGTCAAGGGTTAGATTTTCTCAAATTAACTTGGATTTGAAAAGTTGGGTTGGTTTAATAATGAAGATGATGGAAATGTGGTTTAGGATGGGGAAAAATGTTTATTAAATTTCTGAAAAGTTATTTATGCTTTACTTATTTCTCTTTGCTTTGAATCTACTTATATTACTTGTCAAAAGTCTGCATCGCAAATATACCTTGAGCTATTCCTTTGTACCAAGCCATGCATATAGTATATTAGCTTGCATTCGTGCATGACTTGCCGAGTACCAAGTACTCACCCTTGCCCCAACACAATATCGCTTGAAGAGGAGATTACGCCACTTTGGAGGAGGAACTCCAAGAGGACCCGTCTACTTAGGGATGCGAGCTCACCGGTTGCCTGTGGTATCTTGGATGGCGCCACTAAGTTTATTTGAATTTCATTCTTTGTTATTTCCCTTTTAATAAGTTTCGCCTTGCAAGGCATATATTTGTAACTTGGCCATAAGGTCAAGTAACCGCTTGGTTATTTAAATAAAGTACTTTGATAATATCGATTGGTATGATTGTGATATTTACCGATGTTAAGACTGTGTGCACTAGCGCGTTCCTGGACTAGTGCTGAATACACAGAGGGTCCGGATTTGCAAATTCGGGTCCCGACAGAGGTGGTATCAGAGCCATACTTGACTGTAGGCTCAACCCTAAGCTAGAATGGTCGTAGTGAGGATAAAACCTATTTTCTAAAGCTAAAAGTTTGTCAAGATAAGAAATGACATCTCGACTTATCCCCTTCTCTCTTTTCTTGTCTCTTGCTAAAATTTTTCCTTACCTTGTCACAATTCAAAAATTCCGAGTTCTTACGTAAAGCACTCTTGTGACAGATGGAGGAAGAGTTCAACTACGTTGATCTAGGAGTTGGTCACGCCATGAACTTTGGCACATGCTACAAACTCTCGGAGATTTTGAGAAGCCCCAATACCAAGTGGAAGTGATCAGCAAGGTGATTGATCAAGGCTTGTGACGTGAGGATTGAGGTACCGCCAGGAAGAGGGGCCTGTGCAATCGCTCGATACACCGCAGACCGCTAGAAGATCTACAATGCAGATGGGTATCCAAGAAGTTTCACGACGAGCAATGCGGCACATTACCAGTATCCACGCCAGAGAGTTGGAAAGCACGGTGTTCCGTTACCATCCGCGCAGCGATAACCTTCTTGACCCGAAGGCGATTCAGGATGAGGATGCCACGATTACACAGTTGGCACGATTTGTCGTCGCCCAGGAGGATGTACTAGATAATACAAGCAAGGAGCTACAGAAGGCCCGCAAGGAGATCACGACAGAGAAGAACAGATGGCGGGAAGCTCAAGAGTATGTGGCACACCTTCTACGAAGGATTGACGAGTTGGAGATGACTTTGTACGGACCAGACCCAGAGCCAGTACTCGAGCTACACGAGCCAGATCCAGAGGAGTCAGATCTCGATGAGGACACTGCTTCTTCGACTACCACAGATGACATAGTCGCTGGACATGGCGATCGTTTCGCGCCTATGCCGCAGCATCCGCACCCAGGCCGTGGAGGTTTTCTCGATGAGTGAGCATAGGTTCTATAGTGAGACTCCTTCGCCGAGTCGCGTCATAGAATAAAGAGTTACCCTTTAGGCGTTATGTTCCAGAGTTAGTTCGATTTGGATTTGCTTTGTTTGTCGAGTGTGCAAGATGTGTTGCAAGGCCCTTAGGCATTGTAAGCAGCCATACCAAGTTATTAATAATAAAGATGGACCTTAAAGTTACCCCTTTCGCCCGCATAAGTTCCATATTACTTGTCTATTCTTGTTTCCCTCTCATCTCTAAACCTAGAGCAAATCGACAGATGGTAACCACCCGTGGAAACTTTGGAAGCAATGGGAGTGGATCTCGCCAGCCAGAAACCCCAATGATGGAGCACCAAAGACCGCCACCGGATATGCAGAATTTCGGAGCATTTCTTGCTGCCTGCACTCGCTTGATGCATGCTATGATGCAACAAATGCAACACGCCATCGCTTGATCCACCGCTAATCAAGTTAATCAGGGACCGCGCTGTAATACAAGGCCGTCGAGTTCATGAGGACTCACCCACCCACTTTCTTCGGGAATGCCAATCCATTGGAGGCCGACGATTGGTTAAGATCAATTGAGAGGAAGCTACACATAGCTCAATGCATAGGGAATGAGAAGGTACTCTACGCTTCTCATCGCTTGGAAGGAACAAATACGAATGGTGGGAGAACTTCGTGCCACGCAGAGAACCCTCAAGATATCACTTGGGAAGAGTTCACACTGCATTCCGACGGTATCACGTGCCTGAAGGAATCATGGACCTTAAGAAGGAGGAGTTCAGGGCATCAAGCAAGGTAATCACCGGTGGTCGACTACTGAACAAGTTCACACAGCCTAGCACGCTACGCACTGAGGATGTAGCGACAGATAAATCTAGACAGTCTCGCTTTCATGAAGGGACTCAACTCAGGATTGCAAGTAGGGTTGATCACCCACACCTTTCCAGATTTCCAAGAGTTGGTGAATAAGGCGCTTATTCTTGAGGACAAGCGCAAGGAACCGGATGAGAACAGAAGCGCAGGATGCAACAAAGAAGGATCACGTCGAGGAACGCAATGGCGCTTGAGAGTTGCACCAAATCAATTCTTCGATTCCAACCACGTAATGCAACAAGGACACCCTCCTCAAAGACCAAGACTGCTACCGTAACTACTGCACCCCAGCCCCGCTAGAAACGCTACCCTGTGCAAATGAAGGAAAGTGAGACGCTGTTACAATCCGCAACGAGCCAGACACTTTGCCAACAGCTTGTCCGAAGAAGACAGCAGGAGCGACCCGGTTCGTTTCAACCTAGGAACCACCCCAGCTAGGACGCCAAAGACCAGGAGCCATACCCTGCACCGTGGTGAGAGGCCGAGTCAACCATGTCACCGCAGATGCACCGCAGAATGCTACGGACGTCAGATCCGGGTAAGTTACTTGTTAACTCAAGACTGCACAGCTTTGTTTGACTCGGAGCTTCAGATTCGCTTTGTTTCGCAAGGCTTTGCTACTAGAAATGACTTGAGAATTGCAAGACTTAAGTGCATGCTTTTAGTTCAAACCCCTGGTTCGAACTCCGAACGGAAGTAGGATGTTCCGGGTGAGAATACTAATAGATGGAATAGAATTCCTAGCAAACCTTATAATTTTGGAGACCTGGACCTTAGATGTTATATTGGGAATGGATTGGTTATCCAAGCACAAGGTGTATTGGATTGTGGACGAAGGACTATCTCGGTTGAGAGCCTGCAAGGGAAGAAAGTGGAATTTCAAGCCACTGCAGCTTAGAGATGGACGATTGATGGTTAACAGTACCAAGGCAATCAGCATAGAGGATGTCCCAAGAGTGAATGAGTACCCGATGTTTTTCCCGAAGATCTACAGTATGCCGCGAGACAGGGACATAGAGTTTGTGATAGAGCTTGTACTGCACAAAGACCGATAGCAAAGAGACCCTATCGGATGTCTACCGAGGAGTTGGTAGAAATGAAGAAACAACTAGAGGAGTTAATGGAGAAAGGATTTATCAGACCGAGTTCGTCGCCGTGGGGAGCACCAGTTTTGTTTGTCAAGAAGAAGGACGGGAGTTTCAGGATGTGCATTGACTACCGTGCACTCAATGAAGTCACCGTGAAGAATAAATATCCGCTACCCAGGATTGATGATTTGTTTGATCAGTTAAGAGGAGCCGGAGTTTTCTCCAAGATTGATCTGAGATCGGGATACCATCAGTTGAAGATCCGATCAGAAGATATTCCGAAGACTGCATTCTCGTCAAGATATGAACATTACGAGTTTACTGATTATGTCCTTTGGTCTCGATTTAATGCGCCAAATTTATTTCATGAATATGATGAATAAGGTGTTCATGGAATATTTGGACAAGTTTGTCGTCGTGTTCATAGACGATATCCTAATCTACTCCAAGACAGAGGATGAACATGCCGAACACTTAAGGCGAGTTTTGGAAAAGCTGAGGGAACAGCAACTTTTCGCCAAGTTCAGCAAGTGTGATTTTTGGAAGGACAAGGTGGAGTTTCTTGGACATGTAATGACCGCAGAGGGAGTCGCCGTAGATCCAAGCAAAGTAGAAGCTGTGTTACATTGGGAGCAGCCGAAGACTGTGACCCAGATTCGGAGTTTCCTTGGAATGGCAGGATATTACCGCCGTTTCATCGAAGGCTTTTCGACAATTGCGAAACCTCTTACGCAATTGCTGAAGAAGGAAAAGAAGTTTGCATGGACGCCAGAATGTGAGAAAGGATTTCAGGAGCTGAAGAAGCGATTGACATCAAAGACCGTGTTAGTTCTACCTGATGTTGCTCAAAGCTTCGATATTTATTGTGACGCATCGCGCCAAGGACTTGGATGTGTGCTGATGCAGAATGGAAAGGTCGTCGCTTATGCATCAAGGCAGTTGAGGCCGCATGAGGAAAATTATCCGACACATGACCTAGAGTTAGCCGCCGTAGTGCATGCGTTGAAGATATGGCGTCACTATCTGATTGGAAACAGATGTGAAGTATATACGGATCATAAGAGCCTTAAGTACATATTCACCCAGTCGGATCTGAATATGAGGCAGAGGAGATGGTTAGAGTTAATCAAGGACTACAATGTTGGAATCCATTACCATCCCGGGAAGGCCAATGTAGTAGCCGATGCTCTGAGTCGGAAAAGCCATACCGTGAGTGCGTTGCTAGCCACAAGTCTGGATGAGTTATGTGAGGATTTTCAAAAGATGAAGATTGAGGTTGTACCTAGCGGATTCTTGGCCGCATTGGAAGTAAAGCCTACCCTAGAGGATCAGATCCGAGAAGGACAGAAGGATGATGACAGGATCCGCAGGATTAAGTCCATCAAGGAGGAAGGCAAGGCAGAGGACTTCAAATTGGATGAACAAGGCACGTTGTGGATGAAGGATCGGATTTGTGTGCCTGACAAGGAGGAGTTAAAGCGACTGATTTTGGAGGAAGCCCATGACTCCAAGTACTCAATTCATCCTGGAAGCGCCAAGATGTATCAGGATCTGAAGGAGAGATTCTGGTGGCCAAGTATGAAACGTGAAGTTGCCGAGCATGTTGCATTGTGCGACGTATGCCGAGAGTCAAGGCAATGCATCGAAACCAGCAGGATTGCTACACCAATGAAAATACGAGTGGAAGTGGGAGGAAATCGGAATGGATTTCATTACCGGCTTGTCAAGACTCAAGGAGGTTATGACTCCATATGGGTTATAGTGGATCGCCTGACTAAAGTAGCCCATTTTATCCCCGTGAAGACCACTTACTCGGGAGATAAGTTAGCAGAGTTGTACATGATCAGGATTGTCTGTTTGCACGGAGTGCCAAAGAGGATTGTATCGGACAGAGGTACCCAATTTACCTCAAGGTTCTGGAATAAGTTGCATGAGGCCATGGGAACCCGTTTAAACTTCAAGATGACTTATCATCCACAGACGGATGGACAGACCAGAAAGAGTCAACCAGATTTTGGAGGATATGCTAAGAGCTTGTGCATTAGCTTATGCTACCTCTTGGGATAAGAGTTTGCCGTATGCCGAGTTCGATTACAACAATAGTTATCGTGCTAGTTTACGATGTCACCTTTTGAGGCATCAGTATGGTCGACTCGCTGTCGGACGCCATTGAATTGGAATGAGACCGCGAGCGCCGTGTCTTTGGGCCTGATATTCTTCAAGAGGTCAAGAGCATCGCCATGATTAGGGAAAGGTTGAAGATAGCCCAATCTCGACAGTAAGAGTTATCTTGACAATCGTCGCCGAGATTTGAGTTTTGAACCAGAAGACTTTGTATACCTCAGAGTTACGCCTCTCAGGGGAGTTAAGAGGTTCCATGCCAAAGGGAAACTTGCACCCCGTTATGTTGGACCATTTAAGATTTTGAGCCGCAGAGGCGAAGTTGCTTATCAGCTGGAGTTGCCACAGTCGTTAGCAGGGGTACATGATGTATTCCATGTGTCCCAGTTGAAGAAATGTCTCCGAGTTCCTGAGGAACAGACACCGCTAGAGTCAATTGAGTTGCATGAGGATTTGACTTATAAGGAACATCCTGTGAGGATTCTAGACACAATGGATCGAGAAACTAGAAACAAGTCAACCCGTTTCTGTAGAGTTCAGTGGAGCAACCATGAAGAAAGCGACTTGGGAGCGCGAAGAGGATTTGAAGGAAGAATTTCCAAACCTATTCCTTTAGTGAGCCCTGAATCTCGGGGACGAGATTCTATTAAGGGGGGGAGGTTTGTAACATCCCAAAATTTTGCTTTTCTTAAATTCATGTGTGATTTGGCACCTTGGTGAATTTTTGGAATTTTCTGGAATTTATTTGGATTTATTTGGAATTTATTTGAATTTATTCCATTTTGAAATAATTAAAGAATTTAATTTTGCAAATAAAATTTTGTTGGAAATATTTTATTTGAGTCCAAAATGATCCAAAATATTTTCCAGAATTTTTCTGGAATTTTTCTGAGTCATTTGCTATTTTTAATGAATTAAATGAATTACTGGGAATTATTTTAAATATTAAATCGCTGGAAAATCCATTTTGAAATAATTAAAGAATTTAATTTTGCAAATAAAATTTTGTTGGAAATATTTTATTTGAGTCCAAAATGATCCAAAATATTTTCCAGAATTTTTCTGGAATTTTTCTGAGTCATTTGCTATTTTTAATGAATTAAATGAATTACTGGGAATTATTTTAAATATTAAATCGCTGGAAAATCCAACTCGGGTCAAGTACTGTTCATCCGACCGAGTCGGACTCGAGTCCGACCCGAGCCAGTTGGCTCAACCAAACCAGCTCCCAACCCTAAGCGATCCCGACCGTTGGATCAAGATCCAACGGCTGAGATCTGCCCGTACCGGTTCGAGCCGCGTCCGACCCAGACCCGGTCGCGCCGCGCGATCGTGGCCGTTGGTTGTGCCACGTGGACGGCCACGATTTCGTCGTCTTCCCGAGTCCGAGCTGGACTCCGCCGCCGCGCCGCCGCCGTAGCAAGTTAGGTTTCCGTTTTAGACGGACGCCGAGGTTATTTAATGCCCGGCATACCGAGGACCGCCCGTGATCCCGCGCCTCCCTTCTCTACTTCACCGAGGCTAAGTCGCCGCCCGTTTAGCCCGTGCGAGCTCGCCAGAAGTTGCGCTGCTCCGCCACGGTCTTTGCCCGTTCATGCCGTCCGCCGTCCCTGCGCCCGTTGACCTCAGATCCGGACTCACCGCGACGAGACGCACCGAAGGACCCTTCCTCGCCGAGCAACCCGAACGCCCGTTGGGCTCGTCGTCGTCTTCAACTCCGGCGGCCGTGCGCCACCACGGCCATCACCCTCGCGAAGCTGCGGCACCGTCGGATCGGATCGGACGGTTGAGGTGAGTTCACGTGTTCCAAACCCGATTAGATCTGGACCGCTGGATCAAGATCCAACGGCTCACACCGCCACGCGCCGTAGCAAAGGCGATTATAGGATTAGATCTGGACCGTCCGATCTAGATCGAACGCCCACGAGCATCGAGTAGTTTCAACGTGTTCAACCCTGGATCCAATCCGCGCCGTTGATTTTCAAACCAACGGACGAGATTGGCGCCACGTGTCGGGAAGTTGGACCGACGCGTCAGCGTCAGACGCTGTGTGAGCGTGTCCTCGACACGCGGCCCCGCATGTCGAGGACCCACACGCCGGCCGTGTTAGCGTGAGACCAGACCGACGGGTGGGTCCCACATGTCAGTCACGTGAGCCGTGGACCGAGTCCACCGTGGACCCGAGCCGAGCGTGGACCAAGCCCATGGACCGGCTGACGTCAGCAGGCCAATCAGGAGCTGCCACGTGTCCATGCTGACGCAATAATTAATTTCCGAAAAAGAAAATGATTTATTAATTCGAATAATGATTTCAAATTTAGATTCAAACTTCAAACGCTTATAAATTTTGCGTTTCAACTCCGATTTGAGCGATTCAAATTTCTAAATTTGTATAAAATTAAGATCTACCTAAATATAAATTTTATTTAATTTTTGGACTAAAGTTTTTCTCTGTAAAATTATTTAATTGATTATTTAAACTTTAAATAATCATAACTTTTGCGTTTTAACTCCAAATTTGACGATTCCAGTTTCTAAAAATCCAGAAAATTATGTTCTCTCTGTTTATGGATTTTATTTGGAGTTTTGGGATCTTTTTGCATAGTGTTTATTTGTGTATTTGCTATTTGCACGCTTTACGAGTAGACGTTGAAGTGCCGGAAGGATTCGAAGGAGAAGTGTTGACTCAGGATCCAACTCAAGACCAAGAGCAAGTGCTTTTTGAAGGCAAGTTGTGCTTTGACCATGTTGATCCCATTTTGAAATCTATTTTGATTTAAACTATTGCATGCTAGTTCAATTAGAAGGATACTTTGTTTAAACATGGGGGTTAGATAAATACCAATTTGCTATATGACACCTTGATTACTTAAGTGTGTGCCATGACCCTTTGTCACCCTAGTTGTAGTTTATTAGTTGGACATTATTAAATTGCCAACATGGGTTTAGATCGTTGTAGTATACTGCTTAGACCTGCTACGTGCTCATGACATGATTTTGGATAATCAAATGCTAATATTGAATTAATGATATATTGAACCTGTTTTGGAAAAGTATCATGTGATGTTGATGGCACGTGGTGCATGGTAATCCACTGGGGTTTGATAAACAGATTTCGACTGGGGCATGTGGCAAGAGTAATCAGGTGGGCCAGTTGTGGCATTGGGGATGTTGATTTGGTTTTTCGGGTAGTCTTGCCCTGGTCACTCTAAGGACTTAACCTTGCAAGCCTTTGAACTGGGTCATACTTGCAACCACATGGCTGGAATGGGACGGCCCTAGTTGACTAAGTCGCTAAGGACTCACTTGTGGAGCCTCAGGGTGTCAGTTACACCTTTTGTGTGATTGTGCGGGGAGGCGTATCGTGGTCGTGGCCAGGTACCCATCTAACGGTGTGTTGGTCCCATACTTCGCCTTGGCTAAGGGAAGGGATGGTGTAGAGCACGAACCAGGAGAGGACCACCTGTGTTGTTTGAGGCTTAGAAAGGCTTTGTTATGATCGCTCATTCGCATACTCTTGTATGGCGATTCACTACCGACGTGGTGAGTGGATTGTATCTTGTGGGTAAAGTGCATAACCTCTGCAGAGTGTAGAATCTATTTGAATAGCCGAGTCCACTGTGATCGACATTGCTCGGGAATTACAGTCAAGGGTTAGATTTTAAATTAACTTGGATTTGAAAAGTTGGGTTGGTTTAATAATGAAGATGATGGAAATGTGGTTTAGGATGGGGAAAAATGTTTATTAAATTTCCTGAAAAGTTATTTATGCTTTACTTATTTCTACCGCTTTGAATCTACTTATATTACTTGTCAAAAGCTGCATCTGCAAATATACCTTGAGCTATTCCTTTGTACCAAGCCATGCATATAGTATATTAGCTTGCATTCTCGTGCATGACTTCTTTGAGTACCAAGTACTCACCCTTGCCCCAACACAATATCGCTTGAAGAGGAGATTACGCCACTTTGGAGGAGGAACTCCAAGAGGACCCGTCTACTTAGGGATGCGAGCCCGATCAGTTGCCTGTGGTATCTTGGATGGCGCCACTAAGTTTATTTGAATTTCCGCCTTTGTTATTTCCTTTTAATAAGTTTCGCCTTGCAAGGCATATATTTGTAACTTGGCCATAAGGTCAAGTAACCAGTTGGTTATTTAAATAAAGTACTTTGATAATATCGATTGGTATGATTGTGATATTTACCGATGTTAAGACTGTGTGCACTAGCGCGTTCTGGACTAGTGCTGAATACACGTAGGGTCGGATTTGCAAATTCGGGTCCCGACAAAACCCACTTCGAAATCCAGAACTCGCACTTTTTCAGCTTAGCAAAGAATTGATTCCCTCAGGGTACTCAAAGACAAGCCTCAAGTGTCGCTCATGCTCCTCTTCCGATTTAGAGTAAATCAGAATGTCATCGATGAACACTACCACAAACTCATCAAGGTACTTGTGTAGCATACTGTTCATCGCCTCCATAAAGACAAATAGGGCATTAGTTAGTCCAAAAGACATAACTTTAAATTCATAATGCCCATACCTAGTGGAGAAAGCAGTCTTCTCAATGTCTGCTCCCTCACATGGATCTCGATTATACCCCGATCAAGATCAATCTTGGAGAACACCTTTGCTCCTTCGCTTGGTCAAACAGATCCTCGATGCGAGGCAAAGGATACTTGTTTTCTTGTCACTTGATTAAGAGCACGATAATCAATGCACATACGCCAACTTCCATCCTTCTTCGAGACGAAGAGGACGGGTGCTCCCATGGCGAACGCTACGCCGAATGAAGCCCTTGGCCAATGTGATCCTCCAATCGCTTCTTCAACTCGTCTTGAAAAGGACGAGCCAAGCGGTATGGAGAGATAGAAATAGGTCGAGTGCCAGGAACAAGATCAATACGAAACTCCACATTCCTCACAGGAGGTAGACCAGGCAACTCGTCAGGAACACATCAACGAACTCCTTCACTACGTAAATCTCCTCAATGGGAATCGAGGAAGATGGCTTCTCAGACAAAGTCATGAGGAAACCCAACAGCCTCAAACGCCGACCAGGAAAACAAACTAGTCAAAGCAAAGACGGAATCGAGGGTATACCACCCTGAAGGTCAACTCTTCACAGACGGGCCTGCAAGGAAACTGTCTTCCGTAAACAACAGATCTTAGCACGGCATCGATGCAGCCACCCATGCCCAAAATGACATCAAAAGGAGCCAACTGGATCACCATGAGATTGGCAAAGAAAACCTCATCATCAATGGCAATGGTGCAACCAGGGCAAACCAAAGAACTAGCAATCAAACCCCCAAGAGAACTGACTAGCACAGACTCAGAAATCCGCTGAACTCCCAATTTAGCTCTACTAGCAAACTCAGACGACACAAAAGAGTAGGATGCTCCGGAATCAAATAGAACAAAGGCATCAACGGAATCCACGAGCAGAGTACCTGAAACCACCTCTGGATGCCCGGCTGACTCGGCGGTCGGCAAAGCGTACACTCCTGGTGGCGCCGGGACAGAAGGAGCCCCGACTCCAGGCTGATGCCCCAACAAGGCTGGGGGCGGAGGAGGCAACTGAGGAGGAGCAGACGGTTGCGGGCACCAGTACGCCGCTGGTGGCGCCCACGCAAAGGGTGGCTGAGAAACAGGGGCAGCCATCATGTGCACCGATCCTCTGGAAGACGCCGTTGGAGTGGGAGGAGAAGGCACCGTCTCCCACTTGATGATGCTACCGGGGTTCATCCGGCAGACTCGCCCCATATGGCCGGGCTTGCCACAGTGGTTGCAACTCCCGGTCCAACCACACTCTGAAGCACGGTGCTCGCCACCGCACTTGAAGCACTTCATGCCTGCCCGGCACAGACGAACAGATCGCTCGCGAAGAAGATGACTGGGCGGCCCCATCTTAGCTCTGAGGAGGAGCCCTGTCCTCCCTTGAACTTCTTGAAGGTGGGTCGAGAGGACCCACCTCCTCCACCAAAGGTCCTCTTCTCGCCGCTGGGCCGCAGGAACCCCGAACCTCCCGGTTCGCTTGTCCCGGAGAGCTCCAACTCGAGCTCCATGCCCTTCGCTTGCTCCACCACAGAGCAGCGAAGTCACGAGGACTGATCGCCCCCATGACAACTCTGAACTCCTGGTTGAGGCCCCTCACGGAACCTCCTAGCTTTCTCCCGATCGTTTACCGCCACACAGACGTGAAGCGCACCACGCTGTTGAACTCCTTCTCATACTCTGCCACCGACCTCTTTCCTGGGAAAGAGTGGTCGAGTAAGCTCCATCCTCTCAAGGAAAGACTCGATGGAACTTGGCTCGGAAGCGAGCCACAAAGTCCTCCTGTGTCATCGACCCAGATCGGGGCTCTAGTAGCCGAACCCCTCCCACGGATATCGCCTTGGCCCTTCAAATGAAAAGCCACAAAGCGAGTCCTCTGAACCGAGGTCAAATCTAGGACCTCAAGCGCCTCTCCATGTACCACAGCCAATCAAGGACTGGATTGGCGTGCTGCTCCGTCGAAAGTGTCAAGACGGAGGGACATCCACTCCGGAGACTCATCCTCGGCTCGGTGCAATGGGGCAACAACAGGGGCCACTGCAGGGGAGGCACAACAGCAGGGGCTGCCCGGCTAGCTGGCGCAGCTCTGAATCTCCCTCTGCAGAGCCTGAACTAAAACTTCATTTGCGCGGGCACCGCCCCGACTGCAGCTGGAAGCTCCTCCTAAGCTGGCCCACGAGCATTAAGCGAAACGCTACCCTCAGCAACAAACTCCTCAACTCCCTGGGAGCCTCGCCCCTGGCCTCCACGGCCACGGCGTCCACGGCCTCTACCCCTTGGCATGGCTGCTTAAACAGACAACCATCCAAACACGAAAACATAAACACAAAATCACACAATCAAGATCATAGATCAAACATCATCATAAGCATATCATTCATTAAATAATTAAGCGCAATGCAATGACGAATCAAAACCCATCCTACTGTGCATCCAAGTGTGTCAGATTTTAGATTAGTTATACCACTTTTACAAGTTTTAATGTTGCTATCCTATAACAAAGTTTTAGTTAAGACCTAAGCCATGTTTCTAAGTTATTCCACATCATATTTTAGTTGCAACTTAAGATATGACACTAAAAATACATATTCCGAGGACCTACAAATTTCGCTCTCGATACCAATCAGAACACCCCGGCATTTAATATGCCCGAATGCTACCAAACACAAGCTAAACAACAACTAAATACCACATTTAACATAAAATTCCAGCAAAGGTGCATAGGCTAAAAAAAACCGAGATTTTGGCAGCACCTCCTTTGTTTTATCATGAATTTAAGGAACAGCAACAATATAGCATTATATGGCAATAAGAGAAACATCTAAAACAGCAATAAATAAAGTCTTAACGACAATAAGAGACTAACATTAAGCTCTTAAGGTTCCAAGTGTCAAACAAACAATAGCACTCTCATTAACCAAGCTAAGACTTAATTTTAAAGACCATCACACGCAATTTATTATCAATCTAAATGAATTGACTTGGGGAAACATTAAGGTGAAGCAACGTGTGAGCGTGTGACTATTCCCCTTTCCCGCATGCCGTTCTCATGGTAGCTAAAACAACAAGAAAACACAAGGGTGAGTTCGAAAACTCAGCAAGCATACTGCAATGGACAACAAGCATAACAACATGGCAATAACATCTTCCATCATGTATATCATCTCATTCATGATTACTTATCAATATCATCATCAATTTGTATGCGAAGTAATGCAATGCTCCTGACCCTCTGGAACCTCATACCGGTATGGGAAGTACACACCCGTCGGTGTGCACCCTTTCCTCCCTTCCATCCCGAAGATGGAGGGTGCCTACTCGCTTCCAAACACCACGTGGATGGAATCACGACATAGGACTTACTCAATGGCGTTCCGGATTAGTCATAACTTTCTCACCGACCTTGCCGGACTAGTTAAGACTTTCTCACCGCCCTCGCCCTATCTCATGACATGCATGCAACCATGCCAATTATCATATTCAATTCACATATTAACACATGGCATCATAATATGTTAAACATGCTCATCATATCATATCATTCATTAACACATGGCAAGTGGACATATATCATGTAAACAATTCCATCTAATCTCAACATGCAACCTACAACTCGCTATCCATCACAACACACTTGCCTCAACCACGTGCAACGGATTGGCGGGAAGAAGAGGCACTTCCGGGGTCACACCACCTGCACATAGGCATCACACACTCACAATCATAGCCTCCAAACAGTACACAACCCCCATCTAACCTGACATTGCCAACTACTCGCAAAACCTAAAAACAGAGGTTCTGTCCCGGCGGGACAGCAGCCTTGCAAAAGGCATAACTTGAGTTCTGGGACTCCGAATGAATTAAACGAGTACACCCTCGCGTAGCCTAGGAAATTTCCCAACTTTCTCTAGGTATAAGGAAAGTCTGATTCGGCCTCTAAGGTTGTTTAATCTATAGATTACCGAGATCTGTTCCAATTACGTCACAGATTTTTAGGCGCTCGGTAAAACAGACATAACCTTCAAACGGCTGATCGAAATTTAACGTGCTTTACGTCCACGGAAAGATAATTAAATTATCTACAACTTCCTAGAAGTCCGTACGGTCGGATTCGGATTCTAAATCGACGGAAACTCGAACCCTAGTTCGACTGCTCAATCTGCCCGAAAACAGAAACGTGGACAAGTTTAGATCTAAACCAAATTACTTCAAACCAACGCATCCAATGGATCTAAAAACTTCATAAACACCCTAATAACAGTACCTAGATCATCCCCAAGGATCCCCAAGATCATACCTTTGGCCGACAAACAAATCTCCAATGAATCCCCTCGCGAATCGCTCCTCGCTCCACGTTCCTCGCTCCTCGCTCCTCGCTCCTCGCTCCTCGCCCCACAGGATGACTCCACGAGGTGCAGGGGTGGGGAGGCCACCCTAGGGCAGCAAGGGGTGGAGGGGAGGTGGTGTGGAGGTGGAGAGGTGGAGGGGGGGCGCACAAGAGGGAGAGGGGTGGCGGCTAGGGCTTGGAGGAGAGGTGGGGGAGGGGGGGCGCCCAAGGCTGCAAGGGGCGCACCTTGGCTGGTTGTGAACGCAAGGGAGGGCAGGAGGAGCCCTTTTTACCAGCCCCCACACCCTCTCCTAGTCCAATAAGAGTCCTCCTCAATCCCTCCAAAGCCCACCAAGGCCCAAAACTCCCCCGGGAAGGCCCAAAACCCCGGAAACGGCCCGGAATCGGCCCGGAAACGTTATTAACCTCCAATTCTTATGGTTTTAACCTTATTTCCACATCTCATACTGTATTTAACCTTATCATGTTCAATAATTAAGGATACGACACTCCGAGGTGTCACATCAACTTGAGTCATGGCCAGGTCAACTTGCCCCTAGGGCTCACATGAGGGAGGGAGCACTTCCTGTTTTCGGGTGCCAATTAAGAAACCTAGCCTCATGTGTGTTTTCCTAGACACCAATCGTCTTGTATCCATTCCTTCATTACTAAAATCATATTCCAACCACTTATGTCCTTAAGCCCAAAACCATTTTGATAGCTCAATTAAATCAACCATTGTTATGCGCGATGTGTCCAACACATCCCTATCATCTATTAAGATAGTCATTGATATACTACTTTGGCAGTCATATCAATAATGATCTAAATTCTTGATGGGTGCAACAATTGGATGGACATATTTGATTTAAAATTTTTTATAACTATGGGGATGAACAATATCTATTATGAACATGGCATCACATGCAATGAGCATAAAGAAAATAGCAAGGATTAAACACACATCCACAGAAAATCAAAATTAAGCTGTGAAATAGCATGGCCCTTAGCATTATGATCTCTGTCAGCGTACTAGCCAACAGGCACCTCCGAGACGGGTGCTTATGAGGTTCAGACGAGGGGGCTTTCGGGGCAATCGCCTGAGAGAGGAGGAAGAAGATGACCGGAGTACCGGGAAGCTCAGGAGAACAGGGAGACGCAAGACATTTACCCAGGTTGAGGCCCTCCGAAGAGTAACAGCCCTAATCCTGGTTCTCTGGTTATTGCTTGTGTTCTAGCTCGAGGGGATGAAACCTACTGACTATCCATCGAACCCATCAAGAGCCAACCCCCTCTCCCATGCACCCTGGCCCCCTTTTATACTTGGGCTGACGGGGGCGCATGGGAGGCTTACACTGCAAGCCACCCTCATTACACTGCTACAGGTGCATTTAATGCGCTCACATCGTTCTTACATGCTATTAATGTTCGATGCAGCCGTCGCACTCTGCCTCGGGTCCCACGCTACTAACGCCGCCTGCTCGTCGGTGAAGCTCGGGAAGGCGCGCCGCCAAATCGCAGCCTCCACGCCGTATTAAATGCGCACGATTCGCATTAAATACCCTTGACCCAGTGCATCCACCTTGGGGCTGCGGCGCCAGTTGAAGCGCTTTGCATGCCACTACCCATCGGGCGACCACCTCCCTGGTCACTCGGCGGTGTGGCTCGACGCCACCGCCCGCTTTCCTCGTCGCCTGGCGGTGTGGCTCGATCGCCACTGTCGTGGGCGACCACCTTCCTGGTCGCTGGCGGTGTGGCTCGACGCCACTGTCTGGCTGGCGACCACCTTCCTGGTCGCTTGTAGGTGTGGCTCGACGCCACTGTCGCTGGCGACCACCTTCCTGGTCGCCCAGTGGTGTGGCCTGATCGCCACTTGTCCACTGGGCTACCACCAGGTGGCCCCGCCCCTGCCTCGACGGTGGGGCCCAGACGCGCCCTATCCATCTGGCGACCGTACTTACTGCGGGGAGCGAGTACCCTGGTGTGGAATACGCCGACAGTAGCCCCCGGGGCCACCCTGGAGCGCCTTTCGACCTTCAACATTCCCTTTTCTTCTTCTCTCTCTTTTAAACGATCTTCGGGGGACCGCTGAGTCTCCTGGGTGGGCCCCTCAAACGCCCACGCGCCCCGCAGTCTTGAGGATCTTCCGGTTCCTCCGGTTCCCGAGTCGGGGCGAGCAGCTATTCCCGCCTCGTAACCGACGCACGTTCCGCACAACCTTTGGGATCCCCCACCTTTAGGGGGTTTCAAAACTCCGTTTTTCGCGAACCGTTGCGCCCCTTCGGTTTTCCCGCCAAGCCTTCCTTTGCAGCCTTATAAGAGGCTGACCGAGGGGGGAGCGGTTCTTCCTCCTCCTAACTCCCCTCGCTCCACTTTGGATTCTTCCTGCTTCTCCTTCTTCTTCGCCGACGCGCCCTGACACTTTTCTGCGCCCGATGGCTCCCGTTCTCCCCTCGTCGGCCGTTGAGGAGGAGGTGGCCGCCAGGCTCTCCCGGAACATAACAGCGGGGCTCTCCGCATCCGCGCCGGAACGGTTGAGCCCCACTGTCGGCCCGCGGAAGTGGTTTTCTTCAGGTGGCAGCTTCTTGCCGGCCTGCTGCCGCCGGTTTCCGATTTCTACCTTTCCGTTCTTAACTTCTACGCCATTCACCACATCCATCTTCCCCCCAACTCCGTCGTCCTCCTCTCCGCCTTCGCCCACTTCTGCGAAATGTTCATAGGAGTGCTACCCAACCTCCTGCTCTTTCGCTTCTTCTACACCCTTCGGCGCGCGGCAACTCGCTCAGCACGGAGCTGCCACCTGAGGCTTCGCGATGGGTCCATGTCGCGCTACATCCCACTGGACTGCCGATCCAGTTGGAGGAATTGGCGCGAAGATTGGGTGTACGTCGAGGATGACAGCGGCATTGAAGTGCTGGAGCTCCCGACTGGTCCGGCGGTCAGCAACCTCAACTGGGGGGCCCAGGTGAGCGAGACGCCCGAGCTCCTGGCGATGCTAGCCCGTGTTGACCAGCTGCAGGCGGCGGGCCTGACAGGGCCCATGGTTATCCGGACTTCATCTCCGGAGGTTGTGCCTCTCGCGCTGCCGTCGCCCGCCGCCCGGGCAAGATATGGGCTTAGGTGACGGGACCCGAAGTATCACCGGAGGTAACCCGCGTTATCCCTTGGCCTTCTTCTTTATTGGTTGAATCTGGTCTTGTTGTGTTTACATTTTCACAGGACTTTTCTCTTTTTCTTTTTTTGGTTGCTAGCCGCCGGGAACCTGGCTCCCGATGTGATCGACAGGTGGATGGTACAGCTAGGTTTTGTCCACCCTGTTCCGTCGTTCCCGGATGGCGCAGTTCCACTCTGCCGGTTATCACCGGGGGAGCGCGCGGCGATAATCCGCGCCATGCCGTCGATGGACGCTATGGCACACTCCGCCGTGTAACGCCGACCCTCGATGATCAGGGGACACTCACCGGGCGCCGTGGGGAGGCGATCAAGGGAGGCGCAGGCGCTCTGACGACAACGATGATGCTAACAGGACTCCCCAAAGACCCCGCCTCCTGGGCCCGGTCGGGGCGGGATCCACCGCGGCGGCCGCGGGCACTTCTTCTGCTGCAGCGGCGGGCTCGTCGGTGGCGGCGGGGTCGGACGACGGCGGCGTCCTCTCGCCCCCATTGGGGTGGTGACGATGGACCCTCCGGCACTGACGTCTTCTCATCCACTGCCAACTCCGACGGTGGTGCAACAGCCGCCACCGCCGGCGCCACCGCCGGCGCCGACTTCGACGACAGTGGAACGGTCGCAGCCGCCACCGCCGCCACCGCTGCCGCGACCGACGACGATGGAACGGGCCGCCACCGCCGCCGCCGACCGGCAGCGATGGAAGCGGCGCCCCGCCTCCACCGCCGTCACCGGCAGGGGCGATTCTTCCTCCGCCGCCGGCACTGGTCCTTAGGCCACCAGGACCGGCATTGATAGCGCCACGCGGGGGTCCGGTCCTCGCCCCGAGCGTGCCCCGCTTCCCAAGGCCGCCACCTAGGTAAACCAGGAACAAACATGTTACATAAAAATTAGGTTCCCTAGGGTCGTACCTTATGATTATTCCTTTGTTCAGGGTTCCCACTCCAGATGCCCCCAGCGCCCAGGACGGTCAAGGTTTTGCGGCCGTGGGGGCCGTGCTGCCCGGGGATGACAAGCCCCAGGACGAGCAGGAGGAGGGGACAATCTCCAGGCGGCTGCTGGCGCTGCCGTCGCTCGGGACCCGGGCCCGCTGGGCCCTGATCCTACCCCGGAGCCCCCCGTACCTTCCATTCCTTCGGCGGACGCGGATGCCCTGCTGGCGGCTCTCGGTGAGCTTTACTCCAGCACGAGCAGCCGTCTGGAGACGAGCCGGGAGCGGCTGATGGAGGCGGGAGCCGAGATCCACCGCCTCCGCAAGGAGGTGGAAGACTTGCGCGACCAAGGGGCAGGGCTTGAGCTCCAGCTGCGGTGGGAACGGGAGCAGTGGGAGCAGAGTGCCCGCCGCGCTGAGGAACTTTCCGCGGAGCTGGCGGCGGAGAGGACCAACCGGGTCCAGTCTGAGGCAGACACCCTCAAGATGCTGCGCCACGCCTTCGACCGGAAGGCGGCCAGCCTTGCTCTGCTGGGGATGGAGCAGCCGGGTCCGCGGGAGGAGAGGCCACAGCACTACGCGTTCTGCCTCACCCGGACCGCGGACTTCCTCACGCACCTGCCCGCTGCCCTTACCGCCCGGTCCGCCCAGGAGGGGCGCACAGTGGCAGCGGCCACGGTGACGTACGTGCTGCCCTGCTGTGCCAGTCGCGACGCCAACTTCGATCCCATGGCCACTATCCAGGGGATCGAAGGCGACTAGGCGCAGACGGAGGAGCGAGTCCGGGGTGCCGCCGAGCGTGTTGCCGCACAGCTGGAGATGGGGAATCCTCAGCTGGAGGTGGCCGCGGAGGACGTGGCGATGGCGCTGGACGTCGGCCCGGCTGAAGAGGACGTGGCGGCTGCTGAGGCCGCAGCAGAGGACGAGGAGGAGCCACCCGCAGCGTAGCCCCCCTTTTTTTTCTTTTGTTTCCGCCTGTAAGACACTTGATGTATTTCAATTCAAAGAATGAATCAGAAGCATAGGCTTAACTTTTAGTCACCCAGAGTCTGTTGACTCTTTTCTTTTCTTTTTTTACTGCGCTGGTTCCAAGTGGGAAAGCGCATGAACGCTCAGCGACTTAACGGCTTGTGCCAGGGAGTCACCCCCTTCGAACCCTTCGGCTTAGCAAAATTCTGCCTCCCAGATAGCCTCTAGGGAACGGACACTTAGTGAGCCGTGACAGGGTCTTAGGCTTTCGGGCACGGTGTTTGAGACGCCGACCCCCACGGGGACACCCGGAGTGTCATGACCATGCCGGGGGTCGTGTTGAACCAGCCGTTCGATCGCCTACCCCTGCACGCCGTTCTCACTGAGCGGTTCCCCCTTTGCTACTAGGTTTTTGCACGGCCGCAGGGTAAAAAAGGGAAAATGCCCTGGCACTGCCCCGCGGAGGGCAAAAAACCGAAAACAAGAAAGGAAGCACAAATCCTTTGAATAAAGAAAATGAACATTTGAATTCAATGCAAGGCCTTCCCCGATCAACCATAGAGTGGAAGACTCGCCCGCTGCCTGGGAACAGAGCCTGGAACTTACAACCGTTCAAGGGTAGAACTTGCGCAGGTTCTCTATGTTCTGCGAGTTCGCCAGCTCTTCGCCTTCCTTAGTGGCCAGCCTGACCGCCCCGGGCCGAGATACTGAAACCACTTTGAAGGGTCCCTCCCACTGGGGAGACAGTTTGTGCAACCCGGCATGCGACTGGATTTTCCGCAAGACCAGGTCACCCACTGGCAGTGTTCTCTCGCTGACCCGGGAGGCGTGGTACCGCCTGAGGCTTTGCTGATATCGCGCAGCGCGTAGGGCCGCTCGGTCTCGCGCCTCTTCTAGGAGGTTGACGTCGTCTCTGCGTAGATCCTCCTGATCCGCCTTCGCGAACGCCGCAACACAGGGTGATCCCAGTTCCAGCTCCGAAGGGAGAACAGCCTCCGCGCCGTAGACCAGGAAGAAAGGGGTTTCCCCGGTGGCCCGGCTGGGAGTGGTGCAAAGCAACCACAACACAGCCGGGAGCTCCTCGGTCCACCGTGCCCCACACTTATGGAGTCGATCGAACGCCCGGGTCTTGAGGCCCTTCAGCACCAGCGCGTTGGCCCGCTCGACTTGGCCATTGCTTCGTGGATGGGCGACGGAGGCAAAGCAGACCTTGGTGCCCATCTCTTCACAGAAGTCGAGGAAGGCCATGCTGGTAAACTATGCGCCGTTGTCGGTGATGATGCGGTTGGCGACCCCAAAGTGGGCGAAAATCCCTTGGATGAACTTGACTGCAGCTGCGGCGGTGATGGATCTGACCGCCTCGGCTTCCACCCACTTAGTGAACTTGTCGACGGCGACGAACTGGTAGGTGTAGCCCCCTGTGGCCCGCGGGAACGGGCCCAGGATATCCAGCCCCCAGACCGCGAAGGGCCAAGAGAGCGGGATAGTTTGCAGGGCCTGGGCTGGTTGGTGGATCTGCTTGGCGTGGAACTGGCACGCCTCACATCTCCTCACCAGCTCGCAGGCATCCTGGAGGGCGGTTGGCCAATAGAACCCTTGACGGAAAGCTTTTCCCGCCATCGTTCGTCCGGACACATGGCTCCCGCACACGCCTCCATGGATATCCGAGAGCAAGCTGCTCCCCTCTTCCCGAGTGATACACTTCAGAAGAATTTCGTTCTTACCCCGGCGGTACAGGTCCCCGCCCACCAGGGTATAGCACTTGGCCTTTCGTGCTACCTTCTCTGCTGATGCATCATCGTTGGGGCAGACTTGATCCCGCAGGTAGGCCAGGATCGGATCCATCCATGTGCCTTCCCGGTCAAGTACAGCGACCACGAGGTGGTCGTCCGGGTACTCCGCCTGGCCGGGCGTTTCCACCGGAACCACTTTCCCTCCAGAGGCGAGGGCTGAAGCGACATCACCATCGTCCCCGCCAGAAACGGGGGCTGCGATGGACGGTCGCGGAAGCCTTTCTTCAAAGACCCCGACCGGCACAGGAGATCTGGTTGAGGCGAGCTGGGCGAGCTCGTCCGCCAGATGGTTGTCGCGCCGGGGTATGTGAGTATACCCCAACCCTTCGAAGTCGTTTCCAATTTCACGACCTCCGCCAGGTACGCCACCATGACGGGTCGACAGGAAAAATCCTTCCTTGCTTGATTGACGACCGCCAGGAGTCGCCCTTCACTTGTAGGCGCCAGATACCGATGGCTGCGGTGGCGGCCAAGCACCGGCAAGCCCTCGATTTCTGGCGGCGTTGTTGGTGGCCTTGAAGTCGAGGATGACCACGCATTTGAGGAGGTCCCGGTCGGGGAGACCAGGAGGACCTCACCCCAGCGCGCCGAGCCTGAAGGACCCGTCGAAGAAGAGCATCCAGGGGAGGCGCGAGGACCTCATCGGCCGGATTCTACCGAGTCCACTCGACGATGAAGTCCGCCACCTTTGACTTTTTATCGCTGATGCGAGGAGCGAACTTGACGCCGAACTCTCCCAGCTCGACGGACCACTTTGCAATGCGGCCCTCGGCTTCTCGGTTGTGGAGGATCTCGCGCAAGGGGTAGGAGGAGACCACTGTGATCTCCCTCCCCTGGAAGTAGTGGCGCAGCTTCCTCGATGCTACTAGCACGGCGTATACCATCTTCTGAGCCTGAGGGTACCTTGTTTCCGCGTCGTGTAGCACCTTGCTGACGTAGTAAACCGGCCGTTGGACACCTTCCCGCTCCGCCACCAGCGCAACGCTTACCATAGAGGGGCTAGCCGCCACATACAGCAGCAGCGGCTCGCCAGACTCGGGGGGCGACCAGTACTGGGGGGAGGAGAGGTACTTCTTCAGGTCTTCGAATGCCCGCTGTGCTTCTGGGGTCCACTCAAACGAGTTGGTCTTTTTCAACAGCTTGAACAGCGGCAGACTTTTCTCCCCTAGCCGGGCTATGAACCGGCCAAGGGAGGCCAACCGGCCAGCCAAGCACTGCAGTTGCTTGAGCCGGGTAGGCGGCTGCATCCGTTCAATTGCTTCTATCTTCTCTGGGTTGACCTCGATCCCGCGGCTGGAGACCAGGAACTCGAGCAGCTTCCCGGACGAGACACCAAACACGCACTTCTCGGGATTCAACTTTATACAGTACTTTCTGAGGCGGGAGAAGGTCTCTTCCAGGTCCTGAACAAGCTCCTCGGCCTTTTCGGTCTTCACCACCAGATCATCAACATACACCTCAAGGTTCTTCCCTATCTGGGACCGAAACACGACGTGCATGGCCCGCTGATAGGTGGCACCAGCATTCTTCAGCCCGAAAGGCATCCTAACATAGCAATACACACCGAGGGGGGTCACAAAAGAAGTCTTCTCTTTGTCTTCCCACGCCATACTGATCTAATGGTAGCCGGAGTAGGCGTCGAGGAAGCACAAAGCTTCGCACCCCGCCGTGGAGTCGACAACGATGTCTATCCGCGGAAGGGGGTACGGGTCCTTGGGGCAGGCTTTGTTGAGGTCGGTGAAGTCGATGCACATACGCCACTTCCCGTTGGACTTCTTTACAAGTACGGGGTTGGCCAACCACTCCGGATAGGTGGCCTCCCGCACAATCTTCGCAGACAAAAGCTTCTCCACTTCGTCCCGAATGGCGTCCTGCCGCTCTGGCGCCCTCTGGCCGGATCTTACGCCGAACCGGGTGCGCTCCGGGGAGCGTTGCCAATCGGTGCTCGATCACCTCCCTGGGGACCCCAGTCATTTCTGATGGTTCCCAGGCGAACACATCCAGGTTAGACCGGAGGAAGGTGACGAGCGCGCCTTCCTATTTGGCGCTGAGGTCGGTGCCGATCTTGACGACCTTGCCCGAGCCATCCTCGCCCACGGGGACCGCCTTTGCCTCGCCCGAGGGTCTGGGCGAAGCGCGGGTCCTGACCGAGGAGGGGGCCGGACCGTCGTCCTTATCGCGTGCCGAGCAGGTGGTGCCGGCCAGGTCCTGCAGCTGCTTGCTGAGGCGCAGGGCTTCCAGTCTATCCACCTTCACCGTGATTGGACCCCCGAGCCCGGGGATCTTCACCAGCATGTAGGCGTAGTGGGCCACCGCCATGAACTTGACCAGGGCCGGGCGGCCAAGCAAGGCATTATAGGGGAGGTCGAAGTCAGCGACCTCAAAATCCACCAGCTCTGTCTGGAAGTTCTCCGAGTTTCCGAACGACGGCACTGACTTGCCCCAGGGGTAAGAGGCCCACCCCGGGGGCAACTCCGTAAAAGAGTGGGGCCGGACGTAGCTCCTCGTACGGGATCTGGAGCGCCTGGTACGCCCCAACGGACAGCAAGTTGATGGCGCTGCCTCCGTCAACGAGAACCCGCCCCAGCTTCGCATTACGGACTGTGGGAGACACCACGATCGGGAGATGGCCAGGGCCGGAGATATTCTCCGGGTGGTCGGCCCGACTGAAAGTAATCGGCTGCTCCGACCATTTCAGCGGCCGGCTCGCCCCAGAGGATGACGCGGTGGCACACACCTGCCTCAGATCCCACTTGTACTGCGAGTTCGATGAGTAGGTGACCGAGCCACCGTGTATGAACGCCACCGTACGCTCCGCCTGTTGGAAGGCTAGCGGAGCCGCATCCTCATCGTCTTCGTCTCCGTGATCTTTCTCACGGTGCTTCTTGAGCCGCCTGTCCACCAGTTTGGACACAACTTGGCAGTCCTCCAAGTCGTGTCCACTTGTTCGATGGATGGGGCAATAGGGCTTGCCGCCATCGTCTTCACGGCGGGGCGAGCGACGGTCCCTGCGGTCGCCGCGCCGGTCTCGACGCTCGTCCCTCCAGTCCTGGTCATCACAACGCTGGGATTTGGGTTCTGGCTCGGCGACCAGGACTTCCCTAGCGGCGGCATCCTTCCGCTTCTTCTTCTTCTTCTTCTTGCGGTCGGAGGACTTCGAGGCGCTGGCGTCGCTGGAGTCGGAAGGTCTCGTCGCGCACTTCCGAGCTTCGGCCGCCCTGGCGCACTTGTGCGCCAGGGAGAACAACTCGGACGTGGTTGAGATGACGCGGGTAGCCATCTTTTCCCGCATCTTCTGGTCCCGGACCCCCCTCCGGAAAGCGATGATCACCGACTGCTCTGAGATCCGGGGGATCGTATTGCGGCAGTGGCTGAACCGCTGGATGAACTCTCTCAGGGATTCCGCCTCTGTCTGCTCCAGAGCGTGGAGGTCATCCTCCACGCCTGGTTGAGCGTAGGAGCCCTGAAAGTTGGCGACAAAAATGTCGCACAGCTCCTCCCATGAGTGCACAGAGCCTCGCGGGAGGTTAAGTAGCCAAGACCGGGCGGAGCCCGTTAGCGACGTCGGGAGGTAGTTGGCCATGACCTTCTTGGATCCTCCCGCCGCGCGCACCACTGTGGTGTAGATTTGCAGGAACTCCTCCGGGTTGGTGGTGCCGTCGTACTTCTCGATGGAGGCGGGGCGGAATCTCTCCGGCCACGCAGCTTGCCGGAGGCGAAAAGAAAACGCCTGGCATCCAATGTTGTAGGGGGAGCACTGTTGCTCGCCAGCCCCTTGACCCTGGAATGGGGTCGAGGAGTGCGAGTCTACGCTCTCCCCGGAGTCAGAGGGGGAAGCCCCCTGTCGACCAGCGGGTCCGGGTGCTGTGGCCGCAAACGCTTCATGGCGCCCCACGAGGACATGGCGAAGGTCATCGTCGCGCTGGAGCCATCTCTCGTCGAGGCTAGTCCTCAGATCCCCGCGGTCTTCCCTCGACTCGGAGGGTTCGAGGGAGAAAGTGGGAGCGTGTGCACGTCCCCCTGCGCTGGAGGGGGCTGCAGCCAGGGCTCCCTTACCCTTGTCCCGGGCCTTAACGCCGGGAGAGGCCACCGTGTGGCGGCTGGAACCCTGCGCTTCAGTCGCGCGCATTCCTTGCTGCCTCGTGCCGGAAACCCCCGGCTGGGTTGCCGCCTCAACCTGTTATTGAGCGGCATCAACTAGGCGGGCGATATCCCGCAGCCACGGAGCGGCTGGTGAGTATCGCCTCAATGAATCGAGGGAGATCGAGTAACAACCGCGCCGCATGAAGGCTTCGCGCGGGAGTATCGCTTCAAAGACCAGACGCCGCCGATCGGCAGGCCCGGCGCCGAGCCACGCGCATCCCCCCTGAGGTGGAGGGGCCCGGCTCGTTCCCCTGGCGCCGGGATCGGCTACCGGCGCCGCTTTCCTCGGGCAGATTGCTACGCTTTGAGTGTGACTCCGCCATGCAGCCAATCGCACCTGCTTTACCTGAGCTCCGGATCAGAAACCGAAAGAAGAGGGCAATCTAACCACCAATAGCCCCTACCTGGCGCGCCACTATCAGCGTACTAGCCAACAGGCACCTCCGAGTCGGGTGCTTATGAGGTTCAGACGGGGGGGCTTTCGGGGCAATCGCCTGAGAGAGGAGGAAGAAGATGACCGGAGTACCGGGAAGCTCAGGAGAACAGGGAGACGCAAGACATTTACCCAGGTTCAGGCCCTCCAAAGAGTAACAACCCTAATCCTGGTTCTCTGGTTATTGCTTGTGTTCTAGCTCGAGGGGATGAAACCTACTGACTATCCATCGAACCCATCAAGAGCCAACCCCCTCTCCCATGCACCCTGGCCCCCTTTTATACTTGGGCTGACGGGGGCGCATGGGAGGCTTACACTACAAGCCACCCTCATTACACTGCCACAGGTGCATTTAATGCACCTGTCACTGTTCTTACATCCTATTAATGTCTGACGCAGCCGTCGCACTCCTGCCTCGGGTCCCACGCTTACCAACGTCGCCGTTCCGTCAGGGGATGAGGTGCCGCCGTGGCATCCCCCGCTATTATTATGTGCCTAGGGAAGGCGCACCGCCAAACTGCAGCCTCCACGCCTGGTATTAAATGCGCACGATTCGCATTAAATACCCTTGACCCGGGTGCATCCACCTTGGGGGCGGTGCGCCAGTGAAGCGGTTTGCACGCCACCAGTCCACTAGGCGACCACCTCCCTGGTCACTCAGCGGTGTAACACCCCGACATTTAATATGCCTGAATGCTACCAAACATAAGCTAAACAACATCTAAATACCACATTTAACATAAAATTCCAGCAAAGGTGCATAGGCTAAAAACCGAGATTTTGGCAGCACCTCCTTTGTTTTAACATGGATTTAAGGAGCAACAACAGTATAGCATTATAAGGCAATATAAGAGACATCTAAAACAGCAATAAATAGAGTCTTAACGACAATATAAGACTAACATCAAGCACTTAAAGTCTCCAAGTGTCAAACGAACAATAAAACTCTCATAAACAAAACTAAGCCTTAAATCGATGATCATCACACGCAATTTATTATCAAACTAATAGAATGACTTGGGGAAACAATATGGTGAAGCTACGTGTGGGCGTGTGACTATTCCCCTTTCCCGCATGCCGTTCTCATGGTACCTAAAACAATAAGAAAACACAAGCATGAGTTCGAAACTCAGCAAGCATATTGCAATGGACAACAAGAACAACAATATGGCAATAGCATCTCCCTTCATGTAAATCATCTTATTCATAAACACTTAACATTGTCATCATCAATATGTATGCGATGTAATGCAATGCTCATGTCTCCTTGGAAACTCATACCGGTATGGTTGAGTACACACCCGTCGGTGTGCACCCTCTCCCCCCTTCCATCCCGAAGATGGAGGGTGCCTACTCCTCGCTTCCACAACCCACGGTAGATGGAATCACGATGTAGGACTTACTCTATTGGCTCTCCGGATTAGTCATAACTTTCTCACCGACCTTCCCGGATTAGTTAATGACTTTCTCACCGCCCGGGCCATGTAACATGTCATGTATGCAAGCATGCCAACATCATATAAAACTCATGTATTAACACATGGCATCATAACATCTTAAACATGCTCATCATATCATAGCAATCATTAAAACATGGTAAGTGGACATATATCATGTAGACAATTCCATCTAATCTCAACATGCAACCCACAACTCGCTATCCATCACAACACACTTGCCTCAACCACGTGCAACGGATTGGCGGGAAGTAGAGGGCATTCCCGGTGTCACACCACCTGCACATAGGTATCACACACTCACAATCATAACCACAAAACAGTACGCAAACCCTCATCTACCCCGACATTGCCATCTACTCGCAAAACCTAAAAACAGAGGTTCTGTCCCGGCGGGACAGCAGCCTTGCAAAAGGCATAACTTGTGCTCTGGGACTCCGAATCAATTAAAAGAGTACATCCTCGCGTAGCTTAGGAAATTTCCCAACTTTCTCTAGGTATAAGGAAAGACTAATTCAGCCTCTAAAGTTGTTTAATCTACAGATTACCGAGATCTGTTCCAATCGCGTCACAGATTTTAATACGCTCGGTAAAACAGTCATAACTTTCAAACGGCTGGGAGGAATATAACGTTCTTTATATGCACGGAAATATAATAAAATTATCTACAACTTCTTAAAAGTCCATACAGTCAGATTCGAACTCTAAATTGGCTAAAACAGGAACCCTAGGTCGACTGCTCATGCTGTCCCAAAACAGAAACGTGGCAACGTCTAGATCTAACCCAAATTACTCCAATCCAGCACCACCAATTGATCTAAAAACTTGATAATCACCCTAATAACAGTACCTAGATCAACCTCAGGGAACCCCATGATCATACCTTTGCCCGACGAACGAAACTCCAAAAGATCTCCCCGCGGATCGCTCCTCGCTCCACGCTCCTCGCTCCTCGCTCCTCGCTCCAATGGATGGATCCACGAGGTTGCAGGGGTGGGGAGGCCACCCTAGGGAAGCAAGGGGGTGGAGGAGAGGTGGGGAGGTGGAGAGGTGGAGGGCAAGGGGGCGCACGGCTAGGGGGGGGAGAGGGGGCGCAAGAGGGGAGGTGAGGGAGCAATTGGGGGGAGGTGGGGCGCAAGGAGGGGGTGGGGGCACACATAAAGGGCAGGGGGAGCCCTCCCACCAGCCCACAACACGGACTCCGTGTCCGAGAAGGTTTCCTAAACCATCCCACCAAAGCCCACAACCCCTCTTTAAGGCCCAAAAACCCCCCGGAAAGGCCCAAAACCCCGGAAACGGCCCGGAAACGTTAATAACCTCCAATCCCTATGGTTTTAACCTTATTACCACATCTCATACCGTTTTTGACCAAATCATGCACATTAATTAATGTTACGACACTCCGTGGTGTCACATTCTTCCCCCCTTCAACAGGATTCGACCTCGAATCTAAACGCACCAACACGCAAACCCAGCCAAACAGGAGATAGCTAGGTTTTCACATCACATACCTGAGGCGAAAAGCTCGGGATACTTCTCGCGCATGCGAGACTCCAGCTCCCAAGTCGCTTCTCTCTCGGTCTGATGTGACCACAATACTTTAACAAACTTGAGCGTCCGATTCTTCATCACTCGCTCCGAAGTCCCCAGAATTGCCACAGGACGGGACTCGAAGGTGAGGTCCTGCTCAAGCACTAATGGTCCCAACGGAACCACCAACTCCGGATCATGCAAGTATTTCCTCAACATCGAGACATGGAACACATTATGCACACCTTGCATGGATTCCGGTAGCTCCAGACGATAGGCCAGCCTACCAATTCGGGCGATGATAGGAAAAGGCCCAACATACCTCGGACTGAGCTGTCCTTTGGTGCCAAAACGCACCACACCCTTGGTGGGAAATACTCGCAAGAGTACGCTATCACCCACCTCAAACTCCAAGTCTCGCCGCCTCACATCAGCATAGCTCTTACATGCGCTCTGTGGCTGCGAGAAGGTTCTCGCCGTACCTCCGCCACGCGATCAACGATCTGCTGAACCCAATTCGGTCCAAGAACTAATCTCTCGCCCTTGCATCCCAACAAAGTGGCGATCTGCACTTCCGGCCATATAGTACCTCATAAGGAGCAGCCGGATCTGGAATGATAGCTGTTATTGTAAGCAAACTCCGCAAGAGGCAAATGATCCTCCCAGCCTACCTTTCCAAGCCATCACACGTGCCCCGAGCATGTCTTCCAAAGTCTGGATGGTACGCTCAGACTGCCCATCCGTCTGAGGGTGAAAAGCGGTACTAAGGCGAAGCTGCGTACCCAAAGCACTCTGCAAACTCTACCAGAACTTGGAGACGAACTTCGCATCCCGATCAGAAATAATGGTCTTAGGTACACCATGCAATCTCACAATCTCCCGCACATAGATGGGAGCCAACTCGCTCGCAGAATTGGTCGTGCGGATAGGAATGAAATGCGCAGACTTGCTGAGACGGTCCACCACAACCCAAACAGCATCCTTCCCTCGTGGAGAACGAGGTAGACCAACCACGAAATCCATGGAGATGTCATGCCATGGCCACACAGGAATCTTCAATGGCTGCAACAGACCGGCGGGACGCTTATGCTCAGCTTTGATCTTCTGACAGATCCCACAAGATGCCACATACTTGGCAATATCCACTCTCATCCTTTTCCACCAGAAATTCTTCTTCAAGTCCCTGTACATCTTGGTCTCACCAGGATGGACCGTGTACGGGGTGCGATGAGCTTCTTTCAGAATGTCTTCTTTCACTTGAGATTTCTGAGGCACGCACAGACGGCCCTGAAACCTCAAAACTCCCGCATCATCAACGGTAAAGTCTCCAGACTTGCCATCCTCAAGGCGTTTCCTACTTTGCTAGAATAAGCAGTCATCTTCTTTGTGCCTCCACTTTGCACGCTGGAATCATTGACTCAAGAATCAATCGAAGTTTCAGCTTGCACGGTCCCCGCAAAGTAGTAGGAGACCCCCAAATGCTCAAAATCAGCAACAAGACAATCAACAATAGGGGCATTGTCTTGCATCGAGAGCGTCGGCCACCACATTTGCCTTCCCCGGATGATACTGGATAGTAAGGTCATAATCCTTTATCAATTCTAGCCACCTCCTCTGCCTCAAGTTCAAATCTTTCTGAGTAAAGATGTACTTGAGACTCTTGTGATCAGTCAAAATGTCACAAGACTCGCCGTCTGCATGTAATGCCTCCATATCTTCAATGCAAACACCACGGCGGCTAGCTCAAGATCATGCGTTGGATAGTTCTCGCTCATGCTTTTTCAAGCGCCTCGACGCATAAGCAATCACCTTGCCCTCTTGCATGAGCACACACCCCCCGCCCAACCGAGAAGCATCCGCATACACCGGGAAGCGCTTCCCCGGCTCGGGAAGGGTAAGAACAGAGCGATCACTACCTTCTCCTTCAAAGTGCGTAAACTGTGCTCACACTCGCAGTCCTTTGGAATTTCATCCCCTTCTCGAGTCACCGCGAAAGTGGCTTGGCAATGATAGAGAAATCCTGCACGAAACGCCGATAGTAGCCAGCCAACCCAAGGAAACTACGCACCTCTTTGACATTGGAAGGCCTCTTCCAATCCAAAACTGCTGAGACTTTGCTAGGATCTACAGATATGCCCTCTGGATTGATGATGTGGCCAAGAAAACCCACTTCGAAATCTAACTCGCACTTTTTCAGCTTAGCAAAGAACTGATTTTCCCTCAAGGTGCACAGCACAAGCCTCAGATGTCGCTCATGCTCCTCTTCTGATTTAGAGTAAACCAGAATGTCATCGATGAACACTACCACAAACTCATCAAGATACGTGTGTAGCATACTGTTCATCGCCTCCATAAAGACAGCAGGAGCATTAGTTAGTCCAAAAGACATAACTTTAAATTCATAATGCCCATACCTAGTGGAGAAAGCAGTCTTCTCAATGTCCTGCTCCCTCACACGGATCTGATTGTACCCCGACTGAAGATCAATCTTGGAGAACACCTTTGCTCCCTTCAGTTGGTCAAATAGATCCTCGATGCGAGGCAAAGGATAGTTGTTCTTAACTGTCACTTGATTAAGAGCACGATAATCAATGCACATACGCCAACTTCCATCCTTCTTCGAGACGAAGAGGACGGGTGCTCCCCATGGCGAAACGCTACGCAGAATAAAGCCCTTGGCCAACAGATCCTCCAACTGCTTCTTCAACTCGTCTTGAAAAGGACGAGCCAAGCGGTATGGAGAGATAGAAATAGGTCGAGTGCCAGGAACAAGATCAATACGAAACTCCACATTCCTCACAGGAGGTAGACCAGGCAACTCGTCAGGGAACACATCAACGAACTCATTCACTACAGGAATTTCCTCAATGGAAATCGAAGAAGATGGCTTTTCCGACAAAGCCATGAGGAAACCCAAATGCCTCAAACGGCGACTAAAACAGACTAGTCAAAGCAAAGGCGGAGCTGGAAGGTATACCACCCTCGAAGGTCAACTCTACTCGACGGGCTGCAAGGCAACCGTTTTCCAGAAACAACAGATCTTGGCATGGTACTGATGCAGCCAGTCCATGCCCAAAATGACATCAAAAGGAGCCAACTGGATCACCATAAGATTGGCAAAGAAAACCTCATCATCAATGGCAATGGTGCAACCCGGGCAAACCAAAGAGCTAGCAATCGAACCCCCAGGAGAACTGAGTAACACGGACTCAGAAATCCGCTGAACTCCCAACTTAGCTCTACTAGCAAACTCCGATGACACAAAAGAATAGGATGCTCCGGAATCAAACAGAACAAAGGCATCAACGGAATCCACGAGCAGAGTACCTGAAACCACCTCTGGATGCCCGGCTGACTCGGCGGTCGGCAAAGCGTACACTCCTGGTGGCGCCGACGATGAATGAGCCCGACTCCAGCCGATGCCCCATCAAGGCTGGGGCGGAGGATGCAATCGAGGAGGAAGCAGACGGCCGCGGGCACCAAGATACCGCTGGTGGCGCCACGCAAAGGGCGGCCGAGAAACAGAGCAGCCATCATGTGCACCGATCCTCTGGAAGACGCCTGGAGTGGGAGGAGAAGGCACCGTCTCCCACTTGATGATGCTATCGGGATTCATCCGGCCGACTCGCCCCATGTGGCCGGATTGCCACGATGGTTGCAACTCCCGGTCCAACCACACTCTGCAAAGACGGTGCTCACCACCGCACTTGAAACACTTCATGCCTGCCGGCATAGGACGAACAACCGCTCGTGAAGAAGACGCATCGGGCGGCCCCATCTTAGCCCACGAGGAAGAGCCCTGTCCCCTTGAACTTCTTGAAGGTGGGTCTGAGAAGTCCCACCTCCTCCACCAAAGGTCCTCTTCGGCCCCGCCTGGGCCGCAGGAACCCTGAACCGCCGGGTTTTGCTTATCCCGGAGAGCTCCAACTCGAGCTCCATGCCCTTTGCTGCTTCCACCACGGAGCGAAGTCACGAGGACGAGTCGCCCCATGACAACTATGAACTCCTGGTTGAGGCCCCTACGGAACCTCCTCGCCTTCTCTCGCTGCCGGCCGCCACGGCCAAGACGGCGCACCACGCTGTTGAACTCCACCTCATACTCGCCACCGACCTCTTTCTCTCGGGAAAGAGTCGCCGAGTATGCTCCATCCTCACAAGAAAAGACTCGGGTAGAACTTGGCTCGAAGCGAGCCACAAAGTCCTCCTGTGTGATCGACCAAGATCGGGGCTCTAGCAGCCGTAACCCCTTCCCACGGATATCGCCTTGGCCTTTCACCAAAGGCCACAAAGCGAGCCCTCCGGACCGAGGTCAACTCTAGGACCTCAAACTGCCTCTCCATGTACCGCAGCCAATCTGGATCGGATCGGGCGTGCCGCTCCGTCAAAAGTGTCAAGACAGAGGGACATCCACTCCGGAGACTCATCCTCGGCTCCAGCCAGCTGGGGCAACAATCGGGGCCATCAGGGGGAGGCACAACAGCGAGGGCTGCCCGCACCGCTGGCGCAGCTCCCGAATCTCCTCTGCAGAGCCTGAACTAAATCATCATTGGCGGCGGCACCCCGCCCGATCAGGTAGCCGGAAGCTCCTCCCGAGCCGGCCCACGAGCATTGAGCGAAACTCTACCCTCAAAGAACAGACTCCTCAACTCCTGGGAGCCTCGCCTGGCCTCCACGGCCACGGTGTCCACGGCCTCTACCCCTCGGCATGGCTGCCTGAGACAGAGACAACCATCCAAACACAAAAACATAAACACAACATCACACAACCAAGAACATAGATCAAACATCATCATAGACATATTCTTTATCACATAATCAAGCGCGATGCAATGATGAACCAAAACCCCATCCTACTGTGCAACCAAGTGTGTCAAATTTTAGATTAGTTATACCACTTTTTCAAGTTTTAATGTTGCTATCCTATAACAAAGTTTTAGTTAGAACATAAGCCATGTTTCTAAGTTATTCCACATCATATTTTAGTTGCAACTTAAGGTATGACACTAAAAATACATATTCCAAGGACCTACAGCCCGCTCTGATACCAACTGTAACACCCCGGCATTTAATATGCCTGAATGCTACCAAACATAAGCTAAACAACATCTAAATACCACATTTAACATAAAATTCCAGCAAAGGTGCATAGGCTAAAAACCGAGATTTCGGCAGCACCTCCTTTGTTTTAACATGGATTTAAGGAGCAACAACAGTATAGCATTATAAGGCAATATAAGAGACATCTAAAACAGCAATAAATAGAGTCTTAACGACAATATAAGACTAACATCAAGCACTTAAAGTCTCCAAGTGTCAAACGAACAATAAAACTCTCATAAACAAAACTAAGCCTTAAATCGATGATCATCACACGCAATTTATTATCAAACTAATAGAATGACTTGGGGAAACAATATGGCGAAGCTACGTGTGGGCATGTGACTATTCCCCTTTCCCGCATGCCGTTCTCATGGTACCTAAAACAATAAGAAAACACAAGCGTGAGTTCGAAACTCAGCAAGCATATTGCAATGGACAACAAGAACAACAATATGGCAATAGCATCTCCCTTCATGTAAATCATCTTATTCATAAACACTTAACATTGTCATCATCAATATGTATGCGATGTAATGCAATGCTCATGTCTCCTTGGAAACTCATACCGGTATGGTTGAGTACACACCCGTCGGTGTGCACCCACTCCCCCCTTCCATCCCGAAGATGGAGGGTGCCTACTCCTCGCTTCCACAACCCACGGTAGATGGAATCACGATGTAGGACTTACTCTATTGGCTCTCCGGATTAGTCATAACTTTCTCACCGACCTTCCCGGATTAGTTAATGACTTTCTCACCGCCCGGGCCATGTAACATGTCATGTATGCAAGCATGCCAACATCATATAAAACTCATGTATTAACACATGGCATCATAACATCTTAAACATGCTCATCATATAATAGCAATCATTAAAACATGGCAAGTGGACATATATCATGTAGACAATTCCATCTAATCTCAACATGCAACCCACAACTCGCTATCCATCACAACAAACTTGCCTCAACCACGTGCAACGGATTGGCGGGAAGTAGAGAGCACTCCCGGGGTCGCACCACCTGCACATAGGTATCACACACTCACAATCATAACCACAAAACAGTACGCAAACCCTCATCTACCCCGACATTGCCATCTACACGCAAAACCTAAAAACAGAGGTTCTGTCCCGGCGGGACAGCAGCCTTGCAAAAGGCATAACTTGGGCTCTGGGACTCCGAATCAATTAAACGAGTACATCCTCGCGTAGCTTAGGAAATTTCCCAACTTTCTCTAGGTATAAGAAAAGACTGATTCGGCCTCTAATGTTGTTTAATCTACAGATTACCGAGATCTGTTCCAATCGCGTCACAGATTTTAATGCGCTCGGTAAAACAGTCATAACTTTCAAACGGCTGGGAGGAATTTAACGTTCTTTATATGCACGGAAAGATAATAAAATTACCTACAACTTCTTAAAAGTCCGTACAGTCAGATTCGAATTCTAAATTGGCTAAAACAGGAATCCTAGGTCGACTGCTCATGCTGTCCCAAAACAGAAACGTGGCAACGTCTAGATCTAACCCAAATTACTCCAATCCAGCACCACCAATTGATCTAAAAACTTGATAATCACCCTAAGAACAGTACCTAGATCAACCCCAGGGAACCCCATGATCATACCTTTGCCCGACGAACGAAACTCCAAAAGATCTCCCCGCGGATCGTTCCTCGCTCCACCCTCCTCGCTCCTCGCTCCTCGCTCCAATGGATGGATCCACGAGGTTGCAGGGGTGGGGAGGCCACCCTAGGGAAGCAAGAGGGTGGAGGAGAGGTGGGGAGGTGGAGAGGTGGAGGGCAAGGGGGCGCACGGCTAGGGGGGGAGAGGGGGCGCAAGAGGGGAGGTGGGGGAGCAATTGGGGGGAGGTGGGGCGCAAGGAGGGGGTGGGGGCGCACATAAAGGGCAGGGGGAGCCCTCCCACTAGCCCACAACACGGACTCCGTGTCCGAGAAGGTTTCCTAAACCATCCCACCAAAGCCCACAACCCCTCTTTAAGGCCCAAAACCCCGGAAAGGCCCAAAACCCCGGAAACGGCCCGGAAACGTTAATAACCTTCAATCCCTATGGTTTTAACCTTATTACCATATCTCATACCGTTTTTGACCAAATCATGCACATTAATTAAGGTTACGACACTCCGTGGTGTCACAAGCGGTGTGGCCTGATCGCCACCTGTCCGCTGGGTGACCACCTTCCTGGTCGCCTGGCGGTGTGGCCTGATCGCCACCTGTCCGCTGGGCGACCACCTTCCTGGTCGCCCAGTGGTGTGGCCTGATCGCCACCTGTCCGCTGGGCGACCACCTTCCTGGTCGCCCAGTGGTGTGGCCTGATCGCCACTTGTCCACTGGCTACCACCAGGTGGCCCCGCCGCCTCGGCGGTGGGGCCCAGACGCGACCTATCCATCTCGGCGACTGCATTTACTGCGGGAGCGAGTACTGGTGTGGAATACGCCGACAAGAGCCCCTGGCCACCCCGAGCGCCTTCGACCTTCAACATTCCCTTTTCTTCTTCTCTCTCTTTTAAACGATCTTCGGGACCGCCGAGTCTCCGGGTGGGCCCTCAAACGCCCACGCGCTGTAGTCTTGAGGATCTTCCTGCCTCGAGTCGGCGCGCAGCCTATTCCCGCCAGAATCGACGACGCTCGCACAACCTTTGGGATCCCCCACCTTTAGGGGGTTTCAAAACTCCCTTTTTCGCGAACCGTCACGCCCCTTCGGTTTTCCCGCCAAGCTTTCCTTTGCAGCCTTATAAGAGGCTGACCGAGGGGGAGCGGTTCTTCCTCCTCCTAACTCCCCTCGCTCCACTTTGGATTCTTCCTGCTTCTCCTTCTTCTTTGCCGACGCGCCCCGACACTTTTCTGCGCCCGATGGCTCCTGTTCTCCCCTCGTCGGCCGTTGAGGAGGAGGTGGCCGCCAGGCTCTCCCAGAACATAACAGCGGGGCTCTCCGCATCCGCGCCGAAACGGTTGAGCCCCACTGCCGGCCCGGGGAAGTGGTTTTCTTCGGGTGGCAGCTTCTTACCGGCCTGCTGCCGCCGGTTTCCGATTTCTACCTTTCCGTTCTTAACTTCTACGCCATTCACCACATCCATCTTCCCCCCAACTCCGTCGTCCTCCTCTCCGCTTTCGCCCACTTATGCGAAATGTTCATAGGAGTGCTACCCAACCTCCTGCTCTTTCGCTTCTTCTACACCCTTCACGCCGCGGGCGGCAACTCGCCTGTTACCCGGAGCTGCCACCTGAGGCTTCGCGACGGGTCCATGTCGCGCTACATCCCACTGGACTGCCGATCCAGTTGGAGGAATTGGCGCGAAGATTGGGTGTACGTCGAGGATGACAGCGGCATTGAAGTGCTGGACTGCCGATCCAGTTGGAGGAACATGGCAAACTCTAGTTTTCAACCAATCTACCCAATCACAGCACCACCATTTGATCTAAAAGCATGAAATCAACCTCTAGAATAGTACCTTGACCATCCCCAAGGATCACCCACACCATACCTCTGCCCGATGAACGACGAACGACGAAATCCTTCCTCCCGGGTCCCCGATCGTCCTCCTCACACCGGAACCGCCGGATCTCCTTGTCGCGGGGCTTCCCGATGGATGGATCAGTGGGGTGGTGAGGTGGGTATCTCCCCTAGGGCAGCAAGGGGGGTGGAGAGGAGAGGGGAGGGGTGGTGGCGCAAGGGGAAGGGGAGGGGAGGGCGCACGGCAAGGGCAAGGGCAAGGGGGCGGGGGCTAGGTGGGAGGGAGGAGTAGGGGCGGCTAGGGCAAGGGGTGGGGCGCAATGAGGGCAGGGGGAGGTGCCCAGGGCTGAAATACCTGGCCCCCCTCTCCCTCATGGGCCCAATTCCCATCCCACTAAAGCCCACGACTCTTCCCCTTGGGCCAAAACTCCCCCGTAGAGGCCCAAACTCCCGAAACCGGTCCGAAAACGCGATTAAACCTCATACCATATAGTTTTTATCTCCGATTTCATATTTTATAATGTTTCGACCTTCCGTAGTATCACACCCTAGCTATATATAGGAGAAATAGGAGGCCAAAACCGTGCTAGGGGCGTCCAAAACACATACATGGCCGAGTAGGACTCCTATTCCTAGTTTGACTCGGATTTGGAAAGATGACTGAACTTGTTTTGCAGATTCCCGTTGACTCATAACGAATTTGGACATGAGGCTGGATCCATTGGAAAGAGGACGACGAAACCTTTCAAACCAGTACTCATAGACCCCAAACACCCTTGTGGATCAAAAGTTATGGTCATTTTAAGTTGGTGCTATCCAAGAGGCCGAATCCGAGTTGAACTTGTGCACCGGAAGAATTGGCTTCATGCTTGATGTTTGGGAGTCCTTCTCCTTGGTTCCTAAGGACAATAAAATCATCACAAGGATTAAATAGCATTCCATTCATTAAATTATTTGTATGCAACCCGAGGAACGCATTCACCTGGCAATTGAATTAACGTGCGCGAGCTCGAGTAATTGGTCCCTGTATTACATTGTTGGTTTCAATTGGGTTTGTAGGCATGGCTGTATCCATGGTAGTGATGTCCTTATCATCCTCCCCTTCTTGCATTTCAGTTGTTCTCGACTCAAGTTCATCATCTTCTCCTAAGTATGTCTTTAGATTTGATAATTGAGTTGACGGGCTCGAGCTCGAGTCAATGGTCCTTGAACCGACGAAGATGTAGAAGGATGGCCAAGGTGGGGGCCAAGCCATGCAGATGGAGTAGAGGATGCCACAAAGTGTTACCAACTTAATGGTCCTGACCAAGATGGGGGTTGATGAAGCCATGCAGTTGATACAATTGCGGTAACACTTGGTGATGACCATATGTATGCATTGTTAGTTTTGTCCATGATGAGCATGGTCTCATCATCCTCCCTTTCTTGAAGTGGAGTCATCCTCGACTCCATCATTGTAACACCCCTTAAAACTAAACTATAGAACAAGAAAATTTCGACAGCATCTCCCCTAAAAACAGGACATTACGGAAGCATTTCATGATAAGCAATTCAAACAGGAATATAAGCAATTCAACAATACTAGCAACAACAAGTCTAAACCAACCATAAGCAAGAATAAGTTTAGTCATAACAACAAATAGTCTAAGTGTAAATAAAATTCAGCAAGCTAATGTATTAAATAAACACTAGTTCATGGGAGTTGTGAAGACATTCGAAGGTTTATTGTGTTGCTAGCCCACCCCTCATGCTTATGTCTCTTGCACGCTACCTGAAAACAACAAAACACAAGCAGTGAGATTGGGTAATCTCAGCAAGCGGAACAATTAACACATAATCACATCCATCAAGAACTTAGCACACCACATGCTTTACATTCAACACCACAACATCGATTACCACAACCTCAGTAAAATGCTCATGCTTGTGCATATGCTTATGCCATGATCCTCTTCACTGCGTTCTTTCTCAGAACACACAAAGGTTGTTGTGACGGATCGCAAGACGCCAAGGCGTCGACAAACTTCCAATGCATGATTATGCAATTAATGCTTCATGCATGAATTCATTCATAATTTTCCACATTGAGTCCACATATTTGCATGCCATCATATAACATGGATAGAAAACAAATAACATTGAGATGAACTATTTAGACAATTCAACCAATAGGCAACATCATTCTTCTCTTTACTCATGGTTCAAAGCCAAAGCACATCATCACATTGTTAATCTAATTATTGCAATCTTCCTAGCAAATGATCAAACCATGTATGATTAATGTCATCGGGAAATATAACGAAGGCAATGCAAACAACGATGTATAGCTCAACCATAACACTACTTCCACTTGCCTTTACCGACGTAGACGACGGATCTAGTTGCGTCCAGAAGGGGCACCACCTGTACAAGCATATTTTCAGTATGCAATAACACCACAATTGATCACACAACTCAAACACGCAATTCCTACAACCCGTTCCCCTTTTCCAACACCGAAACCCCGATCTGTCCGGATCGAACAGCAGCAACCCCCATTCTCTTTTTCGTATCTTTTTTTCTACAGAACATAAAAATATGAAAAAATTACAGGAGCTAGATATTGACGATATCTACAACTTTCCAGAAGATCATAAATTCTAATTCCTCTGTTAAATATGCTTAAACAGTCGTCCAACACAGTGGATGAAATCTGTTCCCAGATTCTGTTCGTCGGTTTGCAACAGAGATAACTCTCCGAAAACTTCCCCAAAAATTCTGAAAAAATTACACAAGCTAGGTCTAGACGTTATCTACAACTTTCTAGTTATAGGTTTTGGCAGGAAAAATCATCTATGCCACATAAAACGCAAAACAATCCGCGCTGCACAATCCCCCCTTCCAGAAACAGCACCACGTGAACATCTACCCTTCTCCCCCAACAAGATCCATCCAAAACCCTCACCACCAGATCTAATACACTCCTAATCCCTAGGTAAAAACAGAGGTAAAAGTTTGGGAATTTTACCTAGTGTTCTCCCTTGCGAACCCACGAAGAACACGCGATGAACCCCGAATCAGCGATCTGCTCGTCCTCCACGCCTCCACGGAGTCGCTCCTCGCCTTCTCCTTCGCGATTCGCGGCGGATCTTGAGCCACCACGTAGGGGAAGGAAGGGGAGGGAGAGGTGGCTGCTAGGGGAGGGAGAGGGAGAGGGAGGAGGCGCCTAGGGTTAGGGGGAAAAGGGGTGGCGCCCCCCTTGGCTAGTGGGCCGGCCCACTTAGGGGAATGGGGAGGGAGAGGTGGGGAGGGAAATCCCGGCCTCGGCCCAGGTTGTCCTCGGCCCACTGATTCTAGCCCGACGCTCAAAAAAAAAAAAAAAAATTTAAAACGTCGCATGAACTTTAGTTAATCAATTCCCGACCAAACTTCTCTCTTTTCGAAACAACCACGACGGAAAAGAACTAGGATCGCTCTCAGACCTAGGGCATCACATTCTCCCCTCCTTAAAAGGATTCGTCCCCGAATCTACTCCTTTTAGCTACGGCGCTAAAAGAAAAAAAGGCAAAAAAAAAAGTAAACAACATTTTACCTTCAGTATTCTCAAAAAGCGCAGGATACTTCTTCCGTATCTGGTCCTCCAGTTCCCAAGTTGCCTCCCGCTCGGACTGATTTGTCCACAGAACTTTCACATACCTGATGGTTCTCCTCCTCATGACCCGCTCCGAGGAGTCTAGTATAATGAAGTGGACGACACTCCAACGCCAGGTCTTGCTCAATCAGAATCGGCTCCAGTGTCAATCTTGTGCTCGGGTCATGAAGATACTTCCGCAACATAGAGACATGGAAGACATCATGTACTCCTCTCAAAGAGTCCTAAGCAACTCCAGACGGTAGGCCAAACTGCCCACCCGTGCCACCACCGAACGGACCAATGTACCTCGGGCTAAGCTTGCCGGTGGTACCAAAGCAGACGACACCCTTTGTTGGAGATACCTTGAGAAGGACTTGATCACCCACTGAAAATTCCAAATCCCGCCTCCGCATTATCGGCATAACTCTTCTCGACGGTTTCTAGGCGGCCAGTGAGATTCTCGCCAGATCTCCGTGACTTTCTCAAAGGTCCCCGAACCCAATCCGGACCGCAAAGAATTTCCACCAATCGCATCCCGCAAAGTGGGGAGACACACTTTCGCCCATAAAGCGCCTCGAATGGGGCCATTCGAATGCTAGCCTGGTAATCTGTTATTATAAGCAAACTCTACCAAGGCCAAGTGATCCTCCCAACTTCCTTTCCAAGAAAGAACACACGCCGAAGCATGTCCTCTAGAGTCTGGATGGTCCGCTCAGGTGGCCATCTGTCTGGGGATGAAAAGATGTCCGAGAGAGAGTTTTGTTCCCAGAGCACTATGCAAACTCTGCCAAAACAGGGACACAAATCTAGTGTCACGATCGGAGACAATCGATTTAGGCACGCCATGGAGCCTAAGCACTTCCTTCATGTATAAGGGAACTAGATCAGTGCCGAATTGGTCGTCTTCATTGGAATGAAATGTGCGGACTTAGTGAGTCTATCCACCACCACCCAAATGGCATCTCTACCTCAAGGCGAGCGAGGTAACCCAATCACAAAGTCCATAGTGATGTGCTCCCACTTCCATTCCGAATTTCCAATGGTCGTAACAGACGGCAGGCCTCTTATGCTCGGGCTTTTACTGTTGGCACACTCCACAAGAAGCCACATACTTGGCGATATCCACCTTCATCGTCTTCCACCGTAAACTCGCTTCAGATCCCGATACATCTTGGTCTCGCCAGGGTGAACGGAATACGGAGTCCTATGGGCTTCCTTAGAATGTCCATCTTCACATCCGATTTCCGAGGCACACAAAGACGGCCTCTAAACCGGATGGAACCATGCTCATCTATGCTGAAATCCCGATGTTTCCTCTCAAATCCTCCGCCGAACCTCCTCAAGCAAACGATCCCGCAGTGAGCCTCATACAACCGCCGGGTATGCAAGATCGAATGATCATCCGAGTCTCCTCTTGCGCAACCTCAAAGAAACAGTAAGTGACCTGTCCTCTTTCCAACTCCGCAACCAAGGGCATAGCGGTCTTGGGGACACCCGTTCTACTCAAGGCATCCGCCACGACATTAGCCTTGCCGGGATGATACTGGATCGACACATCAAAGTCCTTTATCAATTCCAACCATCTACGCTGTCGCAGGTTCAGTTCTCGCTGGGTGAATATATATTTGAGGCTCGTATGATCAATGAAAATATCACAAGATTCCCCATAAAGATAGTGCCTCCACAATTTCAAGGCAAAAACCACAGCGGCTAACTCGAGATCATGGGTGGGATAATTCTGTTCATGAGTCTTCAGCTGTCTTGAAGCATAAGCAATGACACAGCCTTCTTGCATGAGCACACAACCCAAACCAATCCTGGAGGCATCTGCATACACTGTATATCGCTTGCCGATCCACAGTAAAGATAGAATAGGTGCATTGACCAGTTTGTTCTTTAGCTGCCTGGAAACTAGTCTCACACTCCTCTGTCGGATGAAAGGAACCCTTTCTGAGTGAGCCTTGTCATCGGCTTAGCTATGATAGAGAAATTATGCACGGCGCGGTAATAACCTCGCCAACCCAAGAAAACTCCTGATTTCCGTCACACTAGACGGTCTTCGCCATCCAACCACAAAGAAAGAACATTCTTTGGGTCAACTATGATACCACTTTGGTTGATGACATGCCCAAGGAAACTCACCTCCGACAACCAGAAGGCGCACTTCTTGAGTTTGGCATAGAATTGATTTCTACGAAGAGCCTCCAAAACTAGACCGAGATGCACGGCGTGCTCCTCCTCGGACTTCGAGTAGACAAGAATGTCGTCAATGAAGACGACAATAAAGACATCAAGATATTCATGGAGCATCTTGTTCATGGCTTCCATAAAGACGGCAGGAGCATTCGTTAGTCCAAAAGACATGACTACAAACTCAAAATGCCTATACCTCGTGTTGAAAGCCGTCTTTTCAATATCCTCCTCCTTAATCCAAGAATCGATGATACCCAGATTGCAAATCGATCTTGGAGAATACTTTGGCACCCCTCAATTGATCAAAAAGGTCATCAATGCGAGGCAATGGATACTTGTTCTTAATGGTAACTTGATTAAGCGCCCGGTAGTCCACACATAGCCGCTTGGTGCCATCTTTCTTCCCCACAAACAAGACCGGAGCCGCCCAAGGGGATGAGCTCACTCTAATAAACCCCTTAGCTAGGAGTTCGTCCAATTGCCTCTTCAACTCAACTTGCTCTATCGGAGCCATCCTGACGGGTTTTATAAATCGGCCTCGCATCAGGAACAAGATCAATGCGGAAGATAGTCTCCCGCCCGAGGCAATCCGGAAGCTCACCGGGAAACACATCTGGAATCGGCAAACTACAGCAATGCCCTCCAAACTCTTCTCCTCCTCTCGAGCCTCAACCATGGACTGCAGGACCCTGATTTCAACATCCGGGAGTTTGGGAACAGCTTACACAAAAAGGAGAGGGAGTACCGCATAGCACTCCCCTGGAAAGTTATTTCTTGCCCAGACGGAGCATGCAAGGTGACTGTCCTCCAAACGCAGTCAATCACCGCCTGGTGCTGGGATAGCCAGTCCATGCCAAGGATAACATCAAATGGCTCCAAGGAAATCACCACCAGATTCGCCATGAACTCCTCATCAGCTAACAGAAAGTGACAGCCCTGACAGACTCTCGAACTAGAAATCAAGCCTTGCGGTGCACTAACCACCACGGCATCACCCAAACTCTGCACAGACAGACCAGCCCGAACAACAAAATCCATAGAGACAAACGAGTAGCTAGCGCCGGAGTCGAACAACACACTGGCAACCACAGAATTAACAGAAATAGTACCTGTGTGATGCCTTAGAGCGTCAGAGCGATTCTAGGGTTCCTTTTCCTGGTTTTGTTTCGGGAGAGGAATGAAGGATTTGTCGGGGGATGAAATAATTGAAGTTTATCCGGCGTATTAATATTAAATTTGGAGTTGTCGGGCTAGAAACAGTGGGCCGAGGAAAACCTGGGCCTGGGCTGCGAATCCCCTCCCCACCTCTCTCTCTTTTCCCCTAGTGGGCCTACCACCATATAAAAGGGGTGTCACCCCCCCAAAAGCCCTAGGGCGCCCCCCTTCCTCCCCTAGCAGCCACACCACCCCTCCTCTTCCTCCCCTTGCGTGGTGGCTCAAGATCCACCGCGAAACGCGAAGGAGCAAGCGAGAAGAGGATCCGTGTAGGCATGGAGGACGAGCAGATTTCTGTTTCGGGAATCGTCGCGCGTTTTTCGTGGGTTCTCAAGGGAGAACTCAAGGTAAAATTCCCAATCTTTTACCCCTGTTCTACCTAGGGATTAGGAGTGTATTAGATCTGGTAGTGAGTGATTTAGATGGATCTTGATGGGGGAGAAGGGTAGATGTTCACATGGTGCTGTTTTTGGAAGGGGAGATTGTGCAGCGCGGATTGTTTCGCGTTTTACGTGGCATAGACGATTTTTCCTGCAAAAACCTATAACTAGAAAGTTGTAGATAACGTCGAGATATAGCTTCTGTAATTGTTTCAGAATTTGTGGGGCGTGGGTCTGAGAGTTATCGCTGTTGCAAGATGACGGACAGAATCTGGAAACAGATTTTGTCCACTGTGTTGGACGTTTGTTTAGGCATATTTAACAGTGGAATTGAAATTTGTGATCTTCATGAGAGTTGTAGATCTCGTCAATATCTAGCTACTGTAATTTTTTTGTATTTTTATTATCTGTATAAAAAAAGATACGAAATTGTGAAGAGAGGGTGATGCTGTTTGACCCGGACAGATTGGGGTTTTTGGCGCTTAAGAAGGGAACGGGGATTAGGAAGCGTGTGTTCGAGTTGTGTGATCATTTGTGATGTCGCTATGTACTGAAATAATACTTGTACAGGTGGTGCCCCTTCTGGACGCAACTAGGTTCGTCATCCACGTTGGTAAAAGCAAGTGGAAGTAGCGGTCTTGCTAAACTATAACTCGCTATTTGTTTCGTCTTCAATATAAACCTTAATTGCAGCACACCTACATGGTTTAACTACTTGTTTATGAGATTACAATATCCTATCCTGCATTGTGATGTGGTTGTTTGGCTTTTGAATCATGAGTAAGAATGAAGAAAGATGTTGTTTGCAAGATGAATTGTGGAGATATTCTATCTCAATGATGTTCGCATTCTATCCATGTTATTTGATGGTATGCAAGCATGTGAATTCAGAGTGGGAAGTTATGAATGTATTTATGCATGAAGCATTAACTGCATAATCATGCATTGGAAGTTTGTCGACGCCTAGGCGCGATCAGACGGTACAACACCATGTGTTCCTGAGAAATGGCACGGTGAGGAGGATCATGGCATAAGCATGTGCACAATCATATGCATTTTACTGAGGTTGTGTGGACTAAAATGTGGTATTGGACATGAGGAATTTGGTATGCTAGTTTTACTGTGGCTGTGTTATTCGTTAGAAGTTGTTCCGCTTGCTGAGATTACCCAATCTCACCCCTTGTTATTTTGTTGTTTTCAGGTAGTTCTCGCGAGTCGTAAGCTTGAATGGTGGGCTTAGTAGCACAATCAACCCTCCGGGGTCATCACGAATCACATGGACTAGTGCATTTAATAATTCATTAGCTTGCTGAAATTTTATTAATCATAGACCTGTTGATGTCCTCTTTGGAGCTGTTTTACGTTTATGTTTGTTTTCTGGTTGATTTAGACTTGTTATCTCTAGTATTGATGCTTTTATGTTATTCCTGTTTATAATGGTTATTATGAATCTTGTTGTCGCCTGCTTTGTCCTAATTTTAGGAGAGATGCTGTCGAAATTTTCTTGTACGACAGTTTAGATTTGTAGGGTGTTACAGCTTGGTATCGAGCTGGTCAGAGGTCCTTGGAATGTCTATTTTTAGTGTCATACTATAGGATACAACTAAAATGTGATGTGGAATAACTTAGAAACATGGCCTAGGTTTTAACTAAAATTTTGTCATAGGATAGCAACATTAAAACTTGTGTAAGTGGAATCACTAATTTAAAATTTGACACACATGGATGCACAGTAGGAAAGGGTATGGGTATCGTTGCCTTATGCTTAAAGGTTGAATTTAAGCTTTGTTGTTGAATGCTACTTTTGATGATGTATAATGCTATATTTATGATAGATTTGATTGAGTTGCTTCATTTGTGATAAAGTGTGGTTATGGTGCCGAAGGGTTTCGGTCACCTTTTGTTTGTAGTGAGGCTGTGGTTTGACGGTGTGGCCGGGTAGAGTCACCACCGAAGAACTATTATACCTCTGTAGGGAAAGAGTACTTATCCGTGTCTGTCGTAGATCGGGTAGTGACTGGAGTCAAATAGAAGAGGTTGGTGATGGATTCCTTCGGATGTTCTTTACCGTCTTGTGGTCGGTTTTGGTTGGTTTTCTGGGTATGTGGTTGGTTCGAAACCGAGGAAAATGCTTAGTTTTGAGCACTCGCTGATTTGTCCTTTTGGCGGTTTGTGGTTTTGTCTCCTTTGAGTGAAGACACAGAAGAAGAGTTCTACGTTGCGCGTCTTTTGGTCACAATTTTGCTTTGGCACCTGATTTATTGTGATGGACTGTCGTTGGGAGGAAATTTCTGTGGTTGTTGTTTCCCCGATTTTTTTTTAAAAAAAAGAAGGGGGTTGGAGTTTCTCCTGTTGCAGATCAAGCTGGATGGAGCTAAGTTTGAATCTTTATCGAAAAAATTTAGTTGGACATTTGGTCTTCCCTTTTGCATCCGTCTTCCTTTGTGGAAAGTGTAGGTTTTGGATTTCTTGAAGAGTTTTGGCTACTATGATTGGACATTTGAGGGTCGAGCTCTCTTGCATTTATGTTTGGATTTTGCTTTTCTTCCTTGCACGAAAAGAAGAATTTTTATCTGTTTGTTCTTGATCTAGAACTGTGTTTGTTTTTAATGTTTTGATTGCTCTCCTGTTTGTCAAGGGTAGGTGACCCATGACGGTGTTTAGAAATTTTATGTCTGTGTTACGTAGTATGTAACAATGTGGTTTATGGAATGATGTACTTCTAAGTTAATTTGTGAGTTGAATCAATTAAAATGTAATTGTTATCTTTAGCTTGAGATTAAATAAACTTCTAGTATTGTAGATTGCTCTATAGCGATAATGATTGAATGTGTTAATGTGCATGCTTAGAATTTATTGCATTATTTTAATGTGCCCTTGACCATGGACAATGTTTAAAGCTTTAAATCTTGATGCGTAGTTAGAACATTACGATGATGTAAACTACTGTGAAGGTAATAGAAAATTAGTGGGTTATTTAGAGACATTTTAATATAAGGTCGGTAGAACAATTTAATTGTAATGGTGGACTACCGATATTGTTAAAGAAACCATGCTGGTTGTTTAAAGATGTTCTAATTTAATCGTGTTGGCTAGTGACTTTAACTAGGAAATTGAGTAGAGTTGATATTTATGATGTTGCAAACTATTAGTAGATTCGAAGTATGCGATTCACGTTCCAATAATGCTAGTATCGATATCAATTGGGAAGACATAAGTTTTTGCCATTGCCGTAAGAGCTTTGTGATGATTTCACCTATTCAGTTCACTTTAAAAAAAAGGCTGGAGTATGTCTTGGAGTGGCAATTTTGCTATAACCCGTGTATAGGGTAGCTAAAAAAAATTAAAAAAAAATTTAAATTAGTTTTAGCGTTGTTGTTATAAGAGCTTTGGATGGCTTAAATTATTCAATCTATTTTACATAGTTGGAGTATGTTGTGTAGTGACAGTTTGTCATAGCCTATGGATAGGGTAACTAAAAGCAATGTTGTTGTTTTACAATTATGCCAATTATTGATATTGATGACTTAGTAGTGGTGGTAACTGATTAGATTAATTGTTGAAAACCTTTGTTAAAATGGTGGAAATTGTAACATGTTGTGATGGAGTGAACCAGGGATAGTTAGCATGACGCGTGATTTTGTCCTTAATAAATGTATGTTTTAAACTTCTATTTATGATTGGTGCCTTGTTGAGATAATATTTACTTGTTGAGTCATCTTTTAGGTGAATAAATTTCCATTGTCGAGATGTTGACGCGTATGTGGTATGGAATTTATAGGTTCATCATGCTGAAAGACTTGTTGAAGCAATCGCCTTTCAAATTTAGAATATGATGATATAGGTTAGGCTGCTCCGTGGGGATCTTGATGAGGTAGTGTTGGTTGGATGTGTTTTTTATAAGCACTATGAACTTTATTTATAATTGTGGAAAAGGTAATAAGAGTAAGAATTTGTTGTGTAGTTGTTGTTAAATCCTGATGGGCCTTCTCAATGAGTAAATAGGGAATATTGAAATCTAAATGGTAAGGGTAGTGGAATGCTATAGATGGCGGGAGTTATGCTTTGAACTTATGTTTAAAAATTCATATGGATTGGTTTGTTTGTTTGATATTTGGGTTGAATACTTTCGGTCAAAGTATTCTTTGTGTCGTGTTTGAGTTTCCCTAAACTTAGAATGATTACGCCAAATGTGGGTTAAGTTTGAGGCTTAAAACAAGGATAAAAGAATGATTAACCTTGAAGTAATTTGTGGAGATTTTGGAATGTTATTCTATTAAATATCGTCATTCATTCATCTTTGATAAGAAAACTAGCTTAAGTTATGAATGCGACATTTATGCTCAAGGATGTATGCTTTGACTGTGTCCGTAGTTTTCAAGGTCGAGTTATCGGTTGCATTGTTGATCAAAAGAAGTAGCTAATCCAATGTAAGATTTGGAACTTCATGATCTGGAAATATTTGTATTTCTATTTTGGGCTAGAGTTGTGTTATGGTGTGAGGTGTTTGACAGTTTTTGTTTAAGAGACGATTCTTTTGGTTGTGACATGAATGATATTCGTGGTTGAAACAATTTTTTCTGTTGGGAAGTGAGTTTGGTTCCATTTTAAGGAAAAAGAGATGGTGGTTGTGTGGAAGCATTTAATTCCTTGATCGGTTTCTTTTTTCTGAATGGCTCGGCCTTGGATAAAAGTGAGATGATTTGTTTTGGTAAAAGTGAAATGCATTTGCAGAAGACTTTCGCGGTGTTTCTCTTTTGAATAGAGCTTCTCCCCGAAGAAAATTTTTTTGGTGGTTTTGGTTCTATGGAGTTCCTCTTCCAAGTTGAGTTCCCGTGTATGTGAATTTCAGCCCTTTGGTTTAAAGGTGGTGATTGTCGTTCGTTGTGTTAGTGAGAATTAAGATTTCTTTTACGTTCAAGCTTGGGGGTAAGAAAATGAATGTTTATGTTATGGTTGAGTTTATTCAAGGATTGTACTCCTTGCCCTGGTCCTTGGGTGGAAGAATGTGAAGGCGAAACCTTCTTACAAGGGAAAACTAGTGTGGGTCGCTGATCGTAAGTAGTTTAAAAGTGAAGAGTAAAGGAAGGTTGTGTATGACTCAATTCAAACTTTTTTTGGAGAATTGTTTTCATTGATGTGTTCCTCGGTGGGGTTGCTTAATTTAGTAGTGGACAACTTGGAAGTTGTAGGTAATTACATTAATTTTTTGGAACTTTTATCGCTGGGTTCGAGCGAGTTTGTGTCAACCGTAGTGATTGTGTTCGGTTGTTATTGTTTCTGCGGATTTACGGACCCTGGTTGTAAAGTAGGCTATCTCTGTCGTTGGTAAGGGTGGATATTGGTTCTTTTTGTAAAAGATCAATCACTTGTAGGAGATAGGAGTTTGTGTTTGGGTTGATTTAGAGACTTACCTAGGGCGTTGTGTCTCACATGGTTCGCATCGTCCAGAATGCGACGAACTGTGGTAGAGGAGTTGAGATTGGAATGCGGAGTTTCGCGATCGGGTTGAAGAGAGAAGTGGGAGTTGAGATTCCAGATCGATACCAGATTCACCTAATAGGTGTCCTTTATTTAATAGGGGATAGTTCGTGTTAGTGTCCAATGAAAGATTTGTGGACCAATTAGTCTGAGCGGGATGCAACTTGGGAACTTGAGGACCAGATGCGGAAGAAGTATCCTACACTCTTTGAGGATGCTGAAGGTAAAGTGTTGATTACCATTTTGCCTTCCTTTTTTTTAAGGTTCCGTAGCAAAGAGGAGTAGATTCGGGGACGAATCCTTTTAAGGAGGGGACAATGTGATGCCTTAGAGCGTCAGAGCGATTCTAGGGTTCCTTTTACGGTTTTGTTTGGAGAGGAATGAAGGATTTGTCGGGGATGAAATAATTGAAGTTTATCCGTATTAATATTAAATTTGGAGTTGTCGGGCTAGAAACAGTGGGCCGAGGAAAACCTGGGCCTGGGCTGCGAATCCCCTCCCCACCTCTCTCTCTTTTCCCCTAGTGGGCCGGCCCACCATATAAAAGGGGTGTCACCCCCCCCAAAAGCCCTAGGGCGCCCCCCTTCCTCCCCTAGCAGCCACACCACCCCTCCTCTTCCTCCCCTTGCGTGGTGGCTCAAGATCCACCGCGAAACGCGAAGGAGCAAGCGAGAAGAGGATCCGTGTAGGCATGGAGGACGAGCAGATTTCCGTTTCGGGAATCGTCGCTGCTGTGGGTTCTCAAGGGAGAACTCAAGGTAAAATTCCCAATCTTTTACCCCTGTTCTACCTAGGGATTAGGAGTGTATTAGATCTGGTAGTGAGTGATTTAGATGGATCTTGATGGGGGAGAAGGGTAGATGTTCACGTGGTGCTGTTTTTGGAAGGGGAGATTGTGCAGCGCGGATTGTTTCGCGTTTTACGTGGCATAGACAATTTTTCCTGCAAAAACCTATAACTAGAAAGTTGTAGATAACGTCGAGATATAGCTTCTGTAATTGTTTCAGAATTTTTGGGGCATGGGTCTGAGAGTTATCGCTGTTGCAAGATGACGGACAGAATCTGGAAACAGATTTTGTCCACTGTGTTGGACGTTTGTTTAGGCATATTTAACAGTGGAATTGAAATTTGTGATCTTCATGAGAGTTGTAGATCTCGTCAATATCTAGCTACTGTAATTTTTTTGTATTTTTATTATCTGTATAAAAAAAGATACGAAATTGTGAAGAGAGGGTGATGCTGTTTGACCCGGACAGATTGGGGTTTTTGGCGCTTAAGAAGGAACGGGATTAGGAAGCGTGTGTTCGAGTTGTGTGATCATTTGTGATGTCGCTATGTACTGAAATAATACTTGTACAGGTGGTGCCCCTTCTGGACGCAACTAGGTTCGTCATCCACGTTGGTAAAAGCAAGTGGAAGTAGCGGTCTTGCTAAACTATAACTCGCTATTTGTTTCGTCTTCAATATAAACCTTAATTGCAGCACACCTACATGGTTTAACTACTTGTTTATGAGATTACAATATCCTATCCTGCATTGTGATGTGGTTGTTTGGCTTTTGAATCATGAGTAAGAATGAAGAAAGATGTTGTTTGCAAGATGAATTGTGGAGATATTCTATCTCAATGATGTTCGCATTCTATCCATGTTATTTGATGGTATGCAAGCATGTGAATTCAGAGTGGGAAGTTATGAATGTATTTATGCATGAAGCATTAACTGCATAATCATGCATTGAAGTTTGTCGACGCCAGCGCGCGATCAGTGCAGTACAACACCGTGTGTTCCTGAGAAAGGGCACGGTGAGGAGGATCATGGCATAAGCATGTGCACAATCATATGCATTTTACTGAGGTTGTGTGGACTATAATGTGGTATTGGACATGAGGAATTTGGTATGCTAGTTTTACTGTGGTTGTGTTATTCGTTAGAAGTTGTTCCGCTTGCTGAGATTACCCAATCTCACCCCTTGTTATTTTGTTGTTTTCAGGTAGTTCTCGCGAGTCGTAAGCTTGAAGGGTGGGCTTAGTAGCACAATCAACCCTCCGGGGTCATCACGAATCACATGGACTAGTGCATTTAATAATTCATTAGCTTGCTGAAATTTTATTAATCATAGACCTGTTGATGTCCTCTTTGGAGCTGTTTTACGTTTATGTTTGTTTTCTGGTTGATTTAGACTTGTTATCTCTAGTATTGATGCTTTTATGTTATTCCTGTTTATAATGGTTATTATGAATCTTGTTGTCGCTTCCGTTTTGTCCTAATTTTAGGAGAGATGCTGTCGAAATTTTCTTGTACGACAGTTTAGATTTGTAGGGTGTTACAACCTGTCACCACATTGCCACGATCCGCATCCCCCAAAGAGGGCAAAGCGTGGACTCCCGAGGTAGACTGAGATGGTGCAGCCCTCGCATCTGGATATGTCAGCGCAGGGACCCACGGCGAAGTCCCGGAGGAAGGTGGCGGTGGAAGCTGGGGCATCCAGTAAGTCCCTGAGAGTGGCGCCGGGTAGAATGAGGGAGTCGGAGTAGGTGCCGGGAGGTGCTGCAGAGTAGGAGCTGATGGCAACATATGCATCACGCCTGCCGCCGCCCACCTCGGGAGAGGATGTCACCGGCTCCCAACGCAGCTTGCCGTTGGGGTTCTTACGGCACACCACATCCTTGTGATCCTCCCGACCACAGATGGTGCACCTTCCTTCCACGAGCACTCGCGGCGATGGGAATCGCCACAACGGAAACATACCATCCCCATGCCAGGAGTGACTATGGCACGCAGATCGGGGCGCACCTCCCCACGAGGTGTCTTCGCCGAGTAGGACGGCCACCATAGGGCTGGTGATGAAAATTCTTCCCCTTCTTATTCCAAGTACGGAGGATTGGCCCTTCTTCTCTGGACGGCCCTTAACCTCGCTCTCCCGTGGCAGGTTTGCGATGCTCTTCGGTGTAGTTCAGCCGCAGCTCTACACCCAGAGCTTGCTCCACCATTGTCCGAAAATCGACAATGGGGAAAGCGCCAAAGATATGGCGAATGGCAGACGGAGTCCTGCCGGAACCGCCTTGCCTTCTCCACCTCGCCACGTGCCACATGGGGCACAAACGCACGATCCGGTTGAAGCCAACCTCGTACTCCGCCACGATCTTCTTGTCTTGGGCATACTGTCCCAAGTCAATTTGCATCTTGTCGAGGAAGGTGGCGGGGTAGAACCTCCTCTCAAATTGCCGGACAAACTCCTCCCAAGAGGAGTCACCGGCGCGCCCCTCGAGGTCGGCGCACCCCTCCACCAGATCTGGGCTTCCTTCAAGAGCTGCGCCACGGCGGACACGCCCTGCGCCGCCACCTCAAAAGCGCCCAGCTGCATCTCCACATACGACAACCAATCCGGCTGCCTGGATCGGATTGCCCACCCCATCAAAGCTATCCACCGCAGCCCAACCCACTCCTCGGCTTGATGCCACCGCTGTCGCGCTGCGGCCGGCACAGGCGCTTCAGCCAGCGCCACGGCGGGGCGGCTCAGGCGCCTCCTCAAGACCGCAACTCCTCTGCATCGCCCTCATGGCGGCCACTATCTCGCCGAAACCCCGCCTCACTGGTAGGTTCAATGCCTCCGACGGCTCGGGAGCGAGGCCCCGAACGTTTACCGCAGACGCTGCGTCTTTGGTGGCATACTGCACCCAACAAGCCGCAAGCAAACAATCACAACAACAACAAAAGCATAACAAAATCACCCACAATCAAACAATAAATATAGTCGAACATACGCATGCCATGCAATGCAGCCCATCCCATCCTAATAGTGCAAGTGTGTCAATTTTAAAATTGATTAACAATCCTATTCAGTATTAAAAGTTTATTATCCTATGGCAATTTTAAGAGTTATACCTAAGCAATGTTACTAATTTCACACAGCAAAGTTTTAGTTCATGTTAGAATATCTCTTTTAAATTCATACACCAAGGACCTAAAGCCCGCTCTGATACCAACTGTAACACCCCTTAAAACTAAACTATAGAACAAGAAAATTTCGACAGCATCTCCCCTAAAAATAGGACATTACGGAAGCATTTCATGATAAGCAATTCAAACAGGAATATAAGCAATTCAACAATACTAGCAACAACAAGTCTAAACCAACCATAAGCAAGAATAAGTTTAGTCATAACAACAAATAGTCTAAGTGTAAATAAAATTCAGCAAGCTAATGTATTAAATAAACACTAGTTCATGGGAGTTGTGAAGACATTCGAAGGTTTATTGTGTTGCTAGCCCACCCCTCATGCTTATGTCTCTTGCACGCTACCTGAAAACAACAAAACACAAGCAGTGAGATTGGGTAATCTCAGCAAGCGGAACAATTAACACATAATCACATCCATCAAGAACTTAGCACACCACATGCTTTACATTCAACACCACAACATCGATTACCACAACCTCAGTAAAATGCTCATGCTTGTGCATATGCTTATGCCATGATCCTCTTCACTGCGTTCTTTCTCAGAACACACAGTGTTGTACTGCACGGTCGCCAAGACAAGGCGTCGACAAACTTCCAATGCATGATTATGCAATTAATGCTTCATGCATGAATTCATTCATAATTTTCCACATTGAGTCCACATATTTGCATGCCATCATATAACATGGATAGAAAACAAATAACATTGAGATGAACTATTTAGACAATTCAACCAATAGGCAACATCATTCTTCTCTTTACTCATGGTTCAAAGCCAAAGCACATCATCACATTGTTAATCTAATTATTGCAATCTTCCTAGCAAATGATCAAACCATGTATGATTAATGTCATCGGGAAATATAACGAAGGCAATGCAAACAACGATGTATAGCTCAACCATAACACTACTTCCACTTGCCTTTACCGACGTAGACGACGGATCTAGTTGCGTCCAGAAAGGGCACCACCTGTACAAGCATATTTTCAGTATGCAATAACACCACAATTGATCACACAACTCAAACACGCAATTCCTACAACCCGTTCCCCTTTTCCAACACCGAAACCCCGATCTATCCGGATCGAACAGCAGCAACCCCCATTCTCTTTTTCGTATCTTTTTTTCTACAGAACATAAAAATATGAAAAAATTACAGGAGCTAGATATTGACGATATATACAACTTTCCAGAAGATCATAAATTCTAATTCCTCTGTTAAATATGCTTAAACAGTCGTCCAACACAGTGGATGAAATCTGTTCCCAGATTCTGTTCGTCGGTTTGCAACAGAGATAACTCTCCGAAAACTTCCCCAAAAATTCTGAAAAAATTACAGAAGCTAGTTCTCGACGTTATCTACAACTTTATAGTTATAGGTTTTGGCAGGAAAAATCATCTATGCCACATAAAACGCGAAATAATCCGCGCTGCACAATCCCCCCTTCCAGAAACAGCACCACGTGAACATCTACCCTTCTCCCCCAACAAGATCCATCCAAAACCCTCACCACCAGATCTAATACACTCCTAATCCCTAGGTAAAACAGAGGTAAAAGTTTGGGAATTTTACCTAGTGTTCTCCCTTGCGAACCCACGAAGAACACGCGATGAACCCCGAATCGGCGATCTGCTCGTCCTCCACGCCTCCACGGAGTCGCTCCTCGCCTTCTCCTTCGCGATTCGCGGCGGATCTTGAGCCACCACGTAGGGGAAGGAAGGGGAGGGAGAGGTGGCTGCTAGGGGAGGGAGAGGGAGAGGGAGGAGGCGCCTAGGGTTAGGGGGAAAAGGGGTGGCGCCCCCCTTGGCTAGTGGGCCGGCCCACTTAGGGGAAGGGGGAGGGAGAGGTGGGGAGGGAAATCCCGGCCTCGGCCCAGGTTGTCCTCGGCCCACTGATTCTAGCCCGACGCTCAAAAAAAAAAAATATTAAAACGTCGCATGAACTTTAGTTAATCAATTCCCGACCAAACTTCTCTCTTTTCGAAACAACCACGACGGAAAAGAACTAGGATCGCTCTCAGACCTAGGGCATCACAATCATATTGTCCTGCAAAATCTTAGTAATGACAAGAGACAAAGCAATATCCACATTTGCAATCAAATCAATGGATCGAGAATTTCCATCAACCATATCCTCCCTTTCTTGAAAACTATCATGTGACTTGTGAATGGAACCAAATGTACTTGGTATGACATGATTAGTGATATGGCAATTATTAAATTGATGACATTGTTGCATTGCAAATGGAGGTTTAAAATCTGAACAAATGTAAACTCGATATGCTTTATACTCTCCTTTCTCACTGCCAATAACATAAAAAATATTTCGCAATAACCATGACAAATCAGAATGTACAAAAGTCTCCTCTAAATAATTCAGATCACACGGAACATCAAATTCAATGTAGCCTAATGTATATAAAGAAGACATCAATTTCAACTCATCATTTTCGCTTGCAATGTGAATGACATGTTTATTTTCAGCATAAGTGTCTAGTGTGTTAACAAAAGTGACTTGTCCATTCACCAGTTGTGTCATGGATATAAGTGAAGTATTATCACACAACTCTTCTTTATCACAAGAAATTGCAAGCAAATCATCTTGTAACAAAGCAAAATCAACAATTGGTTCCGCTAATAGTTGCTCTACGATAGCATGATTTGTGGATAGTTTTAGCTCTTCAAAATTATTTTCTCCATGTGTAAAGTCCATACTTGTTACATTACCTTGTAAGTTCTTATCAGCTGTTGTAGGTGTTTCTTCAACTATTATCTCTTCACTTACACATGGGGTAGTACTGATTGTTTCTTTCTCCATATGCTTTTCTACATCATTCTCTAGATGGTGCTCACTTTTCTTTAAAATGTTAGCTACAAAAGAAGGTGCAACAATGGGCGCCTCAAATGAAGCTAATGATTCTTTCAAGGATTCAGCCAACATATTTTCAACTCTACAAGCACATACAACCAATTTTGAAAGAGAACTATATGTTTCATCAATAAGAGCATCCTGAATTTCTTGATTGAGTCCACGTATGAACCTAAGCTCTGTTGCTTCTTCACCTTCAACTAAACCACAACGCAACAAATGATTTTGCAATCGTTCATAGTATTCCTTAACGCACTTATTTCCTTGTTTCAAGCATTGGAGTCCAGTATACAAAAATTCAGTATGATATTCAGGAACATAGTCAATTCTCATAAGTCTTTTCATGGCCTTCTAATTTTCAGGTTTTCTCTCTTTTCTATAAATATGTTTCCACCGTGTTAATGCATATTCATTTAGCACACTAGCAGCAATCCTAATCTTTTCATTTTCAGACAAATCATACTTGCCAAATTCTGTCTACTGCTATCTCCCAATTAATATAGGCATCAGGATCATATTGTCCATCAAAAGGTGGAATAGCGAATTTAACCATACCTAGGGGATCATCATCAACATGTACCTGAGCATGTAGTACGCCATTTTTGCTACTTGGAAGACGAGGCGGAGGAATGGAAGTTCCTGGGGAAGTTCCTACAAGCGTATCAAGTCTAGACAAAATAGTAGCAAGAGTAGTTTTAGCAATCCCCTATACGACCTCGATGGATTTGAGAAGGTTCTCTTGTGATGACATACGCTCAGAGTGAGCAACAATTCCCTTGGTGTGAGGAGAGTGATGTAGGGAGTCCTCGTCACCTGACATGGTTAGTAGAAGACAAGAAAACAAAATCACAAGTATAATATTTCTATCATCTACTAGGAGGTGGTGGCAAGTCTCTCAACACTCAAGCCTATCACCAAAGCTCTTACAAGTTCTTACATTGCAGCAGGTGTTGTCGGCCATTGGTGTTGTCAAAGGTTCTCCGAAGTTTGTGTAGAGCGATTGCCAAGTGATCAAACGCTTGTACGGGTAGAGAGTGGAGCTTGGACAGGCTTAATTTAGTAGCAAAGAGAATCAATCAATTAATCTCAGAAATTGCATAGAATTGAATTATAGTTCATAATTAGCACTTAGCCTAAGATGTTGATCAACCAAGGATGGATAAAAGGCTAAGGCTAATACACGGGAAACACACACGCAAAGTTGTTGGAACTTGGTGCAATCAAAGGAACGAGCTAAAAAAATATAAGTGAGGCATCAAAAAGCTCGCATTGCATAAGTTATGGAGAGACGCTAGCTAATTGCCCAAACAAAGAACACGGGCAATAGATTACTCAAAATCACAAACTAGCACAACATGAAAAATGCACAAATGCTAGGATGTACTCTCAATCAAATTCCACTTTTTTTTGCGCTCTTTTGCTTTTGCCCGCACTTTTCTTTTCTTTTTCTTTTTCTTTTTTTTTTTGATGTGCGGCAGTTTTCTTTCCTTTTTTTGTGGCCTAACAAATATGAGAGTAGCACAATATATATGACTAGGTGCAATACAAGTGCAATCCAAATTATGCAATAGAATGTAACATGAGCAGCCCTAGAGCAATATCAAATAACTAGTCTCGATTAGGTTCGAAGTGTTCACAAAGGATGAATTGGTTCCCAAAGGTAGGTGTACTGATCGGTAATGAATGGTTTTTTTGATGTGGGGACTATGATCAGCAACTAGACAATGCTAAAACAAACACAAATTCAATTTAGCAAACCGGAATTAATAGATCGAAAAGGCGCAAACTTGGTTTGGATAGGAGGAACAAATCTTTTTGTGGCAAATTTTCTGGACTATAGGGTTTAAATCAATCTACTAAACTAGGTTAAAGAAATTTCTCACCGAGCAACCTGGTTTGCTCTGATACCACTTGATGTAACACTGGGAGTCCCGATCTTTCGATGAGAATGATAACCTTCGATTTGGGTGGAGATGACTTTGACAATCCGACTACAACGTACAACGACGATGTGCCTTAGCAATCACTAAACCAATTCCAGATGGTTATTGACCTTGCCATCGGCACAATCAACCTGATCACGAAGATCAATTCCTGCAAACAATCAAAGAACAAGCAAGAACAAAGCAAAAGCAATCTAAAATTGCAAATATAGATGAAGTATTGAAAAGTTGGGGTTCCGATACAAGGAGCTTGTTAGGCGGCCGTTGAACACGTCTAAAAGACTCAAAATAGTAGCAAAAGGCTAAACTATCAAATAACCAAAACACAAGTTATTTTGGGGGACTCCCTAGCTATATATAGGAGAAATAGGAGGTCGAAACCGTGATAGGAGCGTCCAAAACACATCCATGGCCGAGTAGGACTCCTATTCCTAGTTTGACTCAGATTTGGAAAGATGACCTAAATTGTTTTGCAGATTCCCATTGACTCGTAATGAATTTGGACATGAGGCTGGATCCGTTGGAGAGAGGACGACGAAACCTTTCAAACCAGTACTCATAGACCCCAAACACCCTTGTGGATCAAAAGTTATGGTCATTTTAATTTGGTGGTGTCCCGGAGGCCGAATTCGAGTTGAACTTGTGCACCGGAAGAATTGGCTTCATGCTTGACGTTTGGGAGTCCTTCTCCTTGGTTCCTAAGGACAATAAAATCATCACAAGGATTAAATAGCATTCCATTTATTAAATTATTTGTATGCAACCCGAGGAACGCATTGACCTGGCAATTGAATTAACGTGCCCGAGCTCGAGTAATTGGCCCTTGTATTATATTGTTCGTTTCAATTGGATTTATAGGCATGTACGTATCCATGGTACTGATGTCCTCATCATCCTTCCCTTCTTGATTTGAGTCATACTCGACTCAGGTTCATCGTCTTCTCCCAAGTATGGCTTTAGATCTGATAATTGAGTTGACAGGCTCGAGCTCGAGTCAATGGTCTTATTACCAACGAAGATGTAGAAGGATGGCCATGGTGGGGGCCGATGAAGCCATGTAGATGGAGTATAGGATTCCATAAAGTGTCGCTAACTTAATGGTCTTGGCCAAGGTGAGGGTCGATGAAGGCATGCAGATGATATAATTCTGGCAACACTTGGTGATGACCATATGTTTGCATTTTTAGTTCTGTCCATGATGAGCATGGTCTCATCACACCCGAAGCTATTCCACCTGATGTCGAAGGTTATGAAATCAATGGTAAATTTGTAAACGGGTACCTTCGAGGATCGTAGGATCAACAGAACAGGCAATTCATGAATTAGACAAGTTCGGTCCTCACGATCGAGTAATACCCTACTCCTGTGGTTCTGCAATATCAGATCAACAGAAAGTGGGGTACAAATCAAGGGGTGTTTAGCTCTAGTTACACTCAAGATGGAAAAACTACAGCTAGATATAATCTCTCAACTATGGCCTAACAGACGCTCTCCTCTGGCTTCGTATTGTCTTTTTTTTTTCTGATCCTCCTCTCCGTGCGCCTCCCTCTCTTTTTATAGCTGGGTGCACCATCTTCTGGAGGCGTTGTCGGATAGGGACTCCGTGTCGTACCCGATCGTGGGTCCTTATTCCCGAGATCTACAGAAGGTAACTAACCTTCCTTGCTATCTGGCGTACTCGAGTTGGTCTCCTTGTTATGGGAGCACGATCGAGTCCTTCCAGATATAGAGATACTCCCTCTGCAAACATCCTATCCCACAGAAATAGGGTTCTAGATGTTTGGAGTACACGATATAATCTTCTGTCTTTTCGTTGCGCATGTATATCCCATATTTAGATATTCGACAGTAGCCCCCGAACTCTGTTCAGGGATGGGTCCATGTTGAGTATTCGGTCGATCATTGCCAAGTCTCGGCTTGGTCGAGTAATGCTGCACAAGCTCGCGGTCGAAAGCTTCGAGTAGGACTGGACCACCAAGCTTCAAGTATGCTACTGTGCTGCGCAAAGGGGATGGATTCGCTTGCTACGAACAGACTGCCTGTATATATTTTCGCTTTCGAGAAGGTGCCAGTACCTACGTTTGCAAAAACTCTGCTACTTCTTGCCTTTTTCCTCGCTCTTTTCCGCTGAAGAGAACTCTCCACCTTTTTTCAATGGCGTCCGGTTCTCATGTGGTGGCTACTGGAGGCGATGCCCCACAGAAGGGGACAAAGATGACTGAGGCGGTATTCGAGGATGAGGGCCTCAAAAAATGCTGGCAACCCTCAATTGTGACTGAGGAGCACCTCGTCAAGTTGGAGGAGGGGGTTACATTCCTCCTCGTGAATTGGTTTACTGGTGTCCATCCGCCGGCGAGCATGTCCTACCCCGAAGAATGAAGAGGAAATAGTAGTTTTTACGCCCTTCTTTATCTGTGGTTTGAATTTTCCACCGTTGTCCTTCCTTCGGTCAGTCTTGGACTTCTATTCTATCTAGCTCTTCAACCTGACACCCAACTCGATCACAATGCTGAGTGTGTTCGTCCACCTTTGCAAAGCATTCTTGGGTATCAGGCCTAGCCTTAACCTCCTCTGCCATTTTTACATTTTGGCAAGTGTAAAATAGGACGTGGTAGAGGGCACCAGATTTCGCCTTAGGCATGGAAGATCCGGGCCCTATATCCATGATCCAGTTACTTCTTCTTAGCAGTCAGACTGGAAGAAGTAGTTCTACATCACCTCCCCGGACACCGTCAACTATCCACTTGCTTACCGTAGTCTCCTGATTCACCCCACCAACCTCTGGTCCCAGGCCCCTCCGTCGATCGCTCGCAACGCCCACTACGTGGCAAAGATCGAGGAGCTGGGGAACTGACATCTGACCGGATGGGATGTTGCGCGTGATTTTATCACCCGGCAGCTCAGCCCGCTCAAATGTTACGACTACCTAGCCTAGGACTACGAAGGGATCAAGGATGCCACCAGGGATTATCACGATGGTAATTGTTGACGAGACTTTGCTTTCTTCGTTTTTAGGCGATTTTGAGCTGATGCGCCATTTTTCCTATCACAGTTAAGCTGCCTAGATGCATTGCTGCTCGATTGAAAAAGATATTCCATAGCCCTAACCTTGGCGATAGCGGCATTGTAGTGTACTCCAGAGACCTCCCCCGTCCTGAGGTGAGTGCAGGTTAGAGGTACGCAATGCATCGTTCGTGCATATGTCGCCCATTCCTGACCGACGTCGTTTCAGGAACCTGTATTCGAGGAAGCGGGTGGATCATCGAGGGGAGGCGTCAATCTGGAGGGTGACAGTCTGGTCCTTGGGGCTATCGCCCTTGTTGGGGATGAAAACATCCCGGAGTTCCCAGTAGCCGAGCTATCACTTGGACGGTGACATACTCCGCCCACTCCTACTGAGAACAAAGCTGCTCTTGACCGGGTGATGACTCTTCTTACTTGAGGCAGGGAGTCTTCGTCTCCTGGGTCCTCTCGACCTGGGAAGCGGACTAGGATGCGGTTGTCAGGGTCGCCCAACCAGGTGAACTACAATCCCTCGCTTGGCTGTTATGAGCTTTCTTCTAAATTTATCCAACAACTGGTGGATGAACATCGGGATGATCTGAGGATTGGTCTCCAGGGATCGGTGACGCCCCCACGGACCTCTCCTCAAACAACACCCCCTCCGACTAGTGAATAGGTATTCTTGTTGTTTTCGAATGATTGTTGGTGCCCGATCATTGCCGATTAATCGTGTACTTTAATTTACAGGTCGATCTGCCAATGGTCGATCCATCACCCATCGTGGCCGCCCTTCGGGCCAAGCCAACGAAGATAAAATCACTAGGGAGGAGGATACAAATCAAGACTTCCGTGGCCACGTGAGTCTATCTTCTTTTCTCCTGTCTCTTTTGATATTCCAGCAGTAGTTTGACGGGGAGCATCTCGTAGGAGGACAACGCGCGATGGTCCTTCAGAGGGGGCCACCAACCCCGCTACTACTTCTGTTGGCACCGCAACTCCCTTGGGGGCGCCGTCCCCGGCTGCAACGCTCCCATTGCCGAACCTCTTTGTGTTTCTCTGAGACTGGCCCGTGTTGAAGAGTAGCTTGCTCGGGCTCGAGACATTTCGTGAGCAATATTAGGAGCAACTCTGTAAGATCAATATATACGAATATAGCAACTAGAGGGGGGTGAATGATTGTACAAAAGCTAAAACCAAAATTTTGATCTACTAAAAATTCACCCCAGATTGGACTTAAATAAGTGCTTTGTAATCAACAAAAACAAAGAGATAGATGTTCAGTAAAACGCAAATTCCCAGAGATCCAACTGTTGGATTGATCTACAATTTGAACACAACAAACTAGATTCCAATATGAATCTAACAAAAAAAGAATCAACTAGATTCCAATATGAATCTAACAAAAAAAGAATCAGCTCGATCGGACATACGGATCAAAATTTATGAACCTCGCAATCTTGCTGTGATAGAATATGGCGAGAATTGATCTAACATCAATTTCGTAATTAAACAGAATCCTCAAAAGACTAACAAACAAAACTTTGAGTAACTCTAAATCAAAGCCCTAGGAAGCTTTTGGATCGATCAAATCAAGACAAAACTCAAAGAATCAAAGTAGACAAAGAACCAATCTAGAACCAGAACAGATGTGCAAACAAAAACCAAAACAGAGAATACTGTAGTAACGCGTACACTGTAGCTTCGAGATTACTGTAGCACGCAGAGGATCTAGAAGGAATTGATCTTTATTTCTCTTTGTCTAAAATACTCCCATCAAACGAGTACAAACCCTAAAAACTGTGCAGGAGGAAAAATTCACGCACAAAACTCTTTTTCCCAGCTCTCATCCATAAATAGGGGACACCTCCCCCTATTTATAATGAGCAAACACACGGAGCCTGAATACAACTTCCACTCCAAACATGGAAGGAGTTTGTATTCAACACAACTCCACTTGGCCCAACCTGGCCGAATCCAACTCTTGCACGTGTACGGCCACCCTGCCATACTCATGTGACTAACAAGCCTCCATGTGCACTGTTCTCTAGCCCGAACGTCCCGCATGACATCCTTGACAACCAAGACCTCGATTTCTCCAGAACCTAGTCTCAAACCTCAGTTCCTCCATGAACCTAGTTCCGGTCCCGTCATCGACCACGTTCGCCCTCGAGCAACACCTGCACATGACTGAAGATCGAAGGTCCAGAATCGAAGATAAAGAGTAAAGAACAGTAAAAATTGCAAGGGCCAGGCAAGTTGTGCTTTGACCATGTTGATCCCATTTTCGAAACTTATGTTGTTTCAAATTATTGCATGCTAGTTTAAGTTAAACTGATTTCAATTAATTTGGGATTAGATAATCGACCTACTCGTTATGGCCAACTTGTCTACGATAATTGTATGCCATGATTCATTTGTCACCCTAGGTTTGTTGAGTAATAGTTGGAAGCTAATGAATTGCCAACATGGGTTAGATAAAACGTATTAGTTTGCTTATATCTGCAACGGGTCAGCGCCATCATTTTGGAATTATAAATGTCAATGTTGATTAATGGAATATGCAATGTATTTTGAAATGGTGTGACGTGTTGCCGACACAATGATGTTGACATGCAGAGGCTTTAGTGCTTCTTCAAGGATGTTGAGTTGTTGTTGGCATTATGTTGCGCAATAATCAACTGGGGTGATAAAATGATTTAGACTGGGGCAAGTGGCAAGATTGTTTCTGGTGGGCCAAGAGTGGCAACTGGACGATCGATTTGGTTTTTGTTGGTGTTGGAATACTCGTGGATACTTTGGTAGTCTTGCCCCGGTCACTCTAAGGACTTAAGCTTGCAAGCCTTTGAACTGAGTTTATCATACAACCACATGTCTGTAATGGGACGGACCTAGTTGAGTAGGTTGCTAATAACTTGCATGTGGTATATCGGGGTGTCAACTATACCTCTGTGTAGTTGAATGGGGGAGCGTACCAGGTGCTGCGGCATGGTACCCGTCCAACGGTATGTCGGTCCTATACTTCGCCTATGCTGAGCGAAGGGATAGTGTATGGCAACCAGGGAGGTTCACTTGTCGAGTTAGAAGCTTCCAAAAGGCTTTGTTATGATCGCTCATTTGCATACTCTTGTGTGGCGATTCACGGCTGATGTGATGAGTTGATTGTATTTTGTAGGTAAAGTGTATAACCTCTGCAGAGTGTAAAATCTATTCGAATAGCCGTGTCCGCAGTACTGGACAACGCTCGGGGATTACAGTCAAGGGTTAGCTTTTCTTAAAATGGAACTTGGGTTTGGAGGCATCTTGCCTGTGGAAAGTCATAATTGGTTAAGGATGTGGTTTGTTTTACTTATGAAATATCTGTGCAATCTATTACTGTTATTACTTGTTTTACTGCTGTCGACGATCTGTTTCGCCGGCAATGAGATTTGTGATTCTAGGGGATTTGTGCGGGATCTGAGCTTGATGGTAACACAGGATGCGAGGGCCATCTGTTTTAGACAGGTTCGGGCTCTCTCGGAGGAGATAATACCCTAGTCCTGTGTTCTTGGATGTATTGTCCTCTTTTTTATGGTTTCTCCCTCCTCCCCTTATATACTGGGGGGAGAATACATGATAGTCGGGCGCCACCGGGCCCTGAACATGGTGGCCTGAACGACATGTCCCTTGTCCTTATCCGCCTTCACGCTCTACGTCCTGGAGAGGTGGTTATGCTTTCTCCGACTCCACGCCGCCGCCTTGTCAGTCCCAGCCTTCCGCAGCTCGCAAAGGTCGATCAAGATGCTTCGCCCTGGCGGGTTGTTAGGGCGGGCACGAAGCTTCCGTGGAAGGATCAGGGGTTGTCTTGGGGAGCAAGTCGAAGGTCTCCTCTGGGCCCGCTGCGCTTTCCGGGCTTTGGGCCTTCTGCTCACTGTCGAGGCCCGATCGGGTGTAGGCCCCTCTTGTGGGGCCCCTGTTTTTGACATCCCACAGCAGCCCCCAAGTGCTTTAGGATCGACTTCCCGTCCCTTGCCCTGTCATGAGGATTATACGGGAGAGAGATCTTAAAGAACTTGTAGTATGAAGCCACCGTGGGTTAGTTAGCTCGTGGTCGAGTGGTACCCGCGCCCGTTCACGGCGCTGCAACCGCTTGTCGCTTCGGTGACCCTCATGGAGCATACCTTGTTCTTTTTGGCTCGTGGTCGAGTGGTACCGCGCGCTTCGCGGTCTTGATGGCAACCGCCTGTCGCCGCTTGACCCTCATGGGGCGTACACTTATCCGTTTGGCTCGTGGTCGAGTGGTACCCGCCGGATTTGGATGCGCGCAACCGGCTTTGTCGCTCGATTGACCCTCATGGGGCGTACCTTGGTCTTTTTTGGCTCGTGGTCGAGTGGTACCAGCGCCCGTTTACGGTCTTGGCGCAACCGCCTGTCGCTTCGATTGACCCTCATGGGGCGCACCTTGGTCTTTTGGCTCGGGGCCGAGTGGTACCCGCGCCCGTTCTGATCTTGTGACAACCGGCTTGTCGCCGGTTGACCCTCATGGGGCATACCTTGGTCATACAGAGTAATGCTCGTGCTCTACTTGGCGCAAGATCGCTTTAGACCCTCATGGGGCGATTCTCAAGACCGTGTTGGTTGTAGATCCTCCCGCGACACCCAATCGCGTTGTGAGACAAATGACCAGCAATTGACCCCAAATTATGGGGTGTGCCGTCAGAGGATGTTCGGAAAGTGCCCAGCCCCAAGATTCCGTGGAGGCCGCCGATCAGGCCCGTCATGGGGCGCACTTTTTCCCAAACATCGGACCAGATTTGACACTGCCGCGTTTTGCGCGACGCAGCTATTGGCTGGCCATGGGACGTGCCCTGGATCCGCCTGCACTGAACAGAGGGCCTCGCTTCTTCCCACCGTAGGTGGAAATTGGGGCCCATTTCTTATAAGTTGGAAGGACCTCGTTGGAGCAACGGCTTCCTCGCACCTTCTCCACCACCGCATGCGAAACCTTCAAATCTTCCTTGGCGATTTAGGGTTTCGATTTCGCGCCTCTCGGCCATGGCGGTTCTTTCCTCCAGGTCTTCTTCTTCACCATGTCGTCTTCCTCGTCATCGGAGGGTAGCACCGACCTGCGACGGTAGGGTGGGAGACTTCCATCACGACGATGTCCCGCTTGAGGGGATGGTTGCCGCGGCCCCTCCCTCCGCTGGAGTTGATATCCGCTCGCCCCGCCGCAGGTGACCCTTACCCCACACCTCTAGAGAATGAGATTGTGGTGTTTGAGTCCTTCTTCTGGCGAGGACTTAGCATTCCTGGGAGCGCCTTCTTCCGGGGGCTCCTCCATTTCTACGAAATTGAGTTGATCAATTTGAACCCCAACTCGATTCTTCACATCGCCATCTTCGTCCAGCTCTGCGAGGCGTATCTTGGGATACGTCCTCATTTGGATTTGTTCCGCTCCTTCTTCCTGCTGAAGCCTCATCCGAACCGGGCCGCTCCCAATGTCGTTGGGGCGCTGGGCTCCACCATGGGAGGGCTCAAGAAACAAGATTTTGTCGTTCCTCTCAAGACCTCCCTCAAAGGTTGGAGGCGGGAGTGGTTCTATTGTGCCAACGTTGATCCTTTCCTCGCCCCCTTTGCCGGCTGTGCTCCTAAAGCTTCCCGATGCTGGAGCGACACCTCGGACGGAGGAGGTTTGGCGCAAGTCCCCGAGCTTCTGGCGTTGATTGACGATCTGAAGAATCGAGGGCTGACGGGCCCCGGGATCGCGGTCAGTTTTGTGAAGCGCCGAGTGCAGCCCTTGAAGGAGAGAGTCCATTTGGGGTTCCAATATAACGGGCCTCTGGACCCCACGCGGACGTGGACCTGTCGATGGAGGCACTGGCTGCACGGGTAGTTGATTTCTTCGTGGTCGGCACAATAATCACTACCAGGGGCTGCCTCGTAAATTTTCGATGGCAAGGCCTCCTCCTGTGAGTACACTATTCTCTCGAAAGGTCAGGCGATGATTTCTTTGACTGATGTGTGATTCAAACAGGGTGCGATCGTTCCTTTTTTCAGGAGCGCGCGTCCTTCCTTTCTGACGCTCCAGTTGTCGGCCTCTACCGAGACACGCCAGCGGCGAGCGGCTAACACCTCGGTCGACGAGCTGCACCGGAGTCGGCGAGGAGGTCGCCGGTCCTTCGTCCGGACCTTCGACCTCTGGTGGACCCGGATCGCAAAGCGCGGGGCCACAGCCTTCTGTCCCAGTGGCAGCCCCAGCTACAAGCGCCAACTTCCCTCCGAGTGGTGCTGGGCCTCGGATGAAACCTGGGATGAAATTCAAGAAATCCAAGAGGTATTCTTTGGGCGATCCTTGTCTTTTGTTACCGTCAGGCCGAGGTGTCTTCCCTTTTGCTGATTCAGACTCCTCGTGGACGCCCCAAAGGAGGGTCTCCTGAAAAGGAGTCGTGCGAGGCTTCCCAAGGGGAGCCTCGCCGCCGGCTAGGTCGCTGCCGCCGCCAATCGCCGGCGCCGCCACCGGCGCAGCGGTCCAACAGTCGAACCATCCGGTGGTCCGTCCGCCGACGAGATCGACCCGGCTTCGTCTCCCGGAGTGGAGGAAGTGCCTCGAAAGCCACCGCCGCTCGGTCCTCTGCCGAAGCCCCCGAATCGGACCGTATGGTGGGAAGGGGGTTCCGACTGGAAGGGGATGGAAGAGGACGACGAGGTGGAGAAAGCGGCTCTGACGGAGCTTTATGAGCTCACCGTCAAGTGTAGCATGCTCGTCAGGGTGAGCTTCTTGTCTTCAACTGTCGTCGCCGACTTCTCCTCGAGATTCTCGCCTGTTACTTAGGACATGGGGAGCGCTCGGAGCAAAGGTCGCGTTTTTCGGAAGGTGCTCCCAAAGCTCAAAGAGCAGAAGCGATACCAGGACAAGCTCAACGAGATCAGCGCGACAGTGGAAAGAAGTCCACGAGCTTCAGGGCGAGTGTATGACGATCCGGAGGAGAAAACGAAGCTTGAGCATATGCTCGAAGGTGAGATTCTCCCTGAATACGGTTCGGATGCTTTTAGATAGTGGTTGGAGAGGATGATGACACACTTGTGTTTCAGAGCGACTCGACCGCTGCCGAGCCGAGGCCCTACTGGAGGCTTCAGAGAATTCTGGCCTCAAGCTCGAGTCACTGAAAGGATGCAGGGAGCTGAAGGGTAAATTTATTTGACTTGGGTTGAACATACTTGGCGTCGGTGTGCTCTTGATGGCTATTTGACTTTGTGGCAGAGTGCAAGGAGAAGATGGCGGCCGCCGAGCAGGGCGGACTGAATCGCGCTGTCGCTGCGAGCCGATCCTGCACCTTCGCGCATTGAAGGAGCCACGCCGGGCCAGGGGGACGATGTCGTTTCCACTTCTCTCGAGGAGCCGACAGGATCGAGCTTACGCCAAAGAGTCCGCAGCGATGAGCGCGAACTAGGCATTGGCGGTGGTCAAGTCTCATTATCCGAGAGTTGACCTCGGCTGTGGAAAGAAGGCTTTGCTCGTGATGAAGACAAGGCCAACGCGCTCCTCGAAGAGGTGTCCGATGCATCGCAGCCCTGCTGGAAAATCTGGAATTCTGACTTTGATGTGGGCCTTGATGCCGAGTGCTCGCCCTCCTTGTCTGAAATATTGTGTTCTTACTTCAGTATAATTCGCTTGTATTGTCTTCCGCTGAGTGGTCTGCAGACCTCTTCCACTTTCTTCTCTGGGCCGAGTTGTTAGAATATATGCCCGCAGCCTTTTGGATCCCGTTATGCCTTTCCGGATGGGCTTCACCGATCGGGTATGGCTTCCAAACGCCAGGGCCTTGGCCCGTGGCTTTCTTGCCCTGCACACGCTTTTCCGAGAGGTGGCGTGCAGCTCTCGAGCGCCGGGACTTACGTTGTGGCCACCTGGCCGAGTGGTTTAGCCCCAGTGCTTGCATCACTTGCTAGCTCTCCACCTCGGCTTTTGGCGCTTAATTTGGTATAATTAAGCGAGGAAGCCGAATGAGCTTGAACCGCTACGACACGTGTCCGGTGAAATTCTCCTTGATTTTGTTCAATCGTCGATCTTCTTGAGATTCGTGACTGCCGCTTTGTTTTTCGCGCTTCATTGATTGCGGGTGGCGCATTTGATTGCCTTTGGAGACGCCGATTTTCGGGCTGGTGTGGCTTATAAATGGGGCGTCACCGCTAATGAGCGATCGCCCGTTTCTTCTTGCCTTGTCCTTCGTCTTCCTCTTCCAGTTTCCTTCCATGTCTAACATGTGGAAGTTTGTTGGCCCGTACGCGGCATTCTTTCGCCAAATGATTCTTTAGGTTTTTGTATAGCTGGGAGGAGGCCGAAGCATGGGAGGAGCATGACTTTGCCATCCTGGAGGCGGAGGCGGAGGACGGAGCGGCGAGGGACGCCGCCGCCGTGGCCACCTTGTTGGAGATCGCCCCAGGGCTCCACGAGGTGGCGGAGATCATCCTTGAGAAGGTTGGTCGCGATCGTCGCGACGACCTTGCCGTCAGGGCCCTCGTCCGTCTTGTACCCCCCTTGTGGGTGGTTGACGAGGAGATTCTGGCGGCTTTGGGTCGCGTGGGTCGCGACTGACTTCAGCGATCTCGCCTCCGGGTCTCCCAGCGACGTCAGCACCAAAGAAGACCAAAGACTAAAGACCAAAGAAGAAGACTAAAGAAGACCAAAGAGCAAAGACCAAAGAAAGACCAAGAGTAGTTTTTTTTTTTTTTTTTTTTTTTTTTTTTTTTTTTTAGCGCGAGAAAAAGAGAAAAGAAAATTAGCGATGTAAATTATTAACATTATGAAATGAAATGCGAAATTTTATCCAGTTCGTGCCTATCATATTTAACCCGAACTTAGTGGTTCCGCCTGATCGACTCATTCTAGTCGATTGCTCGACAAAGAACGAGGGGTCGGGGCTCGAGTTTTTGACTGCTAGAAATTCGCGACCAGGCAAATTTTGGTTAAATTCTGGCGCTAATTGCAGTCCCGAGTGGTTAGTGCTTTCTACCCGCTCCGTTGCGCTGGTATAAACCGCCGTGGCTTTGTGCTCATCGCGGTTTGTTATTTCCGTGCATTCTATATCGGCACGACCAGGGTTAGGCGCTACAGCAGTCGGGTAATAACCACTCGGGGCTAGCATTACACAGAACTTCAGAAAATAAGACGAACCACTATTTTATTTAATGTGTAAGAGTGGGATACATAACTCATGCGTAGAAGCGACGGAGCTGTTCGGCGTTCCAAGTATTTGCCAGAACCTCGCCGTCCTCTCGTCTGAGTCGATAAGCACCCGGCCGGGTTGTCTTCTGCACGATGTATGGACCTTCCCAAATTGGAGAGAGCTTGTGCTCGCTTTTCTGGTTCCTCCTCAGGACCAGATCTCCTTCTGAAAAGGTTCTATTTCTGACGTTGCGAGAGTGGTAGCGCCGAAGTCCCTGGAGGTACTTAGCCGACTGGAGGGCGGCAACGTTCCGAGCCTCCTCGAGTTGATCAAGCTCCACCATTCGGCTTTCCTCGGACTCGGCTTCGTTGTAGTTCCGAACCCTCGGGGATTCGAATCCCAGCTCAGTCGGCAGAACCGCCTCTGCGCCATAGACCAGGAAAAAGGGGGTTTGGCCAGTCGCTCGGCTGGGAGTGGTTCTGAGTCCCCAGAGTACTGACGGTAGCTCCTTCACCCATCGGGCGGCGTATGGTTTGAGGCGGTCGAAAATCCTGGCCTTGAGGCCTTGAAGGACCAGACCGTTAGCTCGCTCGACCTGCCCATTGCTTCGTGGGTGAGCCACCGAGGCGAAGCAGATCTTGATCCCGACGCCTTCGCACCATTCTTGGAATTCTTCACTCCTGAACTGGGTGCCGTTGTCCGTGATTATCCGGTTGGGCACTCCGAATCTGACTACAATATCCTGGAAGAACTCCTTGGCCTTAACCGCAGTGATAGTTACAACTGGCTTGGCTTCGATCCACTTGGTGAACTTGTCAATGGCCACGAAGAGGTAAGCGAAACCGCCTTGAGCCTTCTTGAGCGGGCCCACTATGTCGAGCCCCGTGCATCGCAAAAGGCCAAGAAATGGGTATAGTCTGTAGCTCATGTGCCGGCAAGTGTGTCTGCCTTGCATAGAATTGGCAGCCCTCGCAGGTTCGAACTATCTCCTTGGCATCCGTTATCGCCGCTGGCGTAAGAAACCCCTGTCGGTAGGCTTTCCCAACCAAGGCGCTTGATGCCGTGATGGCCACACATTCTGAATGGATTTCTTGGAGCAGCTCTCTTCCCACTGTCCCGAAATGCACCGCTGAGGACACCGAGGCACTTTTGGAAGAGCTCGTCGCCCACCACCACATAGGATTTGGCTTGTCGGGAGATGCGCTCTGCCAAAGTGGTTGCTTCCGGGAGTTTGTCCTTCAGGAGATAATCAAGGTACGGGGTAGTCCAGTCTGGATCGATGAGCAGGACCCCGGTTCCAGGACCCTCGCTTGGCTTTTGCCGTTTTGTAACGGTTGGCTCGTGAAGATCCTGCATTTAAGATATCACTTGGGACATCTGCCCGAGTGGCTCCCATTTTAGCCAACTCGTCTCGCTGCCTCATTATTGCGGCGGAGGACATGAACCAGCTCCAGGCCGTCACAAACTTGCCTTCCAATTCTCGGACTTCTTTGGCCGGGCAGATGCCGCCATATTCGATCCACGCAAAACCAGTCCTTCAGCACTTGATTCACCACCAATCGAGTCGCCTCGAACCGCCAAATTGCCGGATTCCGAAAGTGATATGGCGTCTGAAGCCCATGGATGAGGGCCTCGTACTCCGCGGCATTGTTTGAGGCCGGGAAGTGAATCCGAAGGACATACTTCAGCCTGTCACCCTTAGGCGAGATAAGGAGGATTCCCGCCCCTGCTCCTCCAAGCATGAGAGATCCGTCGAAGTGCATGACCCAATGTTCTGGCTCTTCTTCGGTGCAGGGAGTCTGGGATTCGGTCCACTCGGCCGTAAAGTCAGCCAAAGCCTGGGACTTGACGGCGGTGCGCGGCTTGAATGAGATGTCGAAAGCTCCAAGCTCAGCTGCCCACTTTGAAATTCTTCCAGTAGCTTCCCGATTGCGGAGGACCTCTCCCACGGGGAAAGAAGTGACTACTGAAATCGAATGTCCTTGGAAATAATGCTTCAGCTTCCGTGATGAGATCAAAATGGCGTACAGCAGTTTCTGGATTGGAGGATATCTTGTCTTGGATTCGCCCAGTACTTCGCTGATGAAATAAACTGGGCCGGTGTCCAGATTCCTCCCGCTCCACAACTATCACGGCACTTACTACATGAGATGTTGCCGCTATGTAGAGCAGAAGAGGTTCACCTGGCGCCGGCGATACTAAGACTGGGGGAGTGGAGAGAAACACCTTGAGTTCTTCGAAGGCCTGCTGTGCCTCTGCCGTCCAATCAAAGCGATCTTGCTTCTTAAGGAGCTTGAAGAAAGGCATTCCCCGAACCCCCAGTCGCGAGATAAACCTGCCAAGCGCTACCATGCATCCGGTGAGCTTTTGGACCTCCTTTTGGCTGGTAGGCGGGGCCATTTTCATAATGGCTCCAATTTTCTCCGGGTTCGGCTCGATCCCACGACGGGAGACGATGAACCCGAGTAGTTTCGGAAGACACTCCAAAACGCACTTCTCGGGTTTAGCCTCATCCTAACGCCCTTAGACTCTCGAACGTCTCGGCCAGGTCGGAGATAAGGCTATCTTGTGTCTGCGTTTTAACTACCACATCATCCACATAAGCTTCCACGTTGCGCCCGAGCTGTTGGTGAAAACACCGCACGGGCGCTACCGGTACGTCGCCGGCATTCTTGAGCCCGAACGGCATGGTGATATAGCAATATGCTCCGAATGGAGTGATAAACGAAGTCTTCTCGCGATCTTCCTCTCGGCCGAATTTGATGATAGCCTGAATAGGCGCCCGTAAAGCCGAGTAGCCGAGATCCAAAGATGGAGTCTACCAACCGATCAATACGAGGAGACCAAAGGGATCTTTCGGACAAGCCTTGTTGAGGTCGGTGTAATCAACACACATGCGCCAGCTTTTATTCTTCTTACGGGACGAGTACAGTGGTTCGCCAACCGATCGGGATGATACACTTCTTTGATGAAGCCTGCGGCTAGCAACTTTGTGATCTCCTCTCGATGGCTTCTCGACGATCTTGAGCAAACCGTCGTAACCTTTGCTTGACGGGCCTGGCGGATTGGTTTACATTCGATGCGTGCTCGATCACCTCCCTGGGGACCCGGGCATATCGACGGCTTCCAGTGCAAAGACGCCTTGGTTTGCCCGCAAAAAGGTGACGAGCGCTTTTCCTATTCGCTCTCGAGCCTTGTCCCGATCGAGACGGCTCGCGCCGGATCGGACGGGTCGAGGAGAATCCTCTTGGTGCCCTCCTCGGGGCCGATCCGGAGTTCGCGGCTTGCGGGTAGGGACATCGCCTCCCGGCTTGTCGAAATCCGCCTCTTGACGAATCCTTTCCCGTCCGCCCGGCGCCTCCAGAGACTCGGCCATTTCGCAACTCTCTCGCCGCAAGAGAAAGATCGCTTAACATCGCCGCGTAGAGTGATAATACCACTCGGACCGGCATCTTCGGCATTAGATACGCGTAGTGGGGCACCGCCATGAACTTGGCCAGCTGGCCTCCCAAGATGGCATGATACGCGGTCGCGAAATCTGCCACCTCGAAGCTAAGGCTCTCCGTCCGGTAGTTGTCCCTTGCGCCGAACGTGACTGGTAGAGTGATTTGTCCGAGTGGTACCGCCGACGTTCCGGGTATTACTCCATGAAAAGGCGACGACCCGCGTTTGAGGTCAGACCGCGGGATTCCCATATCGTCGAGTGTCTTCACGAAGAGTACGTTGAGCCCACTCCCACCGTCAATCAACACCCTTTTGAGCTTGATGCCGCGGACAACCGGCGCCAAGACCAGCGGGTATCTGCCGGGGAATGGGACACGATCTGGGTGATCCGTGCGGTCGTAAGTTATTGCGACCTCGGACCACCGGACATATCGGGGGGTCTCCGGCTCTACTGCATAGATGTCCCGAGCTGTGAGCTTTTGCTTCCGCTTGGACTCATATGCGGCTGAACCCCCGAATATGTAGTTAAGCTCGAGGTCGACTTCCTGATAGTCTTCCTCAGCTTCAGGGGGAGGCGGTTTGCCGGCGGCATGACCGCTCGGACCTTGTCCCGCCTGCCTCTTGCTCTCGCGGGCGAACCTCTTTAGGGTGAAACAATCCTTGGCGGCATGCCTCCCCTTTGGATGGAAAGGGCAGAGTGAGTTCATGACCTTATCATATCCATCCTCTTTGAGAGCACGAGGATGAGTTGGCGCAGCGACTGCCACTAGCTCTTCGCCCTTGCGCTTCTTTTCTTTCCGCCGAGGGGGTTCAGACTGATCCTTCCCTTCATCACGTCGTTCCGCCAGAGCCTCAGAGGCTGAAGCGTAACGGTCCGCTAGGGCGAACAGCTCCCGGACCGACGCGGTGGCTTCCGACATCTTCTTGATGAGGTCGGGTCGCCGACTCCTTTCTGGAAGGCAGCTATCACAACCGCGTCTGTGACGTCCCGAACGGTGCTTTTCTTGTTCATGAAGCGCTTGACAAACTCCCGGAGGGACTCGTTCCTCCTTTGGTGTAGCTGGTATAGGTCCCAAGGGGTGCCTGGGCGCTCATAAGTGCCTTGGAAATTTGAGATGAATTGCTCACACAGATCTCCCCAGGAATCTATAGAATTCGCTGGAAGTCCGGTGAGCCATGCTTGGGCCAGGGGCGAGAGGGTAACCGGCAAGTAGTTTGCCATTACTTTCTGATCCCCAGGCCCCGACCGCCAGAGCGTATACTTGTAGCCAAGCCTTCGGGTCTCTCTCACCGCCAAACCTGGTGATGCCTTTAGGATTAAATCCATCAGGCCAAACCACTCGGCGAGGTGAGGAGTAAACGCACGGACCCTTCGATGACTCCGCGATACCCCGGGAGGTGATCGACGCGAGGGGATCGCACTTGGCGATTTCGCGGCCTCGCGGAAGGATGCCGGGCGCTCATATTCGCCGGCTTGACGGCGTTGTTCCTCCTTTTTCGAGCCGTGGCGCTGGCGCCGAGGTCTGAACGGAGGTCGCGGTGATGCTATGTCGTAAGTCGTCTCCGCGGGTAGAGCATGATGTACTGACGGGCTTCCCGACTGACCGGCCATTGGTATGCAGGTCCTGGCCGGACCACGTGATGCCTCCTTCGCCGCCGGGTCGGTTTGAGTATGCCGGATGGTCGCCGCCGTCACCATGGCCTTTACTTGGGCCATGATCGGGCGATCGATCATCCGCCTCAAAGATAGGGTCGTGGTATCCAGGAGTGTCTTGGAGGCGACGATATTCTCGCGGGTACGAAAAACAGCCTGGTCCCCCATCTTGGCTTGCAGAATGTCTTCATTGACAGCCCGGGCGCGGTCCCGGAGAGTACGCGCCCGCGCGTCAGGCTCAGTCACTCGGCCTCCTTCCAAATCGGCGGCGGCTGAGGTGTCGAAGCGCTGCTGCGAATCTGCCCGCGAGCCTTCGATCACACAGATTCTACGGAAATTCCAGCAGCTCTCTAGGCTTTCTTCTGACTCGGCCGCTGAGGTGGGTGAGTCTGAAGAAGACAAACCTAGGCGCTCGGGGGTGCCGAGTGGCTTGGCGGTGAGAACTCCCACCCTTCGTGCCTCGGCGTCCTCGAGCCTGACTCCGCGGCTGGAACGGGTCTTCGGATCCCCGCTCGGTACTTTAAAGTACGAGGCAGGGGGACCTTCCGATCGGCGCGGAAGTCGTGACGATGGATCGCCGGAAACCTCACCGCGCTGTAGCGCGGTTCCCTTGGAGAGAGAGAGGCTTCCGAGGTCGTTGGAGATGAAGGTCGCTTCGAAGCGGAAGACTGGCCCGGGCGAAGACTGTGGAGACTTCGCTCGTCGCAGACCATCAAGCTTGACGAAGATGTTGACACAGTCCCCTACCTGGGCGCGCCAACCGCCGACGATCTGCTTTACGGCAATGAGATTTGTGATTCTAGGGGATTTGTGCGGGATCTCGAGCTTGATGGTAACACAGATGCGAGGGCCATCTGTTTTAGACAGTTCGGGCTCTCTCGGAGGAGATAATACCCTAGTCCTGTGTTCTTGGATGTATTGTCCTCTTTTTATGGTTTCTCCTCCTCCCCTTATATACCGGGGAGAATACATGATAGTCGGCGCCACCGGCCCTGAACATGGTGGCCTCGAACGACATGTCCCTTGTCCTTATCCGCCTTCACGCTCTACGCCCCGGAGAGGTGGTTATGCTTTCTCCGACCCACGCCGCCGCCTTGTCAGTCCCGGCTTCCGCAGCTCGCGATGTCGATCGCATGCTTCGTCCCTGGCGGGTTGTTAGGGCGGGGCACGAAGCTTCCGTGAAGGATCAGGGGTTGTCTTGGGGAGCAAGTCGAAGGTCTCCTCTGGGCCCGCCGTTGCGCTTCTGGGCTTTGGGCCTTCTGTTCAGCCTGTCAGGCCCAGTCGGGTGTAGGCCCCTCTTGTGGGGCCCCTGTTTTTGACATCCCACAACTGCTTTACAATCTATTATGTTATTTGTGAATGTTGCTTTTCCGCAAAATAACTATTCAGCCTGTCACTTGGAATAAGCCATGCATATAGTTATTAGACTTGCATTCTGTGCATGACTTGCTGAGTGCTTTATGTACTCACCCCTTGCAACAAACAATCACCAGTTGAGAAGAAGACTACATCGTCGAAGAAGAGGAAGTTCCGTGAGAAGACGAATATCTAGGAGTCGAACCCTGTCAGTTGCCTGTGGCGTATTGATGGGATTCACCGATGTTCTTCGTTTCGCTGCTGCTTATTAAATTGGAGTTGAAGCCATCAAGGCCTCACAAGTGTAAGGTTGACCTTAAGGTCATTCAATAGTTTATATTCTATAATTGAGTTATTTTTATTATTCCGCTGTGTATGATTGTGATATTTCATCTATGTTGAGACTGTGTGCACTAGCGTGATTCTGGACTAGTGCTGAATACACAAAGGGTCCGGATTTGCATATTCAGGTCCCTACGCACTTATTGTTGAAGCGCCTGATGAAATCACATAACGACTCAGTGGGTTCTTGGATCACCCAGTGCAGGTCGCTGTGGGTTCTAGGGCGCTCGTATGTGCCCTGGAAGTTGGCGATGAACTGAGCCCGCAACTTGGCCCAGGAGGATATGGACTGAGGTGGGAGGTTGAGTAGCCATGATCTCGCAGCACCGTCCAGGGTAGTGAGTAAGTAATTGGCCATCACCTTCTCATTTCCACTAGCCGCCCTTATGAGTGTGGTGTAGATCTGCGGCCATTCAAAAGGGTTAATCTTACCCGAATACTTCTCGACGGGGCCTATCTTGAACTTGTCTGGCCATCTGACGGTTCGCAATTCAGTGGTGAAGGCCTGACACCCTTCATCGATGTTGTCGGGCGCCATCCGTCGCAGGTGATGTCTCCCTTCTGGTTGGCATGCCCTTCGGGGGGATTCACTTTGTCGATCACGATGCGTGAGGACTTGACTTCTTGTAGAAGGGCTCCTCCTATCTTGTTGCTCGCGAGCTTGCTCCTTCCATCGATCATGCAGTACAATGAGTAAATCCCATTGATCATGGGGGATGCGGTCTCAGAGATCTACTGGGCGCCTCTGGTAGTCATTGGATTGGGACATCCGGGATGTGTGGTGCCTCGACATGGCCACCGCTGATCTAGACGCTGGCCAACCGTAGTATGAGGGTCGTGGCGTTCAACTCGACGCGCCCTGCTGATGGGAGCGCCCGGGCCTCGAGTTGGTTACTCGAGCGGTCTGGACCTGTGCCGCATCGAGTAGAGCTCTCATCTGGTCGAGCACAGGAGTCATCGGGTTTTCTGGACCCAACGGAGAGAGTGACTTCAACATCATGTGAGCACAGTGGTGCTTGCTTCAGGAGTGCTGAAGACATCTTTGCCGCGATGCTGCTGGGAAGCTGACCCTGTGACACAATCGGACTTGCCAGGGTGGTCGCATCCTTGGAGGTCCTGTGCCCTATCAGGTGCCACTGTTCTTGGGTGAGGCATTGCCAGATTGATTTGGTCAAATTGCTTCGCCAGATTTGCCGTTGTTCCGGCTGCTATCATGGTGTTAGCATCTCGCCGATGGTCTGCTATACCTGGGGCGATGTCACCGGCCATAAAGGCCGCTAGTGGGTCCACAAGTGTCTCCAAAGGAGCTTGGAGTCCTAGGTTGCCCGCAGTTTCTGCCTGGACAATCTTCTTTTGATAATTTTTTGCAGAAGTGGTATTATTGTTTCTAGCCACATACACATAGCGATCAGCTTGGTTGCTACTGCTGTGGCTGCTAGAATCTTCACTGCTGCTAGAGCTGTCGCTGTCTGTTTCGATGCACTTTAAGAGATTATCTCCCATAGGATCGAAATCGAGAAAGGACACTACTCGGCTTGGATCCCAAGAGCAGGATTCGATGAAGCCGAGATGCTCGAGCGTGTCTACGGGTCCCCACTGGTAAAGCATCGTTACGAACACAATCTGGGATCCGATGGCTGGGACTTGGTCAATGAAGGTGTGTGAGTCGATGATGCTGCTAGAACGGTTGTCGACTCCATGGAAGGTGTCTACCATTGTCATGATTGATCTACAAAAATAGTTGAAGGCCCCTACTTGGCACGCCAACTATCGAAGGTTATGAAATCGATAGTAAATTTGTAAACGGGTACCTTCGGGGATCGCAGGATTAGCAGAACAGGCAATGCATGAATTAGATAGGTTCAGGCCTCACGATCGAGTAATACCCTACTCCTGTGGTTTTTCACTATCAGATCGACAGAAAGCGGGGTACAGATCAAGGGGTGTTTAGCTCTATTTACACTCATGATGGGAAAACTACAGCTAGATCTAATCTCTCGACTATAGCCTAGCAGATGCTCTCCTCTGGCTTCGTCTTGTCCTTTTTTCTAATCCCCCTCTTTGTGCGCCTCCCTCTCTTTTTATAGCTGGGTGCACCATCTTCTGGAGGCGTCGTCGGATTGGGACTCCATGTCGTACCCGATCGGGGGTCATCGATCCTGGGATCCACGTAAGGTAACTAACCTTCCTTGCTATCTGGCGTACTCGAGCTGGTCTCCTTGTTATGGGAGCACGATCGAGTCCTTCCAGATATAGAGATACTCCCTCTGCAAACATCCTATCCCATAGAAATAGGGTTCTAGATGTTTGGAGTACACGATATAATCTTCTATCTTTTTGTTGCGCATGTATTGTAACACCTCGGCATTTAATATGCCTGAATGCTACCAAACATAAGGTAAACAACATCTAAATACCACAATTAAACATAAATTCCAGCAAAGGCGCACATGCTAAAAACCGAGATTTCGGCAGCATCTCCTTTGTTTTAACATGATTTGAAGGAGCAACACAGTAAAGCAATATAAGGCAATATGAGAGACAGCTAAAACAGCAATAATTAAAGACTTAACGACAATATAAGTCTACTTGCAAGCATTTAATGTCTCCAAGAGTCAAACGAACAATAAGACTCTCATAAAGCAAAACTAAACCTTAAAGCAATAATTATCACACGCAGTTTATTATCAAAAACTAATTGAATGACTTGTGGAATCAAATGAGTGAAGCTATGTGCGGAGGTGTGACTATTTCCCTTCCCCGCATGCCGGTCTCATGGTACCTAAAACAATAGGAAAAGACAAGCGTGAGTTCAAAACTCAGCAAGCATATTGCAATGGTACAACAAGAACAATTACATAGCAATAATATCTCACATCATGTAAACCATCACATTCATGATCACATATCATTATCATCATCATTATGTACGCAATGCAATGCGATGCTCATGTCTCCTTGCAAACTGTAACACCCCGGCATTTACTATGCCTGAATGCTACCAAACAAAAGCTAAACAACATCTAAATACCATAATTAAACATAAATTCCAGCAAAGGCGCACATGCTAAAAACCGAGATTTCGGCAACATCTCCTTTGTTTTAACATGAATTGAAGCAACAACAATATTAACATGTCAATGTGGCAAAACGAACGATAGCAATAACTTGATCAAACGGAAAAACAGCCACCATACCACTAAGGATATAAATTCTATCCATCACATGACAAATATGGACTAATCAATTACTCATAACGACCAACGAATCATCGAAACCATAGTTTAGTTCAATGAATTAACCATAACCATAAGGGAAGGAACATGTCAATGTTTAAATGTGTGATGCTAAGTGATGACGTGTGACTAGCTCCCTTTCCCGCATGTCGGATTCATGGTACCTAAAAGAAAACAACATAAACACAAGCGTGAGTTCATCACTCAGCAAGTATATTGCAATGGTACAAACATAAACAATTACATAGCAATAATATCTCACATCATGTAAACCATCTCATTCATGGTCACATCTTATCATCATCATCAATATGTATGAAGTGCAATGCGATGCTCATGTCTCCTTGGAAACTCATACCGGTATGGTTGAGTACACACCCGTCGGTGTGCACCCTCTCCCCCCTTCCATCCCGAAGATGGAGGGTGCCTACTCCTCGCTTCCGTTCATCGCGATGAATGGAATCACGATGAAGGACTTACTCATTGGCTCTCCGGATTAGTCATAACTTTCTCACCGACCTTCCCGGACTAGTTATGACTTTCTCACCGCCCGGGCCATGTAATCATGCCATGTATGCAAATATGCCACATCATAATAAACTTGTACTTTTAACACATGGCATCATAGCATACTCATCATATCATAGGAAATCATTAAAGCATGGCAAGTGATCATGTCATATAATCAAGTTCATCTAGTCTCAACTAGCAATCCTACAAACCGCTATCCATTACAATACACTTGCCTCAACCACGGGCAACGGATTGGCGAGACGTAGAAGGCACTCCCGGGGTCACACCACCTGCACATGGGTACCACACACTCACAATCATGACCACAAAACAGTACGCAAACCCTCATCTACCCCGACATTGCCAACTACTCGCAAAACCCAAAAACAGAGGTTCTGTCCCGTCGGGACAGCAGCCTTCCAAAAGGCATAACTCGGGTTTTAAGACTCCGAATCAAATAAACGAGTACATCCTCGCGTAGCTTAGGAAATTTCCCAACTTTTTCTAGGTATAAGGAAAAACTGATTCGGAATCTAAAGTTGTTTAATCTACAAAATACCGTGATCTGTTCCAATCACGTCACAGATTTTAACACGCTCGGTAAAACAGTCATAACTTTCAAACGGCTGTTCGGATTTGGACGTTCTTTATATCCACGGAAAGATAATGAAATTATCTACAACTTATTCAACAGGAGGCCAACCAAATTCGGACTCTAAAATTGCTAAAACCCAAACCCTAGGTCGACCGCACAAGCTGCCAGAAACAGAGAACGTGACAACTTCTAGATCTAATCTAATATACTCAATTCCAGCACCACCAATTGATCTAAAAACATGATAATCACCCTTAGAACATACCTTACCCCAACCCCAAGGATCCCCATGGACATACCTTCGCCCGACGCATGAAAACCCAATAGATCTCCTCCCGGTCTGCGCGATCTCCTTCCTCGCTCCAATCCCGCCGGATCTCCTCGTCACGGAGCGCTCCAACGGATGGATCTTCAAGGTGTGGAGGTGGAGAACTCCCCTAGGGGAAGCAAGGGAGGTGTATAGGTGGTGGAGAGGTGGTGGAGCAATGGGGAACAATGGGGGAGGTGGAGGCGCCACAAGGAGGAGGTGGGGAGGTGTGGGGGGGCCTAGGACTTGTGGGGGCGCAAGGGCAGGGGGTGGACACCTAAAGGGGCTGGGGGAGGCCCCCAACCAGGTCTCCTACTCCTATTAGGACTCAAACTCCATCCCACCAAAGCCCACGACCCTTTCCTTTAGGCCCAAACTCCCCCGGAAAGGCCCAAACTCCCGAAAACGGCCCGGAAACGCAAATTAACCTCATAACGTATGGTTTCAACCTCCAATTCCATATTTTATAATGTTTTTGACCTTAACATTCACATTTTGTAATGCCACAATCTCTAATTTCACATTTTATAAAGTGTCGGCATTCCGTAGTGTCACAGAAACTCATACCGGTATGGTTGAGTACACACCCGTCGGTGTGCACCCTCTCCCCCCTTACATCCCGAAGATGGAGGGTGCCTACTCCTCGCTTCCCCACACCACGGTGGATGGAATCACGATGTAGAACTTACTCATTGGCTCTCCGGAATAGTCATAACTTTCTCACCAACCTTCCCCGGATTAGTTATGACTTTCTCACCGCCCGGGCCATGTAACATGCCATGTATGCAAATATGCCAACATCATAATTAACTTGTACATTAACACATGGCATCATAGCATACTCATCGTATCATAGGCAATCATTAAAGCATGGCAAGTGATCATATCATATAATCAAGTTCATCTAGTCTCAACTAGCAACCTACAAACCGCTATCCATTACAATACACTTGCCTCAACCATGGGCAACGGATTGGCGGGAAGTAGAAGGCATTCCCGGGGTGGCACCATCTGCACATAGGTACCACACACTCACAATCATGTCCAGAAAACAGTACGCAAACCCTCATCTACCCTGAGATTGCCAAGTACTCACAAAACCAAAAAAAAGGTTCTGTCCCGTCGGGACAGCAGCCTTCCAAAAGGCATAACTTGGGTTCTGGGACTCCGAATCAATTAAACGAGTACATTCTCGCGTAGCTTAGGAAATTTCCTAACTTTTTCTAAGTATACAGAAAGACTGATTCGAACTCTAAACTTGTTAAATCTACAAAATACCGTGATCTGTTCCCATCACGTCACAAATTTTAATACGCTCGGTAAAACAAGCATAACTTTCAAGCGGCTGGGCGGAATTTAAAGTTCTTTATACCCACTGAAAGGTATTGAAATTACCTACAACTTCTTCAACAGCCGTACGACCAAATTCCGACTCTAAATTGGCGAAAAACCAAACCCTAGGTCGACTGCTCATGCTGCCCGAAACAGAGAACATGGCAACTTCTAGATCTAATCCAATCTACTCAATTCCAGCACCACCAATTGATCTAAAAACATGATAATGACCCTTAAAACAGTACCTATCCCAACCCCAAGGAGTCCCATGGCCATACCTTCGTCCGACGCACGAAAATCCAAGATCTCCTCCCGGATCGCTCCTCGCTCCAACGGATGGATCTTCGAGGTTCAGGGGGTGGGGAGGCCACCCTAGGGCAGCAAGGGGGTGGAGGAGAGGTGGTGGAGAGGTGGGGAGCAAACGGGGCAAGGGGAGGGGCGCACGGCCAAAGGGGAGGAGAGGAGGTGGGGCGGCTAGGGCCAAGGGGGGGTGTGGGGCGAACAAAGAGGGGAGGGGGGCGCAAAAAGGGCAGGGGAACCCCCTTTTACCAGCCCCAAACCTGTTTCCTAATCCTAAATGGACTCATACTCCATCCCACCAAAGCCCACAACCCCCTCTTTTAGGCCCAAACTCGCCCGGAAAGGCCCAAACTCCCGGAAACGCAATTAAACCTCCTACCATATGGTTTTAACCTCCAATACCATATTTCATAATGTTTTTGAGCTCAACATTCACTTTTTATAAGGTTACGACACTCCGTGGTGTCACATTCTTCCCCCCTTTAACAGGATTTGACCTCGAATCTAAAACGCACCAAAACGCAACCCAGCAAAACCGAAGATAGCTAGGTTTCACATCACATACCTGAGGCGAAAAGATCGGGATACTTCTCGCGCATGCGAGACTCCAGCTCCCAAGTCACCTCTCTCTCGGTCTGATGTGACCACAAGACTTTGACAAACTTGAGCGTCCTGTTCTTCATCACTCGCTCCGAAGTCCCCAGAATTTCCACAGGACGGGACTCGAAGGTGAGGACCTGCTCAAGCACTAATATTTCCAACGGAACCACCAACTCCGGATCATGCAAGTATTTCCTCAACATCGAGGCATGGAACACATTATGCACACCTTGCATGGATCATGCAAGTATTTCCTCAAAATTTCTCGTTTTGGAAGAGTATTTAAAGCTGATTTTGATGCATCACCTTCTTCTAAGCATAGGTGTCTAATTGCCAATGTTTCTAAAGATTTATTCTTTTGGCATCGTAGACTTGGTCATGTTGGTTTTGATCATCTTACTCGTGTAAGTGGTTTAGATCTCATACGTGGCTTGCCTAAGCTTAAGGATGATAGCAATCTAGTATGTTCTTCTTGTAGACATGGTAAGATGATTGCAGGTTCACATCCACCTCTTAGCATGGTGATGACAAAGGCTCCAGGACAGCTTCTACATCTTGATACAGTTGGACCATCTCGAGTTCAATCCTTTGGAGGCAAACGGTATGTGCTTGTGATTGTTGATGATTTTTCTAGATACTCTTGGGTGTATTTTATGGCATCTAAGGATGAGGCTTTTAGTCAATTTAGAAGTCTTGTTCTTAGGCTTTCTGTTGACCATCCAGGAGCTCTCAAAGCTATTAGAAGTGATAATGTAACTGAATTAAAAAATGCTTCCTTTGATCTCTTTTGTGCTGAAAAAGGAATTGATCATCAATTTTCATCTCCTAGAGTGCCTCAACAAAATGGTGTAGTTGAAAGGAAAAATAGAACGTTAGTTGAAATGGCTAGAACTATGCTAGATGAGCATCACACTCCTAGAAATTTTTGGGCTGAAGCGATTTCAACTGCTTGTTATGTTTCAAACCGTGTGTTTCTGAGATCAAAATTGGGTAAGACTCCATATGAGCTTCGGTTTGGACATAGACCTTCTGTTTCTCACTTTCGAGTTTTTGGATGCAAATGTTTTGTCTTGAAATCTGGAAATCTTGATAAATTTGAAGCTAGATCAACTGATGGCATTTTTCTTGGATATCCTGCTCATACTCGAGGCTATCGTGTGCTTGTTTCGGAGACTAACAAAATTATGGAAACTTGTGAAGTTACTTTTGATGAGTCTAGTCCAGGCACTAGTCTAAGTGATGCAGGTACAGACGCATATGTTCAGGGGGAGAAAATCTTTGAAGATAATGATGATGTTGAAGATGAGGTCTTGACTCTTCCTAATGCACAACAAGCTGTAGCACCTTTGGCACCTACTACTACATCACCTACAGCTAACCATCCTCAAGCTACAACATCATCTATACATGCTGAAAATGAAGAAGGAGAAGGAGAAGTCTCAAAAGCCAATGCTCCCTTGCACATTCAAAAAATGCATCCATCTGAACAAATGATTGGAGACCTAAATGAGAGAGTCACTCGATCCAGGTTTATTCATTCTGACACTCATGCTCATTCTGCTTTAGTTGCTTCTTTTGAACCCAAAGATATATCTCATGCATTATCTGACGAATCTTGGATCAATGCCATGCATGAAGAATTAGAGAATTTTGAACGAAATAAAGTTTGGAAACTTGTCTCACCACCTCCTGATTTTAATGTTATTGGAACTAGATGGGTTTTCAAAAATAAACAAAGTGAGGATGGTGTTGTTGTTAGAAACGAGGCTAGATTGGTTGCTCAAGGTTACACTCAAATTGAAGGCTTAGATTTTGATGAAACCTTTGCTCCTATTGCTAGAATTGAAGCCATTAGAATCCTTTTAGCATTTGCTGCATCCAAAGGTTTCAAATTGTATCAAATGGATGTGAAAAGTGCTTTTCTTAATGGCTACGTAAATGAGGAGGTTTTTGTCAAGCAACCACCTGGTTTTGAAAATCCAAAGTTTCCAAATCATGTGTTCAAACTATCAAAAGCTTTGTATGGTTTGAAACAAGCCCCTAGAGCATGGTATGATAGGCTAAAAATCTTTTTACTTGAAAGGGGGTTTTCAATGGGAAAGGTTGACAAAACTCTCTTTTTACTCAAGCAAGGCAATGATCAACTATTCGTTCAGATTTATGTTGATGATATTATCTTTGGTGGTTCCTCTCATGTTTTAGTGTCCGAGTTTTGAAACAATGAGGAAGGAGTTTGAGATGAGTATGATGGGTGAGTTGACATACTTTTTGGGATTTCAAATCAAGCAAACAAAGGATGGTACTTTTTGCATCAAAGCAAATACACAAAAGACTTGTTGCATAGATTTGGGATGGAAAACAGCAAACCGATCATGACACCCATGGAGAGCGCTTGCACACTTGATCCGGATGAAGATGGTGAGCCGGTTGATCAAAAGGAATATAGAAGCATGATAGGTTCACTTTTGTACCTCACTGCATCAAGGCCGGATATACAATTTGCTGTGTGCTTGTGTGCTCGTTTTCAAGCTTCCCCACGTGCTTCACATCGACAAGCTGTCAAGCGAATTTTCAGGTATCTTCATGGAACTCAAGATTTTGGCATTTGGCTTTCTGCTTCCTCATGCATTAGTTTAAGAGCCTTTTCTGATGCTGATTTTGGAGGATGCAGAATTGATAGAAAAAGTACATCTGGTACATGTCATTTCTTGGCAATTCTCTAGAATTGATAGAATTTATTGCATGGTCATCTAGAATATCAGGTATCTTCTGTTGCACAATCAACTACTGAATCTGAATATGTGGCTGCTGCTAGTTATTGTTCTCAAATTCTTTGGATAGTAGCTACACTTAAAGATTATGGGGTTAATTTGGATAGTGTTCCTCTTTTGTGTGATAACACTAGTGCAATTTGCATTGCTAAGAACCCCGTGCAACACTCTAGAACAAAACACATTGACATCAGATTTCACTTTCTTAGAGATTATGTTGAAAAACGCAACATTGTGCTTCATCAAGTGGATACTGAACATCAATTGGCAGACATTTTTACAAAACCTTTGTCTTTTTCTCGTTTTGCTTTCATTCGGGGAGAACTTGGGATTGTTCATCCAATGGGTTTGTTTTGAGGGGGAGTTTCCTTGCCAAGTTCTTTCACTTGATGAGCTCACTTTATCATATTTCTTTATATGTTATGTAATTGAGCTAATATATGATAATCTAATTGTCTCACTTGAACTAAAAATGACATTGCGGAATTCCCTGGACTGATTGCCTATAGCTAAATACTCTGTGATATCTTACTCTTCTAGGGTTGTTATTGAATTTTCTTGACAAATTTGGGCTATGGAGCAAGTGTATTTTCAGCTTTACTCTTTCATAAGACCTTTTAATCATTTTTGCATGTTTACAATCAAAGAAAAAGAAAAGAAAAAGGGAATCAATAAAAAAGGGTTGTTAAAAGCAAAAGCTTCAAGTTGTATGCTTCAGGCATGCTTTCCCTAAAAAAAATAAGATGTATGCTTCAAGCATGCCATTCCCTCAAAGATAAGATGTATGCTTCAAGCATGCCACTCCTAGAAAATAAAAGAAGTATGCTTCAAGCATGCCACATGCAATTTATTGTTTAAAGATTAAATTGGTCTACTAGATTGGAGTTGAAATTACTTGCTCGCCCTAAGTTGTTAGTTGCTTCAATTTTTAAAGCCTTGCTTTTTCTGCTAAGATCTTGCTTAGTACTTGGCTATAGTTGACTAAATTGAGGTTGAGATACATGTGATATGCGCTCCTCCGTGAACCTGTTCGAAGGCCCTGGTCCCTGGACGCAGTCCCGAACGGAAGCTCCCACGCGACGCTCTCGCCGGAGCCAGCTCAAGGTATTGTCGGCTGTTAGTCGGAGCCACCGCCTGGGTTATTTCTAGGGATCAAAAGTTCTCCCTTTTCTCTTTATTTTCTTCTCTATATATAAAGTCTTGATACATAGCTTCCTCAATCGGAAACCTTCTTAATTCCAACTATGATTACTATATCTAATCAGAAAGAATACGATAGTAGATATAATACTAGACTGACTCGGATTCTTCAATCGCCAATCGGCTTCATTTACGGTAATAAACATAATCAAAGGTCTTGCGTGTATCATTACTCCCCCTGAAGAACAAGCTTGTCCTCAAGCTTGCAATCTGAAAAACCAGCGAAGTATGTCGGCGTCCATCCATGTGGCCTCCTCTCGAGGTTCTCCGCCCAATGCACCAAGAATTGACGCTGCCTGGAAGAACCGCTGGGCTAGCAAATCGATGGGGTCCTGGCCAGCCGTCACTGGTGGAAACGCATTCGCTGGTAAGGACGGAGCGGCTTGTGGTGGAATACCCTTGAAAACTTTAAGAAGAGAAACATGGAAAACATTGTGGAGCCGAGTGTGAGCCGGAAGATCGAGACGATAAGCCACAGGACCGATACATGCCATGACCTTATACGGTCCAAAATAACGAGCTTCCAACTTATGTTGTTGGTTGTTGCGGGCTGAAAGCTGACGGTGGCGTTGTAGGCGAAGCCAGACCCATTCGTCAACCTGGAATTCCACTTCCCTATGAGTAGAGTCATAGCGTTGCTTCATGCGATTTTGAGCTTGCATCAAGTGCTCCTTTGCTTGCTGCAGAATGATGTCTCGATCCACCAATTGACAATCGATGAATCAATCATCAGACGGCCCGGTGGTATGGTAGTAATGAGGGTGGTTTACGACCATACACGAGCTGAAATGGTGTCAAAGCGATGGGGCTGTATGAAAAGAAGTGTTATAACAAAATTCTGCCCATGGCAACCATTTTGCCCAAGTAGAAGGATTATCCGCCGCCAAGCATCGAAGGTACATCTCAACTGTTCGATTGACCACTTCCGTCTGACCATCCGTTTGCGGATGATATGCTGTTGAAAAGGCTAATGTGGTGCCGCATTGTTTAAACAAATCTTGCCAAAAAGCGCTAAGGAAAATGGAGTCACGATCCGAAATGATAGATTCGGGTATGCCATGAAGACGGACCACTTGATCGAAAAATGACGAAGCTACCACTTTTGCCGTAGTTGGTCGGGGAACTGTTATAAAGTGTGCATATTTGGAGAGCCGATCCACTACCACCAATATGGTCGTCTTGCCTTGGGACTTTGGAAGAGCCGTGATAAAATCCATGGAAATATCGGCCCAAATCTGATGTGGTATAGGAAGTGGTTGAAGTAAACTCAGGGGACAAGGAATCGGTTTTATGGCGTTGGCATACCGGGCACTTGGCTATATCTGCTCGATGGATTGGCGTTGATTTGCCCGGTAGTATTCTCGATTTGATGCGATGCAATGTCTTGCACTTCGTGTGTGAGATCATGAATCGAGGCGATGATGGTTGTCACAAAGGAAGCTGAAGCTGGAATATAGAGGCGGCTGTTGCGATAAACCAATCCATCCTCCACCTGCCAGAGCACATGCGAAGGGATCTTCTCCTCTTGATCGGTGGTACTGGAGGATGTTGGAGTTGGCGCACCTTGCTGGACTCCGAACGACCCCATCGAAACCAGTGCCGGCCGAGATGGTGCGGCATGTTGCGACCAACGAGCATAGAGGTGTTGTACCTCCGGATGTTGGCGGAGCTCTGTAAGCCACTGGTCTCTTGTCAGCTCGCGAGGTGCTGACAGTGATGCGCAGAGCGTCTCTGTGTTGTGTAGGCGAGACAGGGCGTCTGCCACGACATTCGTCTTACCTGGCTTGTACTCTACCTGAAAATCAAAGCCCATGAGTTTACTCAACCAATGTTGTTGTGGTGGTGTGACTAGGGCTTGCTCGAGTAGATATTTAAGACTGCCATGATCCGTCTTAACAATGAATTTCTAGCCCCAAAGATAGGGCCGCCAATGTCGCACTGCTTTTGAGAGCCCAATAAGTTCACGTTCATATGCCGCCAACTTCTTATGCCGGTCAGCTAATTTTTGACTGAAATAAGCGATGGGGTGGTTATGTTGTAGGAGAACTGCCCCAATGCCGGTCCCCGAGGCGTCGCACTCCACGACGAAGGGTGCTGTGAAATCAGGCAGTTGGAGGACTGGTGCTGACACTAATGCTTGTTTCAAGTGCCGGAAAGCATTGTTGGCCTCCTCATTCCAATGAAAATTATTTTTCCGGAGTAAAGCTGTAAGTGGCTCGGCTATGGAAGCATAATCTTGTATAAAGCGACGATAGTATCCGGTGAGGCCGAGAAAGGCACGTACTGCCGTGACTGTTGTTGGAGTAGGCCAGGTGTCTACGGCGTGGATTTTGGATGGATCGGCCTCTACCCCATTAAAAGAGATAATATGGCCTAAGTAGCCGATACGTGCTTGGGCGAAGGAGCATTTAGACCTTTGCAAGTACAGTTGATGTTGCTGAAGGCGTGCAAGGACTTGCCGGATGTGGTCCAAGTGTTCGTCCTCTGTTGCACTATATATCAAGATATCATCAAAAAAAACCAAGACAAAGTGTCGGAGAAAGTCATGCAAGACTGTATTCATTAGATCTTGAAAAGTGGAGGGTGCATTAGTCAAGCCGAAAGGCATCACCAGGAACTCGTAATGACCTTCATGGGTGCGAAAAGCCGTCTTTTCAATGTCTTCGTCCCTCATGCGAACTTGATGGTAGCCTGAGCGAAGATCTAGTTTTGTGAAGAAACGAGCGCCCCGTAATTCGTCCAGTAATTCTTCCACCACCGGAATTGGGAATTTGTCTTTAATTGTGACGGCGTTGAGCTCCCGGTAATCTACGCAAAAGCGCCATGTTCCATCAGACTTTTTGACAAGGAGTACTGGAGATGAAAAGGGCAAACGACTGCGACGAATGAGTCCTTGCTGAAACATTGTCGCGCACTGTCTTTCTATTTCATCTTTCTGGCGATAAGGGTAACGGTATGGGCGAACAACCACGGGATTGGTACCCTCTGCCAGACAAATGCGGTGGTCGCAGTGTCGCACTGGTGGGAGTCCTTGCTATTCAGAGAATATCTCGTCGTGCTCAGTTAAGATTGCCTGCAAGGCCGATTCCTGAATGACCGCCGCATGAAGTAGGTGTGGCTTTCCTTTGCCCTGTAAGCCTTGCAGCATCACCTGACTGTCCCCATGAGCGAAAACCATAGTTAGGGACTCGAAGTTCCAGTTGATGTTGCCCAAAGTCCGCAGCCATTGGACCCCGAGAACCACGTCAAATCCATTGAGTGGAATAACCATAAAAGGAGCCTTGAACTCGTGCTGTTGGATGGAGAAAATGGTGGTCGGAAGAGCGCCCAGACATGGCAGATGTGCGCCACCTGCGACTTTGACGTGTTGGTGCTGACAAGCCGAAGTGTCCCATTGGTTGTGAGTAGCTGTATAGCAACTCAGAAAATTATGAGTGCTACCGCTGTCGATGAGGGCATGTAGACGACTACCCTGCATCTGAATCCAGACTTGCATCGTGTCTCCTTGTTTGGGTCCCAGAGCTGCTAGCATGGATAGGGATGGGTCATCCTCTTGTGCAACTTCCTCACCCTGTTCACCGTCAGTCTCCTCCTCTGCGACCTCAAGGTGGAATAGCCGTGTGCAGCGATGACCCCGTGTATAGATTTCGTCACAATTATAGCAGAGTCCCTTGGCGTGGCGTTCCGCCAGTTGATCGGCACTCAGTCGCAATCGTGAAGGAACTGATGCGAAACTGCCCTGTGAGCCTGCTCCTGGACGGTTGGATGTGCCTGACGGTGTCGTTGCAGAACCGGCAGTCTTGAAAGGTGTCGTCCCTGAACGGCTGCTGCTTGAAGAAGGAATGCCTGAGGTGGCTAAAACTGAATTGGCTGAGTTCTGGTTAAAGGGCGGCGGATGGGCACGTGTACGTCCTCCTGATGACAGGTGCATTTGTGCAGCTTCGGCCAACCAGGCATCCTTGCGTGCTTCAGCGGCGCGGGCGAAACTCACTGCTTCTGCCAGGTCTCTGGGGCGGTCCCTACGGACATCTGCGGCCAAAGCGATCGAGAGTCCCGCTGTGAAAGTGTCAATTTGATCCGAACGGCGCATCTGTTGAGTACGTGAGAGCAAGCGTTGAAACTCTCTCGCGTAGTCATCTACACGGCCGCTGCCCTGCTTGAGATTTACCAAATCACCGAGAGGGCCTACCACGGAGTGGCGGTCGAACCGCTGGCTGAAAATCTCAGAAAAATCCTCCCACTCTATCCATCTTTCCTCGGTCTGCCAGTTATCCAGGACTTCTAATGCCTCCCCACGAAGATGCAGTCCGGCGATTTCCACCCACTCGCTTGCCGGTATGCGATGGAAGCGGAAAAAGCGATCGCATTGGCGTAGCCAGATGCGAGGGTCGCCCGTTCCATCAAATTCGATCAGCTCAAACCGCGGCGGTCGAGGGGTCCATCGCCGTTCCTCATGGTCCTCGCGGTCTCGTCTTGGCGGTCGGCGACGCTGGTCCTCGTGATCTCCGTACGGCGGCGGTATGTAACGAGAAAGATGGTCGTGTCGACCCGAAAGCTCCGACGTCACCTTCTGCCGCTGGTTCTCCTTCTCGCCGGACGGATCACCCCTATCCGTTGCAGGGGATTTCGCTGCTTGGACGTGTTTAAGGATCTCCGTCAGCAGGCGCTGTGTTTCCTGGCCGGAAATTTCCAGTGCCGCCACGCGATCTTCCAGCGAGGGTGTAGTAGACATCTCGCCCGGACCGGCTGAATCTGATACCAAATTGATATGCGCTCCTCCGTGAACTGCTCAAGGCCCTGGTCACTGGGCCTTGATCCCGAACGGAAGCTCCCACGCGACGCTCTCGCCGGAGCCAGCTCAAGGTATTGTCGGCTGTTAGTCGGAGCCACCGCCTGAGTTATTTCTTGGGATCAAAAGTTCTCCCTTTTCTCTTTATTTTCTTCTCTATATATAAAGTCTTGATACATAGCTTCCTCAATCGGAAACCTTCTTAATTCCAACTATGATTACTATATCTAATCAGAAAGAATACGATAGTAGATATAATACTAGACTGACTCGGATTCTTCAATCGCCACTGGCTTCTGTTTACGGTAATAAACATAATCAAAGGTCTTGCGTGTATCAACATGTCATTCCCTAACTTGTTAAAATCACATCAATATCATGTATTTTGCATATTATGTGATATATAAGGTTATATGATCGAATGAGCTCATCTTTTACTATCTTGGCACTCCCTTGTTTCTCCTTGTGAAATCATTGTTTCAGAAAATTTTTGTACATGTTCTCTCTTTTGTACTCTTGATGAATCCATTGACAAAGGGGGAGAAATTTTGGAATCGTTGAAAAGTTTAAGAAAAAAAGGGGATTTGTTTCTGAAATTTTGGGAGAAGTTTGGAGATTTTTTTTTTGGAATTTTTGGGCACATTGCACATTCACACACATTTTCCTTCTCAGGGGGACATTTTGTTTTGAATTTTGGTCAAAGGGGAAATTCTGTGTTTTCTCTTTTTGGTTCTTGATCCTTTGGATTTCAAAATCTTTTGTAAAGTGAATGCCAAATGTTTAATTCTATTTGGTGTTGCCAATGTTTTCATCAAGGGGGAGATTGTGAATCATGTGATGAAAAATTGGCTTGATCATGTGCTGAAAAATTGGTTAGGATTAATCTTGCAAAATTGCTTGTATGAAAGACCAAACATTCAAACATCCAAAAACAGAGACTTTGCATTTGCGCCAGACCAAACATCCAAAAACAGTGAGTTTCGCATGTATGACGGACCAAACTTTTTGGTCTGTCATAAACGTGATTTTGATGCTTTTACGCTTGTTCAAGAAATCTCGTTTTTCCCATGTATGACAAACCAAATTTTTTGTTCTGTCATACACATGCTTTTGGCGACCTCGTTTTTCCCTTGTATGACAAACCAAATTTTTTGGTCTGTCATACACATGTTTTTGGCGACCTCGTTTTTCCCATGTATGACAAACCAAATTCTTTGGTCTGTCATAAACATGTTTTTGGCAACCTCGTTTTCCCATGTACGACAGACCAAATTTTTTTGGTATGTCGTAATTGTGCTTCTGAAGGTTTTTGCGCAGGACCAAGTTCTTAAAAACAGTAAGTTTTACATGTACACCGGACCAAATTTTTTGGTCCGTCGTGAATGGTTTTTTTGAGTGACTTTTTCATGTATACGCCGGACCATATTTTTTGGTCCGTCGTGAATGCGTTTTTGCTCGATTAGGGTTTTGAGAAAACTTGGAATTGAGTTTTTGGTTTGACCTTGAGATTATGAAATTGGTGAGAATTCATGAGTTCATGAGGCTGTCAAAGTCAATCCGTTGGAGGCCACCGCTCAGGCCACTGCTAATCAAGTCAATTAGGGATAACGCCAGAATACAAGACTGTCAGAGTTCATGAGGACTCATCCACCCACTTTCTCCGGGAATGCCAATCCGTTGGAGGCCGATGACTGGTTAAGGTCAATCGAGAGGAAGCTACACATTGCTCAATGCATGGGAAATGAGAAGGTACTCTACGCTTCTCATCAGTTGGAAGGAACAGCCGCCGAATGGTGGGAGAACTTCTGCGCTACGCAGGAGAACCCTCAAGATATCACTTGGGAGGAGTTTACAGCTGCGTTTCGTTCTTATCACGTGCCGGAAGGAATCATGGACCTCAAGAAAGAGGAGTTCAGAGCACTGAAGCAAGGTAATCAGCCGGTGGCCGAATACCTGAACAAGTTCACACAGCTTGCACGCTACGCACCTGAAGACGTAGCGACAGATAAAGCCAGACAGTCTCGCTTCATGAAGGGACTTAACTCAGGACTACAGGTGGGACTGATCACCCACACCTTTCCAGATTTTCAGGAGCTTGTGAATAAGGCGCTTATTCTTGAGGACAAGCGCAAGGAACTGGATGAGAACAGGAAGCGCAGGATGCAGCATCAGGGATCGCGTCAGGGAGCACAGCAACGTTTGAGAGTTGCGCCAAATCAGTTTTTCAGATTCCAGCCGCAGAATGCAACAAGGACACCGTCACCAGCACCAAGACCCGTCAATCAGAACTATCAGACCCCAGCCCCAGCCAGAAACGCCGCTTCAGGCAGTCAACAAGGGACAGTGAGACGCTGCTACAACTGCAACGAGCCAGGGCACTTTGCCAACAGTTGTCCTAAGAAGACAGCAGGAGTGACCCCAGTCCGCTTCAATCTGGGATCCACACCAGCCAGGACGCCTGCACCAGGAGCGAACCGAGGGACAAAGACAAGCCAGGAGCAGCACCCCAGACCGTGGTGAGAGGCCGAGTCAACCATGTCACCGCAGATGCACTGCAGAATGCCACGGACGTCGTACTGGGTAAGTTACTTGTTAACTCAGTACCTGCAACAGTTTTGTTTGATTTTGGAGCTTCGCATTTGTTTGTTTCACAAGGCTTTGCTGCTAAAAATGATTTGGAGATTGCAAGACTTAAATGCATGCTTTTAGTTCAAACCCCTGGTTCCAAACTCCGAACGAAAGTAGGATGTTCTGGGGTGAGAATACTAATAGATGGGATAGATTTCCTAGCGAACCTTATTATTTTGAGGACCCAGACCTTAGATGTTATTTTGGGAATGGATTGGTTATCCAAGCACAAGGCCGTATTGGATTGTGGATGAAGGACTATCTCAGTTGAGAGCCCGTGTGGAAAGAAAGTGGAATTTCAAGCTACCGCCGTTAGAGATGGACAGTTGATGGTTAACAGCACCAACGCAATCAGCATAGAAGATGTCTCAGTAGTGAATGAGTACCCAGATGTTTTTCCTGAAGATCTACCTGGTTTGCCGCCAGACAGGGACATAGAGTTTGTGATAGAGCTTGTACCTGGTACAGCGCCGATAGCAAAGAGACCTTATCGGATGTCCACCGAAGAATTAGTAGAGATGAAGAAGCAACTTGAAGAGTTAATGAAGAAAGGATTTATCAGACCGAGTTCGTCGCCGTGGGGAGCGCTAGTTTTGTTCGTCAAGAAGAAGGACGGGAGTTTCAGGATGTGCATTGACTACCGTGCACTTAATGAAGTCACCGTGAAGAATAAGTATCTGCTACCCAGGATTGATGATTTGTTTGATCAGCTGAGAGGAGCCGGAGTTTTCTCCAAGATTGATCTGAGATCGGGATACCATCAGTTGAAGATCCGATCATAAGATATTCCGAAGACCGCATTCTCGTCAAGATATGGACACTACGAGTTTACAGTTATGTCCTTTGGTCTGACAAATGCGCCAGCATATTTCATGAATATGATGAATAAGGTGTTCATGGAATATTTGGACAAGTTTGTTGTTGTGTTCATAGATGATATCTTAGTCTACTCCAAGACAGAGGATGAACATGCAGAGCACTTAAGGCGAGTTTTGGAAAAACTAAGGGAACAACAACTTTTCGCCAAGTTCAGCAAGTGCGACTTTTGGAAGGACAAGGAGGAGTTCCTCGGACATGTAATGACCGCAGAAGGAGTCGCCATTGATCCAAACAAGGTAGAAGCTGTGCTACATTGGGAACAGCCGAAGACCGTGACCCAGATCCGGAGTTTCCTTGGAATGGCAGGTTACTACCGCCGTTTCATTAAAGGCTTTTCGACAATTGAGAAACCTCTTACGCAATTGCTGAAAAAGGAGAAGAAGTTTGCATGGACGCCAGAGTGCGAGAAAGGTTTTCAAGAACTAAAGAAGCGATTGACATCAGCACCGGTGTTAGTTTTACTGGATGTTAATCAGAGCTTTGATATTTATTGTGATGCATCGCGTCAAGGACTTGGATCTGTGCTGATGCAGAATGGAAAGGTCGTCGCTTATGCATCAAGACAGTTAAGGCCACATGAGGAGAGTTATCCGACGCATGACCTAGAGCTAGCTGCCGTAGTGCATGCTTTGAAATTATGGCGTCACTATTTAATTGGAAACAGATGTGAAGTATACACGGACCATAAGAGTCTTAAGTACATCTTCACCCAATCAGACCTGAACATGAGACAAAGGAGGTGGTTAGAGTTGATCAAGGACTACAACGTTGGAATCCATTATCATCCTGGAAAGGCCAACGTGGTGGCCGATGCTCTGAGTCGGAAAAGCCATACCGTGAACATGTTGCTAGCCACAAGTCAGGAGGAACTATGTGAGGATTTCCATAGAATGCAGATTGAAGTCGTACCAGAAGGATTCTTGGCCGCATTGGAAGTGAAGCCTACCCTGGAGGATCAGATCCGAGAAGGACAGGAGGATGACGACAAGATCCGCCGGATTAAGTCCAACATGGACGAAGGCAAGGCAGAGGACTTCAAGTTGGATGAACAAGGCACGTTATGGATGAAGGATCGAATTTGTGTGCCAAACAAGAAGGAACTGAAGCAGTTGATTCTAGAAGAAGCCCATGACTCTAAGTATTCAATTCATCCTGGAAGTGCCAAGATGTATCAAGATTAAAAGAAAGATTCTGGTGGCCGAACATGAAGCGTGAAGTTGCCGAGCATGTTGAGCTGTGCGACATATGCCAGAGAGTCAAGGCAATGCATCAGAGACCAGCAGGATTGCTACAGCCGTTGAAGATACCTGAGTGGAAGTGGGAGGAAATCGGAATGGACTTCATTACAGGTTTGCCGAAAACTCAAGGAGGATATGATTCTATATGGGTTATAGTGGATCGCTTGACCAAGGTCGCCCATTTTATCCCTGTGAAGACCACTTACTCGGGAGATAAGTTAGCAGAGTTGTACATGATCAGGATCGCCTGCTTGCACGGAGTGCCAAAGAAGATCAGTATCGGATAGAGGTACCCGCTTACCTCGAGGTTACGGAATAAGCTGCATGAAACCATGGGAACCCGCTTGAACTTCAAGATACCTTATCATCCACGCACGGATGGTCGACCGAAAGAGTCAATTAGATTCTGGAGGATATGTTAAGAGCGTGTGCATTGGCTTATGCTATCTCTTGGGATAAAAGTCTGTCGTACGCCGAGTTCAGCTACAACAACAGTTACCAAGCAAGTTTGCAAATGTCACCATTTGAAGCACTATATGGTCGACTTCGCCGGACACCATTGAACTGGAATGAGACAGTGAACGCCGTGTCTTTGGGCGGATATTCTTCAAGAAGCCGAAGAACAGATTGCCATGATTAGGGAGAGATTAAAGATAGCCCAATCGCGACGAGAAGAGTTATGTCGATAATCGCCGCCGACCTGAGTTTTGAACCAAAAGATTTCGTGTATCTCAGGGTCACACCGCTCAGAGGAGTAAAGAGATTCCGTGCCAAAGGAAAACTCGCGCCGAGATATGTTGGACCATTCAAGGTTCTCAGCCGTAGAGGTGAAGTTGCTTATCAGCTAGAGTTACCGCAATCACTAGCAGGAGTGCATGACGTGTTCCACGTGTCCCAGCTGAAGGAGTGTCTCAGAGTACCTGAGGAGCAGACACCGCTAGAGTCAATTGAGCTGCAAGAAGATCTGACATACAAGGAGCACCCCGTAAAGATTTTGGACACAATGGATCGAGAGACAAGAAACAAGTCAACCCATTTCTGCAGAGTTCAATGGAGCAACCACGCGGAGAGTGAAGCAACTTGGGAACGCGAAGAGGATTTGAAGAAAGAGTTTCCGAACCTATTTATTTAGAAAGCCCTGAATCTCGGGGACGAGATTCTGTTAAGGGGGGAGGTTTGTAACACCCCAAAATTTTGCTGTTCCTAAATTCATGTGTGATTTGCCACTTTGGTGAATTTTTGGAATTTTCTGGAATTTATTTGGATTTATTTGGAATTTATTTGAATTTATTCCATTTTGAAATAATTAAAGAATTTGACTTTGCAAATAAAATTTTGTTGGAAATATTTTATTTGAGTCCAAAATATTCCAAAATATTTTCCAGAATTTTTCTGGAATTTTTCTGAGAATTTTACTATTTTTCTTGAATTAAATGAATTACTTGAAATTATTTTAATTATTAAATCGCTGGAAAATCGAGTCGGGTCAAGTACTGTTCATCTGACCGGACCCGAACCCGAGTCAGACTCGAGTCCGACCCGAGCCACCTGATCCGGTCAAACCCTGATTGATCCGGACCATTGGATCGAAATCCAACGGTCGGAATTGGGCCGCACCGATCAAACCAGATCCGGCCCGGACCCGTTGCGCCGTGCGATCTCGGCCGTGGATCGGGGCCACGTGGACGGCCACGATTTCGTCGTCTTCCCGAGTCCCGCTCGGACTGCGCCGCCAGAGCCGCCGTGGTCCGATTAGGGTTTCGCGATTTGCGCGCACGTCGAGGCACTATTTAAAGCCCCGAGGCCACCCCGTTGAAGCTCTTTGCCATGCACACCTTTTCCCTCAAGTTTCCGAGCCCTAGTCGCCGCCGTCTAGCCACAAAAGCTCGCCGTAGTTGCTTCTCTCTTCCACCGCGTTCATTTGCCGATTCCGCCTACGCCCGCCGTTCTCCGCCGCACCCGAAGGCAGATTTGGAATCCCCGCGACGAGGCGCACCCGTGCATACCACCCATCTCGCCGGAGAAGCCCTCGAGCGCTGTTGGTCGTGTCGTCTTCCCCAGCTCCGGTCCGCTCCCTCCGCCGCGTGGCCATCGACGTCTTCGAGCACCCTCAACCGTCCGATCAAGATCCGACGGCTACGGTAAGCCATGTGCATCTCAAACCCGTCAACCTAGATCAGATCTGGACCGTTGGATCTAGATCCAACGGCCCACGATCACCGTGTAGTTTGTAACGGTGTTAGCCTAGGGTAGATCTAGACCGTCCGATCTAGATCGAACGGCCCAGATCGACCGTGTAGTTTTCAACGCGTCAACCTTAGATCTAATCACGGCCGTTGATTTTCAAATCAACGGACACGGTTGTGCCACGTGTGCCCTGGCCGCGCCGTGCGCACACGAGTGTGTGTCTCTGACACGCGGGGCCCGCGTGTCAGCGGGTCAGCCGAACTGCACCGTGACGCCACCCCTGATGTCACGATGGGGCCCGCTTGTCAGTAGCGTCGTCGAGCGTGGTGACGTCAGTGCTGACGTCATCCAATGGGTCCCACCTGTCAGTGGCACACGCGCCGTGGACTGAGCCAAGCCGTAGGCTGAGCCCATGAGCCGGCTGACATCAGCCAGCCAATCAGGAGCCGACGCGTGTCACCCATGACGCAATAAATTATTTTCGAAAAAGAAAATGATTTAATAATTCGGTTTAATAATTGATTTGAATTTCAAAACTTCAAACGCTTATAACTTTTGCATTTCAACTCCGATTTGAACGATTCAAATTTCTAAAAATTCATAAAATTCAGATCTACTCAAATATGAATTTTATTTAATTTTTGTACTAAAGTTTTCTCTGTAATATTATTTAATTGATTATTTAAACTTTAAATAATCATAACTTTTGTGTTTTAACTCCGATTTGAGCGTTTCCAGTTCCTAAAAATTCATAAAATTATGTTCTCTCTGTTTATAAACTTTATTTGGATGTTTCGACACTTTTTGTCTACTGTTTTATTCATTTGTTGCTATTTGCACACGTTACGAGTATACGTTGAAGTGCCGGAAGGATTCGAAGGAGAAATATTGACCCAGGAGCCAGCTCAGGACCAAGAACAAGTGCTATTTGAAGGGAAGTTGTGCTTTGACCATGTTGATCCTATTTTGAAACCTATTTTGATTTAATTTATTGCATGCTAGTTCAATTAGAAAATACTTTATTTAAATATGGGAAATTAGATAAATGCCAAATTGCTGTATGACACCTTGGTTAACTATATATATGTGCCATGACCCTTGTCACCCTAGTTGTGGTTTACTAGTTGGGCATTATTAAATTGCCAACATGGGAAATTAGACCGTTGTAGTATATTGCTTAGATCTGCTACGTGCTCATGACATGATTTCGGACAATCAAATGTTAACGTTGACTTAATGATATATTGAACCTGTTTTGGAAAGGTATCATGTGTCGTGATGTTGATGGCACGTGGTGCATGGTAATCAACTGGGGTTTGATAAATAGCTTTTGACCGGGGCATGTGGCAAGAATGATCGGGTGGGCGGTTGTGGCACCGGAAACGTTGGTTTGGTTCTTCGGGTAGTCTTGCCCTGGTCACCCTAAGGACTTAACCTTGCAAGCCTTTGAACTGGGTCAATCGTGCAACCACATGTCTGTTATGGGACGGACCTAGTTGAATAAGTTGCTAATAACGTGCCTGTGGAACCTCAGGTTGTCAACTACACCGTTTGTGTAAGTTGTACGGGGGAGCGTACCGGGGCTGCGGCCAGGTACCCATCTAACGGTGGATTGACCTAAACTTCGCCTTAGCTATGGGAAGGGTTAGTGTGCAACACCGGAGAGGACCACTTGTATTGTTAGAAGTTTCCGAAAGACTTTGTTACGGGAACTCGCCTTTGTGGTGTTTGACTGTATCTTGTGGGTAAAGTGCATAACCTCTGTAGAGTGTAAAATCTATTCGAATAGCCGTGTCCGCGGTATTGAACATCGCTCGGGAATTACATCAAGGGTTAGACTTTCTTGAAAATAACTTGGACTTGAAAGGTTGGGTTTGGTTTATTAATGATGTTGATGGAAATGTGGATTAGGAATGGGAAAGATGTTGATTAAACTCCTGGAAAAGTTATTGATGTTATACTTGTTTCTACTGCTTTTGAATCTACTTATGATACTTGTTAAATGCTCTTACTGCAAATATACCTTGAGCCACTCCTTTGTATTAAGCCATGCATGTAGTATATTAGCTGCATTCTGTGCATGACTTGCTGAGTACCAAGTACTCACCCTTGCCGCAATACAACACCAGTTGAGGAGGAGACTACACCAGCTTTGGAGGAGGAGCTCCAAGAGGAACCGTCTACTTAGGGAGCGAGCCTGGTCGATTGCCTGTGGTATACTTTGGATGGCGCCACGATGTTATCTTATTTTCCGCCGCTATTATTTCTCTCTTATTAAGTTTCGCTGCGTGGCGTATATTTGTAACTTGACCATAAGGTCGAGCAACCGCTTTGACTATTTAATTAAAGTACTTTATTAGTATCGAGTGGTATGATTTGTGATATTTACCGATGTTAAGATCGTGTGCACTAGCGCGTTCTGGACTAGTGCTGAATAAACAGAGGGTCGGATTTGCAAATTCGGTCCCGACAGAGGTGGTATCGAGCCATCTCGACTGTAGGCTCACCCATAGTTAGAATGGTCGTAGTGAGGATAAAACCTATTTTCTAAAGATAAAATTTGCCAAGATAATGAATGAATTCTCGACTTACCCCTTTTCTTTCTTGTTCATACCCCTTGCTGAGTTCTTTTTGTCTTCCACATTGGTTTTAAAGTGCTGCGATCTTACGTAAGTATCCTTTGACAGATGGAAGGAGAAATCAACTACGTCGATCTTGATGTTGGTCACGCCGCAGAACTTTAGTGTATGCTGCAGACTCTCGGAGGTTTTGAGAAGCCAAAATACCAAGTGGATGTAATCAGACAAGCAGGATTGATCAAGGCTTGTGACATGAAGATTGTGGTACCTGCCAGGAGGAAGGGCCCGGGCAATCGCCCGATACATTGCACTGCCAGGAGGTCTACAATGCAGATGGGTATCCAGGAGGTGTCGCGACGAGCAATGCGGCACATTACCCGCATCTACGCCAGAGAGTTAGAGGGCACGGTGTTCCGTTACCAACCGCGCAGCAATAACCTTCTCGACCCGAAGATGATTCAGGATGAGAACGCCGTGATCACACAATTGGCAAGACTTGTGGTCGCCCAGGAGGATGTACTTGATGATACGAGCAAGGAGCTACAGAAGGCCCGCAAGGAGATCACCGCAGAGAAGAACAGATGGCGGGAGACTCAGGAGTATGTGTCACATCTTCTGCACAGGATTGGAGAGTTAGAGACGGCGTTGTACGCACCAGAACCGGAGCCAGTACTCGAGCTACACGAGCCAGATCCGGAAGAGCCAGAGCTTGAGGAGGACACCGCTTCTTCGACTACCACAGTTGACACAGTTGCAGGGCATGGCGATCGTTTCGCGCCTATGTCGAAGCACCCGTACCCAGGCCGTGGAGGTTTTCTCGACGAGTGAGCGTAGGTTTTGAGGTTGAGACTCCTTCGTCGAGTCGTGTCATAGAATAAAGAGTCACCCTTTAGGCGTTAAACTCCAGTGTTAGTTTGATTTGGATTTTCATTGCTTGCTGAGTGTGCAGTATGTGTTGCAAGGCCCCTAGGCATTGTAAGCGACCATACCAAGTTATTACTCTTATTAATAATAAAGTTGGATTTTGAGTTACACTTTTTCCCCCGCATAAGTTTCCCTACTACTTGTCTATTCTTGTTCCCTCACATCTCTGAAACCTTGGAGCAATCGACAGATGGTGAACACCCGCGGAAACCTTGGAGGCAATGGAAGTGGTTCTCGCCCAGCAGAAAACCCCAATGATGGAGCACCAGCACCGCTAGTTGATATGCAGAATTTCGGAGCTTTTCTCGCTGCTCAGACTCAGTTGATGCATGCCATGATGCAACAGATGCAGCACGTCACCGCTCAGGCCACTGCTAATCAAGTCAATCAGGGACAACGCCAGAATACAAGACTGTCAGAGTTCATGAGGACTCATCCACCCACTTTCTCCGGGAATGCCAATCCGTTGGAGGCCGATGACTGGTTAAGGTCAATCGAGAGGAAGCTACACATTGCTCAATGCATGGGAAATGAGAAGGTACTCTACGCTTCTCATCAGTTGGAAGGAACAGCCGCCGAATGGTGGGAGAACTTCTGCGCTACGCAGGAGAACCCTCAAGATATCACTTGGGAGGAGTTTACAGCTGTGATTCGTCAGTATCACATGCCGAAAGGAATCATGGACCTCAAGAAAGAGGAGTTCAGAGCACTGAAGCAAGGTAATCAGCCGGTGGCCGAATACCTGAACAAGTTCACACAGCTTGCATGCTACGCACCTGAAGACGTAGCGACAGATAAAGCCAGACAGTCTCGCTTCATGAAGGGACTTAACTCAGGACTACAGGTGGGACTGATCACCCACACCTTTCCAGATTTTTAGGAGCTTGTGAATAAGGCGCTTATTCTTGAGGACAAGCGCAAGGAACTGGATGAGAACAGGAAGCGCAGGATGCAGCATCAGGGATCGCGTCAGGGAGCACAGCAACGTTTGAGAGTTGCGCCAAATCAGTTTTTCAGATTCCAGCTGCAGAATGCAACAAGGACACCGTCACCAGCACCAAGACCCGTCAATCGTAACTATCGACCCACCAGCCGTAAACGCCGCTCGTGCAATCAACAAGGGACAGTGAGACGCTGCTACAACTACAACAAGCCAGGGCACTTTGCCAACAGTTGTCCTAAGAAGACAGTAGGAGTGACCCCAATCCGCTTCAATCTGGGATCCACACCAGCCAGGACGCCTGCACCAGGAGCGAACCGAGGGACAAAGACAGCCAGAGCAGCACCCAGCACCGTGGTGAGAGGACGAGTCAACCATGTCACCGCAGATGCACTTGAATGCCACGAACGTCAGATCGGGTAAGTTACTTGTTAACTCGCACTGCACCTGCTTGATTTTGTTTGATTCTAGAGCTTCGCATTCGTTTGTTTCACAAGGCTTTGCTGCTAAAAATGATTTGGAGATTGCAAGATTTAAATGCATGCTTTTAGTTCAAACCCCTGGTTCCGAACTCCGAACGAAAGTAGGATGTTCTGGGGTGAGAATACTAATAGATGGGATAGAGTTCCTAGCGAACCTTATTATTTTAGAGACCCAGACCTTAGATGTTATTTTGGGAATGTATTGGTTATCGAAGCACAAGGCCGTATTGGATTGTGGACGAAGGACTATCTCAGTTGAGAGCCCGTGTGGAAAGAAAGTGGAATTTCAAGCTACCGCCGTTAGAGATGGACAGTTGATGGTTAACAGCACCAAGGCAATTAGCATAGAAGATGTCTCAGTAGTGAATGAGTACCCAGATGTTTTTCCTGAAGATCTACCTGGTATGCCGCCAGACAGGGACATAGAGTTTGTGATAGAGCTTGTACCTGGTACAGCGCTGATAACAAAGAGACCTTATCGGATGTCCACCGAAGAATTAGTAGAGATGAAGAAGCAACTTGAAGAGTTAATGGAGAAAGGATTTGTCAGACCGAGTTCGTCGCCGTGGGGAGCGCCAGTTTTGTTCGTCAAGAAGAAGGATGGGAGTTTCAGGATGTGCATTGACTACCGTGCACTTAATGAAGTCACCGTGAAGAATAAGTATCCGCTACCCAGGATTGATGATTTGTTTGATCAGCTGAGAGGAGCCGGAGTTTTCTCCAAGATTGATCTGAGATCGGGATACCATCTTGAAGATCCGATCAGAAGATATTCCGAAGACCGCATTCTCGTCAAGATATGGACACTACGAGTTTACAGTTATGTCCTTTGGTCTGACAAATGCGCCAGCATATTTCATGAATATGATGAATAAGGTGTTCATGGAATATTTGGACAAGTTTGTTGTTGTGTTCATAGATGATATCTTAGTCTACTCCAAGACAGAGGATGAACATGCAGAGCACTTAAGGCGAGTTTTGGAAAAACTAAGGGAACAACAACTTTTCGCCAAGTTCAGCAAGTGCGACTTTTGGAAGGACAAGGTGGAGTTCCTCGGACATGTAATGACCGCAGAAGGAGTCGCCGTTGATCCAAACAAGGTAGAAGCTGTGCTACATTGGGAACAGCCGAAGACCGTGACCCAGATCCGGAGTTTCCTTGGAATGGCAGGTTACTACCGCCGTTTCATCGAAGGCTTTTCGACAATTGCGAAACCTCTTACGCAATTGTTGAAAAAGGAGAAGAAGTTTGCATGGACGCCAGAGTGCGAGAAAGGTTTTCAAGAACTAAAGAAGCGATTGACATCAGCACCGGTGTTAGTTTTACCGGATGTTAATCAGAGCTTTGATATTTATTGTGATGCATCGCGTCAAGGACTTGGATGTGTGCTGATGCAGAATGGAAAGGTCGTCGCTTATGCATCAAGACAGTTAAGGCCACATGAGGAGAATTATCCGACGCATGACCTAGAGCTAGCTACCGTAGTGCATGCTTTGAAATTATGGCGTCACTATTTAATTGGAAACAGATGTGAAGTATACACGGACCATAAGAGTCTTAAGTACATCTTCACCCAATCAGACCTGAACATGAGACAAAGGAGGTGGTTAGAGTTGATCAAGGACTACAACGTTGGAATCCATTATCATCCTGGAAAGGCCAACGTGGTGGCCGATGCTCAGAGTCGGAAAAGCCATACCGTGAACATGTTGCTAGCCACAAGTCAGGAGGAACTATGTGAGGATTTCCATAGAATGCAGATTGAAGTCGTACCAGAAGGATTCTTGGCCGCATTGGAAGTGAAGCCTACCCTGGAGGATCAGATCTGAGAAGGACAGGAGGATGACGACAAGATCCGCCGGATTAAGTCCAACATGGACGAAGGCAAGGCAGAGGACTTCAAGTTGGATGAACAAGGCACGTTATGGATGAAGGATCGAATTTGTGTGCCAAACAAGAAGGAACTGAAGCAGTTGATTCTAGAAGAAACCCATGACTCTAAGTATTCAATTCATCCTGGAAGTGCCAAGATGTATCAAGATTAAAAGAAAGATTCTGGTGGCCGAACATGAAGCGTGAAGTTGCCGAGCATGTTGCGTTGTGCGACATATGCCAGAGAGTCAAGGCAATGCATCAGAGACCAGCAGGATTGCTACAGCCGTTGAAGATACCTGAGTGGAAGTGGGAGGAAATCGGAATGGACTTCATTACCGGTTTGCCGAAAACTCAAGGAGGATATGATTCTATATGGGTTATAGTGGATCGCTTGACCAAGGTCGCCCATTTTATCCCTATGAAGACCACTTACTCGGGAGATAAGTTAGCAGAGTTGTACATGATCAGGATCGTCTGTTTGCACGGAGTGCCAAAGAAAATCGTATCGGATAGAGGTACCCAGTTTACCTCGAGGTTCTGGAATAAGCTGCATGAAACCATGGGAACCCGTTTGAACTTCAGTACAGCTTATCATCCACAGACGGATGGTCAGACTGAAAGAGTCAATCAGATTCTGGAGGATATGTTAAGAGCGTGTGCATTGGCTTATGCTACCTCTTGGGATAAAAGTCTGCCGTACGCCGAGTTCAGCTACAACAACAGTTACCAAGCAAGTTTGCAAATGTCACCATTTGAAGCACTATATGGTCGACCCTGTCGAACACCATTGAACTGGAATGAGACAGGTGAACGCCGTGTCTTTGGGCCGAATATTCTTCAAGAAGCCGAAGAACAGATTGCCATGATTAGGGAGAGATTAAAGATAGCCCAATCGCGACAGAAGAGTTATGCTGACAACCGTCGCCGAGACCTGAGTTTTGAACCAAAAGATTTCGTGTATCTCAGGGTCACACCGCTCAGAGGAGTAAAGAGATTCCGTGCCAAAGGAAAACTCGCGCCGAGATATGTTGGACCATTCAAGGTTCTCAGCCGCAGAGGTGAAGTTGCTTATCAGCTAGAGTTACCGCAATCACTAGCAGGAGTGCATGACGTGTTCCACGTGTCCCAGCTGAAGAAGTGTCTCAGAGTACCTGAGGAGCAGACACCGCTAGAGTCAATTGAGCTGCAAGAAGATCTGACCTACAAGGAGCACCCCGTAAAGATTTTGGACACAATGGACCGAGAGACAAGAAACAAGTCAACCCGTTTCTGCAGAGTTCAATGGAGCAACCACGCGGAGAGTGAAGCAACTTGGGAACGCGAAGAGGATTTGAAGAAAGAGTTTCCGAACCTATTTATTTAGAAAGCCCTGAATCTCGGGGACGAGATTCTCATTAAGGGGAGGTTTGTAACACCCCAAAATTTTGCTGTTCCTAAATTCATGTGTGATTTGGCACTTTGGTGAATTTTTGGAATTTTCTGGAATTTATTTGGATTTATTTGGAATTTATTTGAATTTATTCCATTTTGAAATAATTAAAGAATTTGACTTTGCAAATAAAATTTTGTTGGAAATATTTTATTTGAGTCCAAAATGTTCACAAATTTTTTCCAGAATTTTTCTGAGTATTTTACTATTTTTTTGAATTAAATGAATTACTGGAAATTATTTTAATTATTAAATCGCTGGAAAATCGAGTCGGATCAAGTACTGTTCATCTGACCGGACCCGAACCCGAGTCAGACTCGAGTCCGACCCGAGCCACGTGATCCGGTCAAACCCTGATTGATCCGGACCGTTGGATCGAAATCCAACGGTCGGAATTGGGCCGCACCGATCAAACCAGATCCGGCCGGACGCTGCGCCGTCGCGATCTCGGCCGTGGATCGGGGCCACGTGGGCGGTGTGAGGCCCCTTGTCCTATACCGCATCAGACGCCGTCATCGTAGCGTATAGCACCGTATAGCAACATGAAGCCTTGATCACCAAAATCTGAACCCAAAAATTCGATCGACGGAATCGAACCCTTAGCTTCAGACCGGTACATGACGCATCCGACATCGGTTCCTGGATCAATATCCCAAGATCGCTGCACTAACAACACAAGTATCAACGCACAAACGAACTAAGTTAACTTAATTTACATAGCTGGGCGTAAATCTTACAATATCCTACAAAGTAGATTACAAAAGAAAGAACGACAACGGAAACCAAAAGTGACATCGAAACCCGGCAAATGAGCCCGAACACACCCTAAGGCAGCTAATCGGAGGGAGGACCTCACGAAGCCACAAAGACTCGCAGAATCAAGCTCAAGATCACCGAGGACATCATCACTGTACCTTCCTCTGTTGGAAAAAGGTTAGCAAAGAACGGTGAGTACACGTATGTACTCGCAAGACTTTAGTGTATGCAAATATAAATTTAATGCAGGCTGATTCAATGAAAGGCTGCTACACTAAGTCTATTGCGTAAAAGCAAGAGTTGAATCAATTCATCGAAAAGTAATACATAATTTGAAAGACAATAGCTTTGACTAAAACATATTTAAGTATATATATAACATTTGAGCTTCTCAATGCCGCCATACATGATCGCAGTTGAGATAAGATTTGACATCCATATATGCGTAAATCCACCAAGTGTTATATCCACACATCCATAGTTCCATCAAGTACCATATCGAACCACATGTAAATCCACCAAGTTTCATATCGATTCATATACTTTAGTTAGACTCAAATAGATTTTCATTTTCAAAACCAAACCAAACGCCTATACTTGAAACAAAAGCGAGTTAATTGCTCATGTCCGTGAGCACGGCTAATCGATCGATTTATTTTAAGACTCTGCAGAGTATGTACACTTTATCCCCGCAAACCGGACTTGCACCCTGTCATCCAGGGAACACGCGATACCAAAGGTACCCGTTGTACAAGCCCGAACACATTCTTTCCCATCGTTGAGGTTTTAGCCACACCTCAAAGACCGGTGACGATATCCACCACTATGGCGATAAGGAGCCAACCGCACACACAGCGCCACCTTCTCGTGACGGTGGGTAATCTGTAAGTCCGTGCCGCGCCCTTATCCCATAGCAAGGCGTACCGCTTTATCACCCGATGTGATACTCCAAGCGATTTCCCGCTGCAAAGACCAAGCGCACTCACGAAGGTGCAAACGGCGGGTCGTGGGGACACTCACACCGCGCTTGACTTGCTCATCACGGGAAAAAGGTCCACACTGCGGCCTACCAACAGGCACGGCTAAACCCTCACACTTCAAGTACTCAATTGCGGCTGCCCCATCCCAGCATGCGCGGTTGCACGTAATGTCGATCGAATTATGGTTTCAAGGCTTCGGTCCTTATAGTTTTCTCCTAGTGACTCAAGCGGGGTACTCCACTTAACTCGTCAACCAATCGCCACCAGTTTAACTAGCACATATTATACCTCCCGCTCGGTCTAATTACCAACTAGACACTTCACATTTTTACCAAATTACTTTCTCATGTCACATTTCTAAAACCACTTAAAAATGTCATAGTTAAAAATGTATGGTACAAGACTGCCATTGTAATCACTTCTATTGCAATGTCTAAGCATATCTGATTACTAGTTCGTTTATACCCAAGTGACATTTATTAAGTTGTCTAACCTCTACTAGGGTTATCAATGTGTGGAAGGGAAATTAGATTAAGGAAAACCACCAATTTGGATTATATCTACCATTCCCACAAACTAGCGCTTTATTGAATTTAAACGATGCATATTAGTTTGAGAAATCAAAGTAAACATTGTGAAATATAGGATTCAAGATGGTCAAATGAGGTGCTTGCCTTGTTGTTGCACTTCGGTGATGTCCGGGATGATGTTCGGGTCGTTCGAGGCGAAGCCCGACTCGCTAGCCTCTAATCGGTCAAAGCAACAAAAACGACAAAAAGAAATACAACTTAGCAAAAGAAAGATTTAAATGCACAAATGCCAACTAAACATCAAATAAGACCCACTTAAATATTTAAAGGAGAAAGAAATGAAGAAAACGAAGAAAATGTGAAACTATGACCTATTATGTCCATTTCGGCCGAACAAGTGCCAAAATGGATTAAAACGTGCAAAATGAAGTAAAACCCAACTAAACTTAGTGAAATACCTAAAAATAGGTATAACATACCTAATGGGACTTATTGGAACTTGTTTGAAGTTGAAATGATCAACCGGGAGCTAAAACGACGAAGACGGCGTATTCTTTACCTACGTGAATAAAAATACGTAAATTGAAGACAAATGCAATTAAATTTGCATGTGGAGCTTCAATATGGCCTCAGGTACATAACTAGGTGCTAAAACGCTCGAAAGATCGAAGAAAAACCTTTCGGCCCTAAAAGCGACAAATTTGCCGAAACGGCCGAAAACGATCGTTTTGTCGGAAATCCGTTAAACGGCCAATTTTGCGGATTTTTGCGCAAAACAGGTTTCCGACAATGCAACAAGCTAAAGCAAGATATTTAGGACTTAGTTGGATCGGTTGCAAAGCAATTCCTAATGAAATTGACCAAAATTGAATCAAAATGAAAAACCGCGGAGTAATTACCGACAAAACCGTTTTGAGTCCGTATTGAGTCCAAACGCGATCGAATCCGCGTGTGGGTTCCCGATACGGGTTCGAACACTCAACACCTAACTAAAACGCTCGGTAGATTAGCAATTTGCATCGAATTCGCAAAAACGGCCAAAACGATCAAAACGACCAAAAACGATCAAAACCGACAGAAGGTCGTTTTGATCAAGAATGTCGTGAAACTTCGTTCTGGACCCGCAGCTAGACACTTGGAGGTAATAATGACTTATCGGAGCCAATCACCGCCAAAATTGACTTAACCTACTCGGACTTTTGATCAAACGTCCGCGTAGCTCCGGTATTTACCCGAAGTACGACAAAAGTCCGGAAAAGGGCCAAAATGGGATCTAAAGCACACGTGAAGCATGCTTTCAACCTTAGGGACCTTAAACGAGGCGAACTGAAGCGAAAAGCCAAGAACGGCTTTGGGCCCTCTAATTATTAAAATAAAATGCGAAGTGCTAAAATACAAATCTAGCATTTTTAGCCACCTGCTTTAGCCTCTAAGAAGACTAATGGTGAAGTCGATTCGTGCTCGGAGCTCTAGGATTTTATTCAACCAATTGAGACCTAGAGCAAAGCAAAGTATGCTGCAAAATGGTCAAAACTAAACTCCGTATTTTTTATCGGGGTTTCTACTAGCTAGAAAGCTATAGGGGCTATCCATTCGGTCATCGGACCTCTAGGATTTTTCGCAAATAGAGTGACCTAGAGCCGACAACTTTGTGTAGGATGCGACAAATTGAATTGACTCTTCCGATCGCGACTACGGCTATCGAAGAGCTAATAGAATCTTCGATTCAAGCTACGGACTCCTAGTATTTTGTGAAAACACTTAACACCTAATTAAATAAAATAAAATCCGGCTTATCGTAATTGAATTCGATTCTTCCGATAGCGGCTCTAGCTACGAAGTGCCCACAAAAATTACTATCCATGCTTTGCTCCACTAGAACTCCGACAAATCGAAAACCTAGCATTAGGTTGCTAGATTTCGAAGGTGGTCAAATGCTAGGTCGATAGTAGAGTTAAATGGACCTAACGATGACCTGAGTCTTGTTTCTGAAGCACAATTGCCATGCGATGTTCCTAACACATGGTACCTAGACTTGACCTAGGCTAGGGTTTAGAAGAACTTGATGAAATGCGATGCTACGATGGGGATAGTCGTAGCAATGGCTAGAGGGAAGTCCCGGGAGTTTAGAAATCAACCTAGAACTCAAAAACCCCATGCAAGCTCAAGGAAACATCCATGGGAGATGTTGGAATACTCACTTGAGAGGGTTCGGAAGGTGGGAACGCGATGGTGGTGTCGATTCCCGCCTCCGGATCAAGTTTCGTCGGTCGATTCGCCCTCAAACTCCAGATTTGGGTGCTCCTTGCCTTCTTCTTCCTCTCTTTCTCCTTCTCCTTCTTTGCTTAGCACGTGAGGGAGGTGAGCAAAGGGAGTGGCTGTTGGTTTTGGGGGCAAGGAGGCAATAAAAGGGTATAAAGACACTATGCCCTTACAAGGGGCATTATGGTCAAGTGACAAATCTTGAAGAATTAAACTTCCAAAGTTGATTTTTATCGATTCTAAGATATTTAGGAAGGTTTTTAGGTCAATTTAACACCTTTCCAACTCAATTTGCAATTACTTATGAGAGTGCAATTAATTTAGTCGGGTAGTCTAATGACCGCGATCAAATGGGAAATTGATTTTGAGCGAAGTTAAATAAGTTGTAGGGCTCTTTTTGATGCCAATCAAGTATACTCATCTCAAAATACAGAAATACATAAGAGCATTGTATTATTAAACAGTGCTTGAGTACAAATGTACAGTGATTCGAGTATAGAAATACCCGGGATATTACAGACGGCCACGATTTCGTCGTCTTCCCGAGTCCCGCTCGGACTGCGCCGCCGCGTAGCCGCCGTGTCCGTTAGGGTTTCGCGATTTGCGCGCACGTCGAGGCACTATTTAAAGCCCCGAGGCCACCCCGTTGAAGCTCTTTGCCGTGCGCACCTTCTCCCTCAAGTTTCCGAGCCCTAGCCGCCGCCGTCTAGCCGCAAAAGCTCGCCGTAGTTGCTTCTCTCTTCCACCGCGTTCCTTTGCCGATTCCGCCGACGCCCGCCGTTCTCCGCCGCACCCGAAGGCAGATTTGGAATCCCCGCGACGAGGCGCACCCGTGCATACCACCCATCTCGCCGGAGAAGCCCTCGAGCGCCGTTGGTCGTGTCGTCTTCCCCAGCTCCGGTCCGCTCCCTCCGCCGCGTGGCCATCGACGTCTTCGAGCACCCTCAACCGTCCGATCAAGATCCGACGGCTACGGTAAGCCACGTGCATCTCAAACCCGTCAACCTAGATCAGATCTGGACCGTTGGATCTAGATCCAACGGCCCACGATCACCGTGTAGTTTGTAACGGTGTTAGCCTAGGGTAGATCTGGACCGTCCGATCTAGATCGAACGGCCCAGATCGACCGTGTAGTTTTCAACGCGTCAACCTTAGATCTAATCACGGCAGTTGATTTTCAAATCAACGGACACGGTTGTGCCACGAGTGCCCTGGCCGCGCCGTGCGCACACGAGTGCGTGTCTCTGACACGCGGGGCCCGCGTGTCAGCGAGTCAGCCGAACCGCACCGTGACGCCACCCCTAACGTCACGATGGGGCCCGCTTGTCGATGGCGCTGCCGTCGGCGTGGTGACGCTGGCCGACGCGTCATCCAATGGGTCCCACTGCCGCTGGCACACGCGCCGTGGACCGAGCCAAGCCGTGGCCGAGCCCATGAGCCGCCGACGCCACCACCTAATCAGAGAGCCGACGCGTGTCACCCATGACGCAATAAATAATTTCCGAAAAAGAAAATGATTTAATAATTCGGTTTAATAATTGATTTGAATTTCAAAACTTCAAACGCTTATAACTTTTGCGTTTCAACTCCGATTTGAACGATTCAAATTTCTAAAAATTCATAAAATTCAGATCTACTCAAATATGAATTTTATTTAATTTTTGTACCAAAGTTTTCTTTGTAATATTATTTAATTGCTTATTTAAACTTTAAATAATCATAACTTTTGTGTTTTAACTCCGATTTGAGCGTTTCCATTTCCTAAAAATTCATAAAATTATGTTCTCTCTATTTATAAACTTTATTTGGATGTTTGGACACTTTTTGTCTACTGTTTTATTCATTTGTTGCTATTTGCACGCGTTACGAGTAGACGTTGAAGTGCCGGAAGGATTCGAAGGAGAAATATTGACCCAGTAGCCAGCTCAGGACCAAGAACAAGTGCTATTTGAAGGCAAGTTGTGCTTTGACCATGTTGATTTATTTTGAAACCTATTTTGATTTAATTTATTGCATGCTAGTTCAATTAGAAAATACTTTATTTAAATATGGGAAATTAGATAAATGCCAAATTGCTGTATGACACCTTGGTTAACTATATATATGTGCCATGACCCTTGTCACCCTAGTTGTGGTTTACTAGTTGGGCATTATTAAATTGCCAACATGGGAAATTAGACTGTTGTAGTATATTGCTTAGATCTGCTACGTGCTCATGACATGATTTCGGACAATCAAATGTTAACGTTGACTTAATGATATATTGAACCTGTTTTGGAAAGGTATCATGTGTCGTGATGTTGATGGCACGTGGTGCATGGTAATCAACTGGGGTTTGATAAATAGCTTTTGACCGGGGCATGTGGCAAGAATGATCGGGTGGGCCAGTTGTGGCACCGAAAACGTTGGTTTGGTTCTTCGGGTAGTCTTGCCCTGGTCACCCTAAGGACTTAACCTTGCAAGCCTTTGAACTGGGTCAATCGTGCAACCACATGTCTGTTATGGGACGGACCTAGTTGAATAAGTTGCTAATAACGTGCCTGTGGAACCTCAGGTTGTCAACTACACCGTTTGTGTAAGTTGTACGGGGGAGCGTACCGGGGCTGCGGCCAGGTACCCATCTAACGGTGGATTGACCTAAACTTCGCCTTAGCTATGGGAAGGGTTAGTGTGCAACACCGGAGAGGACCACTTGTATTGTTAGAAGTTTTTGAAAGACTTTGTTACGGGAACTCGCCTTTGTGGTGTTTGACTGTATCTTGTGGGTAAAGTGTATAACCTCTGCAGAGTGTAAAATCTATTCGAATAGCCGTGTCCGCGGTATTGGACATCGCTCGGGAATTACAGTCAAGGGTTAGACTTTCTTGAAAATAACTTGGACTTGAAAGGTTGGGTTTGGTTTATTAATGATGTTGTTGGAAATGTGGATTAGGAATGGGAAAGATGTTGATTAAACTCCTGGAAAAGTTATTGATGTTATACTTATTTCTACTGATTTCGAATCTACTTATGATACTTGTTGAATGCTCTTGCTGCAAATATACCTTGAGCCACTCCTTTGTATTAAGCCATGCATGTAGTATATTAGCTGCATTCTGTGCATGACTTGCTGAGTACCAAGTACTCACCCTTGCCGCAATACAACACCAGTTGAGGAGGAGACTACACCAGCTTTGGAGGAGGAGCTCCAAGAGGAACCGTCTACTTAGGGAGCGAGCCCAGTCAGTTGCCTGTGGTATACTGGATGGCGCCACGATGTTATCTTATTTTCCACTGCTATTATTTCTCTCTTATTAAGTTTCGCCATGCGTGGCGTATATTTGTAATTTGACCATAAGGTCGAGCAACCAGTTTGACTATTTAATTAAAGTACTTTATTAGTATCGAGTGGTATGATTTGTGATATTTACCGATGTTAAGACTGTGTGCACTAGCGCGTTCCTGGACTAGTGCTGAATAAACAGAGGGTCCGGATTTGCAAATTCGGGTCCCGACAGAGGTGGTATCAGAGCCATACTGACTGTAGGCTCACCCATAGTTAGAATGGTCGTAGTGAGGATAAAACCTATTTTCTAAAGATAAAATTTGCCAAGATAATGAATGAATTCTCGACTTACCCCTTTTCTTTCTTGTTCATACCCCTTGCTGAGTTCTTTTTGTCTTCCACATTGGTTTTAAAGTGCTGCGATCTTACGTAAGTATCCTTTGACAGATGGAAGGAGAAATCAACTACGTCGATCTTGATGTTGGTCACGCCGCAGAACTTTGGTGTATGCTGCAGACTCTCGGAGGTTTTGAGATGCCAAAATACCAAGTGGATGTAATCAGACAAGCAGGATTGATCAAGGCTTGTGACGTGAAGATTGTGGTACCTGCCAGGAGGAAGGGCCCGTGCAATCGCCCGATACATTGCACTGCCAGGAGGTCTACAATGCAGATGGGTATCCAGGAGGTTTCGCGACGAGCAATGCGGCACATTGCCCGCATCTACGCCAGAGAGTTACAGGGCACGGTGTTCCGTTAGCAACCGCGCAGCAATAACCTTCTCGACCTGAAGATGATTCAGGATGAGAACGCCGTGATCACACAATTGGCACGACTTGTGGTCGCCCAGGAGGATGTACTTGATGATACGAGCAAGGAGCTACAGAAGGCCCGCAAGGAGATCACCGCAGAGAAGAACAGATGGCGGGAGACTCAGGAGTATGTGTCACATCTTACGCACAGTGATTGAGAGTTAGAGACGGCGTTAGACGCACTGTAACCGAGCCGCGACTCGAGCTACACGAGCCAGATCCGGAAGAGCCAGAGCTTGAGGAGGACACCGCTTCTTCGACTACCACAGTTGACACAGTTGCAGGGCATGGCGATCGTTTCGCGCCTATGTCGAAGCACCCGTACCCAGGCCGTGGAGGTTTTCTCGACGAGTGAGCGTAGGTTTTGAGGTTGAGACTCCTTCATCGAGTCGTGTCATAGAATAAAGAGTCACCCTTTAGGCGTTAAACTCCAGTGTTAGTTTGATTTGGATTTTCATTGCTTGCTGAGTGTGCAGTATGTGTTGCAAGGCCCCTAGGCATTGTAAGCGACCATACCAAGTTATTACTCTTATTAATAATAAATTTGGATTTTGAGTTACACTTTTTCCCCAGTATAAGTTTCCCTACTACTTGTCTATTCTTGTTCCCTCTCATCTCTGAAACCTTGGAGCAATCGACAGATGGTGAACACCCGCGGAAACCTTGGAGGCAATGGAAGTGGTTCTCGCCCAGCAGAAAACCCCAATGATGGAGCACCAAAGACCGCCAGCTGATATGCAGAATTTCTGAGCTTTTCTCGCTCAGACTCAGTTGATGCATGCCATGATGCAACAGATGCAAAGACGTCACCGCCAGGCCATCGCTAATCAAGTCAATCAGGGGACAACGCCAGAATACAAGATTGTCGAGTTCATGAGGACTCATCCACCCACTTTCTCCGGAATGCCAATCCGCTGGAGGCCGATGGATCGTTAAGGTCAATCGAGAGGAAGCTACACATTGCTCAATGCATGGGAAATGAGAAGGTACTCTACGCTTCTCATCGCTTGGAAGGAACAAATGGCCGAATGGTGGGAGAACTCTGCGCTACGCAGAGAACCCTCAAGATATCACTTGGGAGGAGTTTACAAGCGTTTGTCAAGATTATCACGTGCCGAAAGGAATCATGGACCTCAAGAAAGAGGAGTTCAGAGCACTGAAGCAAGGTAATCAGCCGGTGGCCGAATACCTGAACAAGTTCACACAGCTTGCACGCTTACGCTTTGAAGACGAGCGACAGATAAAGCCGCATGGGCCTCGCTTCATGAAGGGACTTAACTCAGGACTACAGGTGGGACTGATCACCCACACCTTTCCAGATTTTCAGGAGCTTGTGAATAAGGCGCTTATTCTTGAGGACAAGCGCAAGGAACTGGATGAGAACAGGAAGCGCAGGATGCAGCATCAGGGATCGCGTCAGGGAGCACAGCAACATTTGAGAGTTGCGCCAAATCAGTTTTTCAGATTCCAGCCGCAGAATGCAACAAGGACACCGTCACCAGCACCAAGACCCGTCAATCAGAACTATCAGACCCCAGCCCCAGCCAGAAACGCCGCTTTAGGCAATCAACAAGGGACAGTGAGACGCTGCTACAACTGCAACGAGCCAGGGCACTTTGCCAATAGTTGTCCTAAGAAGACAGTCGGAGTGACCCTAGTCCGCTTCAATCTGGGATCCACACCAGCCAGGACGCCTGCACCAGGAGCGAATCGAGGGACAGCACAGTCAGGAGCAGCACCCCAGACCATGGTGAGAGGCCGAGTCAACCATGTCACCGCAGATGCACTACAGAATGCCACGGACGTCGTACTGGGTAAGTTACTTGTTAACTCAGTACCTGCAACAGTTTTGTTTGATTCTGGAGCTTCGCATTCGTTTGTTTCACAAGGCTTTGCTGCTAAATATGATTTGGAGATTGCAAGACTTAAATGCATGCTTTTAGTTCAAACCCCTGGTTCCGAACTCCGAATGAAAGTAGGATGTTCTGGGGTGAGAATACTAATAGATGGGATAGAGTTCCTAGCGAACCTTATTATTTTGGAGACCCAGACCTTAGATGTTATTTTGGGAATGGATTGGTTATCCAAGCACAAGGCCGTATTGGATTGTGGACGAAGGACTATCTCAGTTGAGAGCCCGTGTGGAAAGAAAGTGGAATTTCAAGCTACCGCCGTTAGAGATGGACAGTTGATGGTTAACAACACCAAGGCAATCAGCATAGAAGATGTCTCAGTAGTGAATGAGTACCCAGATGTTTTTCCTGAAGATCTACCTGGTATGCCGCCAGACAGGGACATAGAGTTTGTGATAGAGCTTGTACCTGGTACAGCGCCGATAACAAAGAGACCTTATCGGATGTCCACCGAAGAATTAGTAGAGATGAAGAAGCAACTTGAAGAGTTAATGGAGAAAGGATTTATCAGACCGAGTTCGTCGCCGTGGGGAGTGCCAGTTTTGTTCGTCAAGAAGAAGGATGGGAGTTTCAGGATGTGCATTGACTACTGTGCACTTAATGAAGTCACCGTGAAGAATAAGTATCCGCTACCCAGGATTGATGATTTGTTTGATCAGCTGAGAGGAGCCGGAGTTTTCTCCAAGATTGATCTGAGATCGGGATACCATCAGTTGAAGATCCGATCAGAAGATATTCCGAAGACCGCATTCTCTTCAAGATATGGACACTACGAGTTTACAGTTATGTCCTTTGGTCTGACAAATGCGCCAGCATATTTCATGAATATGATGAATAAGATGTTCATGGAATATTTGGACAAGTTTGTTGTTGTGTTCATAGATGATATCTTAGTCTACTCCAAGACAGAGGATGAACATGCAGAGCACTTAAGGCGAGTTTTGGAAAAACTAAGGGAACAACAACTTTTCGCCAAGTTCAGCAAGTGCGACTTTTGGAAGGACAAGGTGGAGTTCCTCGGACATGTAATGACCGCAGAAGGAGTCGCCGTTGATCCAAACAAGGTAGAAGCTGTGCTACATTGGGAACAGCCGAAGACCGTGACCCAGATCCGGAGTTTCCTTGGAATGGCAGGTTACTACCGCCGTTTCATCGAAGGCTTTTCGATAATTGCGAAACCTCTTACGCAATTGCTGAAACAGGAGAAGTTTGCATGGACGCCAGAGTGCGAGAAAGGTTTTCAAGAACTAAAGAAGCGATTGACATCAGCACCGGTGTTAGTTTTACCGGATGTTAATCAGAGCTTTGATATTTATTGTGATGCATCGCGTCAAGGACTTGGATGTGTGCTGATGCAGAATGGAAAGGTCGTCGCTTATGCATCAAGACAGTTAAGGCCACATGAGGAGAATTATCCGACGTATGACCTAGAGCTAGCTACCGTAGTGCATGCTTTGAAATTATGGCATCACTATTTAATTGGAAACAGATGTGAAGTATACACGGACCATAAGAGTCTTAAGTACATCTTCACCCAATCAGACCTGAACATGAGACAAAGGAGGTGGTTAGAGTTGATCAAGGACTACAACGTTGGAATCCATTATCATCCTGGAAAGGCCAACGTGGTGGTCGATGCTCTGAGTCGGAAAAGCCATACCGTGAACATGTTGCTAGCCACAAGTCAGGAGGAACTATGTGAGGATTTCCATAGAATGCATATTGAAGTCGTACCAGAAGGATTCTTGGCCGCATTGGAAGTGAAGCCTACCCTGGAGGATCAGATCTGAGAAGGATAGGAGGATGACGACAAGATCCGCCGGATTAAGTCCAACATGGACGAAGGCAAGGCAGAGGACTTCAAGTTGGATGAACAAGGCACGTTATGGATGAAGGATCGAATTTGTGTGCCAAACAAGAAGGAACTGAAGCAGTTGATTCTAGAAGAAACCCATGACTCTAAGTATTCAATTCATCCTGGAAGTGCCAAGATGTATCAAGATTAAAAGAAAGATTCTGGTGGCCGAACATGAAGCGTGAAGTTGCCGAGCATGTTGCGCTGTGCGACATATGCCAGAGAGTTAAGGCAATGCATCAGAGACCAGCAGGATTGCTACAGCCGTTGAAGATACCTGAGTGGAAGTGGGAGGAAATCGGAATGGACTTCATTACCGGTTTGCCGAAAACTCAAGGAGGATATGATTCTATATGGGTTATAGTGGATCGCTTGACCAAGGTCGCCCATTTTATCCCTGTGAAGACCACTTACTCGGGAGATAAGTTAGCAGAGTTGTACATGATCAGGATCGTCTGTTTGCACGGAGTGCCGAAAAAATAAATGTCGGATAGAGGTACCCGGTTACCTCGAGGTTCCGGAATAAGCCGCATGAAACCATGGGAACCCGTTTGAACTTCAAGATCTGACTTATCATCCACAGACGGATGGTCGATCAAAGAGTCAATCGATTCTGGAGGATATGTTAAGAGCGTGTGCATTGGCTTATGCTACCTCTTGGGATAAAAGTCTGCCGTACGCCGAGTTCAGCTACAACAACAGTTACCAAGCAAGTTTGCAAATGTCACCATTTGAAGCACTATATGGTCGACCCTGTCGGACACCATTGAACTGGAATGAGACAGGTGAACGCCGTGTCTTTGGGCCGGATATTCTTCAAGAAGCCGAAGAACAGATTGCCATGATTAGGGAGAGATTAAAGATAGCCCAATCGCGACAGAAGAGTTATGCTGACAACCGTCGCCGAGACCTGAGTTTTGAACCAAAAGATTTCGTGTATCTCAGGGTCACACCGCTCAGAGGAGTAAAGAGATTTCGTGCCAAAGGAAAACTCGCGCCGAGATATGTTGGACCATTCAAGGTTCTCAGCCGCAGAGGTGAAGTTGCTTATCAGCTAGAGTTACCGCAATCACTAGCAGGAGTGCATGACGTGTTCCACGTGTCCCAGCTGAAGAAGTGTCTCAGAGTACCTGAGGAGCAGACACCGCTAGAGTCAATTGAGCTGCAAGAAGATCTGACCTACAAGGAGCACCCCGTAAAGATTTTGGACACAATGGACCGAGAGACAAGAAACAAGTCAACCCGTTTCTGCAGAGTTCAATGGAGCAACCACGCGGAGAGTGAAGCAACTTGGGAACGCGAAGAGGATTTGAAGAAAGAGTTTCCGAACCTATTTATTTAGAAAGCCCTAAATCTCGGGGACGAGATTCTGTTAAGGGGGGAGGTTTGTAACACCCCAAAATTATGCTGTTCCTAAATTCATGTGTGATTTGGCACTTTGGTGAATTTTTGGAATTTTCTGGAATTTATTTGGATTTATTTGGAATTTATTTGAATTTATTCCATTTTGAAATAATTAAAGAATTTGACTTTGCAAATAAAATTTTGTTGGAAATATTTTATTTGAGTCCAAAATGTTCCAAAATATTTTCCAGAATTTTTCTGAGTATTTTACTATTTTTTTTGAATTAAATGAATTACTGGAAATTATTTTAATTATTAAATCGCTGGAAAATCGAGTCGGGTCAACTACTGTTCATCTGACCGGACCCGAATCCGAGTCAGACTCGAGTCCGACCCGAGCCACGTGATCCGGTCAAACCCTGATTGATCTGGACCGTTGGATCGGAATCCAACGGTCGGAATTGGGCCGCACCGATCAAACCAGATCCGGCCCGGACCCGTTGCGCCGTGCGATCTCGGCCGTGGATCAGGGCCACGTGGACGGCCACGATTTCGTCGTCTTCCCAAGTCCCGCTCGGACTGCGCCGCCGCGTAGCCGCCGTGTCCGTTAGGGTTTCGCGATTTGCGAGCACGTCGAGGCACTATTTAAAGCCCCGAGGCCACCCCGTTGAAGCTCTTTGCCATGCGCACCTTTTCCCTCAAGTTTCCGAGCCCTAGCCGCCGCCGTCTAGCCGCAAAAGCTTGCCGTAGTTGCTTCTCTCTTCCACCGCGTTCCTTTGCCGATTCCGCCGACGCCCGCCGTTCTCCGCCGCACCCGAAGGCAGATTTGGAATCCCCACGACGAGGCGCACCCGTGCATACCGCCCGTCTCGCCGGAGAAGCCCTCGAGCGCCGTTGGTCGTGTCGTCTTCCCCAGCTCCGGTCCGCTCCCTCCGCCGCGTGGCCATCGACGTCTTCGAGCACCCTCAACCGTCCGATCAAGATCCGACGGCTACGGTAAGCCACGTGCATCTCAAACCCGTCAACCTAGATCAGATCTGGACCGTTGGATCTAGATCCAACGGCCCACGATCACCGTGTAGTTTGTAACGGTGTTAGCCTAGGGTAGATCTGGACCGTCCGATCTAGATCGAACGGCCCAGATCGACCGTCTAGTTTTCAACGCGTCAACCTTAGATCTAATCACGGCCGTTGATTTTCAAATCAACGGACACGATTGTGCCACGTGTTCCCTGGCCGCGCTGTGCGCACACGAGTGCGTGTCTCTGACACGCGGGGCCCGCGTGTCAGCGGGTCAGCCGAACCGCACCGTGACGCCACCCCTGACATCACGATGGGGCCCGCTTGTTAGTAGCGTCGTCGAGCGTGGTGACGTCAGTGCTGACGTCATCCAATGGGTCGCACCTGTCAGAGGCACACGCGCCGTGGACCGAGCCAAGCCGTGGGCTGAGCCCATGAGCCGGCTGACGTCAGCCAGCCAATCAGGAGCCGACGCGTGTCACCCATGACGCAATAAATAATTTCCGAAAAAGAAAATGATTTAATAATTCGGTTTAATAATTGATTTGAATTTCAAAACTTCAAACGCTTATAACTTTTGCGTTTCAACTCCGATTTGAACGATTCAAATTTCTAAAAATTCATAAAATTTAGATCTACTCAAATATGAATTTTATTTAATTTTTGTACTAAAATTTTCTCTGTAATATTATTTAATTGATTATTTAAACTTTAAATAATCATAACTTTTGTGTTTTAACTCCGATTTGAGCGATTCCAGTTCCTAAAAATTCTTAAAATTATGTTCTCTCTGTTTATAAACTTTATTTGGATGTTTGGACACTTTTTGTCTACTGTTTTATTCATTTGTTGCTATTTGCACGCGTTACGAGTAGACGTTGAAGTGCCGGAAGGATTCGGAGGAGAAATATTGACCCAGGAGCCAGCTCAGGACCAAGAACAAGTGCTATTTGAAGGCAGTTGTGCTTTGACCATGTTGATCCTATTTTGAAACCTATTTTGATTTAATTTATTGCATGCTAGTTCAATTAGAAAATACTTTATTTAAATATGGGAAATTAGATAAATGTCAAATTGTTGTATGACACCTTGGTTAACTATATATATGTGCCATGACCCTTGTCACCCTAGTTGTGGTTTACTAGTTGGGCATTATTAAATTGCCAACATGGGAAATTAGACCGTTGTAGTATATTGCTTAGATCTGCTACGTGCTCATGACATGATTTCGGACAATCAAATGTTAACGTTGACTTAATGATATATTGAACCTGTTTTGGAAAGCTATCATGTGTCGTGATGTTGATGGCACGTGGTGCATGGTAATCAACTGGGGTTTGATAAATAGCTTTTGACCGGGGCATGTGGCAAGAATGATCGGGTGGGCCAGTTGTGGCACCGGAAACGTTGGTTTAGTTCTTCGGGTAGTCTTGCCCTGGTCACCCTAAGGACTTACCCTTGCAAGCCTTTGAACTAGGTCAATCGTGCAACCACATGTCTGTTATGGGACAGACCTAGTTGAATAAGTTGCTAATAACGTCCCTGTAGAACCTCAGGTTGTCAACTACACCGTTTGTGTAAGTTGTACGGGGGAGCGTACCGGGGCTGCGGCCAGGTACCCATCTAACGGTGGATTGACCTAAACTTTGCCTTAGCTATGGGAAGGGTTAGTGTGCAACACCGGAGAGGACCACTTGTATTGTTAGAAGTTTCCGAAAGACTTTGTTACGGGAACTCGCCTTTGTGGTGTTTGACTGTATCTTGTGGGTAAAGTGCATAACCTCTGCAGAGTGTAAAATCTATTCGAATAGCCGTGTCCGCGGTATTGGACATCGCTCGGGAATTACAGTCAAGGGTTAGACTTTCTTGAAAATAACTTGGACTTGAAACGTTGGGTTTGGTTTATTAATGATGTTGATGGAAATGTGGATTAGGAATGGGAAAGATGTTGATTAAACTCCTGGAAAAGTTATTGATGTTATACTTGTTTCTACTGCTTTCGAATCTACTTATGATACTTGTTAAATGCTCTTACTGCAAATATACCTTGAGCCACTCCTTTGTATTAAGCCATGCATGTAGTATATTAGCTGCATTCTGTGCATGACTTGCTGAGTACCAAGTACTCACCCTTGCCGCAATACAACACCAGTTGAGGAGGAGACTACACCAGCTTTGGAGGAGGAGCTCCAAGAGGAACCGTCTACTTAGGGAGCGAGCCCAGTCAGTTGCCTGTGGTATACTGGATGGCGCCACGATGTTATCTTATTTTCCGCTGCTATTATTTCTCTCTTATTAAGTTTCGCCCTGCGTGGCGTATATTTGTAACTTGACCATAAGGTCGAGCAACCAGTTTGACTATTTAATTAAAGTACTTTATTAGTATCGAGTGGTATGATTTGTGATATTTACCGATGTTAAGACTGTGTGCACTAGCGCGTTCCTGGACTAGTGCTGAATAAACAGAGGGTCCGGATTTGCAAATTCGGGTCCCGACAGAGGTGGTATCAGAGCCATACTGACTGTAGGCTCACCCATAGTTAGAATGGTCGTAGTGAGGATAAAACCTATTTTCTAAAGATAAAATTTGCCAAGATAATGAATGAATTCTCGACTTACCCCTTTTCTTTCTTGTTCATACCCCTTGCTGAGTTCTTTTTGTCTTCCACATTGGTTTTAAAGTGCTGCGATCTTACGTAAGTATCCTTTGACAGATGGAAGGAGAAATCAACTACGTCGATCTTGATGTTGGTCACGCTGCAGAACTTTGGTGTGCTTGCTATCTTACGTAAGTATCCTTTGACCGATGGAAGGAGGCAATTATTTGGTTCCGTTTTGGGGTGAACTTTTATTAGATCAAGAATTTGGTTTTAGCTTCCGCACAATCATTCACCCCCTCTGATTGCTATATTCGTATACTTCGATCCTACAAGCGTCCTGTTCTTCATCACTCGCTCCGAAGTCCCCAGAATTTTCACAGGACGGGACTCGAAGGTGAGGTCCTGCTCAAGCACTAATAGTTCCAACGGAACCACCAACTCCGGATCATGCAAGTATTTCCTCAACATCGAGACATGGAACACATTATGCACACCTTGCATGGATTCTGGTAGCTCCAGACGATAGGCCAGCTTACCAACTCGGGCGATGATAGGAAATGGCCCAACAATCCTCGGACTAAGCTTTCCCTTGGAGCCAAATCGAACCACACCTTTAGTGGGTGATACTCGCAAGAGTACGCTATCACCCAACACAAACTCCAAATCTCGCCTCCTCACATTAGCGTAGCTTTTCTGTCGGCTCTGCGCTGCAAGAAGGTTATGCCGAACCTCCGACATGCGATCAACTGTCTGCTGAACCCAATCCGGTCCAAGAACTGCCCTCTCGCCCACCGCATCCCAACAAAGCGGCGATCTGCACTTCCGGCCATACAGTACCTCATAAGGAGCAGCCCGGATACTGGAATGACAGCTGTTATTATATGCAAACTCTGCCCATGGCAAATGATCTTCCCAGCTACCTTTCCAAGCCATCACACAGGCCCTGAGCATGTCCTCCAAAGTCTGGATGGTACGCTCAGAATGCCCATCTGTCTGAGGGTGGAAAGCAGTACTAAGGCGCAGCTGTGTACCCAAAGCATTCTGTAAACTCTCCCAGAATTTGGAGACAAACTTCGCATCCCGATCAGAAATAATGGTCTTGGGTACACCATGCAGTCTCACAATTTCCCGCACATAAATGGGAGCCAAGTCGCTCGCAGAATTGGTAGTGCGGATAGGAATGAAATGCGCAGACTTGCTGAGACGGTCCACCACAACCCAAACAGCATCCTTCCCTTGTGGAGTACGAGGTAGGCCAACCACGAAATCCATGGAGATTTCATCCCATGGCCACACAGGAATCTCCAGTGGCTGCAACAGACCAGCGAGACGCTTATGCTCAGCCTTGATCTTCTAACAAATCCCACAAGATGCCACATACTTGGCAATATCCACTCTCATCCTTTTCCACCAGAAATTCTTTTTCATGTCCCTGTACATCTTGGTCTCCCCAAGATGGACCGTGTACGGGGTGCGGTGAGCCTCTTTCAGAATGTCCTCTTTCACTTGGGATTTCTGAGGTACGCACAGACGACCCTGAAACCTCAAAGCTCCCGCATCATCAACGATAAAGTCTCCAGTCTTGCCATCCTCAAGGCGCATCCTCACCTGCTGGAGCAAACGGTCACGCTGCTGTGCCTCCCGCACACGCTCGGGAATCGCTGACTCAAGAATCAATTGAGTTTCAACTTGCACGGTCCCCGCAAAGCAGTAGGAGACTCCCAATCGCTCAAAATCAGCAACAAGACAATCAACGACAGGGGGCATTGTCTTGCGACTGAGAGCGTCAGCCACCATATTTCCCTTACCCAGATGGTACTGGATAGTGAGGTCATAGTCCTTTATCAATTCTAGCCACCTCCTCTGCCTCATGTTCAAATCTTTCTGAGTAAAGATGTACTTGAGGTGTAACACCCCGGCATTTAATATGCCCGAATGCTACCAAACATAAGCTAAACAACATCCAAATATCATATTTAACATAAAATTCCAGCAAAGGCGCATAGGCTAAAAACCGAGATTTCGGCAGCACCTCCTTTGTTTTATCATGAATTTAAGGAGCAACAACGATATAGCATTATATGGCAATAAGGGAAACATCTAAAACAGCAATAAATAGAGTCTTAACGACAATAAAAGACTAACATTTAGCACTTAAAGTTCCAAGTGTCAAACGAACAATAAAACTCTCATTAACCAAGCTAAGCCTTAATTTAATGACCATCACACGCAATTTATTATCAATCTAAAAGAATTGACTTGGGGAAACATTAAGGTGAAGCAACGTGTGGGCGTGTGTCTATTCCCTTTTCCCGCATGCCGTTCTCATGGTACCTAAAACAATAAGAAAAAACACAAGCGTGAGTTCGAAACTCAGCAAGCATATTGCAATGGACAACAAGAACAACAATATGGCAATAGCATCTCCCTTCATGTAAATCATCTTATTCATAAACACTTTACATTGTCATCATCAATATGTATGAGATGTAATGCAATGCTCATGTCTCCTTGGAAACTCATACCGGTATGGTTGAGTACACACCCGTCGGTGTGCACCCTTTTCCCCCCTTCCATCCCGAAGATGGAGGGTGCCTACTCATCGCTTCCATTCACCACGTGGATGGAATCACGATGTAGGTCTTACTCAATGGCGTTCCGGACTAGTCATAACTTTCTCACCGACCTTGCCGGACTAGTTATGACTTTCTCACCGCCCTCGCCCTATCTCATGTCATGCATGCAACTATGCCAATTATCATATTTCACATGTACATAAACATATGGCATCTCATCATGACAAATATTAACACATGGCATCGAGTCATGATAATCATACTCAATATATCATTGGAAAACAGCAAGCATGGCAAGTGATCATAGCAAGTATTCAATCTTTCATCTAATCTCCACAAGCAACCTACAATTCCGCTATTCATTACAACACACTTGCCTCAACCGTGGGCGACGGGATTGTGGGAAGTAGAGGGCACCCCCGGGGTCACACCACCTGCACAACGGCATCACATACTCTCAATAATGCCCACAAAACAGTACACAAATCCCCATCTCACACGACATTGCCCGCTACTCGCAAAACCTAAAACAGAGGTTCTGTCCCGGCGGGACAGCAGCCTTGCAAAGGCCATAACTTGAGTTCTGGGACTCTAAATCGATTAAACGAGTACACCATCGCGAAGCTTAGGAAATTTCCTACCTTTTTCTAGTTATACGGAAAGACTGATTCGGAATCTAAAATTGTTTAATCTACAGATTACTACGATCTGTTCTAATTGCGTCACAGATTTTAACACGCTCGGTAAAACGGCCATAACTTTCAAACGGCTGATCGGATTTTAACGTGCTTTATGTCCACAGAAATATAATTAAATTATCTACAACTTCTTTTAAGTCCGTACGGACAGATTCGGATTCTAAATCGACGAAAACTCGAACCCTAGCCCGACTGCTCAATCTGCCCGAAAACAGAAACGTGGCAACGTCTAGATCTAACCCAAAGAACTCCAACCCAGCACCACCAATTGATCTAAAAACTTCATAAACACCCTAAGAACAGTACCTAGATCAAACCCAAGGATCCCCATGATCATACCTTTGCCCAACGAACGAATCTCCAATAGATCTCCTCGCGGATCGCTCCTCGCTCCTCGCTCCTCGCTCCAACGGATGGATCCACAAGGTGCAGAGGTGTGGAGACCACCCTAGGGCAGCAAGGGGGTGGAGGAGAGGTGGTGGAGAGGTGGGGCAATGGAGGAGAGCAAGGGGGAGGCGCAAGGCTCAAAGGGAAGGGGCGGCTAGGGCTTGGCAAGTGGGGGGAGGTGAGGGGGGCGCACCAAGGCCTCAAGGGGCGCAAAGGCAGCAGGGTGGATGCCCCAAAGGGGCAGGGAAACCCCTTTTGCCAGCCCCCACACCCACCCTAGTCCGTTACGGAGACCTAATCCATCCCACCAAAGCCCACCAAGGCCCAAAACTCCCCCGGGAAGGCCCAAAACCCCGAAAACGGCCCGGAAACGGCCCGGAAAAGCTATTAACCTCCATAACCTATAGTTTTAACCTTAATTCCACATTTCATACTGTTTTTAACCATATCAAGCACGTAAAAAATAAAGTTATGACACTCCGTGGTGTCACATTCTTCCCCCCTTCAACAGGATTCGACCTCTAATCTAAACGCACCAACACGCAACCCAGCAAAACCGAAGATAGCTAGGTTTTCACATCACATACCTGAGGTGAAAAGCTCGGGATATTTCTCGCGCATACGAGACTCCAGCTCCCAAGTTGCCTCTCTCTCGGTCTGATGTGACCACAACACTTTAACGAACTTGAGCGTCCGGTTCTTCATCACTCGCTCCGAAGTCCCTGAATTTCCACAGACGGGACTCGAAGGTGAGGTCCTGCTCAAGTACTAATGGTTCCAACGGAACCACCAACTCCGGATCATGCAAGTATTTCCTCAACATCGAGACATGGAACACATTATGCACACCTTGCATAGCTTAGGTAGCTCCAGACGATAGGCCAACCTACCAACTCGGGCGATGATAGGAAAAGGCCCAACATACCTTGGGTGAAGCTTTCCTTTGGTGCCAAAACGCACCACACCCTTGGTGGGAGATACTCGCAAGAGTACGCTTATCACCCACCTCAAACTCCAAGTCTCGCCGCCACATCAAGATAGCTCTTACATGCGCTTCACTGCGAGAAGGTTCTGCTGCACCTCCGCCACGCGATCAACGATCGCTGAACCCAATCCGGTCCAAGAACTGCTCTCGCCCTTGCATCCCAACAAAGTGGCGATCTGCACTTTCGGCCATATAGTACCTCATAAGGAGCAGCCGGATCTTTGGAATGATAGCTGTTATTATAAGCAAACTCCGCAAGAGGCAAATGATCCTCCCAGCTACCTTTCCAAGCCATCACACAGGCCCTGAGCATGTCTTCCAACGTCTGGATGGTACGCTCAGACTGCCCATCTGTCTGAGGGTGAAAAGCGGTACTAAGGCGAAGCTGCGTACCCAAAGCACTCTGCAAACTCTCCCAGAACTTGGAGATGAACTTCGCATCCCGATCAGAAATAATGGTCTTAGGTACACCATGCAGTCTCACAATCTCCCGCACATAGATGGGAGCCAACTCGCTCGCAGAATTGGTCGTGCGGATAGGAATGAAATGCGCAGACTTGCTGAGACGGTCCACCACAACCCAAACAACATCCTTCCCTCGTGGAGAACGAGGTAGACCAACCACGAAATCCATGGAGATGTCATCCCATGGCCACACAGGAATCTCCAATGGCTGCAACAGATCAAGTGGACGCTTATGCTCAGCTTTGATCTTCTCGACAGATCCCACAAGACGCCACATACTTGGCAATATCCACTCTCATCCTTTTCCACCAGAAATTCTTCTTCAAGTCCCTGTGACATCTTGGTCTCCCAGGATGGACCGTGCACGGGTGCGATGAGCTTCTTTCAGAATGTCTTCTTTCACTTGAGATTTCGAGGCACGCCTGCATGCCCTGAAACCTCGTAACTCGTGATCATCAATGGTAAAGTCTCCAGACTTGCCATCCTCAAGCGTTCCTACTTTCTGGAGCAAACGGTCATCTTCTGTGCCTCCCGCACACGCCGGGAATCACCGACTCAAGAATCAATCGAGTTTCAGCTTGCACGGTCCCCGCAAAGCGATGAGGAGACCCCAAACGCCAAAATCAGCAACAAGACAATCAACAATAGGGGCATTGTCTTGCGACCGAGAGTCGACCACAACATTTGCCTTCCGGATGATACCGGATAGTAAGGTCATAATCCTTTATCAATTCTAGCCACCTTCTCTACCTCAAGTTCAAATCTTTACGAGTAAAGATGTACTTGAGGCTCTTGTGATCAGTGAAAATTCACAAGACTCGCTGCATGTGTAATGCCTCCATATCTTCAATGCAAACACCACGGCGGCTAGCTCAAGATCATGCGTGGGATAGTTCTCGCTCGTGCTTTTTCAAGCGCCTCGACGCATAAGCAATCACCTTGCCCTCTTGCATGAGCACACACCCAAGTCCCAACCGAGAAGCATCGAATACACCGTGAAGCACTTCCCGGCTCGGGAATGGTAAGAACAGGAGCAGTCACTAACTTCTCCTTCATAGTGCGTAAACCGTGCTCACACTCTGCAGATCCACTGGAATTTCATCCCTTCTCGAGTCAGCGAAAGTGGCTTGGCAATGATAGAGAAATCCTGCACGAAACGCCGATAGTAGCCACCAACCCAAGGAAACTACGCACCTCTTTGACATTGGAAGGCCTCTTCCAATCCAAAATCGCCGAGACTTTACTAGGATCTACAGATATGCCCTCTGGATTGATGATGTGGCCAAGAAAACCCACTTCAAATCCGTAACTCGCACTTTTTAGCTTAGCAAAGAACTGATTTTCCTCAAGGTGCTCAAAGACAAGCCTCGATGTCGCTTCATGCTCCTCTTCCGATTTAGAGTAAACCAGAATGTCATCGATGAACACTACCACAAACTCATCAAGATACTTGTGTAGCATACTGCTCATCGCCTCCATAAAGACAAAGAGGAGCATTAGTTAGTCCAAAAGACATAACTTTAAATTCATAATGCCCATACCTAGTGGAGAAAGCAGTCTTCTCAATGTCGGCTTCCTCACACGGATCTGATTGTACCGATCAAGATCAATCTTGGAGAACACCTTTGCTCCTTGCTTGGTCAAACAGATCCTCGATGCGAGGCAAAGGATACTTGTTCTTGATCGTCACTTGATTAAGAGCACGATAATCAATGCACATACGCCAACTTCCATCCTTCTTCGAGACGAAGAGGACGGGTGCTCCCATGGCGAACGCTACGCCGAATGAAGCCCTTGGCCAACAGATCCTCCAATCGCTTCTTCAACTCGCCTTGAAAAGGACGAGCCAAGCGTATGGAGAGATAGAAATAGGTCGAGTGCCAGGAACAAGATCAATACGAAACTCCACATTCCTCACAGGAGGTAGACCAGCAACTCGTCAGGGAACACATCAACGAACTCCTTCACTACAGAAATCTCCTCAATGGGAATCGAGGAAGATGGTTTCTCGACAAAGTCATGAGGAAACCTAACAGCCTCAAACGCCAATTAAAACAAACTAGTCAAAGCAAAGACGGAATCGAGGGTATACCACCCTGAAAGGTCAACTCTTCACGGACGGGCCTGCAAGGCAACTATCTTCCGAAACAACAGATCTTAGCACGGCATCGATGCAGCCACCCATGCCCAAAATGACATCAAAAGGGGCCAACTGGATCACCATGAGATTGGCAAAGAAAACCTCATCATCAATGGCAATGGTGCAACCAGGGCAAACCAAAGAACTAGCAATCAACCCCCCAGGAGAACTGACTAACAGGGACTCAGAAATCCGCTGAACTCCCAACTTAACTCTACTAGCAAACTCCGATGACACAAAAGAATAGGATGCTTCGGAATCAAACAGAACAAAGGCATCAACGGAATCCATGAGCAGAGTACCTGAAACCACCTCTGGATGCCCGGCTGACTCGGCGGTCGGCAAAGCGTACACTCCTGGTGGCGCCGGGACAAAAGGAGCCCCGACTCCAGGCTGATGCCCCATCAAGGCTGGGGCCGGAGGAGGCAACTGAGGAGGAGCAGACGGCTGCGGGCACCAGTACGCCGCTGGTGGCGCCCACGCAAAGGGCGGCTGAGAAACAGGGGCAGCCATCATGTGCACCGATCCTCTGGAAGACGCGGCCGGAGTGGGAGGAGAAGGCACCGTCTCCCACTTGATGATGCTATCGGGATTCATCCGGCAGACTCGCCCCATGTGGCCGGGCTTGCCCTGATGGTTGCAACTCCCGGCCCAACCACACTCAAGCACGGTGCTCACCACCGCACTTGAAACACTTCATGCCCTGCCCGGCACAGACTAACAACCGCTCGCGAAGAAGACGCATGGCGGCCCCATTTAGCCCCGAGGAGGAGCCCTGCCCCCTTGAACTTCTTGAAGGTGGGTCGTTGAGAAGACCCACCTCCTCCACCAAAGGTCCTCTTCGGCCCCGCTGGGCCGCAGGAACCCTCGAACCGCCTGGGTTTTGCTTATCCCGGAGAGCTCCAACTCGAGCTCCATGCCCTTCGCCGCTCCACCACGGAGCGAAGTCACGAGGACAGCCGCCCCATGACAACTCTGAACTCCTGGTTGAGGCCCCTACGGAACCTCCTCGCCTTCTCCTCGTCGCTGGCCGCCACGGCCAGACGTAAGCGCACCACGCTGTTGAACTCCACCTCATACACTACCACCGACCTCTTTCCCTGGGAAAGAGTCGTCAGAGTATGCTCCATCCTCTCAAGGAAAGACTCCGGGTAGAACTTGGCTTGGAAGCGAGCCACAAAGTCCTCCCAGGTGATCGACCAAGATCAGGGTTCTAGCAGCCGTAACCCTTCCCACCAGATATCAGCTTGGCCTTTCAGCTGAAAGGCCACAAAGCGAGCCCTCTGGACCGAGGTTAATTCTAGGACCTCAAACTGCCTTTCCATGTACCGCAGCCAATCTGCGGACTGGATCGGCGTGCCCGCTCCGTCAAAAGAGTCAAGACGGAGGGTCATCCACTCTCGGAGACTCATCCTCGGCCCGGCAGCGGGCAACAATCTGGGAGCCAGCTGCAGGGGAGGCACCACAAAGGGCTGCCCGCACCGCCGGGCGCAGCTCTGAATCTCCCTCTGCAGAGCCTCGAACTAAATCATCATTGGCGGCGGGCACCCCGCCGATGCAGGTAGCTGAAGCTCCTCCTGAGCTGGTCCACGAGCATTGAGCGAAACGCTACCCTCAGCAACAGACTCCTCAACTCCCTGGGAGCCTCGCCCCTGGCCTCCACGGCCTCGGCGTCCACGGCCTCTACCCCTCGGCATGGCTGCTTCGGACAGACAACCATCCAAACACAAATACATAAACACAACATCACACAACCAAGAACATAGATCAAACATCATCATAGCATAGTCTTCATCAAATAATTAAGCGCAATGCAATAATGAACCAAGACCCCATCCTACTGTGCAACCAAGTGTGTCAAATTTTAGATTAGTTATACCACTTTTGCAAGTTTTAATGTTGCTATCCTATAACAAAGTTTTAGTTAGAACCTAAGCCATGTTTCTAAGTTATTCCACATCATATTTTAGTTGCAACTTAAGGTATAACACTAAAATACTTATTCCAAGGACCTACAACCTGGCTCTGATACCAACTGTAACACCCCGGCATTTAATATGCCCGAATGCTACCAAACATAAGCTAAACAACATCCAAATATCATATTTAACATAAAATTCCAGCAAAGGCGCATAAGCTAAAAACCGAGATTTCGGCCGCACCTCCTTTGTTTTATCATGAATTTAAGGAGCAACAACGATATATCATTATATGGCAATAAGGGAAACATCTAAAACAGCAATAAATAGAGTCTTAACGACAATAAAAGACTAACATTTAGCACTTAAAGTTCCAAGTGTCAAACGAACAATAAAACTCTCATTAACCAAGCTAAGCCTTAATTTAATGACCATCACACGCAACTTATTATCAATCTAAAAGAATTGACTTGGGGAAACATTAAGGTGAAGCAACGTGTGGGCGTGAGTCTATTCCCTTTTCCCGCATGCCGTTCTCATGGTACCTAAAACAATAAGAAAAAAACACAAGCGTGAGTTCGAAACTCAGCAAGCATATTGCAATGGACAACAAGAACAACAATATGGCAATAGCATCTCCCTTCATGTAAATCATCTTATTCATAAACACTTAACATTGTCATCATCAATATGTATGAGATGTAATGCAATGCTCATGTCTCCTTGGAAACTCATACCGGTATGGTTGAGTACACACCCGTCGGTGTGCACCCTTTTCCCCCCTTCCATCCCGAAGATGGAGGGTGCCTACTCATCGCTTCCATTCACCACGTGGATGGAATCACGATGTAGGTCTTACTCAATGGCGTTCCGGACTAGTCATAACTTTCTCACCGACCTTGCCGGACTAGTTATGACTTTCTCACCGCCCTCGCCCTATCTCATGTCATGCATGCAACTATGCCAATTATCATATTTCACATGTACATAAACATATGGCATCTCATCATGACAAATATTAACACATGGCATCGAATCATGATAATCATACTCAATATATCATTGGAAAATAGCAAGCATGGCAAGTGATCATAGCAAGTATTCAATCTTTCATCTAATCTCCACAAGCAAACTACAATTCCGCTATTCATTACAACACACTTGCCTCAACCGTGGGCGACAGGATTGTGGGAAGTAGAGGGCACCCCCGGGGTCACACCACCTACACAACGGCATCACATACTCTCAATAATGCCCACAAAACAGTACACAAATCCCCATCTCACCCGACATTGCCCGCTACTCGCAAAACCTAAAACAGAGGTTCTGTCCCGGCGGGACAGCAGCCTTGCAAAGGCCATAACTTGAGTTCTGGGACTCCAAATCGATTAAACGAGCACACCATCGCGAAGCTTAGAAAATTTCCTACCTTTTTCTAGTTATACGGAAAGACTGATTCGGAATCTAAAATTGTTTAATCTACAGATTACTACGATCTGTTCTAATTGCGTCACAGATTTTAACACGCTCGGTAAAACGGCCATAACTTTCAAACGGCTGATCGGATTTTAACGTGCTTTATGTGCATGGAAATATAATTAAATTATCTACAACTTCTTTTAAGTCCGTACGGACAGATTCGGATTCTAAATCGACGAAAACTCGAACCCTAGCCCGACTGCTCAATCTGCCCGAAAACAGAAACGTGGCAACGTCTAGATCTAACCCAAAGAACTCCAACCCAGCACCACCAATTGATCTAAAAACTTCATAAACACCCTAAGAACAGTACCTAGATCAAACCCAAGGATCCCCATGATCATACCTTTGCCCAACGAACGAATCTCCAATAGATCTCCTCGCGGATCGCTCCTCGCTCCTCGCTCCAACGGATGGATCCACAAGGTGCAGAGGTGTGGAGACCACCCTAGGGCAGCAAGGGGGTAGAGGATAGGTGGGGCAATGGAGGAGAGCAAGGGGAAGGCGCAAGGCTCAAAGGGAAGGGACGGTTAGGGCTTGGCAAGTGGGGGGAGGTGAGGGGGGCGCACCAAGGCCTCAAGGGGCGCAAAGGCAGCAGGGTGGACGCCCCAAAGGGGCAGGGAAACCCCTTTTACTAGCCCCCACACCCAATTCTAGTCCGTTACGGAGACCTAATCCATCCCACCAAAGCCCACCAAGGCCCAAAACTCCCCCGGGAAGGCCCAAAACCCCGAAAACGGTCCGGAAAAGCTATTAACCTCCATAACCTATAGTTTTAAACTTAATTCCACATTTCATACTGTTTTTAACCATATCAAGCACGTAAAAATAAAGTTATGACACTCCGTGGTGTCACATGAGGCTCTTGTGATCAGTGAAGATATCACAGGACTCACCATACAGATAGTGCCTCCATATCTTCAATGCAAACACCACAGCGGCTAGCTCAAGATCATGCGTGGGATAGTTCTGCTCATGCTTTTTCAGCTGCCTCGATGCGTAAGCAATCACCTTGCCATCTTGCATGAGCACACAACCAAGTCCCAAACGAGAAGCATCAGAATAAACAGTGAAACGCTTCCCCGGCTCAGGAAGGGGAAGAACAGGACCAGTCACTAACTTCTCCTTCAAAGTGCAGAAACTATGCTCACACTCTGTAGTCCACTGGAATTTCATCCCCTTCTGAGTCAGCTGCGAAAGTGGTTTGGCAATGATAGAGAAATCCTGCACAAAACGCCGATAGTAGCCAGCTAACCCAAGGAAACTACGCACCTCTTTGACATTGGAAGGCCTCTTCCAATCCAAGACTGCTGATACTTTGCTAGGATCTACGGATATGCCCACTGGATTGATAATGTGGCCAAGAAAACCCATTTCTGAAATCTAGAACTCGCACTTTTTCAGTTTAGCAAAGAACTGATTCTCCCTCAAAGTACTTAGCACAAGCCTCAAATGTCGCTCATGCTTCTCTTCTGATTTAGAGTAAACCAGAATGTCATCGATGAACACTACCACAAACTCATCAAGGTACTTGTGTAGCATACTGTTCATCGCCTCCATAAAGACAGCAGGTGCATTAGTTAGTCCAAAGGACATAACTTTAAATTCATAATGCCCATACCTAGTGCAGAAAACTGTCTTCTCAATGTCCTGCTCCCTCACACGGATCTGATTGTACCCCGACTGAAGATCAATCTTGGAGAACACCTTTGCTCCTTTCAGTTGGTCAAACAGATCCTCAATGCGAGGCAAAGGATACTTGTTCTTGACTGTCACTTGATTAAGAGCACGATAATCAATGCACACGCGCCAACATCCATCCTTCTTCGAGACGAAGAGAACGGGTGCTCCCCATGGCGAAACGCTACGCCGAATAAAGCCCTTCGCCAACAGATCCTCCAACTGCTTTTTCAACTCGTCTTGAAAAGGATGAGCAAAGCGGTATGGAGAGATAGAAATAGGTCGAGTGCCGGGAACAAGATCAATACGAAACTCCACATTCCTCACGGGAGGTAGACCAGGCAACTCATAAGGGAACACATCAACAAACTCCTTCACTACAGGAATCTCCTCAATGGAAACTGAAGAAGATGGCTTTTCTGACATAGCCATGAGGAAACCCAACTGCCTCAAACGGCGACCAAAAAACAGAATAGCCAAAGCAAAGACGGAACTGGAGGGTATACCACCCTGAAAGGTCAACTCTACCCCTGACGGGGTCTGCAAGGCAACCGTCTTCCAGAAACAACAGATCTTGGCACGGTACTGATGCAGCCAGTCCATGCCTAAGATGACATCAAAAGGAGCCAACTGGATCACCATAAGATTGGCGAAGAAAACCTCGTCATCAATGGCAATGGTGCAACCTGGGCAAACCAAGGAACTAGCAATCAAACCCCCAGGAGAACTGACTAACACAGATTCAGAAATCCGCTGAACTCCCAACTTAGCTCTACTAGCAAACTCAGACGACACAAAAGAATAGGATGCTCTGGAATCAAACAGAACAAAGGCATCAACGGAATCCACGAGCAGAGTACCTGAAACCAGCTCTGGATGCCCGACTGACTCGGCGGTCGGCAAAGTGTACACTCCTGGTGGCGCCGGGACAGTAGGAGCCCCAACACCCGGCTGATGCCCCAACAAAGCTGGGGGCGGAGGAGGCAACTGAGGAGGAGCAGACGGCTGCGGGCACCAGTAAGCTGCTGGTGGCGCCCACGCAAAGGGCGGCTGAGGAGCAGGAGCAGCCATCATGTGCACCGAACCTCTGGAAGACGCCGCTGGAGTGGGAGGAGAAGGCACCGTCTCCCACTTGATGATGCTACCGGGATTCATCCGGCAGACTCGTCCCATGTGGCCGGGCTTGCCACAGTGGTTGCAACTCCCGGTCCAACCACACTCTGAAGCACGGTGCTCACCACCGCACTTGAAACACATCATGCCCTGCCCAGGCACAGGACGAACAGCTGCTCGCGAGGAAGACGACTGAGGCGGCCTCATCCTAGCCCCTGAGGAGGAGCCCTGCCCCCCCTTGAACTTCTTGAAGGTGGGTCGCTGAGAAGACCCACCTCCTTCACCAAAGGTCCTCTTCTGGCCCCCGCCTGGGGCCGCAGGAACCCCTGAACCACCCGGGTTTTGCCTATCCCGGGAGAGCTCCAACTCAAGCTCCATGCCCTTCACCTGCTCCACCACGGAGTAGAAGTCACGAGGGACAGTCGCCCCCATGACAAATCTGAACTCCTGGTTGAGGCCTCTACGGAACCTCCTTGCCTTCTCCCGATCGTCGGCTGCCACAGCCGGCACGAAGCGCACCACGCTGTTGAACTCCACCTCATACTCTGCCACCGACCTCTTTCCCTGGGAAAGAGTCGTCAGAGTATGCTCCATCCGCTCAAGGAAAGACTCTGGGTAGAACTTGGCTCGGAAGCGAGCCACAAAGTCCTCCCAGGTGATCAGACCAAGATCGGGGGCTCTAGCAGCCAGAACCCCCTCCCACCAGATATCAGCTTGGCCCTTCAGCTGAAAAGCCACAAAGCGAGCCCTCTGGACCGAGGTCAACTCTAGGACCTCAAACTGCCTCTCCATGTACCTCAGCCAATCTGCGGACTGGATCGGCGTGCCCGCTCCGTTAAAAGTGTCAAGACGGAGGGACATCCACTCCCGAACACTCATCCTCGGCTCCGGCACTGGGCAACAAGCTGGGGGCCGCAGGGGAGGCACAACAGCAGGGGCTGCCCGCAACTGCTGGTGCAGCTCCTGAATCTCCCTCTGCAGAGCCTGGACTAAATCCGCATTGGCGGTGGGTACCTCCGCCCCTGATTGTGCCGCCGAGAGCTCCTCCTGCGCTGGCCCATGAGCATTGAGCAAAGCGCTACCCTCAGCTACGGACTCAGCAACTCCCTAGGAACCTTGCCCCTGGCCTCCACGGCCACGGCCTCTATCCCTAGGCATGGCTGCTACAAACAGACAACCGTCCGATCACATAACCATAAACACAACATCATATAATCAAGAACACATAGGCATAATCTTCATTAAATAATCAAGCGCAATGCAATGATGAACCAAAACCCCAACCTACTGTGCAACCAAGTGTGTCAAAATTTTAAATTACTTATTCCACTTTTGCAAGTTTTAATGTTGCTATCCTATGACAAAGTTTTAGAACCTAAGCCATGTTTCTAAGTTATTCCACATCATATTTTAGTTGCAACCTAAGGTATGACACTAAAAATACATATTCCAAGGACCTACAGCCCGCTCTGATACCAACTGTAACACCCCGACATTTAATATGCTACCAAACATAAGCTAAACAACATCTAAATACCACAATTAAACATAAATTCCAGCAAAGGCGCACATGCTAAAAACCGAGATTTTGGCAGCATCTCCTTTGTTTTAACATGATTTGAAGGAGCAACACAGTAAAGCAATAAAAGGCAATATGAGAGATAGCTAAAACAGCAATAATTAAAGACTTAACGACAATATAAGTTGTAACACCCCAAAATTTTGCTTTCCTTAAATTCATGTGTGATTTGGCACTTTGGTGAATTTTTGGAATTTTCTGGAATTTATTTGGATTTATTTGGAATTTATTTGAATTTATTCCATTTTGAAATAATTAAAGAATTTAATTTTGCAAATAAAATTTTGTTGGAAATATTTTATTTGAGTCCAAAATGATCCAAAGTATTTTCCAGAATTTTTCTGGAATTTTTCTGAGTCTTTTGCTATTTTTAATGAATTAAATGAATTATTGGGAATAATTTTAAACATTAAATAGCTGGAAAATCAACTCGGGTCTAGTACTGTTCATCCGACCGAGTCGGAACCCGAGTCGGACTCGAGTCCGACCCGAGCCACGTGACTCGATCAAACCAGCTCAAAACCCTAATCGATCCCAACCGTTGGATCAAGATCCAACGGCCGAGAATCGCCCGTACCGGTCGAGCCGTGTCTGACCCGAACCCGTTCACGCCGTGCGATCCCAGCCGTCCATCTGGACACGTGGACGGTTCCCAGCCATCGTCTCCGATTCCGACTCGGGCACGAACGGCTCCGCCGTGTGGGTCTTGACCTCCGGGTTCCGCGCGAACGCCGAGGCTATTTAAAGCCCCGCCCCTCGTCCGAGGATCGCCAGCTCGCCCCGCACCGTTTGCCCTAGGTTTCCGCGCTCAAGCCGCCGCCGCCGCCAAGGAATCCCTCACCGGAGCAGTCGAGGGTTGGCTACGGGTTTTAGAGCGATTCCGCCGCCGTTAGCCATCCTCCGCCGCGCCTGAGGCTGGATCTGAAACCCCCACGTTGAGGCGCCCTGGCGTGCTCTCCTTCTCGCCGGACACGCCACGCTGCCGTTTCGGGTGTCGTCTTCCCCGGTTCCGGTCTGCCAACGCCGCCGCACCGCCACCGCGACCTTGGAGCTCCACCGGCCGTTGGATCATCATCTGACGCTTGAGGTGAGTCCACTTCTCTGTTTCGGCGTATTAGATCCCAACCGTAGGATCAAGATCGTAGGGCACCGATTAGATCTGGGTTATTGCTTATAGGGTAGTCTCGGGCGAATCTCAGCCGTCCATCCAAACTTGTGCGGCCGAGATTGCGCCACGTGTGCCTAGTCGCACCCACGCGTGTGAGCGCGTGTCCCTGACACGCGGGCCCCGCATGTCAGAGGGCCCACACGTCAGCCGCGTTTGCGTGAGACCCCGCACTGACAGGTGGGTCCCACCTGTCAGCCTCACCCGAGCTGTGGACCGGGTCCACCGTGGACCGAACCGCGCCGTGGGCTGAGCCCATGAGCCGGCTGACGTCAGCGGGTCACTGTGGACCAATCACAGGCCGCCACGTGTCGTCGCTGACGCAATAATTAATTTCCGAAAAAGAAAATGATTTATTAATTCGAAATAATGATTTCAGATTTTGTTTCAAACTTCAAACGCTTATAACTTTTGCGTTTCAACTCCGATTTGAGTGATTCAAATTTCTAAATTTGTATAAAATTGAGATCTACCTAAATATGAATTTTATTTAATTTTTGGACTAAAGTTTTTCTCTGCAAAATTATTTAATTGATTATTTAAACTTTAAATAATCATAACTTTTGCGTTTTAACTCCAAATTTGACGATTCCAGTTTCTAAAAATCCATAAAATTATGTTCTTTCTGTTTGTGGATTTTATTTGGATGTTTGGACACTTTTTTCCTAGTGTTTATTTGTGTATTTGCTATTTGCACGCTTTACGAGTAGACGTTGAAGTGCCGGAAGGGTTCGAAGGAGAAGTATTGACTCAGGATCCAACTCAAGACCAAGGACAAGTACTTTTTGAAGGCAAGTTGTGCTTTGACCATGTTGATCCTATTTCGAAATCTATTTTGATTTAAACTATTGCATGCTAGTTCAATTAGAAAAATACTTGGTTTAAACATGGGGGTTAGATAAATACCAATTTGCTGTATGACACCTTGATTACTTAAGTATGTGCCATGACCCTTTGTCACCCTAGTTGTGGATTACTAGTTGGACATTATTAAATTGCCAACCTGGGTTTAGACCGTTGTAGTATCGCTTAGACACGCTACGTGCTCATAACATGATTTTGGATAATCAAATGTTAATATTGACTTAATGATATATTGAACCTGTTTTGGAAAAGTATCATGTGATGTTGATGGCACGTGGTGCATGGTAATCAAGCGGGGTTTGATAAACGATTTCGGCCGCGGCATGTGGCAAAGATTAATAAGGTGGGCAAGTAGTGGCAATGGGAGTGTTGTTTTTGTTTTTAGGGTAGTCTTGCCCTGGTCACCCTAAGGACTTAACCTTGCAAGCCTTTGAACTGGGTCTAACGTGCAACCACATGTCTGTAATGGGACGGACATAGTTGACTAAGTTGCTAATAACGTACCTGTGGGACCTCAGGAGGTCAACTACACCCTTTGTGTAAGTTGTACGGGGGAGCGTACCGGGGCAGAGGCCAGGTACCCATCTAACGGTTGATTGGCCTAGACTTCGCCTTAGCGAAGGGAAGGGTTAGTGCGCAATAACCGGGGAGGACCACTTGTATTGTTAGAGGTTTCCGAAAGACTTTGTTACGGGAACTCGCCTTTGTGGTGTTTGACTGTATCTTGTGGGTAAAGTGCATAACCTCTGCAGAGTTTAGAATCTATTCGAATAGCCGTGTCCGCGGTATTGGACATCGCTCGGGAATTACAGTCAAGAATTAGATTTTCTCAAAAATAACTTGGATTTGGAAAGTTGGGTTGGTTTAATAATGAGGATGATGGAAATGTGGTTTAGGATGGGGAAAAAGTTTATTAAACTTCTTGAAAAGTTATTTATGCTTTACTTATTTCTGCTGCTTTCGAATCTACTTATATTACTTGTCAAATGCTGTTTACTGCAAATATACCTTGAGCTATTCCTTTGTACCAAGCCATGCATATAGTATATTAGCTTGCATTCTGTGCATGACTTGCTGAGTACCAAGTACTCACCCTTGCCTCAACACAATATCAGTTGAAGAGGAGACTGCACCAGCTTCGGAGGAGGAACTCCAAGAGGATCCGTCTACTTAGGGAAGCGAGCCCAGTCAGTTGCCTGTGGTATACTGGATGGCGCCACGAAGTTATTTGATTTTCCGCTGCTATTATTTCTCTTTTAATAAGTTTCGCCTTGCGAGGCATACATTTGTAACTTGACCATAAGGTCAAGTAACCAGTTTGGTTATTTAAATAAAGTACTTTGATAATATCGAATGGTATGATTGTGATATTTACCGATGTTAAGACTGTGTGCACTAGCGCGTTCCTGGACTAGTGCTGAATACACAGAGGGTCCGGATTTGCAAATTCGGGGTCCCGACATAAGTCTACTTGCAAGCATTTAATGTCTCCAAGAGTCAAACGAACAATAAGACTCTCATAAAGCAAAGCTAAACCTTAAAGCAATAATCATCACACGCAGTTTATTATCAAAAACTAATTGAATGACTTGTGGAATCAAATGAGTGAAGCTATGTGCGGACGTGTGACTATTTCCCTTCCCCGCATGCCGGTCTCATGGTACCTAAAACAACAGGAAAACACAAGCGTGAGTTCAAAAGTTAGCAAGCATATTGCAATGGTACAACAAGAACAATTACATAGCAATAATATCTCACATCATGTAAACCATCTCATTCATGATCACATATCATTATCATCATCATTATGTATGCAATGCAATGCGATGCTCATGTCTCCTTGGAAACTCATACCGGTATGGTTGAGTACGCACCCGTCGGTGTGCACCCTCTCCCCCCTTCCATCCCGAAGATGGAGGGTGCCTACTCCTCGCTTCCCCACACCGCGGTGGATGGAATCACGATGTAGGACTTACTCATTGGCTCTCCGGAATAGTCATAACTTTCTCACCGACCTTCCCTGGATTAGTTATGACTTTCTCACCGCCCGGGCCATGTAACATGCAATGTATGCAAATATGCCAACATCATAATTAACTTGTACATTAACACATGGCATCATAGCATACTCATCGTATCATAGGCAATCATTAAAGCATGGCAAGTGATCATATCATATAATCAAGTTCATCTAGTCTCAACTAGCAACCTACAAACCGCTATCCATTACAATACACTTGCCTCAACCACGGGCAACGGATTGGCGGGAAGTAGAAGGCACTCCTGGGGTCGCACCACCTGCACATAGGTACCACACACTCACAATCATGTCCACAAAATAGTACGCAAATACTCATCTACCCCGTCATTGCCAACTACTCGCAAAACCCAAAAACAGAGGTTATGTCCCGTCGGGACAACAGCCTTCCAAAAGGCATAACTTGGGTTCTGGGACTCCGAATCAATTAAACGAGTACATCCTCGCGTAGCTTAGGAAATTTCTTAACTTTTTCTAAGTATACAGAAAGACTGATTCGGACTCTAAAGTTGTTTAATCTACAAAATATCATGATCTGTTCCAATCACGTCACAGATTTTAATACGCTCGGTAAAACAAGCATAACTTTCAAGCGGCTGGGCGGAATTTAAAGTTCTTTATACCCACTGAAAGTTATTGAAATTACCTACAACTTCTTCAACAGCCGTACGACCAAATTCCGACTCTAAATTGGCGAAAAATCAAACCCTAGGTCGACTGCTCATGCTACCCGAAACAGAGAACGTGGCAACTTCTAGATCTAATCCAATCTACTCAATTCCAGCACCACCAATTGATCTAAAAACATGATAATGACCCTTAGAACAGTACCTAGCCCAACCCCAAGGAGTCCCATGGCCATACCTTCGCCCGACGCACGAAAACCCAATAGATGTCCTCCCGGATCGCTCCTCGCTCCTCGCTCCAACGGATGGATCTTCGAGGTTCAGGGGGTGGGGAGGCCAACCTAGGGCAGCAAGGGGGTGGAGGAGAGGTGGTGGAGAGGTGGGGAGCAAAGGGGGCAAGGGGAGGGGCGCACGGCCAAAGGGGAGGAGAGGAGGTGGGGCGACTAGGGCCAAGGGGGGGTGTGGGGCGCACAAAGAGGGGATGGGGGCGCAAAAAGGGCAGGGGAACCCCCTTTTACCAGCCCCAAACCTGTTTCCTAATCCTAAATGGACTCATACTCCATCCCACCAAAGCCCACAACCCCCTCTTTTAGGCCCAAACTCCCCCGGAAAGGCCCAAACTCCCGGAAACGGCCCGGAAACGCAATTAAACCTCCTACCATATGGTTTTAACCTCCAATACCATATTTCATAATGTTTTTGAGCTCAACATTCACTTTTTATAAGGTTACGACACTCCGTGGTGTCACATGTATATCCCATATTTAGATATTCGACACTTGAAAACAAGCAACATTTGCAACCTCACACTCAAAACTAAATAAGTTACAACATCGCAAAGTGCATCTACGCCCTGACCGAAAACAACCCAATTGCAACCCCCAAATTGCCATCCGGGACAACAAGCACGCAAAAGAGCGTAACTTGCAATTGGCTAAACCAAAATTCGAGTTCTTATACTCTAAATGACCAAAAGAGGGTAATATACAATTATCACTAAGCCATTCATGCAGGTGATAGCTCTAAGGTCCACAAACCCTACTCTAAGTCTCAGCCTGAACTTCTGAACTTTCAGCAAAGTTAGCATTCTAGATAGCGATTTCCAAGCAACATAACTAGAGTTCTACTACTCCAAATCAGGTAAACAAATACATTTTATCAATCTACACGAAATTTCCTAGCTTTTTCTAGGCAACTAAAAATCCTAATTCGACATACAGCTAGCTCAAACCGTCAGTAGAACATTTCAGTTACCAACGAAATCACAATCTGGACTGCCATCACTAAAAAGGGCATAACTTTTAATTGGCTTAATGGAGTTTAGTGTACTTGTGCTCAAATTAAAGGGGAAAGGATAAGCTATAACTTCTTCTACAACTGAAAAACTAGTAGATGATTTTATATTGCCTAAATCGAAGCTACAAATCTGCTATTGAACCTACTCGAAAAACAGCACAGTGTTCTCTCCAATCCTAGAGCCATTTTCCCTAAAAAAACTCCCAAATCTAAGAACCCAAAACCACTCTAACCAGTCAAGAACCTCCAAAACTGAGCTTCAAAGCAATCATCCATGGGGGTAGATTCACTTACTAAGAGAGGAAGCAAGGGAGGGAAGCTTGGCCAGCTGGGTGCAGGAGCTGGGGGCGCCGGCCAGCAGGGAGGAATGTGCCGTCGGCCAGGGAGGAGGAAAGCTAGGGGAGAGCTCCTTGGCTGTAGTTGGGGTGGAGGAGGAGCCCTGGGTTGCTGCTGTTGCTGAAGAAATCGAGAGGAGGAGGAGAGCTGCGGAGTGGAGAAGAAACAGAGGGTGGAGAGCTACCACTTGGGTTGGAGAGAAAAGAAAAGGGGTGGTGAGGTTAGGTGGAGGAGTGGGAGGGAAAAAGGAAAGGGTTAGGTAATTTCCTCTCCCACACAAGAATAAAAGTCAATCCTATAGATCAACAGGTAGGTCCACGAATTATTCAGATGAGAAAATCCTAAAACTTGGAACGAGGTTAAGCGATGTTACATTGTGCTCGAGCCCATTTCACGGTTTTGCAACACATAGATGTAGTGTCCCCATATATCATCGAGCACAAGCACTGGCTAAGGCAATAGAATCCAACATGGCAGGAGTCTTGAATCACAAGACAGCATAACATTTAGTTCAATAAATGGTTGAAGGAGTGACCCATGACTATGAGCTCATCAGATAACACGGTAACATGGTTGGCAAAAGGCCCAACTTTTACAGTTGTGACATGGAAATGATATGATTTAAATGAGTACACATTTTACATGAGAGACCAGGATATGAAGAGCGCAAACTAGAATAGTGGTGTCTGCATAGATGCATTCAATACTGCTAGGTTGACGAGGAGCTCATACTATGGGTTCATAGAGGAGATTTGGTAGCTTGACTACAAACTTTTCAAGATCTCCCTGTTTCAGTGCCATTGGGTCCACCTCCAACATGTGAAGATTGACAAGTATGACATTACTACTATAGACCTTGAATGTTTCGGATACTAAGATGAGCCATTCGTACTCACTAACCAAGTTGTTCAAGTCTTCTATGTAACCGACCCTTCGAACAACAAGTGCCACGTAGTTCTTTAGGGAAAAATGAAGATTATCGGAGTTGAGAATGTAGATGAGGAAGAATACAATCAGTTTGACGAGTTGCCTCATATCGGACACACCATAACGGCCGAGGAAGAACAACCTGAGGAAGCTAGCTATACACGCATCGATCACTGTGAAGGGCTTATTTTTATACATAGGAATAAGCAAGTGGAGTTATGATTTTAAGTGTACTCTCCAGTATAATAAAGTTGTTTTTAATGAAATGCTCGAAAGTACATACATCTTTTTGTGTGGATCTAATTTATTTAATAAAGTTATTTTCAATGGGACATGATCATGGTTGTCATAAACTATTAATTAATGCTATTCTAGAGCAAATCTCAAAACTACATTTGTAGACAATAAATATAAAGATAAACTGCTCTATTTTTGCGCCAGCGTTGCTCTAGTAGTTTGAGCTGCATGATATGGTTTCCCAGGTTGCTTTGGTGTCCTGTTCTGTTACAAACTGGAAACAGTATTCGTTGCGATTATATTTTGCCTAACAAAACCACTAATTATTAAGGTAGGTATTTTTACATGTGGCTCTAAACTGCTCTATTTTTGCGTCATTTATACTTTGATTTACACATCGAAGAAACCTTTTGATCTTTTGCAAGTTCTAACTCTTTTATATTTAGTTGCATCATCTAATGGGATGTGCCCTGTGGCAGATTTTAGTTACAAGTTGGGTTTATTTATCTATTAAAAAAATCAGGTTCACTTCAACTCCTGTTCTGTTACAAACTGCAAACAATATTGCTTGCAAAATTATATTTTGCCTAACAAAACCACCAATTGTTGTGGTAGGTCTTTTTACATGTGGTTCTAAACTGCTCTACATTTGAATCCATTATACATTGTTTTAAACATCGAAGAACCTTTTGATCTTTTGCAAGTTCTAGCTCCTTTAGTTGCATCATCTAACGGGATGTGCTTTGTGGCAGATTTTGGTTACAAGTTGTGTTTGTTTATCTACAAGAAGTGTTTCTTTGCATTATCCTCCTAATACAAATTGCACAAATCAATGCGTAATTGAAGAGGTCAGTAATCAACACCCACCCTTTATTTATGCTTTAATATTTGTGCAACATTCAAATAGTGATGCATAAAAGCACCTCCCTTAAAAAAAATTAGGTATGTCTTTACTTTCTTCGAGCAATCAATTTTGCGCTAACCAAAGGTAAATGTTGGGACCCCAATATGCAAATCCTGACCCTCTGGGCATTCTGCACTAGTCCAGGATCACGCTAGTGTACACAGTCTCAACATAGATGAATATTACAATCATACACAATGAAAACATAATAAAAGACTTCATATATTGAATATAAACTGTTGAATGACATTAAGATCAACCTTACACTTGTGAGGCTTTGATGGCTTCAACTTAAAATAAATAAACAACAGTGGAACAAAGAACGTCAGTGAATCCTATCAATCTGCCACAGGCATGTCACAAGGTTCAACTCCTAGATATTCGCTTTCTCGTGCAACTCCTCCTCCATCAAACATGTAGTCTCTTCCTCAATCGGTAATTTAGATGTTGCAAGGGGGTAAGTACATAAAGCACTCAACAAATTGTGCACAGAATGCAAGTCTGTTATACTACATGTATGGCTTATTTTAAATGATGGCTGACAGGGTTATTTTGCACAAAGCTAAATTTACAAAGGAATATTATTAATAGATTGAAAAATAGTAAAATAAATAACAGTATTAATAATAAGTTTTTTAGTTGTTTCTCAAAATAACTGGGACACAGCCTTAAATCAATTTTATCACTTCCATTGGCACATTGCTTCCCTTCGCAAGTTTTATTTATCAAACTCTAACCCTTGGCTGTAATTTCTGAGCATTGTCCAATACCATGGACACGGCTATTCAAATAGATTTGACATACTTTACAGAGGAGTAGGATCGATATATATTAGTATAGCAATCAGAGAGGGGTGAATGATTTTGATCTACTAAAAATTTTGATCTACTAAAAATTCACCCCAATTCAGAATCAAATAATTGCTTCCTGGAGATCCAGCGATCGGATTAACCTGCAAATTTAACAGAAGAAGCTAGATTCTAATATGAATCTAACAGAAAAGGAACCAACTCGATCAAACTTATGGATCGAAAGTTATGAACCCCGCAAGCTTGCAATGATAGATTATGCTGAGAATAGATCTAACCTTAATTCCAAAAAATCCAACCGTCGGATTGATGTGAAATTTAAAATGTAGAAACTAGATTAAATTTTGAAACTAACCCAATAAGAATCAGCTCAACCGGATCAAAAGTTATAAGCTTCGCAAGTTGACTATATCAATAATGATGAGAATTGATTAAACCCTAATTTCATGATTAACAAAATCTACAAAAGATTAACCAACAAAACTTTGAGGAACACTAAATTAATGCCCTAGAAAGGTTTTGGATGGATCATATCAAGAAGAAACTCAAAGAATCAAAATAGACAATGAATCAATCTACTAAACCGAAAATCGAGCAACCAAAATCAGAAAATCTATACCGTAGCAAATCACGCATGAACAGTAATTCGGCTAGCTAAGGAAAATTTGATTCTCTATTTCTTCTTTGTCTGGTAACAGCACTCCCAACAAAAGAGTATAAACCCTAATGCCCAACTCAACCTAAATAGAGGACACCTCCCACTATTTATAATGAGCAATCCTAAAGAGTTTATATATAAATACATGCATGCATATCCACCTGACTCAATTACATATATCCCAATATATGCACACAGCTCAAAATTCACGCATGCACGCATATGGCCCACCTGCCGCTACCACGTGACTCACTCGTCTTCACGTGCACCGTTCTCTAGTCCGAACGCCCCGCATGACATCTTTGACTAGTAGGACATTGGTTCCTCCCTGAACCTAGTCCTGAACCTCAGTTCCTCCATGAACCAAGTTCCGGTCCCATCACCGGCCACGTTCGACCTCAAGCAACACCTGCACATGAACAAACCAAGAAATAATATTCCGAGCACAAGTCCACACTTGACTCATGATCAATCCATGCAACCACTCACACGAGCGCATTGCATCAAGCAAAACAATTACCACGCTATCACAAGCATACCAAATATTTATCTAAAACAACACATGCACATGCACCACACATGCCATGAGCACAACCACTTTGCAATACCAAAATCATCATTAAGCCAATTTTTCAGCACATGATTTCACAATGTCCCCTTGATGAAAACATTGGCGACACCACTTAGAATTGAACATTTGCAATTGACATTCACTTCACAAGAAAAGTTTTTGAAATCAAAAAGTTTAAAATCAAAAACCAAAGTGAAAAACACAAAATCTCCCCCTGTGACAAATATGCAAAATGAAAAACTCCCCCTATGTGAAAATAAGAAAAAAAAAAGCTCCCCCTAAGAGGAAAAATGTGTGTGAATGTGCAATGTGCCCAAAATTCTCCCCCTTTGACAATGGATTCATCAAGAATAAAAAGAGAGAACACAATCTTTTTTATTTTTAGTTTGTTAATTTTTTTATGCACTGATCATTATAAGTCATGCATAAATGAAATTCACCTCCAAGTCATGCTATCAAAAATACTTGCACCCTCAAATCTACACATAGACAATGTAGAGTAAGCACAACTAGAAATCAAGTACTGTCGACGATTGGAGAACAGGCTCCCGTCGAGCTTGTTGAATGGGGGATCAACATGGGCCCCTTCGTACGAGCGAGATTGCGTCCGAGCAACGTGCGAACGAGGGAGACACGTGGTGTTTATCCTGGTTCGAGCCTCTCAATCCCGAGATAATAGCCCTACTCTAGTGTATTGTGTTATGATTGGTCAAATCGTCCCCCATTCCAGGTGTTTTTGGGGGGTTTAAATACAGAATCCTATGCTGTACAAAAGGTAACTACCCCCTAGAATTACGCCATGCGGCCATATCCGCGGTACCTACGATCCGGATTCCTTGATTTGCGCCTTATTTTGAATTTCCGGCGCACCTTCCCTTGATCTCCGGCGGGTTGGTTACCACTTCCCCTCCTGACGGTTTGACCGAGTCCCCCGACCATTCACTCGGGCCTCCGCACGGGCTACGCGAGCATGGTTACCCATACTTCCCTGGCGTGATCGTAGGCCAACGCTCGGGCATGCATGCCCGGGCGTTGGTATGCTCGAGTGCTCGGTGCCGTATGGTCGGTAGTTTTTGGACCTTCGGGGGTAAAATGGTCTTTTCAGTGAACAGTTAATCCCCGACAGCTAGCCCCCGAGGCTCAAGTGGGGAGCTACCAGGGCTCGGGCTTCCCCTTGAGCCTAAAAAGACCCGAAGGTGGGATTGGATCCCTGCAGTAGTGTTTGGTCGTAGTATCTGACCATTCCGCGACGGAAAGCGAGCTTGTCGTCTTGGGAGCGAGTGTTGATCTGGTCGCCTTCCAAACGACTGTGCCGCGGTAATACGATGTTTGGTTACTTTGGTTCCTTCTTCGAGAAGCTTCTTTGTAACGGTAACGCAGTCTCTTGGGAGATGTGCATTTACCAGGCAGCTTCACCGTAATGGACACGTGCCGTTTTGTGAAAGGTCACGGTGGTGTTAAATGCGTCTTTTTGCGAGTCTTTTTAACCCCGATCACCACAAGAAGCGAAGCCACTCGCGCCTTGCTCGGTTCCGCTCAAACTTTCGCCAAAAGACTCAGCGCCCTTCGTGATCTCCCCTCCTCATAGCAATGGCGCGTTTTGGTGTTAGCCAAATGAATCGGAGGAGGCTCCAGGCGCTTGTGGATGACCATTATGTCGACCCGAACACTGCTCAGGTGCCCGGGAGTGACGAGACGCCGGTGCCGCGGGAGGGAGAGATCGTCTCCTGCGAGCTCTTCGCCGTCAACGGGCTTCGATTGCCCGAAAGTGAGTTTCTTGTCTCCGTGCTTGCCTTTTGCGGGTGCGAGATCTCTAACCTCAACCCAAACTCCATTCTTGCCCTTGCGATCTTCTCTCACCTTTGCGAGACGTACATGGGCGTGATGCCCACGACCAGCCTCTTCTTCCACTTCTATTCTCCTTTCCGCACCGGCGAGAATACCCCTGCCGGCTGCATCTACCTTCGCCTCCGGCCCAACCAACCATACGAGTACCCCCTTCTCTCCCTGAAGGACTCGGTGTCGGGCTGGGCCGACCTCTTGTTCTACCAGAAGAAGACGGCGGGTAGCCAGCTGACCTACACCGGGGAGGTCGCCCCTGCTGCCGAGACCGCGCGCCCGACCGTGCAGCCCGAGGAAGAGCGGATCCTCAGGACCATCCGCGAGCTCACCCAGATGGGGCTCACTAGTCGGGACATTGCCCGGGACTTCATCTTCAACCGGGTATCTCCCCTGCGGCATCGGGAGCATCCCTTCTTCGAGGTGACCGGGTGGCAGGACCTCACCCGCGAGGATGACGCAGGTATGCCCTTTGGATCCTTTATTGTTCTTTGTCATCGACCGAGCATGAGCCTGAATCCTTGTACCTTATTTGTATTGCAGCTCCGAGGATGGACTTGGTCAAGGAAAGGGTCGCCGAGATGTTCGGCGCCCCGAAGGAGAAGGAGCTGAAGCCCGGCCGCCAGTTCCCAAGGAATATCTTCGATCGTAGTGATGCGGTAAGTATGTTCGCTTGCTTTTGCCCGAGAAGCTTATTCCTAAGCCTGCCCTACTTTGTTTCCGATTGCAGGAGAAGGTCGCCCTCGAGCTCACCGTCTCGAGCGCCGGTTCACCGTAGCAAGGAGACACCCTGACTAGCGCAAGAGAACGGCGGGCCGAAGCCGCCGACCTTCCTCCTCACCTCCTCCCGTTAGGCGTTCAAAGCGCCAGGTCTCGTCCACACATCTGACCAAGCACCACTTGGAGTATGCCGACCGGAAGAAGGTAAGGGAGCTCCGTCAGTGGTTTGCTGATTTCAAGCAGAAGAAGCCGGAGTTGATGGGTCGCTTGCAACAGCTGGCCGAGGAGGCAAAGAAAGTCGAGGAGGCGGCCAAGTCCACCGCGAGCAAGGAGCAGCTGGAGGAGCAGATCAGGGCTCTTCAGGCTTGGCTCGCGCAGGTGGTCGAGGACCCTACCGAGGAGGAGGAGGAGGAGGAAGACATCATCCCTCAGACCAGGAGGAGCCGAGGGTCGACGCCCCGTCCAACCTTGACCTTGGAAGGGGCTGACATGGACGAGGTCGACCCTATGATGGCGAGGGCTAGCGACGCAGCCGCGGAGCGCACCGAGGCCGTCGCTGAAGCCTACGAAGCCGCCGCGGGCAGGGCGCCCGCGGTTCAAAGCGAGGAAGCCGAAGACGAGGGTGCTTGCCTGACGGAAGGTGATCCTCGCATAGTTCCTCTGTGTTTTCCTTGTTCCCCCTTTTTTTCCTTTTGATTTCTCGAGCTAACCCCACCGCGCTTTGGCGTGGGCGTGATAGCTCGGCTGTTGTCTTTGGATCTCCAGCAAATGGCTGAGAGGATTGTCGATTCTGCAGTTGACGCCGAGCTCGTGCGCATCGTCGACTTGGTGATGTCCGAAGGCCCGGAGGAACCACCACGAGCACACCCTCCGGCGGCCTCCGAGCACCTTGCGGCGACCATCGAGCTCCCTCCGGCCGCAGAAGAGCAAGGCTCCCAAGGGACCGAGCAGCCCGGGGCTCTGGCCTTGGTCCCTTAAGAGGGGGCAAGCGCGGCGCCGAGCACGGGGGGAACTCAGGAGACGGGCTTTGAGGCCCCAGAGTTGGTCGCCCCCGACCAGATGCCTTCGGCCGGAGACCAAGAAGCAGACCCTAGCTCCGTGGGTCCTCGGGGTGTAAGCCCTAAGGCGGGGGAGACTGCAGCCGACGTTCAGCCCCCAAGCGTGGAGACCGAGCTGGGAGACGAGCGCTACGAGCTGCAAACCCTGGGGGAAGATCATCCTCAGGGTGAGCAAGCCTCGGAGGGCGAACGTCCTCAGGATGTGATGGAGGTGGAAGCCGCCCTTGCCCTCTTGGGCACATCAAATGCTCAAAAGGAGCAAGAGCCCCACCCGAGTGACGCGCATGCCCGGAGCCAAGATGACCCTGCTTGGGTCAATCCGTTCTTCCGAGCTGGTGCGACCGATCACCAGCAGCTCCAGGATAAGTTGGTCAGCCGTGCTCTCTTGGTGAGTTTTCTGCCTTATACCGTGGTTTATCCCTTCTCTTATGATAAAACTTTTAACGCGGTTCGATCCTTTTTCCCTTTTGCAGTTCGCTGTCAAGGCCATGGAGGACATCGATGCCTCCACTATATCTGCGGAGGAGTACTGGGGATACCACCTCGAGCAGGATGCCAAGATTGCTGATCTTGAGCGTCGGGTTTGTGAAGTGCACGCCGCCGACCAGAAGGAGTTGGAATCGGCGAAAAGATTCATTGCCGAGCTTCAGGGCTGATTCTCTCAGGGCAAAACAGCGAAGGCCACTTCGGAGCTCAGGTGCACTGACCTTGAGGAGGAGTTAGCAAAGCTCAGGCGAGAGGTCCCCGACCTACGACGCGCCGCGCAGGAGGCCCGAGAACGCGAGGACGTTCATCTCAAAGAGGTACAGCGCCTCCGAGAGAACGCCGCCGAAGGTCGCGCAGCCCGGAGGAAGGTCCTGGATCTCGAAGCCGAGCTCGATTCGGTCAAGGAAAAACTTGCCGTTCTCCAAACCGGGTGTCGGGGCGATCCGTAGACGTTCTCCTTTTCTCTTTTTTTTGTTTTTAATGGTTGGTGATCCTGGAACAACAAAATGTATATCTGGTCCTCAACCTAAAATGAAAACGTCGATTTTGTCACCTTCCCCGACTTCACGCTCTTGAGTAGGTTTGAAGGTTGTCCTGTAAAAAAGAGCAGCAACGAGCAACAATGGGAGAGAACATGCTTCGAGATGAAGGGGCGAGCGCTTAAAAATGTCGTAGATTTTTTGAAAAACGCACGATTGGTCGTTCGTCTCTACTAGCCCCCGCTATGGACAAAGATTGTGCACCTAAGTTGCGAGCACGGGTTTGTTCATAGGAGCTAAAATGTTGTACGCACGGTTAGAGAAAAACGGGCATTTGTGCCGACAATGCTCGTGCTGGACCAGCGTGTCCTGGTCGGGGCCGAGCTCGAACAGAACTAGAGGGTGTCTGTGTGCGATCGTGCATGCAACGAAGAACTACTGCGGATGGTGATCGGCTTAGATAGATCGCCCGCTGTTGTTCGAGCTTGTTTCCGGGAAGGCTGGCACACATGCATTGTTGGTTATGCTCGCTTTGCCGGGGTTTTTAGAATTGAAGCAAAGCGTTTGATTTTAGCGTTTGGCCCGTCTACTCGATCCTCGAGATTGTGAGAAAAAGAGTGCCGCTTGTGCGAGACTTGGTCGGCTTACCAGTGGGCAGGTACTGTAACTCACAAGTCTTTTGGAAAGAACGAGAGAGGCAACGTGACGTAAGAACCGGATTTTTTACGTAAATAAGAGATTGAAAAAAAAGCACTTAGACATAGAACTTACGTAACTGGTCAATGTTCCAGGTGCTGGAGAGTACTCGTCCATCCTCCATCGCTAGGCGAACAGCCCCCGGGCGTGTTACGGATACGACCGTGTAGGGCCCCTCCCACCTGGGGGTTAGCTTATTGGCCTTTGACAGATCCTGAACCCGTCATAGGACCAAGTCGCCAACTTGTAGAGTCCTTGGTCGAACCGACTTGGCTGTGTGCCTACGAAGTGCCTGTAGGTAAACCGCGGACCGAAGTAACGCCTGTTCTTGTGTTGCCTCTGCGAGGTCTAGGTCGACGAGCCGCTCAATTTCCTGGTCGATGGAATCGACCAGTTGTACCGTTGGGGAACCCAGCACAATTCCTGTAGGCAAAATGGCCTCTGCACTGTAGACAAGCTGGAACGGGGTTTCACCCGTGGCCCGACTTGCCGTGGTGCGAATTGACCAAAGAATAGAGGGGAGCTCGTCCACCCACATCTGCTTGTGTTGGCTGAGGTTCTTAAAGACCCTCTTTTTTGTGCCTTGGATTATCTGCCCATTTGCTCGTTCGGCTGCCCCGTTGCTCTGTGGATGTGCCACAAAGGCGAAGCAGACCTTAGTCCCGACCTCCTCGCAATAAGCTTGGAACAATTCACTAGTGAATTGAGTTCCGTTGTCTGTGATGATACGATTGGGTATCCCAAATCTTGTTACCACATTGCTTCGGAGGAACCTCTTGGCCGCCTGGGCCGAGATGGTCGACATGGGCTCGGCCTCTATCCACTTGGTGAAGGTATCGATGGCCACGAGCAAGTACTTGCAGCCCTTTCGACCTCGGGGGAAAGGTCCGAGGATATAGAGCCCCCAGGTCGAAAATGGCCACGAAAGTGGGATTGTTTGCAGCGCATATGCTGGTTGATGGACCTTGCGGGCATGAAACTGGCATACTCGACAAGTTGTCACGATCGACCGTGCATCTGTTATGGCCGTTAGCCAATAGTAACCCAACCGGAAGGCTTTGCTCATAAGCGTTCTGAACGACGAATGAGTTCCGCACATTCCTTCATGGATGTCACGAAGAAGGTACAAGCCTTCTTCCTGGGAGACACACTTGGAGAAAACTCCTAGTGCGCCCTTGTGGTATAGGTCGCCTTCGATCAGTCGGTACTGAGAAGAACACCTTGTAAGCCGGGAACGCTCGACTTCTTCCTCGGGCAAAGTCCCATGCGCGAGGTATTGGACGAATGGCGTCATACAACTCGCGCTTTTCTCGAGGAGAGAGACTGTACCGCCTGTCTCTCGTGCCTCCTCTACAGAGGGAATGGAGGGCTTGTACAGGTGCTTGACGATCACCCCGCCAGAGCGGTAGTTTGGGAGAAACCGACCTTTGATAATTGGTTGGCCAGGGTATTGTCCTTCCTGGGGATGTATAGTACCTCGAAATTCTTGAAGTACTTCTCCATCTTCTTTACTTCGACCAGGTAAAGCGCCATTGAGGTATCGGAACACTAATACTCCTTGTTGACCTGGTTCACGACCAACTGCGAATCGCCCATCACAGTAAGCCGTTGGACTCCGAGTGATTTGCATGCTCGTAGTTCGACCAAGAGGTCTTCATATTCCGCCGCGTTGTTGGTCGGGGCAAAATGCAACTGGACGGCGTACTGGAGTTGCTCTCCATCTGGGGAGACCAACACGACACCAGCCCCTGAGCGTTCGTACGCTCGGGATCCATCGAAATACATGGTCCAGTGATCCTTTTCGAACCTGGCTGGCTCATGAGTCGATGGTGCCGGAGCTGTCCATTCCGCTAAAAAGTCTGCCAAGACCTGGGATTTGATCGCTGTGTGGGCCGAGAATTGTATTTCGAACTCGGCGAGCTCCATGGCCCATTTTGCTATGCGACCACTTGCATCTTGGTTTCTCAGGATCTCCCTGAGTGGAAAACTGGTCGGGACCACAATTTTGTGGGCTTGGAAGTAATGGCGTAGCTTTCTGGAGGCTATCAATAGTGACTATAAGAGTTTATGGACCTCAGGGAATGCTTATTTGATCCGTGCAGTACCTCACTAACATAGTAGATGGGTCGTTGGACCCCGTCCCTTTCCACCGTCAGTACCACGCTTACAGCTTGCGGGGTTGCTGCTAAGTACAGCAGCAGCGCTTCTCCTATCTTGGGGGTGACCAGGATGGGTGGCTTGGATAGGTACTGTTTTAGTTCCTCGAAGGAATGATTAGCTTCCTCCGTCTAGATGAAGCCATCGTGCTTACGCAGGGCTTTGAAGAAGGGTAACCCACGTTCGCCTAATCGGGAAATGAAGCGGCTTAGAGCGGCCATCCAACCAGTTAAGGCCTGAACTTATTTTACACAAGTGGGAGGCCTCATGTTTTCAATGGCTTCGATTTTTTTCGGATTTGCTGCAACGCCTTTTGGACCGACCATGTAGCCGAGCACCTTGCCTGCTTTTATGCCAAAAACGCATTTTTCTGGGTTCAACTTTATTCGGTGCTTATTGAGATTACAAAATGTTTCCTCTAGGTCGGTAACATGACTTGGAGCGAGCTTTCTTTTGACGACTATGTCGTCCACGTAGACCTCTAGGTTCCGACCTATTTGATCCGAGAAAGTCTTCTGCATGAGGCGCTGAAAGGTTGCTCTAGCGTTCCTCAGACCAAAAGACATGGTCGTATAGCAGAATGTTCCAAACGGAGTGATAAAGGAGGTCTTCTCTTTGTCTTCACGTGATATGGTGATCTGATGGTATCCCGAATAAGCATCCAGGAAGCACATCAATTGAGATTCCGTTGTTGCGTCGACCAACTGGTCTATGCGAGGCAGCGGGTAATTGTCTTTTGGGCATGCGGCGTTCAAACCTGTGTGGTCGACACACATGCGCCATTTGCCCCCCTTCTTCCTGACAATGACCAGGTTGGCCAGCCATTCCGAGTGCTCGACTTCTCTGATGAAATCGGCCTTAAGAAGCTTATTGAGTTCTTCTCGGACGATCGCCTGCTTTTCCAGGGAAAATTGTCCGAGTTTTTGCCGCACTGGCTTCTTATCAGGCTGGACTGCTAGCCTGTGCTCGATCACTTCCCTTGGGACACCGGGCATGTCGGATGGTTCCCAGGCGAAACGCATCCGAGTTCTCCCGGAGGAAAGTGATGAGCTCGAGTTCCTATTTGGGATCTAAGGAAGATCCCAAATACAAGACCTTGGTAGGTTCCGACTCATTGAGTGGAACGGCTTTGGTCTCTCCTCTGGGCTGGAGGGCAACTTTAGGCCAGGAGCACTTCGGCTCTTGATCGGAACCACGCGCAGGCAGTTGCCCGACCATGTCCAATGCCCTTTCGTCGCAATTTAATGCGGACTTATGGTTCCCCCTTATGGTTATGACTCCATTAGGCCCAGGGACCTTCAGGCATTGGTACGCATGATGTGTGGCGGCCATGAACTTAGCCAGAGCCGGCCTGCCGAGAATGGCATTATAGGCTGACTCGAAGTCGACCACTTCAAAGGTGATTATCTCCGTACGGAAGTTGCTCAGGTTACCGAAGGTGACGGGCAAAACGACTTGGCCCATAGGTTTGATCGAGGTACCCGGGACGATCCTAAAGAAAGGGACCGCTATGCTCTTGATTTTGGAGCGAGGGATCTGCATCTCGTCCAATACCTTGGCGGAAATTACGTCCAAGGAGCTTTCGGAGTCTATGAGTACTCGGCCCACGATGGTGTTGCTGATGGTCGTACTCACGATCATTGGGAGCTTCTACGGCTTGGTCATTCCAAGGGGGCAATCATCCTTGGAGAATGTGAGAGGTAGTTCGGTCCACTTGAGCTACTGGACAGGGGGTTTGCCCTGGGTGACGTGATGTACATCCCGAGCGGCTTCCTTCAAGTCTCAGCGAGATTTGTAGGCGGAGGAGCCCCCGAATATGACCGCGATGTGGTTCTAGGGCTCCATGTACTCCATGTTGTCGACCTTATCCTCAGCGGGCTGCTTACCTTTGCTGCTTTCACCTTGCTTTGGGAGCGATGGCATGGGACCTTTGCCGCTGTAGAATTGCTCTAAGCGGTAGGTCCATGTCCGGCAGTTTCGAAGGTCGTGTCCGTGCGCCTGATGGACCGGACAATAGAGACCATTCTGCCGCACTGCTTGATCACCCCAGCCTCGATCTTCGTGGGGCTGAGGTTGTTGCCCTCTGCCCCAAGCATTAAACCTCCGACGCTGCGGCTGAGGTGCTCGAGGTCGTTCCTGCTCCACTGCGGCGACCATAGCTGGCGAGGGTTGTTTCTTTTTTTTTCTTGATTTTTTTACCCACGGAGTTGGAACCTTCCTTACTGGTGGAGACCTCTAACCCGAGCTGAGGTGGTAACTTTTCTTCGTCCAGCATTTTCTTCCACCGGACGGCTTCGTCAGCGTTGGCGTACCTGTCGGCCAAACGAAAGAGCTCGTTGGCCGTCAAGTCCGGGTGGATTTCCAGGTCCTGCATGAAGCGAACGTCCCTTACCCCGAATTTGAACGCTCGTACGACAGTCTCGTCCGATATGTTCGGAATCGAGTTCCAGACTTGGATGAACCTCTGGACAAACTGACGTAGAGTCTCGCCCTCCGTTTGAATCAGGCGCTCAAGATCGCGCTCTTTCCCAGGGCGAATGTAGCAACTCTGGAAGTTCGCTCAGAGCGCCGCACTGAGCTGCCTCCAAGATCATGTAGACCCTTCCTTCTGATTGAAGAGCCAAGTGCGAGCGGCCCCGTCTAGGACCGTTGGGAGGTAATTCGCCATCACCCCTTCGTCACCCCCTACGGCTAGGATCGCGGTGGTGTAGATCGAGAGAAATTCATCTGGGTTCTGAGTCCCGTTGAACCTCTCGATATGCCCAGGCTTGAATTTGCTCGGCCATGTGACATTCCGAAGGGAATCCATGTAAGCCCTACACCCGAAATTCAAGGTCTCACGACGATTCCACCGATCTTGAAGGTTGTCACGAGCGTCCCTTGTCCATCGATCGGTACGCGGACCAAGCCGGGAGAAGACCTCTCGAGGGCGGCGGGTTGACGATCGCTCGGTCATAGTTCGCCCGGTACGCTCGTAGTCCGGGTGGACGTAAGCCTGACACCCAGAAGTTGCTCGGGAATCACTCCGACGGTTATCGCGGACCAGATTGGCCGCCTGGACCATCCTCCGAGCATGGCTCCGGGACTCGTCCCTGCGCGAGTGGATGGGAGTGCGTTCTCTATGGTCCCAAGAAATACTTCGAGCATCCTAATGATGGGGTGAATTCGAGATCCTCAGGTCTGCGGCGAGCTTTTCCAAATCCTCGGCCACGACCATACCTACTGCTTCCAGATCCACTTGATCAGGAAAGTTTCGGAGGTCGCGCAAGACCGCCGCCAGAGCCTGTAGACGTTCTCTGTTTTGGAGGACGGGCGGACGAGAACTCTGGCGGCGCTCGGGGATGCGATCAGGAGTGTGACAGCCACGAGAGTTTCTCTGGGGGGAGTTCCCTTCCCTAGAGGTCCGCCTTTCTCGTGCTTGGCGATGAATGCTCGCCAAGGTCTTACCCAAGGATGCCTCCAGGTGATGCCTGGCTGCTTCATAGCGGTCACGCTTAGCAGCCCCTGAGGATTCCACCTCGGGTTCGACACGGCTCCCAGCCATGTTAACGTGGCCGGAGTGAGATGATCGTGAGGGAGACATCATCGTGTCCCCTTGAGACGCTATCTCGCAATCGAACTCTACATGATCTGGGATATCCAGACCATCGTAGAGCCTGTCGTAGTATCCACGTCATCGTCGAGGGGAACGCGCAAGGGGCCAAGGGCCTGTCCTTACGTTTCAGACTCCAGAGTAAAGCTTCCGGGTTCGGTGTGGCCAATCGGATTGGTCAAACCGGCCACACCATCGCCAACGTAGTACATGTCATCATCTTCAACATCGTTGAAGGCACATAAGCTTCGAGTATCTCCCGAATTCGACATCATCGGGGATTCCTCTCGGACAGAGATCACACTGTCGTCCCCACGGACGGCGCCAGCTATCGACGATTGGAGAACAAGCTCCCGTCAAGCTTACTTGTTGAATGGGGGATCAACAGGGGCCCCTTCGTACGAGCGAGATTGCGTCCGAGCAACGTGCGAACGAGGGAGACACATGGTGTTTATCCTGGTCCAGGCCTCTCACTTTCGAGATAATAGCCCTACTCCAGTGTATTGTGTTATGATTGGTAAAATCTTCCCCCATTCCAGGTGTTTTCGGGGGGTTTAAATACAGAATCCTATGCTGTACAAAAGGTAACTACCCCCTAGAATTACGCCATGCGGCCATATCCGCGGTACCTACGATCTGGATTCCTTGATTTGCGCCTTATTTTGAATTTCCGGCGCACCTTCCCTTGATCTCCGGCGGGTTGGTTACCACTTCCCCTCCTGACGGTTTGACCGAGTCCCCCGACCATTCACTCGGGCCTCCGCACGGGCTACGCGAGCATGGTTGCCCGTACTCCCCTAGTGTGATCGTAGGACAACGCCTGGGCATGCAAGCCCGGACGTTGGTATGCTCGAGTGCTTTTCCTGAGCATCCTCCGAGGGTGTCGTATGGTCGGTAGTTTTTGGACCTTCGAGGGTAAAATGGTCTTTTCAACGAACAGTTAATCCCCGACAAGTACTATTAACGATTTTTTGCATGGCATGATCTCCCTTGCTCAACTATCTCAAAACCTGAAAATATTGAATTTTTGTGCACTTCTTTGGTGCTTGAAAAGCTATTTTATTGATTATTTGCAACAAAATATAGAAATGCAAGGAATTATATGCACCATTAGCCTTACTTTTCAACCATGCCAAGCAATGAGCTTAAGATTTCATGGTTTCGGTCATACACAACCTCTTCCAAGTTCATATCAAAGTGCAACGATAAGCAGTCTCGTAAAGAAGAAGTGCGATAGTACATAACCTTGATCTTACATTTATCAACAATCACTCTTTGAGCTTTAGCACTTCAACTTTAATAAATATAATATTTAGCACTTTTTGAGCAGGATCAAGATAGCCAAGAAAGTTCAACTATAACAAGATTTAATTTAAGTTGTCATTCCAATTAAATAGTCATGTCATAAACTACAACATATATGCATAAACATGAAGTTGCAAAGACCTTGTAGCATAAACATGGTTTCAAATAACATAAGCGTATCAAATGCAATGCTCATTACTTTTTCATTGTTTTCTATTTTTTTTGTTTTTCATTTAAAAAACACACAAAAAAATGTTATAAAATATTTCAAAGTTTTCACAAACTCAACCTCAAAGCAAACCTCTTAAAAAACCATTTTCAAAATTGCCACCCAATAGGATTAATTTTATAAACAAAAGTGTGAAAGAACAATCCTCCCAATAGGCAAATGAAAGAAATTTTCACCAGAAATCCATTAACTACCCCCTCAAACAAATAACCAATGAAATCAAAAGAGAGGTGATGATAAACATGTGTTTGAGTTATCATGGTATGTTTAGTTAAGCATAAGCATGAATCATAATAAATGATATAAGATATAACATTATTGAACATGCGAGGGGATACATATGAGCATATGAACAAATATATCATCTCATACCACAATTAGATATCTATGAATGTAAAAGACATGGGTGTATAAAATAGCTCACAAAGTAGGTGCAGAATTATCTGAAGGATCATTGTTTTTGATCCATGTATTTTTGATGATGAGTATTTGAATATTCGAAGAGATTTGAAAAGATTTGAGTTGATTTGAATTTGGTTCAGTATTTGAAAAAGATTTAAAACCAGTTTAATATTTCGACAAGATTTATTTTTTGGTTTCGTTATTTGAAAAGATTTGAATTTACGAACGAGTTTTGGTTCATATTTTGAAACTGTTTTCTTAGGAATATTTGATGCAATTTACTCATAAGAATGGATTGCATGGATTAACTTGAGTCAAGTTGCAGACTTGGGCTCAGAAATTGTTTGTGTGTTTTTGTTCACGTGCAGGTTTTGATCGAAGACGAATATGGTCGGTGATGGGATCGAGACTAGGTTCAAGGAGGAACTAAGGTCGTGAGGGTCGAGGATATCATGCGAGATGTTCAGACTAGAGAACAGTGCACGTGAGATCGAGTTCGTTGCAGCGTAGCGGCAGGCGGGTCGTACACATGTTTACGAAATTTTTTACAGTTTATATGCATGTGCGTGTGTGTGTGTGTGTGCATGCATCGAGTGCTGTGTGTGTGCATGCATCGTGTGTGTGTGTGTGCATGCATCGTGTGTGTGTGTGTTATGCATGGTGTGCATGTGTGTGTGCATGCAAACGTGTGCGTGGTGTTGTGTGTGTGTCTGCATTAAATGCATGTGTGCGTGAGTGCCCTGAGAGGAGATCGGCCAGGAGTTCGAGAGGAGTTCGAGAGGAGTTCGGCTCGGCTGGTTGCTGTCCGAATTTGGCTTGGAGACTAATTAGCGATCCGAATACAAGATGGAATAGGTGGCTGTGGAGTCCTTTAAATAGAGGTTGTAAGGGCTTAGAAAATCAAGCAATCAATCAAGCAAACAATTGTTCAATCAAGCACAAGGTGCAAAGAAGAGCTTGTATGCTCTATTAGTTTGTTTAGGGTTTTCTAATCTTTGAAGATTAGAAGATTTTTTGGTGTCATCATGTTGAAGATGGCTTTGGAATAAAGAGATAAGTTTATGCAATATTCTTTTCGTTTTGATTCTTGATTAGAAGATTTGTTCTTCATTTTTAGAACTAGTTCTTGTTCTTGTTTTGCTAATTAGTCTAGGGTTTTTGTTCTCTAAGATATTAGATATTCTTCTGTTGTTTAGGGGTATTTTATTTTCTAAAAGAAAACGTTAAATTTTATTCGGCATCTATTCACCCCCCCTCTAGTTGCCTACTCGGTCCTACAAGTGGTATTAGAGCCAGGTTCTACTAATCCATCTTAACAGGTGATTAGTAAACGGCAAGTTATGGCAACAGAGAAATACTCAAACAAGCCGCCAATCTTCGATGGCACAGACTTCCCCCACTGGCGGATCCGGATGACTGCATATATTCAAGCTCAAGGTAACGTGATTTGGCGCAATGTAAAAATTTCGTACGAGCTTCCTTCTAATGATGATATTGATAAAATCGAGTTTGAAAAAGATGTTGAAAACAATAATAGAGCTAGAAATATATTGCTTCAAGGACTTGCTAGAAAAGAATTCGATAGAGTCTGTCATTTACTCACTGCTCATGAAATTTGGAAATCTCTTCAAGATTATCATGAGGGCACTGACTCTGTAAAAAAGCTAGGCAAGATCAATTTAAAAAGGAATACACTAGATTTGAAATGAACTCTGGAGAATCTCTAGATGATTGTTTTGCTCGCTTTAACAGAATCTTAAACAATCTTAGAGCTGTAGATGTAAAGTACACTGACTCTGAAAATGCTAGACATTTCCTATCATCTCTTGATCTTAAAATCTGGCAAATGAAAGTGACTGCTTTTAGGGAAGCTCACAAGATGAGTGAAATGACTTTGGATAAACTATATTCTAGTCTCAAGACTTTTGAGATAGACATTGTTCCAAGAACTTCCAATGATAACTCTATGGCTCTTAATGCTAATTCTTCATATGATAATGCTACTAGTTCTTCATCATCATATTCCATTACTGCTTTGAGTGCTCTTAGTGATGAACAGCTAGATCAAATACCAGAAGATACACTTGCTCTTCTTTCCAAGCGTGTCAATGCAGCTTACATGAGATCAAGGGAGAGAAGAGGAGCCTCCAATCACTGCTACAACTGCGGCAAGGCCGGGCACATCCATGCTAACTGTTTCAAGAACAAAGATAGAGAGGAGAAGGAGCAAAGCAACTCCTGCAAGTCCTTCCGGCCAAAAGAGAGCAAGGACAAAAATAAGCAACGGACAAAGAAGATGCTCAACAAAGTCTTCGCGGCAATTGGTCGCTTAGACTTAAGCGACATTGATGACTCAACTGACGATGAGAAGGAAGTGAAGCAAACGGTGAACGAGAAAGATTTCACTGGAATTTGTGCTTCATGGCGAAAGAGAACACTAGTGATTCTAGTGACAACGACAGACACCTCCAAATGACGGTGATGAGGTAATACCCTCGTATGATGAGCTTTGTGAAGTTTTAGTCATATTGAGAAAATCTTTAAGAAAATCTTCACTCAAAAATTAAAAATTAGAGAAAGATCTATCCTTGCTGATTAGTGTAATGTTTGTTCTTTGAAATTCAAATTCTGAAAAGACATGTGATTCTTGCTTAGATCTCAAATTTGAAATTAAATCTCTAAAAGAGGAACATATGATTAAACTAGAACAAGTTTATGCCAAACAATTGAAAAATGAAAAACTTGTGAAAAATGTTGGTTGCTCTACTGATTTACATGGTCAATCTTCTTGTTCTAAATGTTCCATACTAGAATTGAAGTTGCATGATGCAGATGCTAAGATTACTCAATTGTTTAATGATTTGCTTACACATGAAGTTCTCTCATGCTCAACTTGTCGCAAGCAAAAAAGAAAAGTAGATGTTCCCTGTAATAATTGTTTAACACTCTCTCGAAAAATTGATTACTTGGAAAAATCTTTAGAACGTTTTACTAAAGGAAAGAAAAATCTAAATATGATTTTGGATCAATCAAAAGTCAGCACTCATCACAAAGGTTTAGGTTTTGATCCTTATGCTCATCACAAATCATATGCTCCTACTATTGTTAAAACTCTTGAAAGTGGAAAGTTTGAAATTGTCAAAGAACCTGAGAAAACTGTCTTCAAATCTGCTGGAATTTTATCTTCTACAATAATGAATGCAAATGTTGCTTCTGCTCCTAAAGTCAAACCATTTGTTAAGTACAATTGCACTCATTGTGGAAAAGATGGTCATTTGGTGAATTTTTGTTTTAGACTAGCCAAACAACAGAGAAAGGAAAATTCAAAGGCTAACTTTAGACAAACACGTATCATTTCTCAATATGTTCCGCTAGTGAAAGCAAACAAAATTCCTCGAAATTCATCTACTTTGCATTCACAAGCTTTTGTACGATCACCTCCTCGTCGAGTGATTCAGTGTTGGATACCTAAATCATATTTCTCTAACCCCAGAGTTGAATCCTCGGCATCTTCTGTTCACAACATGTAGGTAGTACGAGAAGGGAAGGAGAACATCTGGGTTGTTGATTCAGGATGCTGCTAACACATGACAGGCAACCCAAGTTGGTTCTCCTCCCTAACAAAAGCATCTGGGAATGAAACGATCACTTTTGGAGATGCTACTACTGGACGCGTCATTGCAAAAGGTACAGTGAAGGTAAATGAGCACTTTACTTTAAAGAATGTCTCTTTGGTGTCTAAACTGAAATTCAACCTTACATACGTATCTCAATTGTTGGATGAAAACTTTGAAGTAAGTTTTAAACCGAATACATGTAGAGTACTCGATGCTTCTGGAAACTTGATTCTTGAGATATCTAGACTTGGAAAAATTTTCATAGCAAATTTTAGCAATGCTTCAAGTTCACATTGTTTTGTTGCTTTAGAATCTAGAAATCTCAATTTTTGGCATCGTCGGTTAGGCCACATGGGCTTTGATCTGTTATCTAGATTGAGTGGTTTAGACTTAATTCGTGGCTTGCCGAAATTAAAATCTTGCAAAGACATTGTTTGTGCTTCCTGTCGACATGGTAAGATGGTTGGAGCCCCTCATGCTCCTGTCTCAACTGTGATGACCACCGGCCCCGGTCAACTTCTTCACATGGATACAGTAGGACCATCTCGAATCCAATCGGCCGGAGGTAAGTGGTACTTTCTAGTAATTGTTGATGATTATTCGAGATACTCTTGGGTGCATTTTCTCTCTTCAAAAGATGAGATCTTTGGACTTTTTCATGTTTTCATTAAAAGATTGATAAATGAATTGCCTAACACATTGAAAACCATAAGAACTGATAATGGTTCGGAATTCAAAAATGCTTTGTTCAAATCTTTTTGTGAAACTAATGGAATTGAACATCAATTTTCCTCGCCATATGCTCCCTCACAGAATGGTGTTGTAGAAAGGAAAAATAGAACTTTGATTCAAATGGCTAGAACTATGCTAGATGAATACAACACTTCAAGAAAATTTTGGGCTGAGGCAATTTCTTCTGCTTGCTATATTTCAAATAGGATCTATCTTAGAGCTTTACTTGGTAAAACATCTTATGAACTGAGATTTGGTCGTAAACCGTCTGTTTCTCACTTACGAGTGTTTGGTTGCAAATGCTTTATCCTTAAACATGGAAATCTTGATAAATTTGAAGCTCGTAGTACAGATGGTATTTTCCTTGGCTATTCGTTGCACTCTCGTGGATATCGTGTACTTGATTTATCGACTAACAAATTGTTGGAGACATGCGATGTTACTTTTGATGAGGCTAGCCCTGGAGCTAGACCCGACATTTCAGGTTCACGAGAAGATTTAGAGCCAATCTTTTTGGATAAAAGATTCGAAGAAAATGATGAAGATAATGATGATGATGAGCTCATACCTACAGAACGGGAAGATGTTCCTAAACCAATTGATGTGACCACTACTTCAGATTCTCCTACACCTCCCACGACGACTGAAACAACTGGACCTCCCCTTGCTGTTCTGAAGAACCATCCTCCTGAACAAATTATTGGAAGTCTTAATGAAAGGGTGACACGTTCTAATTCATCTCAAACTCTTTATGCATGCATTCTGCTTTTGTTGCAAATTTTGAACCTAAGAACATTACTCATGCTTTAACTAATAATTCTTGGGTAGATGCGATGCATGAAGAGTTAGAAAACTTTGAACGGAATAAAGTTTGGTCTTTAGTGGAACCTCCTAAAAATCAAAACATTATTGGAACAAAATGGGTTTTTAAGAACAAGTTAAATGAAGATGGAATAATTGTTAGAAACAAAGCTAGACTAGTAGCTCAAGGATATTCCCAACTTGAAGGAATTGATTTTGACGAAACTTTTGCTCCTGTTGCTCGTTTAGAAGCTATTCGCATCCTCTTGGCTTTTGCAGCATCAAAAGGTTTTAAGTTATTTCAAATGGATGTGAAAAGTGCTTTTCTAAACGGTTTTATAGAAGAAGAAGTTTTTGTAAAACAACCCCCTGGCTATGAAAATGAAAAATTTCCTAATCATGTGTATCGATTATCAAAAGCTCTTTATGGATTAAAACAAGCCCCTCGTGCTTGGTATGATAGATTAAAAGACTTCTTGCTTCAACATAATTTTGAGATGGGAAAAGTTGATAAAACTCTGTTTACTCAAAATTCAAATGATCAATTCCTTGTGGTGCAAAATTATGTGGATGATATTATCTTTGGAGGATCCTCCCACTCTCTTGTGTTGCATTTTTCTGAGCTGATTGTAACACCCCGGCATTTAATATGCCCGAATGCTACCAAACATAAGTTAAACAACATCTAAATACCACAATTTATCATAAATTCCAGCAAGGATACATATGCTAAAAACCGAGATTTCGGCAGCATCTCCTTTGTTTTAACATGCTACGAAGAATCAACAATATTATAGCAATGTAAGGCAATATGAGAGACATCTAAAACAGCAATTATTAAAGACTTAACGGCAATATAAGTCTAACATCAAGCACTTAATGTCTCCAAGTGTCAAATGAACAAATAAACTCTCAAATAGTAAAGCTAAACACTAAAGCAATGATCATCACATGCAATTTATTATCAAACTAATAGAATGACTTGTGGAATCATTATGGTGAAGCTATGTGTGGGCGTGTGACTATTTCCCTTCCCCGCATGCCGATCTCATGGTACCTAAAACAACAAGAAAACACAAGCGTGAGTTCGAAACTCAGCAAGCATATTGCAATGGACAACAAGAACAACAACATGGCAATAACATCTCCCATCATGTAAATCATCTTATTCATAAACACTTAAGATTGTCATCATCAATATGTATGCGATGTAATGCAATGCTCATGTCTCCTTGGAAACTCATACCGGTATGGTTGAGTACACACCCGTCGGTGTGCACCCTCTCCCCCCTTCCATCCCGAAGAGGGAGGGTGCCTACTCCTCGCTTCCGTTCACCGCGGTGAATGGAATCACGATGTAGGGCTTACTCATTGGCTCTCCAGATTAGTCATATCTTTCTCAGCGACCTTCCCGGATTAGATATTGACTTTCTCACTGCCCGGGCCATGCAACATGTCATGTATGCAAGCATGCCAACATCATATATAACTCATATATTACCACATGGCATCATAACATCTTAAACATTCTCATCATATCATAGCAATCATTAAAACATGGCAAGTGATCATATATCATGTAGACAATTCCATCTAATCTCAACATGCAACCTACAACTCGCTATCCATCACAACACACTTGCCTCAACCACGTGCAACGGATTGGCGGGAAGTAGAGGGCACTCCCGGGGTCACACCACCTGCACATAGGCACCACATGCTCACAAACATAACCACAAAATAGTACGCAAACCCTCATCTACCCCGACTTTGCCATCTACTCGCAAAACCTAAAAACAGAGGTTCTGTCCCGGCAGGATAGCAGCCTTGCAAAAGGCATAACTTGAGTTCTGGGGCTCCGAATCAATTAAACGAGTACATCCTCGCGTAGCTTAGGAAATTTCCCAACTTTCTCTAGGTATAAGGAAAGACTGATTCGGATTCTAAAGTTGTTTAATCTACAGATTACCGTGATATGTTCCAATCGCGTCACAGATTTTAATACGCTCGGTAAAACAGTCATAACATTCAAATGGCTGATCGGAATTTAACGTTATTTATATGAACGGAAAGATAATGAAATTATCTACAACTTCTTCAAAGTCCGTACGGTCAGATCCGAACTCTAAATTGGCGAAAACAGGAACCCTAGGTCGACTTCTCATGCTGTCCCAAAACAGAAACGTGGCAACGTCTAGATCTAACCCAAAATACACCAATCCAGCACCACCAATTGATCTAAAAACTTGATAATCACCCTAAGAACAGTACCTAGATCAACCCCAAGGAACCCCATGATCATACCTCTGCCCGACGCACGAAAACTCCAAGGATCTCCTCGCTCCTCGGATGGATCCACGAGGATGCAGGGGTGGGGAGGCCACCCTAGGGCAGCAAGGGGGGTGGAGGAGAGGTGCGGAGGTGGAGAGGTGGAGAGGAGAGAGCAAGGGGGCGCACGGCCAACAAGGGGTGGAGGGTGGCTAGGGCAAGGAGGGTTGGTGGGGGGGCGCACCAATTGAGGGGTGGGCGCCCCAAGGGCAGGGGGGAGGCCTTTTTACCAGCCCCTACTCTGAATCTTAGTCCTACATGGACTCATAATCCATCCCACCAAAGCCCACAACCCCCCCCTTAAGGCCCAAAATCTCCCGGGAAGGCCCAAAACCCCGGAAACGGCCCGGAAACGTTATTAACCTCCAAATCTTATGGTTTTAACCATATTTCCACATCTTATACTATTTTTGACCATATCATGCACGTTAAATAAGGTTACGACACTCTGTGGTGTCACATTCTTCCCCCGTTCAACAGGATTCGACCTCGAATCTAAACGCACCAACACGCAACCCAGCAAAACCGAAGATAGCTAGGTTTTCACATCACATACCTGAGGCGAAAAGCTCGAGATACTTCTCGCGCATGCGAGACTCCAGCTCCCAAGTCGCTTCTCTCTCGGTCTGATGTGACCACAGGACCTTGACAAACTTAAGCGTCCTATTCTTCATCACTCGCTCCGAAGTCCCCAGAATTTCCACAGGGCGGGACTCGAAGGTGAGGTCCTGCTCAAGCACTAATGGTTCCAACTGAACCACCAACTCCAGATCATGTAAGTATTTCCTCAACATCGAGACATGGAACACATTATGCACACCTTGCATGGATTCCGGTAGCTCCAGACGATAGGCCAGCCTACCAACTCGGGCGATGATAGGAAAAGGCCCAACATACCTTGGACTGAGCTTTCCTTTGGTGCCAAAATGCACCACACCCTTGGTGGGAGATACTCGCAAGAGTACGCTATCACCCACCTCAAACTCCAAGTCTCGCCGCCTCACATCAGCATAGCTTTTCTGTCTGCTCTATGCTGCGAGAAGGTTCTGCCGAACCTCTGACACGTGATCAATAGTCTACTGAACCCAATCCGGTCCAAGAACTGCTCTCTCGCCCACGGCATCCCAACAAAGTGGTGATATGCACTTCCGGCCATACAGTACCTCATAAGGAGCAGCCCGGATGCTGGAATGATAGCTGTTATTGTAAGCAAACTCCGCAAGAGGCAAATGATCCTCCCAGCTACCTTTCCAAGCCATCACACAGGCCCTGAGCATGTCTTCCAAAGTCTGGATGGTACGCTCAGACTGCCTATCCATCTGAGGGTGAAAGGCGGTACTATGGCGAAGCTGCGTACCCAAAGCACTCTGCAAACTCTCCCAGAACTTGGAGACGAACTTCGCATCCCGATCAGAAATAATGGTCTTGGGTACACCATGCAGTCTCACGATCTCCCGCACTTAGATGGGAGCCAATTCGCTCGCTGAATTGGTAGTGCGGATAGGAATGAAATGCGCAGACTTGTTGAGACGATCCACCACAACCGAAACAGCATCCTTCCCTCGTGGAGAACGAGGTAAACCAACCACAAAATCCATGGAGATGTCATCCCATGGCCACAGAGGAATCTCCAATGGCTGCAACAGACCGGCGGGACGCTTATGCTCAGCTTTGATCTTCTTACAGATCCCACAAGACGCCACATACTTGGCAATATCCACTCTCATCCTTTTCCACCAGAAATTCTTCTTCAAGTCCCTGTACATCTTGGTCTCCCCAGGATGGACTGTGTACGGGGTGCGATGAGCTTCTTTCAGAATGTCTTCTTTCACCTGAGATTTCTGGGGCACGCACAGACGGCCCTGAAACCTCAAAGCTCCCGCATCATCACCGGTAAAGTCTCCCGACTTGCCATCCTCAAGGCGTTTCCTCACCTGTTGGAGCAAACGATCATGCTGCTGTGCCTCCCGCACACGCTCGGGAATTGCTGACTCAAGAATCAATTGAGTTTCAGCTTGCACGGTCCCCGCAAGCGAGGGAGACCCCCAAACGCTCAAAATCAGCAACAAGACAATCAACAACAGGGGGCATTGTCTTGCGACTGAGAGCGTCGGCCACCACATTTGCCTTCCCCGGATGATACTGGATTGTGAGGTCATAATCCTTTATCAATTCTAGCCACCTCCTCTACCTCAAGTTCAAATCTTTCTGGGTAAAGATGTACTTGAGGCTCTTGTGATCAGTGAAAATGTCACAAGACTCGCCATACAGGTAATGTCTCCATATCTTCAATGCAAACATCACAGCGGCTAGCTCAAGATCATGCGTGGGATAGTTCTGCTCATGCTTTTTCAGCTGCCTTGATGCATAAGCAATCACCTTGCCATCTTGCATGAGCACACAACCAAGTCCCAACCGAGAAGCATCAGAATACACCGTGAAGCGCTTCCCCAGCTCGGGAAGGGTAAGAACAGGAGCAGTCACTAACTTCTCCTTCAAAGTGCAGAAACTGTGCTCACACTCTGCAGTCCATTGGAATTTTACCCCCTTCTGAGTCAGCTGCGAAAGTGGCTTGGCAATGATAGAGAAATCCTGCACAAAACGCCGATAGTAGCCAACCAACCCAAGGAAACTACGCACCTCTTTGACATTGGAAGGTCTCTTCCAATCCAAAACCACTGAGACTTTGCCAGGATCTACAGATATGCCCTCTGGATTGATGATGTGGCCAAGAAAACCCACTTCTGAAATCCGGAACTAGCACTTTTTCAACTTAGCAAAGAACTGATTCTCCCTCAAGGTGCTCAGCACAAGCCTCAAATGTCGCTCATGCTCCTCTTCTGATTTAGAGTAAACCAGAATGTCATCGATGAACACTACCACAAACTCATCAAGGTACTTGTGTAGCATACTGTTCATCGCCTCCATAAAGACAACAGGAGCATTAGTTAGTCCAAAAGACATAACTTTAAATTCATAATGCCCATACCTAGTGGAGAAAGCAGTCTTCTCAATGTCCTGCTCCCTCACACGGATCTGATTATACCCCGACTGAAGATCAATCTTGGAGAACACCTTTGCTCCCTTCAGTTGGTCAAACAGATCCTCGATGCGAGGCAAAGGATACTTGTTCTTGACTGTCACTTGGTTAAGAGCACGATAATCAATGCACATACGCCAACTTCCATCCTTCTTCGAGACGAAGAGGACGGGTGCTCCCCATGGCGAAACGCTACGCCGAATAAAGCCCTTGGCCAACAGATCCTCCAACTGCTTCTTCAACTCGTCTTGAAAAGGATGAGCCAAGCGGTATGGAGAGATAGAAATAGGTTGAGTGCCAGGAACAAGATCAATACGAAACTCCACACTCCTCACAGGAGGTAAGCCAAGCAACTCGTCAGGGAACATATCAACAAACTCCTTCACAACAGGAATCTCCTCAATGGAAACCGAAGAGGATGGCTTTTCTGACAAAGCCATGAGGAAACCCAAATGCCTCAAACGGCGACCAGAAAACAGACTAGTCAAAGCAAAGACGGAGTTGGAAGGTATACCACCCTGAAAGGTCAACTCTACCCCTGACGGGGCCTGCAAGGCAACCGTCTTCCAGAAACAACAGATCTTGGCACGGTACTGATGCAGCCAGTCCATGCCCAAAATGACATCAAAAGGAGCCAACTGGATCACCATAAGATTGGCAAAGAAAACCTCATCATCAATGGCAACGGTGCAACCCGGGCAAACCAAAGAGCTAGCAATCAAACCTCTAGGAGAACTGACTAGCACAGACTCAGAAATCCGCTGAACTCCCAACTTAGCTCTACTAGCAAACTCCGACGACACAAAGGAATAGGATGCTCCGGAATCAAACAAAACAAAGGCATCAACGGAATCCACGAGCAGAGTACCTGAAACCACCTCTGGATGCCCGGCTGACTCGGCGGTCGGTAAAGCGTACACTCTTGGTGGCGCCGAGACAGTAGGAGCCCCGACTCCCGGCTGATGCCCCAACAGAGCTGGGGGCGGAGGAGGCAACTGAAGAGGAGCAGACGGCTGCGGGCACCAGTAAGCCGCTGGTGGCGCCCACGCAAAGGGCGGCTAAGAAACAGGAGCAGCCATCATGTGCACCGATCCTCTGGAAGACGCCGCTAGAGTGGGAGGAGAAGGCACCGTCTCCCACTTGATGATGCTACCGGGATTCATCCGGCAGACTCGTCCCATGTGGCCAGGCTTGCCACAGTGGTTGCAACTCCCGTCCAACCACACTCTGAAGCACGGTGCTCACCACCGCACTTGAAGCACTTCATGCCCTGCCTGGGCACAGGACGAACAGCCGCTCGCGATGAAGACGACTGGGGCAGCCCCATCTTAGCCCCTGAGGACGAGCCCTGTCCTCCCTTGAACTTCTTGAAGGTGGGTCGCTGAGAAGACCCACCTCCTCCACCAAAGGTCCTCTTCTGGCCCCCGCCTGGGGCCGCAGGAACCCCTGAACCACCCCGGTTTTGCTTATCCCGGGAGAGCTCCAGCTCGAGCTCCATGCCCTTCGCCTGTTCCACCACGGAGCAGAAGTCACGAGGGACAGTCGCCCCTATGACAACTCTGAACTCCTGGTTGAGGCCCCTACGAAACCTCCTTGCCTTCTCCCGATCATCGGCTGCCACAGCCGGTACGAAGCGCACCGCGCTATTGAACTCCACCTCATACTCTGCCACCGACCTCTTTCCCTGGGAAAGAGTCATCAGAGTATGCTCCATCCGCTCAAGGAAAGACTCTGGGTAGAACTTGGCTCGGAAGCGAGCCACAAAGTCCTCCTAGGTGACTGGACCAAGATCGGGGGCTCTCCCACCAGATATCAGCTTGGCCTTTCAGCTGAAAGGCCACAAAGCGAGCCCTCTGGACTGAGGTCAACTCTAGGACCCCAAACTGCCTCTCCATGTACCGCAGCCAATCTACGGACTGGATCGGCGTGCCCGCTCCGTCAAAAGTGTCAAGACGGAGGGACATCCACTCCCGGAGACTGGTCCTCGGCTCCAAACACGGCCAGGGGCAACAGCTGGGGCCCGCTTTGCGGGAGAGCACAATAGCAGGGGCTGCCCGCAACTGCTGGCGCAGCTCCTGAATCTCCCTCTGCAAAGCCTGAACTAAATCTTCATTGGCGGCGGGTACCCCCACCCCTGACTGTGCAGCTAGAAGCTCCTCCTGAGCTGGCCCGCGAGCATTGAGAGAAACGCTACCCTCCGCAATAGACTCCGCAACTCCCTGGGAGTCTCGCCCCTGGCCTCCACGGCCACGGCGTCCACGGCCTCTACCCCTCGGCATGGCTGCGTCAGACAGACAACCATCCAAACACATAAACATAAACACAACATCATACAATGAAGAACATAGATCAAACATCATCATAGCATAGTGTTCATCAAATAATTAAGCGCAATGCAATGATGAACCAAAACCCCAACCTACTGTGCAACCAAGTGTGTCAAATTTTAGATTAGTTATACCACTTTTGCAAGTTTTAATGTTGCTATCCTATAACAAAGTTTTAGTTAGAACCTAAGCCATGTTTCTAAGTTATTCCACATCATATTTTAGTTGCAACTTAAGGTATGACACTAAAAATACACATTCCAAGGACCTACAGCCCATTCTGATACCAACTGTAACACCCCGGCATTTAATATGCCCGAATGCTACCAAACATAAGTTAAACAACATCTAAATACCACAATTTATCATAAATTCCAGCAAGGATACATATGCTAAAAACCGAGATTTCGGCAGCATCTCCTTTGTTTTAACATGCTACGAAAAATCAACAATATTATAGCAATGTAAGGCAATATGAGAGACATCTAAAACAGCAATTATTAAAGACTTAACGGCAATATAAGTCTAACATCAAGCACTTAATGTCTCCAAGTGTCAAATGAACAAATAAACTCTCAAATAGTAAAGCTAAACACTAAAACAGTGATCATCACACGCAATTTATTATCAAACTAATAGAATGACTTGTGGAATCATTATGGTGAAGCTACGTGTGGGCGTGTGACTATTTCCCTTCCCCGCATGCCGATCTCATGGTACCTAAAACAACAAGAAAACACAAGCGTGAGTTCGAAACTCAGCAAGCATATTGCAATGGACAACAAGAACAACAACATGGCAATAACATCTCCCATCATGTAAATCATCTTATTCATAAACACTTAAGATTGTCATCATCAATATGTATGCGATGTAATGCAATGCTCATGTCTCCTTGGAAACTCATACCGGTATGGTTGAGTACACACCCGTCGGTGTGCACCCTCTCCCCCCTTCCATCCCGAAGATGGAGGGTGCCTACTCCTCGCTTCCGTTCACCGCGTTGAATGAAATCACGATGTAGGGCTTACTCATTGGCTCTCCAGATTAGTCATATCTTTCTCAGCGACCTTCCCGGATTAGATATTGACTTTCTCACCGCCCGGGCCATGCAACATATCATGTATGCATGCATGCCAACATCATATATAACTCATATATTACCACATGGCATCATAACATCTTAAACATGCTCATCATATCATAGCAACCATTAAAACATGGCAAGTGATCATATATCATGTAGACAATTCCATCTAATCTCAACATGCAACCTACAACTCGCTATCCATCACAACACACTTGCCTCAACCACGTGCAACGGATTGGCGGGAAGTAGAGGGCACTCCCGGGGTCGCACCACCTGCACATAGGTACTACATGCTCACAAACATAACCACAAAACAGTACGCAAACCCTCATCTACCCCGACTTTGCCATCTACTCGCAAAACCTAAAAACAGAGGTTCTGTCCCGGCGGGACAGCAGCCTTGCAAAAGGCATAACTTGAGTTCTAGAGCTCCGAATCAATTAAACGAGTACATCCTCGCGTAGCTTAGGAAATTTCCCAACTTTCTCTAGGTATAAGGAAAGACTGATTCGGATTCTAAAGTTGTTTAATCTACAGATTACCGTGATCTGTTACAATCGCGTCACAGATTTTAATACGCTCGGTAAAATAGTCATAACTTTCAAACGGCTGATCGGAATTTAATGTTCTTTATATGCACAGAAAGATAATGAAATTATATACAACTTCTTCAAAGTCCGTACGGTCAGATTCGAATTCTAAATTGGCGAAAACAGGAACCCTATGTCGACTGTTCATGCTGTCCCAAAACAGAAACGTGGCAACGTCTAGATGTAACCCAAAATACTCCAATCCAGCACCACCAATTTATCTAAAAACTTGATAATCACCCTAAGAACAGTACCTAGATCAACCCCATGATCATACCTCTGCCCGACGCACGAAAACTCCAAGGATCTCCTCGCTCGTCGCTCCTCGCTCCTCGCTCCTCGCTCCTCGGATGGATCCACGAGGATGCAGGGGTGGGGAGGCCACCCTAGGGCATCAAGGGGGGTGGAGGAGAGGTGGGGAGGTGGAGAGGTGGAGAGGAGAGAGCAAGGGAGCGCACGGCCAACATGGGGTGGAGGGCGGCTAGGGCAAGGAGGGTTGGTGAGGGGGCGCACCAATTGAGGGGTGGGCGCCCCAAGGGCAAGGGGGAGGCCTTTTTACCAGCCCCTACTCTGAATCCTAGTCCTACATGGACTCATAATCCATCCCACCAAAGCCCACAACCCCCCCCTTAAGGCCCAAAATCCCCTAGGAAGTCCAAAACCCCGGAAATGGCCCGGAAACATTATTAACCCCCAAATCCTATGGTTTTAACCATATTTCCACATCTCATACTGTTTTTGACCATATCATGCATGTTAAATAAGGTTACGACACTCCGTGGTGTCACACTGATGTCCAGGGAATTCGAGATGAGTATGATGGGAGAGTTGACATACTTCCTTGGATTTCAAATCAAGCAAGCGAAAGAAGGGATCTTCCTGCACCAATCCAAGTATACAAAGGAGCTACTAAAGAAATTCGACATGGGAGAAGGAAAGTCAGTATCTACTCCAATGAGCACAACAACAATTTTGGACCCTGACGAGAATGGTGTCGAAATGGACCAAAAGGAATACAGAAGCATGATTGGATCATACATTTCTTGATCGCTTCAAGGCACGACATACATTTCAGCTTTGTTTGTGCGCTCGATTTCAAGCCTCTCCTCGAGAATCACATCGACAAGCAATTAAAAGAATTTTCAGGTATCTTCGCTCCACTTCTGAATTTGGCATTTGGTATTCTTGTTCTTCTTCGCTTACACTCCTAGGATATTCTGATGCTAATTTTGCGGGGTGTAGATTAGATAGAAAGAGTACTTCTGGCACTTGTCATTTTCTTGGCACTTCACTTGTTCCATGGTCTTCTAAGAAATAGTCCTTAGTTGCTCAATCTACTGCTGAAGCTGAATACGTTGCAGTCGCTAGTTGTTGTTCACAAATTCTTTGGATCACTTCAACTCTTAAAGATTACGGCATTAACTTTAATAGTGTTCCACTTCTTTGTGATAATACTAGTGCAATTCACATCGCTAAAAATCCTGTTCAGCATTCAAGTACTAAACACATTGATGTTCGATATCATTTTCTTAGAGATCATGTTGAAAAAGGAGCTATTGAACTGAAATTTGTTGATTCGGATGCTCAAATTGCTGATATTTTCACTAAACCACTTGATTATTCTCGCTTTGCTTTCTTACGCAGCGAACTTGGGATCATTCATCCCCATGGGATGATTCGAGGGGGAGTCTTGATTTTAACTCTTTCATTTGTGTTACTTGACTTTGGTTACTACAAGGAGCTATTTTGACGTTACACTTAAAGAAAACTCCCCTGTTTTCATTACATCATGTAGTACAAAGCTTTTTGACTATTCTTGTGTATATAGTCAAATTAATGCTACATTGCTTCACTTCTCACTAAAAGACTAAAATAATTCAATTTGAGATGCTTTTCGAGAATATTTTGGCTCTTGTTCATTATGGTATTGCATTTGTGAAATAGGCTTAAAAGTTTCTTGTCATCTGTTGAAAGTCTAGAGCTGATTAGAAACTATGTATGAGCTTTTTGTTGGACTTCAAATGATCATTATGAGTCTCAAGCAAAATCAGTGTTTTAATATTAAAAGCAAGTTGAAAAAGATGCAAGCAAAAGCTACTTGGCTAAACACAAGTTTAGTACAATGTGCAGCTTCCTTGCCAGGGATTTCAATTCAAAAGATGCAAGAAAAGGTTACTTGTCTAAACAAAAGTTCAGAACAATGTGAAGCCACTTGCCAATTTAAACTGAGAAAGATACAAGAAAGAACTACCTACTCATACACAAGTATGGGCTAGTGTCACTACAACACGTCGGGCTTCTAATGGCGCCTATAAATGCCTTTAAAACCTTATAAATGCCTTAAAAAGATTTTAGATGGCGTTTACATGGCGTCAAGAAAAATGGTGTCAGGAAAAGTAATTGGCGGCGCTTAATTATCCACGACGTTTATAAGTGCCGTGGAAGACTCTAACCCGGCGTTTATAAGTGCCGTGGAAGCCTCTATAACCCGGCGTTTATAAGTGCCGTGGAAGCCTATAACCCGGCGTTTATAAGTGCCGTGGAAGCCTCTATAACCCGGCGTTTATAAGTGCCGGGGTTTCCTCTAACATGGCACTTTATAAGTGCCGGGGTTCTCTCTATTTATGGCGTTTATAAGCGCCGGGGATCCCTCTATTCGTGGCATTTAAAATCAGAGGTGCACAATGACTTCCCAGGAGGTCACCCATCTTATTACTACTCTTGTCCAAGCACGTTTAACTTCAGAGTTTTTATAAGATCTAGTACTTTAGTGGTGGTATGATCACATCTGATATATAATGCGTCCCTCCTCCCCTTAACCCCGTTAAACACCCGAACACCGATTTTCAATTATTTCAAATTAGCAAATTATTGAGGTAATTAAGCAAAATCATCATACGATAAGATCTCCAATTATATTCTTTTGGGCACCAATTCTAGTTTGCAAATACGAAATCTGAGCATATTTCTTAAAATAGACATAACTTTTGACTCATTACTTCCAATTAGGGCGTTCTTAGGCTAATTGGAAAGATAACTAAAAGTAGCATCTGAAATTGATAAGTGTCACAAAATCGGATGTTCGAAAAAATTTGAATTTTCAAACAAAATATCAACAAAAATTGAATTTTCGGACAAAATTTGAAATTTTAGACAAAATATCATCGAAAATGAAATATTTGGACAGAAATTATTGCAAATGGAATATTAGTTTCAATTATTTCAAATATAATATTATTTAATTTCAATTCTTTCAAATTCCCGGTGTGGTATTCACGTTTATAAACGAGTGGTAGAGTCTACCACGGCGCTTATAAACGCCGGGAATTCCACTCTATACCGGCGTTTATAAGCACCGTGGAAGATCGTAACCGGCGTTTATAAACGCCGTATAGAGTGGAATTCCCGGCGTTTATAAGCATCGTGGAAGATCAGAACCGGCGTTATTAACGCCGGTATAGAGTGGAATTCCCGGCGTTTATAAGCGCCGTGGAAGGTAACCGGCGTTTATAAACGCCCGGTATAGAGTGGAATTCCCGGCGTTTATAAGCGCCGTGGAAGATCGTAACCAGCGTTTATAAACGCCCGGTATAGAGTGGAATTCCCCGGCGTTTATAAACGCCGTGGAAGATTCTAACCCGGCATTTATAAACGCCGGTATAGAGTGGAATTCCCTGGCATTTATAAGCGCCGTGGTAGACTCTAACCCGGCATTTATAAATGCCGGGGAATTAAATGCCTCGAATGATAAAAAACGCCGGCTTTAGCCTTATTAGGGGCGTTTAGATTAAACGCCGTGTAAAATAAACGCCGGGAAATCCATGTTATCTTGTAGTGTGTGCAGTTACTTGTCATCCCTATTGATCACAAAGCAAAATTGTCAAACTTGCTAAAAGAGAAAAAGGAAATTCAAATTTTTGAAAAGGCTTGAGACAAACATTAGTGAATTTGAAAGTCTCTTTGCTCATGATAGATTTATTTTTAGCTTTGGCAAAATCAGTTTATGACATTTTACTTGTTTGCTCTAATTTGCTTATGCAACAACTATTCTATGTGTTAGAGCCTTCATATTCTCACAATTTTCTTTCTCATTGGATAAATTGATACAAAATGTGAAAACTCTCGTAAAAACTCTCCAAATGCTTTACTTTGATTATTACCTTGAATATACTTCAAAGCTTGAGATACTGCATTCATTAAGGGGGAGTTTTGAGTTCTTGATGACTATTTTGTCAAAAAGGGGGAGAGCAAGTCAAGAAGAAGAAAAATAAAAAGAAAGGAGAAATTCAAACTGTTTGAGAATTTGGATTTACTTGGTCTTGGAATCTTTTTGGTCTCAAACTCCCTCAAACTCTCATTTGGTATTTTTTTTCTCTATACCTTTGTCAAATCTTATATTGTGTTTTTGTCAAATTACTCATCAAGGGGAAGATTGAAGGATCATTGTTTTTGATCCATGTGTTTTTGATGATGAGTATTTGAATATTCGAAGATATTTGAAAAGATTTGAGTTGATTTGAATTTGGTTCAGTATTTGAAAAAGATTTGAAACCAGTTTAATATTTCGACAAGATTTATTTTTTGGTTTCATTATTTGAAAAGATTTGAATTTACGAACGAGTTTTGGTTCATATTTTGAAACTGTTTTCTTAGGAATATTTGATGCAATTTACTCATAAGAATGGATTGCATGGATTAACTTGAGTCAAGTCGCAGACTTGGGCTCGAAAATTGTTTGTGTGTTTTTGTTCACGTGCAGGTGTTGATCGAAGACGAATATGGTCGGTGATGGGATCAAGACTAGGTTCAAGGAGGAACTGAGGTCGTGAGGGTCGAGGATATCATGCGAGATGTTCGGACTAGAGAACAGTGCACGTGAGATCGAGTTCGTTGCAGCGTAGCGGCAGGCGGGTCGTACGCATGTTTACGAAATTTTTTACAGTTTATATGCATGTGTGTGCATGCATATAAATGCATGTGCGTGTGTGTGTGTTTGCATGCATGTGCGTGTGTGTGTGTGCATGCATCGAGTGCTGTGTGTGTGCATGCATCGTGTGTGTGTGTGTGTTATGCATGGTGTGCATGTGTGTGCATGCAAACGTGTGCGTGGTGTTGTGTGTGTGTCTGCATGCATGTGTGAATGCATTAAATGCATGTGTGCGTGAGTGCCCTGAGAGGAGATCGGCTAGGAGTCCGAGAGGAGTTCGAGAGGAGTTCGGCTCGGCTGGTTGCTGTCCGAATTTGGCTTGGAGACTGATTGGCGATCCGAATACAAGATGGAATAGGTGGCTGTGGAGTCCTTTAAATAGAGGTTGTAAGGGCTTAGAAAATCAAGCAATCAATCAAGCAAACAATTGTTCAATCAAGCACAAGGTGCAAAGAAGAGCTTGTATGCTCTATTAGTTTGTTTAGGGTTTTCTAATCTTTGAAGATTAGAAGATTTTTTGGTGTCATCATGTTGAAGATGGCTTTGGAATAAAGAGATAAGTTTATGCAATATTCTTTTCGTTTTGATTCTTGATTAGAAGATTTGTTCTTCATTTTTAGAACTAGTTCTTGTTCTTGTTTTGCTAATTAGTCTAGGGTTTTTGTTCTCTAAGATATTAGATATTCTTCCGTTGTTTAGGGGTATTTTATTTTCTAAAAGAAAACGTTAAATTTTATTCGGCATCTATTCACCCCCCCCTCTAGTTGCCTACTCGGTCCTACATTATCGCACATGCCTCTTGAAAGCCATCTCAAAAATGACAACCATCCAAGTTTAGATCACATCTTGCAAAAGACCAAGATCCACTAAGCTTCAGTTATCCAACCAGCATCTGAAAAACCTACATAGCACTAGAAGATGTAGAGGCCTCGGTACTAGAGTTAGAAATAAAGCATTTAGGAATCCAGTACTAAGACACACTACGCACAACAGCAGGCACAACACAAGTATTCTTATGCACAAAATCAGATTTGCCCTTTCCCGTGTTTTAGCAACAAAAGTTGTTTGCTTCACCCTAGACACATAATGAGAAGCAAAGTGTGCCTGTCTGAAATTAGACCTAGCCTTAGTCCTTTCTTTCTTTTGTTGTTTAGCTAGTCTAAAACAAAAATCTACTAGATGTCCATCTCTACCACAGTGAGTGCAATTGTACTTAACATGATGTTTAGCTTTAGAAGTAGAAGCATCATTTGCATTCATTATAGTAGAAGATAAAATTCCAGCAGACTTAAAAGCAAATTTCTTTGGTTTATTAAGAATCTCAATTTTGTCATTCCAAAGAGCTTGAACAACAGTGCGAGGTTTAGTTTCATATGAAGCATAAGGATCAAAACCTACACCTTTCTTGTTTGAGCAAACTTAGATTGGTCCAAAATCATGTTCAAATTTTTCTTACCATTAGTGAAACGTTCTAAACAATTTTGTAAGTAATCAACTTTCTTAGCAAGAGTTAAACAATTATTGCATGGAACGTACACTTTAGCCTTTTGCTTCTGACAGTTTGAGCATGAAAGAACATCATGAGTGAGCATATCATTAGCCATCTGAGGAACTCTAGCATTTGCATCTTTCAATTTCAATTCAAGAATTGAACATTTAGAAGAAGAAATTGAACCATGCAAATTATCAGTGGAACAGATAGCATGTTTAACATGTTTCTCATTTTTCTCATTTTGATGTAACAAGAAAGCATGTTCTTTCCTAAGCAAGGTGAGTTCATTGTAACTTAAGTCACATGATTTGCAAGCATCATCACCAGGTGTAGGATCGATGTATACGAATATAGCAATCAGGGGGGTGAATGATTGTGCGGAACTTAAAACCAAATCTTTAATCTACTAAAAGTTCATCCTAAACCAAATAATTGCCTCGTATTCGACAAAAACAGATTGACAAACATTCGGTAAAACACGAATTCTTGGAGATCCAACTGTCGGATCGATCTTAAATTTGGACACAAGAAACTAGATTCCAATATGAATCGAATCCAAAAAGAATAAGCTTGATCGGACTTATGGATCAAAAGTTATGAACCTTGCAAGCTTGCTGTGACAAAACTTGACGAAAACTGATCTAATCAAAACTCGTAGATAAATCAAGAACGACAAAAGATTAATCAACTAAACTTTGACGAACTCTAAATCAATACTCTAGAAAGATTTTTGATGGATCAAATCAAGATGAAACTCAAAGAACAAAAACCAATCTAGAACCAGAACAAGCATGCAAACAAGAATAAAACAGAGAACACTGTAGCAATGTGATTACTGTAGCATGCAAGGATCTGGAAGAATTGATCTTTATTTATTTTTGTCTAAAGTACTCCAAACAAAAGAGTACAACCCTAAAATCTGCCCAAGACTTTGATGCATAAACAAGAGGCGCCTCCCCCTATTTATACAGAGCAAACACATAGAGTCCTGAATACAATTCCTACTCCTAATCCTAGAAGGAGTACCACTCCTAATCCTAGAAGGATTCTGTATTCAACACAACTCCACTTGGCCCAACTTGGCCAAATACAGCTCTTGCACGTGTATGGCAACCCAGCCATACTCACGTGACTAACAACTATTGCACGCGTACGGCCACCATGCCATACTCACGTGACTAACCATTCTTCATGTGCACCGTCCTCTAGCCCGAACATCCCGCATGACATCTGTAACATCCCAAAATTTGCCTCTAATATATTTAGTGTGTTTCTGGGATTATTTAGAATTTTTTGGAATTTATTTGGACTCAAGTTTATTGAACTAATCACATTAAATAAATATCACACATTTTTGCATAAGCATAAAATCCAAACTTTTGTTGATAATTAAGATAATTGGTAGACGAGAGTGTTCGCTTCAAATATTTTCGAAAAATATGTTATATAACGTAAGTCGTTGATTATATAAAAATCGGTACAGGTGTCTGATTCACGAAAAGAATTTTCGTGGAAAATCTATACGTCGAAAAATCGCGGAACCAACTTTGTTAGGTTCCAAATAGTTCCTAGTATTTTAGAGGAATTTTTCAAGACCTCTGAAACCTTTTTGCTATTTTATTCTAAACCTGTCTTGAGAACGTATATACGTATATGTGTAGGCATGTGTGGATGGACGGTGATTTTGCCTCAGCCGTTTGAAGCATGTGTGTGCATGAAGCTGTTACTTCCTTCATTCACTCCACCAGTTTCTAGTCACTTAATTTCCACTGATTTTCCTCCAGCCGTTTTCTCTCCATGACGTTTCCTTGCATGGACGTTTCCTCATGCAGGAAGAGCTAATTACAGTATGTGAATGGCCTTGCATCAAGACGTTTCTTTCATTCGCTCAAAAATACCACTCCATCAGGACGTTTGCATGGCCTTGCATGCAGGAAAGGCTGGGATGATTCCTAATTGCTTCGTTGTTTCTTTTCCAGCTAGCCATACTAGTTAATTTCCATTCTTCCAACCGTTACTAGCTAGACATCACTTCCCTCCATTCCTTCATCCCAGTCGAATCATTCATTCCATGCCATTTCCTATGCCACATCCCAACATTTACTAGACGCATGCACCTATGTATACGTTTCTTATGACCTTTCCTCTAATTTAATTTCTGATTTACAATCTAATCACGCCATGCATTTGCTAGCAGCTAGCAACGTTTCCATGCACATGAAGCCTTCATTCTCCAGCCATTTCCTCTACGTTTTCACTCCAGCCGATTACTAGTTCATTTCCATTTTTCTCTCCAGACGTTACTTCTTTCCATTGGCATTCCTCCAGCCGCTACTAGCCCGTCACTTCTCTCCATTGTTCATCCTAGCCATTGGTTATCCTGACATGAGAAAAATTATTTTGTCTTCTCCTCTACATTCACATCTTCTTGCCTCCCTCGCCGACCGATTGCCGCGGTTGCTCGTCCGGCCGACCACGCGCTCCTTTCGTCGTTGACACCGCTGGCGCACTCGTCGGCCTCTCCTCCTTCCGCGCCGACGATCCATGCTACTGCCGTCGCCACTGTTGTCGTCACCGCCGCCACCACCGTCGCCACCGCCGTCACCGCCGACCGCCGTCGCCACTGCCGCTGTCGTTGCCGTCGCCTTCCCCTGCGTCGCCACCATCGCCGTCGATGCCTCTTGCGCTGCCGTCTCTTACGCCACCGTCGTCGCCGCCACCGTTCACATCGCCGTCGACGCCAACTCTCCGGCCACGCCTTTTACTGCGCTGCTCACTGATCGGCTGCCCGCTCGGTCGAGGTGAGATCGGTACTCCTATTGGACGGACGCATGTACATATACATATGTGTTAGAACGTGAGTGTGTTTACTTGTATACAATAGTATGTGTACATATACACTAGGCGCCTGCATGTACTCAGTAATAACCGTAGCATGTACATATATATGCGTACACAAGGTAGATATATTTGGTTAAGTCGCACGTGGATATGTTCAGTTGCTAGGCATGTTTACAAAAATATATTAGGTAGTATACATGTATGTGTGTATATAAATATATTCGTGTACTATGTCCAGCTGAACCAGTTTGATGCGTGAAGAATAGCCAACGCAGTGAACAGTGCCATGCATTAGCTTACTTTGTACATGATTTTGAACAGAAATTGTGAGATTTGTCTTTTTCGCTACAAATTCGTTCTAAGTCCAAACTACATGCAACAAATTTTGTTAATTAGTACAAATTAATACCTTCCTACAGTAATTTTTATGAAATTTTATAAATAAATTTATACCGTTAAATTATCCGCGAAAAGTCCAAACTTATGAATTTTGTATCTTTTAAACTATACATCCAAAAATTCCGAAATAAATTTTATAAATATTAGAAAATGCTAAACTAATTATTTGGAAGTTTTTATGAAATTATGCATTAGTTTGATTTGCGGCATTTTCTGAGTGTTTGTTTATTCGTTGTTTTTGAATATTTATTTGGTTATCTGCTACGCGTAGACGTTGAACGGTGCGAGAGTGCGGAAGTTGAAGACCAAGCTCAAGCCGTAGATCAAGATCATTAGCTTTTTGAAGGCAAGTCGTGCTTTGACCATTTTGCTCCTAGTTTTTGAAATGTACTTTGTATTAAATTATGCATGCTATGTTGTTAAAATGATTTAATTTAATTTGGGATAAACTAGCTAATTCACCTAATTGTTAATTCCACCCTTGATATTAATGTTTGTATGCCATGTATTCCATTGACACATTAAGTTGGTTTATTTAGTTGGATGTTAGTATTATGCCAACACGGGAGGCTAGACCATGAATAGTTGCTTAGCCATGCTTACGTGAAATGTGTTTCAAATGGCAAAATAATATTAACTAATGATATACGGAATGAATTTGGGAATCAGTGTAATCTTGCCACGTGATGACGTGAAGTGTAGGTACTGTTGTGGTTCTACATGGTAACTGATATTATTGTTGGCATGTGTCGCACAATAATGGAACAGGGGTGCGAAAAGATTTAGTCTGGGGCAAGTGGTATGAGGCTTTATGCCAGGTAGGCCTTTATGGTACAGATTTTGAGATAACAGCCTTTGCGGCAATGGGATGAGTGATGTGAGAAGATTTGGGTCAGGGACTGTGAGAAGGATGCCTTGCCCTGGACAGTTAAGGACTTCACCTTGCAAGCCTTTGAACTGGGCCTTTCGTACAACCACATGACTGGAGTGGGACGGTCTTAGTTTAGTAGGATTCTGAAATCTTACCTTTGATACCTCAGGGTGACAGTTACGTCGGGGTAACTGTGTGGGGGAGCGTACCGGAGCTACGGCTTGGTACCCTATCCAACGGTGATTGTCGGTCCTACACTTCGATCCTTCGTGGGGGAAGTGATAGTGAAGGCACTACCGGAGAGGGTCATAGGTGGAGATCGAGGTTTCCGAAAAGCTTTGTTATGATCACTCATTCGCATACTCTTGTATGGTGATTCACAGTTGACGTGGTGAGTTGATTATATCTTGTGGGAAAAGTGTACAACCTCTGCAAAGTGTGTCAAAACTATTCGAATAGCCAAGTCCACGGTACTGGACAACGCTCGGGGATTACAGTCAAGGGTTAGATTTTCAAAAATAAAATGTGGGATCGGTGGCTGTATGCCAGAGATAATGGCTAATGTGAGTTAGGGCTTTGTGCCAAACTGTTTGGAAAGAGATTGATAACTTATTATTTAATATGGTTTCACTGCTTTTGAATCTATTAAGATTATTTGGTAAAAGCAAAATGCTGCTTGATGCAAAATAACCACTTAAGCCATTCCTTTGGAAGAAGCCATGCATATAGTAATAGGGTTGCATCTCTGTGCATGACTTGCTGAGTACTGTTTGTACTCACCCTTGCTTTCAACCGAATCATCAGTTGAGGAGAAGACTACAACTTCAAAGGAGGAGAAGTTCCGCGACGTGGTGATTATCTAGGAGTTGAACCTTGTCAGTTGCCTGTGGCATATTGATGGGAGTCACCAACGTTCTTCATTCCACTGCTGATTATTTCCTTTTGTTATTGTAAGCCCTGCGCGGCTGAATATTGTAAGGTGACCTTAAGGTCTTGCAACAATTTATATTAAGATTTTGATGTACTTTATTTATATTTCCGCTGTGTATGGATGTGATATTTAACCCTGTTTGATTGTGTGTACTAGCGCGATCCTGGACTAGTACATAATACACAGAGGGTCCGGATTTGCAGATTCGGGTCCCGACAACATCCTTGACCACCAAGACCTCGATTCCTCCCTGAACCTAGTTTCGGTCCCGTCATCGACCACGTCCGCCCTCGAGCAACACCTGCACATGAGCAAACCACAAAACGATTTCGAGCACAAGTCCACAACTTGACTCAACATTAGTCCATGCAAATACTCACACAAGCATTGCATAAGTTCAAAACATGCATTATGAAATTCAAACAAATTTCATAACCACAGATAAATCACCAAACAATTTTCAAAATCACAAACATCAACCTCGAGCAAAAAAACCATTCATGCCGGACCAAACATCGGTCCGGCGCCGCTCACGACAGACCAAATATTTGGTCCGGCGTACATGCGAAAGTCTCAGTTCAATTTAAAGCAAACACGTACAAAAACACATTCATGATGGACTAAATGAAATCAGTCCGGCGTACATGTGAAAATAAACATCAAAATGACGTTCATGACGGACCAAAGAAATTGGTCCGGCGTACATGCAAAACTTACTGTTTTTGAAGAATTTGGTCCGGCACAAAATCATTGATACCACGTTCACGGTGGACCAAAGAAAATCGGTCCGACGTACATGCGAATTTCACAACGCAAAATCTTGTTCACCACGGACCAAAATTTTGGTTCGGTGTAGAAGGAAATTTGGTCCGGCGTCAATGTACAGACTTACTGTTTTTTGAAAACTTTGGTCCGGCACAAATGACCCCAAATGCATGTTCATGGCGGACCAAAAAGTTTGGTCCGGTGCAAACATAAAAACGGTCCGGTGCCAATGCGAAACTTACTGGTTTGGAAATTTGTTTCGGCACCGAAGAGAAACACATGCACATGCACATTTTGCAAATTCAATTCTTAAGCCAATTTTTCAGCACATTATTTCACACCAGGAATCAAAGATTTAAGTCTAACAATTTCAACATTCAACGATTCCACAAGGATATCATGTTTCTTAATTTTTCTATCACGTTTATCAAGCAATTTACCAAGTCGAGAAACAACAACTAATTCATCGTAAGAAGGCTCTACCTCATTGAAGTCACTGTCATGATCATCCTCGGTGAAGCTTTCATCGCTTTTAGCCATGAGACACAACCCTGTCAATTCATGCTTGCTTGGAGTTGTTGTGTCATCTTCACTGCTCTCCGAATCCACATTGATCGAATTTACTTGTTCAAGAGCAGAAAGAAGCCGGTGGACAACTTTGCGATTGATGAAGCTCTTCTTTTCTCTATCACTTGGAAAGAACTTCTTTTTCTCTTTTTTTTTGTCATTGTCCTTCTCCTCCCTTGATGCTTTACCTGCAAGTTTAGGACAATTTGGAAGAATATGGTCGAGATCGCCACACTCATAGCATCTTGGAGGACCACTACTAACTCTCTTAGTCATTCTCACATTCTACAAAGCTTTGTTAAAGCGAGAAGAGAGTAATGCCAAGTCTTCTTCCAGCAATTGTTCAATCTGTTCATCGGTTAGTGAAGACAAGGAAGATAAAGCAAAAATTGACGAAGAGGAAACTCAAAGAATCAAGATAGACAATGAATCAATCTACTAAACTGAAAACTGAGCAACAAAAATCAGAAAATCAATACCGTATCAAATCACACATGAATAGTAATTCGGCTAACTGAGGAAAATCTGATTTTCTATTTCTTCTTTGTCTGGTTACAACACTCCCAACAAAAGAGTACAAACCCTAATGCCTAGCTCAACCTAAACAGAGGACACCTCCCCCTATTTATAATGTGCAATCCTAAAGAGTTTGTATACAGATACATGCATGCATATCTACCTAGCCCAATTACATACGGCCATACAATATATGCACACCGCCTAAAATTCAAGCATGCACGCGTACGATCCACCTGCCACTACCGTGTGACTCATTTGTCTTCACGTGCACCGTTCTCTAGTCTGAACGCCCTGCGTGACATCCTCAACCACTAGGACCTCGGTTCCTCCCTGAACCTAGTCCTAAACCTCAGTTCCTCCATAAACCTAGTTTCGGTTCCGTCACCGACAACGTTCGACCTCAAGCAACACCTGCACATGAACAAACCACGAAACAATATTCTGAGCACAAGTCCACGACTTGACTCAAGATCAGTCCATGTAACCACTCACATGAGTGCATTGCATCAAGCAAAACAATTACCATGCTATCACAAGCATACTAAATAATTATCTGAAACAACCCATGCACATGTACCACACATGCCATGAGCACAACCACTTTGCAATACCAAAATCATCATTAAGCCAATTTTTCAGCACATGATTTCACAAGAGGTTATACACTTTACTCACAAGCCATGTTCATCTCCTTGTTGCCTCCAGATTAACATACTTCCTTAGGTGTGCGGTAGAGAGATCACGACAAAACCTTTTAGAAACTTCTATCTTAATCACATGTACCTCCCTGTAATGTCATCCACTATCCCTTCCCTCACATAGAGCCGAAGTATAGGACTGAATACCGTTGGATTTACGTCAAGTATCTGCACAGATATCCTACCCCATAACCACACGTTCTAGCAACCCATTGCATGGCTAAGCATACTAGACACGTTCTAGCAACCCATATTGGCATATCAATAACATCCAACTATCATTAAACAATCTTAGGATGACAATGAATATGGTATACAAATGACAAGGTAGACATAACTCAAATGGGTTGATTAGCTAATCCCAAATTAATTGAAATTATTTTTATTTTGAATTAGCATGTAATAATTTAAAATAACTTAATTTTGAAACATGGGTTCAACATGATCAAAGCACAACTTGCCTTAGAATCACCCTTATTCTTGCTCTGGACCTTTAGTTTTAGTTGAGTCATCGCTCTTGAACACTCCCAACAATTCAACGTCTACGCGTAACAAAAATAAATACAAATAAATACCAATAATAGAGAGAAAACAAACTCCAAAAATTAAATAAAATTCACCATTAAATAGAGCTTAATGTTATAAATTTTTAGGCTCTAGAATCACCTCAATCGGAGTTCATACGAGTAAGAACAAGCTATTTCAATTTTGAAAATAAAATAAAAGAATAAATAGAATTAATTAAATTATTTTCTACAGAAACATACCATTTATGACATCATGCTGATGTCATCACCAAATATGATTTCGGCTGAATAACTTTTATAAAGAAAATCCTTTTGATGACGTCACTGCTGACAACATCCGACACATCGCCAAATCTGAAGTTGACACATGTCGCAGCGCATAGACTCGGTTTACGGCTAAGCATAGCACATGGTGGACTTGATCCACGATGCTTCGGTTCACGCATGATTGACGTCAGCGCTGACGCATTGTGACTGACACAAGTAGTGACACATGGCTAGCTCTAGTTGGTGCGGTGCGCGGCGAAATCATGACCGCACAATTCAAAATTGACGGTTGGGATCTAACGACTCAACAGTGGCAATGAGGACGTGTGTTATGTCTCGATGCTTGCAACCTGGCACCATCAGGACCACACAAAGTTGATCGGATGGCTACTGAAGGGAATATGCCCCAGATCAATCATGGTGATGATTGTAATACGACTTTGTTCATGTAATTATGATAACTTTGTTTATCGATTCCTTGAATAAATGTTACGACTTTGTTCATTTGGTACGACCTAGTTGTGAAACACATTGTCAAGTGACATTATTCTAAACGGGTCCCTGGTCCATATCATTACAAGGAGCGGTGATGATTTTATCAGCACATGTATTGGTTGATGGTAAAGTTTCACATACCATGAATATGGAGATATCGAACCAATAATGTGGACACATGTTGAAGAACATGGGTAGTCGAACAAGACCCACTCCGAGATGCTGTGAGTTGTTATCTCTTATAGTGCCATCAGCATATAGTCTTGAGTGGTACGCCTATATGGTCCTTAGACCTGATATTGTCATGGATGCCAAGCATGTAGACTTGTATGCTTTGGTGTCATCAAACGCTACACCGTAACAGGGTAGTTATAAAGATGATTACTGGGTATGCCATGATACATCGCCAAGGGTGTGATGATCAAGATGGGATTTGCCCCTCCTAGATAACGGGAGAGATACCTCTGGGCCCCTCGTGTGGATGGATAGGGAAAGCGCATGGTCGTGCTAAGATGACTAAGGAGTTAGTCATGGTTTGTATCCATCACACTGTCGAGTGAAGTGGTTGAGCTATCAACAAGGGTGGCACACATCTTGCCTTGAGCTTGACTGGTATCATGTGGCAAAGGGATCGGTATGTGAGTGTATCAAGGTTCAGCTAAAAATTGATTCTGTGCATTCGAGGGCCAATACGTACTGCTAGGTGCCACTGTTGATTAGTGAATTGGAAAAGGGTTTCCAGATTCACGTTCGACTTGCACTGAACCTAACGGGTCACACAATTAATGAGTTGGAATTGTTTAATAGGTTTGTCCATGGATGAGATCCGCATGGGAGGTGGAACCCTAGCGGGCTTCGGCCCACTAGCGTGTCTATAAAAGGCGAGGCCAGGAACAGTGCACGTAAGACTAGAACCCTAACCACGTTTAGCCACCGCACACCCTTCCTGCTCCACAGAAACCCTAGCCGTGTGGCGAGGTGCTAGCACACCCCACACGGAGTTCCTGCTCGTTACATATGTATACCGGTAGAGGCGATGCCGCACACAGACGCGCTATTCGGTTGGATCTCCGACGACTTCTGGTGATCGAACCACTCAGGACAGATTGGGAACCACTCGGCGCTGATCGGGAACCACTCGGTGCTAATCAGGAACGATTATTTCCTCTACGCGCGCATATCTGCTTCCACTGCATCGGCGCGTTAAGGGTAATGACTCATGATCCTCTACTTGCATGTGATCTTGGGTGTTCGCGGTAGAAAATTTTTTGATTGTTGCTAGTGTAGCCTAACCGTACTCCTTCAGTGGTATCAGAGCCGATCATGTGTAGTTTAGGATTTAGATCGCGCGCACATGTTGATGTGCTGTTGTGTTCATCACGGGTTGATAGGATCAATCGGTATTGGGGAAGTATGAGGTATGAGTTGGTAGCTCTGCACGATCAAAAAGATTAGATTGTGCTCATTCAGATTCATGATGTGCATTACCTCTACCAGCTGGTAACACCATCGGGGTAGTAGCAACGCCGAACAGATCGAGATCGGTGTGATCGCCACCCTTTCAAGGGGACCTCATGCGTTAGATCGATGAGATCGATCCTATGGAAACTGAGGTATTTTGATAGCTCAGAATTGGTTTGATTTGATCAATGCGATTGAATTTCCATAGCATTTTCATAGATGCGATCTATGTTCCCCGAAAAATTAAAACTTGTTTACTTCACCGTGATAGTCAGCGTAGCGCCCATTAATTAAAACTTATTTACTTCACGCGCGCTAGAATTCGGTCTAGCGCCTAACTTGTTTTTGCAGGGTTTGATGTGAACAGTATGGACCCTATGTGTATGTGATGCATGATTGTATATTTCATGACCTGCGTGTCATGATTAATTGCAGCTGTGGGCTATCCTATTATTGTATAACAGCCTGCGTGCCAACATGTGATGTCTTGAATCCTCATGTAATTTTGCTAATAGCTGCTAGATGTAGTAGTATAGTACAGATTCTTGAAGGCTTCAATCCAGATGGCTAGGTGTGCAAGGATGACCGTGGAAGATGGAGATTGCCACATCATGGGCCATACTAGTTCACGGTCTAATTTGATTGTCTGTGATGTTTTACCATGCATTGCTATTCTTTCGCGTCATATGTGGTGAATATGTTAACCTGATAGAATAGTTTCCCTCAGAAAAAATTTAAGAGTTAGATGCTCTTTTTCCAATAGCTGCATCTATTGCCTTGTACGTTGGCGGATAAGATCTTGACAAGTCAGGAATGTTGCACTCTTCCATTTACAATAGAGTGAATGTAACCTAACCCATGCATTCATACGCATAGTATTGGTTTGTGTCGGGGATTAGATAGTTTCCATAATTACCATAATACCCAGGCAGTCAATTCCGTCTAGACCATGCGTACCCTTGGAGGACATTCCCGAGGATGACCCACGGGCATCAGGTTTGGTTGCTCGGACCGCCCGACCGGTACGAGCCTGATGCTCGGCATCGGTGTCCAAGCGCAGGGCTCGAGCATACTTGCTCGACCAGAGTTAGCTTTGCTCGGGCTTAGCTCATTTGAGAGGTGCATGGTCAGATGGTCGTGATCAACGGTTACGCACGAATAGCGATTATTGCACCACGATATGGAGCCATTGCGCCCACAATGAGAACATGGTGTAAATTGAGGTTTCAGTTACAACAATATTAGCTGCAGTCAAACATCTGTTACTTGGAAGGTAATCAATAGAATATCCCTGTAACCTATAAATATTTCTCCTGCATGTACGAGAGGGAGGGAGACAGTATTTTGGAAGAACATACACATAATACAAAATACAAACACACCACCCCGATGAGAGGCCCGAACTAGGATAAATCGCTATGTCGTTTCTCTAGTGTGCATTGTCCCAAGAAGTTGAGCATTCTTTGAAAGTAACCCTTCACATAAGAAGGGGCCAAGGTTGATCCCCCAATCAACTAAGTAAGCTCGGTGGGGGCCCATTCCCCAATCGTCGACAACTGGCACTGTCCGTGGGGATCGATAGTTCCTTTCGTGAAGAATCCCTCGAGATGCCTAACTCTCAATATTCCCGGGACCTCTGCACATTCAGTGACACCGAAGACAAAAACCTATATTACACCGATGGAGGTGTCACCGGCATCACTGACCCCGAAGGGCATACCGAGCTCAGGAGCCTTTCCCTGGTTGTTATTGCGCGAGAGCAGTTCCTTCGTTCTCAGCTCGATGATCTCATGGATGATGACTACTACGACGGACTCTACGATGGCCTGGACATCCCAGATCATCTCGAGCCCGATCAGGAAATCGTATCTTGAGGGGACATAGTGATGTCACCCTCGCAGTCCTCACACTCCCGTAATATCAACATGACGGGAGAAGAGGGAAACCCTGAGGACGAACCCTTGGAAGTTGCCCGTCATCAACGATATGAAGCAGCCAAGAACCACCTGGAAGCGTCCTTGAATAGGACCTTGGAGAGTGTACACTACTAGGTTCGTGGGAATCCTAGTGTAAGGGCTGGAACCCATGCTTGTGAGAATTCCCATAAGTGTGGCACCCCCGAGCATGTGCATAATCGTCGGCCCAGCTCATCTCCTCTCGTCCTCCCGAGCGGGGAGCATCTACAAGCTTTGGCCACAGTCGTGCGCAACCTAAGGGAGTTCCCCAAGTAGGTGGATCTAGAGGCTATGGGAGTAGTCGTGGCAGACGATCCTGAAAAGATTGTTCCCGACATAAAAGCGACAGAGGCGTCCCGCGACAGAAGGACCCGTAGTGCTTCCCGGGAGCATCACCATCACACTCCTATTCATTCCCGTCGCGGTGACTCTCGGGGCGCCAACTGAGAGAATCGAAGGGAACATGATTGGTACCGCTAGGACCCTCAGAGCGATTCTCGAGTAAGTTCGTGGGACCACAAAAATGTTCGATGCGGCCAAAGCCAAACCGAATATTCCTCTTCAGGCCGCTCCACCCTTCCTCGGCCTCGGGAAGTTTTCTCTCTACTCGGTCCGCGAGTTGGGGGGCAGAGCAGTGGTGATCACTACGATCATCACAATCGGAGAGACCGCCATGATACCCCTGTTTTCGGGTGTCGAGCCTTCGCGGCGTCCCTCCAACATATGACGTGGCCGAGCAAGTTCAAGCCCGGCCACATCGAAAGGTTCAATGGGACGCAGAACCCAGACAAGTTCCTTTCTATCTACACCACCGCCATCTTAGTTGCCGGTGGTAACGAGGGGGTCATGGCTAACTTCCTGCCTACAGTGTTGGATGGAGCCGCCCGAACTTGGCTCTTCAACCAAAAAGAAGGGTCCATTTGGTCTTGGGGGCAACTGAGCCGTGCCCTTAGGGCAAACTTTCAGAGTTGCTATGTCCATCCTGGAAAGGAGTGCGATCTCGAACGCTTGATCCAGAAGGAGGACAAAACTCTGAGACAGTTCGCCCAGAGGTTCATCCAAGTACAAAACTCGATCCCGAGCATTTCGGATGAAGCAGTAGTCTGAGCTTTTAAGTTCGGGGTCAGAGATGTTCATTTTACATAGGATCTGGAGATTCATCCAGATCTAACGGCCAATGAGTTGTTTTGCATGGTCGATCGGTACGCCAACGCCAATAAAGCAGTCTAATGAAGAAAATACTAGACGAGGGCAAGCTCCTGCCTTAGCCCGGATTGGAAGGCTCCGCGAGTAGGAAGAGCGCAAGCTTGATCGAAAAGAAGAAGAAGAAGAAGAAGCCAAAGAAGAAGAAGCCCTCTATGCCAAACATGGTGGCAGTTGTCGAGCAGCGTCAGCAGCTGGCTCCCAGACGCAGGCGCGCAAAGGTTTTGGCGCAAGAGGCAGGGCCGACCACCTCAACATCGCAAAGACCAAGGTCGAGGTGACCAAAATCGTGGTGATCAGGGTGGATAGCCGAACAATCACTTCTGCCAGCTCCATCAGGTGTACGGGCATGACCTTCGCAACTGCCAAACTTGGACCTTCCACTTGGAACAGTTCTACAATGGCAAGGGTCCCATGCCCATGCTCCTGGAGCATGGCGAGAATAGCAAGGGCAAGCAACCCATTGATGAAGATGAGGACATGGAGTATCAGGAGCCTCAGAACCACATCGTAGTAATATTCGGGGGCTCCTCCACTTACAAATCCCGTCGCGAGTTAAAGGAGGTGGCAAGAGAAGTGCATCATGTCACTCAAGGAAAGCCTTCTGTGCAGCAGCTTAGGTGGTCCGAGCTACCGCTCACCTTCTCCAAGAATGACTGTCCCCTTGGAATGACCAAGCCCCAGAGGCTCCCGATGATCGTGAGTCCTACCATTAGCAACACCGTAGTAGGTCGGGTACTCGTCCACTATGGGAGCTCTCTGGATCTCATATCCTCTAGGGTCCTGGACGAGATGCAAATCCCTAGGTCCAAGATCAAAAGCATAGTCGTCCCTTTTTACATGATAGTACCGGGCACCTCAACCAAGTCTCTTTGCCAGATCGTTCTGCCCGTGACGTTTGTGGGTTCGAGCAACTTCCGGACCGAGCTGATCACCTTTAAGTTGGTCGATTTTGAATCGACCTACAATGCAATCCTCGGTAGGCCAACTCTCACCAAGTTCATGGTCGCCACTCACCACAGGTATCAGTGTCTAAAGATCCTTGGTCCTAGTGGCGTGATCACCATGAAAGGAAACCAGAAAACAGCCCTGAACTGCGACGAAAGGGCGTTAGACATGGTCGAGCAGCTGCCTCAATGTGGGCCCGACCAAGAGCCGAAGAATTCCCGGCCAAAGATTTGAAGGAGAACACGGTGCTACGCTAGCCTAAAACAAAAATTTTCTACCGCGAATACCTAGGAAACATGCGAGTCAGAGATCATGGAGCATTACCCTTCGAGCACGTTAGCAGCGGAAGTAGAGTGGGTGAAGCCTCCCCCACATGGTCCAAAGCACTGTAAGTAGTCGAACACGACGTGGTACAACTTCTCCTCATCGCGGATCGCCATCACAATAACATCGTTGTAGTCGTACAGTTGATGTAGCCCACTGATCGATCAGCATCGACGCGAGAGCGATGACTCCTCTACAGTATCCACACATCCGAGATGGGATCACCGCGCACTGGTGTGCTAGCACCAGCACGTGCGGCTATGGTTTTAAGGGTAATGCTCCTTTATATATGTAACACCCCATAAATCTCAACTGTTGTATAAGAACAAATCGACAACATTTCCCCTAAAACAAGACAATACGGAAGCAATTCAAATAGGAATAATATCACGACATTAGTACTAGAGACAACGAGTCTAAATCAACCAGGTATCAACCATAAATATAACACATCTCTAGTGGGACAACCATAAACGAGAACAAGTTTAAAGTGAACAACAATGGGTATATAAATAATAAAATTTCATTCAACTAATGAATTATTTAAAGCACTAGATCATGTGAGTCGTGATGACATCAGAAACTTTATTGTGCTGCTAGCCCACCCTTCATGCTTACGACTCACGTGCGCTACCTGAAAACATCAAAACAGCAAGTAGTGAGATTGGGTAATCTCAGCAAGCGGAACAATTAATACGAATATAACATCCACCATATAACTAGCATTCCACATTCCTCATATACAATACCACATCAAATAGACCACACCACTTCAGTAAAATGCATATGATTGATGCACATGCTTATGCCATGTTCCTCCTCACCGTGCCCTTTCTCAGGAACACACGGTGTTGTACCGGTACGGTCGCGCACGCTGGCGTCGACAAACTTCCAATGCATGATTATGCAGTTAATGCTTCATGCATGAATTCATTCATAACCCCTCCCACTGAGTCCACATGTTTGCATATCATCATAAAGCATGGATAGAAAGCAGATATCATAGAGATGAAATGTTTAGCAAACAAAACAACTACTTCCACTTGCCTTTACCGACGTGGACGATGAACCTAGTTGCGCCCAGCAGTGGCACCACCTGAACAAACATTATTTCAGTACATACTGACATCACAATTCATCACACAATTCAAACACACGCTTCCTACTCCACGTTCCCGTTTAAACGCCAAAAAACCCCGATCTGTCCGGATCGAACAGCAGCACCCTCTCTTCTTAATTTCGTATCTTTTTTCTACTATTCATAAAAATACAGAAAAATTACAGTAGCTAGATATTGACGAGATCTACAACTTCCATGAAGGTCAAAAATTTCAATTCTGCTGTTAAATATGCCTAAACAACCGTCCAACACAGTGGACGAAATCTGTTACCAGATTCTGTTCATCATTTTCCAACAGAGATAACTCTCACACCGACGGCCCAAAAATTCTGAACAAAATACAGAAGCTAGGTCTCGACGTTATCTACAACTTTCTAGTTATAGGTTTTTGCAGGAAAAATCATCTATGCCACGAAAAACGCGAAACAATCCGCGCTGCACAATCCCCCCTTCCAAAAACAGCACCACGTGAACATCTACCCTTCTCCCCCATCAAGATCCATCCAAACCACTCACCACCAGATCTAATACACTCCTAATCCCTAGATAGAACAGGGGTAAAAGATTAGGAATTTTACCTTGAGTTCCCCCTTGCGAACCCACGAAGAACGCGCGACGATCCCCGTAACGGAAATCTGTTCGTCCTCCTCGCCTCCACGGATCCTCTTCTCGTTTTCTCCGTCGCGTTTTGCGGTGGATCTTGAGCCACCACGCAAGGGGAGGAAGAGGTGGAGTGGGGCGGCTGCTAGGGGGAGAGGGGGAGGCGCCTAAGTGCAGGGTGGGGTGGCCGGCCACATGGGGTGGCGCCACCCCTTTAGGGGGAGGTGGGCCGGCCCACTTAGGGCATGGGGAGGGGGAGGTGGGAGATGAATTCCCGGCCCAGGCCCAAGTTTTCCTCGGCCCACTGTTTCTAGCCCGAATACTCCAAATTTAATATTAAAACGCCGCATAAACTTCAATTATTTAATTCCCCAACAATTTCCCTCATTCCTCCCGAAACAAAACCAGGAAAAGGAACCCTAGAATCGCTCTGACGCTCTAAGGCATCACATTCTCCCCTCCTTAAAAGGATTCGTCCCCGAATCTACTCCTCTTTGCTACGGAACCTTAAAAAAAAGGAAGGCAAAATGGTAATCAACACTTTACCTTCAGCATCCTCAAAGAGTGCAGGGTACTTCTTCCGCATCTGGTCCTCAGGTTCCCAAGTTGCCTCCCGCTCAGTCTGATTGGTCCACAAAACTTTCACAAATCTGATGGTTCTCCTCCTCATGACTCGCTCCGAAGAGTCTAAAATTCGAAGTGGACGACACTCCATTGTCAAGTCTTGCTCAACTGTAATCGGCTCCAGGTCAATCTTGTGCTCTGGGTCATGGAGATACTTCCGCAACATAGAGACATGGAAGACATCATGCACTCCTCTCAAAGAGTCTGGCAACTCCAGACGGTATGCCAAACTGCCCACCCGGGCCACCACTGGGAACGGACCAATATACCTCGGGCTAAGCTTGCCGGTGGTACCAAAACGAACAACACCCTTTGATGGAGATACCTTGAGGAGAACTTGATCACCCACCGAAAATTCCAACTCTCGCCTTCTGTTATCGGCATAACTCTTCTGACGGCTCTGGGCGGTCAGGAGGTTCCGCCGTATCTCTTGCACCTTCTCAAAGGTCTGTTGAACCCAATCCGGACCCTGCAATGATTTTTCACTAACTGTATCCCAACAAAGCGGAGAAACACACCTTCGACCATAAAGCGCCTCGAATGGAGCCATTCGAATACTAGCCTGGTAACTGTTATTGTAGGCAAACTCTACCAAGGCCAAGTGATCCTCCCAACTTCCCTTCCAAGAAAGAACACACGCTCGAAGCATGTCCTCTAGAGTCTGGATGGTCCGCTCAGACTGGCCATCTGTCTGAGGATGAAAAGATGTGCTGAGAGAGAGTTTTGTTCCCAAAGCACTATGCAAACTCTGCCAAAAATGGGACACAAATCTAGTGTCTCGATCGGAGACAATCGATTTAGGCACACCATGGAGTCTAAGCACTTCCTTCATGTACAAGGGAACTAGATCTGGTGCCGAATTGGTCGTCTTCATTGGAATAAAATGTGCTGACTTAGTGAGTCTATCCACAACCACCCAAATGGCATCTCTGCCTCGCGGTGAGCGGGGTAACCCAATCACAAAGTCCATAGTGATTTGTTCCCACTTCCATTCCGGAATTTCCAATGGCTGTAACAGACCGGCAGGTCTCTTGTGCTCAGCTTTCACCTGTTGGCATACTCCATAAGAAGCCACATACTTGGCAATATCCACCCTCATCCTCTTCCACCAGAAACTCTGTTTCAGATCCCGATACATCTTGGTCTCGCTAGGATGAACGGAATACGGAGTCCTATGGGCTTCCTTTAGAATGTCCATCTTCACATCCGATTTCTGAGGCACACAAAGACGGCCTCTAAACCAAATAGAACCATGCTCGTCCATACTGAATTCCCGAGGGTTCCCCTCGGAAATCCTCCGCCGAACCTCCTGAAGCAAACGATCCTGCAACTGAGCCTCTTGCACTCGCTCGGGTATGCAAGACTGAATGATCATCTGAGTCTCATTTTGCGCAACCTCAAAGAAACAAAAGAAGTGACATGTCCTCTTTCCAATTCTGCAACCAAGGGCAAAGTAGTCTTGGGGACACCCGTTCTACTCAAGGCATCCGCCACGACATTAGCCTTGCCGGGATGATACTGGATTGACACATCAAAGTCCTTTATCAACTCCAACCACCTACGCTGCCGCAGATTCAGCTCATTTGGGTGAAAATATATTTGAGGCTCTTATGATCAGTGAAAATATCACAAGACTCCCCATAAAGATAGTGCCTCCACAATTTCAAGGCAAAAACCATGGCGGCTAACTCGAGGTCATGGGTGGGATAATTCTGTTCATGAGTCTTCAACTGTGTTGAAGCATAAGCGATGACACAGCCTTCTTGCATGAGCACACAACCCAAACCAATCCTGGAGGCATCTGCATACACTGTATAACGCTTGCCACTCATAGGTAAGGATAAAATAGGTGCATTGACCAGTTTGCTCTTTAGCATCTGAAAACTAGCCTCACATTCCCCTGACCAGAAGAAAGGAACCCCCTTCTGTGTGAGCCTTGACATCGGTTTAGCAATGATGGAAAAATTGTGCACGAAACGCCGATAATAACCTGCCAACCCAAGGAAACTCCTGATTTCCGTCACACTAGACGGTCTTTGCCATTCAACCACAAAAGCAACCTTCTTTGGGTCAACTGTGACACCACTTTGGTTGATGACATGCCCAAGGAAACTCACCTCCGACAACCAGAAGGCGCACTTCTTGAGTTTGGCATAGAATTGATTCTTACGAAGAGCTTCCAAAACTAGACCAAGATGTATGGTGTGCTCCTCTTCGGACTTTAAGTAGACAAGAATGTCGTCAATGAAAACAACGATAAAGACATCAAGATAATCATGGAGCATCCTGTTCATGGCTTCCATAAAGACGGCAGGAGCATTCGTTAGTCCAAAAGACATGACTACGAACTCAAAATGCCTGTACCTCGTGTTGAAAGCCGTCTTTTCAATATCCTCCTCCTTAATCCGCAACTGATGATACCCAGATTGCAGATTGATCTTGGAGAATACTTTGGCACCCCTCAATTGATTAAAAAGATCATCAATACGAGGCAATGGGTACTTGTTATTAATGGTAACTTGATTGAGCGCCCGGTAGTCCACACATAGCCGCTTGGTGCCATCTTTCTTCTCCACGAACAAGACCGGGGCCGCCCAAGGAGACGAGCTCACTCTAATAAACCCCTTAGCTAGGAGTTCATCCAATTGCCTCTTCAAGTCAACTTGTTCTATTGGAGCCATCTGGTACGGGGTTTTATAGATTGGCCTCGTACCAGGAACAAGATCAATGCGGAAAACAGTCGCCCGCTCTGGAGGCAATCCCGGAAGCTCACTAGGAAACACATCCGGATAAGGGCAAACTATAGCAATGCCCTCCAAACTCTTCTCCTCCTCTCGACCCTCAACCATGGACCAGAGGACCCCTGATTTCAACATCTGGGAGTTTGGGAATAGCTTACACAAAAAGGAGAGGGAGTACCGCATAGCACTCCCCTGGACAGTTATCTCTTGCCCAGAAGGAGCATGCAAAGTAACTGTCCTCCAAGCACAATCAATCACCGCTTTGATGCGAGATAGCCAGTCCATGCCAAGGATAACATCGAACGGCTCCAAAGAAATCACTACCAAATTCGCCACGAACTCCTCATCGGCTAGCGAAAGTAGCGACAGCCAGGACCCTCGAACTAGAAATCAAGCCTTGCGGTGCACTAACCACCACGGCATCACCCAAGCTCTGTACTGACAGACCAGCCCGAAAAACAAAATCCACAGAAACAAACGAGTAGCTAGCGCCGGAGTCGAACAACACATGGGCAACCACAGAATTAACAGAAATAGTACCTGTCACCACATTGCCACGATCCACTTCCCCCGAGGAGGGCAAAGCATGGACTCCCGAGGTAATCTGAGATGGAGTAGCCCTCGTCTCTGGATAAGTCAGCGCAGGGACCCACGGTGAAGCCCCGGAAGAAGACAGCGGTGGAAGCTGGGGCATCCAGTAAGTCCCTGGAGGTGGTGCATGGTAGAACGAAGGAGTCGATGTAGGCGCCGGGAGATACTGCTGGGTAGGAGCTGATGGCAACATATGCATCACGCCTCCCTGACGCTGTCCACCTGGTGAGGATGTCACCGGCTCCCAACGCAACTTGCCATTGGGGTTCTTCCGGCACACCACATCCTTGTGATCCTCCCGACCACAGATGGTGCACCTTCCCTTCCATGAGCATTCGCTGCGGCGATGGGAATCGCCACAACGAAAACATACCATCCCCATGCCAGGAGTGACGATGGCACGGTATTGGGGCGCACCTCCCCCTGAGGTGTGCTGCTGAGCAGGACGGCCACCATAGGGCTGGTGACGATAGCTCTTCCCCTTCTTGCTCCAAGTACCAGAGGATTGGCCCTTCTTTTCTGGAGGGCCCCTATCCTGCTCTCCCATGGTAGGTTTGCGATGCTCTTCGGTGTAGTTCAGCTAGAGCTCTACACCAAGAGCTTGTTCAACCATTGTCCGAAAATCAACAATGGGAAAAGCGCCCAGCATATGACGAATGGCAGGACGAAGTCCCTGCCAGAACCGCCTGGCCTTCTCCACCTCATCACGTGCCACATGGGGCACAAAACGTACAATCTGGTTGAAGCCAACCTCGTACTCCGCCACAGTCTTCTTGTCTTGGGTGTACCGTCCCAAGTCAATCTGCATCTTGTTGAGGAAGGTGGCGGAAAAGAACCGCCTCTCAAATTGCCGGACAAACTCCTCCCAAGAGGAGTCCCCCTGCGCACCCCTCGAGGAAAGCACACCCCTCCACCAGATTTGGGCTTCTCCCTTCAAGAGCTGTGCTACAAAGCGGACACGATCTTGCGCCGCCACCTCAAAAGCGTCCAGCTGCAACTCCATAAAGGACAGCCAATCCGCCGCCTGGATCGGAGTGCCCGCACCATCAAAGCTATCCAGCCTCAGTCCAACCCACTCTCGCAGCTTGATGCCACCGCCTGCCGCGCCCACAGCTGGCACAGGTGCTGCAGCCGCGCCCACAGCAGGGGCGGCCGGTGCGCCCTGCCTCAGCACCCGCAACTCCTCCTGCATCGCTCTCATGGCGGCCACTAATTCCGCCGAAACACCACCCTCAGCCTGCCTGGGTAGGCTCGGCTGCCTCCGACGGCTTGGGAGCGTCGCCTCCTGAAAGACCTGTCGCGCGCGTCCTTAGTGGCATACTGTACCCAAACAAGCCGCAAACAAACAATCACGCCAACAAGAACATAATCAAAATCACCAACAATCAAACCATAAATATAGTCGAACATACGCATGCCATGCAATGCAGCCCATCCCATCCTAATAGTGCAAGTGTGTCAATTTTAAAGTTTATTAGCCTATGGAAATTTTAAAACTTAACCCTAAGCAATGTTACTAATTTCACACAGCAAAATTTTAGTTCATGCTAGAATCTTTTCCTAAACTCATACACCAAGGACCTAAAGCCCGCTATGATACCAATTGTAACACCCCATAAATCTCAACTGTTGTATAAGAACAAATCGACAGCATTTCCCCTAAAACAAGACAATACGGAAGCAATTCAAATAGGAATAATATCACAACATTAGTACTAGAGACAACGAGTCTAAATCAACAGGTATCAACCATAAATATAACACATCTCTAGTGGGACAACCATAAACGAGAACAAGTTTAAAGTGAACAACAATGGGTATATAAATAATAAAATTTCATTCAACTAATGAATTATTTAAAGCACTAGATCATGTGAGTCGTGATGACATTAGAAACTTTATTGTGCTGTTAGCCCACCCTTCATGCTTACGACTCACGTGCGCTACCTGAAAACATCAAAACAGCAAGTAGTGAGATTGGGTAATCTCAGCAAGCGGAACAATTAAAACGAATATAACATCCACCATATAACTAGCATTCCACATTCCTCATATACAATACCACATCAAATAGACCACACCACTTCAGTAAAATGCATATGATTGATGCACATGCTTATGCCATGTTCCTCCTCACCGTGCCCTTTCTCAGGAACACACGGTGTTGTACCGGTACGGTCGCACACGCTGGTGTCGACAAACTTCCAATGCATGATTATGCAGTTAATGCTTCATGCATGAATTCATTCATAACCCCTCCCACTGAGTCCACATGTTTGCATATCATCATAAAGCATGGATAGAAAGCAGATATCATAGAGATGAAATGTTTAGCAAACAAAACAACTACTTCCACTTGCCTTTACCGACGTGGACGATGAACCTAGTTGCGCCCAGCAGTGGCACCACCTGAACAAACATTATTTCAGTACATACTAACATCACAATTCATCACACAATTCAAACACACGCTTCCTACTCCACGTTCCCGTTTAAACGCCAAAACCCCGATCTGTCCGGATCGAACAGCAGCACCCTCTCTTCTTAATTTCGTATCTTTTTTTCTACTGTTCATAAAAATACAAAAAAATTACAGTAGCTAGATATTGAAGAGATCTACAACTTCCATGTAGGTCAAAAATTTCAATTCTGCTGTTAAATATGCCTAAACAACCGTCCAACACAGTGGACGAAATCTGTTTCCAGATTCTGTTCGTCATCTTCCAACAGATATAACTCTCAGACCGACGGCCCAAAAATTATGAACAAAATACAGAAGCTAGGTCTCGACGTTATCTACAACTTTCTAGTTATATGTTTTTGCAGGAAAAATCATCTATGCCACGAAAAACGTGAAACAATCTGCGCTGCACAATCTCCCCTTCCAAAAACAGCACCACGTGAACATCTACCCTTCTCCCCCATCAAGATCCATCCAAACCACTCACCACTAGATCTAATACACTCCTAATCCCTAGGTAGAACAGGGGTAAAAGATTAGGAATTTTACCTTGAGTTCCCCCTTGCGAACCCACGAAGAACGCGCAACGATCCCCGTAACGGAAATCTGTTCGTCCTCCTCGCCTCCACGGATCCTCTTCTCGTTTTCTCCGTCGCGTTTTGCGGTGGATCTTGAGCCACCACGCAAGGGGAGGAAGAGGTGGAGTGGGGCGGCTGCTAGGGGGAGAGGGGGAGGCGCCCTAGGGTTTGGGGTGTGGTGGCCGGCCACATGGGGAGGCGCCACCCCTTTAGGGGGAGGTGGGCCGGCCCACTTAGGGCATGGGGAGGGGGAGGTGGGAGAAGAATTCCCGGCCCAGGCCCAAGTTTTCCTCGGCCCACTGTTTGTAGCCCGAATACTCCAAATTTAATATTAAAACGCCGCATAAACTTCAATTATTTAATTCCCCAACAATTTCCCTCATTCCTCCCGAAACAAAACCAGGAAAAGGAACCCTATAATCGCTCTGACGCTCTAAGGCATCACAATATAGAGCGCACTAACGGGTCTTCTGTAATAGAAGCCCACTAGGGCTCGCACTAATGGATCTTCTACAATAGAAATCCATTAAGACGCCAAAGGATCCAAATCCACATAAACCCACTAATGGATCCAATCCATTAGACATGATCCAACCCATTAAGTGTGTGACCCATTAGGCATGAGTATAACTCGGCCGCAGTCCTAGAGAACCCCTTTCCTAGACCACAAGTCAATAGCGGTACCTAGCATCACATATTGACCCTCGAATGTATACAATGATCGAATCAACTGAACCTTGATACACTCACATAAGATCCTTTTGCCACACGATATCAGTCAAGCTCAAGGCGAGAAGCGTGCCACCCTTTTGATAGCTCGACAAATTCACTCGTCAATGTAATGGATATAATTTGTGATTAACTCTTTAATCACTTTGGCATGGCCATGCACTTTTTCTTATCCATCAACAATGAGGGGCCCAGAGATATCTCTCCCGTTATCAAGGAGGGGCAAATTCCATCTTGATCTCTTACATCTCACGTCATGTTTCATGGCATACCCATAAGCTACCTTTATAACTCCCCTATTATGGTGAAGCGTTTGATAGCCCCAAAGTATACAATTACGCATGCTGAGAATCAATAAGAATCTCATGTCAAAGGATCGTATAGGTATACCACATGAGACTACATCCTGATGGCACTTCTTAAGATAACAATCTCAGTAGTGTCTCGGAGCGGGTCTATCCATCCCCATGTTCTCTAACATGTGCCCACATTATTGATTTGATATCTCCATATCTATAGTATGTGAAACATTACCATCAATCAATATATGTGCAGGTCAAATCACTATTGTCCCACAGAATGATATGTGACCAGGGATTATTTAGAATAATATCATATAACCAATTTGTTTCACAATTAAGTCATACTCAATGAACAAAGGAATGACATTTATTCATGGAACTGATAAGTACATGAACATAGACGTATGATACAATCATCTCACATGATTGCCTCTAGGGCATATCACCAACAAGATTGCCCTCCAGCCTGGGGGAGAGACCAAAGTGGTTCCATTGAGCGATGCGGATCCGGCCAAGGTCATACATTTGGGGTCTTCCCTAAACCCTAAAGAGGAACTCGAGCTCGTGACCTTCCTCTGGAAAAATTCGGATGTGTTCGCCTAGGAACCGTTCGACATGCCTAGAGTCCCAAGGGAGGTCATTAAGTACAGGCTAGCGGTTCGGCCTGACAAAAAACCAGTGCAGCAGAAGCTCAGATGTTTTTCCCGAAAAAACAAGCGATCATCCGGGAGGAACTTGACAAACTCCTCAAGGCTGGCTTCATTCGAGAAGTCGACCATTCAGAATGGCTAGCTAATCTGGTCATTGTGAAGAAGAAAGGGGGCAAGTGGTGCATGTGCGTCGATCATACAGGCTTGAATGCCGCATGTCCCAAGGACAATTTCCCGCTACCCCGCATAGACCAGTTGGTCGACGCAACGGCGTAGTCCCAAGTGATGAGCTTTTTGGACACCTACTCAGGCTACCATCAAATTGGCATATCACATGAAGATGAGGAGAAAACCTCCTTCATTACACCATTTGGCACTTTCTACTATATGACCATGTCATTCGGTCTTAGGAATGATGGGGCAACCTTCCAACGCCTTATGCAGAAAACCTTCTCAGTTCAAATAGGCCGGAATTTGGAGGTCTACGTAGACGACATAGTGGTCAAGAGCATGCTCGCCTCAAGTCATGTTTCCGACCTAGAGGAGACCTTCTGTAACCTCAACAAACATCGAATAAAACTCAATCCAGAAAAATGTGTATTCGGTGTGAGAGCAGGAAAAGTACTTAGCTACATGATCGGACCGCAAGGTATCGGGGCAAACCCAGAGAAAATCGAAGCTATCGAAAGCATGCGACCACCCACTTGCATATGGGAGGTCTAGGCGCTGATTGAAAGAATGGTGACTCTAAGCCGTTTCAGGAAGGAATGTGTTCGCGCTAAAACGTGAAGTAGGATCCTTAGCCTCGAACACACAAGACAAACACCGGGTTTGCAGAGCGTGCCAGTCAATTTGACCTGAAATTGACAAGGTGGAATTTGTAATTCAATCAAAGCCGATAAACAAAGATTTATCGGCTTTTCGCTAGTCGGCAAGAACCGATTAAGGGGTAACTAGATCAACCAATTATGATTAATCCAGATACAAGGTAAAATCAGCTTCGAGAAGGCGATGCGCAGCAAAGCGAAGCAGATCGAACCTGGGTGAAATCGGTTAAACCAACAATCGGCGATGCGCAACTATGTTGATTCCGTCGACTTGCAGAGAGATCTATGAAGCTAAAACGATGTAAAAGAAAAGCTTGTAAAAAGTAGACGTGTGTTGGATTGATTTCTTTTTTTGCTTGACGTTCGCTCCTTTCTATAATACGCCCGGCCGATCCAAGTTGTATACGAACACGGTGTGCTTATCCGTATCGGCCTCCGACCTGATCTCCTTCTTCAGGAGCAGATTCTTGTTCCGATTTGATAATCTGATCTTTTCCAAAACGAACGATTTTATCCGATTCGAACTCATCTTACTATATACCGAATTTTGGTGCAAACATATGCCCCCCGTTTTTGGAAGATAACTTGTTATTTTCCAAAAAGAATTTATCGGCTTTTCGTCCGTATCGGCCTTACAGGAGAATCCTTTTCGGGAACCACCCCATTAACTGCGCCGTAAAAATCTCGGTGTATTTTAAACGCTCAACTGCTCCCGCCCGCTCGCCTTCTTTTTACCGTGGTATAAATATGGGGTCCCCCCACGGTCATTTGCACGCTTTCAAGCTCTCGACTCACGCATCATCGGCTTTCGTCATCTTTCTCTCACTTCTTTGAAATCGGCTGAAATGGACCCTTCGCAGGTATTCATCCCAATTCCTCAAAGTTCAGATCAATTCTACCTAGGACCGGTAGGCACTATGTCGGCTGACATAGTTATCAACGATGAGATCCCTAGACTCCCATTGTCGGCTGCAGGATATAATATTTCCGAGTGGGGAAAAAGTTTTAGGGCTTGGCCTACAAACCTGAAAGGATGGAGATCTTGGTTTATTAGGGTGTCGGCTCAGAAGAGGGTAGAATGGGAGAGAATGGGTATAGCCGAATCTTTATCTTTGAGTCTAGCCGACCCTAAAGCCAACGAACCCTTAGTAGCTGCGGCCTGTTATTTTTGGTCGGATTCTTTCAATGCCTTTTTGTTCCTGTCTGGCCCAATCGGCCCCACCTTACTCGATGTAGCCCAATTGTGCTGCCTTAAGCCATATGGGGACCAGCTATCGGCTTTTAGCGGAAAACCTTCCTTTAAATTAATCCGCAAGAAAGGCGAGGGTTGGCACAGATATATCAAGAATAACAATAGGGTTAGCGGTCCAGTGTCGGCTGAAGAGCATGTCGCTTTTCTTAATCTTTGGTTAGACCGATTTTTATTCTGCGGTGCCTCCCTTGGCCCTACCCAGTCCTTTCAGTTGATAGCAGAGCGTTTAGTGGAGGGGCGTCGGCTTGCCCTTGGTAAAACGTTTCTTGGGGCGGTGTACCAAATGATGTATGTAATTCGTAGCCGACTCTTCTCTAGTTTTGCCAAACATGTCGTTGGCAATATAGGAGGTCCTTTGTGGTTTATCCAGATATGGCTCTATTGCATGTTTAGCCGATCAATTTTATCCGAACCTTCGGGAAGTTCAACTTTCCCTCGGGGAGATTACTCGGAACACGTAGTTCCCCAGTATAGAATGAGCCGATCTTATGGTAAGAGATTTATCATGTCTTCAGCTGGTGAACTAAAAATTGATCCAATCGGCTTACACAAATACCTATCCTTCTTCCTTACCCTAGACAGAACCTCCTTCGGCCAACATGACTTTTTCTGCTATACTGATGTGGCCGATTGTCCATATCCCTCATTTCTTCGTTTAGATGCTGATAGTTCTTTAATGCCTCGGTCCACTTTAGATTTGTATAAAATCATCCTTTCCCCTTGCATCATTCATGTCGGCTTGAATACGCGCAATCGGACATTTCAGCCATCCTACGAATTCTACCATCCTTCAGTTTACGCCCGTCAATTGGGTTTTGGGCAAACCATTCCCTCCTTCCCTTTGTTATCTTGTGTCGAACCCCGTTCCAAGGTGACTAACAACATTGCCGCGGAGGTTGTACTTGAGGTGGCCGATGGGTTACAAATTCTCTCATCACCGCGCTTCATCCTCAATTCCCGTCGGTCAGCTGTTTTTTCGCAGTGGTGGGCTAGAATATCGGAAGCTGTTCTTATGGACAGGACTCCGTCGGCCATAATTCTCTTATTTTTGCCCGATTTTCATGAGCCGACGGTACCTTTGGGTTCCAGCGCGAGCTCTGATTATAGCAACTCCTCAGTAGCCCTAGAGGTACCGGTGTTTTATACTTTGTGTTTTTATACTGGCTATCGGCCTTTATTAACAAATGTCTGATCTTTCAGGGTGGTGCAGCTGCTAGTGAGCAAGTAGCCGATCCTCATGTTTCCGTCAGTAGTGGCCGACAGAGACACCCGGGTCAATCTGTCGGTACTACAGGATATACTTCGGGTACCCTAGGTATCCAAAGTCCGTCCCTGTCGGACCTAGCCCGTCAGCGTGCTCCGAGTAAGTTGCTTTTTCTTGTATCGGCTACTATGTCTTTTGTTTTATCACTGTTAACTTAAAGTTACCGCAGAGAGGAGGAAGAGATCTTCCCGGCATTCGCCCAGACCCGTGAGGCGCCAACCCGATGGTTCTCCGGAACACTCGGCCACCGATGTGAGTCTTGCCCGTTTAGAGTGATATTGCTTTGTGTTTGTCTCGCATTGCTGATTTGCTTTTATTCTCTAGCAGTCTCCATCAGTACAAATAGCGGGGACTGTAGCCGATCCCCAAGGTGCTACATCGGCTGTCCTTCCATCGCCACCGGCAGTGCCACCTCCTATGATTGACATTTCTGATCTTGACCCCCCAGCGCAATCACCGGATTTAGCCGATCTCCTGGGCTTTACTTTGGATGAGCTTGATGACCCGGAGGTTATGACCACTGATGACTATCTAGCCGATATTCAACGCATAATAGCGGCCTCTGCGCCAGCATCGGCTGCCGTTACTGCTGAGCCGGGCATGCAAGAGCGACTCAACCGCCTTCTGGACAAAGTGATGCAGCCGGAGGCGGCTCTTCTGGCCAACACCCAACCGTTGAGAAATGCTATGGCGGCCATGCAAGCCGATCTTCCTTCTGCAGCCATGAATGCTTTGCTAGAGGTATGTCATTTGGACGCTCGTCGGCTGGACGTAGAATCGGCCAAAGTAAGAGTTGAACAGAGGAAGGCCCAGCAAGCCGACCAACAGATCCTGGACAAGCTTATAGCAGACGCCAAACTCCGGAAGGGAACGTTTGACCAAGGTGCCGCTGCGCTGAAATCGGCTAAGAATAAGGCCCAAGAGCTGGAGTTAACCAAGAAAAAACTTGAAGAACAGCTGGCTTTAGTTACAAAAGAGCTTGCAGATTGCCAGATCGGCATTACCGACGCGACGTCTTCACTGGCGGTTCAGAGGCGGCAAATCGGTGAAGTTTTTGCCAAAGTCAAGAACCAGTCGGCCAAGATGATCCTGGTTAGGCGTCGCGAGGGCCGATGAACAACTAATAGATAGCGTCCAAGCTACTATTGGTAGGGCGGCAGCAGCACTATCGGCTTTGGCAGCCCATCTGCCTGGTTCCGGGCTGCATTGAAGACAGCATTGTTTCTTGGACTGATATGTAGTACCGGCTGTATAGCCGATTTTTGTAAACGATTTTTAATGTGTTGTTTGAACGTTGATTTGGTCGGCCGTCTGACCGATTTTATATGTACTTGTTTTTGCAATCAATCCCTGATGTTTTCCTCCTGTAACTAGGATCCAATCCATATGCTTGGGTGATATGCCTTCAAATATTTTCCATTGATTGCTTTAGGTAGCACGAATCCGTCTAAGGATTCTAATATATACAAGTTTCCGCCGATTGGCTGATTTATCTTATAAGGTCCTTCCCACGTTGGAGACCATTTACCGAATCGGTTATCTTTCGAACCGATCGGCAATATAGTTTTCCACACCAAATCGGCTTGATCAAAAGATTTTGGTACAACCTTCTTATTGTAGGACCTGGCGACCCTTTCTTTGTTCTTTTTAAGCCGATCTACTGTAATCAGCCTTAGCTCGGCTAAATCATCTAAATTGTCTAGCATCAACTGTCTGTATTCATCAACTGACAATTTATCTTGCTCCGATAGCCTCACTGAACCGATGTTAATTTCCACGGGCAAAACGGCTTCTTGTCCATATACCAATTGCAAAGGTGAGAGTTTAGTTGATCCGTGGTGGGATAACCGATAAGCCCATAGAGCTTCTGATAACGTTGAATGCCAGTTTCTTGGTTTTTCCTCGATCATTCTTTTTATCAATTTTATCAATGTTTTGTTTGACGACTCGGCCTGTCCATTGGCCTGAGCGTAATAAGGAGAAGAGTTGAGTAATTTTATCCCAAGACTTCCCGTGAAACCTTTGAATTCGTTAGACATGAACACAGTCCCTTGATCAGTAGTAATCGTCTGTGGAATTCCAAACCGATGGACGATGTGTTCATTTACAAAGTCGATCAGCTCTTTGCTAGTAACTTTCTTGAGTGGTACAGCCTCAACCCATTTTGAAAAGTAATCGGTGGCTGCGAGGATAAATTTATGCCCTTTGCTGGATGACGGAAATATCTGGCCGATTATATCTATGCCCCATCCCCTAAACGGACATGGTTTGATGATCCGGTGTAAAGCCGATGCTGGTGCCGACTGTATGTTACCAAACTTCTGGCATGTTTGGCATCCTTTATAATATTTGAAACAGTCTTCTAACATTGTCGGCCAAAAATATTCCGTTCGTCTCAATACCCATTTCATTTTATGGGCCGATTGATGCGATCCGCAAATTCCTTCATGGACTTCTCCTATTTCTACTTTGGCTTCTTCAGTTCCCAGGCATCTTAGCAATAAGCCTTCCATGGTTCGAAAGTACAATACGTCCTCTAATAGAACGTACTTTAGTGCTTTGCGCCTGACCTTCTGCTCAGTCGGCTTAGATGGGTTTGATAAATAATCCCTTATTTTTGCTCTCCAGTCGACAGGATGGACACACAAGATCGGCCAAACACTTAGCTCGATTGGTTCCTGTCGGCTTTCAATCTTATATCCTGATGCACATTGTGCCAATCGGTTTGCTCTGTTATTAGCTTCTCTAGGGATATGTTCTATAGAGAACGTAGTAAACGTCTCAATAATCTGGAGGCATTGCTGTAAATATTGGGTTAGCGTGCTATCGTTGCACCGGTACTCCCCCTTGACTTGTTGTACAATTAACATTGAATCTCCGAATGCTTCGATGTCTTTTACCCCGATGCCATCTAGCAGTTGTAGTCCCCTCAATAATGCTTCATATTCTACTTGATTATTTGAACATCGGCTAGTTAGCCGATACATGAACTCGTACTCCTGCCTTCTGGGTGAAATTAAGACTACGCTGATGCCCTCGCCCTCTTGGCATACGGACCCATCGAAATATAACTGCCAAGGGATCACATCGGCCGTTCCTATTAACGTTTCACTTCCTGCAATGAAATCGGCCACAGCTTGCCCCTTTATAGATTTAGCCGATTCATAGGTCAAATCGAACTCAGTTAAGGCGTACGCCCATTTACCAAGCCGACCTCGCAAGATTGGTGCTGACAATATGTATTTAATTACATCGGTTTTGCAGACTATGACGCATTTGGATGCCAGCATATAATGTCTTAATTTAGTGCAAGCAAAATACAAAGATAAGCATAATTTTTCTACTAGGGGGTACCTGGTTTCTGCATCTAAAAGACGTCGACTTAGATAAAATATTGCTTGTTCTTTCCTATCATCTTCCTGTGTTAAGACCGCTCCTACTGTATCGCCTTCGGCCGATATATATAGTTTGAAAGGTACGCCATGCTTTGGTGCGGCCAATACTGGCGGGCTCATCAGATAAACTTTTATATCGTCGAAGGCTTTTTGTTGATCGGCTCCCCACTTAAATTCTTGGTCGTCTTTGACTTTCAATAGCGGTGTGAAGGCCCGAATACGTCCTGACAAGTTTGAAATGAAACGCCGCAAGTAGTTGATTTTCCCTATCAATACTTGCAACTCCTTCTTGTTTGCCGGCGGTCTAGTATCGGCTATAGCTTTTACTTTGGCCTGGTTAACCTCAATCCCTTTTTCATGTACGGTAAACCCAAGGAATTGTCCAGCCGATACTCCGAAAGCGCACTTGAGTGGGTTCATTTTTAAACCATGCAACCTTGTGTTCTCGAACATCTTTTCCAAATCGGCTAGATGTTGCCAGTCTTCTTTGGATTTTACTACCACATCGTCGATGTATATTTCCACAATATTGCCGATTAAATTGTGGAAAATATGGTTCATAGCACGCTGATAAGTGGCGCCGGCGTTTTTCAAACCGAAGGTCATAACCTTCCATTCATATAGTCCTAACGCTCCTGGGCACCTGAAGGCTGTCTTAGGGATATCGGCTTCTGCCATGAATATCTGATTGTATCCGGCATTTCCATCCTAAAAACTTATTATTTTATTCCCAGATGCAGCATCGATCAGCATATCGGCTATAGGCATTGGGTACTCATCCTTTGGTGTGGCTTTATTCAAATCTCTAAAATCAACGCATACCCTAAGTTTGCCATTTTTCTTTTTTACAGGGACGATATTCGAGACCCACTCAGCATATCGGCAAGGCCGGATAAACTTCGCTTCTAGCAATCGTCCTACTTCCTCTTTTATGGCGCTATACAACATAGGATTAAACCGTCTTGGATGCTGTTTAAATGGCCTATATCCAGGTTTTATGGGTAGCCGATGTTCAACTAGTTGTTGGCTTAAACCTGGCATCTCATAATATTCCCACGCAAAGCAATCTCTATATTTTTTGAGTATTTCGACCAACTTTGCTTTATAACTTGGTTCTAATCTAGCACTTACAAATGTTGGTCTTTTACTATCGCCTTCTCCAATGTTGATCTCTTCGAGCAAATCGGCAGAGGTAAATCCTAAACCCTTTCTTTCTTCTTCAAAATCCTCAACAGCTTCCTCGTATTCTTCTTGCCGATAGCTCCTTGCCTTTTCTTGAAGCCTTGTTATTGTCTTGGACTCCATCTTCTCACTACTTCATCTGTCCGATCAAACGTATTAGGCTTAACGCTGATTGGCTTGAATCCTGATTTCTCGATGTAGAAAAAATCACAATCGTCCAAGGCTTTTCCTGATATACATTCAGCTTCTTCTTGTGGCCAATTGGTATCAGGACTGGCCATGGCGATATGAGCCGATGTGTCGGCTGATACCACTTCAACTGTATCATCGTTCCATTGTATCAACTTCTGATGCATAGTTGATGGTATGCAACAATTGGCGTGGATCCAATCCCGTCCAAGGAGCACACTGTAATTGCCTTTGGCTTCTATCACGAAAAATGCAGTCGGCAAAGTTTTATTACCGACTGTTAATTCCGACATCATTACGCCTTTAGCTTCAGTAGGGTCTCCCGTGAAGTCATTTAGTACCATGTTAGTTTTGATCAAATCTTCATCGGCTTTGCCTAATTTTTTGAAAGTACTTAACGGCATCAGATTAACTGTCGCCCGACCATCGACCAACATGCGAGATATCGGTCGGCCATTAATATACCCTTTTAGGTATAATGGTTTTAGATGCCGATGCATGTCTTGTGGCTTTTCGAACACAGCGACTGGCGCTCCGAGGCACAATTGGGCGAACACTTCTTCAGCCGATTCTTCGGTTTTGAACTCGGCAGGTAGAGTGAATACCATGTTTATATCCATTGGTGGTGTATCCATTGGTGGTGTATCATCTCGGATCATCGGGGACCCGGATTCGACCGATTGATCTGAGTCACTATCGATCTGTTCCTTCTTTCTCCACTCTTTTTTCAAAACTGGTATTGGCCTTAACCTATTGAACATCCGATCCCTCTCGCTTTCTTTCTCGGCTTCCCTTTCTTCTTGTGTCTTTAATCGCTGAAGCCGCCTGCGTTGTGACTTGCTGAGGCCCGAGGGGCACCACCTAGGTTTAGGTTCTATCGGCTTCCTTATCTTTCCAGCTAAATTGCTCATTTCGCTGTCAGATTCCATTCTACTTGTGTTATGAGAAACCGATAACTCCTGATTTCGGGAGGACTCGCCTTGCTCTGATGTTGACAATCTTTCATGGATCGGCCTCCTACCTCTTACTTATAGCTGATTGTGTATTGGTCTAGATAACCTGTCTTTTACAGATTGGTTTGGCCGATATGCAGACGAGTGTTGCATAGGACAAGACACAACTGTTGGTAAGGTCATCCCCCTCTCCCAACAAAACTGCCAAAAGGGACATTGCCGATGTTTCTCTTCTTCAGTAGCTGGCCGATGTGGCATATCTGGTTGCCAATAGTTATCTGTCTTCTGATCCGGCCAATGAAAACTCTGAGGTTGTCGAACGTTATGTCTTCGACTTATCCTTTCATACTTTCCCAGAAGTTGTGAGAAAGTCGGCTTTGATTTGAAATTCACCTTTTTTGGAGCCCTTTCAGCCGGATACCATTTTCCGATTTCCAAGTCTCCTTTTGGTTTTACCGTCCTTGAGTTCTGTCTGTTTTTATCGGCCTCTATTTGTATGGAGTCGATAGTGATCTGCACTGTTTCATCTCTTTTTGATCGTGCTTCAACTCCTTTAGTCGGCTTAACATCTTTTACAGGTCTTTTCCCTTTTTGCGAGCATTGCACCATGTTAACTTGGAAAGGATTCATGTCTATCTGCATAGCCGATTCTTCTGCAAACTTTAATCTGCCATCGGCGATGGCCGATTGAATCTGTTGTCGAAAAATATTGCAATCGTTAGTGTTATGTGAAAATGAATGGTGCCATTTACAGTACCTTCGCTTCTTAATTTCTTCGGCCGACGGGATGACGTGTCCTTCTGGTAACCTTATGAGTTTTTCTTGTAGTAATAAATCAAATATCTTGTCACATTTTGACACATCGTATGAATACTTGACTTCTGCCTTATTTTTCGTCGGCTTAAGTAGGGAGCATACGAGTGGTCTTTTGGAACCCTTAGTCCACTCGGCTATGTTTATTTCTACTTCTTCGTCTTCGGAAGTGTCACTCGAATTATATTCTACCATGTTTACTTTGGCCTTTTCATTACCGTTCGATTTAAATCTATGTTTAAACCCTTTGCTCTCTGCATATCGGCTTTCATGTGCCGATACGCGATGGAGTAAGTGGCCTAAATCGGGGAACTCTTGGCCAGATAGCTTTTCTTTTAGTGGTGGGATTAACCCTTGGAACGCTAAATCGGCCAATTGATCATCGGGTAATGTCACACTAAAACATCTATTCCGTACACCTCTAAATCTTCTGATATAGTCGGAAACCGATTCGCCGTACTTCTGTCGGACTGAACTGAGATCAGAAATCCTAAGCTCCATAGTCCCCGAAAAGAAGTATTCATGGAATCGGCTTTCTAAATCGTTCCACACATGAACTGAATTTGGGGGCAGATTAGTAAACCAAGTAAACACAGCACCCGATAAGGACAAAGGAAATAACCTAATTTTTAGTCCATCGGAATGTGCAGCTTCCCCGCACTGAGCCGTAAATCGTCCGATATGCTCAATTGTGGTAACAGAATCATCGCCCGAGAATTTAGCAAAGTCTGGTATCCTAAAGTTGTGTGGGTAATGCATACGGTCTATGTAATCGGGATACAGCTTTTTGTAGCCGATTACACTTCCTCTGGGTTGTATACCGCACTGTTCTCTCAACACGTTGGCAATTTGTTCTGCCCAATTGACATTGTCGGCTTGTGGTGCAAACGGACACTGCCGATTTTATTGTTCACTCCCTGCCCCCCGAGTGCAAACTCGGCCCTTTGTCCAAATCGTGCCATAGGAGGTCTTGGTACTTGGTCATATTCATGATTAAAACTCAATGTATCGGGTATGGGCGCGAAAGGTTCAACGTACGGCACCACCCTATACGGCGCTTGTTTCACGGTTGTGGCTCCCCGTGATTGCGGAACCTGATCCGTTTCGATCGGCTGATAAGCCGATAAACCGATGCTATTGGAGGGTCCGTTTGACGAATTTGATGCGCTTATCTTAGGCCCATCCGTGTGCCCATGGTAGTGTGTAAATCCATCTCTCTGTATGCTTGGTTTAAGAACAGTAGGTTGAGTCGGCATCATGACAGGTGTTTTAGCCGACATTTTCACTGTACTGGTGTTAGGGGTTATGGAGTATACTGGGTATGTAGGGATGGTTTGTGGCGGATCTAGTAGGTTTCCAGACACAGCCAATTCCTGAGCGATCATTTTCACACTATTTTCTATAATCGGCTTTAAAGTAGATACTAGAGCCGATGATTGGTTAATTAGCGCGTGATGAACAGATTGCTCAATCATATTTGATAAATCAGCTTGAGCGGGTGCGTATCGACTTACCGGATCGGATGGTGAATCCCCGATCGGATTGATGCTTGGGAGTGCAATCTTTTGAGTAACGCCACGGCGTGTTTTCTGGAAGCACCGTAGCATCATCTCTTCCAAAGCTGCCTTTCGGTCTTCGATTTCTTTTCGCTGCTCAGGGGTTAAATCGGCCATTAGAGGCGCGATTATAGCATCGGCGTTGATATCCGCGGTGACCGTAGGCTTGTCGGTTGATGACATTTTTTATTTTCTTGGTCCCACTGGGCGTGCCAAAATATGTTCGCGCTAAAAACGTGAAGCAGGATCCTTAGCCTCGAACACACAAGACAAACACCGGGTTTGCAGAGCGTGCTAGTCAATTTGACCTGAAATTGACAAGGTGGAATTTGTAATTCAATCAAAGCCGATAAACAAAGATTTATCGGCTTTTCGCTAGTCGGCAAGAACCGATTAGGGGGTAACTAGGTCAACCAATTATGATTAATCCGGATACAAGGTAAAATCGGCTTCGAGAAGGCGATGCGCAGCAAAGCGAAGCAGATCGAACATGGGTGAAATCGGCTAAACCAACAATCGGCGATGCGCAACTATGTTGATTCCATCGACTTGCAGAGAGATCTATGAAGCTAAAACGATGTAAAAGAAAAGCTTGTAAAAAGTAGACGTGTGTTGGATTGATTTCTTTTTTTTGCTTGACGTTCGCTCCTTTTTATAATACGCCCGGCCGATCCGAGTTGTATACGAACACGGTGTGCTTATCCGTATCGGCCTCCGACCTGATCTCCTTCTTCAGGAGCAGATTCTTGTTCCGATTTGATAATCTGATCTTTTCCAAAACGAACGATTTTATCCGATTCGAACTCATCTTACTATATACCGAATTTTGGTGCAAACAGCACCGTAGACGAGCTAAAGAGGAGTTTCTCCTGTAGCTCGACTAGTCGTAGTGCGAACCAACCATAGGACAGAAGGAAGCTCATCCACCCAGGCTTGTCCTTGCCGGTCGAGGTTTTCGAAAACCCTCTTCTTAATTCCTTGTATGATTTTCCCATTTGCTCGCTTGGTTGCTCCGTTGCTCTGTGGATGCGCCACAAATGCCAAGCATACCTTGGTCTCGATGTCTTCGCAATAGGCTTGGAACAGTTTGCTCGTGAACTGAGTGCCATTATCCGTGATGAGACAGTTTGGAATGCCGAAACATGCCACCGTGTTATTACGAAAAAACTCCTTGGCCGCTTGGGCCAAGATGGTCAACACGGGCTCAGCCTCAATCCACTTAGTGAAAGTATCGATAGCTACAAGAAAGTACTTGTAACCATTGTGGCCTTACGGAAAAGGTCTGAGTATATCGAACCCTCAGACCGAGAATGGCCACGATAATGGAATGGTCTGGAGTGCGTATGCCGGCTGATGAACTTTGTGGGCATGAAATTGGAATGCTCGGCAGGAGGTTACTATCGAGCGGGCATCGCCTAAGGCTGTTGGCCAATAATAACCCAATCGGAAGGCCTTGCCCACCAATGTTCTGAAAGATGAATGAGCTCCACACATTCTGTTTGCACCAAAATTTGGTATATAGTAAGATGAGTTCGAATCGGATAAAATTGTTCGTTTTGGAAAAGATCAGATTATCAAATCGGAACAAGAATCTGCTCCTGAAGGAGATCAGGTCGGAGGCCGATACGGATAAGCACACCGTGTTCGTATACAACTCGGATCGGCTGGGCGTATTATAAAAAGGAGCGAACGTCAAGCAAAAAAAGAAATCAATCCAACACACGTCTACTTTTTACAAGCTTTTCTTTTACATCATTTTAGCTTCATAGATCTCTCTGCAAGTCGACGGAATTAACATAGTTGCGCATCGCCGATTGTTGGTTTAGCCGATTTCACCCAGGTTCGATCTGCTTCGCTTTGCTGCGCATCGCCTTCTCGAAGCCGATTTTACCTTGTATTCGGATTAATCATAATTGGTTGATCTAGTTACCCCCTAATCGGTTCTTGCCGACTAGCGAAAAGCCGATAAATCTTTGTTTATCGGCTTTGATTGAATTACAAATTTCACCTTGTCAATTTTAGGTCAAATTGACTGGCACGCTCTGCAAACCCGGTGTTTGTCTTGTGTGTTCGAGGCTAAGGATCCTGCTTCACGTTTTTAGCGCGAACAGGTGCAGAGGCCGTCTTGCCCGCCGAAATCGTCCTCAGTTCCCCAAGGGTGCACTTGGTCGATGATGTTGACCAGGAGGGCGAGCGTCTCCTAGACCTTGACCTCGCAGAGGCAACACGCAATCGGGCTTTGCTCCGATCCACGATTTACCTACAGGCTCTTCGCAGGCACGTGGCTAAATCGGTTCGACCAAGGACCTTGCAGGTTGACGATCTCGTCCTTCATCGAGTTCAAGATTTGTTAAAGGCCAACAAGCTAACCCCAAGGTGGGAGGGTCCTTACACGGTTGTTTCAACAACACGCCCGGGGGTTGTTCGCCTTGCGATGGAAGATGGTCGAGAGCTCGCCAGCACATGGAACATCGACCAATTACGTAAGTTCTTTGTCTAGTTTTTTTATTACATCTATATATTTCGCAATATTCCACGATTTTCTTTCAATGAAACCCAATTCTTTCGCCCACCTTGTGACTTCCATTCTTCCCAAGATCTTGTGAATGACTCCAAAGTCCCTGCCTGCTGGTAAGCCGACTCAATCTCACTAAGGGGCATACTTTTATCCTCACGATCTTGATGATAGGATGAGCGCAAAAGGGCAAGAACATTCGCTCCAATTACATTTCTCTAAGGATCGACTAGCATATGCACGAGTGACCAAAAGCGCAACGACTAGCGCCAGATCACTAAGCTCGCATCTAGAGGTTCCAGTCTACATAAGTCGATTATCTTTCGTAGTAGTACTCCACTGCAAGTCACAATCGCACACAGACACCCTCTCAGATGGTCCTGGACTTAGCTTGATCTGCCTATGCTTGGCCGTTGCGCAATGCATCGAGCAAACACATGACTTCCCTACCTTTGTCAAAATCATGCTCGCAACTCAGGAGCATGGGTCATGACGCTCCGGGGGATAAGGTCATGTGTGCTATTCTTTTATCGACCTGATCCATGCTCGCAACTCGGAGAAGGTCGTGGGTCGCTAAGTAAGGAGCACGCGATTTTTCCTAATTCTCCTATCAATGAGCTCGTGCTTGCAATTTAGGTGCACGACCTTCGTTAACAGCGGGGGCTTAGTAGGGACGACGAACGACCGTACTTTACTACTTAAGTATTTTTTCCTCGGTCTGCTCGTTGTTGTTTTGTTCGTTTTCCAGGACGATCATCGATTACGGGCATGAGACGACTAGAGCGAAAAAGGAGCAAAGCACACAAGAAAAAGAAGCAAAGTTTTTTTGTATTGAACGAATTGCTGGATTACATAAAGCAAAATGTACAGTTTAGAACTTCCCAGCGCACTTGGCATCTTGGAGTTTGGTGAGCTCTTCCCTCACGACGTTGAGCTCGGACTCAAGGTTGATGACCCGCCTTCGAGCTTCGCAACCTTTGCTCGCCGATTGGCGAAGTCGCTTCGCCTCCTCCTTATGAAGCTCGACCGATTCAATGGCTACGAGCATGGATTGGCTTAGCTTCTTCACTGTCTCCTCCAAGGCCACCCTCATTCGCTCACTCTGGGCAAGGAGTTCCATGTAGACCATGACGGACTTCTCGGTCTTGCGCCGAATCTCCTCGTCTGAAACTTCAGCTCGGCCAACTTTTGCTCGAGCTCCGCGATCTTGGCGTTTTGCTCGACGCTGTTCCTGGCCAAGACTTCGAGGGGGACGGTCATAGTCCTAAAGTCGGTCATGGTCACCCCGAGCACCTGCGCGAAGGAATGCATTAGATTCTTGCTCGATTGTAAAGAAAAGCTAAACAACCTTTCTATCTTACCCAGCTGAGGTGCTCCCATAGACCTTCCTAGAAGAGCTCGGCCGGATCTTCCAAATGAGGGTCAGTCTTTGCGTCTTCCCCCCGAGCAGGCGCTTCGCTCGGGGGCTCCTCCTCTTCCTCTTGCCCCCGGACTTCCTCGATGCCCGGCAGCGCAAGAGTCTGCTCTGGCGGATCGGCTTCCGCCAGAGCAATGTCATCCCTGGGATGCTCTTCCTCCGGGGCATCAGGTCCTGACCCCAGAGCAAGGCCCTTGCTCAGGGATTAGGCCCGATCGCCTGCATGGCTCAGTCCTAGGACCATGAGCAGCAGGTCTTCAAGAATATCCTCCTCCAGTGCGCAAAGTGTCTTGGCGATGATGTCGTCGGCTTTGGTCTCCCTGGGATCCTCGGGTTTGGCTTTGTCAACCGTGACATCCTCGACTGAGTCAACTTCGATCATGATGTGGGGGATCCCCATTTCAGTTACATGGGAATCCTTAGCCGCACCATGCTCGGACACGATTCCCTCGGATGCCACAACTTTGGCGGCCCGAGCAAGCTCCTTTTCTATTACAGAATTGAGTATGTCATCAGCCATGGCCTTGATATCTATTATTCCCCTATTAGCTATTGCGCCCACAATAACAACGTGGGATTAGCACAGTATTTAAAAGAAAAGAGAGCAAAGGGGAGATTGGAAATTTACCTTGCTCGGGCTTCTCGTCCGCGGAGTCGTTGGACTTCGCCACGGCAACTCGGGCTGCAGCCAGGAGCTTGGCCATGTCTGCAGCTGCCTGGCTGGCCTTCGCCACCTTAGGTTTGACCTCTTCTAGTTCGACCTCTGTCAGGATTGCCATCGGGTGCCCTTGTGATGCGCCCAATGATCTTCGATGCCTTGTGGTCAGGGCCGCCGAGTCTTCCTCCTCCTCGGCCTCGGGCGCAGAGCTCGAGGTCACCCGTGCAAGCTCAGCCTGGAGAGTAACGATCTTGCCCTCCAGTTCCTCCTTCCGAGCAGGCCCCTTCGTCGCGGCCATCGCCTCCTTCCTCGTCTTCTCGGCAAGCTGGTGCAAACAAGCCATTAGCTCTGGGTTTTTCCTTGTATGTTCGGTCATCCACAGCTTTAGCTCGCTTACCTCCTTTCGGACGGCATACTCCAATTGTCGCCGAGGGGGACTCTTTCTCGAACTGGCCCGCCTCCTTGGGCGCTTGGGAGGAGACAGCGGTGGTGACCGACCATGTTGCTTTTGGCCCGCTAAATTCTTGGCCCTGACGCCAAGAGTGAGGCCCCCGGGGTCGTCTGATAATGGCTTGATCGCAGCACTACGGCCTCGAGGGCGACCTTCTCCTATCAGATAAGAGCAAACAGACGAATTATAAGAATGCTCGGATGCTGCTCCCTGAGCACGGCATGCTTGGGACAATGTCCCCGAGCATGGTCTACTCAGGACGGAGTACCTCGAGCATGATGTGTGATTACTTACCGCTTCACCTCGCTCGAGCATGTTGTGCGGGACCTGGTGGCCAACCTTGAGCTTCCTTCCTTTAGGGGTGCCGAACATCTCGGCAAACCTCTTGTCCACCCAGCTCTTGGCCGGAGCTGCGTTTTGACCAAGGAATGTCGTAAGCGCAGGCAACACTGGTTTGCAGAGTAAAGAAGTCGATTTCGGGACTTACCTGAGTTGGATTCCCGGGTGAGGTCTTGCCACCCGACGATCTCGGAGAAGTGGTGTTCCCTCCTCCTGAGAGGCATCACCCAATTCCAGAGATACTCCTGGGCAATGTCCCGGTGAGAGGCCTAAACTAGGATAAATCGTTGTTTCGTTTCTCTAGTGCACATTGACCCGAGAAGTCAAGCATTCTCCGGAAGTAACCCTTCACGTAAGAAGGGACCAAGGTTGATCCCCCAATCAACTAAGTAAGCTCGGCGGGGGCCATTCCCCAATCATCAACAGTTTGCTTAACGGAGTCATCCAAATGGGATTTGGGACTTCGGGGCATCAGTTTTGGGTGTCGGGACATGTGATGCCACCTCAACAAGTAAGAGTCACATACGATGTGATTGGCAAGGTGTTGCCTACCAATGTCATGAGTTCGAGTGGTATTGACAAGTCATTACCCAAAACGTAGTGAACATGGATCTTGTTCCATGGAGATCGACAGAGGGAAAGTGATCTGAATGGAAGCATCTTTTATTGAAACTGTTTAATAGAAGATTAACATGAACATAGTGCTAAAACTTTGCTTATTTATGTTGTAGATGGCACCAAACGTTGTTAATGCAAACACTAGTTTTAACTTGCGGTCGATTCTGGAGAGGGAAAAACTCTCTGGGATGAATTTTATGGATTGGTATCGTAACTTGAGAATCGTTCTCAAGGCTGAAAAAAAAGAATATGTTCTAGATGGTCCATATCCTAATGAATTGCCTGAAAATGCATCCGCTGCTGATAGGCGTGCTTATGAGAAGCACACTAACGATGCCCTAGATGTCAGCTGTCTCATGCTTGCCACGATGAACAGTGAGCTCCAAAAGCAATATGAGCACGTCGATGCCTACACTATGATTGTGGGTGTCAAGGGCATGTTTGAGAACCAAGCAAGGCCTGAAAGATATTCGATATCTAAAGCATTATTTGCGTGCAAGCTGGCTGAGGGTGCTCCTGTTAGTCCTCATGTAATCAAGTTGATTGGTTACACTGAGAGCCTAGAGAGCCTAGAGATGTGATTCTCTAGTCACTCCCTGCGAGCTTTGAGCCGTTCATTTTGAACTTTCATATGAATAGCCTGGAGAAGAATCTGACAAAACTGCATGGGATGCTGAAAACTGCAGAAGAGAGCATAAAGAAAGGCACAAATCATGTGATGATGATTCATAAGGATAAAAAAAGGAAGTGTAAGACTAAAAGTGATGGTGAGGATAAGATCCAAGACCCAAAGCCAAAGCCTGAAGAAAGGCCAAAGGTTGGCCCTAATGCTTCTAACAAATGTCACTATTGCAAGGGCAATGGGCATTGGAAGAGAAACTGTCTGAAGTACCTGGAAGACAAAAAGAATGGAAAAACTCCTTCTACTTCAGGTATTAATGTTATAGAAATTAATCTTGCAACTTGTCCTACCGAGTCTTGGATATTTGATATTGGATTGATGATTCATACTTGCAAATCATTGCAGGGGTTAAGAAGGACTAGAGATTACAAGATTGGCGAGTTGGAAATTCGCGTTGGCAATGGAGCAATAGTTGCTACAAAGGTTGTTGGCGTCTATCTCTTGTCGTTACCTTCTGGTTTAGACGTGGAATTGAATAATTGTTATTACATTCATGCCTTGTAATCAGGCCCCTCTCGCCGGGCACAGCCCATGTGGCGATCGTGCGAGCAGACGGGCGATCAGGCCCCTCTCACCGGGCATTGGCCCACGTGGCGGCCTGGCGAGCAGACGGGCGAGCAGGCCACTCTCACCGGTGCCGGCCCACGTGGTGGCTGGGCGAGCAGGCGAGTGACCAAAAGGCAGAGAAGGAGGCTTCGCCCCGAAGCCTCCTCCCTCTGATGCCTCACATCTAACCTGGGCGTACCAGGCGGGGACGAGCGGCAGCACGAAGAATGAGGCTGGAAGACAAGACAGAAGTGATGGATGTAATAATGAATTGTAGTTCAGCATGACGTTACCCTCTCACCTGCCCGGACCAGCCCCATCTATATAAGTGAGCTCGGGTGCATGGAATGGGGAGACAGCTTCTTCTGGCTAGAGATTGGACATAGCTTGGATCTTCCTTTATAAGAGGCCTTGTAACCACCTCAACACACATCAACAACAACCTAGAAGGATGTAGGGCTACACACTAGGGGCCCAAACTTGGGTACATCTGGGCGCTGCTCGTTCTTCCTCTCGTCCGCACTGCTCGCTTCTTCATCTCGCCCTCGGGTGCTACGATTGTGCTACTCGGTCTGTCGACCTCCGGGGTTCCCCGAGAGAGTCCCCCCGGGTGTTCCACTCGCAAAAGCACCCCCTACCGAACCAACTTTCTCCCTCCGGGAGATATCCTGCTGGCTTAAAATGCTGACAGGGGTGTGCCAGGTAGGGGGCTAGTGGTTCTGTGACATTATAAAATGTGACATTATAGAATAAAACTTTACGGTATGAGGTTTTAGCGAGTTTTGGGCCGTTTTCAGGTGTTTGGGCCTCTCTAGGGGGAATTTGGGCCTTGGGGGAATTAGCTCGGGCCTTGGGGATCCTTTTTGGGCCAAAGGTGGATGTTTCCTGGCCCAAGTGGAGGTGTAGGAGGGCAACAACCCCTGCTGGGCGCCAGCCCTAGGGCGCCCCCTCCCTCACATCCCCTCCCACCTCCTAGTCGCCCCCCACATGCCCAAACCCTAGCTGCCCACCCCCCATCCCTCCCATTGTAACACCCCATAAATCTAAACTGTTGTACAAGAAAAATTCGACAGCATTTCCCCTAAAACAGGATAACACGGAAGCAATTCATAAAAACAAGGTCCATGATAAGCAGTTCAAATAGGAATAATATCACGACATCAATACTAGAGACAATAAGTATAAATCAACCAGGAATCAACCATAAACATAACACATCTCTAAAGGGACAACCATAAATGAGAACAAGTTTAAAGGGAACAACAATGAGTCTATTTGTAATAAAATTTCATCCAACTAATGAATTATTTAAAGCACTAGATCATGTGAGTCGTGATGACATCAGAAAATTTATTGTGTTGCTAGCCCACCCTTCATGCTTACGACTCACGTGCGCTACCTGAAAACATCAAAACATCAAGTAGTGAGATTGGGTAATCTCAGCAAGCGGAACAACTAATACAAATAACACATCCACCATATATCTAGCATTCCGCATTCCTCATATACAATACCACATCAAAGAGTCCACACCACTTCAGTAAAATGCATATGATTGATGCACATGCTTATGCCATGTTCCTCCTCACCGTGCCCTTTCTCGGGAACACACGGTGTTGTCTGCGTCTTGATCGCGCCGTCAAGGCGTCGACAAACTTCCAATGCATGATTATGCAGTTAATGCTTCATGCATGAATTCATTCATAACCCCTCCCACTGAGTCCACATGTTTGCATATCATCATATAGCATGGATAGAAAGCAAATATCATAGAGATGAAATGTTTAGACAATTCATCCGGTAAACAACATCATTCTTCACCTTACTCATGATTCATAGCTAAACCACAACATCACAATGCCAGTCAAGATATTGCAATCCTCAAAGCAAGTGATTAAACCATGTATGATTGCTGTAATTGGAGTTTATAGTGAAGGCGAAGCAAACAACAATGTATAGCTTAACAATACAACTACTTCCACTTGCCTTTACCGACGTGGGCGATGAACCTAGTTACGCCCAGCAGTGGCACCACCTGAACAAACATTATTTCAGTACATAGCGACATCACAATTCATCACACAATTCAAACACACGCTTCCTACTCCCCGATCCCATTTAAACGCCAAAAACCCCGATCTGTCCGGATCGAACAGCAGCACCCTCTCTTCCCAATTTCGTATCTTTTTTTCTACTGTTCAAAAAAATTACAGTAGCTATATATTGACGAGATCTACAACTTTCATGAAGGTCAAAAATCTCAATTCCGCTGTTAAACATGCCTAAACAACCGTCCAACATATTGGACGAAATCTGTTTCCAGATTCTGTTCGTCATCTTCCAACAGCGATAACTCTCAGACCGACGCCTCAAAAATTCTGAAAAAATTACAGAAGCTAGGTCGCGACGTTATCTACAACTTTATAGTTATAGGTTTCTGCAGGAAAAATCGTCTAGGTCACGTAAAACTCGAAACAATCCGTGCTGCACAATCTCCCCTCTCAGAAACAGCACCACGTGAACAACTACCCTTCTCCCCCATCAAAAACCATCTAAACCAAACACCACCAGATCTAATACCCTCCTAATCCCTGGGTAGAATAGGGGTAAAAGATTGGAAATTTTACCTTGAGTTCTCCCTTGAGAACCCACAAAGATTGCGCGATGATCCCCGAAACGGAAATCTGTCCTCCTCTCGAATTTTCCTTCGCGAACCGCGGTGGATCCTCGAACCACCACGCCGGGAAGGAGAAGGGTAGGGGGCGGCTACCTAGGGGAGGGAGTGGTGGCTGCCAAGGGGAGGAAGTGGTGGCGCCTAGGGTTTGGGGGAGGGGGTGGCGCCACTAAGGGAGAGGTGGGCCGGCCCACCAAGGCGTGGGGAGGGGGAAGGTGGGAAGGGAATTCCCGGCCCAGGCCCAGGTTGCCTCAGCCCAGCTAAAACTAGCCCAAAACTCCAAATTTTTTTAATATTAATTGCAGCATAAAACTTAATTATTTCATCTCCCAACATTTCCTTCATTCCTTCCGAAATCGAAACAAGGGAGAAAAAACCCCCCCTACGGTAACTCCCAAATTCTAAGGCATCACACCCATGCGCCTCCCTTCCACCCCTAACCAGCCCTAGCGAAGGTCCAAGCCTCCCCTTGCTGCCACAACCCTCCTCTCCGTCAATCTGTTCATTGGGAAGCTCCGCAACCAAGAGGATCCGGCGGATTCGGCGTGTGGAAGGAGATCGAGGGCCAGGTGGAGAAGAATTCAACGTTCGAGTGGTTCTTCGAGGGAGGTAAGGGTTGCCAATATCTTTGTAGGGTTGTGGTGCTGGTTAGAAGGGGGAAATTATGCCTAGAATTCATGTTTAGGTGCTATCCTTAGATGGGATTGGGGAAATCGCAAATCTGTCCAATCTGTTGTTCTTGGGCAGATTGGATGCTCGTGTTTAGGGCGCATTTTTGGGGATTTTAGATGTGTTTTCTGGTCAGACGTATGTTGAGAAAGTTGTAGGTAATTGAATTGGCTTTAATTGGACACCAAGAATGTTAAATTCCGTCCAGCAGTTTGAGAGTTATGTCTGTTTTACCGAATGTTATCAAAACTTTGACGTGATTGGGACAGATTATGTTGATCTGTAGATTAGACAATTTTACATGCCGATTCAGTCTTCGCGAATGCTTAGAAAAAGCTAGGAAATTTCCTATGCTTTGAGAAAATGTACTCGTTTACTTAATTTGGAGTTTTAGAACTCAATTTATGCTAGTTGGAAGCCCGCTGTCCCGTCGGGACAGATTCTCTGTTTTCGGGTTTTAGGGGTAGTTTGCGAAGTCATGGTAGAGGATTGTTCATGTACTGTTTTGTGTGCACGTTTTGAGTGTGTGGTACCTATGTGCAGGTGGTGTGACCCCGGGAGTGCCCTCAACCTCTCGCCAATCCGTCGCCCACAGTTGAAGGCAAGTGTATTGGAATGGGTTTGGGTGTTGTATGATTGCTAGACTTGCTTAGGTGCCATATGATTATATGATATGCTAATGTGCCATGCTTGATATTTGCTTATGACATGATGAACGTGGTTACATATTGGTTATGAGTTTGTTGTATTACATGTTTACGTAAGATTATACATGTTCATGTCATATGTGCATTCATAATGGAAGAGGCGTCCCATTCTGATGCGGGCCTCTGTGTTCACACATGGTGAACACGAAAGACCTACATCGTAGTCCCATCCACGGTTGTGTATGGGAGTGAGTCAGTAAGAGTAAGCACCAACATCTATGGGATGGAAGGGGAAAGAGGGTGCATGCCGACGGGTGTGCACTCGGCAATACCGGTATGTGTTTCGAGGAGACATGTGCATTGCATTGCATATATTTTGTTGTTAGTGAGATGTGTACAATGAGATTATGACATGGTTATGATGTTGATTATGAGATTATGCCATGATTATGAGGTTAAGTACGAGATGTAGCGATGTTATCATTGAAAGCTGTTATCTTTGTTCCATTGCAATATACTTGCTAAGTGATGAACTCACGCTTGTGTTTTATGATGTTTTAGGTACCATGAAATCGGCATGCGGGAAAGGGGTTTAGCTACACTTCTTCACGTATCTCCACACATTTAGACAAGTTTATCAATTGGAGTTATGATAATAAGATTGTTGCGATGAAACTTGGTGTATGGCTAGATTGTGTGCTTGACTTCCTCATTTACATCGTTATAGTTTATGGAATGGTTGGATTCTTTATTTTAGACTTAACATGTTGCCATATCATCCGTTATTGCTATTTTAGATTTCTTTCGTTATGATATATCTTGCCATAATGTTGATGTTGCTTCAAATCATGGAAAAACAAATGAGATGCTGCCGAAATTTTCGGTTTTAGCATTTGCGCCTTTGCTGTAATTTATCTTTATTTGTGGTATTTAGATGCTGCTTCTACCCTGTTTGGTGACATCCAAGGCATACTAGATGCCGGGGTGTTACAAGTTGGTTCGCTCGAACATCTCTCCGGTTGATCCCGGTCTCCCATCAGAAAGGATAGCTCATCTGGTGATGGCGGATTCGCACTCTCAACCTCATTAGGTGGCGAAGGCTAGCAGCGCTCAGGGAACGTCCCCGCACTCTCGATCGTCTCATGCCACCCCCGCAGGGAGGCGGGGCATCCCCTAGCTCCGGCAGAGCATCCGATTCGGCGTTGACTGAACCTGGAGGAGGCCATTCCGGCCCAGAATCTGCACGCTGTCTGTCTCCTCCTGGACCACCCTCTGATGGAACTTACAGGAGATGCCCTGGTGGTGCCATGGCTTCGGGACCTCGCTGGGCTTGTGGACGTAGCCCAACTCCATGTGGGGACGCCCGCCCGGTCGAGTACCATCGGTACCTCTTGATCAAGGGCGCGTGCTGACCATGTCCAAGCTTCCAGCCTCCCGAGTGGGAAGTACTCTCGCTAGGAGGGCCAGAGCAAAGGTAAGGGTACGCAAGAAGCCGCGGGGACCTGAGGGTTCATCTGGAGGAGCATCGCCGGCTGCATGGCGATGATCTGCGCGATCATCTGCAACGTCGCCGAGCCTAGGGGCAAGGCCGCGACCAGCGGGCGACCCTTGGGGACGAGAGCTCCTCCCATGAAACTCACCTTCGAAGGAGGGAGGAGGTCCACTCCTCTGGTTCTTTGGGGAGTCGAGATCCGCACTCCTAGGTACGGTCTCCGCGTTGGGGATCAGGTGGAGGACATGACTCCCGCTACGGCGTCGGGTGCCAGGCATTTTCCCGACGACAGCGCCGTGTGGTGTGGCCCGAGATGTTTTGCCCGGCATCCCTCAAGAAGTACGACGGCACCACCAACCCAGAGAAGTTCTTGCAGATCTACACCACGGTGGTGCGGGCCGCTAGCAGGTTTGAAAAGGCCATGGCCAACCACTTCCCAATGGCCTTGACCGTGTCCGCCCGGTCTTGGCTCTTGAACCTCCTGCGAGGATCGGTACACTCGTGGGAGTTGTGTGGCCTTTTTGTCGCCAACTTCTAGGGGTCGTACACACAACTAGGCATGGAGGACAATCTCCATGCCATCGAGCAGGGGAGACGGGAGTCGTTGCGCGACTTCATCTAGCGGTTCAGCTATAATCGCAATACGATACCCTGGATCTCTGAGCAGTCGGTCGTGATCGCCTTTTGGAGAGGCGTTCGGGACCGCAAGATGCGGGAGAAGATGGCTACCCGCGAGGTCACCACTACCTCTAAGATTTTCTCCCTGGCGCATAAGTGCGCACGAGCGGCGGAAGCTTGGGGGCCGGTGTCCGGTTCTGCGGGTGGTCGCGGCGGAGATGAGGCCGGAACCTCAAGTGGTCCCAGCCCAACAAGCAAGAAGACAAGGAGGCGTGAAGCAAGCGAGACCAGGAGGGTCTTGGCCGCTGAACGCGAGAGAAGGGATACTAGACCACGGGGGCGCGACCACCATGACCAGTGAGGGGGTTAGCGTGGACAGAGCCCGCTCCATAGGACTAACACCCACGACCTAACAAACTGCCAGGTTGTGAGCTACATGGAGCGGCGGCTCAAGGAGCACCGCCCTCTCGACGATGACCAAGATGAAGACCCCGCCCCACTGGCCTTCCAGTGGGCGGACCACACCATGGCCAACAGTCATGGAGGCTCAGCCACCTACCACACCAACATGGCGTACAAACATCTGAGGAGGGAGGTCTTTGCCACGGTGCCGAGCACAGGGCCGAGTCGGATGCTGAAGTAGTCGAAGGAGCCGATCACCTTCAGTCGGGGTGACCACCCTAAGAGCACTGTCGGCCTAGGTCACCTTCCGATCGTGGTTTCACCCACAATCCGGAATGTGAAGCTTGGATAGGTGCTAGTGGACGGAGGGAGCACCATCAACCTCATGTCCTTCGAGGCATTCCATGTGCTTCAGATATCTCGTCGGGAGTTGTGCACGGTGTTGCCCTTCTATGGGATTGCCCAGGGGCTGGCTTACTGCCCCTGGGCCAAATACGCCTCCCCGTCACCTTTGGGGAAGAGAGCAACTACCGGACGAAGATAGTGGACTTCGAGGTTGCCTATTTTGACCTCCCGTTCAACGCCCTGCTTGGCTGACCAGCGTTGGCCAAGTTCATGGTGGCGACACACTATGCCTACATGGTGGTGAAGATACTAGGGCCCGGTGACCCCACAGTGATCCAGGTCGACCGACTAGAGGCCTTGTGTTGCCACAAACATGTACAGGACCTGGCCGGCGCCACCTGCAGCTGGCAGGCCGATGTCGCCTGTCCGGGAGCCCCTCTGGCGAAGTCCCATGCCTCACCTGGCTCGGCCGGCGAGGTTAAGGTGGTCTCCCTGAGAGGCTGAGCCCAGGAAAACTATCTCCATTGGCGCCAGCCTCAGCGCCAAATAGGAAGACGCGCTCGTCACCTTCCTCAAGTCTAATTTCGACGTGTTTGCATGGCAACCGTCCGATATGACTGGGGTCCCTAGGGAAGTGATCGAGCACCGATTGGCAACGCTCTCAGCAGTGTGTTCGGTCCGACAAAAGGTTCGGACACAGGCACCTGAGCGGCAAGATGCCATTCGGTAGGAGGTAGAGCAACTGCTGCGCGTAGGGATCATCAGGGAAGTCTCTCACCCCGAGTTGCTTGCCAACCCTGTGCTTGTCAAGAAATCCAACGAGAAGTGGCGGATGTGCGTTGACTTCACCGACCTCAACAAGGCCTACCCGAAGGATCCTTACCCCTTGCCGCAAGTTGATCACATCGTCGACTCAACGGCGGGGTGCGAACTGCTGTGCTTTTCTGGACGCATACTCCAGGTACCACCAGATTAGCATGTCGGCGGAAGACGAAGAAAAGACCTCTCCCCATGGGCGTTTATTGCTACATCAAGATGGCTTTCGGGTTGAAGAATGTTGGTTCTAATTACCAATGTGCCATGCATATTTCTTTTCGCCGCAGATAGGGCAAAACCTTGAAGTGTACGTTGATGATTTGGTTGTGAAAGTCAAGAAGAGTGAAGGGATGATCGAAGACCTAGAGGAAACCTTCGCCAACCTCCGGAAGATCTGCTTGAAGCTTAACCCCGAGAAATGCGTGTTCAGTGTGCCATCTGGAAGCTGTTGGGGTTCCTCGTGTCCAGTCGGGGCATTGAGGCTAATCCTAACAAGATAGTGGCCATCGACCGCATGAAGCCGCCGGTTAGACTCAAGTAGGTGCCAGGCCTTGTGGGTCGCTTAGTGTCCCTTGGGCGATTTATCGCCCGATTGGGAGAAAGGAGCCTGCATCTATTCAAGCTGCTGAAGAAGACCAACCGATTTGAGTGGACTGAAGAAGCCCAACGAGCATTCGAAGACTTGAAGTAGTACCTTGTGAAACCACGGAGTGTCGTAACCTTATATAATGTGATGTTGAGGTCAAAAACATTATAAAATGTGGAATTAAGGTTAAAACCCTACGGTATGAGGTTTATTTGCGTTTCCAGGCCGTTTCCGGGGATTTGGGCCTTTCCGGGGGAGTTTGGGCCTAGGGGAAAGGGTCGTAGGCCTTGGTGGGGGAAAGTTTGAGTCCTTTTAGGAGTAGGAGACCAGTTTGGGCTGCTAAATAGAGCCCCCCTGCCCTTGCATGCGCCCCCCACCCCTTTGGTGCGCCCCCTCCCTCCCCCTCCATGCCCTAGCCGCCACCCCCCACCTCCCCCTCTCCCTTGCATGCGCCCCCTCCCTCCCCCTCCATGCCCTAGCTGCCACCCCCCACCTCCCCCTCTCCCTTGCATGCGCCCCCATTGCCCGCCATGGGATTCCTTGGGGTTGGGATAGGTACTGTTCTAAGTGTCATTATCATGTTTTTAGATCAATTGGTGGTGCTAGAATTGAGTAGATTGGATTAGATCTAGAAGTTGCCACGTTCTCTGTTTCGGGCAGCATGAGCAGTCGACCTAGGGTTTGGTTTTTCGCCAATTTAGAGTCGGAATTTGGTCGTGCGGCTGTTGAAGAAGTTGTAGGTAATTTCAATACCATTCAGAGGGTATAAAGAACGTCCAATTCCGCCCAGCCGTTTGAAAGTTATGATCATTTTACCGAACGTATTAAAATCTGTGACGTGATTGGAACAGATCACGGTATTTTGTAGATTAAACAACTTTAGAGTCCGAATCAGTCTTTCTGTATACTGAGAAAAAGTTAGGAAATTTTCTAAGCTACGCGAGGATGTACTCGTTTAATTGATTCGTAGTCGTAGAGCCTAAGTTATGCCTTTTGGAAGGCTGCTGTCCCGACGGGACAGAACCTCTGTTTTGGGTTTTGCGAGTAGTTGGCAATGTCGGGGTAGATGAGGGTTTGCCTACTATTTTGTGGACATGATTGTGAGTGTGTGGTTCCTATGTGCAGGTGGTGTGAGCCCGGGAGTGCCTTCTACTTCTCACCAATCCGTTGCCCGTGGTTGAGGCAAGTGTATTGTAATGGATAGCGGTTTGTAGGTTGCTAGTTGAGACTAGATGAAATTGATTATATGATATGATCACTTGCCATGCTTTAATGATTGCCAATGATATGATGAGTATGCTTATTATGTTATGATGCCATGTGTTAATGTACAAGTTAATTATGATGTTGGCATATTTGCATACATGGCATATTACATGGCCTGGGCAGTGAGAAAGTCATAACTAGTCTGGGGAAGGTCGGTGAGAAAGTTATGACTATTCCGGAGAGCCAATGAGTAAGTCCTACATCGTGATTCTATCCACCGCGGTGTTTGGAAGCGAGGAGTAGGCACCCTCCATCTTCGGGATGGAAGGGGGGAGAGGGTGCACACCGACGGGTGTGTACTCAACCATACCGGTATGAGTTTCCAAGGAGACATGAGCATCGCATCGCATTGCATACATAATGATGATGTTATTGATATGGGATCATGAATGAGATGATAGACATGATATGAGATGTTGTAACCATGTATTTGTTCTTGTGTACCATTACAATATGCTTGCTGAGTGTTGAACTCACGCTTGTGCTTTCTTGTTGTTTTAGGTACCTTGAGATCGGCATGCGGGGAAGGGAAATAGTCACACTTCTACACGTAGCTTCACTCAATTGTCCCACAAGTCGTTCAATTGGGTTTTGACAATAAACTAGTGTGATGCTTAATGCGTTATGGTTTAGCTTTGCGTTATGAGAGTCTTTTTGTTCTTTTGGCTCATGGAGGCATTGAATGTTTGGAATTAGACTTATTTGGTTGTCGTACCTTTAATTATTGCTGTTTTAGATGTCTCTCATATTGCCTTATATTGCTATGCTATTGTGATTCCTTCAATTGTTGTTAAAACAAAGGAGATGCTGCCGAAATTTTGGTTTTTAGCATTTACTCCTTTGCTGTAATTTATCTTTATTTATGGTATTTAGAGGTTGTTTGGTCTATGTTTGGTAGCATTCGGGCATATTAAATGCCGGGGTGTTACATACCTTTCCTCCCCGCTAGTATTGGTAGCCCCAGGCAGGATGAACCGTTGCTCCTGTACATCGCCGCTACCCCTGCGGTGGTGAGCGCGGTGCTAGTGGCAGAGAGGGAAGGTATCCAGTAGCCGGTCTACTACGTAAACAAGGTGTTGTACGAAGCACAAACTATATACTCGCAAGCGCAGAAGATGTTGTACGCTGTCCTGGTGGCATCCATGAAGCTGCGACACTACTTCCAAGGGCGGGAAGTCACGGTGGTCACTGCCTGCCCTCTATGAGAGATCCTCCACAACCGGGAGGTTGAAGGTCATGTCTCCAAGTGGTCGGTGGAGCTAGGGGAGTTTTGTCTCAAGTTCGTACCCCACACCGCCATCAAGAGTCAGAAGCTAGCGGAGTTCATTGCCGAATGGACTCTCGCCGCTGCAGAAGCTGAAGAAATAGCAGCACCTTCCCCCTGGACTCTATTCTTCGACGGCTCCTTTAGCCTTGAAGGCGCGGGGGCTAGAGTTGTCTTGGTCTCTCCGACCGGCGACATCCTCCAGTACGTGGTCGTCCTAGACTTTAGGGCCACAAACAACATCGACGAATACAAAGGACTACTAGTAGGGTTGCGCGCCGCCTCAGCATTAGGCGTTCGGCGCCTCCAAGTCAAAGGTGACTCCCTGCTGGTCATCAACCCAGCGTGAAAGGAATTACAGTGCCCTGACCCACCATGGTTGCCTACCTGGCGGAGGTCAGAAAAATGAAGCGCCGCTTCTGTAACACAACAATTTTCGCTTTTCATGTATTTTAATGGTATTTTCCACTTTTTAGAATTTTTGGAATTTTCTGGGATTTATTTGGATTTATTTGGATTTAATTTGAACTTATTCCCATTTGAGATAATTAAATAATTGAAAGTTTAAAATAAAATTTTGTTTAAAATATGTTATTCAAGTCCAAAATGTCTCAAAGTATTTTCCATAATTTTCCTGGAATTTTTCTGAGCATTTTGCTATTTTTCTTGATTTATTTGAATTTCTAGAAATTATTTTAAATATTAAATCGTTGGAAAAACCCTAACGGGTTTCACTTTTCCTCCGACCCGAGTCGGACTCGAGTCCAACCGAACCAAGTTCGAGCTGGACCCGAACCAGACCCACGCCCGACCAAACCCTAATCGCACGAACCGTTGGATCGCAATCCAACAGCTGAGATCATGGCGCGTCGCGCTCGTGTGCGAGCCGCTGGATCGTGCCACGTGTGCTGCTGAGATTGTGTCGTCCCCGCCGAGTCCGATACAGACTGCGTCGCCGCACCGCCCCGAGTTCGTTATGGTTTCACGGATTTCTCGCACGCCGAGGCAGTATTTAAGACCTTGACCCCGACGCCGTTTTCTCCATTTGCGTGCGCATCTTTTTCCCCAGCTTCCATCACTCAAGCCGCCGCCACGCCCACACAATCGCTCGCCGAAGTCACGTTAGGGATCCACCGGTTTTGGTCATCTAGCGCCGCCGTCAAGCCGTAATCCACCGCACCGACTCCGGATCTGGACTCCCGGCGTTGAGGCACGTCGAGGGGTACCACTCACCTCATCAGAGACCCACGGGAATGTCACGTTGTGCGTCGTCACCCGTGAGCTATTTCAACCGTCCGATCAAGATTCGACGTCCCTGGTACATCCACGTCACCGTGCTGTGCACAAGACCAAGGATAGATCTAGGCCGTTAGATCTATATCGTAGCATCCAGGTCCGTCCACATCACCCCGTACAAATCCCGTATTACGATTTAGATTCATTAGCCACCGTTGGATCTAGATCCAACACACCATATTAAGCCACGTAATCCTTCAACCGCACCGTGCTAGATCCAATCTTAACCGTTATATCTAGATCGTATGGTTATATTTAACCCACGTTGTAGTGCTGGATGCAATCCCAGCCGTCCGATCAAGATCAAACGGCGTAGATCGTGCCACGTGTCGAGCACCGAGACATGCCACGTCACCCCCATGATGCGGTGAAAAGCCGATCGGATCTCAACCGTTCGATTTGAATCGTACTATGGGGACCAGTCCCCGGGACTCCATTGATTCACTCCATTGCACAACACATCTCGAGTAAATCAAGGGAACCTCGGGCGTCTCGCATATATGCCCGTGTTGGTCCCAGGAAAGTTCACCAACACGCGCGACAATGCATAACAGTTTGTATCACAACACATACACAATTAACAGAAGCATAAGCATATTTACATACAAAAGCAGGACTACTGTCCAAAACGACATATCTAAAGTTATTACATAAACTAGCAGCGGAAACATAATATAGACAACAAAAGAGTCCAGCGTAGTGCGCCATAGCCCGCAGTCAACCAATTGGAAGTAAGAACGTGCCCCTAAGCGTTAGCATCATCGAAATCTGCCAGGTGAAAGTCTCCGGGCAGTGCCTCATCCTCACCTGCTGCAAGTGGACAATCCGATTGAGTACAAAGAGTGTACTCGCACAATAATAATAGTTGCATGCTGAGTTCTAGCTACGTGTGGTTGCTACATCAAGAGAAGGTAAAGTGGCAATTTTAGCATAAAGCAACATTTGGAATAAAACATAGACATGTATAGATTGAAATTTGCCATTTGGTAAACATTTGTAAAATCGAATACATAGTATAACATCATCAAAAACATAACCATCATATATTCTTTTCATGCCTCCAAGCATTCTCTGAACCACGAGTCCAACGCTCGTGTTCGCCTACACACACGAGTACTGCAATACTCGTGTCATTTTCCACATCCATCACATTCTTACCAAGTCCTTAAAACTCGCCCAGTGACTGACAACTTAAGTGATCGTCCTTAACCGTGGACGCGGCTATTCGAATAGTTTAAACTCTGCAGAGGTACGACTTTACCCACACGACACGCCACACTCGTAAGCCAAGCTATAAGCACAATTCCTTTGATGTGCTGGCCGAGGTAAACGTGACAAAACCGTTTTCCAGTATGCATGGTTGTGTATTTAAATCACTCAGGTGACTGTGACCCTTGATCCCGCGTGCTCAGTGCTCCGTGTGTGTGGACCAAGGAGTACACCCGTTATTGAACATCCCTAACTCCACAAAGTTCAAGGGATTTCAAAGGACATTCCTCGACACTCTGCAAAGCTCGAGGAATTCCTGCGGACATTCCTTGACACTCCAACGAGCTCAAGGAATTCCTAGTGCATATGGTCTAAACACCCCTAGTCATACACAAGTACTTGGTTAAGCCGGTCCCATAAACGGCTTGTGGTTCGCACGATAGTTACTCAAAGAGACGTCACCAGGATTCAATCCTTAAGGTCCTTAACCAACATTGCTACATTGATACATTGTGGACGCATGTTGAAGAACATGTGTTAGATAGACCCACAATGGGACACTGCGAGAATGTTACATTCTTATGTGTCATCAGTGTATCTCATACATAGTAGATGTATGATCCTTAGACCTGAGATTGTCATATTCGCTACATATGTAATAGTTTACTTTGGGGTTACCAAACACTATTTCCTAACCGGATAGTTATAAAGGTAGCTTTCATGTTTACTATGAAACATGCAGAGGGAAGTGAGCAGTCAAGATGGAATTTGCCACTCCAATGTAACGGAGATATATGTCTAGGCCACTCGTGTGATATGATTAAGGAAGTGCATGGCCATGACGTGATTGAGAAGTCAATCACAACTTATTAATGTATCACGGATACGAGAGATGGATTGAACTGTCAAAGGATGACATGCTTCTCGCCTTGAGTTCGATCTTCATATAGTTTGGCAAAGGGATTATTACATCAGTACTTTAATCATATGCATTTGGGAGTTGGCATGCTCTGCAAGGAGCCACTACCGACTATTGGATTAGAAAAGGGTTTTCCGAATCCATGTCCAAATGCGCATGAACCTACAGGGTCACACACTTAACGGGTTGGGATGCATTAATTCGGATTGGATCCGTAATTAATGGACCTTGTGGGCTTAGCGCGTAGATGGGCCCTAACTGCCTAGGGTTTCACCTCGTGGCTATATAAGGAGGGGAGGAGGCTAGACGCAATATACACTTTCGTGTTGTTTAGAGGTGTTTCGCCAGAAACCCTAGCCACCTCCTCTCGTTGCCCCTGCCGAGCGACCCGGTGCTTGCACACTGACTCACGACGTTCCATCCCCAGACGTGTGGACTGCTGTGGTGACGCTGCTGCTACTGCGGCGTGGAGAGGACGATCCGCTTCGAGGACGATCCGTGGTGAGGACGATCTGCGGCGAGGACGATCCATGCCGAGAACGATCCACTACAACGACGTGCGAAGGATTCCGCAACTGCGCGTCTAGTGGTAATAGATCTATGATCCCCTTCTTGCGAGTAGCTTTTCTGGTTTGCGTTAGAAATTTTAATTTGTGCTAGTGTAGCATACCATGTTCCCCAACAATTAGGCCTTATGCTGATCAGACTTATTTATGCGTCATTGATGCACACAAAGTCACAATCTTCTAGTGCTTTACCTGAGATGCACCTGGCTCCTTCATGTGGCCAATTTGTATCGGGACTAGCCATGGCAATATGAGCTGATGTGTCGGCTTCCACGATTTCAACCGCATCCCCATTCCATTGCACCACTTTTTGATGCATGGTGGACGGGACGCAGCAATTGGCGTGGATCCAGTCTCTTCCTAACAGCACACTATAGCTTCCTTTGGCATCCACCACAAAGAAAACAGTCGGTAAAGTTTTGTTGCCGATAGTCAATTCCGTGACTATGAAGCCTCTGGCTTCTGTGGGATCCCCAGTGAAGTCATTGAGAACCATGTTGGTTTTGATGAGGTCTTCATCGGATTTTCCCAGCTTCTTGCACGTTGAATATGGCATCAAGTTGATAGTTGCTCCTCCATCTACCAGCATCCTAGATATCAGCTTGCCATTGATATAACCCTTTAGGTACAATGGCTTCAAGTCCTGGTGATCTTCTTGCGGCTTCTCAAAAACCGCCTCTTGGGACCCCAGATACAACTGTGCGCATGATTCCATGGTCGTAGTGGCTTGAGCTTTGAATTCGACCGGTAGGGCGAACACCATATTGATGCTTACTGGAGAGAACATGCCATTTTGTGTTGCCAGTGCTCCCACATCATCTGGCGCAGAACTATTTGTATTGTTAGCCGCATGTGCGTCTGCATTTCTGATCATAGATGCTTCCGCTTCTTCAGTCTCAGGTCTTTCCGCGCATCCGGCCATAAAATCTTCTACGTCCTCGTCTGTGGGTGTCTCTACATCCTCAACCATGGGGGTGTCCACATCTTCAACCATAGAAGGACTATCTGGGACAGCTTCCTGCACCATTCCTTCTTTGGGATCTTTACGGGGCGCAGTTTATTGAAGTGTCATCACTCTGTTTTTCTTCTTCAGCCTTCTTGGACTCTTGCGTCTTGAGGCGCTGGAGTCTACGTTTTTGCGATTTTGTGAGACTAGCCGAGCATCATCGTGGTTTTGGCTCTACAGGTTGGCAGATTTTCCTAGCCAACTCAGTTGTGCCATCCTTTTGATGGTATCCCCCTTCTGGGACTACTCTCTCAGGGATCCCGGATTTGGCCGACTCTAACTGATCGGCCTTGCGTTTTTTTCCTGGTGTTTGTTTGGTTCTTCTTTGGCCATGAAATTCTTTCATGGACTGACTTCTCTGATCTCCCTGCATGGCCAGTCTTGGTCCTTCGGCCTCGCTTTGGTCTATCGATCGCTTGGGTGTTCCTTCCAGTCTGCCGATCCTTTCGTAGACTGGCCTTCGATAACTTCCTGAGGGTGGTTCATATTTCTGCCCCGGCTTTATTCCTGATGGAAAGTGGAGACACTCCTGGTTTTGCCCTGGGTAATGCTTCATGGGACAGGCATGGGGGGATGGTAGAACCAATCTCCTCTCCCGATAGAATTGCTAGAAAGGGCACCGTTCATGGGCTTTTTCAGCAGCCGTCGGCCAATACTTTCTTATCGGCGCCCGTCGGGACACGTTGGCTATTTTCTGTCTCCTCCTCGTATTTGGCTAATAGTTGAGTAAAAGTTGGTCCATCCTTCATTATCGACTTCTTTGGCGGTATTTGCCTCTCGGCTCTCTGCCATTTGCCAATTTTAGGTTTACCTTTCACTTTAACCGTCCTGGACCACCTTCCTTCAAGATCAGCCTCTATCTGGATCGAGGCGATAGTGATTTGTACCATTTTTTCTATGTTCACCGTCTTCTTATCGGCTTTTGTGGCCGATACCGCTAATGAGCAGGCTTCATCTTGCTGTATCTCCTTTCCTTTAAGCGAGCAGCTGACCATGTTGACCGGAAAGGCGTTCTTGTCGACCTGCAAGTCTTGCTCTTCTGCGAACTTTAGTCGTCCGTCTTCTATAGCCAACTGTATCTACTGAAGAAAGATATTACAATCATTGGTGTTATGCGAGAAAGAGTTATGCCATTTGCATTATCTGCACTTTTTTAATTCTTCAACCGATTGTATAATGTGCCCTTTCGGGACTCGCACCAGCTTCTCTTGTAGAAGTAAATCGAATATTCGGTCACATTTGGCCCCATCGAATGAATATTTTACTTCCGACTTGGCTTTGGTTGGTTTTAGCCAGGAGCATACCAAAGGTTTTTTATTATCCTTGACCCACTCGGCTATACAAATATCTGTTTCCTCATCATCGGCTGAATCATCTGACTCATACTCCACGAAGTTAACCTTTGGTTTTTTTTCTTTACTACTTTTAAACTTATCTTTAAACCCCTTATTCTCATACGATCGGCCTTCCTGAGCTAATACTCTGTGTAATAAGTGGCTTAAGTCGGAAAATTCTTGTATGCCGAACTTCTCTCGAAGTGGAGTAATTAAGCCTTGAAAGGCCAAGTCGGCGAGTTGATTTTCGGGCAAAGTAACTCTAAAGCATCGGTTACGCACTTCCCTGAATCTTTTGATATATTCAGCCACTGATTCCCCGAGCTTTTGCCGTACAGAACTCAAATCAGAGATCTGTAGCTCTAGACTTCCGTAAAAGAAGTACTCATGGAATCGGCTTTCTAAATCGGTCCAAGTGTTGACCGAGTTCGGAGGTAGAGTAGTGAACCATGTAAACGCCGCTCCGGACAGAGATAATGGGAATAGTTTTATTCTGAGCCCGTCGGAATGTGCCACTTCCTCGAATTGTACTATGAAGCGGCCGACGTGTTCCATGGTGGTGGTTGCGTCATCCCCTGAGAACTTAGCGAAGTCGGGGGCAGGTACCCGTTGGGATATGGGATCCTGTCAATGTTATCGGAGTAAGGTTTTATGTAGTCGAGACTTCATCCTCTCGGCTGGATACCGAACTGGTCTCGTAGGACGTTTATGATCGCGTCCGTCCAATCGGCTTCTCTAAGTGGTGCGACCGGTGGTGGGGGCGCTGGCCTGTCTAGTCCGTGTCTATGCCCCCTGAGTGCAAACTCAGGTGCTTCACAACGCTGTCCGATGAGTACAAACTAGGCAAGTCATGGTGATGCCCCCTGAGTGGGAGCTCGGGTTGAACCTGGTGCTACCCCCCGGTGCAAACTCGAGTTGTGCCACCAGTCTTTGCTGCCGGTGATTCTGCCCAACCTCCTGTTCGATGATCTGGTGCCGCGCAAAATCTGGTTGTGGTATGAAAGGCTCTGTGTACGCAGTCACCTGGTGTGAATGCTGTGTATTCGAGACCGCATCAACCGTGGTACCCATTTTGGCGCCATCGGTATGGGTGTAGTACTGCCTGACCTCGCTTGTCCCAGGATCCCTAGGCAAGGTGATGGTCGGCTGTGGTGGTGTAGGCGTCATAATTGCGGCCGATGGTTTGTTTTCAACCATCAACTTTAGTCCCTGGGTACCGGGACCGATTGAGTAGACCGGGTACGTAGGGAGAGCCTGTAGTGGGTCAAATAGGGTTTTGGTTGTTACAAGCTCCTGCGCTACTTCCTTCATGCTGTTATATATCAACGGCCTGAGTGTGGTGACTAAAGCCAATGACTAGTTCAGCAACGTTTGGTTGATAGACTGATTAATCATTTCCGATAATTCTGCTTGTGTGGGAATGTATCGGCTTACCCCAGGTTCGTCGTTGGTGTTTGGAGTGATGGCTCCGAAAGTGTTGACCGTCGGCAGCTCCATCTTCTGGGTGACACCACGCCATGTCTTCTGGAAGCTGCTTAGCATCAACTGCTCAAACGCCACCTTCTGATCTCAATCTCTTGGCATTGTTTGGTGTTAAATCGGCCAAGGTAGGCACGATTATTGCATCGGTGTTGATGTCAGTAGGGGCGACTGTCTTCCCTAATGATGTCATTGATATTTTCTTTGTGTTCCACCGGGCGTGCCAAAAGTATGTTGGTGTCAAAAAACACAGCGTCGAGTTGATCGCCGCCAACACACGCAAAAACACAAGGTTCAAGGTTGTGAGCGTGCCAACCGATTTGATCACGCAATCGGCAAGAGATGTGTCCCTGAATATGATCGTTCCAGAGAGGACGATCTGAGTCTTGGTATCGATAGGGTTCTTGCTTGCTCAATACGAACCAGCACGAACCGGATAAATAGATCTAATCTGCCCTCGCGAGCCGATCAGATATGGTAAAAGCCTGCTTCTCCGAAAAAGGCGATGCACAACAAGATCAGAAGAAACAAGGGCTTGGTACGACGTAACGCAGTAGAGATCAATAACTGGAGATGCGGAACTTGTAATGATCAACGGGAATTACATAGGAAAGATTACAAAGCTACGAGAACTACTCCTAGTGCAAGGAACTAAAGGTAAATGGTAAATTGACTGGTTGGTTTTTGGATTGGATGATGTCTTTCTTCTATGCAGCATGTCGCCTTTTATAGCCGGTGTAGTCTCGATCGTGATCATCACGGACTCTTCAACCGTATCAGCCTTGATTTTGTCTTTCCATCTTGACCGCAACCGTATCAAATCCAGGTTCTACCGGCTTCGGTTTCTTCCCGTCTGTGCCTTATATGACCATGCTCTTTCCGATATGACTTTTGTCTCGTTACTTGTCGCTAATCCGACTTTCACCATCTTTTCGGCTCGTGCCATGACCAGACCCGTCTTGGTCAATCAAATTTGGGTGCCAACAGAAACGTCATTGGAGTCTTCCTCAGATCTAATCTGATCCGAGTCCAAAGAGCAATCGGAGGCCTTCCCAGATTGGATCTGGTTTGGGTCCGAGAGAGCCAGTTTGCCGAGTTAGTCGGTGAAGAACCTCAGGCTCCCGAAGCAGAAAATCTGGCCAGGAGCGAAGATGGTGTTGATGTTGTTGAAGGTCGCCATCAAGCTTGACGAGATTGATCTTAGCGCTTCCCCTACCTGGCGCGCCAACTATCGACGGTTGTTGTCGACAATAATGAATATGGGGCTATGCGCGGGATCCAAGCTTAATGGTAACACAAGAAAAGGGTTTATACAGGTTCAAGCCCTTGACGGTGGAGGTAATACCCTAGTCATGTGCTCTGGAATTATGAGTAATACGCTTCTCACGTATTGTGTGTGTAGCGTATGACGTTTCTCTCTTCGTCCCTTTCCAGGGACCCTCGCCCCCCTTATAAAGGGAGAGGGCGGAGAGTCCGAGTTGGTTACAAGGGGGGAATCCCCATCAATTACAGGATAGGTTCTACCTCTAACCCTTCCTGCAAACAATGCTAGCTTATGGGATTACAATTATATCTTTCCTAATGAGGGCCAGTTGCCATCTACTACTCCATGTCGGATACGTCGAAGACAGCCGAGATAGCATCCAGCCTTGGGCAACATATTCAGTCCGTCCCCTTTTTGGATAGTCTCTGCGGCCTGCCACGTAAGTACCCAGGGTCCACATATTCCACAGAGGAGTACCAGGAGGAGCTACCATGTTAGGGTGCAAGCTCGGTCAGTTGCCTGTGGCATATTAATTGGTCACTACGAGTCTTTTTTTCGCTCCAGTTTTCTTATTGTTTGAGTCTTTACCCTGCGAGGTGCACTATTGTAAGCTGACCATAAGGTTGGTTAAGCAGGTTATATTAATAGATGAGTCTTTACGTATTATTCCACTGCATGTAATTGTGATATTTCATCTATGTTGAGATTGTGTGCACTAGCGTGGTCCTAGACTATTGTGGAATACTTATATATATCTAGGATAGTGTGTTTGCATGGTGTGCCAAAGAAGATTGTTTCAAATTGAGGCACTCAATTTACCTCAAGATTTTGGCAAAATTTCAGGTTGGGTACCAACCTGAATTTCAATACAACTAATCATCCTCAGACTAATGAATAGACTGAGCGAGTAAAAAAAATCCTTGAAGATATGTTAAAGTCTTGTGTGTTGTCCAATACGACAAGTTAGGATCAAAGTTTACCCTACGCAGAATTCTCATATTACAATAGTTATGAAGCAAGCTTGCAAATGTCGCCATTTGAAGCCTTGTATAGAAGAAAGTGCAGGACACCTCTTTATTGGAATGAAACAGGAGATCACCAATTCTTCGATCTAATATTTTGCAAAAGGCTAAAGAACAAGTAAAAATGATTCAAGAAAGATTAAGAGCATCACAGTCTAGGCAAAAGAGCTACACTGACAACAGTCGAAGAGAGTTAACATTGGCTCCTGGTGATCATGCGTACCTAAAGGTTTCACCACTCAAAAGGATGCATCGATTCCGAGTTCACAGAAAGTTAGCACCAAGGTTCATTGGACCATTCCCAATCCTAGCCAGAAGAGGAGAAGTGGCTTATCAATTGGAGCTGCCACCGCAGTTGTTTGATGTGCATAATGTGTTCCATTTGGGCACTAGCTTGATACGGGACTAGTGTGGTTAAACACAAATGGTTCGGATTTGTAAATCTTGTCCCGATAGTATCTTTGTTTATATATATATACTTATATATATTTCATCCATGATTTGTTATAAAAAATAGTGGTTGATTAATTAGTTAACTGTTATCCTTATAGTGTTTGCTATTAGATGGCCCAATAGAGCTAAAGGTGTGTGGACACCACATCACAATCGGAGCTCAGAACCAATTATGAACTGATTGTGATGAGAGGCACATCACAATCGGTTCTTAAATTATGATGTGCCCCTCATCACAATCGGTTCTTAGAACCAATTGTGATGACACCATATCTCTATTGGGTGAAAACCGACTATGATAGCATCTCCTCATCACTGTATAATGACTTTGTATCACTACTAAAACCGACCCAGATGATGAAAAAGAATCAATTGTGATGTTCATTTCTGTAGTAGTGATCTCTAATGTTGTTTGAACACTTGCACCATGGTCGGACTCTTATTTGGTATTATTTGCTCTTATTCAAATTCTTGATCATTTTGTTGTGCAAAACATTTAGGGGGGTTATTATATCTCAATCATATATTCTATATCTCTTAAATGTGAAAACATGAAACTTGTAATATCTCTAAGTGTTGTTTCCAGTTTTGGATTTTTTTAATCCTTTCTCGTCTCGGTATTTGGAGGACCAATCTGATGATATGAAGGATTTTCAAATTCATCTGATAGATAGAGAGAGCAGAGTACTCAACCACTTAATCCCTCCACTCACCTAATTACCTAACCCCACCCTCATTTTTTTTCTCCCACTCGGTAGCACAAAACAACCCACTCCATTCGGTTCCTCCTCCAAAACAGCCAGCTCCTCCCCCATTTTTGTTCTTCCCCAAGTAGAGCAGCATGGAGACCTCCCTCAAGCTCCCCATGGCTTCCCCTTGTGCCTCCTCCCCCAGCTGATGCCTCCTCAAGACGAGCTTCCTCCAACCAGTGCCCTACTGCTCCATGCTAGCTGCACCTCCTTCCTCCCTTGCCTCCACTTGGTAAGTGGTTCTTTCCCCCCATGGATGGTTGGTTGAGCTTAGTTTTGGAGTTCCTAGCCTGCCTAGATGTGGTTCTAGGGTTCTTAGCCTTGAAATCTTGAAGGGAAACAAGTTATTTTTGGAGGGAAACCTGTTCTGTTTTCAAGCAGAATTTTACCCGTTTTTGTAGCTCGGTTTTGATGTGTTTATACTGGTCTAATGGATCTTTGTCTGTAGAAGTTGTTGTATATATTGTTCTTATGTTTCGTTAGAGTACAAGAACTCAAAAATCCGTTTAACCAATTAAAAGTTGGGGGTGTCTAGGGAGCACTTGAGTGTTTTTTTAGTTTGTGAGCACTCAAATTTGTAGCCTTTGGATCTAGATCTATTGATCCAATCAATTTACCATCTCTCTCCACCACCCTCCTCTTTATAGGCTCCCAAGTTGAGTGCTCACAAACCAAAAAAACACTCGACTGTTACTTAGCCATTCTCTTAAAAGTTATGCCATTTTTAGTGTTTGCTGTCCCGATTTGGTTATTCTATGAGCTGAGATGTTCAACTGGGTTTTCGACAAAGCTGCAAACCGATTCAGCCTTTACACTTGCCTAGAGAAATGTAGGAAATTTCCTGTACTTTCAGAAATTGTACTTGTTTTCTTGATTTGGAGTCAGGAATCAAAAGTTATGTTGATTCAAAGTTGTTGTCCTGAAATTGGGAATTTCTGTACAGTCAAAGTTTGGTCTGAGGTTTAGAGGGCAATTTGGAGGCTTTAAATTCAGGTTTTGATCAAATGGCCGTGGGTTAACTCTAGGTTATCCTCTTATTCTCGTTTAGAGTCCAGGAACATGACTTTTGGTTGAACCATTAAAAAGTTATGCAAGAATTACCCTTTGCTGTCCAAATTGCAACTTGCAGTAGATTCAATGTTGTGCTGTTGTTTAAGCCAAGTTAGGAGTAGATTCAGAATTTACATTTGCCTAGAAAGTTGTAGAAAATTTTATGTAGATGATGAAAATGTCATCATTTGGACAATTTGAAGTTGTATAGCACTAGTTATGCTATGGCAAAGTGGGCTATCTAAACTAGTTTATATGAAATTCAGGATTTTGGGGCAAATTTTATTTAAAGGGTAAATGTATTGTTTGTTGTTGTTGATTGACTCTAGAAATTGTGAAATTGAGTACGCAATTATGTTTCCAGGTGGAGTAGCTTTGGGAGTGGCTCCATCTTTCCGCCACTCCATTTCTTTCGGTAGAAGGCAAGTGTATCAACTAAAAGGATAAATGAATGTAGAATTGTTCGCTTGTGATTATGCATATGACATGTTGTGCTGCCATGTTGTATTCTTGAATTCGATTAGACTAGTATGGATGGTAACTTTTGAATGTGAGAATTGGCTATGTTTATGAATATGTTTAGTCTTATGCATATGGTTGGGACGAGGAGAGTGAGTTCCTAGTGGAAATGCTCTATTGACCGTGTTGATGCAAGATAAATGAATAATGAAGAGTAAATGTTGCATCATTTGTTTTTATAGCATATCATAGGCTAGGTCGGTGAGTAAGTCATGACTAATCCGCTGAGGTCGGTGAGAAAGTTATAACTAATCTGGAGTGCCCTTGTGTAAAACCTACTGTGGGTAGGTACCTTGACGGGATGTAGATAGGGGGTGAACATCGGCGGGTGTTCCGCCAGCTATACCGGTATAGGCTTTCAAGGTGCATCCAAGATAAATGGAATGTGCATTGCATCGAAAAGAGCATTCATGTGCATTGCCTCCTAACGATGTGTTTCTGAGTTAAGAAAAAAAATGTGTTAAGAGGTTGAGAGGTTGAGTCGTGGACTCAATCAAAGTTGATTAAGGAGTACCGTTGCAAATTGAGTAAGCTTTTTACCACTTTATTTGCTTGTTGAATTTTAATAAGAATGCAGTTATGCTAGTAAGTTAAGAAATGTTAATTGGTTAATCTTATTGATTTGATGCACTTTGCTGAGTTTTCGAACTCACGCTTGTTTGTTAATTGTTTTAGGTACTCTTAGGACGTCTGAGCCGGATTGGGAAATAGCATCACATCACTCTCTTCATCACATTCAATTAATAGTTAGGAAGAATGCTTTGTGGTAGTATGTTTATACTTGTGGTTATTGTAATCTTCATAAGGTTGTGTTTGATATCTGCTAGAAGGTTACTTTTGGATGCTTAGTTGTACGTTTAGCATGTCATGATGGTTGATTGATTCCATGACATGTTGTTGTAGGTGCTATTAGAATGATTAGTGTAGTTGTATTAACATGTCATGATGGTTGATTGATTCAATGACATGTTGATTTTATTGCTATTGTTGAATTGTGATCTCTTTGCCTGCTGAGTGGATGTCCATTTAGAAGGGGAGATCTTGCAAAAAAAATTTTGGGTGAAAATTTAGATAGGTTTTGGTAGCATTTCGGGCACGTGAGGTGCTGGGATGTTACAGTTGGTATCAGAGCGGGCTTTAGGTCCGTGAATTGTGAATGCAGGAAATTGCTCTAGACTAAACTAAAATGTGACTTTGAAAAGTAGAAACATGGCCTAGGTATCTACTTCTAAAATTTGGCCTTAGGGCAATAACCTTAAAAATTCATATAGAGTGGTTTACTAATTTAAAACTTGACACACTCTGATGCACAGTAGGAAAGGGTATGGGTATCATTGCTTTACGCTTAAATGTAGTATTTAAGCTTTGATCTTGAATTCTACATTTGATAATGTATGATGATATGTTTATGAAAGAATTGGTTGAGTTGCTATATTTGAGATTTAGTGAGTTTGTGGTACCGAAGGGTTTCAGTCACCTTTTATTCGTAGTAAAGTTGTGTGGAATCGGTGTGGCCGGTTAGAGCCATCACCGAAGGACTATTAATCTCCCGCGGGGGAGAGTGCTTACCCTTCTGTCATAGATCGTGATAGTACCACGTTGCTTATGGAGGGGAAAGAATACCACCTTAAAAGGGAGAGCAACCCTCCCCCCATCAGGCTAGTGTTTTGGGGGCCACATGGGACTCTTATGGCCTGGCTATGGTAGCCAAGGTGTGTATTTCCCTCGTTGGGCCAAGGCCCACGACCCTGGGCCAGTTGGGCAGTTCGCTCACCGGGCGAGGGACGTGCGCCATACGGCTGGGCCGCGAAGGGCACGGTGCGCACCTGGGAGGGATGCATCAGTTGGTATCAGAGCTAGGTCTCGAAACAAGAGGGTGAGAATGATAGTACCACCTTGCTTGTGGAGGGGAGAGAATACCACCTTAAAAGGGAGAGCAACCCTCCCCCCCATCAAGCTAGTCTTTTGAGGGCTACATGGGACTCTTATGGCCTGGCTATGGCAGCCAAGGTTTGCATTTCTCTTGTGGTCCAAGGCCCACACCCCTGGGCCAGTTGGGCAGTTCGCTCGCTGGGCGAGGCATGTGCACCATACGACTGGTCCGCGAAGGGCACGGTGCGCACCCGGGAGGGATGCATTAGATCAGGTAGTTGGTTGGAGTCAAATAGAAGAGTTGATGGTGGATCCCTTTCGGATTTCTCTTACCATTCTGTCGATCAGTTTGGTTGGTTGCCTTGGTTTTAGTTCGTTGTAAACAAAGGAAAAGTATTGGGTGAGTATTTGCTGATTGTTCTTTCGACGGTTTTTGGTTTTGCCTTCTTTGGTTGAAGACAAAGAAGAAGAGTTTAGTGTTGCGCCTCTTTTGGTTGCCTTTTCAGCTTTGATGCCCGGTTTTGTTGGTCGCTTTACGGAGAAAGCCCTCGATTTATTCCTGTGTTTGTCTTCCTCCGAGGTTAAAAGAGTTATGTGGTGTTGTGCCAGATCTGGTTGTCAGGGCTGAAGTTTTGTGACTTTGTAAGAGTAAGGGGTATTTTGATCTCGTTGTTTGACTTGTTTGGGACATCATCTTTGAAAACCCTTTTCTTTCGTGAAAGTTTGGAGTTTGGCGGTAAGGCCTTATCTGAAAAGGATTTGGTTGATCGTTTGGTTTTCCCTCTTGCATCCATCTTCATTCGTGGAAGTTGTAGATCTTGAGATTTGTTGAGGAGTTGTCGCGTGTGAGAATTTGGGAATTTGAGATTCGAGTTCTCTTGCGATTTATGATTGGGTTTTTTTTTAAAAGAAAGCTGGTTCTTGGTGTTGTTTAAGCTTAAGAGTTGTGGCTTCCTTGAAGGTTGGGTACATAACCCGCGAGGATGTTCAAACGTTATGTCTGTGTTGGGTGGTTGGAACATTGAGAGGATGTAAATCACTGATTCAGTTAAAGTGAATTGTTGGTTGTGTAACGACAACCTGAATGATTGTGTTGATAGGGAAAGATTAATCGAGACGATAAGTGATCCAAGGTGAAAGTTAATTAATGTTCTATGCAAGGTGTTGTGAGTTATGGAATTAATGAGAATTTTGAGATTTGTGTTCCTGAAAAGCTAGTATTGATCCCGATTGGGAAGGTCTAGAATCTTCTGAGTAACGAATTAGTATAGCAACATTATGGTGTAAAGTACCAGAGTAGGATGGTGTGGAGACATGATGATTGTTAGTTTATGTTGCTCATGGGTCAATTAAAGTGTGGATTGACAGAATGATTTGATCAATCTGTAATCAAAGAAATGGGAATATATAGAATGATTGTATGAAAGGATGAAGTTATCCTCGACAAATGTGTGTCAGGGATCCATAATTGTGAAATATGAATAGTGGAGATCGTATCGAATGGATTGAATTAATTATGGGTTGAATGAACTGGGGATATTGAATATGTGACCTAGGGATTGTACGGAATGCATTTGTTGATTATGCCAAAATAAGAGTTGAAGAGATGTGTTTTAAGCTTGGGATAAACAGTTGTATGAATGACGAGTCATAATGGTTGGTAGGCTAAAAGAAAATGATGACCCGCGACTTATGTTGAAATTAGCTGATAAGCTATTTGTGATGAAGAAGTGAGAACGTGGTTCTCCCTGTTGATTGTAATAAGATAGACATGGTTAGAGTTGATGCTCATATGACCAGTGGCGGTTATATGAATAGTGGAAAGTGATTAATCAAAGATTGGATGTTGCAACTTGTGTTCAATAGTGTTGGGCTTCTTAGGATTTGATGAGTAGGAAATCCTTAATGGCTGAGAGTATTGGAATACTAGGTATGGTGGGATTCGAGTTGAACCTTCTTTTAAAGGTATACGGATCCAATTGAGTGTATGATTTTCTGGGAGTGCATGACTTGTGGTAAAGGCATCCTGATTAGTGGGCAATGGAACTCCCCTGGTTAAGAGGTATTTTTTGTCAAGTTACGGACTTGGCTTTGATGATTGGAAATGAGGATGAAAGAGTAGTTTTCGAAGTAATCGGTTGATGGAGTATGGAATATTTTACTTCATTGAATCATGCCAATCTTTGTTTTTGGCTAAGTTGTTTAGCTTATGTAACGAATATGGGGTTTTACACTCAAAAGTATATGTGTGGATCGTGCTCTTTCGCGTGCAAATTGAATTATCTTTGAAATCAGTATTTAAAGGAAACAAGCAGACATAACGGGTTGTGTTGGAAACTCTTGAGTTAAGCACTTAAATTGTAACTCTATTGTGACTAGAGTTGGATTTAATTGAAAAGCGTGTGTGGTGTTTGCGAGTGTTTCAAAAGTTAGAACTTATGATTGCTTCATAAGTGTTCTGTGGTAGTTTCAGAGATGCTTTGCCTAAGGTAAAGGCTTGATGGTTGTTTTTGTGAAAAAGAGTTGCCTCATTAAAGTTTCGTGTGGTGTTTCTCTTCTAATGGAGTTTTCCCAAAGGTAAAGCTTGGTGCCATGGTTTTAAAGTGTTGGGCATGGATCGAGTGATTCAAGAAAATCGAGATTTCCTTTGCTTTCTGTAACATACCAAAATTTGGGTTTTCAAAAAATTTTGGTTTAGTTTAGCTTCCCAAAAATTTTCGTTGATTTTCTCGCGTTTATAAAGCTTGATTTGAATTTTCTAAAAGCTAAAACAATTTAATTTGATTATTCTAAACCTCAAATAAAATAAATTTTATTTTATTTGGATTCCTTGTGTTTCAAGAAGTTCTTCTGTAATTTTTGAGATTTTTCGAAGCTCGTTTGCTATTTATTGGATTTAATTGAAATGGATTTGTATTAAGCCCCTTTTATGGAAATTAATTAATTATTTGGAAAATTTCATATAAAGTTTTGTTGAAAATATTTTATTTCAGTTTAAAATGTCTCAAATTATTTTCTAGAATTTTTCTAGAATTTTTCTGGTATTTTTATTACCTCTATTGATTTATTTGAATTTGATTTGAATTAAGCCTCTTCGTGCAAATTAATTAATTATTTGGAAAAGTTTATATAAAGTTTTGTTGCAAATATTTTATTTGAGTTCAAAATATCTCAAAATATTTTATAGAATTTTTCTAGAATTTTTTGGGTATTTTCCTCAAATGATTTGTTTGAATTTTCCGAATCGTTTTTATTCGAAAATGCCACGTGTCGCCACCACAGCGCGCCACGTCAGCCCACCGAGCCACGCACGGAAGGTGCTCGTATAAATGCCTACAAGGCCCGTTTTTACTCCAAACGCGTCCAAATTTTTTTTGCTTGACCTAGCCGCCACCCCTAACCTTTGTAGACCTCCCACATGTCCCCTAGACCTCAGATGAATTTTCTAAAATTCCAAAACCATCCAACGTCGCCCGAACGTCGCCCGACGACGGTCGAACTTTGGAGCCGCGTCTCGGGCAGCTCGTCGACTCTTTTCAAGATCCGTCTTCGCCATGGTGTGCCACAAGGTACCATCTGCTTGCTATCCAAAATTTAGCCAATTTGGCCCACGGGATCAAAAGTTATGGCCGTTTCAATCTCGAATCTTGCCGAGGCCATAACTCCCTCAATTTTTCGAGTTTGACCGTGAAATTTTTTTTGTAGACTCCTGGGGATGTCCTCTACGTGATGCACATCTTGCCTCACGGTTTTGCCATCTGGATTTGGCGCAGAAAAATAATCTCTTCAATCAGACTGCGAACAGATTGCGTTTCAAACAGCGGCAAACTTCCTCGCGCGTTCCCCGCTGTTCTAGAAGGTATTTATTCAATCCACCTGCGTCACGGTGTGCCTCTTGGTTCCATCTAGCTCTCGGTCAAATTTCGTTAAGTTCCGATCATTATTCTAGAAGTTATGGCTGTCCAAAGTTTTGATCCGAAACCCGTTAAACGGCAGTTTGTGATTAATCTGGAAGGGCGCCGCAAAATCCGCCTATACCGTTGAGTTCGTCTCGCCGCGTTCTACGCAGTAGACATTCTCCCTTTGCCATCCCATCCTCCGGAATTTTTTTTATATATTTAGGCCACCGTTTGCCGTCGCCGCGCGTCGCCTTTTGACGCCGGCTATTTTGGTTCGCTCCGGCCGTGTTGTCGCGTCCGGAGGATCATCTTGTACTGTTTTGATCCATCCTTAAGGTTCTTTTGGTCTCCGTTTGCCGAGAAGCCCGGTGCCGGCCTTAAATCGTTATTTTTCAACCTAGCCCGTGCCGCCGGTTCGCACACCGGTTAGCCGTCCTTGGTAGCGTTTTGCCGCGGCCATGTCGTTGTACCGACGGTCGCTACTTCGCTTCATGAGTATCCTATCATTGTTTGACCTCCACCGTTAACGTTCCTCCGTTACCTGTTGCCGTTAACGTTTCACCGTTAACGCTCCTCCGTTAACGCTCTGCCGTTAACGCTCTGTCGTTAACGTTCCTCCGTTAACGTTTTGCCTTTAACGTTTCACCTCCGTCGTTAACATTCCACCGTTAACGTTTCGCCGTTAACGTTCCATCGTTAACGATTCATCGTTAACGCTTGGCTCTCTTCGCTTCGTTGTCATCGCATGCGTGCATTCTTGCACAAACCCTAGTGCGATGCCTTCACTTGTTCTATCATCATGATGTGAGCCTAGCCTCATCGTCATATCATCTTCAAAGCCGAATCAAAACCCTAACCTAAGACCGGTTCGATGAACTAAGTTTATCGTGAGCCGCGTTGTTATCTTTGCAATCTTTTCCGTTGTTTCAATCGTGGTAAGACACTTGTCTTGTCTTATCCCTGAAAACCTAATCTGCCATTAATCGAGAATTCCTTCGTGGACTTGGTCGATAGACCATTGGCCATCTGTCATACCCCTGTGCCCGATCTATCCGTCCCTCTTTTGTTTGACTGTGTCCGTTCGGTCAACAAAAGTCAACATTCGAGAATCAGTTTAGTTCACTGTGAACTAACATATCCTTATGGACCCGATCTATAGATCGAGAGCCCATATGTCGCTATCTGTTCAATCAAGATAATAACTTTGGAAGAAATATTCTTCGGAATATTATTCTTTCTTTCCCAGTTATTAATCTTTGTCTTTTCGGTGTTCTTCCGAAAGCCCGTCCCCTCTTGTCCAATCTTCGATCCAATCCTTTCAGGTTCCTAATTTCATCCAAGCCATTGTGCCCAATGTTGTTCGTTCTTAATTTGGAGTTTATTTGAATTGTCTTTTGAGTTTTGTTGTATTTGTGTTTCTTTATCGTTAGACGTGTCGTCCGGAAATCGTTCTCTGGTGAGGATCGAGAAAGTGGAAGTTGAAGCTCGAGGATCAAGGATCAAGGATAAAGAGTAAAAGACAGTAAAGTTTGCAAGGGCCAGGCAAGTTGTGCTTTGACCATGTTCATCCCATTTTCGAACTTATGTTATTTCAAATTATTGCATGCTAGTTGGATATAAACTGATTTCAATTAGTTTGGGATTAGATATTTAACCTACTTGTTATTGCCACCTTGTCTATAATAGTTGTACGCCATGATTCATTTGTCACCCTAGGTTTGTTGATTAATAGTTGGTAGCTAATAAATTGCCAACATGGGTTAGTTAGACCGTCAGTAGCTGCTTAGTCCTGCAACGTACCCTTGACATCATTTTGGAATTTCAAATGTCAATATTGATTAATGGAATATGCAATGTATTTTGAAATGGTGTGACGTGTTGCCAACACGATGATGTTGATATGCGGAGGCCTTAGTGCTTCTTCAAGGATGTTGAGTTGTTGTTGGCATTGTGTTGCGCAATAATCAACTAGGGTGATAAAGTGATTTAGACTAGGGCAAGTGGCAAGAATGAGCTGGTGGGCCATGGTTGGCATCGGGGAAATCGTTTTGGTGCTTTGGGTAGTCTTGCCCTAGTCTGTAACACCCTACAAATCTAAACTGTCGTACAAGAAAATTTCGACAGCATCTCTCCTAAAATTAGGACAAAACGGAAGCGACAACAAGATTCATAATAACCATTATAAACAGGAATAACATAAAAGCATCAATACTAGAGATAACAAGTCTAAATCAACTAGAAAACAAACATAAACGTAAAACAGCTCCAAAGAGGACATCAACAGGTCTATGATTAATAAAATTTCAGCAAGCTAATGAATTATTAAATGCACTAGTCCATGTGATTCGTGATGACCCCGGAGGGTTGAGTGTGCTACTAAGCCCACCCTTCAAGCTTACGACTCGCGGGAACTACCTAAAAACAACAAAATAACAACGGGTGAGATTGGGTAATCTCAGCAAGCGGAACAACTTCTAACGAATAACACAGCCACAGTAAAACTAGCATACCAAATTCCTCATGTCCAATACCACATTATAGAGTCCACACAACCTCAGTAAAATGCATATGATTGTGCACATGCTTATGCCATGATCCTCCTCACCGTGCCCTTTCTCAGGAACACACGGTGTTGTACCGTCTTGATCGCGCCTGGCGTCGACAAACTTCCAATGCATGATTATGCAGTTAATGCTTCATGCATAAATACATTCATAACTTCCCACTCTGAATTCACATGCTTGCATACCATCAAATAACATGGATAGAATGCGAACATCATTGAGATAGAATATCTCCACAATTCATCTTGCAAACAACATCTTTCTTCATTCTTACTCATGATTCAAAAGCCAAACAACCACATCACAATGCAGGATAGGATATTGTAATCTCATAAACAAGTAGTTAAACCATGTAGGTGTTCTGCAATTAAGGTTTATATTGAAGACGAAACAAATAGCGAGTTATAGTTTAGCAAGACCGCTACTTCCACTTGCCTTTACCAACGTGGATGACGAACCTAGTTGCGTCCAGAAGGGGCACCACCTGTACAAATATTATTTCAGTACATAGCGACATCACAAATGATCACACAACTCGAACACACGCTTCCTAATCCCCGTTCCCTTCTTAAGCGCCAAAAACCCCAATCTGCCCGGGTCAAACAGCAGCACCCTCTCTTCACAATTTCGTATCTTTTTTTATACAGATCATAAAAATACAAAAAAAATTACAGTAGCTAGATATTGACGAGATGTACAACTTTCATGAAGATCACAAATTTCAATTCCACAGTTAAATATGCCTAAACAAACGTCCAACACAGTAGACAAAATCTGTTTCCAGATTCTGTCCATCATCTTGAAACAGCAATAACTCTCAGACCGATGCCCCAAAAATTCTGAAAAAATTAAAAAAGCTAGATCTCGACGTTATCTACAACTTTCTAGTTATAAGTTTTCGCAGGAAAAATCGTCTATGCCATGTAAAACGTGAAACAATCCGCGCTGCACAATCTCCCCTTCCAAAAACAGCACCACGTGAACATCTACCCTTCTCCCCCATCAAGATCCATCTAAATCACTCACCACCAGATCTAATACACTCCTAATCCCTAGGTAGAACAGGGGGAAAAGATTGGGAATTTTACCTTGAGTTCTCCCTTGAGAACCCACGAAAAACGCGTGACGATTCCCGAAACGGAAATCTGCTCGTCCTCCACGCCTCCACGGATCCTCTTCTCGCTTGCTCCTTCGCGTTTCGCGGTGGATCTTGAGCCACCACGCAAGGGGAGGAAGAGGAGGGGTGGTGTGGCTGCTAGGAGGAAGGGGCGCCCTAGGGCTTTTGGGGGGGGGTGCCACCCCTTGTATATGGTGGGCCGGCCGACGCGGGGCAAACCGAGAGAGGTGGGGATGGGATTCGCAGACCCAGCCCAGGTTTTCCTCGGCCCACTGTTTCTAGCCCGACAACTCCAAATTTAATATTAATCGCGGATAAACTTCAATTATTTCATCCCCGACAAATCCTTCATTCCTCTCCGAAACAAAACCAGGAAAAGGAACCCTAAAATCGCTCCGACGCTCTAAGGCATCACATTCTCCCCTCCTTAAAAGGATTAGTCCCGAATCTACTCCTCTTGCTACGGAACCTTAAAAAAAAGGAAGGCAAAATGGTAATCAACACTTTACCTTCAGCATCCTCAAAGAGTGTAGGATACTTCTTCCGCATCTGGTCCTCAAGTTCCCAAGTTGCATCCCGCTCGAGACTAATTGGTCCACAAATCTTTCATTGGACACTAACACGAACTATTCCCCTATTAAATAAAGGACACCTATTAGGTGAATCTGGTATCGATCTGGAATCTCAACTCCCACTTCTCTCTTCAACCCGATCGTGAAACTCCGCATTCCAATCTCAACTCCTCTACCACAGTTCGTCGCATTCTGGACGACGCGAACCATGTGAGACACAACGCCCTAGGTAAGTCTCTAAATCAACCCAAACACAAACTCCTATCTCCTACCAGTGATTGATCTTTTACAAAAGAACCAATATCCACCCTTACCAACGACAGAGATAGCCTACTTTACAACCAGGGTCCGTAAATCCATGAAACAATAACAACCGAACACAATCACTACTGATTGACACAAACTCGCTCGAACCCAGCGATAAAAGTTCCAAAAAATTAATGTAATTACCTGCAACTTCCAAGTTGTCCACTACTAAATTAAGCAACCCCACCGAGGAACACATCAATGAAAACAATTCTCCAAAAAAGGTTTGAATTGAGTCATACACAACCTTCCTTTACTCTTCACTTTTAAACTACTTACGATCAGCGACCCACACTAGTTTTCCCTTGTAAGAAGGTTTCGCCTTCACATTCTTACACCCAAGGACCAGGGCAAGGAGTACAATCCTTGAATATACTCAACCATAACATAAACATTCATTTTCTTACCCCCAAGCTTGAACGTAAAAGAAATCTTAATTCTCACTAACACAACGAACGACAATCACCACCTTTAAACCAAAGGGCTGAAATTCACATACACGGAAACTCAACTTGGAAGAGGAACTCCATAAAACCAAAACCACCAAAAAATTTTTCTTCGGGGAGAAGCTCTATTCAAAAGAGAAACACCGCGAAAGTCTTCTGCAAATGCATTTCACTTTTACCAAAACAAATCATCTCACTTTTATCCAAGGCCGAGCCATTCAGAAAAAAGAAACCGATCAAGGAATTAAATGCTTCCACACAACCACCATCTCTTTTTCCTTAAAAAGGAACCAAACTCACTTCCCAACAGAAAAAATTGTTTCAACCACGAATATCATTCATGTCACAACCAGAAGAATCGTCTCTTAAACAAAAACTATCAAACACCTCACACCACAACACAACTCTAGCCCAAAATAGAAATACAAATATTTCCAGATCATGAAGTTCCAAATCTTACATTGGATTAGCTACTTCTTTTGATCAACAATGCAACCGATAACTCGACCTTGAAAACTACGGACACAGTCAAAGCATACATCCTTGAGCATAAATGTCGCATTCATAACTTAAGCTAGTTTTCTTATCAAAGATGAATGAATGACGATATTTAATAGAATAACATTCCAAAATCTCCACAAATTACTTCAAGGTTAATCATTCTTTTATCCTTGTTTTAAGCCTCGAAATTAACCCACATTTGGCGAGAATCATTCTAAGTTTAGGGAAACTCAAACACAGCACAAAGAATACTTTGACCGAAAGTATTCAACCCAAATATCAAACAAACAAACCAATCCATATGAATTTTTAAACATAAGTTCAGCATAACTCCCGCCATCTATAGCATTCCACTACCCTTACCATTTAGATTTCAATATTCCCTATTTACTCATTGAGAAGGCCCATCAGGATTTAACAACAACTACACAACAAATTCTTACTCTTATTACCTTTTCCACAATTATAAATAAAGTTCACATTGCTTATAAAAACACATCCAACCAACACTACCTCATCAAGATCCCCACGGAGCAGACCTAACCTATATCATCATATTCTAAATTTGAAAGGCAGTGCTTCAACAAGTCTTTCAGCATGATGAACCTATAAATTCCATACCACATACGCGTCAACATCTCGACAATGGAAATTTATTCACCAAAAAGATGACTCAACAAGTAAATATTATCTCAACAAGGTACCAATCGTAAATAGAAGTTTAAAACATACATTTATTAAGGACAAAATCACGCGTCATGCTAACTATCCCTGGTTCACTCCATCACAACATGTTACAATTTCCACCATTTTAACAAAGGTTTTCAACAATTAATCTAATCAGTTACCACTACTACTAAGTCATCAATATCAATAATTGGCATAATTGTAAAACAACAACATTGCTTTTAGTTACCCTATCCATAGGCTATGACAAACTGTCACTACACAACATACTCCAACTATGTAAAATAGATTGAATAATTTAAGCCATCCAAAGCTCTTATAACAACAACGCTAAATTAAATTTAATTTTTTTTTTTAATTTTTTTTTAGCTACCCTATACACGGGTTATAGCAAAATTGCCACTCCAAGACATACTCCAGCTTTTTTTTAAAGTGAACTGAATAGGTGAAATCATCACAAAGCTCTTACGGCAATGGCAAAAACTTATGTCTTCCCAATTGATATCGATACTAGCATTATTGGAACGCAACTGCATACTTCCGAATCTACTAATAGTTTGCAACGTCATAAATATCAACTCTAATCAATTTCCAAGTTAAAGTCACTAGCCAACACGATTAAATTAGAACATCTTTAAACAACCAAAGATGGTTTCTTTAACAATATCGGTAGTCCACCATTACAATTAAATTGTTCTACCGACCTTATATTAAAATGTCTCTAAATAACCCACTAATTTTCTATTACCTTCACAGTAGTTTACATCATCGTAATGTTCTAACTACGCATCAAGATTTAAAGCTTTAAACATTGTCCATGGTCAAGGGCACATTAAAATAATGCAATAAATCCTAAGCATGCACATTAACACATTCAATCATTATCGCTTATAGAGCAATCTACAATACTAGAAGTTTATTTAATCTCAAGCTAAAGATAACAATTACATTTTAATTGATTCAACTCACAAATTAACTTAGAAGTACATCATTCCATAAACCACATTGTTACATACTACGTAACACAGACATAAAATTTCTAAACACCGTCATGGGTCACCTACCCTTGACAAACAGGAGGCAATCCCAAACATTAAAAAAAACAAACACAGTTCTAGATCAAGAACAAACACCGATAAAAATTTCTTCTTTTCAGGCAAGGGAGAAAAGCAAAATCCAAACATAAATGCAAGAGAGCTCGACCCTCAAATGTCCAATCATAGTAGCCAAAACTCTTCAAGAAATCCAAAACCTACACTTTCCACAAAGGAAGACAGATGCAAAAGGGAAGACCAAATGTCCAACTAAAATTTTCCGATAAAGATTCAAACTTAGCTCCATCCAGCTTGATCTGCAACAGGAGAAACTCCAACCCCCTTCTTTTTTTAAAAAAAAATCGGGGAAACAACAACCACAGAAATTTCCTCCCAACGACAGTCCATCACAATAAATCAGGTGCCAAAACAAAATTGTGACCAAAAGACGCGCAACGTAGAACTCTTCTTCTGTGTCTTCACTCAAAGGAGACAAAACCACAAACCGCCAAAAGGACAAATTAGCGAGTGCTCAAAACTAAGCATTTTCCTCGGTTTCGAACCAACCACATACCCAGAAAACCAACCAAAACCGACCGTCAGCACGGTAAAGAACATCCGAAGGAATCCATCACCAACCTCTTCTATTTGACTCCAGTCACTACCCGATCTACGACAGACACGGATAAGTACTCTTTCCCTACAGGGGTTTAATAGTTCTTCGGTGGTGACTCTACCCGGCCACACCGTCAAACCACAGCCTCACTACAAAACACAGGTGACCGAAACCCTTCGGCACCACAACCACACTTTATCACAAATGAAGCAACTCAATCAAATCTATCATAAATATAGCATTATACATCATCAAAAGTAGCATTCAACAACAAAGCTTAAATTCAACCTTTAAGCATAAGGCAACGATACCCATACCCTTTCCTCTTGTGCATCCATGTGTGTCAAATTTTAAATTAGTGATTCCACTTACACAAGTTTTAATGTTGCTATCCTATGACAAAATTTTAGTTAAAACCTAGGCCATGTTTCTAAGTTATTCCACATCACATTTTAGTTGTATCCTATAGTATGACACTAAAAATAGACATTCCAAGGACCTAGAGCCCGCTCGATACCAAGCTGTAACACCCTACAAATCTAAACTGTCGTACAAGAAAATTTCGACAACATCTCTCCTAAAATTAGGACAAAGCAGGCGACAACAAGATTCATAATAACCATTATAAACAGGAATAACATAAAAGCATCAATACTAGAGATAACAAGTCTAAATCAACCAGAAAACAAACATAAACGTAAAACAGCTCCAAAGAGGACATCAACAGGTCTATGATTAATAAAATTTCAGCAAGCTAATGAATTATTAAATGCACTAGTCCATGTGATTCGTGATGACCCCGGAGGGTTGATTGTGCTACTAAGCCCACCCTTCAAGCTTACGACTCGCGGGAACTACCTAAAAACAACAAAATAACAACGGGTGAGATTGGGTAATCTCAGCAAGCGGAACAACTTCTAACGAATAACACAGCCACAGTAAAACTAGCATACCAAATTCCTCATGTCCAATACCACATTATAGAGTCCACACAACCTCAGTAAAATGCATATGATTGTGCACATGCTTATGCCATGATCCTCCTCACCGTGCCCTTTCTCAGGAACACACGGTGTTGTACCGTCTTGATCGCGCCAAGGCGTCGACAAACTTCCAATGCATGATTATGCAGTTAATGCTTCATGCATAAATACATTCATAACTTCCCACTCTGAATTCACATGCTTGCATACCATCAAATAACATGGATAGAATGCGAACATCATTGAGATAGAATATCTCCACAATTCATCTTGCAAACAACATCTTTCTTCATTCTTACTCATGATTCAAAAGCCAAACAACCACATCACAATGCAGGATAGGATATTGTAATCTCATAAACAAGTAGTTAAACCATGTAGGTGTTCTGCAATTAAGGTTTATATTGAAGACGAAACAAATAGCGAGTTATAGTTTAGCAAGACCGCTACTTCCACTTGCCTTTACCAACGTGGATGACGAACCTAGTTGCGTCCAGAAGGGGCACCACCTGTATAAATATTATTTCAGTACATAGCGACATCACAAATGATCACACAACTCGAACACACGCTTCCTAATCCCCGTTCCCTTCTTAAACGCCAAAAACCCCAATCTGCCCGGGTCAAACAGCAGCACCCTCTCTTCACAATTTCATATCTTTTTTTATACAGATCATAAAAATACAAAAAAAATTACAGTAGCTAGATATTGACGAGATATACAACTTTCATGAAGATCACAAATTTCAATTCCACAGTTAAATATGCCTAAACAAACGTCCAACACAGTGGACAAAATCTGTTTCCAGATTCTGTCCATCATCTTGAAACAGCAATAACTCTCAGACCGATGCCCCAAAAATTCTGAAAAAATTACAGAAGCTAGATCTCGACGTTATCTACAACTTTCTAGTTATAAGTTTTTGCAGGAAAAATCGTCTATGCCATGTAAAACGCGAAACAATCCGCGCTGCACAATCTCCCCTTCCAAAAACAGCACCACGTGAACATCTACCCTTCTCCCCCATCAAGATCCATCTAAATCACTCACCACCAGATCTAATACACTCCTAATCCCTAGGTAGAACAGGGGGAAAAGATTGGGAATTTTACCTTGAGTTCTCCCTTGAGAACCCACGAAAAACGCGTGACGATTCCCGAAACGGAAATCTGCTCGTCCTCCACGCCTCCACGGATCCTCTTCTCGCTTGCTCCTTCGCGTTTCGCGGTGGATCTTGAGCCACCACGCAAGGGGAGGAAGAGGAGGGGTGGTGTGGCTGCTAGGGGAGGAAGGGGGGCGCCCTAGGGCTTTTGGGGGGGTGACACCCCTTTTATATGGTGGGCCGGCCCACTAGGGGAAAAGAGAGAGAGGTGGGGAGGGGATTCGCAGCCCAGGCCCAGGTTTTCCTCGGCCCACTGTTTCTAGCCCGACAACTCCAAATTTAATATTAATACGCCGGATAAACTTCAATTATTTCATCCCCCGACAAATCCTTCATTCCTCTCCCGAAACAAAACCAGGAAAAGGAACCCTAAAATCGCTCTGACGCTCTAAGGCATCACATAGTCACTCTAAGGACTTAACCTTGCAAGCCTTTGAACTGAGTCAATCGTACAACCACATGTCTGTAATGGGACGGACCTAGTTGATTAAGTTGCTAATGACTTACTTGTGGTACCTCGGGGTGTCAACTACACCGTTTGTGTAGATTGAAGGGGGAGCGTACCAGGGCTGCGGCATGGTACCCATCCAACGGTATGTCGGTCCCATACTTCGCCTTAGTAGGGAAGGGATGGTGTAGGGCATAAACCGGAGAGGTCCACTTGTGTAGTTAGAGGCTTCCAAAAGACTTTGTTATGATCACTCATTCGCATACTCTTGTATGGCGATTCACGGCTGACGTGATGAGTTGATTGTATCTTGTGGGTAAAGTGTATAACCTCTGCAGAGTGTAAAACCTATTCGAATAGCCGAGTCCACGGTACTAGACAATGCTCGGGGATTACAGTCAAGGGTTAGCTTTTCATGAAAATGAACTTGGGATTGGAGGCAGTTTGCCCGTGGAAAAGTGATAACTGTTTAAGGATGTGGAATGGTTTACTTGTGAAATAACTGTGGAATCTATTACTGTTATTACTTGTTTTACTGCTTTACAATCTATTATATTTATTTGTGATTGTTTCTTTTCTGCAAAATAACCATTCAGCCTGTCATTTGGTGTAAGCCATGCATATAGTTATTAGACTTGCATTCTGTGCATGACTTGCTGAGTGCTTTATGTACTCACCCCTTGCAACAAACAATCAGCAGTGAGCAAAAGTCTACATCGTCGAAGAAGAGGAAGTTCCGTGAGAATGCGATTATCTAGGAGTCGAACCCTGTCAGTTGCCTGTGGCGTATTGATGGGATTCACCGATGTTCTTCATTCCGCTGCTGCTTATTTGGAGTTGAAGCCGTCAAGGCTTCGCAAACGTAAGGTTGACCTTAAGGTCGTTCAATAGTTTATATTCTATTATTGAGTTATTTTTACTATTCCGCTGTGTATGATTGTGATATTCATCTATGTTGAGACTGTGTGCACTAGCGTGATCCTGGACTAGTGCTAAATACACAGAGGGTCCGGATTTGCACATTCGGGTCCCGACACTTTCTAGAAGGGAAAGAAAGAATGGATAATTTCTTGTGTTGAACTTGAGAATTGGTTTTCTCTTCCAAAAAAAAATGTTGATTTTGGTTAAAATGGGAGATCTTGCTTTCGTGAAAGCGAGTTGAGTTGTTTTGGTGGTTGAGAACTTCTGTTAAAGGTTTCTGTGGAGTCTCTCTTTTAGTTGGAGTGCTCCCCGATGCGAATTGTATCGCATTGGGTTGAGACTTTGAGTTTCTTCTTCTTCTTCTTTTCCTTTGCGACTTGACCTAGGAGAAGCAAAAGAGTAATCTTTAGGATGTTGTCGAATTCTTTTCAAACTGAATTGTAGCGCTTTGGGTTCAAGTTGATGAATGTTGTTCATCTAGCTAAAGAGAATTGCTATTTGTTGGCATTCTACCGTGAGATAAGAGTAGGAATGTATATGAAATTGTTGAGTATAATAGAGGAGCATACTCATGGGCTAGATGTAGAGTTTTGATTGTGATTTAAAAGGTGATTATGACGGAGGCTTGTGATGTCGGTTCAAAAGTCTTAGGAGTATCGTTGGTTGTAAAGATGATGGTAAAGTGGAATGAAATGTTCTGTTGTGAACGTTTGTTTTAGCTAGTTGTTCCTGGGTATGAGATATGCGTAGGAGAGGATAGAATGAAATTTTATCTAACGTATTTTGTGATTGGAAATGAAAGTTTGCCCAAGAGGGCCGTTTCCTTGGATGGTTGTAGTCCTTTGTTGGAAAGGTCAATCAATTGGAAGAGATGAGATTATGTGTATTTGATTCATTGGGGTTCAAGTTGGAGCCCGAAATGTTAAGAGGATGGTTTGGGTGTTGAGTTGAGAGGTGTTTAGAGGCATGTTAAATGAAAGGCCCCATATCTTTGTTGTTGTTATGAATAAGATGAATCATGGTAAAGAGTTGAGAGAAGAGATTAGAAGTTGTGAATGAAGCTGAAAAGAGGATCGGAGTTGAATTAGAGGTTAGTACCGTGTCCTTTTGAGAAGGATCATCGACTAACAGATATAGTGTGTTTTAGTGCTAAAGGAAATTCTAGTCTGAGTATGTCAAATTGATTAGTAAGATAGTGGTATGATATGTTGGATATGGAAATGGGGCATATCAATTTTTATGACTGAGTCCTTAAGTGAAGGTATTGAGGTTGAATGTTGAGAAAAGTCATGTGAGATTCCTGGTTTGGAAAATTCTTTGGAATCTAGTTTGCTAGGGAATTTTGTCCCTTGCAAATTGTAAGTCGTAATTGGAGTTAATGTGGAATCGTGCCAAGTTGCACTTACTGGATCTAAGTCAAGTCACTTCGTTATTAGTTGGATTCTGTGAGTTGAGTTATCATTTACTTCTATTGCAGATCTTTGCATGGATGTTTTGAGTTGCCAAGAGTTTAGGTCCCTTGTCGACTTTGTGTTTTGAGTTGGCGTTCTTTGAATTCGAGGTCAAATTCCATTAAGTGGAGGAGAATGTAATATCTATAAGTGTTGTTTCTAGTTTTTGATTTTTTTAATCCTTTCTCATCTTGGTATTTGGAGGACCAATCTGATGATCTAAAGGATTGTCAAATTCATCTGAGAGAGAGAGAGAGCAAGAGTACTCAACCACTTAATACTTCCACTCACCTAATTACCTAACCCCACCCTCATTTTTTTCTCCCACTCGGCAGCACAAAACAACCCACTCCACTCGGTTCGTCCTCCAAAACAGCCAGCTCCTCCATTTCGGTTCTTCCCCAAGTAGAGTAGCATGGAGACCTCCCTCAAGCTCCCCATGGCTTCCCCTTGCTCCTCCTCCCCCAGCTAGTGCCTCCTCAAGCCGAGCTCCCTCCAACCGGTGCCCTGCTGCTCCATGCTGGTTGCACCTCCTTCCCCCCTTTGCCTCCACTTGGTAAGTGGTTCTTTCCCCTAATGGATGGTTGCTTGACCTTAGTTTTGGAATTCCTAGCCTGCCTAGATGTGGTTCTAGGGTTCTTAGCCTTGAAATCTTGGAGGAAAACTAGTAATTTTTGGAGGGAAACCTGTTATGCTTTCGAGCAGAATTTTACCCGTTTTTGTAGCTCGGTTTTGAGGTGTTTATAGTGGTATAATGGATCTTTGGCTGTTGAAGTTATTGTAGATCTTGTTCTTATGTTTCGTTAGAGTATAAGAACTCAAAATTCCGTTCAGCCAATTAAAAGTTATGCCATTTTTAGTGTTTGCTGTCCCGATTTGGTTGTTCTGTGAACTGAGATGTTCAACTGGGTTTTCGACCTAGTTGCAAACCGATTCAGCCTTTAACACTTGCCTAGAGAAATGTACGAAATTTCCTGTAGTTTCAGAAATTGTACTTGTTTTCTTGATTTGGAGTCAGGAATCAAAAGTTATGTTGATTCAAAGCTGTTGTCCTGAAATTGGGAATTTCTGTACAGTCAAAGTTTGGTCTGAGGTTTAGAGTGCAATTTGGAGGCTTTAAATTCAGTTTTTGATCAAATAGCTGTGGGTTAACTCTAGGTTATCCTCTTATGCTCGTTTAGAGTCCAAGAACTGATGTAACATTGGGTGTCCCGATCTTTCAATGAGAGTGATAACCTTCGATTTGGGTGGAGACAACTTTGACGATCTGACTACAACGTACAACGACGATGCGCCTTATTAATCGCTAAACCAACTCCAGATGGTTATTGACCTTGCCGTGGGCATGATCAACCTGATCACGAAGATCAATTCCTGCAAGCAATCGAAGAACAAGCCAGAACAAGGCAAAAGCAATCTAAAATTGCAAATATAGATGAAGTATTGAAAACTTGGGGTTCCGATACAAGGAGCTTGTTAGGCGGCCGTTAAGCACGTCTAAAACACTCAAAATAGTAGCAAAAAGCTAAACTATCAAATAACCAAAAACCCCCGTTATTTTGCGGGACTCCCTAGATATATATAGGAGAAATAGGAGGCCAAAACCATGCCAAGGGCGTCCAAAACACATCCATGGCCGAGTAGGACTCCTATTCCTAGTTTGACTCGGATTTGGAAAGATGACCGAACTTGTTTTGTAGATTCCCGTTGACTCGTAAGGAATTTGGACATGAGGCTAGATCCGTTGGAAATAGGATGACAAAACCTTTCAAACTAGTACTCATACACCCCAAAAACCCTTCTGGATCAAAAGTTATGGTCATTTTAAGTTGGTACTATCCCGGAGGCCGAATCCGAGTTGAACTTGTGCACTAGAAGAATTGGCTTCATGCTTGACGTTTGGGAGTCCTCCTTGGTTCCTAAGGACAATAAAATCATCACAAGGATTAAATAGCATTCCATTCATTAAATTATGTGTATGCAACCCGAGGAACGCATTTACCTGGCAATTGAATTGACGTGTGCGAGCTCGAGTAATTGGCCCTTGTATTACATTGTTGGTTTCAATATGGTTTGCAGGCATGGCCGTATCCATGGTAGTGATGTCCTCATCAAGAACTTGACTTTTGGTTCAACCATTAAAAAGTTATGCAAGAATTACCCTTTGCTGTCCAAATTGCAACTTGTAGTAGATTCAATGTTGTGCTGTTGTTTAAGACAAGTTAGGAGTAGATTCAGAATTTGCATTTGCCTAGAAAGTTGTAGAAAATTTTATTTAGATGATGAAAATGTCTTCATTTGATCAATTTGAAGTTGTATAGCAATAGTTATGCAACGGCAAAGTGGGCTATCTAAACTAGTTTATATGAAATTCAGGATTTTGCGGCAAATTTGATTTAAAGGGTAAATGTATTGTTTGTTGTTGTTGGTTGACTCTAGAAATTGTGAAATTGAGTACACAATTATGTTTCCAGGTGGAGTAGCTTCGGGAGTGGCTCCATCTTTCCGCCGCTCCATTTCTTTCAGTAGAAGGCAAGTGTATCAACTGAAAGGATAAATGAATGTTGAATTGTTTATTTGTGATTATGCATATGACATGTTGTGCTACCATGCTATATTCTTGAATTCTATTAGACAAGTATGGATGGTAACTTTTGAATGTGAGAATTGGCTATGTTTATGCATATGTTTAGTCTTATGCATATGGTTGGGACGTGGAGAGTGAGTTCCTAGTGGAAATGCTCTATTGACCGTGTTGATGCATGCCAAATGAATAATGAAGAGTAAATGTTGCATCATTTGTTTTTATAGCATATCATGGGCCAGGTCGGTGAGTAAGTCATAATTAATCCGATGAGGTCGGTGAGAAAGTTATGACTAATCTGGAGAGCTCTTGTGTAAAACCTACTGTGGGTAGGTACCTCCACGGGATGGAGGTAGGGGGTGAACATCAACGGGTGTTCCCTCAGCTATACCGGTATAGGCTTTCAAGGTGCATTCATGAGAAATGGAATGTGCATTGCATCGAAAAGAGCATTCATGTGCATTGCCTCCTAACGATGTGTTTCTGAGTTAAGAAAAAAAAATGTGTTAAGAAGGTTGAGAGGTTGAGTCGTGGACTCAATCAAAGTTGATTAAGGAGTACCGTTGCGAATTGAGTTAGCTTTTTACCACTTTACTTGCTTGTTGAATTTTAATAAGAATGCAATTGTGCTAGTAATTTAAGAAATGTTAATTGGTCAATCTTATTGATTTGATGCACTTTGCTGAGTTTTCGAACTCGCGCTTGTTTGTTAATTGTTTTAGGTACTCTGAGGACGTCCGAGCCGGATTAGGAAATAGGATCACATCACTCCCTTCATCACATTCAACTAATAGTTAGGAAGAATGCTTTGTGGTAGTATGTTTATTCTTGTGGTTATTGTAATCTTCATAAGGTTGTGTTTGATATCTGCTAGAAGGTTACTTTTAGATGCTTAGTTGTATGTTTAACATGTCATGATGGTTGATTGATTCCATGACATGTTGTTGTAGGTGCTATTAGAATGATTAGCGTAGTTGTATTAACATGTCATGATGGTTGATTGATTCCATGACATGTTGATTTTATTACTATTGTTGAATTGTGATCTCTTTGCCTGCAGAGTGGATGTTCATTTAGAAGGGGAGATCTTGCAAAAAAAATTTGGGTGAAAATTTAGATAGGTTTTGGTAGCATTTCGGGCACGTGAGGTGCCGGGGTGTTACAAAACTAGTTCTATTAATTTTCAAAAAGAGAACTCTATATCTAATTAAGTCAAAACAATTTGAAAATATAATATTTTGAAGTTACCACAAAACTCTTATTGCCGTCTTTCTTTTTTCAACTTATAAGTATGTAAATCTCATCTCCTAAATAAAGCTATCTAAATAAATACTCCTTATTTTGTCACAAAAACAAAAACTTGTTTAGACAAAACTTTGACCTATAAAATTTCCTCAAAATCCATAATTTGGTCTATATTGACTTATTCAGTGCACTTCTTGAGTTACAGCTTTTGGAACTAGAATCCTTTTCACTTCTAGTTTCCTACAAGTTTTTGAGACTCGAATAAATCGAATTTGAGCTTTTGGTCGCATCTTTGCATCCTTCAAACTCAAATGGTTTTTTATTTCTTCACAAAATTCTTTTAATTAAAAACTATGGTAAAATATGTGTTCTTGAAAGCTAATTGAGTTGGAAATGCTGTAATATAAATGTATATAGAGCTATTTGCAACTTCTTGTTCTGCCTTTTCTGGTTATTTTAGCCAAAGTCAGCACTACAAGCTCTTTGGGCCCAGTAGTTTCGGATGTTGGCAATACCAACTCAATAGGAGCAGGGTACCGCATATGATAGGTGGGGCCAATTTGAGTGGTTTCCATGGCAGCCAAGCATTTTCTCTATTCTTTTGTTTCCCTTCTAGACCATTCACTCGGTAGTACCACCTCTCCTATTTCTATCTTCATCCGAAGTAGCTTCTCTCTCCTTGCCATCAAACCAAGCGTTCGGATCTTCAATCTCTCCACCAAAATCTTTTGAACTTGGACTCATCTTCATCCTTAAGCTTTCCTTTCCCAAAGGTGACATTTGATGTTGTCTTTTACTTTTTGTTGCTTGCTCTCGAGGTCATCTTCCACTCTGTCGATGATCGGGGATCGTCGACCGCAGAGATGAGGTCGGGTGTGTAACAGCCCAAAATTGTTTGCTAGCTAATTTGTGCATAGCATGCTCATATCATTCATAATAGTGGCATAACTGACACTTAATTAAGACTATAAATGCTAGCATCCTTTTTAGTTAGATAAGTATGAAGTTGTAATGTTCATGACACTTAAAAACTGCTACTCATTTATACCCATGCTTTATTCACCATTAGTCAATGACATGTAGACCCTATATGTAAATGAGAGAGAGTGGACTGCACACACCTAATCTGTCATTTCTCACCTTATCCACCTCTACCCACTCTCCCACCCACTGTATGAGACTATGACATGTGGGATCTTGCCCCACATGTAAGGGATGAAGTGGTAGCCATATATAAGAGTTCTTCACCTCTTTTTCTCCTCCCATCACCTCATTTCCTGCTCCCACAACTAGAAAAACAGCAAGGAGAGCATTGCAAGAACACCTCCCCATCCTCCATTTTCCTCCACACCATTCCTCCAAAAATCAAGATCAAGCTTTGCATGCTATACCATTGTATTCCCATCATCCCAAGCTTCAATTCCATCCAAATGGATTCTTGATGCACCAAGTATTGAGTCAGTTCTAATCGATTTCCTTCTCCCCATGTTCTGAAATTTTTGTCACTTGAGACTCATTTCATTTCTTCTCCATGGGTTACATCATCAAACCTTGAATCGGGTTGTGCATGTCATGTTGCTACCTTAAGGAGGAGGAGAAGCCATTGCAAGCTCTAGGAGGAGAAGGTGTCATCTCCAAGAGCTAGGAGGAGGAGTTGATACCAGGAAGAACACCGAAGATCACCTTCACGGCGTCATTCTTGATCTCTTCATCAAACCAACCTTCCACCAAGAGCAAGAACATCCTTGTGGTGGTAAGGTTCTACCCTACTCCAGTTTTTTGAAGTGTAGGAGCACAATGTGCAATAGCCATTCAAAGACTTGAACAAAAATCTTGTTGGATTGTACAGTTCGACACACATGGGAACTTCCGGCCCCAAATTGGAACATCTGATGTGGCTAAAACTCCAGAAAATGTTTAAATCCTAACGCTGTCTACGCTGGAAATTTAGACATATTGGAATATCTGATGTTCACATCGGAACTTTCGAAGTTTGCAAAGAAGCACCTTTCATGTATTCTAATGGGAAAAATTTTCTAAGTCTGGATCGGAACTTCCGATGTCGGATTGGAACTGCCGATGTGTCCAGAGAAGCACCTTTGTGAATTCCAACTAAAAATTTTCTAAGTCTGGATCGGAACTTCCGATACTAAGTTCGGAACTTCCGACTGAACCAACTTCAAATGACCATAACTTTTGCATCGTAAGTCCAAATTGGGTGAAACCAATTCCTATGCTTTCATAGGGTTGTCCTCTATCATTTCCAATAGAAAAACAAGACTTGGGTTGCATATATGAGGATCTATCATAGGATCTTTAACAAGTTGTAGTATTGTTGACCCTCACCCAAACGATATTGTTTTAGTGATAACTTTTGACACACAAGTCCAAACTTCACAAAGTCAAATCGTATGTTCATATTATGACTATTACTCTAAAATCATGATCATTTCATGCATGATTGTGCATATTTCAATTATGATTTATTGTTTCGTTTGTGTTCTTGATTGGGGTTATTTGAATTGAATCCTCTCGATAGGTGTTGACACTTCGGAGGACACTCCCGAGTACGACTACGCTTACGATATCAAGAACGAGCAGCAAGGCACTACCTTACTCCTTGAACATACTTGATCCAATTAATTGCAAATTATGTTGAAGTTATTTTATCAATTGCATGCTTACTTTCAATTACAAGTATATTGGGGTAGAATGCTTAGTTACTACCTTGTTGACATGCTATCCTCTTACCATGTTCATTTCGTATACCATTGTCGCCCTATGTGGTTGGTTTATTATTATGTATGGGTTCGTACGATTTGCTTAGCCATGCTTAGAACATCATTAGGAACCGCGACAGATGGACTTAGTTCATCAGTCGCGATGATCAAAGATGATTATGATAATGATGGTTCAATTGTGGTTATTGTGTAGCAATGTTGGTTAAGGATCTTAAGGATCAAATCCTGGTGACGTCTCTTTAAGTAACTATCGTGAGAACCACACGCCATTTATGGGGCCGGCTTAGCCAAGTACTTGTGTATGACTAGGGGTGTTTAAACCACGTGCACCCGGAATTCCTTGAGCTTTGTAGAGTGTCAAGGAATGTCCACCGGAGTTCCTTGAGCCCGTTAGAGTGTCAAGGAACGTCCTCAGAATCCCTCGAACTTTGTGAGAGTTGGGGATGTCTAACAACGGGTGTACTCCTTGGTCCACACACACGGAGCACTGAGCACGCAGGATCAAGGGCCACAGTCACCCGGGTGGTTTAAATACACTACCATGCATACTGGAAAATGGATTTGTCACGTTCACCTCGGCCGGCACATCAAAGGAATTATGCTCATAGCTTGGCTTACGAGTGTGGCGTGTCGTGTGGGTAAAGTCGTACCTCTGTAGAGAATAAACTATTCGGATAGCCGCGTCCATGGTCAAGGACGATCACTTAAGTTATCAATCACTGGGCGAGTGTTAAGGACCGGGTAAGAATGGATGGTTTGGGAAAACCAAGTCTCATGAGTATTGGAGTACTCATGAGAACTTTGCGAGTATTGAAGTACTCGTGGAAGGAACTTCATGGATATTGGACTATCCGTGGGCGTAAGTGAACATGAGCGTCGAACTCATGGTTTGGAGAATGCTTGAAGGCATGAGATGAAGATGATTATGATGATGTTATATTATGTATTAGACTTTGTAAATGTTTAGCAAACCACAATTTCAATCTATACGTGTCTATGTTTTTACTCCAAATATTGCTTTATGCTGAAATTAACCTGGTGCCTTTCTTGTGAAGAAGCCACCACATGTTGTTAGAACTCAGCATACCACTTATATTATTGTGCGAGTACACTCTTTGTACTCAAACGGATTGTCCACTTGCTGCAGGTGAGGATGAAGCACTGCCCGGAGACCTTTATCGGGCAGATTTCGATGATGCTAACGCTTAGGGGCACGTTCTTACTTCCAGTCGGTTGCCTGAGGGTCTATGGCATACTACGCTGGCCTTTTGTCGTTCATTTATGTTTTCCGCTGCTACTTTGATGTAAAACTAATATGTATGTCGTTTTGGACAACAGTCCTACTTTTGTATGTAATTATGCTTATGCTTCCGTTAATTGTGTATGAGTTGTGATACAAACTATTATGCATTGCCGCGTGTGTTGGTGAACTTTCCTAGGACTAACACGGGCATAATCGCGGGACGCCTGAGGTTCCCTTGATTCACTCGAGTTGTGTGGTGCAATGGGGTGGATCAGTGGAGTCCCAGGGATGGTTCCCCACAGGTGTGTATGCGTGTGGGGGACCCGAGACCTTGCGTTCATTCCCCGGGAGATCGATGGCGCTACTAGCTATGATTTGGTCGAGAAACAGGCAAAGGACACCAGGAATTATACTGGTTCGAGCCCCCAAGGTGGGTGATAGCTCTACTCCAGTCTTGCACTGAGGTGGAGAATTTGATTACATATGAGTACAAGTGGGTGTTTCTGTCACCGTGTCCTTCTGAGGACTCTCTCGTACCTATATATCGGTTACAGGGTCCCTCCTCCCGTTTATTGAGAGGCGGTCAGAAGCATTCTTCGGATTGGATAGATCTGGATCTGCTCTAATCAGATCTCAACTGCTCCTTGAAATTCGCGCCCATGCCCTGCCTTTGCGGATCTCGGAAACCACCGCGCCTTTGACCCGGTCTCTACGACCTTTAGGTCGTGGTCGTGAGATAGCCTTCGATTCCCCTGCTCGGGGTCGTGCGGGCCCTGACCTGGCCACTGGGTAAAAGGTTCGAGGTCGAGCCTAGCCCTCTAGGTCGGGTTCAAGCTGGGCCCTGCTGACCATGCTGTAAAATGGAAAGAATGTTTCAGCCCCCGAATCAGGCCCCTGAGGCTCAAGTTTCTCACTCTCCGCCGCCGAAGAGGATCTTGAGCCTATAAGTCTCGGAGAGAATCATCCCTCGATTCAAGTGCTGCACCAAGTGTCCCAATCTTGTCTGAGAACCCCCCCAGGCTTCGCCATTAAGGTCCTAACAATGAGGGCGGATCAAATCAGCCATACCGTCGTCAGTCCCGTGTCAGCACAACTTCCCAAGCGTCCCAACGGGTCTTTTGAGGTGTAATAACTCCCGTCTATCAGAATTAGTGGCCCTATGAAGACCGAGCCACTGCGTCTTCTGAAGGACACATTTCCAAACCTTCTGAGCTCCCGACTCCTCCGGCGGAAACCGCTCCCTCCCCCCAACTGAAAAGCTTCCACCATATGAAGACCTCGCAGGTTTCCATGGCCAAGTTCACGATGAGCGCGTTGAGCGTGGCGAGGATGAGAGAACTCGAGGAATCAGGGCTGCTGGATCCAACGACCTGGCGGCTGCCCGGAGCGGAGACCGAGCCGCAGCCTCAGGAGGACGAGCTAGTTAGCACCGAGCAATACATGCTCTTCAGCCTACGGACGCCGGAGAGCGACTTGCCTCGGTTCTCACCCAATGCGAGAATGAGCTCATCAACCTAGTTCCAAACTCTATCCTTCTCCTTTCCGTCTTCTCCCATTTGTGCGAGGGGTTTCTGGGAATCATCCCCACCCCCTCACTCTTCTTCCATTACTTCTCCCTGTTTCGCACCGGCAAGGACCCCGTGGTAGGGTGTCTTTACTTTCGGCTATGGCCAGGGCTCCCTTGGTCTTTCCCTTAGCTTTGAACTCATGACTCCCTCGGGCCCTGGTCCAAGAGGTGGTTCTATTTGAAGAGGGGTGAGGACGGCGCCCTCGCCTACGACGGGACCCCTGTCACCACCAAATGCCAAACCCTAGAGCCGGACGACCTGGAGGTGGATCAGGACGCGCGGCCTCACCGGGCAGGCCATCGCCAGCAACTTCCTGCAGAACCGGGTGTGCCCTCTGTGAAAGAGGCTCCACCCATTTTTCGAGATCGTGGGGCGAGACGACCCCACCCGCAAAGCCCCCGTCGATAAGTGTTCTCGTCAAAAGGGTCTCTATGAGCTCGAGCTGATTTGTGTTTCCATTTCGTTTTCCTAACTCCCTCATGGCTTTCAGCAGCACTAGAGGAGTCCTGGGTTACTGCCCAGATGAACGAAATGTTCGGGAGGGCGGCCCTGGACTATACCCTGGACAAACCCGTTCCGAGGAGTGTACTACACCGAAGCGCTGAGGTAACCACCCCCGAGTTTAACACCTCGTTCGAGGTCTCCCGATCTCGTGTCAATCCCAAGCGTGTATGCAGGACAACCAGGAGCTGTGCGAGGCCGCGAGGCAGATGCTACCCCTGGCCGGAGCGGGCGGAGGCAGGAGGACGGGCAAGAGGCCACCCCGGACACCCCGAGCGGCAGCGCCCCGAAGAAGCCCCATGTCGAGTGGGGGGATCGGACGGTGGTAAGCTTTCTTTCTCCGTATTTTCCCCGCTTCCCAGACTATCTTGTTTTTGCGTTCTTACGACCTCATGACCTTCTCTTTACTTGCGCAGTAGCAGCAGTGACCCCGACCTCGCCAGTGGCCTCAGGCCTCCGATCCCGAGGATCGGGGTCCAACCCTCCAGCGGCCCCGGGGCCTTCTCGGGCTCTGGCCCCAGCTCCGGGATAGGTAGCCCGAAGCGCCTAGCACCCAACCTCGAGGAGGAGGCTCATGACTAAGGTATGCGTACAATCTCATCCTAGCGTCTTTCAAGATTCCTCCTGCTTTGGCTTAGTAATGTTCCCGACTGCAGACTCTGGGGTCTCTAACCCATACTCAACCTATCCTAACAATGACTGTTGTTCAGGGCGAGTCTGTTTTCGAGGAGGAGTGTGAGGAGCCGCCCAGACCGTTCTCGGGTTATTTGAGCGCTCAGTTATCCTAATCGGATTTGGAGGCTAACAACGGATCGCCGAGGGCGCTAGCAGTGTTAGCACCCAAGCCCAATTGAGACAACAGTGAGGCCCTTTGAATAACTCGACAACAATCCCGGTATTCCCCCAGTATGCGACCCAAAGCTCACCCAGGATCGCCCGCATATCAGTTTCCAATGCCGTATCAATTCAATTTGCATAAAGGGGGCAACGAACTCGAAACCCCACAACCAAAGTACGCAACGCGGAAGCACAACAACCAACTTACACCCGCATGAAGACAAACCCGACAAGGAACGCAAACCAACCCAAAACAACACCACGACAACCACCAAGCAACAAGACCCAACGAGAAAGAGAGCACAACAGAAAATTAAAAGATGCAACGAAGTAACCAAGTGTTTAATTAAAGACATAACGGAGTTTAAGGCCAATTTGTACAGCAAATTTGCACACGACTACTAAACCAAAACAAAAGTACAACTCCTCCGAAAGTGTCCTGCCCCTGAACACTCCCGGGCGTAAGCCACACCGTCGGTAGCCTCTACTCGGTGCCCCGCCCAGTCACCGAGAGGCAATACGGATAGAACTCACATCCGTCCGGATCCTCACCTGAAAACCACAAAGCAGAAGCATGAGTATAGAAGGTACTCACAAGACTTACCCGTGGTCCATATATGACCGACTTGAAAGGACATCCATTTGGATGTAGCAAGGAATCAAGCTTATGATAAAAAGTGCAGAAAAGCTTAACTTTTTAAATAGTTACACTCCACTACTCCATTTACAAATTTGATAGCATTTGTGGACAGCACCTATTACTAGGGGGAAATCTGAAAACTTTACAATTTAAAGCAAAGCAAGTATCAACGTAAACAAGTATCACCACCACCATCAACTATCATCAAGTTCAAGTTATTACCACGTTGAATGTGCGATGACCAAGCATGCTCATATCCGAGAGCGCGGCAATTCGAATCGCTCATTCACCCTGCAGGGGATCATCAATCGCATGACATGTGCCACAAGGAACCTCATGTCAACCCTCCTCCCATCCATACCTACTCGTTGGGCCATCTTCATGCGGTCCGAGCACCTAGCACCCCCTCGAGCGGCCCAAGCCCGGCTTGGCCCCCAAGAGTCGGCCTAAGCCTCGCCCTCAACCACGTCCAACCGCATAAGGGCATGACCCATCGGGCAGTATGCGATGAAAGAACAGCTTACCATCCCATACTCCGGCATGCGACCAACAAAGTGTGCTCGATCAAAGGGCAAACAACGGATCGGTCCTCAACTGACACAGGCGAGACTACAACACTTGGGTCTCCACACCCAAATGATCCAACACTCTCGCCCGGTCCCCATTTCACATTTCCAAACATAGACCTACCCGTTGTAGCCCAATTTTTCATGAAGCAATTGATCTCAAGTGATGGAACCATCCACCACTTGGCCCATACCCGACATCTAAGCAAAACTAAGCATGGACACAATATATTTACCCATAGACTAGCTCCAAAGGAGGTATTCAACAATCGCAAAGCAATGTATGTGCAACAAATGGGATCTATCACCTTTCCCACAATTAAACTCCTAATGCATAACTTAGCCAACCAATAACAATTTATTCAAAAAATTTACAGTTACAATAGGTTGAATATGCTTAGGTGCTTGCCTGATGCTTCTGCTTGAGTACCAACAACGACTTGCTCTTCGGCAATCCCCTCAGTCACCTCCGTGCCAACCTCCGCGGAGTCGTTCTCTACACGAGTATAATGCATGAATGAGATGCATGCAATGCAAAGGAAATAGAATGCAATTGCAAACCCCTCCCGAACAGACCAGGCAAACCCGGATAGTCCGGACATTTCATCCGGACAATCCGGATAAGTCGGACATTCCGAACATTTTGTCCGGACACTCCGGACATGGCCCATTTCGCCCAATGACTCAAGGGATCAGAGCGTTTCCAAGTTTTACGGCGCCACGAGGACCCGATCTACAACTTTTCTACACGTGGCCAAGCCGGAGAAGCTCCGTGCTAGCTCAAACACAATGAAACAACACTCACTTCTAACAACCCCAACCAAAACTCAAACCAACACTTAGGATGGCATCATCTACCCCCGATCTCTCACCCTTGCAACCCAACATTCCCTAATCCAACCCCAAATCCAATTAGACCCCAAAACCCTAACACTCCCAAGGTTACCCCCAAACCTCAATCTACAAGACCAAGCCCCAAATCCACTCCCAAGAATGACCTTAGAACCCAAGAACCCACGAATAAACTCCAAGAACAGGTCTTACCTTCAAGGAGGATGAAGGAGAGGAATGGGAAGCCGGGTAGAGGAAGGAGGACGCCAGCTTGGGGAGGAGCTTGAGGTCACCGGAGTGGAGGAGTCACCGGGGAGGAGCACGGGAGGGTCGCCGGAGTGGGGAGACGCCGGAGACGAGCTTGGGGTGGAGGAGAGCACACGGGAGAAGTGGAGAGCAACAAGTGTGGGGTGAAGTGAGTGAGGAGCCAAGAAATGGGATTTTATACTCGAACCCCGCAAAGTCTGGATACTCCGGACCATTAGTCCGGATACTCCGGGTTGGGGCATTCGGTCAACCCAATCCGGACACTGGATTTCCAACCCGGACACTCCGGGTTGAGGTCTTCGGGTAGACCCAGTCCGGACACTCCGGATACTTCATCCGGATACTCCGGGTTCTATCTAGACGTTTCGGTCATATTATCCGGATACACCGAATTACCCAGAATTTCGGCGTAGGACCCCATCGCCGCATGAGTCGAATTTAAATTCGGGGCCATGACAAACCCTCCCCCCTTAAAGGAATCTCGCCCCGAGATTCAGAACAAACGCATAAGCGGAACTGAACGCAGATAGATAGTATAGTCACACACTAATCGACATGCCTAGAATTGCGAAGAATTTGCATACTAGCAACTTACATGGTATGGAAGAACTCCGGATACTCGGTCCTCAAACGATCTTCGGGCTCCCAAGTGGCTTCGTCTTTGGTGTGATTGCTCCACTGAATCTTGTAGAACTTGAGAGTCCTCCGACGGGTCTTGCGTTCAGCTTCATCCAACACCCGAATAGGATGCTCTTGGTAAGACAGATCAGGTTTAGGCAGAACTTCGAGTTCGTCCACCTCTAGTGACTTGAAGGGACTACAGAGGCACTTCTTCAATTGAGATATGTGGAAGACGTCATGGACCATTGCTAGAGAAGGAGGAAGCTCCAGCTGATATGCTACTTGACCATGCCTTGCAAGGATCTTAAAAGGTCCTATGTAGCGAGGTGCCAACTTTCCCTTAACTCCGAAACGACGGGTGCCCCGGAGAGGAGACACCTTCAGGTAGACATAATCACCAACGTCGAAGGAGAGAGATCTCCTATGTGAAGGCCCCAAATTTCAAAAGTTCTGGGACATCCGGAGTATCCGGATTAAACATCTGGAGTGTTCTGATAAAACCCAGAATATCCGGATTAAATGTCCGGAGTATCCGGATTAGCTCGACCGAACACCTCAACCCGGAGTATCCGGACTAATTGTCCAGAGTGTCCAGGTTGACTACCGAAGACCCCAACCTGGAGTCTCTGGGTTAAAGATCCGGAGTGTGTGGACTTATCGGGGGTTGGGTACAAAACTCCGGTTGTCTTAGCTCCTTACTCACTCCCTCTCCACTCTTGGCTCTCCTCTTCCGTGAGCTCTCCTCCACCCCAAGCACGTCTCCGGTGACCTCCCGTGCTCCTCCCCGGCGAACTCCTCCACCCGGGTGACCTCAAGCTACTCCCCAAGCCGGCGTCCCCTTCTTCCTTCCCGGCTTCCTCTTCCTCTCCTTCATCCTCCTCGAAGGTGAGGCCTCTTCTTGGAGTCTATTCGTGGGTTATTGGGTTCTAGGGCTTTCATGGGGTTGGATTTGGGATTTGTTGTGTAGATTGGGGGTTTGGAGTTAACTTGGGAGTGTTAGGGTTTTGGTGGGTGGTTGGTCTTTGTGGTGGTTTAGGCAATGTTGGGTGTTAGGGTTGTAGATCGGGGGTGGGCGATGACGTTTTGAGCTTTGGATTAGGTTTTGGTTGGATTAGGTTTTGGTTGACGTGATTTGGGCTAGCTCGAAGCCTCCCCGGCTTTGCCGAGTGTAGGAAAGTGGTAGATCGGGCCCCCGCGATGCCGTAAGACTTGGGAGCACCTCCATATTGCGCGCCATCTTCCAAGCCCTGGGTCATCCGGAGTGTCCGGAAAAATGGCCCAGAATGTCCGGCTTATCCGGACTGTCCGGGTTTACCTGATCTGTTCGGTGGGGTTTGCGTTGGTATTTCATTCCCAATTGCATTTGAATGCATCTCATTCACGCATTGTGTTCGTGTAGAGAACGAGACCGCGGTGACTGACGTGACCGTGGTTGTGGGGATTGCCGAAGAGCAGATTGTTGGTGATACTCAAGCAGAAGCACAAGGCAAGCACCTAAGTATCTTGAACCATATGCGTAATCTACTTTTGTGAATTAACTGCTTATTGGATGATGAAGTGTTGCATTAGGAATTGAATTATGGAATAGGCTAGACCCTATTTGCTGCATGTACCATCCTTGTTACTTGTTGAACACCTCCGTTGGAGCTAGATTATGGGTATTAATTGTGTCGTGCTTAGTATGCTTAGAGGTCGGGTTTGGACCAAGTGGTGGATGGTTCCACTGCTTGAGGACTTCCACTTTACATTCTATGGAACAGTTCGGTTATGGTTGTGTTGTGGAAAAAGGTATAATTGAAGACCGGGCGGGAGAGATAGACGTTTGGGTAAGGAGACTCAAATGTGGTAGTCCCGCCTGAGTCAGCTAAGGACCGATCCGATGTTTAACTGTGGCCGAGCAAAAATTGGTTGATCGCATGCCGGTATGGGACGGTAAAGCTATTCTTTCATCGCATGCCGTTTGATGGGGCATACATCTCATGTGGTTGGATGTGGTTGAGGGTGAGGCTTAGGCCGACTCTCGAGGGCCAGGCCGGGCTTGGGCTGCTCGAGGGGGTGCTAGGTGTTCGGACCGCATGAAGATGTCCCCAACGAATTGGTATGGATGGGAGGATGGTTGACACGAGGTTCTTTGTGGCACGTGTCGTGCGATTAATGCTTCCCTGCAGGGTTAATTAAGCGATTCGAATTGCCGCGCTCTCGGATATGAGCACGCTTGGTTATCTGTTACTCCACGTAGTAATAACATGAACTGAAGTTCGCCTTTGGGCTTGAGCTCGAAATTGTTATGGGGTCACTTGCTTGGTTATAATTAAACGTTGCACTCCACTCTAGAAGTAGGCGCTGGTACAACTGCTTTAAATTGTGAATTGAATAGCGGTACTAAATGTCGGGACCCGAATTTGCAAATCCGGACCCTCTGTGTATTCAACACTAGTCCAGGAACGCGCTAGTGCACACAGTCCCAACATTGGCAAATATCACAATCATACTCAACGAATAATAGGGTACTTTAATTAGTTAACCAAACTGCTTGCTCGACCTTATGGTCAAGTTACAAATATACGCCTCGCAAGACGAAACTTATAAAAAGGGAAATAACTGCAGCAGAAAATAAGATAACTTCGTGGCGCCATCCAGTATACCACAGGCAACTGACTGGGCTTGCTCCCTAGTTAGACGGTTCCTCTTGGAGCTCCTCCTCCAAAGCTGGTGTAGATTCTTCTTCAACTGGTGTTGTATTGCGGCAAGGGTGAGTACTTGGTACTCAGCAAGTCATGCACAGAATGCAAACTAATATACTACATGCATGGCTTAGTACGAAGGAATAGCTCAGGGTATAATTGCAGTAAAACAGCATTTGACAAGTAACATAAGTAGATTCAAAAGCAGTAGAAACAAGTATAAGATCAATAACTTTTCCAGGAGTTAAATAAACATCTTTCCCATTCCTAATCCACATTTCCATCAACATCATTATTAAACCAAACCCAACCTTTCAAGTCCAAGTTATTTTTCAAGAAAGTCTAACACTTGACTGTAATTCCCGAGCTATGTCCAATACTGCGGACATGGCTATTCGAATAGATTTTACACTCTGTAGAGGTTATGCACTTTACCCACAAGATACAGCCAAACACCAAAAAGGCGAGTGTCCGTAACAGAGTCTTTCGGAAACTTCTAACAGTACAAGTGGTCCTCCCCGGTGTTGCACACTAACCCTTCCCTTAGCGAAGGCGAAGCTTAGGCCAATTCACCGTTAGATGGGTACCTAGCCGTAGCCCCGGTACGCTCCCCCGTACAACTACACAAAAGGTATAGTTGACATCCTGAGGTCCCACAGGTACGTTATTAGCAACTTAATCAACTAGGTCCGTCCCATTACAGACATGTGGTTGCACGTTTGACTCAGTTCAAAGGCTTGCAAGGTTAAGTCCTTAGGGTGACCAGGGCAAGACGACCCGAAGAACCAGAACAACGTTCCCGGTGCCACAACTGGCCCACCCGATCATTCTTGCCACATGCCCCGGTCGAAAACTATTTATCAAGCCCCAGTTGATTACCATGCACCACGTGCCTTCAACATCACATGATACCTTTCCAAAACAGGTTCAATATATCATTAAGTCAATATTAACCTTTGATTGTCCAAAATCATGTCATGAGCACGTAGTAGGCCTAAGCAATATACTACAACGATCTAAAATCCCATGTTGGCAATTTAGTAATGTCCAACTATTTAATCCTCAACTAGGGTGACAAGGGATCATGGCACATATTTAATTAACCAAGGTGTCATACAGCAATTTGGCATTTATCTAATTTCCCATAATTAAAATAAAGTATTTTCTAATTAAACTAGCATGCATTAGTTTAAATCGAATTAATTTGAAATTGGGATCAACATGGTCAAAGCACAACTTGCCTTCAAAGAGTACTTGTTCTTGGTCCTGAGCTGGCTCCTAGGTCAACACTTCTCCTTCGAAGCCTTCGGGCACTTCAACGTCTACTCGTAAAGCGTGCAAATAGCAATAAATAAATGAACAGAAGACAAAAAGTGTCCAAAGATCCAAATAAAGTTCACAATCAGAGAGAGCATAATTTTATGAATTTTTAGAAACTGGAATCGTCAAATTCGGAGTTCAAATGCAAAAGTTAAAAGCATTTAATGTTTAAATAATCAATTAAATAATATTACAGAGAAAAACTTTGGTCCAAAAATTAAATAAAATTCATCATTAGGTAGATCTCAATTTTATACAAATTTAGAAATTTGAATCACTCAAATCGGAGTTAAAATGCAAAAGTTATAAGCGTTTGAAGTTTGAAACAAATTCTGAAATCAATATTTCGAAATAATAAATCATTTTCATTTTCGGAAATTAATTATTGCATCAGCATGACACGTGAACCAATCGGGAGCCGCCACGTCGCCTCGGGTCCATGGACCCGGCGCACGGTTTGGCTCGGTCCACCGTGGACCCGGTCCACGTCTCACGTGTCTCACTGACAGGTGGGCTCCTCGGATGACATCAACAGTGACGTCATCACGCACGGCTGAGGACGGCTGACAGCTGGGCCCCACCGTGACGTCAGCGGTGACGTCATGGTGCTCATGGCTGAGCCACTGATGCGTGGACCCCACTGACACGCGGGCCCCGCGTGTCAAGGATACGCACCCACGCGCGGGCGCTTACCGCGCTGACCGCGACGGTCGGCCTCCTGGCCACGTGGCTAGATCTCGGCCGTTGATTTGAAAATCAACGGCCCAGATTGGATCTGGGTTCACGCGTAGGAAAACTATTCGGCTGATCTGGACCGTTCGATCTTGATCGGACGGTCAAGATCTAATCTAAGGAAAACAACGCGGCTAACCCTAACCGTTTGATCTAGATCTAACGGCTGAAAATGGATCTAGTACTGTGCGATTAAGGCTACGTGGCACAATCTACGCCGTTGGATCTAAATGCAACGGTTGGAAATAGATCTGGGGATTTCAACGTGGAACTCACCGAGGGGTGACGTGGCGTGATCTAGGCCCTTGGATCTAGATCGGACAGCTGGTGGAGCTCGATCGACGGCGATGGCTTGCGGCGGAGCAAGGTCACCGGAGACGGGGAAGGCGACACTCCCGACGGCGCTGCGGGGCTCCTCCGGCGAAGTGAGTGGTGCTCACCAACGCGGCTTGACCTCACGGTTCCGGATCTGGGCTCAACGGCGGCGGAGGACGACGGACGGCGGCGGAATCTGCAAACGAACGCGGCGGAGCGCTAAGCCAACTACGGCGAGCTCGCGGCAAGCAGCGGCGGCTTTCGAGCGGCGTGGGCTAGGCTACCAGTGCGCACGGAAGTCGGCAACGCGGCAGCGGCGGCGCATTAAATAGGGCTCGGCGTCCGTGAAACGGCGTGGAAATCGAGGCTCACTCCGTTCTGTGGCGGAATCGAAAGGATTCAGATTGGGTGACGTGGCTAAACGTCAGCCGTTGGATCAAGATCCAACGGTGCGGGGGTTTGGGCGCGAGTCGGACTCGGGCGAGCTGGCTGGCTCGGTCGGGCTTGGGTCCGGTCGACGTGGCTCAATCGTGGCCGTTGGATCAAGATCCAACGGTCACGCGGTTAGGGTTCGGATCCAACGGTCACGCGGTTAGGGTTCGGCCGAGCGGGTTCGACCGAATCAGCTGGCTCGGGTCGGACTCGAGTCTAACTCGGACTCAGGTCCGGTCAGATGAACAGTACAAACCAGTTAGGTTTTCCAGCGATTAAATAATCCAATTAATTTCTCAGAAATTCAATTAATTCATTAAAAATAGCAAAAGACTCAGAAAAATTCCAGAAAAATTCTGGAAAATATTTTGGATCATTTTGGACTCAAATAAAGTATTTCCAACAAATTTTTATTTGCAAAGTTAAATTCTTTAATTATTTCAAAAGGGGATAAATTCAAATAAATTCCAAATAAATCCAAATAAATTCGAGAAAATTCCAAAAATTCACCAAAGTGCCAAATCACTCATGAATTTAAGAAAAGAAAAATTTTGGGGTGTTACAAACCTCCCCCCTTAACAGAATCTCGTTCCCGAGATTCAGGGCTTTCTAAATAAATAGGTTCGGAAACTCTTTCTTCAATTCTTCTTCGTGCTCCCAAGTTGCTTCACTCTCCACGTGGTTGCTCCATTGAACTCTGCAAAAACGGGTTGACTTGTTTCTTGTCTCTCGGTCCATGGTGTCCAAAATCTTTACGGGGTGCTCCTTGTAAGTCAGATCCTCTTGTAACTCGATTGATTCAAGCGGTGTCTGTTCCTCAGGTACTCGGAGACACTTCTTCAGCTGAGACACGTGGAACACGTCATGCACTCCTGCTAGTGATTGCGGTAACTCCAGTTGGTATGCAACTTCACCTCTACGGCTGAGAACCTTAAATGGTCCAACATATCTCGGCGCGAGTTTTCCTTTGGCATGGAATCTCTTAACTCCTCTGAGTGGTGTAACTCTGAGATACACGAAATCTTCTGGTTCAAAGCTCAGGTCTCGGTGACGGTTATCAACATAACTCTTCTGTCGTGATTCCGCTATCTTCAATCTCTCCCTGATCATGGCAATCTGTTCTTTGGCTTCTTGGAGAATATCTGGCCCAAAGACACGGCGTTCACCTGTCTCGTTCCAATTAAATGGTGTTCGACAAGGTCGACCGTATAGTGCTTCAAATGGCGACATCTGCAAACTTGCTTGATAACTGTTGTTGTAGCTGAACTCAGCGTACGACAGACTTTTATCCCAAGATGTAGCATAAGCCAATGCACAAGCTCGTAGCATGCCCTCTAGAATTTGATTAACTCTTTCGGTTTGCCCATCCGTCTGCGGATGATAAGCTGTACTGAAGTTCAAACAGGTTCCCATGGCTTCATGCAGTTTATTCCAGAACCTCGAGGTAAACTGGGTACCTCTGTCCGATACAATCTTCTTCGGCACTCCATGCAAACAGACGATCCTGGTCATGTACAACTAAGCTAACTTATCTCCCGAATAAGTGGTCTTCACTGGAATAAAATGGGCGACCTTAGTCAAGCGGTCTATTATGACCCATATGGAGTCATATCCTCCTTGAGTATTGGGTAAACCGGTAATGAAGTCCATTCTGATTTCCTCCCATTTCCACTCAGGTATCTTCAACGGCTGTAGCAATCCTGCTAGTCTCTGATGCATCGCCTTGACTCTCTGGCATATGTCGCACAGCGCAACATGCTCGGCAACCTCACGCTTCATGTTCGGCCACCAGAATCTTTCCTTCAAATCCTGATACATCTTGGCACTTCCAGGATGAATTGAATACTTGGAGTCATGGGCTTCTTCTAGAATCAATTGCTTCAGCTCCTTCTGGTTTGGCACACAGATTCGATACTGCATCCATAACGTGCCTTGTTCGTCCAACTTGAAATCCTTTGCCTTGTGTGACACCTCGGAGTGTCGTATCCTTAATTTTTGAACATGATATGGTTAAATACAGTATGAGATGTGGAAATAAGGTTAAAATCATAAGGATCGGGGGTTAATAACGTTTCCGGGCCGTTTAGGGCCGTTCGGGGTTTTGGGCCTTCCCGGGGGAGTTTTGGGCCTTGGTGGGCTTTGGTGGGATGGATTAGGACTCCGTAACGGACTAGAATTGGGTTGAGGGCTGTTAAAAGGGGCTCCCCCTGCCCCCTTGCGCCCCCACCTCAGCCCCTTGCGCCCCCCACCTCCCCCTCTTGCGCCCCTCTCCTCCCTCCCCCACCCCAAAGCCCAAGCCCCCAAAACCGTGCGCATCCCCACCCCATTACACCACCACCACACCACCACCCCACCACCCCATGCTGCCCAAGGGTGGCCTCCCCACCCCTGCACCTTGTGGAGTCATCCCGTGGAGCGAGGAGCGAGGAGCAAGGAGCGAGGAGCGAGGAACGTGGAGCGAGGAGCGATTCGCGAGGAGATTCGAGGAGATTCATTGGAGTTTTGTGCATCGGGCAAAGGTATGATCTTGGGGATCCTTGGGGATGATCTAGGTACTGTTATTAGGGTGTTTATCAAGTTTTTAGATCAATTGGAGGCGCTGGTTTGAAGTAATTTGGGTTAGATCTAAACTTGTCCACGTTTCTGTTTTCGGGCAGATTGAGCAGTCGAACTAGGGTTCGAGTTTCCGTCGATTTAGAATCCGAATCAGACCGTACGGACTTCTAGGAAGTTGTAGATAATTTAATTATCTTTCCGTGGACATAAAGCACGTTAATTTCCGATCAGCCGTTTGAAAGTTATGGCTATTTTACCGAGCGCCTAAAAATCTGTGACGTAACTGGAACAGATTGTGGTAATCTGTAGATTAAACAATTTTAGAGTCCGAATCAGTCTTTCCCTATAACTAGAAAAAGTTGGGAAATTTCCTAAGATTCGCGACGGTGTACTCGTTTATTCGATTTGGAGTCCCAGAACTCAAGTTATGCCTTTTGCAAGGCTGCTGTCCCGCCGGGACAGAACCTCTGTTTTTAGGTTTTGCGAGTAGTTGGCAATGTCGGGTTAGATGGGGGCGTGTGTACTGTTTTGAGGTTATGATTGTGAGTGTGTGATGCCTATGTGCAGGTGGTGTGACACCGGGAGTTCCCTCTTCTTCCCGCCAATCCGTTGCACGTGGTTGAGGCAAGTGTGTTGTGATGGATAGCAAGTTGTAGGTTGCATGTTGAAATTAGATGGAATTGCCTACATGATATATGTCCACTTGCCATGTTTTAATGATTGATATGATATGATGAGCATGTTTAACATATTATGATGCCATGTGTTAATATGTGAATTGAATATGATAATTGGCATGGTTGCATGCATGTCATGAGATAGAGGCGAGGCGGTGAGAAAGTCTTAACTAGTCCGGCAAGGTCGGTGAGAAAGTTATGACTAATCCGAACGCCATTGAGTAAGTCCTATGTCGTGATTCCATCCACGTGGTGTTTGGAGGCGAGTAGGCACCCTCCATCTTCGGGATGGAAGGGAGGAAAGGAGTGCACACCGACGGGTGTGTACTTCCCATACCGGTATGAGGTTCCAGAGGGTCGGGAGCAATGCATTACATCGCATACAAATTGATGATGATATTGATAAGTATTCATGAATGAGATGTTATACATGATGAAAGATGTTATTGACTTGTTGTTATGCTTGTTGTCCATTGCGGTATGCTTGCTGAGTTTTCGAACTCACCCTTGTGTTTTCTTGTTGTTTTAGGTACCATGAGAGCGGCATGCGGGAAAGGGAATAGTCACACTCTCACACGTTGCTTCACCTTAATGTTTCCCCAAGTCAATTCATTTAGTTGGATAATAAATTGCGTGTGATGGCCTTTAAATTAAGTCTTAGCTTGGTTAATGAGAGTTCTATTGTTTGTTTGACACTTGGAACTTTAAGAGCTTGATGTTAGTCTTTTATTGTCGTTAAGACTTTATTTATTGCTGTTTAGATGTTTCTCTTATTGCCATATAATGCTATATTGTTGCTGTTTCTTAAATTCATGATAAAACAAAGGAGGTGCTGCCGAAATCTCGGTTTTTAGTCTATGCACCTTTGCTGGAATTTGATGTTAAATGTGGTATTTAGATGTTGTTTAGCTTATGTTTGGTAACATTCAGGCATAGTAAATGCCGAGGTGTTCTGATTAGTATCGAGCGAAGTGTAGGTCCTTGGAATGTGAATTTTTAGTGTCATGCTATAGGGTACAACTAAAATGTGATGTGGAATAACTTAGAAACATGGCTTAGGTCTTAACTAAAACTTTGTTATAGGATAGCAACATTAAAACTTGTAAAAGTGGTATAACTAATCTAAAATCGACACACTTGGTTGCCTGATAGGATGGGTTTTGGTTCATCAATGCATCGCGCTTGATTATGTGATAAGGAATATGCTTATGATGATGTTTGATCTATGATCTTGATTGTGTGCTTTGGTGTTTGGGTGGTTGTCTGTCTAAGCGAGCCATGCCGAGGGTAGAGGCCGTGGGCGCCGTGGCCGTGGAGGCCAGGGGCGAGGCTCCCAGGAGTTGAGGAGTGCATTCTTTGAGGGTAGCGTTTCGCTTAATGCTCGTGGGCGGCTCGGGAGGAGCTTCCAGCTGTGCGGTCGGGGCAGGTGCCCGCCGCCAATGAAGATTTAGTCCAGGCTCTGCAGAGGGAGATTCAGGGAGCTGCGCGCAGCTGCGGGCAGCCCTCGCTGTTGTGCCTCCCCTGCAGATGGCCCCTGTTGTTGCCTCGGCCGCACGGAGCCGAGGATGAGTCTCCGGAGTGGATGTCCCTCCGTCTTGACACTTTCGGCGGAGCGAGCACGCCGATCGATCCAGCAGATTGGCTGCGGTACATGGAGAAAGCGATTTGAGGTCCTAGAGTTGACCTCGGTTGAGAGGACTCGCTTTGTGGCTTTTCAATTTGAAGGGCCAAGGCGATATCTGGTGGGAGGGGTTTGCCGCTAGAACCCCGATCTGGGTCGATCACCTGGGAGGACTTTGTGGCTCGCTCCGAGCCAAGTTCCACCCGAGTCTTTCCTTGAGAGGATGGAGCTTACTCGACCACTCTTTCCCAGGAAAGAGGTCGGTGGCAGTATGAGAAGGAGTTCAACAGCGTGGTGCGCCACGTGCATTTGTGGCGGCAAACGATCGGAGAAAGCTAGGAGGTTCCGTAGGGGCCTCAACCAGGAGTTCAGAGTTGTCATGGGCGGCTGTCCCTCGTGACTTACGCTCTGTGGTGGAGCAAGCGAAGGGCATGGAGCTCGAGTTGGAGCTCTCCGGGACAAGCGTAACCCGGGAGGTTCGGGGGTTCCTGCGGCCCAGGCGGGGCAGAAGAGGACCTTTGGTGGAGGAGGTGGGTCCTCTCGGCCCACCTTCAAGAAGTTCAAGGGAGGACAGGGCTTCCTCGGGGGCTAAGATGGGGTCGCGGATCGTCGTCTTCGCGAGCTGTTGTTAAATCTGTGCCGGGCGAGGCATGAAGTGCTTCAAGTGCGGTGGCGAGCACCGTGCTTGAGTGTGGTTGGACCGGGAATTGCAACCAACATGGCAAGCCCGGCCATATGGGGCGAGTCTGCCGGATGAACCCGGTAGCATCATCAAGTGGGAGGCGGTGCCTTCTCCTCCCACTCCGGCGTCTTCTAGAGGATCGGTGCACATGATGGCTGCTCTGTTTCTCAGCCACCCTTTGCGTGGCGCCACCAGCGGCTTATCGGTGCCCGCAGTGCCTGCTCCTCCTCGATTGCCTCCTCCGCCCCAGCCTTGTTGGGGCATCTCGCACTGAGTCGGGGCTCCTTCTGTCGGCGCCACCAGGAGTGTACGCTTTGCCGACCGCCGAGTCGGTAGGGCATCCAGAGGTGGTTTCGTACTCTGCTCGTGGATTCCGTTGATGCCTTTGTTCTATTTGATTAGGAGCATCCTATTCTTTTGTGTCGTCGGAGTTTGCTAGTAGAGCTAAGTTGGGAGTTCAGCGGATTTACGAGTCCGTGTTAGTCGATTCTCTGGGGGTTTGATTGCTAGTTCTTTGGTTTGCCCTGGTTGCACCATTGCCATTGATGATGAGGTTTTCTTTGCCAATCTCATGGTGATCCGATTGGCTCCTTTTGATGTCATTTTGGGCATGGGTGGCTGCATCGATGCCGTGCTAAGATCTGTTGTTTCGGAAGACGGTTTCCTTGCAGGCCCGTCCGTGAAGAGTTGACCTTTCAGGGTGGTATACCCTCGATTCCGTCTTTGCTTTGACTAGTTTGTTTTGAGTCGGCGTTTGAGGCTATTGGGTTTCCTCATGACTTTGTCTCGAGAAACCATCTTCTTCGATTTCCTATTGAGGAGATTTACGTAGTGAAGGAGTTCGTTGATGTGTTCACTGACGAGTTGCCTGGTCTACCTCCTGTGAGGAATGTGGAGTTTCGTATTGATCTTGCTCCAGGCACTCGACCTATTTCTATCTCTCCATACCGCTTAGCTCGACCTTTTCAAGACGAGTTGAAGAAGCGATTGGAGGATCTGTTGGCCAAAGGCTTCATTCGGCGTAGCGTATCGCCATGGGAGCACCCGTCCTCTTCGTCTCGAAGAAGGATGGAAGTTGGCGTATGTGCATTGATTATCGTGCTCTTAACCAAGTGACGAGTCAAAAACAAGTATCCTTTGCCTCGCATCGAGGATCTGTTTGACCAAGTGAAGGAGCAAAGGTGTTCTCCAAAATTGATCTTGATCGGGGTATAATCGAGATCCGTGTGAGGTAGCAGGACATTGAGAAGAATTCTTTCTCAACTAGGTATGGGCATTATGAATTTAAATTAATGTCTTTTGGACTAACTAATGCTCCTAATGTCATTATGGAGGCGATGAACAGTATGATACACAAGTACCTTGATGAGTTTGTGGTAGTGTTCATCGATGACATTCGATTTACTCTAAATCGAGAAGAGGAGCATGAGCGACACTTGAGGCTTGTCTTTGAGTACCCTGAGGAGAATCAATTCTTTGCTAAGCTGAAAAGTGCGAGTTACGGATTTGAAGTGGGTTTTCTTGGCCACATCATCAATCCAGAGGTCATATCTGTATATACTAGCAATGTATCAGCAGTTTTGGTTTTGAAGATGCCTTCCAATGTCAAAGATGTACGTAGTTTCCTTTGGTTAGCTGGATACTATCGGCTTTTTGTGCATGATTTCTCTATCATTGCCAAGCCACTTTCTGGCCCGACTCGAGAAGGGGATGAAGTTCCGGTGGATCTGCAGTGTGAGCACGGCTTACGCACTTTGAAGGAGAAGTTAGTGACTGCTCCTGTTCTTACCCTTCCCGAACCAGGGAAGCGCTTCACTGTTTATTACGATGCTTCTCGGTTGGGACTTGGTTGTGTGCTCATGCAAAATGGCAAGGTGATTGCTTATGCTTCGAGGCAGCTGAAAAAGCATGAGCGTAACTATCCCACCCATGATCTTGAGCTAGCCGCCGTGGTGGTTGCATTGAAGATATGGAGGCATTATTTGTACTGGCAGCGAATCTTGTGATATTTTCTCGATCACAAGAGCCTCAAGTACATCTTTACTCAGAAAGATTTGAACTTGAGGCGAGAGGAGGTGGCTAGAATTGATAAAGGATTATGACCTCACTATCCGATATCATCAGGGAAGGCAAATGTGGTGGCCGACGCTCTCGATCATAAGACAATGCCCCTGTTGTTGATTGTCTTGTTGCTGATTTTGAGCGGTTGGGAGTCTCCATACGCTTTGCCGGGACCGTGCAAGCTGAAACTCAATTGATTCTTGAGTCGGGCCGATTCCCGGCGTGTGCAGCGGGAGGCACAAAGAAAGATGATCGTTTGCTCCAGCAGGTGAGGAAACGCCTTGAGGATGGCAAGTCGGGAGACTTTACCGTTGATGATGCGGGAGTTTTGAGGTTTCAGGGCCGTCAGGCGTGCCCCGTAAATCTCAAGTGAAAGAAGACATTACGAGAGAAGCTCATCGCACCTCGTACACGGTCCATCCCGAGAGACCAAGATGTACAGGGACTTGAAGAAGAATTTACGGTGGAAAAGGATGAGAGTGGATATTGCCAAGTTTGTGGCGTCTTGTGGGATTTGCCGGAAGATCAAAGCTGAGCATAAGCGTCCCGCCGGCTGTTGCAGCCATTGGAGGTTCTGTGTGGCCATGGGATGACATCTCCATGGATTTCGTGGTTGGTCTACCTCGTTCTCCACGAGGAAGGATGCTTTGTTTGGGTTGTGGTGGACCGTCTCAAAGAAGTCTGCGCATTTCATTCCCATCCGCATGACCAATTCAATGGCGAGTTGGCTCCCATCTATGTGCGGGAGATTGTGAGATTGCATGGTGTACCCAAGACCATTATCTCTGATCGGGATGCGAAGTTCGTCTCCAAGTTCTGGGAGAGTTTGCAGAGTGCTTTGGGTACGCAGCTTTGCCTTAGTACCGCTTTTCACCCTCAGACCGATGGGCCGTCTGAGCGTACCATCCACACGTTGGAGGACATGCTCGGGGCCTGTGTGATGGCTTGGAAGGGTAGCTGGGAAGACCATTTGCCCCTTGCAGAGTTTGCTTACAATAACAGCTATCATTCCAAAGATCCTGGCCCGCTCCTTATGAGGTCTTTGTATGGCGGAAGTGCAGATCGCCGCTTTGTTGGGATCTGTGGGCGAGAGAGCTATTCTTGGGCGGATTGGGTTCAGCAGACTGTTGATCGCGTGTCGGAGGTTCGGCAAAACCTTCTCGCAAAGACAGAGCGCATGAAGAGCTATGCTGATGTGAGGCGGCGAGATTTGGAGTTTGAGGTGGGCGATAGCGTACTCTTGCGAGTATCTCCCACCAAGGGTGTGGTGCGTTTTGGCACCAAAGGAAAGCTCAGTCCAAGGTATGTTGGGCCTTTTCCTATCCTCGCCCGAGTTGGCAGGTTGGCCTATCGCCTAGAGCTACCGGAATCCATGCAAGGTGTGCATGATGTGTTCCATGTCTCGATGTTGAGGAAATACTTGCACGATCCGGAGTTGGTGGTTCCATTGGAACCATTAGTGCTTCAGCAGGACCTCACCTTCGAGTCCCGTCCTGTGGAAATGCAGGGACGTCGAGGCGAGTGATGAAGAACAGGACGCTTAAGTTTGTCAAGGTCCTGTGGTCACATCAGACCGAGAGAGAAGCGACTTGGGAGCTGGAATCTCGCATGCGCGAGAAGTATCCCGAGCTTTTCGCCTCAGGTGTGTGATGTGAAAACCTAGCTGTCTTTGGTTTCTTTGGGTTTCGTGTTGGTGCGTTTAGATTCGAGGTCGAATCCTGTTGAAGGAAGAATGTGACACCCTGAGTGTCGTATCCTTAATTTTTGAACATGATATGGTTAAATACAGTATGAGATGTGGAAATAAGGTTAAAATCATAAGGATCGGGGGTTAATAACGTTTCCGGGCCGTTTCCGGGCCGTTTTCGGGGTTTTGGGCCTTCCCGGGGGAGTTTTGGGCCTTGGTGGGCTTTGGTGGGATGGATTAGGACTCCGTAACGGACTAGAATTGGGTTGAGGGCTGTTAAAAGGGGCTCCCCCTGCCCCCTTGCGCCCCCACCTCAGCCCCTTGCGCCCCCCACCTCCCCCTCTTGCGCCCCTCTCCTCCCTCCCCCTCCCCTAAGCCCTAGCCCCCATAACCGTGCGCATCCCCTCCCCTTTCCTCCACCTCCACACCACCTCCCCTCCACCCCTTGCTGCCCTAGGGTGGCCTCCCCACCCCTGCACCTTGTGGAGTCATCCCGTGGAGCGAGGAGCGAGGAGCAAGGAGCGAGGAGCGAGGAACGTGGAGCGAGGAGCGATTCGCGAGGAGATTCGAGGAGATTCATTGGAGTTTTGTGCATCGGGCAAAGGTATGATCTTGGGGATCCTTGGGGATGATCTAGGTACTGTTATTAGGGTGTTTATCAAGTTTTTAGATCAATTGGAGGCGCTGGTTTGAAGTAATTTGGGTTAGATCTAAACTTGTCCACGTTTCTGTTTTCGGGCAGATTGAGCAGTCGAACTAGGGTTCGAGTTTCCGTCGATTTAGAATCCGAATCAGACCGTACGGACTTCTAGGAAGTTGTAGATAATTTAATTATCTTTCCGTGGACGTAAAGCACGTTAATTTCCGATCAGCCGTTTGAAAGTTATGGCTGTTTTACCGAGCGCCTAAAAATCTGTGACGTAACTGGAACAGATTGTGGTAATCTGTAGATTAAACAATTTTAGAGTCCGAATCAGTCTTTCCCTATAACTAGAAAAAGTTGGGAAATTTCCTAAGCTTCACGACGGTGTACTCGTTTATTCGATTTGGAGTCCCAGAACTCAAGTTATGCCTTTTGCAAGGCTGCTGTCCCTTGGGACAGAACCTCTGTTTTTAGGTTTTGCGAGTAGTTGGCAATGTCGGGTTAGATGGGGCGTGTGTACTGTTTTGAGGTTATGATTGTCAGTGTGTGATGCCTATTTGCAGTAGGTGTGACACAGGGATTTCCATCTTCTTCCAGACAATCCGTTGCACGTGGTTGAGGCAAGTGTGTTGTGATGGATAGCAAGTTGTAGGTTGCATGTTGAAATTAGATGGAATTGCCTACATGATATATGTCCACTTGCCATGTTTTAATGATTGATATGATATGATGAGCATGTTTAACATATTATGATGCCATGTGTTAATATGTGAATTGAATATGATAATTGGCATGGTTGCATGCATGTCATGAGATAGGGCGAGGCGGTGAGAAAGTCTTAACTAGTCCGGCAAGGTCGGTGAAAGTTATGACTAATCCGGAACGCCATTGAGTAAGTCCTATGTCGTGATTCCATCCACGTGGTGTTTGGAAGCGAGTAGGCACCCTCCATCTTCGGGATGGAAGGGAGGAAAGGGTGCACACCGACGGGTGTGTACTTCCCATACCGGTATGAGGTTCCGGAGGGTCGAGCAATGCATTACATCGCATACAAAGTGATGAGGATCTTGATAAGGATTCATGAATGAGATGTTATACATGATGAAAGATGTTATTGACTTGTTGTTATGCTTGTTGTCCATTGCGGTATGCTTGCTGAGTTTTCGAACTCACCCTTGTGTTTTCTTGTTGTTTTAGGTACCATGAGAACGGCATGCGGGAAAGGGGAATAGTCACACTCTCACACGTTGCTTCACCTTAATGTTTCCCCAAGTCAATTCATTTAGTTGGATAATAAATTGCGTGTGATGGCCTTTAAATTAAGTCTTAGCTTGGTTAATGAGAGTTCTATTGTTTGTTTGACACTTGGAACTTTAAGAGCTTGATGTTAGTCTTTTATTGTCGTTAAGACTTTATTTATTGCTGTTTAGATGTTTCTCTTATTGCCATATAATGCTATATTGTTGCTGTTTCTTAAATTCATGATAAAACAAAGGAGGTGCTGCCGAAATCTCGGTTTTTAGTCTATGCACCTTTGCTGGAATTTGATGTTAAATGTGGTATTTAGATGTTGTTTAGCTTATGTTTGGTAACATTCAGGCATAGTAAATGCCGGGGTGTTACACCTTGCCTTCAACCATCTTGGACTTGATCATGCGGATCTTGTCATCATCCTTCTGTCCTTCTCGGATCTGATCCTCCAGGGTAGGCTTCACTTCTAATGTGGCCAAGAATCCTTCTGGTACTACTTCAATCTGCATCTTCTGGAAATCCTCACATAGCTCATTATGACTCGTGGCTATCAATATGTTCACAGTATGGCATTTCCGACTCAGAGCATCGGCCATCACGTTGGCCTTTCCGGGATGGTAATGGATTCCAACATTATAATCCTTGATCAACTCTAACCATCTCCTCTACCTCATGTTCAGGTCTGATTGGGTGAAGATGTACTTAAGACTCTTATGGTCCGTGTATACCTCACATCTGTTTTCGATCAGATAATGACGCCACACCTTCAAAGTATGCACTACGGCAGCTAGCTCTAGGTCATGCGTTGGATAATTCTCCTCATGTGGCCTCAACTATCTTGATGCATAAGCGATGACCTTTCCGTTCTGCATCAGCACACATACAAGTCCTTGGCGCGATGCGTCACAATAAATATCGAAGCTCTGATTAACATCCGGTAGGATCAACACCGGCGCTGATGTCAATCGCTTCTTCAACTCTTGAAAACCTTTTTCGCACTCTGGCGTCCATGCAAACTTCTTCTCCTTTTTCAACAATTGCGTAAGAGGTTTCGCAATGGTCGAAAAGCCTTCAATGAAACGGCGGTAGTAACCTGCCATTCCAAGGAAACTCCGGATCTGGGTCACGGTCTTCGGCTGTTCCCAATGTAACACAACTTCTACCTTGCTTGGATCAACGGCGACTCCTTCTGCGGTCATTACATATCCGAGGAACTCCACCTTGTCCTTCCAAAAGTCACACTTGCTGAACTTGGCGAAAAGTTGATGTTCCCTTAGCTTTTCCAAAACTCGCCTCAAGTGCTTTGCATGTTCATCCTCTGTCTTGGAGTAGATTAAGATATCATCTATGAACACAACAACAAACTTGTCCAAATACTCCATGAACACCTTATTCATCATATTCATGAAATATGCTGGTGCATTCGTCAGACCAAAGGACATAATCGTAAACTCGTAATGTCCATATCTTGATGAGAATGCGGTCTTCGGAATATCTTCTGATCGGATCTTCAACTGGTGGTATCCCGATCTCAGATCAATCTTGGAGAAAACTCCGGCTCCTCTCAACTGATCAAACAAATCATCGATCCTGGGTAACGGGTACTTGTTCTTCACGGTTACTTCATTGAGTGCACGGTAGTCAATGCACATCCTAAAACTCCCGTCCTTCTTCTTGACAAATAAAACTGGCGCTCCCCACGGCGACGAACTCGGTCTGATAAATCCTTTCTCCATTAACTCTTCAAGTTGCTTCTTCATCTCTACTAATTCTTCGGTGGACATCCGTAAGGTCTTTTTGCTATCGGTGCTGTACCAGGTACAAGCTCTATTACAAACTCTATGTCTCTGTCTGGCGGCATACCAGGTAGATCTTCAGGAAAAACATCCGGGTACTCATTCACTACTGAGACATCTTGTATGCTGATTGCCTTGGCGCTGTTAACCATCAACTGTCCATCTCTAACGGCGGTAGCTTGAAATTCCACTTTCCTTCCACACGGGCTTTCAACTGAGATAATCCTTCGTCCACAATCTAGCACAGCCTTGTGCTTGGATAACCAATCCATTCCCAAAATAACATCTAAAGTCTGGGTTTCCAACATAATAAGGTTCGCTAGGAACTCTATCCCATCTATTAATATTCTTACCCCAGAACATCCTACTTTCGTTCGGAGTTCGGAACCAGGGGTTTGAACTAAAAGCATGCATTTAAGTCTTGCAATCTCGAAATCATTTTTAGCAGCAAAGCCTTGAAAAACAAACGAATGCGAAGCTCCAGAATCAAACAAAACTGTTGCAGGTACTGAGTTAACAAGTAACTTACCCAGTACGACGTCCGTGGCATTCTGCAGTGCATCCGCAGTAACATGGTTGACTCGGCCTCTCACCACGGTCTGGGGTGCTGCTCCTGGCTTTGTTGTCCCTCGGTTGGCTCCTGGTGCATGCGTCCTGGCTGGTGTGGATCCCAGATTAAAGCGGACTGGGGTCACTCCTGCTGTCTTCTTAGGGCAACTGTTGGCAAAGTGCCCTGGCTCGTTGCAGTTGTAGCAGCGTCTCACTGTCCCCTGTTGACTGCCTGAAGCGGCGTTTCTGGCTGATGCTGGGGTCTGATAGTTCTGATTGATGGGTCTTGGTGCTGGTGACGTTGTCCTTGTTGCATTCTGTGGCTGGAATCTGAAAAACTGATTTGGCGCAACCCTCAAACGTTGCTGTGCTCCCTAACGCGATCCCTGCTGTTGCATCCTTCGCTTCCTGTTGTCGTCCAGTTCCTTGCGCTTGTCTTCAAGAATAAGCGCTTTATTCACCAATTTTTGGAAATCTGGAAAGGTGTGGGTGATCAGTCCCACCTGTAGTCCTGAGTTAAGTCCCTTCATAAAGCGAGACTGTTTGGCTTTATCTATCGCTACGTCTTCAGCTGCGTAACGTGCAAGCTGTGTGAACTTATTCAGGTATTCGGCCACAGGCTGATTACCTTGCTTCAGTGCTCTGAACTCCTCCTTCTTGATGTCCATAATTCCTCCTGGCACGTGATACTGACGAAACGCAGCTGTAAACTCCTCCCAAGTGATATCTTGAGGGTTCTCTTGCATGGCACAGAAGTTCTCCCACCATTCGGCGGCTGTCCCTTCCAACTGATGAGAAGCGTAGAGTACCTTCTCATTTCCCATGCATTGAGCAATGTGTAGCTTCCTCTCTATTGACCTTAACCAATCATCAGCCTCCAACGGATTGGCATTCCCGGAGAAAGTGGGTGGGTGAGTCCTCATGAACTCTGACAGTCTTGTAATCTGGCGTTGTCCCTGATTGACTTGATTAGCGGTGGCCTGAGCAGTGATGTGTTGCATCTGTTGCATCATACCATGCATCAACTGAGTCCGAGCGGCAAGAAAAGCTCCAAAATTCTGCATGTCAACTGGCAGCGCTAGGTGGGGTGCAGGTGCTCCATCATTGGGGTTTCCAGCTGGGCGAGAACCACTTCCATTGCTTCCAAGGTTTCCGCGGGTGTTCACCATCTGTCGATTGTTCCAAGGTTTCAGAGATGAGAGGGAACAAGAAATAGACAAGTAAGTAGGGAAACTATGCGGGGAAAAAGTGTAACTCAAAATCCAACTTTATTATTAATAATAATAACTTGGTATGATCGCTTACAATGCCTAAAGGCCTGCAACACATACTGCACACTCAGCAAGCAATGTAAATCCAACGCCTCTAAGCGTGACTCTTATTCTATAACGCGACTCGACGAAGGAGTCTCAACCTCAAAACCTACGCTCACTCATCGAGAAAACCTCCACTGCCTCCTTGCGGCGGGTGCGGCGGCATAGGCGCGAAACAATTGCCATGCCCCACAACTGCAGCTGTGGTTGACGACGCGGCGTCTTCCTCTGGCTCTGGATCTGGCTACTGCTGTGGCTGTGGCGCGGGTGCAGGTGGCGCCTCTTCTGGTTCCTCCTCTAGCTCTGGAGCGTCCAACTCCAACGCTGGATCGGGACCCTGGCCATACAGTGCGGTTTCCAGCTCTGCGATCCTTTCCGCAGCATAGGCGACGTACTCACGAGCGTTCCCCAAGTGCTTCTTCTCCTCCTCGACCTGCTCGCGAGCCTTCTTCAACTCATGAACTGTGTCTTTGATCAGCTCCTCCTGAGCGGCGACGAATCTGGCTAAGTGAGTGACGGTAGCATCCTCATCTTCTATCGGCTTCTGTTGAACTATGCTGTCTCGGCGTGGGTGGTGACGGAACACTCTGCCTTCCAGCTCCCTGGAGTAAGTGCGAGCGATCTGCTGCATTGCTCGACACGACACCTCCTGGATTCCAATCTCAAAGGTAGACCTCCTGGCGGTGAAGTGGAAAGGGCGACTGAACTTTGTCTTCTCTCGGGCATACACCGTGATCCGGACGTCCCATCCTACGACCAGTCCTGCTTGCACGAGTGTAGTCCCTCGGTAGAGCGCCTCTCAAAACCTCCAAGAAACTGAAGCAAACGCCACAACTCGGCAGCATAGGCTCCTTCATGCTCGGCGTAGTTGTTCTTCATCATCATCTGCCAAAAGACGCTCGCGTAAGAACGCAGCATTTTAAAATCAAAGTGGGAGACAAAAGAACTCAGCAAGGGTATGAGCAAGGAAGAAAGGGGTAAGTCGAGAATTCATTCATTATCTTGACAAATTTTATCTTTAGAAAATAGGTTTTATCCTCCCTACAACCATTCTAACTATGGGTGAGCCTACAGTCAGTATGGCTCTGATACCACCTCTGTCGGGACCCGAATTTGCAAATCCGGACCCTCTGTGTATTCAACACTAGTCCAGGAACGCGCTAGTGCACACAGTCCCAACATTGGCAAATATCACAATCATACTCAACGAATAATAGGGTACATTAATTAGTTAACCAAACTGCGAGCTCGACCTTATGGTCAAGTTACAAATATACGCCTCGGAGGACGAAACTTATAAAAAGGGAAATAACTGGAGCGGAAAATAAGATAACTTCGTGGCGCCATCCAGTATACCACAGGCAACTGACTGGGCTCGCTCCCTAGTTAGACGGTCCCTCTTGGAGCTCCTCCTCCAAAGCTGGTGTAGATTCTTCTTCAACTGGTGTTGTATTGCGGCAAGGGTGAGTACTTGGTACTCAGCAAGTCATGCACAGAATGCAAACTAATATACTACATGCATGGCTTAGTACGAAGGAATAACTCAGGGTATAATTGCAGTAAAACAGCATTTGACAAGTAACATAAGTAGATTCAAAAGGAGTAGAAACAAGTATAAGATCAATAACTTTTCCAGGAGTTAAATAAACATCTTTCCCATTCCTAATCCACATTTCCATCAACATCATTATTAAACCAAACCCAACCTTTCAAGTCCAAGTTATTTTTCAAGAAAGTCTAACCCTTGACTGTAATTCCCGAGCAATGTCCAATACCGCGGACATGGCTATTCAAATAGATTTTACACTCTGCAGAGGTTATGCACTTTACCCACAAGATACAGCCAAACACCACAAAGGCTAGTGTCCATAACAGAGTTTTTCGGAAACTTCTAACAGTACAAGTGGTCCTCCCCGGTGTTGCACACTAACCCTTCCCTTAGCGAAGGTGAAGTTTAGGCCAATTCACCGTTAGATGGGTACCTGGCCGTAGCCCCGGTACGCTCCCCCGTACAACTACACAACAGGTATAGTTGACATCCTGAGGTCCCACAGGTACGTTAATAGCAACTTAATCAACTAGGTCCGTCCCATTACAGACATGTGGTTGCACGTTTGACTCAGTTCAAAGGCTTGCAAGGTTAAGTCCTTAGGGTGACCAGGGCAAGACTACCCGAAGAACCAGAACAACGTTCCCGGTGCCACAACTGGCCCACCCGATCATTCTTGCCACATGCCCCGGTAGAAAACTATTTATCAAGCCCCAGTTGATTACCATGCACCACGTGCCTTCAACATCACATGATACCTTTCCAAAACAGGTTCAATATATCATTAAGTCAATATTAACCTTTGATTGTCCAAAATCATGTCATGAGCACGTAGCAGGCCTAAGCAATATACTACAACGATCTAAAATCCCATGTTGGCAATTTAGTAATGTCCAACTATTTAATCCTCAACTAGGGTGACAAGGGATCATGGCACATATTTAATTAACCAAGGTGTCATACAGCAATTTGGCATTTATCTAATTTCCCATAATTAAAATAAAGTATTTTCTAATTAAACTAGCATGCATTAGTTTAAATCGAATTAATTTGAAATTGGGATCAACATGGTCAAAGCACAACTTGCCTTCAAAGAGTACTTGTTCTTGGACCTGAGCTGGCTCCTGGGTCAACACTTCTCCTTCGAAGCCTTCGGGCACTTCAACGTCTACTCGTAAAGCGTGCAAATAGCAATAAATAAATGAACAGAAGACAAAAAGTGTCCAAACATCCAAATAAAGTTCACAAACAGAGAGATCATAATTTTATGAATTTTTAGAAATTGGAATCGTCAAATTCGGAGTTCAAATGCAAAAGTTACAAGCATTTAAAGTTTAAATAATCAATTAAATAATATTACAGAGAAAAACTTTGGTCCAAAAATTAAATAAAATTCATCATTAGGTAGATCTCAATTTTATACAAATTTAGAAATTTGAATCACTCAAATCGGAGTTAAAATGCAAAAGTTATAAGCGTTTGAAGTTTGAAACAAATTCTGAAATCAATATTTCGAAATAATAAATCATTTTCTTTTTCGGAAATTAATTATTGCATCAGCATGACACGTGAACCAATCGGGAGCCGCCACGTCGCCTCGGGTCCATGGACCCGGCGCACGGTTTGGCTCGGTCCACCGTGGACCCGGTCCACGGCTCACGTGTCTCACTGACAGGTGGGCCCCTCGGATGACGTCAGCAGTAACGTCATCACGCACGGCTGATAGCTGGGCCCCACCGTGACGTTAGCGGTGACGTCATGGTGCGCTTGGCTGAGCCGTTGATGCGTGGGCCCCACTGACACGCGGGCCCCGCGTGTCAGGGACACGCACCCACGCGCGGGCGCTGACCGCGCTAACCGCGACGGTCGGCCTCCTGGCCAAGTGGCTAGATCTCGACCGTTGATTTGAAAATCAACGGCCCATATTGGATCTGGGTTCACGCGTAGGAAAACTACTCGGCTGATCTGGACCGTTCGATCTTGATCGGACGGTCAAGATCTAATCTAAGGAAAACAACGTGGCTAACCCTAACCGTTTGATCTAGATCTAACGGCTGAGAATGGATCTAGTACTGTGCGATTAAGGCTACGTGGCACAATCTACGCCGTTGGATCTAAATCCAACGGTTGGAAATAGATCTGGGGATTTCAACGTGGAACTCACCGAGGGGTGACGTGGTGTGATCTGGGCCCTTGGATCTGGATCGGACGGCTGGTGGAGCTCGATCGATGGCGATGGCTTGCGGCGGAGCAAGGTCACCGGAGACGGGGAAGGCGACACTCCCGACGGTGCTGCGGGGCTCCTCCGGCGAAGTGAGTGGTGCTCACCGACGCGGCTTGACCTCACGGTTCCGGATCTGGGCTCAACGGCGGCGGAGAACGGCGGACGGCGACGGAATCTGCAAACGAACGCGGCGGAGCGCTAAGCCAACTACGGCGAGCTCGCGCGGGCAAACGGGCGGCGGCTCAGGCGGCGTGGGCTAGGGCTACGGGTGCGCACGGAAGTTGGCAACGCGACAGCGGCGGCGGCGCATTAAATAGGGCTCTCGACGTCCGTGAAACGCGCGGAAATCGAGGCCCACTCCGTTGCGGTGGCGGAATCCGAAAGGGATTCGGATTGGGTGACACGGCTAAACGTTTGCCGTTGGATCAAGATCCAACGGTGCGGGGGTTTGGGCGCGGGTCGGACTCGGGCGAGCTGGCTGGCTCGGTCGGGCTTGGGTCCGGTCGACGTGGCTCAATCGTGGCCGTTGGATCGAGATCCAACGGTCACGCGGTTAGGGTTCGACCGAATCAGCTGGCTCATGTCGGACTCGAGTCTGACTTGGACTCGGGTCCGGTCGGATGAACAGTACAAACCGGTTAGGTTTTCCAGCGATTAAATAATCCAATTAATTTCTCAGAAATTCAATTAATTCATTAAAAATAGCAAAAGGCTCAGAAAATTTCCAGAAAAATTCTGGAAAATATTTTGGATCATTTTGGACTCAAATAAAATATTTCCAACAAATTTTTATTTGCAAAGTTAAATTCTTTAATTATTTCAAAAGGGGATAAATTCAAATAAATTCCAAATAAATCAAAATAAATTCTAGAAAATTCCAAAAATTCACCAAAGTGCCAAATCACACATGAATTTAAGAAAAGCAAAATTTTGGGGTGTTACACTAAATAATCAAAAAAAAAGGTTAAGCTTTCCGCACTTTTTACTTTAGCTGAATTCCTTGCTACATCCAAATGCATACTCTTTGGAGTCGGTCATATATGGACCACGGGTAAGACTTGCGAGTACCTTCTGTACTCAGGCTTCTGCTTTTGTGGTTTTGCAGGTGAGGATCCCGCGGGGTGTGAGTTTTGCCCCTCATCGCCTCGGTGGCCAAGGCGGGGCACCGAGTAGAGGCTACCTTCGTCGTGACACGGGTGTGTTCGATGTGAGAACACTTAGGAGATGTTTTACTTTTGGGTCTAGTCTTGTAACTGTGAACGCTTTTGTTGTATAGTTGTTTTAAACAATGTCTTATTCGCATGGTGTACCTAATTTCTATTGTAGTTGACTTCTTTCGTACATCCTTGCCCACTTTAACTTGTCTTTTACCATCTTAATTTGTTCTACTCCTGTCTTTGCCGGCCTTCGTGCCTTGTTGCTGTTGTTGTGGTTGTGGTCGTGTGGTTCTGTCTTTGCGCCGGGTGTTGGTTGTTTTGGTTAGTTTTGCTTCCGCGCGTGTCTGGTTGTGGGTTCTTTGAGTTCGTTGCCCACTTTATGCAAATTGATGTGATACAAGGTTGTAAACCGGTATGTGGGGATCCTGGGCGAGTTTTGGGGTCGCATACCGGGGGAATACCGGGATTGTTGTCGAGTTATTTGAAGGGTTTTTGTGTGGACTCGATTGGGCTTGGGTGCTAACTCTGTGAGCGCCTTCAGTGGTCCGCTGTTAGCCTCCAAACCCGATTAGGACGACTAAACCTTCAAATAACTCGGGGACGGTCTGGGCGGCTCCCTGTCAAGCTGGTATCAGAGCAAGGTGCATGAAGACGAACCCGAAACTTGACGACCACTTAAGGGAATTGATTAGGATTGTCATCATGTATTAGGTAGAAGTTGGTACTTATATGTTGTGCTGCCGGGTGGGCGTGCCGGATGGTGCACAGTACATTGCCGAGGCAGGAGGAAAAGAAGCCTGAAGATTCAGACTGAAGGAAAATTGGTGTGCGTGTGTTGTGTGCGTGAGTGTTTGTTACCTTAGTACTGCGTTTTGTCAGGGTTGGGACCCACTTGTAAGTGGCGTTGTAAGGGGCTATAAAGCCTGGGACAGCTGTTGGGGAAGACGACGTGAAACAGGATGCTTCTTTCCCCATTCTAACGAATCCAATCTTCTTCCCAATGTTCTTGCTACAATCTTTCTCGCATCCTCCTTTCCAGTTCATAACATTTGGTATCAGAGCCACTATCCGGGCTGGCGCCGAAGAAAAAGCAAACACAATTGGAGAACAAGATCACTGCAGCCATGACGTCGATTGAGGCGCAGTTCGAAGGGGTAAATTCCTTGCTCAAACAGCTCCTAGATGATGTTCATGGTGTCAAATTGGAGATCGGTGAGGTTCGTTCAGTGGTGGATGTTGTCAAGGGGCGGGTGGAGGTGTTGGAAGGCCGACCGGAGATTCCGAATCCATCGCCTGGGAGAGGAGTATTTGCAGTAGATGAAATGCAGCAAGCAGCGGGATCGGCTTCGGTGTCTCCAACCAGAGAGGAGGCACGATCGATGAGGGGATCGAAGGTGCCCGGAAGAGATAGGGATCCCTCGAAGGGCATCTTGGGTGCTCCAATGATTCATGCGATTGGGGAAAGACAGGATTGGCCTAATACACTGCAAATGACTGATCCAAGGATGGGGCAACCTGGCAGTGTGCCTTGGCAGACTCGGCAATCTCTTCCGAAGATGGAATTTCCGAGGTTTGACGGGGAGAATCCAAAGCTTTGGAGGGAGAGATGTGAAACTTACTTTGAGGTCATGGGGTTGAATCCGGGTTTGTACACCAGACTGGCATCGCTGAATTTCACGGGGAGCGCAGCCCTCTGGTTGCAGAAGATGGAGGCTAGAGGGCGATTTGAAGTGTGGGAAGTGATGTGTGAAGCGGTGGAACAACGATTTGGTCGGAATCTGTACAAGAAGCACATGAACAAACTGATCCATCTCCGGCAGACAGGGTCCGTTGCAGAGTATGTGGAGCAGTTTGAAGAATTGCAACATTACCTGCTTTTGTATAACTCTTCTCAAGATGAGGTGTTTTTCGTTACTCATTTCCTGGGTGGGTTAAGGGAGGAGATACGATCTTCTATTATACTGCACAACCCTGAGGACATGGAAGCTGCAATATTCTTAGCGAGGTTACAGGAAGAAGAAATAGAACATAGGAGGAAAGGGCCCTATTGTAAAGGTGAGACGAGGGAGGTGGGCAGGACTGGAGGAAAGTTGGCAGACAAGCAAAAACACTTTCAGAAGTTTGATGGAAACAGGGGAAATGAGGAAGTGAGGAAATCAAATAACTTCAGGTGGGACGAGAAGTTAGAAGCATTGAGGAATTACAGGAAGGCAAATGGGTTATGTTTCACTTGTGGAGAGAAGTGGGGAAAGGCTCATAAGTGTCCCGAAAAAGTGCCAATTCATGTGATCGAGGAATTGATAGAAGTATTAGACATGCAGTCCAACTCTGAGGTTGAAGGGGAGGAAAGATTCACCGATTCTAAAGAAGAGTTCTTCTCAGTTGCCGAGCAAAAAGATGGCCGACAGACTGCAAGAAAGACTTTGAGGCTCCAAGGTCTCATTGGCAAACAAGAAATATTGATTTTGGTTGATTCGGGGAGCACTTATTCTTTCGTCAGTGCAAGGGTGTTGGAGAAATTACAGTATCCGACAATTGGAATTACTCCTGTGCAATTGTCGGTAGCAGATGGAAGAACTATGCTATGCGATCAGAAAATTGAAACGCTGGAATGGTGGGTCCAAGGGCACTCGTTCACCCAAGAAATGCGTGTGTTAGCACTGGGATGCTATGACATGATACTAGGGGCTGACTGGTTGGAGGAACACAGCCCTATGTGGATACACTGGAAGGAGAAGTGCACCAGTCGCCCTTGTACAGTGGTCAGGCTTGCCGTCATCTTGGTCCACATGGGAGAACCTGGCGTCGTTGCGACTTCGGTTTCCCACTGCGCCGGCTTGGGGGCAAGCCGTTGCTAAGGGGGAGGGAATGTTGTGCTGCCGGGTGGGCGTCTTAGGATGGTGCCTGCATTGCCGAGGCAGAGGAAAAGAAGCTGAAGATTCGCATCAAGGAAAATTGGTGTGCGTGTGTTGTGTGCGTGAGTGTTTGTTACCTTAGTACTGCGTTTTGTCAGGGTTGGGACCCACTTGTAAGTGGCGTTGTAAGGGGCTATAAAGCCTGGGACAGCTGTTGGGGAAGACGACGTGAAACAGGATGCTTCTTTCCCCATTCTAACGAATCCAATCTTCTTCCCAATGTTCTTGCTACAATCTTTCTCGCATCCTCCTTTCCAGTTCATAACATTATACCCCGCCCTATGTTTATATATGGTGAGTGAGGGAATACGGTGGAATCGTGCATTTCATGTGATGTCATGTCATGCATGTGCCATGCCATTTGCATCATGAACTGTGTTTTGGGTGTGTTAGACTTGTTGGACTCCAGTGTGGAGTGCTACAGTCTAACTTGGGTTTAGTTTGCGGGCTCGTCGGGTTTAAGACCTACCTTTCCATGTGGGGTCTAACTCTTGTTGTCTGACTTGATTGACGACAGCATGAGGACCCGTGGAACTGCGGGAGGTGATGATGGCGCTGGGCAATCGCAGCCTGGCCATGGCGACCCGCCTCCTCCCAACCTTCTGGATGTCTTGATGCGGTCGGAGCAGAACCAGCAGACCACCAACCGGATTTTGGAGATGCTTGTCCAGAATCAAGCCGCTCCCGGTGGCCGTGGTGAAGGACGAGGCTGACCCAATGGCTATTTGGACTTCCTCCACACTCAGCCGCCGACGTTCTCTTAGGCCAGCGACCATACCCTTACTAGGAACAAAAAAAGGTGACTGAAACCCTTCGGCACCACAACCCCACTTTATCACAATAACAAGCACAATCCAATCAATTCTCTCAATAACATAGCAACATACATTATCTATAGCATTCAACATCAAGGGTTAAAAACAACATTTAAGCGTAAAGCAACGATACCCATACCCTTTCCTACTGTGCATCCATGTGTGTCAAATTTTAAATTAGATATTCCACTTACACAAGTTTTAATGTTGCTATCCTATGACAAAATTTTAAGTTTAACCTAAGCCATGTTTCTAGGTTATCCCAAGTCACAATTTTAGTTGAACCTAAGGTTTCACACTAAAATAAAAGTTCCAAGGACCTAAAGCCCGCTCTGATACCAACTGTAACACCCCCGGCATATGCCCTGGATGTCACCAAACATGATAGACACAGCATCTAAATGGCACAAATAAAGGTAAATTACAGCAAATGTGCAAATGCTAAAACCAAAAAATTTCGGTAGCATCTCCATTGTTTTTCCATGATTTGAAGCAACAGCAATAATATGGCAATGTATAGCATAATATGAGACATCTAAAATAGCAATAACAATTGATATGGCAACATCTTACGTATAAAAATAATTAATTCAACCACTCCAAAATTATAACGAAGCAAAAGATGAACTTAAGCACACAATCGCTACTCCAAGTTTCATGGCACTAATCTTATTATTATGTATCCAAATGATAAAAGCTGTCTATATGTGAGGAGCTACGTGTAGAAGTGTAGCTAAACCCCTTTCCCGCATGCCGGTTTCATGGTACCTAAAAGCAACATAAGACACAAGCGTGAGTTCATCACTCAGCAAGTATATTGCAATGGAACAAAACGAATAGTTCAATGCTAATATCTCTATATATCATGCTTAACATCATAACCATGTTCAAAACTCATTGTACACATCTCATTATCATCATCATGTATGCAATGCAATACACATGTCTCCTTGAAGCACATACTGGTATTGCCGAGTGCAAACCCGTCGGCGTGCACCCTCTTTCCCCTTCCATCCTGTAGATGGAGGGTGCCTACTCCTCGCTTCCATTCACAACTGTGGATGGAATCACGAGGTAGGTCTTATTTAATGGCGCTCCGGATTAGTCATAACTTTGTCACCGACCTTACCGGACTAGTTATGACTTTCTCACCGACCTGGCAAATTCTCATGCCATGTATGAAAATATGTCATAAACATAAACAACTTGCAAATAAACTCAACTAATCATTGCATAGCCTCATAATAAACCATTTTCATCATGTCGCAAGAAAGAGTCAATCATGGCATCATATCATAAAACATGTGTAAATCATCTCATTATCGAACATTATGGCTCCCTAATCCGCAACCACTACAATACACTTGGCTTCAACTGCGGGCGACGGATTGGCGAGAGGATGAGAGCACTCCCGGGGTCACACCACCTGCGCATGGGGGTGGAAACCCTAAGGGGTCGCAGGTTTTCCCCCCTCATGGGCCAAAGAAACCCCCCACCGACAGCCCATTTGCTTCCCCCAAGGCCCAACTAGCTTCCACAGGGCCCAAACTCCCCCGGAAAGGCCTAAACTCACGGAAGAGGTCCAAAAACATAATACCAAAGTCATACCTAAATGCCAACATCGAGAATGGCTCAAACCGTCATTCTGTAGTGTCACATTCTCCCCCCCCCCCTTAAACAGGATTCGACCTCGAATCCGAAGAACGCCAACTCGAGAACATCGAGTCCACAAGGGACCCAACCTTCGAAAAGCTAAAACCAAGCAACTGAAACTGTAACACCCACGCAAGGGCTTCAAACAGAAACAACCAGTAAACCAACTCTCCAAATCCAACTGTTGACAAAAGTGTCTTGACTTAGCTCAACTAAGCGCAACTTGTCATGATTCCTCATTTACTTCAATTTTTATCAAAAATTCTGTGACACTACGGAAGGTCGAAACATTATAAAATATGAAATCGGATATTTAAACTTTACGTTACAAGGTTTAATCGCGTTTTCAGGAGTTTGGGCCTTTTCGGGGCGATTTGGGCATTAGGGGGGACCCCACATGGGCCAAAAGTTGAGTTTTCCAGCCCATGTGGGGGAGGGAGGGCAGCATGACCCTACCCCATGCGCCCCCCCTTGCCCTAGTTGTGCCCCTCCCCTCCCCTCTCCCTCCCCAAGCCGCCACCCCCCGCCTCCTCCACTCGCCTCCCCTCTAGACGCCCCCCATGCGCCACCCCTCCTCCCTCTCCTCTCCACCCTCCTTGCTAGCCTAGGAGGGCTCCTCGCCTCGCCACCCCACTGTTCTCTCCATTGGGAAGCTCCACGACGAGGAGATTCGGTGGATTCGGAGCGAGGAAGGAGATCGGGAGAACCAGGAGGAGATTTGTCGCCGTTCGTCAGTTCATCGTTCGTCGGGCGAAGGTATGGTTAGGGGTAATCCTTGGGGATGGTCTATGTGCTGTGCTAGAGGTTGTTTTGGTGTCATTAGATCGAAAGGTGGTGCTGCGATTAGATAGATTTGATGAAAACTAGAGTTTGCATACTGTTCTGCTTCGGGTAGATTGGGCACACGACCTAGGGTTTGAGTTTTCGTAATTTTAGATTCGGATTTTTGTCAGCCGCATGTTGAGAAAGTTGTAGATAACCTCAATAACTTTAATTGGACACCAAGAACGTCCAATTCTGCCCAGCCGTTTGAAATATATGATCGTTTTACCGAGCGTGTTCAAATCTGTGACGTAATTGGGACAGAACGTAATGTTTTGTAGCTTAGACAATTTTAGAGGCCGAATCAGCTTTTCCCAATAGTTAGAAAAAGCTAGGAAATTTCCTAAGATTCGCGATGATGTACTCGTTTACTTGATTTGGAGTCCTAGAACTCAGGTTATGCTAGTTTGAAGCCTGCTGTCCCAAGGGACAGATTCTCTGTTTTTCGTCTTTGGGAGTAGTTTGCGAAGTCGGGGTAGATGAGCGATGGTGTACTGTTTTGTGGGCACATTTTTAGTGTGTGGTATCTATGTGCAGGTGGTGTGACCCCGGGAGTGCCTTCATCCTCTCGCCAATCCGTCGCCCGCGGTTAAGGGAAGTGTATTGGAATGGGTAGTGTGTTGTATGTTGCTTGTCTTGATTAGATGCAAATTGTTTTCATGATATGCTATCTTTCCATGACTAGTGTTTGCCCATGATATGATTAAAATGGTATGTTATGATGCTATGCAATGATTAATTGTTTATGTTTATGGCATATGTTGCATACATGGCATGAAAACTGGCCCGGTCGGTGAGAACGTCATAACTAGTCCGGTAAGGTCGGTGAGAAAGTTATGACTAATTCGGTGCGCCATTGAGTAAGACCTACCTCGTGATTCCATCCACGTGGTGAGTGGAAGCGAGGAGTAGGCACCCTCCATCTACGGGATGGAAGGGGAAAGAGGGTGCACGCCGACGGGTGTGCACTCGGCAATACCGGTATGTGCTTCGAGGAGACATGTGCATTGCATTGCATACATGATGATGATAATGAAATGTGTACAATGAGATTGGGACATGGTTATGATGTTGTATATGAAATTATGACTTGATCATGATGTTAAGTATGGTATGTTTCGATATTGGCATTGATTTGTTCTTATGATCCATTGCAATATGCTTGTTGAGTGATGAACTCACGCTTGTGTTTCATGTTGTTTTTAGGTACCATGAAACCGGCATGCGGGAGAGGGTATTAGCTACACTTTCACACGTAGCTCCACACTTATAGATAATTTAATAGTTTGAAGTCATGATAATAAGAATAGTGCCATGAATCTTGGTGTATGGTTAAATTATGTGCTTGATTTCCTCAATTGCTTCGTTTTAGTTTGAGGAGTGGTTGGACTTGGTATTATTGATTTAAGATGTTGCTATATCCATTGTTAATGCTGTTTTAAATGTCTCATATCTTGCTATATCTTGTCATATTATTGTTGTTGCTTCAATCATGAAAAAACAAAGGACATGTGTGACACCACAGAGTGTCATAACCTTATTTATTGTGCTTGATAAGGTCAAAAACATTATAAAATGTGGAATTAAGGTTGAAACCATACGCTATGAGGTTTAATCGCGTTTCCGGGCCGTTTCCGGAGTTTTGGGCCTTTCCGGGGGAGTTTGGGCCTAGGGGAAAGGGTCGTGGGCCTTGGTGGGGGAGAGTTTGAGTCCTTTTAGGAGTAGGAGACCAGTTTGGGCTGGTAAAAAGGGCTGCCCCTGCCCCTGCCCTGCGCCCCCACCTCCCTCCTCCATGCCCTAGCCGCCACCCCCACCTTCCCCTCTTCCTCCTTAGCTGTGCGCCCCCACCCCCTTTGCCCCTTGCCTCTCCACCTCTCCACCACCTCTCCTCCACCCCCTTGATTCCCTAGGGTGGCCTCCCAACCCCCTGCACCTCGAGGATCCATCCATTGGAGCGAGGAGCAAGGAGCGAGGAGCGAACCGGGAGCAGATCCGTTCAGTTTTCGTGCGTTGGGCAAAGGTATGGCCATGGGAATCCTTGGGGTTGGTCTAGGTACTTTTCTAAGGATGTTTATCAAGTTTTTAGATCAATTGGTGGTGCTGGATTTGATTAGATTAGATGGATTCTTGAGTTGGTCACGTTCTCTGTTTCGGACAGCATGAGCAGTCGACCTAGGGTTCGGTTTTTCGCCAATTTAGAGTCCGAATCTGGTCGTACGGATGTTGAATAAGTTGTATATAATTTCATTATATTTCTGTGGATATAAAGAACGTCCAAATCCGATCAGCCGTTTGAAAGTTATGACTGTTTTACCGAGCGTGTTAAAATCTGTGACGTGATTGGAATAGATCACGGTATTTTGTAGATTAAACAACTTTAGAGTCCGAATCAGTTTTTCCTTTTACCTAGAAAAAGTTGGGAAATTTCCTAAGCTACGTGAGGATGTACTCGTTTATTCGATTCGGAGTCTTAGAACCCGAGTTATGCCTTTTGGAAGGCTGCTGTCCCGACGGGACAGAACCTCTGTTTTTGGGTTTTGCGAGTAGTTGGCAATGTCGGGGTAGATGAGGGTTTGCGTACTGTTTTGTGGTCAAGATTGTGAGTGTGTGGTACCCATGTGCAGGTGGTGTGACCCCGGGAGTGCCTTCTACGTCTCGCCAATCCATTGCCCGTGGTTGAGGCAAGTGTATTGTAATGGATAGCGGTTTGTAGGTTGCTTGTTGAGAATAGATGAAATTGGATATATGATATGATCACATGCCATGCTTTAATGATTGCCAATGATATGATAAATATGCTTACTATGTTATGTTGCCATGTGTTAATGTAAGAGTGATTTATGATGTTGGCATATTTGCATACATGACATGGCATGATACATGGCCCGGGCGGTGAGAAAGTCATGACTAATCCGGGGAAGGTCGGTGAGAAAGTTATGACTATTCCGGAGAGCCAATAAGAAAGTCCTACATCGTGATTCCATTCACCGCGGTGAACGAAAGCGAGGAGTAGGCACCCTCCATCTTCGGGATGGAAGGGGGGAGAGGGTGCACACTGACGGGTGTGTACTCAACCATACCGGTATGAGTTTCCAAGGAGACATGAGCATCGCATTGCACTTTATACATATTGATGATGATGATAAGATGTGACCATGAATGAGATGGTTTACATGATGTGAGATATTATTGCTATGTAATTGTTTATGTTTGTACCATTGCAATATACTTGCTGAGTGATGAACTCACGCTTGTGTTTATGTTGTTTTCTTTTAGGTACCATGAATCCGACATGCGGGAAAGGGAGATAGTCACACGTCATCACTTAGCATCACATATTTAAACATTGACATGTTCCTTCCCTTATGGTTATGGTTAATTCATTGAACTAAACTATGGTTTCGATGATTCGTTGGTCGTTATGAGTAATTGATTAGTCCATATTTGTCATGTGATGGATAGAATTTATATCCTTAGTGGTATGGTGGCTGTTTTTCCGTTTGATCATGTTATTGCTATCGTTCGTTATGCCACATTGACATGTTAATATTGTTGTTGCTTCAATTCATGTTAAAACAAAGGAGATGCTGCCGAAATCTCGGTTTTTAGCATGTGCGCCTTTGCTGGAATTTATGTATAATTATGGTATTTAGATGTTGTTTAGCTTTTGTTTGGTAGAATTCAGGCATAGTAAATGCCGGGGTGTTACAGTTGGTATCAGAGCGGGCTGTAGGTCCTTGGAATGTGTATTTTTAGTGTCATGCTATAGGGTACAACTAAAATGTGATGTGGAATAACTTAGAAACATGGCTTAGGTTTTTACTAAAATTTTGTCATAGGATAGCAACATTAAAACTTGCAAAAGTGGTATAACTAATCTAAAATTTGACACACATGGATGCACAGTAGGAAGGGTATGGGTATCGTTGTTTACGCTTAAATGTTGTATTTAAGCCTTGTTGCTAAATGCTATATTTGATATAGTATGTTGCTATGTCAATGAGATAAATGATTGAATTGTGCTTGTTGTGGTGATAAAGTGGGGTTGTGGTGCCGAAGGGTTTCGGTCACATTTTTGGTTCATAGTAAGGGTGAGGTTTGATGGTATGGCCGGTTAGCGCCATCACCGAAGAACTATTAACCCTTGTAGGAAAAGAGTGTTTACCCTTTCTGTCGTAGAACGGGTAGTTGACTGGAGTCAAATAGAAGAGTTTGGTGGTGGATTTTCCTTCGGAGGTTCTTTATCGTTCTGTGGTCGGTCTTGGTTGGTTTTCTTTGTTTTAGTTGATGGAAACCTAAAGAAAAGTGTTTGGTAATTGTTTTTCGCGGATAGTTCCGTATGCGGTGTGTGGTTTTGTCTTCCTTGGTTGAAGACGAAGAAGAGGAGTCTAGTGTTGCGCTTCTTTTGGGCGTCGTTCCAGTTTTGATGTTTAGTTTGTTAATTGCTTTATGGGGAAGAAGCATTCAATTTATTTCTGTGTTTGTCTTTCTCTGAGGTTAAAGGAGTTATTAAGGTGCTATGCCAGACCTGGTTGTCAGGGCTGAAGTTCTGTGGCTTTGTAGGAGTAAGTGGTGTTAGATTTCGTCATTTTTCTGGTTTGAGAAATCATCTTTGAAAACCCTTCTTGTTTCGTGAAAGTTTGGGGTTTGGTGTTAAGGTTTTATTTGAAAATGATTACTAAATCGTTTGGTTCCCTTTTTAACAAAATTGTCTTTCAACCATTTTCCTCTATGGGAGCCTTTGAGATTGAAAAGTGTTTTGGAGAGTTCCTTTTGCATGACCAAGTTTGGGTTTGTCTCATTGCAATTTTGAGAGTCAAGTTTCCTTACGAATTTTGGGATGAGCTTTAAAACTAAAATGCTGCAAACAAAGAAAGTAGTCTTTTGACTGAAATCGTTTGTCCCTAGTAAGAATTGTTGTTTAGCACGTTATGTAGCATGTACCAATGTGGTTTATGGGATGACTTATTGTTAAGTTAAATTGTGAGTTGAAATGATTCAATGCGGTTGTTACCTCTAGCTTGAAATTAAATAGACTACTAGTGTTGTAGTTTGCTCTTAGCGAAAATGATTAAATGTGTTAATGTATATGCTTAGAATCTGTTGCTTTGTTATAAAAAAAATGCATATGACCCCCGATTATGTTTAAAGTTTTAAACCCTGATGCATAGTTGAAACATTAAGATGATTTAGACTGCTGTTATTGTTAAAGAAACTTTGCTGGTTGTTTAAAGATGCTCTAATCTAATGGATTAATAGAGAAATTTAATCGTGTTGCCTAGTGATTTTAATTTGGAAGTTGATTAGAGTTGCTATTTACGTTGTTGCAAACTACTAGTATATTTGGAAGTATGTAGTTGTGTCTCTACAATGCTAGTATTGATATCAATTGAGAAGACATAAGACTTATTGCTAATGATGTTGTTAAAGGCAGTGTTAATGCTAGTATTCAATCTATTTTAAATAGTGGGAGTATGTTGTGTGGTGGTAATTTTGTTATCACCTTTGTATAGGGTAGCTAAAAGTAATGTTGTTGGTTGATGATTATGCCCTTTTGTTGTTATTGATGACTAAGTAGTTGTGGTAACTGTTTAGATTACTCGTTGGAAAACCATGGTTAAAATAGAGGAAAATTTTAACATGTTGCGATGGAGTGAGCTTTGGATAATTAACATGATAAATGATATTATCCTTAATGAAAGTATAACTTAGAGTCTCACTTACGAATTCTTCCCTGTGGAGATAATATTTACATGTTGAAGCCATTATTTAACTGAATAAGGTTCGGTTGTCGAGACGTGAGTATATAGGAGGTATGAAATTTATATGTTGATCTTGCTGAAAGATTTGTTGAAGTTCTATATTTCAAATGTAGAATAAGATGTATTATGATATGATGATCCGTGGGGATCATGTCGATATAGTATTGGTTGGGTGCCTTTTTGATAAGCATCATGAACCCTAATTAAAAGTGTTAGGAATGGTAATTAGAGGAAGAATTTGTTGTGAAACTTTTGGTTTATTTGTGTTGGGGCTTCTCAAGGAGTAAATAGTGATTATTGAAGTCTTTAATGGAAAGCGTAGTGGAGTACTAGAGATGATTGTATTTATGCTGAGCTTGTGTTCAAAAGCTTTTGGACTGGTTTGATTGTTTGCCTTTTTGGTTGAAGGGTTTTCGGTCAAGGTGTTCCATATGCTGTGTTTCAGAGTTTCCCTAAAACTCGTAAAAATTGGAGCAAATATTTGGTTTTGGCTAATGTGTTTAGTTGGTGCTATGAGTATGGATTTACACCCCAAAAGTTTTTTTTTGACTCGATCGCGCCCTTTCGCGTTCGCACTAAATTATCTTTGGAATTAATTTTAAAAGGAATCAGATGGTCATGAAGGGTTGTGTTGGAAACTTTTGAGTTAAACCCTTGATGTGTAACTCTGTTTGGCTAGAGTTGGAGTCATTTGGAAAATGGGTCTGGTTCGCGGATGTTTCACAAGTCTAGATTTTTATGAATGTTTCATAAGTGAATTTAGTTGGTGAAGAGTTTTCTTTTGGGATTTAGTTTCCCTCTCTTTTGATAAAATTTATGGCGGTTGTGTGTGCAGATGTTTGACTTTGGAGTCGATGTTCTGTTCCAAAGGGTTGAGTTTGATTTTGCGAGGTTTTGCAAGGTTAGTTTTAAATGGATGATGGGTTTTCACACGATGTGGTGTTTTGTTGTTAACGATGTTGCCGTCATAGTCTATATGATTTAGCGCAACCGTCAGTGTTATGTGTATTTCAATCATATGATACCGAGGGAGAAGTCTTTTGGTGAATGACTTTTCGGTATTGTTGTTATATGATGAATGAATGGTGAAAAGTAAACAAGACATCGTGTATAGATGTTAAATGATAAAAGAGTCGTTGAGCCAGGTCGGTGAAAAAGTCATATATGGAGATATGACTAATCCGGAGTGCTCTTGAAGAATGTGCATTCATGTCATGAAACGAAAATTCCCTTGCTTTCTAGTATGAAAAGAAAAGAATGAATAATTTCTGGTGTTGGTTGTGGTGAAGGGATTTGTGTTTCCTTTACGTTTTGGCTTAGGAAATTAAAATGAATACTCTCTGGTTGTTGTCGAATCCTTTCCAAAAGTGGTTTTAGCGCTTTGGGGTTTGAGTTGTGGGATGAGGGCCACTTGGGTTCATGTTTATGGTTGAGCTCACTCAATGATTGTGCTCTTTATCGTGGTCCATTGACGGGAAGGTTGTGTTTGACTCAATGCAAACCTTCTAGGAGAATTGTGTTGTTGAGATGTTCCTCGGTAGGGTTGATTAGAGTATTAGTGGACCACTTGGTGGTTGCTAGTAATTGTTTTCCTTTTCAGAGTGTATTGGACCTTTCTGTTGCTGAGGTTGAACGAGGTTGTGTCAACCGTAGCGATTTTGTTTGGTTGTTACTTTTTTCTTGCGAGTTTAAGGACCCTAAGTGTAAGGTGGGCCTTCTCCTTTAGGCGGTAGTGTTGGGTATTGGTCTTTTGTAAAAGAGCAATCCTTTGCAAGGTCTTAACCTCGTTTGTTCAAATAGTTGGTGGTCTTGGAGTATTTGTCTCACTTGGTTCGTCGTCGTTTTGAATATGGCGAACCACAGTAGAGAGGTTGAGGTGTGAAAACACGTTTGTGCGTGGGAAATGAAGAGGGTTCTAGAGGTTGGTACCGTGCCCTTCTGGAGAGTAGTTTTGATTAAAGGGATCGGGCACGTTAGTGCCAATGAGGGATGGATGGAGGAGTGTGAGACTGTTCTTCTTTCGTGGTCTATTTGGGAATTGAGGTGAAGAGAGAATCATGAGAGGTTGCACTCTGTTAAGCTAAATCAACACAAGGGTTGGTTTTTGGAGCTCGCTTGTCGTTTGTTCCGGTTTGAGTCGTTGTGCGAATGTTGTGTGCTACAGAGAAGTCTTTTGTCCCTTGGGGACTTTGTTGTTGTTTTTGGCGTCTTTCAGATTCGAGGTCGAATCCTGTTGAAGGGGGGAAGAGTGTGACACCACAGAGTGTCGTAACCTTATTTAATGTGCTTGATAAGGTCAAAAACATTATAAAATGTGGAATTAAGGTTGAAACCATATGCTATGAGGTTTAATCGCGTTTCCTGGGTTTTGGGCCTTTCCGGGGGAGTTTGGGCCTAGGGGAAAGGGTCGTGGGCTTTGGTGGGGGAGAGTTTGAGTCCTTTTAGGAGTAGGAGACCAGTTTGGGCTGGTAGAAAGGGCTGCCCCTGCCCCTGCCCTGCGCCCCCACCTCCCTCCTCCATGCCCTAGCCGCCACCCCCACCTTCCCCTCTTCCTCCTTAGCCGTGCGCCCCCACCCCCTTTGCCCCTTGCCTCTCCACCTCTCCTCCACCCCCTTGCTGCCCTAGGGTGGCCTCCCCACCCCCTGCACCTCGAGGATCCATCCATTGGAGCGAGGAGCAAGGAGCGAGGAGCGAACCGGGAGGAGATCCGTTCAGTTTTCGTGCGTTGGGCAAAGGTATGGCCATGGGAATCCTTGGGGTTGGTCTAGGTACTTTTATAAGGATGTTTATCAAGTTTTTAGATCAATTGGTGGTGTTGGATTTGATTAGAGTAGATGGATTCTTGAGTTGGTCACGTTCTCTGTTTCGGACAGCATGAGCAGTCGACCTAGGGTTCGGTTTTTCGCCAATTTAGAGTCCGAATCTGGTCGTACGGATGTTGAATAAGTTGTATATAATTTCATTATATTTCCGTGGATATAAAGAACGTCCAAATCCGATCAGCTGTTTGAAAGTTATGACTGTTTTACCGAGCGTGTTAAAATCTGTGACGTGATTGGAACAGATCACGGTATTTTGTAGATTAAACAACTTTAGAGTCCGAATCAGTTTTTCCTTATACCTAGAAAAAGTTGGGAAATTTTCTAAGCTACGTGAGGATGTACTCGTTTATTCGATTCAGAGTTTTAGAACCCGAGTTATGCCTTTTGGAAGGCTGCTGTCCCGACGGGACAGAACCTCTGTTTTTGGGTTTTGCGAGTAGTTGGCAATGTCGGGGTAGATGAGGGTTTGCGTACTATTTTGTGGTCATGATTGTGAGTGTGTGGTACCCATGTGCAGGTGGTGTGACCCCGGTAGTGCCTTCTACGTCTCGCCAATCCGTTGCCCATGGTTGAGGCAAGTGTATTGCAATGGATAGCGGTTCGTAGGTTGCTTGTTGAGAATAGATGAAATTGGATATATGATATGATCACATGCCATACTTTAATGATTGCCAATGATATGATGAATATGCTTACTATGTTATGATGCCATGTGTTAATGTAAGAGTGATTTATGATGTTGGCATATTTGCATACATGATATGGCATGATACATGGCCCGGCGGTGAGAAAGTCATAACTAATCCGGGGAAGGTCGGTGAGAAAGTTATGACTATTCCAGAGAGCCAATGAGTAAGTCCTACATAGTGATTCCATTCACCGCGGTGAACGGAAGCGAGGAGTAGGCACCCTCCATCTTCGGGATGGAAGGGGGGAGAGGGTGCACACCGACGGGTGTGTACTCAACCATACCGGTATGAGTTTCCAAGGAGACATGAGCATCGCATTGCACTTCATACATATTGATGATGATGATGATAAGATGTGACCATGAATGAGATGGTTTACATGATGTGAGATATTATTGCTATGTAATTGTTTATGTTTGTACCATTGCAATATACTTGCTGAGTGATGAACTCACGCTTGTGTTTATGTTTTTTTCTTTTAGGTACCATGAATCCGACATGCGGGAAAGGGAGCTAGTCACACGTCATCACTTAGCATCACACATTTAAACATTAACATGTTCCTTCCCTTATGGTTATGGTTAATTCATTGAACTAAACTATGGTTTCGATGATTCGTTGGTCGTTATGAGTAATTGATTTGTCCATATTTGTCATGTGATGGATAGAATTTATATCCTTAGTGGTTTGGTGGCTGTTTTTCCGTCTGATCATGTTATTGCTATCGTTCGTTATGCCACATTGACATGTTAATATTGTTGTTGCTTCAATTCATGTTAAAACAAAGGAGATGCTGCCGAAATCTTGGTTTTTAGCATGTGCGTCTTTGCTGGAATTTATGTATAATTATGGTATTTAGATGTTGTTTAGCTTATTTGGTTTTAGCATTTGCACCTTTGCTGTAATTTATCTTTATTTGTGGTATTTAGATATTGTTTAGTCTATGTTTGGTAACATTTAGGCATACTAGATGCCGAGGTGCTACAGTTGGTATCAGAGCAGGCTTTAGGTCCGTGGAATGTGAATGTAGCAAATTACTCTAAAGTAAACTAAAATATTGACTTGGAAAAGTAGAAACATGGCATAGGTTTACTTGTTAAAATTTGGCCTTAGGGCAATAACCTTAAAATCTGAAATAGTTTGGTTAGCTAATTTAAAACTTGACACACTCTGATGCACAGTAGAAGGGTATGGGTATCGATGCTATCCGCTTAAATATTGCAGTTAAGCTTTGATGTTAAATGCTGCATTTTGATGATGTATAATGCTATCTTTATGATAGATTTGATTGAGTTGCTATATTTGTGATGAAGTGGGGTTGTGGTGCCGAAGGGTTTCGGTCACCTCTTTTTGTTCATAGTAAGGGTGTGGTTTGACGGTGTGGCCGGTTAACGCCATCACCGAAGAATTATTAACCCCTGTAGGAGAAGAATGCTTATCCTTTCTGTCGTAGACCGGGTAGTTGGTTGGAGTTGATTAGAAAAGTTGATGGTGGAACCTTTTGGATTTCTTTTACCGTTCTGACGATCAGTGAGGTTGGTTTTCTTGGTTTTAGTTTATTGAAATCAAAAGAAAAGTGTGTGGGTATGGGATTCTCGCGGATTGTTTTGTAGGCGATTTGTGGTTTTGTCTTCCTTGGTTGAAGACGAAGAAGAAGAGTTGTGTGTTGCGCGTCTTTTGGCCGCAATTTTTGTTTTGACACCCGGTTTTGTTGGTAATGGTGGACTGTCTTGGGGAGGAAACATATGTGGTTGTTGTTCTCCCTATCTAAGAATGTGTTGAAGTTTCTCCTTGTGAAGACCTTAAGTTGGGTGACGTTAAGTTTGAATCTTTATCGGAAAAGATTTGGTGGAACATTTGGTTTTTTTTTTCCTGGTGCCTCCATCTTCCTTCTTGGAAGTGTAGTTTTGAGGTTTCTTGAAGAGTTTTGGGCTATCAAAGTTGGAAATTTGAGAGTTGAGCTCTCCCGCATTTCTGTTGGAGTGTTGTTTTTCTTCCTTGCCTGGAAAGGAGAAATTGTTATACGGTGTTCGTTCTTGTTCCTGAGTTGTGGTTATCTTTAAAGTTGGGTTGCATCCTGTTTGTCAAGAGTTCGTGACCCATGAAGGTGTTTAGAAAGTTTTGTGTCCGTGCTATGTAGTATGTAATAATGTGGTTTACGGAATGACATATTGCTAAGTTAATCTGTGAGTTGAATCGATTCAATGTGATTGTATCTTTAGCTTGAGGATAAATAGTCTACTAGTGTTGTAGTTTGCTCTATAGTGAGAATGGTTAAATGTGTTAATGTTCCAGCTTAGAATATGTTGCTTTGCTTTAAAAGTGCCTATGACCTCCGATAATGTTTAAAGTTTAAACCCTGATGCATAGTTAGAACATTAAGATGATGTAAACTACTGATATTGTTAGAGAAACCTTACTGATTGTTTAAAGATGTTCCAATTTAACGTGTTAATAGAGAAATTTAATCATGCTGGCTTCTGACCTTAACTTGGAAGTTGATTAGAGTTACTATTTATGTTGTTGCAAACCATTAGTATATTTGGAAGTATGCATAAGTGTTCCTATAATGCTAGTACCGATGTCAATTGGGAAAATATAGGTTTTGTTGTTGTTTTAAGAACATTGTGCTGGTCCAACTTATTAAATATATTATAATAGTTGGAGTATGTTGTGTAGTGACAATTTGTTAACATATATGGATAGAGTAACTAAAAACAATACAGTTGCTTTTATGATTATGTCCATTTGTGATAGTGATGACTTAGTAGTGGTGGTAATTGTGTAGACTACTTGTTGGAAACCATTGTTAAAATGGAGGTTATTGTAACATATTGTGATGGAGTGAACCATGGATAATTAACATGATGTAGAATTTTATCCTTAGTGAATGTATATGTTAGAACCATAGTTACGAATTTTGTCTTGTAGAGATAATATTTACTTGTTGAAGTCATTTATTGATTGAACAAGTTTCAATTGTCCAGCTGTTGACGTATGGATGGTATAAAATTGATAGGTTGATCATGCTTGAGTATCTGTTGAAGTACTATGGTTGAAATATAGAATACGTTGTTATATGATGTGTTGGTCTGTGGGGATCATGATGAGGTAGTATTGGTTGGATGTCTTTTGATAATCGTCAAAAACTTTATTTATAAGTGTTGGGAAAGGTAACTAGAGAAAGAATTGGTTAGGTAGCTCTTGGTTGAATTATGATGGGCTTCTCGATGAGTAAATAGTGAATATTGAACGTTTAAATGGTAAGTATAGTGGAATACTAGACATGGTGGGTTTCATGCTGAGCTTGTGTCTAAAACCTTTCAGACTGGTTTGGTTGTTTGCCATTTTGGTTGAAGGGTTTCGGTCAAGGTGTTCCTTATGTTGTGTTTCAAAATTTCCCTAAAACTCGTAGAAATTGGTGCCAATATTTGGTTTTGGCTAATTTGTTTTGTTTGTGTTGTGAGTATGGATTTACACCCAAAAGTTTTTGAGTGGATCGCGCTCCTTCGCGTTCACACTGAGTTATCCTTGGAATAAATTTGAAAGGAAGCAGATGGACATAGAGGGTTGTGTTGGAAAACTCACGAGGTTTAATTTGTATCTCTTTTTGGCTAGAGTTGGAGTTATTTGGAAAATCTGTGTGGTGTTTGCAAGTGCTTCAAAAGGTGGTTTTTGTGGATGTTTCATCGGTGATGCTGTTAGTGAAGTGTTCTTTTTTGGAAATGAGTTTCCCTTTCTCTTTGAGAATTTATGGCGGTTGTATGTGCAGATGTTTAACTTTGGAGCCGATGCTCTTTTCCAAATGTTGATTGTGGTTAAAGTGCGAGGTTTTGCAAGTTTAGTTTTTCAATTGACGTGGGTTCTTTTACGACGTGATGTTTCCCTGTTAATGGTGTTGCCGTCATAGTTTATATGAATTTCGCAGCCATCGATGTTAATTGTGTTTCAATCATGTGCTACCGAGGAAGAAGTCTTTTTGTGAATGAGTACTTGGTATTGTTGTTACATGAAGAATGAATGGTGAAAAGGAAGCATGACATTGTTTATAGATGTTTAATGATGAAAGAGTCGGTGAGCCAGGTCGGTGAGAAAGTCATATATGGATATATGACTAATCCGGAGTGCTCTTGAAAAGTGTGCATTCATGTCACAAATCGAGATTTCTATTTCTTTCTGGTATGAAAAGAAACAATGAAGAATTTCTGGTATGTTGGTTGTGGTGTAGGAGATTTGTGTTTTCTTTGCGTCTTGACTTAAGAAATTAAAATGAATACTCTTTGGTTGTTGTCGAATACTTTCCAAAGTGATTGTAGTGCATTGGACTCAAAGTTATGCATGAGGATCAATTGGGTTGATGGTTGGTGGTTGAGCTTACCCAATGGTGGTACTCTTTGTCTTGGACCTTTGAGAGGAAGGATGTGAGGGCGAGACTTTCTTAGTAAGAGAAATTTGGTGTGGCTAGTAGTTGATCGTAAATGGTTTAAAAGTGAAGAGTAAAGGAAGGTTGTGTATGACCCAATTCAAACCTTCTTGGAGAATTGTGTCATTGATGTGTTCCTTGGTGGGGTTGATTAAATTATTAGTGGACCACTTGGTGGTTGCTAGTAATTACTTTTCCTTTTGGAAGTGTATTGGATCTTTTTGTCGCCGATCTCTGAGCGAGTTGTGTCAACCGATGTGAATTGCTCGATTGATAATGTTTCTACGGGTTTTAAGGACCCTGGTTATAAAGTAGGTTTTTCCTTCGGTGGTAGTGGTGGGTATTGGTCTTTTGTAAAAGATCAATCTTTTGCAAGGTTTTAGCCGATTGTTCAAGCAGTTGGTAGTCTTGGAGTGTTGTGTCTCACTTGGTTCGCGTCATCTAGAATACGACGAACCACAGTAGAGAGGTTGAGGTGTGAAAGCACTTTTGTGCGTGGGAGCTGAAGAGGGTTCTAGAGGTTGGTGCTGTGTTCTTCTGGGGAGAAACATCGGTTAAAGGGATCGGGCACTTTAGTGCCAAGGAATGCATAGAAATGAGGAGTATGAGACCGTTTTAATTCATTGTCAGTTTAGGAAGTTATCCTTTTGCTTCGGACGTTCTGAGTCCTTATGTTTGTACTCTGTGTTTCAAAGTTGAGTAAGATTCTGGCAAGTTTTGAATGTGAGTTATCTTTAGAGCCGTCAGTCTTCGAGCCTTAGCTCCTTGCTTCTGAGTGCTGGCTGGTGCAAATAGTAGGGGCTTCTAAGTGGGTTCTGAGACGTGAACCTTAGCTTCCTTCGATTTGGTTGATTGCGAAGTGGCGTGTCTCGGATTCGGGGTCGAATCCTGTTGAAGGGGGGGAGAATGTGACACTACGGAAGGTTGAAACATTATAAAATATGAAATCGGATATTTAAACTTTACGTTACGAGGTTTAATCGCGTTTCCGGGAGTTTGGGCCTTTTCGGGGCGATTTGGGCCTTAGGGGGGACCCCACATGGGCCAAAAGTGGAGTTTTCCGGCCCATGTGGGGGAGGGAGGGCAGCATGACCCTACCCCATGCGCCCCCCCTTGCCCTAGTTGCGCCCCTCCCCTCCCCTCTCCCTCCCCAAGCCGCCACCCCCCGCCTCCTCCACTCACCTCCCATCTAGACGCCCCCCATGCGCCACCCCTCCTTCCTCTCCTCTCCACCCTCCTTGCTAGCCTAGGAGGGCTCCTCGCCTCGCCACCCCGTTGTGCTCTCCATTGGGAAGCTCCATGACGAGGAGATCCGGCGGATTCGGAGCGAGGAAGGAGATCGGGAGAACCGGGAGGAGATTCGTCGCCGTTCGTCGGTGCATCGTTCGTCGGGCGAAGGTATGGTTAGGGGTAATCCTTGGGGATGGTCTAGGTGCTGTGCTAGAGGTTGTTTTGGTGTCATTAGATCGAAAGGTGGTGCTGCGATTGGATAGATTTGATGAAAACTAGAGTTTGCATAGTGTTCTGCTTCGGGTAGATTGGATAGATTTGATTGCCTTTTAAATCGAACAGACCAAAACCGGGAGAAGTTATCGAAAGAAATAACTCACGAAGGCATAACTGCCTAACCGATTCACAACCATGCTATAATTTCATTCCATCATCTCCCAAGCATATCTCATACCCAAAGACAACTAGCTAAGACAATGTTCATAACAGAACATTTTACTTCACAATTTCTATAATCTTTATTACCACCAACCGATACTCAACACAAATTGAACTAAGACATCAACAACCTCGATCATAACCATTGTTTTTACAGCATAACCAAAGTTCTACATCTAGCATAAGCTAGGGATGTAATTTCTTACCAAACCACAACTGGTTCTTTTCCTAAGAGGGTTTCGCCCTCACATACTCTCACTCAACTAACTCAAGCCCACGAGTATAGTCCTCTATTATACTCAACAATTCCATAGACATTCCTATACTCATCTCAATCTAGATTGCCAACAACATAGCAATCCTCTTTAGACGAATGAACCACATTCATCAACTGGAACCCAAAAGTCGCAAACCACCTTGGAAAGAAATTGACAACATCCAAAGATCACTCTGTTTCTCTTACCAAGTCAAGCCGCAAAGGAAAATCTCAAACCTCAAATCAATGCGATTCAATTCACATCGGGGAGCACTCAAACAAAAGAGAGACTCCACACAAATCTTTGACATAAGTTCTCAACAATCAAAGACAACTCGACTCACTTTCACCACAGCCAAACATCTCATTTTAACCAAAATCAACATTTTGGAAGAGAAAACCGATTCTCAATCCAGACAAACGAATCGACAACCACCACAATAACTCTCAAAGAGAAAAGGAAACTCAACTCTCTTACAGCATAGCCAAATGCCATAAATTATTCACTCTTTCTTTTCATGCTAGAGAGCAATGGAAATCTCGATTCATGACATGAATGCAAACTTTTCAAGAGCACTCCGGATTAGTCATATATCCCTATATGACTTTCTCACCGACCTGGCTCAACAACTCTTTTATTTAGGCAACTCATTTTCACAAAGGCAAACACCAAGCCTTTACTAAGTCAAAACATCTCTTGAACAACCACAGAGCATTTATGCACAATCATAAGTTCACACTTGTGAAACACTTGCAAACACCACACACTTCTTCAATTAAACCAAACTCTAGTCGAGATAGAGTTACAAGAATTTTCAACTCAGGAACTTTCAACATAACCCGTTAGGTTTATTTGCTTTCTTTAAAGTTTATTCCAAAGATCATTCCGTGTGAACGCGAAAGAGTGCGATCCACTCAAAAACTTTTGGGTGTGAATCCATACTCATAGCACAACCTAACCAAATTAGCCAAAACCAAAGATTGGCACCAATCACTACGAGTTTTAGGGAAACTCTGAAACAACGGAAGGAACACTTTAACCAAAAGCATTCAACCAAGATAGCAAACAACCAAACCAATCCAAAAGGTTTTAAACACAAGCTCAGCATAGATGCCACCACACCTAGTAATCCACTATTTTACACATTGAGAAGCCCCAACAGGACTTAACAAAAACCACAACACAAATTCTTTCTGGAATTACCTTTCCCAATACTCAAAAATAAAGTTTCTGGTGCTTATCATAAGACATCCAAGCAAGACTACCTCATCATGATCCCCACGGACCATCAAAACATACATCATATTCTATATTTAAAACATAGTACTTTAACAAATACTTTAGCACGATCAACCTATCAATTTTGTACCATCCATACGTCAACTTCTCGACAATTTGAAACTTACTCAATCAATAAATGACTTCAACAAGTAAATATTATCTCCACAAGACAAAGTTCATAAATATGATTCTAAGATATACATTCATTAAGGATAAAATTCTACATCATGTTAACTATCCAAGGTTCAGTCCATCACAACATGTTACAATTTCCTCCATTTAACCATGGTTTTCAGCAAGTAATCTAAACAATCACCACCACTACTAAGTCATCAATATCAATAAATGGGCATCATCATAAAACCACAACATTGCTTTTAACTACCCTATACATGGGTTATAACAAAATTGCCACTACACAACACACTCCAACTATTAAAATGAACTTAATAAGTTAGACCATCTCAATGCTCTTAACAACATCATTAACAACAAATCCTATGTCTTCACAATTGACATCGATACTAGCATTGTAGGGACACAACTACATACTTCCAATTATGGTAACAGTCTGCAACACCATAAATAACAATTTTAATCAACTTCCAAATTAAGGTCACAAACCAACACGATTAAATTTTCTGTACTAACACATTGAATTAGAACTTCTTTAAACAACCAACCAAGTTTCATTAACAATAACAGTACGTTATATCATCTCGCTATTCTAATTGCGCATCAAGTTTTAAATCTTTAAGCATTGTCAATGGTCATGGGCACTTTAAAACAAAGCAATAGATTCTGCGCATGCACCTTAACACATTTAATTATTCTCGTTATAGAGTAATCTACAACACTAGACATTTATTTAATCTTAAGCTCAAGATAACAATTGCATTTAATTGGTTCAACTCACAACTTAACTTAGAAGTACATCATTTCCATAAGCAACATTGTTACATACTACAAAACATGCTAAACAACCTTTTCCACTTTTGACAAATAATTTCAGTCAAATGACTACTTACTTTATTTGCAGCATTTTCTTTTTTCTTTTTTTCTTTTTAAAAAAACTCAACCAAAATTCACAAAGAAACTTGACTCTCAAAGTTACAATGGGACATGACTCACCCTGGGTCATGCAAAAGATCTCCAAAACATATTTCAATCTTAACAACTCCTACAGGAGGGAACCAAATGATCAAGTAAACCTTTACGGACAAGGGCCCAAAACATAAATCGATACATCTTAATTTTTTTTTTGCACACAACTTCAATGACATCTTTTAAACTCAGAGTAAGACACACAAGAACCAAACTAAACTTTGCTTTGCAAAGCAACCAACCAAAACCGGTGTCAAAGCCAAAAGACGACCAAAAAGGCGCAACACTAAACTCTTCTTCTTCGTCTTCAACCAAGGAAGACAAAACCACAAACCGCCGAAGGATCTATCCACGAAAATCCAATACCGAACACTTTTCATTTGATTTCAATCAACTAAAACCAAGGAAAACCAACCCAAACCAATCGTTAGAACGGTTAAAGAAAATCCGAAGAAATCCACCACCAAACTCTTCTATTTGACTCTAGTCAACCACCCGATCTACGGCAGAAAGGGTAAGCACTCGTCTCCCTTAGGGATTAATAATTCTTCGGTGATGGCTCTAACCGGCCATACCGTCAAACCACACCCTTACTAGGAACAAAAAGAGGTGACTGAAACTCTTCGGCACCACAACCCCACTTTATCACAATAACAAGCACAATCCAATCAATTCTCTCAATAACATAGCAACATACATTATCACATATAGCATTCAACATCAAGGGTTAAATACAACATTTAAGCGTAAAGCAACGATACCCATACCCTTTCCTACTGTGCATCCATGTGTGTCAAATTTTAAATTAGATATTCCATTTACACAAGTTTTAATGTTGCTATCATATGACAAAATTTTAAGTATAACCTAAGCCATGTTTCTAGGTTATCCCAAGTCACAATTTTAGTTGAACCTAAGGTTTCACACTAAAATAAAAGTTCCAAGGACCTAAAGCCCGCTCTGATACCAACTGTAACACCCCGGCATCTAGTATGCCCTGGATGTCACCAAACATGATAGACACAGCATCTAAATGGCATAAATAAAGCTAAATTACAGCAAAGGTGCAAATGCTAAAACCGAAAAATTTCGGTAGCATCTCCATTGTTTTTCCATGATTTGAAGCAACAGCAATAATATGGCAATGTATAGCATAATATGAGACATCTAAAACAGCAATAACAATTGATATGGCAACATCTTACGTATAAAAATAATGAATCCAACCACTCCAAAATTACAACGAAGCAAAAGATGAACTTAAGCACACAACAAGCCATAATCCAAGTTTTATGGCACTAATCTTATTATTATGTCTCCAAATGATGAAAGCTGTCTATATGTGAGGAGCTACGTGTAGAAGTGTAGCTAGACCCCTTTCCCGCATGCCGGTTTCATGGTACCTAAAAACAACATAAGACACAAGTGTGAGTTCATCACTCAGCAAGTATACTGCAATGGAACAAAACGAACAGTTCAATGTTAATATCTCTATATATCATGCTTAACATCATAACCATGTTCAAAACTCATTGTACACATCTCATTATCATCATCATGTATGCAATGCAATGCACATGTCTCCTTGAAGCACATCCCGTAGATGGAAGGTGCCTACTCCTCGCTTCCATTCACAACTGTGGATGGAATCACGAGGTAGGTCTTATTCAATAGCGCTCCGGATTAGTCATAACTTTCTCACCGACCTTACAGGACTAGTTATGACTTTCTCACCGACCTGGCAAATTCTCATGCCATGTATGCAAATATGTCATAAACATAAACAACTTGCACATAAACTCAACTAATCATTGCATAGCCTCATAATAAACCATTTTCATCATGTCGCAAGCAAGAGTCAATCATGGCATCATATCATAAAACATGTGTAAATCATCTCATTATCGAACATTACGGCTCCCTAATCCGCAACCACTACAATACACTTGGCTTCAACCGCGGGCGACGGATTGGCGAGAGGATGAGGGCACTCCCGGGGTCACACCACCTGCGCATGGGGGTGGAAACCCTAAAAGGGTGTTTGGATGAGGGGTATTTCCTTGGAAGGTTTTGGGATTTAGTTCAAATTTGAACTAAATCCCAAAACATTCCAATGAAATACCTCTAATCCAAACAGGGCCTAAGGGGTCGCAGGTTTTCCCCCTCATGGGCCAAAGAAACCCCCCACCGACGGCCCATTTGCTTCCCCCAAGGCCCAACTAGCTTCCACAGGGCCCAAACTCCCCCAGAAAGGCCCAAATTCTCCCCCGGAAAGGCCCAAACTCACGGAAGAGGTCCAAAAACATAATACCAAAGTCATACCTAAATGCCAACATCGAGAATGACTCAAACTGTCATTCTGTAGTGTCACACTTTTATTAATCCTTAAGTGAAATAAAGAGTATATTTGATTTTCTCTTCTTGCTTTTGTAATTCTCGCAAGAGGCATCCAACCTATTAGGTCAGTGATTCTAAACTTCTGTGCTGTCTGTAGTAAAAAATCACAAAAAAGTAACTTAGTCATAACTCCTTTCTTTTTCTTTTGATTTTATTCTTACGTGTCTATTCGAAAACAGATCAAAAGATAGAATAATAGAGTTGGAGAAACAGCTCTTGGTGGTAAAAAAAAAAATACCACCAGGGGCTGTGAATTTAATACTATTGAGCTTAAGGAAAAACATCAATTTAGTGAAGAAAAAAACTCTAGACTCAAGCAAGCTTTCAAGGAGAATGATGAATGAGTAAAGAAACTCCGTCAAGAGCTCCAAGTCATTATTCTTGAGAAGGAGGCTGATGTGAAAAGTTAGTAACTTTTCACAACATGTTATCATTTTAATATCTATTGTTCTTTTATAATGACTTGATCTTATCTTTTGCTGGGACTAACAAATATAATAAAGGCCAAGGAACATAAGCTCTCCTAAGGAGAAGATAAAAAGAAGTTGATAGAGCTAGGTTTCAAGGCACAAGAAGAAAAAAATAAAATGAAAGAGCAAATGAAAATCTTCAAAAAAGAAAAAATAAGGATACAGGGAGTAAGTAAATCTACCCTGAGTTTTGTTTTGGTTCAATTGAAGAAGATATCGGTGGATTTGAAAGTAAAGCAAGTTGAACTTATAACTTCAAATTTATCGGTCGACGACCTGATTGCGGGGACAAAGGACCAGTTGAAGATTATTGCTGATCACATTCCCGTTGTGCTGAATACTCTTAAGTCAGGACTCTGAGGAACAATTTTCTCCCAAATCAATGCCCTTTTTATGAAATTGAGGTACTTTTACAAGGATGCCATTGATTTAGAAAAGCCGGTGCCCAACCTACAATTCTCAACTGAACAAGAGATGAACAGAATACGCATAGAAGTGAAATCTTTCGTGGACATGTATATGGATAATGTAAAACTCATCTATAAATGAATGAAAATGTTCTTCCATGTCAATCTCATTTATGTTGAAATTGTGCTATTACTTGTCTACTTATGAGTTAAATTTTCTTAAGTGTATCACTACAACAGGTCAGAGATGAGGTTAGCCTAATGAGTTTCAATGCAATAAGTACTGGCTTACATGAAAATGCTCTATTAGAAGTTATCTCATAACCCAACCAGCAACCTCATATTTTGCTTAGGGATTGTGATTGAATAGATTTTTCATGATAACTTAAAATGAAAGCAAGACAAAAAAAAATAGTTTATACATAAAACCAGCAAAGATGTTTGATGTTCCAAGTGTTTGAAAGGATTTAGCCATCTTCCATAGCAAGCTAAACAGAATCAGGTCGGGTGACTGATACAACACTAAAGGGACCTTCCCATTTGAAAGATTACTTGTTTAAGTTAGACTTGTTTTGGATGTGCCTTAAAACCAAGTCTCACATACTAAGAGTTCGTGGTTGAACTCTTGTTATAGTATCGATGTAAGCCTTGTAGGTAGGTTGCTGACCTAATAAGTGCTTGGTCTCGCTTTACTTCAAGGAGATTAATGTCATCTTCGCATCAACTGTTTTTGATTAACCTACTGAAAAAAATTAGTTCATGTAGAATTGAAATGAATTTCACTAGGCAGAATAGCTTCTGCTCCGTAGACCAACGACAAAAGTGTTTCACCAGTAGCTCTACTGGTTCTCATGCATATAGCCCAAAGCACTGAGTAGAGGCCATCATCCCAAGCCCCCGAGCATGTTTTGAGACGGTCAAACACTAGTTTCTTCATGCCTTGCATGATTTGGCTATTTGCACATTCTACTACATTATTCTATGGATGAGCAATAGGAGCATAACAAATCTTTGTGCCTATTTCATCACAGTAATCTTAAAAAATACCACTAATGAATTATGATCCATTATCAGTCATTAGTCTACTAGGAACTCTAAATCTAATAACTATATTTTTTATAAAGAATTTCTTTGCTGCTTGTGTTGTAATTGAAATTACAAGTTCAACTTCTATCCATTTTGTGAAAGTATCAATAGCAACAAATAGGAACTTATATCCATTAGTTGCTTTAGGTAACGGACCTACTATATCAATGCTCCATGTTGAAAATGGCCATGACATTGGTATTATTTGCAATTGATTAGTGGGTTGATGTACCTATCGAGCATGAAATTGACATTACTCACAAGTCTAAGGTGCATAGTGTCTTGTAGAGCGGTAGGCCAATAGAACCCTTATCAGAATGCCTTCTTGACCAGCATTCTATATGAAGCATGTATCCCATATTAACCCCCATGTATTTCATGAAGTAATGTTATCGCTTGTTCTTGACCTATACATTTCATTAAAACTCCATGAGTTCCCTTTCTATAAAGAGTATTGTCAAGTAATTTGTACATTCGCACCTTCCGAATAAATTTGTCTTTTTCATGTATATCCTCGATCAATTCATATGTTCTAAATAGACTTTAAATGGTTTAGCCCAATCCGAATCTTGCTCAAGGACTCCAACCTCATTGCTGGTCAGGGACTCTTCTGTGGAAGTATCTATGAAGGTTTAGAAAAATGTTCAAGAAATATAGCTGTTAGAACAGGTGATCGTGAGGACCCCAGTTTGGATAACTGATCCATTAAAAGATTATCTTTTCGAGGAATGTATTGGACTTCGAAGTGAATGAAGTATTATTCCAATTTACTCACTTCAGCCAAGTAGTGAGATATTACCTCATCGACATCCTGTATTCCTTGCTAACCTGGTTTATGACTTATTGCGAATAGCCTTTCTCTAAAAGCCGACGGACTTTAAGGGATTTTGCTGCTTGAAGCACAGCTAGAAAACTTCCATACTCTACTACATTATTGGTAGCAGGGAATTGCATCTGGATTATGTATTGTAACTAATCAACCTGTGGTGACCTCTTATTTCTTTAGAATCATCAAAGTATAAGGTCTAATGGTTAGTACTAATCGAATTCTGCTCTACAGAAAGCTCACTGTTAGTCCATTCAGTAGTGAAATTTGCTAAAATTTGTGACTTGATTACTGATCTGGAGACAAAATGGATATCAAAGGATCCAATTTCAATTGTCCAGTTAGCAGTTTGACCAGTTGCTTCCTAATTATGGAGAATGTTACCCAAAGGAAAAGATGAGGATATTGTAAACCGATGTGATTGGAAATAGTGTTTTAATTTCCTTGAAACCATTAATAGGGAATAAAGTAGATTGTGAACCTGAAGGTATCTCTTCTTAGGTCCGTGTAAAACTTCACTTATACAATATACAGGTTTTTGAACCTTATGTTGTTCAACAATCAGGACAGCACTAACCACATTATTTGTAACCGCTAGATAGAGCAACAATCGTTACTCCAGATGAGGTGATACCAATGTTGGTCAGTTTGACAAATAACTTCTAATGCCTTGAAAGGCCTTTTGTACTTCATCCATGTGACACTACGGAAGGTCAAAATATTATAAAATGTGAAAATGGAGGTTAAAACCTTTCACTATTAGATTTAATCGCGTTTCCAGGCTGATTTCGGGATTTTGGGCCTTTCCGGGGCATGTTGGGCCTTAGGGGGGACCCCTCGTGGACCAAAAGTGGGGCTCTCTGGCCCATGAGGGGAGATGGGGGCAGCATGAAGCCCTTGGCGCCCCCCTGCTGCCCTAGCAGCCTCCCCTTCTCCCATTGGTAGCCGCCGCCCCCCCACCCTCTCCCTTGGTGCGCCGCCTCCCCCATCTCCTTCCCCCTTGCGCCCCACACCTCCCCCTCCCCTCTCCACCTCCCTTGCTGCCCTAGGGGTGCTCCCCATTGTGCCATCCCACTGTTTTCACCATTGGAGCACTCCGCGACGAGGAGATCCGGTGGATTTGGAGCGAGGAAGGAGATCGGGTGAACCAGGAGGAAGGATTTCGGCGTTCGTCGTTCGTCGGGAAGAGGTATGTTATGGGTGATCCTTGGGGATGGTCTAGGTGCTGTTCTAGGGGTTGATTTGATTCTTTTAGATCAAGTGGTGGTGCTGTGATTGGGTAGATTAGATGAAAACTAGAGTTTGCCACGTTCTCTGCTTCGGGCAGATTGTGCAGTCGACCTAGGGTTTCAGTTTTCGTGATTTTAGACTCGGAATTTGGTCATCCGCCGGTTTAAGAAGTTGTAGGTAACTTCAATACCTTTAATTTTACATAAAGAACGTCCAATTCCTCTCAGCCGTTTGAAAGTTATGCTCGTTTTACCGAACGTGTTCAAAACTATGACGAGATTGGAACAGATCACGGTATTCTGTAGATTAAACCACTTTAGAAGCCGAATCAGTTTTTCCCAATACTTAGAAAAAGTTAGGAAATTTTCTAAGCTTCGCGATGATGTACTCGTTTTATCGATTTAGAGTCCTAGAACTCAAGATATGATAGTTTGAAGTCTACTGTCCGGGAGGGACAGATTCTCTATTTTTAGGTTTTGGGAGTAGTTTGTGAAGTCGGGGTAGACGAGCTTTTGCGTGCGGTTTTGGGGGCACGTTTTGAGTGTGTGGTATGTTTGTGCAGGTGGTGTGACCCCGGGAGTGCCCTAAACCTCTCGCCAATCCGTCGCCCGAGGTTAAGGCAAGTGTATTGTAATGGGTAGTGTAATGTATGTTGCTAAATGTGACTAGATGCAATTTGCTTACATGTTGTGATATCTTGCCATGATTAGTGCTTGCCAATGTTATGATGAAAATGGACTATTATGATGCTATGCCATGTTTAGTTCAGTTTAATGCAAGTTGTTTATGTTATGGCATATGTTGCATACATGGCATGAAAGCTGGCCCAGTCGGTGAGAACGTCATAACTAGTCCGGTAAGGTCGGTGAGAAAGTTATGACTAATCCGGAGCGCCATGGTTGTAAGACCTACCTCATGATTCCACCCACGTGGTGAGTGGAAGCGATGCGTAGGCACCCTCCATCTACGGGATGGAAGGGGGAAGAGGGTGCACACTGACGGGTGTGCACTCAGCAATACCGGTATATGCTTCCAGGAGACATGTGCATCGCATTGCATTGCATACATGATGATGAAAATGAGTTGTGAACGATGTGCTTTGTCATGGCTATGATGTTGTGGATGAAATTATGATTTGATCATGATGTTAAGGTTTGGTATGTATTGTTGTTGGCCTTGATTTATTCTTTATGACCTATTGCGATATACTTGCTGAGTGATGAACTCACGCTTGTATTTTATGTTGTTTTTAGGTACCATGAAACCGACATGCGGGAAAGGGGCTTAGTGGCACATCTTCACAAAGTTTCACTCATTAAGATATATACAATTTTGCCATTTGTAGTTGTGATTATAAGTTAATGCGTTGAGAACTTGGAGTTTGACCTATTTGTGTGCTTGGTCATATTATTTACTTCGTTTTAGATCATGGAGTGGTTAAATTCATTATGCTAGACTTAAATAGTTGCTATGTCACCTGTTATTGTTGCTAGATATGCTTCCCATTATGATATAACTTGTGATATTATTGTTGATGCTCCGTACCATAGAAAAACAAAGGAGATGCTGCCGAAAATTTCGGTTTTTTGCATGTAATCCTTTGCTGTAATTTACCTTTAGATGTGGTAATTAGATGTTGTTTAGTCTATATTTGGTGACAACCAGGGCATACTAGATGCCGGGGTGTTACAATCCAACCAGTGGAATTTATCGTGCTTTCTTATTACTTTAAAGAAAGGCAATCTACATTCTCCCAATCTGGAGATAATGCGACTTACAATAACTATTTGACCAATTAATCCTTGTATTTCTTTTACTAAAGAAGGAGATCTTAAGGATTCAATGATACGAATTTTCTCAGGATTAGTTTCTATTTTGCATGAACAAACTAGGAATCCTAGCAATTTGCCAGAAGAAACTCCGAAAGTACACTTTTTGGGATTTACCTTTATTCCATTTTTCTTCAAATTATAGAATGTTTTGGCCAAATATGACAAATGGTTAGAGCTTTTAGGTTTATTTACAACGAGATCATCTACATAAGCTTCTAGGTTTCTTTCTATTTGACTTATGAAAGCTTTCTACATGAGACGCTGGTATGTGGCTCCAGCATCTTCAGCCCAAATGGCATGCTTTTGGTATAGTAGTAGATTCCAAATGGGGTTATGAAGGAAGTCTTCTCTTTATATTCTCTTGCCATGCTTATTTGATGATAACCTGAGTATGCATCTAGGAAATTCATCACTTCGCAACCCGTTGTTGAGTTGACCAACTGGTCTATTTGGGGTAAAGAGAAATCATCTTTTGGATAAGCAGTATTTAGACTGGTGAAAATTGACGCACATTTGTCACTTACCATTTGCCTTCTTGACCATAATCGTATTTGCAAGCCAATCTGAAGAGTCAACTTCCCGAGTGAAGCCAGCTTCCAAGAGTTTGTCCAACTCTTGTTGGATAGCCTCTTGCCAATCAGGAGCGAATCATCATAGCTTTTGCTTCACAGGTTGTATTTCAGGTCAGATAGCTAACCTATACTCGATCACCTCCCTTGAGACTCCAGGCATGTCTGATGGTTTCCAAACAAACACATCTACGTTAGCCCAGAGGAAGGCAATGAGCACATCTTCATATTTGGCGTCCATGCCTAACCCTATCCGAGCAGTTTTAGACTGGTCAGTGGGATCATAGGAATAAACTTTACTTGCTCATTTGGCTTAGAATTAGCTTTTAGCTTCTTTGACTTGCCAGGTTGGTCAACCTTGCAGAACTTTTCTGCATCCTTAACATCTCTTAATGTTAATTGATCGATAACTTTTCTGCGTCCATGCCTAACCCTATCCGAGTAGTTGGATTACCTTGCACATTAATCACGCCATTTGAACCAGATATCTTGAGGCTCTAGTAGGCTTGATGAGTAACTACCATAAATTTGGTGGCTGAAGGTCTACCCAAAATGGTATTGTATGCAGACTCAAAGTCTACAACTTCAAATGAAATCAACTTAGTTATGAAATTATAAGCAACTCCAAAAGTGATAGGTAACACAATCTATCATATTGGAGTTACCGATGGACTAGGTATAATATCAAAAATAAAGGATTTGTCACAGGTCGGATCTTAGAATGAGGGATTTGCATTTCTTCAAGAGTATGGATAAAAAGTAAGTCTAACAAACTTCCTCCATCAATTAAAACTCTTCTTACTTTACAATTACTAATAGTAGGAGATACTACCAAAGGAAGTTTACGAGAAGTAGACATACCTTTTGGGCAATCGTCCATGTTGAAGGTGATCATGACATCTAACCACTTTGGAAAGTCTAGTCTTCCAGGTCGGGTGTCAAGGCCCCAATTTCAAAAATTCTGGGAAATCCGGAGTATCCGGATTTAATATCTGGAATGTCCGGATACAACCCGGAATGTCCGGATTAAATGTCCGGAGTATCCGGATTAGCTCGCCCGAACACCCCAACCCGGAGTATCCGGACTAATTGTCCGGGTTAACTCTACCGAAGGCCCCAACCCGGAGTCTCCGGGTTGAACGTTCGGAGTATCTAGACCTTGCGCGACTTGAGTATAAAAGTCCCATTTCGTGGCTCTTCACTCACCTCATTTTCACACTTGTGCTCTCCACCTCTCCCGTGCATCTCCTCCACCCCAACCTCGTCTCCGGTGAGCTCTCCACACCGGTGTCCTCAAGATCCCCTCCAAGCCGGCATCTCCTCTCCCCTAGCCAGCCATCCCTCCTTCCCCTTCATCCTCCTTGAAGGTGAGACCTCTTCGTGGAGTTTATTCATGGGTTCTTGGGCTCTAGGGTGTCCATGGGGTTGGATTTGGGGTTTGGTGTGTACATTGGGGGTTGCGGGTAAAACTTTGGGTGTGTTAGGGTTTTGGTGGGTGGTTGGATTTTGGGGTGGTTTAGGCAATGTTGGATGTTAGGTTTGTAGATCGGGGTTAGACGATGCCATTCTAAGCGTCGGATTGAGTTTTGGCCATGAGCTACTCAAATGTGCCTCGTTCCGACGTGGTTTGTCTTAGCTTGGAGCTTCTCCGGCTTAGCCATGTGTAGGAAGGTGGTAGATCGGGTTCTCGCGGGGTCGTAGAGCTGGGCGGCACTTCGATCCATCGTGTTAGTTGGGCTAGTTGCGCCGTGTCCGGAACGTCTGGACAAAATGCCCGAAATGTCCGAGTTGTCCGGAGTGTCCGGACAGATTGTCTGGAATGTCCGGCTTATCTGGACTATTCGGATTAAATATCCGGACTATCCAGGTTCGCCTGGTCTGTTTTGTTTGGGGAGCGAATTGTATTTCAATTCAATTGCATCGCATGCATCTCATTCATGCATTATGTTCGTGTAGAGAACGAAACCGCAGTGACCGACGTGACCGTGGTTGAGGGAATTGCCGATGAGCAACTTGTCATCGATCCGCAAGCAGAAGCACAAGGCAAGCACCTAAGCATATTCAACCCTAATCGTGATTCTATTCTTGTGAATGAACTGCTTATTGGATGTTTAAGTATGCATTAGGAGTTTAATTGTGGGAATGGTACTAGATCCTAATTGTTGCACATACACTCCTTGTACTTGATGAACACCTTCCTTGGAGCTAGTATGGGTAATTATATTGTGTCCATGCTTAGTTTGCTTGGATGTTGGGTATGGGCCAAGCGATGGATGGGTCCATCGCTTGAGATTGTTCCACTTTACAAACATTTGGTTGCAATGGCAAAGGTTATGGTTATGAGGAGAAATGGAAATTGAAATGAGACCGGGCGAGAAATTGGTTCACTTGGGTGTGGATACTCAAGTGTGGTAGTCTCGCCTGTGTCGATTGAGGACCGATCCGTTGTTTGCCCTTTGATCGAGCACCACTTTGTTGATCGCATGCTGGAAATGGGCAGGTAAAGCTTTTCTTTCATCGCATGCCATTCGATGGGGCATACACCTCATGAGGTTGGGCGTGGTTGAGGGCGAGGCTTAGGCCGACTCTCGAGGGCCAAGCCGGGCTTGGGCCGCTCGAGGGGGTGCTAGGTGCTCGGGCCGCATGAAGATGTCCCCAACGGATTGGTATGGATGGGAGGAGGGTTGACATGAGGTTCCTTGTGGCACATGCCGTGCGATCAATGTTTCCCTGCAGGGTTAATTAAGCGATTCGAATTGCCGCGCTCTCGGATATGAGCACACTTGATCTTAGCACACTTCAACGTAGTAACAACTTGAACTGAAGTTCGCCTTTGGGCTTGAGCTCGAAAATGTTATGAAGTCACTTGTTAATGTGACACCACGGAGTGTCATAATCTTATAAAATGTGAAATCTGGGGTTAAAACCTTACGGTATGAGGTTTATTTGCGTTTCTGGGCCGTTTCCAGGAGTTTGGGCCTTTCCGGGGGAGTTTGGGCCTAGGGGAAAGGGTCGTGGGCCTTGGTGGGGAGGAGTTTGAGTCCATGTGGGAGTAGGAGACCTGTTTAGACTGGTAAAAGGGCCTCCCCCTGCCCTTGCTTGCGCCCACCTCCCCTTGTGCGCCTCCCCAACCCCCTTGGGTGCCCTAGCCGCCCCCAACTCCTCCTCCTAGCCGCCACCCCTCCACCACCTCTCCCCATTGCGCCACCACCCCTCCACCACCTCTCCACCTCCCATGCTGCCCCTAGGAGAGTTCTCCAGCTCAACACCTCGATGATCCATCCATTGGAGCGCTCCGCGACGAGGAGATCTGGCGGAATTGGAGAGGAAGGAGATTGTCGGGACCCGAATTTGCAAATCCAAACCCTCTGTGTATTCAGAACTACTCCAGGAACGCGCTAGTGCACACAGTCTCAACATTGGTAAATATCACAATCATACTCAACGAAATAATAAAGTACTTAAAGTAGTAAACCAAACGGGGTTGCTCGACCTTAGGGTCAAGTTACAAATATACGCCTCGCAGGGCGAAACTTATTAAAAGAGAAATAATAGCAGCGGAAAATAAGATAACTTCGTGGCGCCATCCAGTATACCACAGGCAACTGACTGGGCTCGCTCCCTAGTTAGACGGTTCCTCTTGGAGCTCCTCCTCCAAAGCTGGTGTAGACTCTTCCTCAACTGGTGTTGTATTGTGGCAAGGGTGAGTACTTGGTACTCAGCAAGTCATGCACAGAATGCAGCTAATATACTACATGCATGGCTTAATACAAAGGAGTGGCTCAAGGTATATTTGCAATAAACAACATTTAACAAGTGTCATAAGTAGTTTCGAAAGCAGTAAATACAAGTATAACATCAATAACTTTTCCAGGAGTTAAATAAACATCTTTCCCATTCCTAGTCCACATTTCCATCAACATCATCTATTAACCAAACCAAACCTTCCAAGTCCAAGTTGTTTTCACAAAAGTCTAACCCTTGACTGTAATCCCCGAGCAATATCCAATACCGTGGACACGGCTATTCGAATAGATTTTTCACTCTGCAGAGGTTATGCACTTTACCCACAAGATACAGCCAAACACCACAAAGGCGAGTGATCGTAACAAAGCCTTTCGGAAATGGCTAACTACGCAAGTGAACCTTTCCGGTTTTTGCCCTACACCATCCCTTCCCATAACAAAGGCGAAGTATGGGACCGACATACCATTGGACGGGTACCATGCCATCGCATCGGTACGCTCCCCCTTCAAGCTACACAAAGGGTGTAGTTGACTCCCGAGGTATCACATGCCAGTTATTAGTAACTTACTCAACTAGGACCGTCCCATTCCGGTCATGTGGTTGCACGATTAACTCAGTTCAAAGGCTTGCAAGGTTAAGTCCTTAGGTTGACCAGGGCAAGACTACCCGAAGAACCAAACCATCACTCCCGATGCCACAACTGGCCCACCCGATCATTTCTTGCCACATGCCCCGGTCCAAATCTATTTATCAAAACCCTAGTTGATTACCATGCACCACGTGCCATCAACATCACAACACATGATACCTTTTCCAAAACAGGTTCAATATATCATTAAGTCAATATTACCATTTGTTTTGTCCAAAATCATGTCATAAGCACGTAGCAGGTCTAAGCAATATACTACAACGATCTAAATTCCCATGTTGGCAATTTATTAATGTCCAACTATTTAATCCTCAACTAGAGTGACAAAGAGTTCATGGCATTCAATTATCTATGTCAAGGTGGCATACAACAATTAGGTAATTAACTAATCTCCCAAAATTAATTAAAGCATTTTATAGTTGAACTAGCTTGCAATAATTTAAATCAAATTAATTTCAAAATGGGATCAACATGGTTAAAGCACAACTTGCCTTCAAATAGCACTTGATCTTGGTCCTGAGCTGGCTCCTGGGTCAACACTTCACCTTCGAAGCCCTCGGGCACTTCAACGTCTACTCGTAACGCGTGCAAATAGCAATAAATGAATAAAACAGTGGACAAAAAGTGTCCAAACATCCAAATGAAGTCCATAAACAGAGAGAGCATAATTTTATGAATTTTTAGGAATTTGAATCGGCGAAATCGGAGTTAAAACGCAAAAGTTACAAGCGTTTAAAGTTTAAATAATCAATTAAATAATATTACAGAGAAAAACTTTGGTCCAAAAATTAAATAAAATTTACCATTGGGTAGATCTCAATTTTATACAAATTTAGAAATTTGAATCACTCAAATCGGAATTAAATTGCAAAAGTTATAAGCATTTGAAGTTTGAAATCATATTTGAATTCATTAAATCGAAATAAATAAATTATTTCTTTTTCGGAAAATGATTTATTGCGTCAGCAGTGACACGTGTCAGCACCGGATTGGTCCACGTGGACTTGCTGACGTCAGCGCCAGCCGAACCCACCGACGACGTCAGCATGACGTCATCGGCCACGTGGCACCACCCGGGTGCTGCCACGTGTCCTGGTCTACGGACGCGGTCTACGCGCACAGCTCGGTCGACGGTGGCCCTGGTCCACCGGACCGGTGTCACTGACAGGTATGCCCGCCCTGTCAGTGACCGAAGTCTCAGCTCACACGGACGCGCCGATTCGGCTCCCGTACACGTGGCTAGATCTCGGCCGTTGATTTGAAAATCAACGGCCCAGATTGGATCTGGCTTAACGCAATAGAAAACTACTCGGCTGACCCGGACCATTCGATCTTGATCGGACGGTCAAGATTTATTCTAACGCTATAACGTGGGTTAACGCTAGCCGTACGATCTAGATCTAACGGTTGAGACCTATCCTACTTCGGTGCGGTCATGGGCCACGTGGCACGATCGAGAGCCGTTGGATCTAGATCCGACGGCTGAGATTAGATCTAAAACCGTAACACGTGGGCTTACCTGTGGTGACGTGGACGAATCCTGGCCGCTGGATCTTGATCGGACGGTTGGGCGAGCTCGGAGGCGGCGATGGCATCACGGCGGGGCTGCGGCTGCCGGCGCTGAGGACGGCGACCACTCGAACGGCGCATGGGGCGTGCTCCAGCGAGGTGAGTGGTACTCCCGGACGCGCCTCAACCCCAGGAGTCCGGATCTGGGGTCAGCCGCGACGGAGAACGGCGGACGGCGGCGGAGCGAGGCAAGAACCGTGGCAGAGAGAGAGGCGACTACGTCGAGCAATCACGGCGGCTATGCGGTGGCTAGGGCTGCGGGAAGTGGGGCTAACAGCGCGGATGGCAAAGGCGATCCTCGGGCATGCATCCGGGCATTAAATACCGGCCCGAACGTCGAGATCCCCGCGGAAATCGCGGCGAAGCCGGTATGGGCGGCGGAGTCCGTCCCGGACACGGTGAGGTGACGTGGACGCACGCAAGCCGTCCACGTGACGCGATCGACGGCCCGGATCGCACGGGCGCGACCGGGACCGCACGGGAAACGGGCTCGGTGACGTGGCGCGCGCACAGCCGTTGGATCGTGATCCAACGGTCGCGATCCTAGGGTTCGGCTGGACCGGGTCCGACTCGGACGCGGCGCGGGTTGGGTTCGGGTCGGACTTGGACTCGAGTCCGACTCGGGCTCGGTCGCATGAACAGTAAAACCAACTGGGTTTTTCTAGTGATTAAATAATCAATTAATTCGTAGAAAATTCAATTAAATCCAGAAAAATAGCAAAATACTCAAAAAAATCCCAAAAAAATTATGGAAAATACTTTAGGCCATTTGGGACTCAAATAAAATATTTCCAACAAAATTTTATTTGCAACTTTGGATTCTTTAATTATTTCAAAAGGGAATAAATTCAAATTAAGTCCAAATAAATCCAAATAAATTCCAGAAAATTCCTAAAATTCACCAGAGTGTAAAATAACATCTAATTTCATGAAAAGCAAAAATTGGGGTGTTACAAACCTCCCCCCCTTAACAGAATCTTGTCCCCGAGATTCAGGGTTTACTAAAGAATAGGTTTGGAAATTCTTTCCTCAAATCCTCCTCGCGCTCCCAGGTTGCTTCAGTCTCTGCATGGTTGCTCCACTGAACTCTGCAGAAACGGGTTGACTTGTTTCTCGTCTCTCGATCCATGGTGTCCAAAATCTTCACGGGGTGCTCCCTGTAAGTCAGATCCTCTTGCAGCTCAATGGACTCTAGCGGTGTCTGCTCATCTGGTACTCGAAGACACTTCTTCAGCTGGGACACGTGGAACACGTCATGCACTCCGGCCAACGAATGCGGTAACTCCAGCTGGTAAGCAACTTCTCCTCTGCGGCTCAAAATCTTAAATGGTCTGACATATCGCGGTGCGAGCTTCCCTTTCACATGGAATCTCTTAACTCCCCTGAGGGGTGTAACTCTGAGATACATGAAATCTTCTGGTTCAAAGCTCAAGTCTCGGCGACGGTTATCGGCGTAGCTTTTCTGTCTTGATTGTGCTATCTTCAGTCTTTCCCGGATCATGGCAATCTGCTCTTCAGCTTCTTGAAGAATGTCCGGCCCAAAGACACGGCGTTCACTGTCGGGACCCCGAATTTGCAAATCCGGACCCTCTGTGTATTCAGCACTAGTCCAGGAACGCGCTAGTGCACACAGTCTTAACATCGGTAAATATCACAATCATACCAATCGATACCATCAAAGTACTTTATTTAAATAACCAAACTGGTTACTCAACCTTATGGTCAAGTTACAAATATATGCCTCGCAAGGCGAAACTTATTAAAAGAGAAATAATAGCAGCGGAAAATCAAATAACTTCGTGGCGCCATCCAGTATACCACAGGCAACTGACTGGGCTCGCGTCCCTAAGTAGACGGATCTTCTTGGAGTTCCTCCTCCAAAGCTGGTGTAGTTTCCTCTTCAACTGGTATTGTGTTGAGGCAAGGGTGAGTACTTGGTACTCAGCAAGTCATGCACAGAATGCAAGCTAATATACTATATGCATGGCTTGGTACAAAGGAATAGCTCAAGGTATATTTGCAGTAAACAGCATTTGACAAGTAATATAAGTAGATTCGAAAGCAGTAGAAATAAGTAAGGCATAAATAACTTTTCAAGAAATTTAATAAACGTTTTCCCCATCCTAAACCACATTTCCATCATCTTCATTGTTAAACCAAACCAACCTTTCAAACCAAAATTATTTTCAGAAAGTCTAACCCTTGACTGTAATTCCCGAGCATTGTCCAGTACCGTGGACTCGGCTATTCAAATAGATTCTACACTCTGCAGAGGTTATGCACTTTACCCACAAGATACAGTCAAACACCACAAAGGCGAGTTCCCGTAACAAAGCCTTTCGGAAGCCTCAAACAACACAGGTGGTCCTCTCCGGTTCGTGCTCTACACCATCCCTTCCCTTAGCCAAGGCGAAGTATGGGACCAACACACCGTTAGATGGGTATCTGGCCACAGCCACGATACGCTCCCCCGTACAATCACACAAACGGTGTAACTGACACCCTGAGGCTCCACAAGTGAGTCCTTAGCGACTTAGTCAACTAGGGCCGTCCCATTCCAGCCATGTGGTTGCAAGTATGACCCAGTTCAAAGGCTTGCAAGGTTAAGTCCTTAGAGTGACCAGGGCAAGACTACCCGAAGAACCAAATCAACATTCCCAATGCCACAACTGGCCCACCTGATTACTCTTGCCACATGCCCCGGTCGAAAACCGTTTATCAAACCCCAGTTGATTACCATGCACCACGTGCCATCAACATCACATGATACTTTTCCAAAACAGGTTCAATATATCATTAAGTCAATATTAACATTTGATTGTCCAAAATCATGTCATGAGCACGAAAGGTGTCTAAGCAAAGATACTACAACGGTCTAAACCCATGTTGGCAATTTAATAATGTCCAACTAGTAAACCACAACTAGGGTGACAAAGGGTCATGGCACATACTTAAGTAATCAAGGTGTCATATAGCAAATTGGTGTTTATCTAACCCCCATGTTTAAACAAAGTATCTTTCTAATTGAACTAGCATGCAATAGTTTAAATCAAAATAGATTTCGAAATAGGATCAACATGGTCAAAGCACAACTTGCCTTCAAAAAGTACTTGTTCTTGGTCTTGAGTTGGATCCTGAGTCAATACTTCTCCTTCGAATCCTTCCGGCACTTCAACGTCTACTCGTAAAGCGTGCAAATAGCAAATACACGAATAAACAATAGGCAAAAACATCCCAAAACTCCAAATAAAATCCATAAACAGAGAGAACATAATTTTCCGGATTTTTAGAAACTGGAATCACAAATTTGGAGTTAAAACGCAAAAGTTATGATTTATTAAAGTTTAAATAATCAATTAAATAATATTACAGAGAAAAACTTTAGTCCAAAAATTAAATAAAATTCATATTTAGGTAGATCTGAATTTTATACAAATTTAGAAATTTGAATCACTCAAATCGGAGGTGAAACGCAAAAGTTATAAGCGTTTGAAGTTTGAATCTAAATTTGAATCAATATTTCGAATTAATAAATCATTTTCTTTTCGGAAATTAATTATTGCGTCGGCATGGACACGTGGCAGCCTCGATTGGTTGGTCGACGTCACCGGTCCATGGACTTGGTCCACGCCGGCTCGGGTCCACCGTGGACTCGATCCACGACTCCACGTGAGGCCCGACATGTGGGCCCACTCGGGTAGCGTCATTGGCGTCGGCGCTTTCGGCCAGGGACGGCCGTGACATCTTGAGCCCTCGACCGCGGGCCCGCGTGTCGGCGTCACACTGCACTGCCAGCGTGGGCGGCGCCGCAGCGTCGGTCCAACTTCCCGACACGTGGCGCAATCACGGCCGTTGGTTTAAAAATCAACGGCGCGGATTAGATCCAGGGTTAACGCGTTTGGGTTAACGCATTGATTTCGGACCGTTGGATCTAGATCCGATGGTCGAGATTAGATCTGGAAATCGTAACGCAATCTCACCGTGCGATGACGTGGCGTGATCTCGAGCGTTGGATCTTGATCGGACGGCTGAGAGAGCTCGCGGTCCGGCGATGGCTTGCGGCGGCGCTGGCTCACCGGCGCGGAGGACGACGACCTTGCCGACGGCGTTTCTGGCGCGCTCCGGCGAAGTGAAGGGTCTCTTCGGGTGCGTCTCGTCACGGTGGTTCCGGATCTGGGCTCCTTCTCGGCGGAAGACGACGGACGGCGGCGGAATCGAGCAAAAACCGCGGCGGTCACTTCCTCTAACTACGGCGAGCTCGCACGGGCAAACGACGGCGGCTCAGGCGAGATGGCTCGGGGAAACGGGTGTGCAAGGATGAGGGCAACCTCGGGGGACGTCTCACGCTTTAAATAGCCTCGACGTTCGCGCGGAACACGGAAACCTAGTTTCCTACGGCGGCGGAGTCCGGCTCGGTCTCGACGAAGACGACGACGCACAGCCGTCCACGTGGCACGATCAACGGCCACGATCGCACGGCGCGATCGGATCCGGGCCGGATACGGCTCGAACCGGTACGGGCGGATCTCAGCCGTTGGATCTTGATCCAACGGTTGGGATTGATTAGGTTTAGGAGTGGGTTCGGTCGAGTCACGTGGCTCGGGTCGGACTCGAACTCGAGTCTGACTCGGGCTCGGTCGGATGAACAGTAACCGGCTCGGTTGATTTTCCAGCGATTTAATATTTAAAATAATTCCCAGTAATTCATTTAATTCATTAAAAATAGCAAATGACTCAGAAAAATTCCAGAAAAATTCTGAAAAATACTTTGGATCATTTTGGACTCAAATAAAATATTTCCAACAAAATTTTATTTGCAAAATTAAATTCTTTAATTATTTCAAAATGGAATAAATTCAAATAAATTCCAAATAAATCCAAATAAATTCCAGAAAATTCCAAAAATTCACCAAAGTGCCAAATCACACATGAATTTAAGAAAAGCAAAATTTTGGGGTGTTACATTCACCTATCTCATTCCAGTTCAACGGTGTTCGGCAAGGTCGACCATACAGTGCCTCAAAAGGTGACATTTGTAAACTGGCCTGGTAGCTATTATTGTAGCTGAACTCCGCATATGGCAAACTTTTATCCCAAGAGGTAGCATAAGCCAAAGCACATGCTCTTAGCATATCCTCTAATATCTGATTTACTCTTTCGGTCTGTCCATCCGTCTGCGGATGATAGGCGGTGCTGAAGTTCAAACGGGTCCCCATGGCTTCATGCAGCTTATTCCAGAATCTCGAGGTAAACTGGGTACCTCTGTCTGATACAATCTTCTTCGGCACTCCATGCAAACAGACGATCCTGGTCATGTACAATTCTGCTAACTTATCTCCCGAGTAAGTGGTCTTTACCGGGATAAAATGGGCGACCTTAGTCAAGCGGTCTACTATAACCCATGTGGAGTCATATCCACCCTGAGTTTTTGGCAAACCGGTAATGAAGTCCATTCCGATTTCTTCCCACTTCCACTCAGGTATCTTCAATGGCTGTAGCAATCCTACTGGTCTCTGATACATTGCCTTGACTCTCTGGCATATGTCGCACAGCGCAACATGCTCGGCAACTTCACGCTTCATGCTCGGCCACCAGAATCTTTCCTTCAAATCCTGATACATCTTAGCACTTCCTGGATGGATTGAATACTTGGAGTCATGGGCTTCCTCTAGTATCAACTGCTTCAGCTCCTTCTTATTTGGCACACAAATTCGCTCCTCCATCCACAACGTGCCTTGCTCATCCAGCTTGAAGTCTTTTGCCTTGCCTTCATTTTGGACTTAATCCTGCGGATCTTGTCATCATCCTTTTGTCCTTCTCGGATCTGATCCTCCAGGGTAGGCTTCACTTCTAATGCGGCCAAGAATCCTTCTGGGATCACTTCAATCTGCATCTTCTGGAAATCCTTGCATAGCTCTTCCTGATTCGCGGCTATCAACATGTTCACAGTATGGCTCTTCCTACTCAAGGCATCGGCCACCACATTGGCCTTCCCGGGATGGTAGTGGATTCCCACATTATAATCCTTGATCAGTTCCAACCATCTCATCTGCCTCATGTTCAGGTCTGACTGGGTGAATATGTACTTAAGGCTCTTATGATCCGTATACACTTCACAGTTACTTCATTGAGTGCTCGGTAATCAATGCACATCCTGAAACTCCCGTCCTTCTTCTTGACGAACAGAACTGGTGCTCCCCACGGTGACGAACTCGGCCTAATGAATCCTTTCTCCATCAACTCTTCAAGCTACTTTTTCATCTCTACTAGTTCTTCGGTGGACATCCGGTAAGGTCTCTTTGCTATCGGTGCTGTTCCGGGCACTAACTCGATCACAAACTCTATGTCTCTGTCTGGCGGCATACCAGGTAAATCTTCAGGGAAAACATCCGGTTACTCATTAACCACTGAGACATCCTCTATGATGATCGCCTTAACACTGTTGACCATCAGCTGTCCATCACGAACGGCGGTCGCTTGAAATTCCACTTTTCTTCCACACGGGCTTTCAACTGATATAATCCTTCGCCCACAATCCAATACGGCCTTGTGCTTGGATAGCCAATCCATTCCCAAGATAACATCTAGGGTCTGGGTTCCCAATATAATAAGGTTCGCTAGGAACTCTACCCCATCTATTAGTATTCTTACCCCGGAACATCCTACTTGAGATCGGAGTTCTGACCCAGGGGTTGGAACTATAAGCATGCACTTAAGATCCATAATCTCCAAATCATTCTTAGAAACAAAATCTCGGGAAACAAACGAATGCGAAGCCCCAGAGTCAAACAAAACTGTTGCAGATACTGAGTTGACAAGTATCTTACCCAGTATGACGTCCGTGGCATTATGAAGTGTATCTGCGGTCACGTGATTGACTCTGCCTCTCACCACGGTCTGGGGTGCGGCCCCTGGCTGTGCTGCTCTGCGGTTTGCTCCTAGTGCAGGTGTCCTAGCTGGTGTGGATCCCAAGTTGAAGCGAACTGGGGTCACTCCTGCTATCTTCTTAGGGCAACTGTTGGAGAAATGCCCTGGCTCATTGCATGTATAGCAATGCCTCACTATGCCCTGCTGGTTGCTTGTAGCGGCGTTCCTGGCTGGGGCTGGGGTCTGGAAATTCTGATTCACAGGTCTTTGTGCTAGCGACAGTGTTCTCGCTGCACTCTGCGGCTGGAATCTGGAAAACTGGTTCGCCGCAACTCGCAAACGCTACTGTGTCCCCTGACGTGATCCTTGCTGCTGCATTCTGCGCTTCCTGTTCTCATCCAACTCCTTGCGCTTGTCCTCAAGAATAAGCACCTTGTTCACAAGCTCCTTGAAATCTGGAAAGGTGTGGGTGATCAGTCCCACCTGCAGTCCAGAGTTCATCCCCTTCAAGAATCGGGATTGCCTAGCCTTGTCCGTTGCTACGTCTTTAGGCGCGTAGCGTGCAAGCTGTGTGAACTTGTTTAGGTATTCGGGCACCGGCTGATTACCTTGCTTCAGTGCCCTGAACTCTTCCTTCTTAAGGTCCATTATTCCTTCAAGCACGTGATACTGACGAAACGCAGCCATAAACTCCTCCCATGTGATGTCCTGTGGGTTCTCTCGCATGGCGCAGAAGTTTTCCCACCATTCTGCGACGGTTCCTTCCAACTGATGAGAAGCGTAGAGTACCTTCTCGTTTCCCATGCATTGGGCAATGTGTAACTTCCTTTCTATTGACCTTAGCCAATCATCCGCCTCCAGTGGGTTGGCATTCCCAGAGAATGTGGGTGGATGAGTCCTCATGAACTCCGATAACTTTGCTCCCTGTCGTTGTCCCTGATTTGCTTGGTTAGCGGTGGCCTGAGCATTGACCTGCTGCATCTGCTGCATCATAGCATGCATCAGCTGGGTTTGAGCAGCAAGAAAAGCTCCAAAGTTCTGCATGTCAACTGGCGGTGCAGGTTGAGGTGCAGGTGCTCCATTATTAGGGTTCCCAGCTGGGCGAGATCCACTCCCATTGCCTCCAAGGTTTCCGCAGGTGTTCACCATCTGTTGATTACTCCAAGGTTTAAAGATGAGAGGGAACAAGATTAGACAAGTAGTAGAGAAACTTATGCGGGGGTGTAACTCAAAATCCAACTCTATTAACTATAACATAATAATATCTTGGTATGGTTGCTTACAATGCCTAAGGGCCTGCAACGCATACTGCACACTCAGCAAGCAATGAAAATCCAACGCCTCTAAGGGTGAATCTTTATTCTATAACACGACTCGTCGAAGGAGTCTCAACTACAAGACCTAGGCTCACTCGTCTAGAAAACCTCCTCGGCTTGGGTGCGGGTGCGGTGGCATCGGTGCGAAACGATCACCATGCCCTGCAACTGTGGTAGTCGAAGAAGCGGTGTCCTCATCGAGATCTGACTCCTCTGGGTCCGGCTCATGTAGCTCGAGTACTGGCTCTGGTCCTGGTCCGTACAAAGCCATCTCCAACTCGTCAATCCTTCGCAGAAGGTGGGACACATACTCTTGAGCCTCCCGCCATCGGTTCTTCTCTATCGTGACCTCCTCGCGAGCCTTCTGTAGCTCCCGGTTCGTATCGTCGAGCACATCCTCCTAAGCGATGACAAGTCGTGCCAGCTGTTTGACCGTGGCATTCTCATCCTGAATCAGCTTTGGGTCAAGAAGGTTGTTGTTGTGTGGATGGTAGCGGTACTCCGTGCCTTCCAGCTCGCTGGCGTAGATGCGGGTGACGTGTCGCATTGCTCGTCGTGATACCTCCTGAATTCCCATCTGCATTGTTGACCTCCTGGCGGTGCAGTATATCGGACGGCTGCCCTCGCCCTTGTTCCTGGCATGTATCGTGATCTTCACATCACAAGCCTTAATCAGTCCCGCTTGTCTGATGATATTCACTTGGTATTGCGGCTTCTCAAATCCTTTGAGAAACTGCATCATACGCCAAAGTTCCGCGGCGTGGCCAACCTCAAGATCGACGTAGTTGATCTCTCCCTCCATCTATCATAAAATGCTCACGTAAGAACAGATTTCAAATTGTGATGAGGTAAGGGAAAAATTCAGCAAGGGATAAGAAAAGAGAGAAGGGGATAAGTCGAGAATTCATTCAATATCTTGACCAACTTTTAACTTTAGAAAATAGGTTTTATCCTCACTACGACCATTCTAACTATGGGTTGAGCCTACAGTCAGTATGGCTCTGATACCACCTGTGTCGGGACCCGAATTTGCAAATCCGGACCCTCTGTGTATTCAGCACTAGTCCAGGAATGCGCTAGTGCACACAGTCTCAACATTGGTAAATATCACAATCATACTCAATGAAATAATAAAGTACTTAAAGTAGTTAACCAAACGGGGTTGCTCGACCTTAGGGTCAAGTTACAAATATATGCCTCGCAGGGCGAAACTTATTAAAAGAGAAATAATAGCAGCGGAAAATAAGATAACTTCGTGGCGCCATCCAGTATACCACAGGCAACTGACTGGGCTCGCTCCCTAGTTAGACGGTTCCTCTTGGAGCTCCTCCTCCAAAGCTGGTGTAGACTCTTCCTCAACTGGTGTTGTATTGTGGCAAGGGTCAGTACTTGGTACTCAGCAAGTCATGCATAGAATGCAGCTAATATACTACATGCATGGCTTAATACAAAGGAGTGGCTCAAGGTATATTTGCAGTAAACAACATTTAACAAGTGTCATAAGTAGTTTCGAAAGCAGTAAAAACAAGTATAACATCAATAACTTTTCCAAGAGTTAAATAAACATCTTTCCCATTCCTAGTCCACTTTTCCATCAACATCATCTATTAACCAAACCAAACATTCCAAGTCCAAGTTGTTTTCACGAAAGTCTAACCCTTGATTGTAATCCCCGAGCAATGTCCAATACCGCGGACACGGCTATTCGAGTAGATTTTTCACTCTGCAGAGGTTATGCACTTTACCCACAAGATACAGCCAAACACCACAAAGGCGAGTGATCGTAACAAAGCCTTTCGGAAATGGCTAACTACGCAAGTGAACCTTTCCGGTTTTTGCCCTACACCATCCCTTCCCTTAACAAAGGCGAAGTATGGGACCGACATACCGTTGGACGGGTACCATGCCATCGCATCGGTACGCTCCCCCTTCAAGCTACACAAAGGGTGTAGTTGACTCCCGAGGTATCACATGAGAGTTATTAGTAACTTACTCAACTAGGACCGTCCCATTCCGGTCATGTGGTTGCACGATTAACTCAGTTCAAAGGCTTGCAAGGTTAAGTCCTTAGGTTGACCAAGGCAAGACTACCCGAAGAACCAAACCATCACTCCCGATGCCACAACTGGCCCACCCGATCATTTCTTGCCACATGCCCCGGTCCAAATCTATTTATCAAAACCCTAGTTGATTACCATGCACCACGTGCCATCAACATCACAACACATGATACCATTTCCAAAACAGGTTCAATATATCATTAAGTCAATATTACCATTCGTTTGGTCAAAAATCATGTCATAAGCACGTAGCAAGTCTAAGCAATATACTACAACGATCTAAATTCCCATGTTGGCAATTTATTAATGTCCAACTATTTAATCCTCAACTAGGTTGACAAAGGGTTCATGGCATTCAATTATCTATGTCAAGGTGGCATACAACAATTAGGTAATTAACTAATCTCCCAAAATTAATTAAATCATTTTATTGTTGAACTAGCGTGCAATAATTTAAATCAAATTAATTTCAAAATGGGATCAACATGGTCAAAGCACAACTTGCCTTCAAATAGCACTTGATCTTGGTCCTGAGCTGGCTCCTGGGTCAACACTTCACCTTCGAAGCCCTCGGGCACTTCAACGTCTACTCGTAACGCGTGCAAATAGCAATAAATGAAGTCCATAAACATAGAGATCATAATATTATGAATTTTTAGGAATTTAAATCGGCGAAATCGGAATTAAAACGCAAAAGTTACAAGCGTTTAAAGTTTAAATAATCAATTAAATAATATTACAGAGAAAAAATTTAGTCCAAAAATTAAATAAAATTAACCATTGGGTAGATCTAAATTTTATACAAATTTAGAAATTTGAATCACTCAAATCGGAGTTAAATTGCAAAAGTTATAAGCGTTTGAAGTTTGAAATCATATTTGAATTCATTAAATCGAATTAAATAAATTATTTCTTTTTCGGAAAATGATTTATTGCGTCAGCAGTTGTGATACTATGGAATGTCGAGACTTTATAATTTGTGATAATAGGTTATAAAATATGGTAAAATGTGTTCAGTTGGGGGCTTTCGCAACTAGAACACTGAGACTTCACGTTTTAACGCGTTTCGGGCCGTTTTCGGGCGTTTCGGGCGTTTGGGATTTCGCAACTAGAACACTGAGATTCCACATCATATTTTAGTTGCAACTTAAGGTATGACACTAAAAATACATATTCCAAGGACCTACAGCCCGCTCTGATACCAACTGTAACACCCCGGCATTTACTATGCCTGAATGTTACCAAACATAAGCTAAACAACATCTAAATACCACATTTAACATAAAATTCCAGCAAAGGCGCATAGACTAAAAACCGAAATTTCGGCAGCACCTCCTTTGTTTTATCATGAAATTAAGGAACAGCAACAATATAGCATTATATGGCAATAAGAGAAACATCTAAAACAGCAATAAATAAAGTCTTAACGACAATAAGAGACTAACATTAAGCTCTTAAGGTTCCAAGTGTCAAACAAACAATAGAACTCTCATTAACCAAGCTAAGACTTAATTTTAAAGACCATCACACGCAATTTATTATCAAACTAAATGAATAGACTTGGGGAAACATTAAGGTGAAGCAACGTGTGAGCGTGTGACTATTCCCCTTTCCCGCATGCCGTTCTCATGGTACCTAAAACAACAAGAAAACACAAGGGTGAGTTCGAAAACTCAGCAAGCATACTGCAATGGACAACAAGCATAACAACATGGCAATAACATCTTCCATCACGTATATCATCTCATTCATGATTACTTATCAATATCATCATCAATTTGTATGCGAAGTAATGCAATGCTCCTGACCCTCTGGAACCTCATACCGGTATGGGAAGTACACACCCGTCGGTGTGCACCCTTTCCTCCCTTCCATCCCGAAGATGGAGGGTGCCTACTCGCTTCCAAACACCACGTGGATGGAATCACGACATAGGACTTACTCAATGGCGTTCCGGATTAGTCATAACTTTCTCACCGACCTTGCCGGACTAGTTAAGACTTTCTCACCGCCCTCGCCCTATCTCATGACATGCATGCAACCATGCCAATTATCATATTGAATTCACATATTAACACATGGCATCATAATATGTTAAACATGCTCATCATATCATATCATTCATTAACACATGGCAAGTGGACATATATCATGTAAACAATTCCATCTAATCTCAACATGCAACCTACAACTCGCTATCCATCACAACACACTTGCCTCAACCACATGCAACGGATTGGCGGGAAGAAGAGGGCACTTCCGGGGTCACACCACATGCACATAGGCATCACACACTCACAATCATAGCCTCCAAACAGTACACAAACCCCCATCTAACCCGACATTGCCAACTACTCGCAAAACCTAAAAACAGAGGTTCTGTCCCGGCGGGACAGCAGCCTTGCAAAAGGCATAACTTGAGTTCTGGGACTCCGAATGAATTAAACGAGTATACCCTCGCGTAGCCTAGGAAATTTCCCAACTTTCTCTAGGTATAAGGAAAGTCTGATTCGGCCTCTAAAGTTGTTTAATCTACAGATTACCGAGATCTGTTCCAATTACGTCACAGATTTTAACACGCTCGGTAAAACAGCCATAACTTTCAAACGGCTGATCGTATTTTAACGTGCTTTACGTCCACGGAAATAAAATTAAATTATCTACAACTTCCTAGAAGTCCGTACGGTCAGATTCGGATTCTAAATCGACGGAAACTCGAACCCTAGCTCGACTGCTCAATCTGCCCGAAAACAGAAACGTGGACAAGTTTAGATCTAACCCAAATTACTTCAAACCAACGCCTCCAATTGATCTAAAAACTTCATAAACATCCTAATAACAGTACCTAGATCAAATCCAAGGATCCCCATGTTCATACCTTTGCCCGAAGCACAAAACTCCAATCAATCTCCGCGGATCGCTCCTCGCTCCACGTTCCTCGCTCCTCGCTCCTCGCTCCTCGCTCCACAGAATGAATCCACAAGGTGCAGGGGTGGGGAGGCCACCCTAGGGAAGCAAGGGGTGGAGGGGAGGTGGTGTGGAGGTGGAGGAAGGGGAGGCTAGGGGGGCGCACAAGAGGGAGAGGGAGAGGGGTGGCGGCTAGGGCTTGGAGGAGAGGTGGGGGAGGGGGGGCGCCCAAGGCTGCAAGGGGCGCACCTTGGCTGGTTGTGAACGCAAGGGAGGGCAGGAGGAGCCCTTTTTACCAGCCCCCCACCCTCTCCTAGTCCAATAAGAGTCCTCCTCAATCCCTCCAAAGCCCACCAAGGCCCAAAACTCCCCCGGGAAGGCCCAAAACCCCGAAAACAGCCCAGAAACGGCCCGGAAAAGCTATTAACCTCCAATTCCTATGGTTTTAACCTTATTTCCACATCTCATACTGTATTTAACCTTATCATGTTCAATAATTAAGGATACGACACTCCGAGGTGTCACATTTGTTTTTCTTCCTTGCTTGGAAAGGAGAATTTTTCTATCGGTGTTCGTTCTGGTTCTTGAGTTGTGGTTATCTTTAAAAGTTGTGAAATCATGTGCTGAAAAATTGGCTAAGATTTGAACCTGGAAAATGTGTTTTGTGCATGAGTTCGACAATTTGACAAGAAACAGTGAAGTTCTCCTTTGTGCCGGACCAAACTTTCAAGAAACAGTAAGTTTCCCTTGTACGCCGGACGTTTTTCTTTGGCCCGCCGTGAACGTGTTTTCAAACGTTTTTGAGCCGGACTGAAACTTCCAAAACCAGTAAGTTTCGCGTGTACGACGGACTCTCCCCTCCACAAGCAAGGTGGATTTTTTATGGCTATTTTCACGTTTGCGCCCGACCGGATTTTTGGTCCGGCGTGAATGGTTTTTTGCTCGATTAGGGTTTTGAGCAATTTTGAAATTGAATTCTGGTTTGAATTTGAGATTATGAAATTTGTGAGAATTTCATGATGCTTGTTTTCAAGCGGACTTTATGCAATGCTCGTGTGAGTATTTGCATGGACTAATGTTGAGTCAAGTCGCGGACTTGTGCTCGGAATCGTTTTGTGGTTTGTTCATGTGCAGGTATTGCTCGAGGGCAAATGTGGTCGATGACGGGACCGGAACTAGGTTCATGGAGGAACTGAGGTTCAGGACTAGGTTCAGGGGGAACTGAGGTCTTGGTGGTCAAGAATGTCATGCGGGACGTTCGGGCTAAGAGAATGGTGCACATGAAGAATGGTTAGTCACGTGAGAATGGCAGGAGGTCATTCGCGTGCAAAGTGTTAGTCACGTGAGTATGGTAGGGTTGCCATACGCGTGCAAGAGTTGTACTCGGCCAGGTTGGGCCAAGAGGAGTTGTGTTGAATACATACTCTTTCTAGGATTAGGAGTGGGACTCCTTCTAGGATTAGGAGTGGGACTCCTTCTAGGATTAGGAGTAGGAATTGTATTCATGACTCCTTGTGTTTTGCTCCTTTAAATAGGAGGGGTTGTCTCCTGTTGAAGGGCATCAAGCTTTGAGCAAGCTTTAGGGTTGTACTCTTTTGTTTGGAGTACTTTAGACAAAAGAAAGGAGAAATAAAGATTAAGTTCTTCAAATCTTTCGGCGAGCTACAATTCTAGTTAGATCTATTCTCGTCATCTTCTGTCACAGCAAGCTTGCGAGGATCATAACTTTTGATCTGTAAGTCCGATCGAGCTGATTCTTTTTGGGTTCGATTCATATTGGAATCTAGTTTCTTGTGTCCAAATTGTAGATCGTTCCGACGGTTGGATCTCCAGGAATTCGCGTTTTACCAAACCTCTATCATTCTGTTTTTGTCGAATACGAGGCAATTATTTGGTTCTGTTTTGGGGTGAACTTTTAGTAGATCAAGAATTTGGTTTTAGCTTCCGCACAATCATTCACCCCCCCTTTGATTGCTATATTTGTGTCTTTCGGTCCTACAAAAGTTGAGTTGCATCCTGTTTGTCAAGAGTTTGTGCCCCATGAAGGTGTTTAGAAAAGTTTATGTCCGTGCTATGTAGTAGGTAACAATGTGGTTTATGGAATGATGTGTTGCAAAGTTGAATTTTGAGTTGAATCAATTCAATGTGATTATCGTCTCTAGCTGGAGAATAAATATACTACTAGTGTTGTAGTTTACTCTGTAGCGAGAATGATTAAATGGGTTAATGTACATGCTTAAAATCTGTTGCCTTGCTTTAAAAGTGCTTATGGTCCTCGTTAATGTTAAAAGTTTAAACCTTGATGCATAGTTAGAACATTAAGATGATGTAAATTAATGATACTGTTAAAGAAACTTTGCCGGTTGTTTAAAGATGTTCTAATCTAACGGGTTAATAGAGAAATTTAATCATGTTGACTAGTGGCTTTAATTTGGAAGTTGATTAGAGTTGCTATTTATGTTGTTGCAAACTACTAGTATATTTGGATGTATGCAGTTGTGTCTCTACAATGCTAGTAGTGATATCAATTGAGAAGACATAAGACTTATTGTTAATAATGTTGTTAAGGGCAGTGTTAATGCTAGTATTCAATCTATTTTAAATAGTTGGAGTATGTTGTGTGGTGGTAATTTTGTTATAACCTATGTATAGGGTAGCTAAAGGTAATGTTGTTGATTGATGATTATGCAAATTATTGATATTGACGACTTAGTAGTGGGGGTAATTGCTTAGGTTAATTGTTGAAAATCCTTGTTAAAAAAATGGAGGTTATTGTAACATGTTGTGATGGAGTGGACCATGGATAATTAACATGATGTAGGATTTTATTCTTGATGAATGTATATCCTAAAATCATACTCACGAATTTTGTCTTGTAGGGATAACATTTATGTGTTGAAGTCATTTATTGATTGAGTAAGTTTTGTTGTCGAGAAATTGACGTATGGATTGTATAAAATTGGTAGGTTGATCATGCTCAATTATCTGTTGAAGTACCATGTTTGAAATAGAGAATACATTGTTATATGATTTGGTGATCCGTGGGGATCATGTCAATGTAGTCTTGGTTGGGTGCCTTTGTGATAAGCATCTTAAACCTTAATTAAAAGTGTTGGGAATGGTAACTAGAGGAAGAAATTGTTATGTAAATTTTGTCAAATCCGGTTGGACTCTCTTGATGAATAAATAGTGATTATTGAAGGCTTAAATGGTAAGTGTAGTGGAATACAAGTTATGGTGGGCTTCATGCTGAGCTGTTGTTTAAAACCTTTTGAACTGGTGTGGTTGTTTGCCATTTTGGTTGAATGCCTTCGATCAAGGTATTCCTTGTGTTGTGTTTCCGAGTTTCCCTAAAACCTGTAGCTATTGGTGCCAATCTTTGGTTTTGGCTATTTTGTTTAATTTGTGTTATGAGTATGGATTTACAACCAAAAGTTTTTGAGTGGATCGCGTTCCTCGCGTTCACCCTGAATTATCTTTGGAATAAATTTCAACGAAAGCAGATGGACATAGTGGGTTGTGTTGGAAACTCTTGAGATTAATTTGTAACTTTTTTTGACTAGAGTTGGATTTATTTGCTTAATGTGTGTGATGGTTGCGAGTGCTTCAAAAAGGTGGCTTTTATGAATGTTTTATAAAGTGATTTTGTTAGTGAGGTGTTCCCTTTTGGAAATGAATTTCCCTCTCCTTGAAAAAAATTTGTGACGGTTGTGGGAGCAGATACTCGACTTGAAATTTTGATGTTCTCTTCCAAAATGTCGAATTTGGGTGAAATGCAATGTTTTGCAAGTTCATTTTTTTTCAATTGATGTGGGATGTGATGCGAAGTGGTGTTTTACTGTTAACTATGCTGCCGTCATAGTCTATATGAATTTCCGCAACCTTCGATGTTAATTGTGTTTCCATTATTTGATACCGAGGAAGAAGTCATTTGGTGAATGACTATTCGGTACCGTTGTTACATGATGAATGAATGATGAAAAGGAAAACGAAACATTGTTTATGCATATTTAATCATAAAGGAGTCTGTGAAATCATGTGCTGAAAAATTGGCTTTGAACTGAAAAATTAACTTAGAATTGGTTTTGCAAAATGTGATTGTGCATGTGTTTGACAATTTGACAAGAAACAGTAAGTTTCGTTTTTACGCGCGGGACTAAGTTCTTAAAAGACAGTAAGTTTTACATGTACGCCAGACCAAATTTTTTGGTCCGTCGTGAATGGCTTTTTGCTCGATTAGGGTTTGTGCAAATTTGGACTTTGAATTTTGATTTGTTTTTGAGATTATGAAATTTGTGAGAATTTCATGATGCTTGAAGTGGACTTTATGCAATGCTCATGTGAGTAGTTGCATGGATTGACATTGAGTCAAGTCGTGGACTTGTGCTCGGATTTGTTTTGTGGTTTGTTCATGTGCGGTGTATTGCTCAAGACGAATGTGGTCGATGACGGGACCGAACTAGGTTCATGGAGGAACCGAGGTTCGGGACTAGGTTCAGGAGGAACTGAGGTTTTGGTGGTCAAGGATGTCATGCGGGGCGTTCGGGCTAAGAGAATGGTGCACATGAAGAATGGTTAGTCACGTGAGAATGGCAGGAGGTCATTCGCGTGCAAAGTGTTAGTCACGTGAGTATGGCAGGTGGCCATACGCGTGCAAAGTGTTAGTCACGTGAGTATGGTAGGGTTGCCATACGCGTGCAAAGAGTTGTACTCGGCCAGGTTGGGCCAAGTAGAGTTGTGTTGAATCTGATTCCTTCTAGGAATAGGAATCGTATTCGTAACTCCTTGTGGGTTGGTGCTTTAAATAGGAGGGTTGTCTCTGTTGAAGAGCATCGAATTGAGGAGAGCTAGGTGCATAGAGCCTTGGGCTCAAAGTTTAGGGTTTGTACTCTTTTGATGGGAGTACTTTAGACAAAAGAAATAAAGATCAATTCTTCTAGTTCCCGCATTGCTTCAACGTTCTCTTTTTGGTTCTTGTTTGCATGCTTGTTCTAGTTCTAGATTGGTTTTTGTTCTTTAAGTTTTATCTTGATTTGATCCATCAAAAACCTCTCTAGGGTATTGATCTAGTGTTTCTCAAAGTCTAGTTGATCAATCTTTTGTCGTTCTTGTTTAATCTTGAAGTTTTGATTAGATTGATTCTCGTCAAGTTCTGGATCAGCAAGCTTGCGAAGATTATAACTTTTGATCCGTAAGTCCGATCGAGCTGATTCTTTTTGGGTTCGATTCGTATTGGAATCTAGTTTCTCGTGTCCAAATTTCATATCAATCTAACGGTTGGATCTCCGGGAATTTGCGTTTTACCAAACCTCTGTCATTCTGTTTTTATCGAAAACGAGGCAATTATTTGGTTCTGTTTTGGGGTGAACTTTTAATAGATCAAGAATTTGGTTTTAGCTTCCGCACAATCATTCACCCCCCTCTGATTGCTATATTCGTATATTTCGATCCTACAAGTGGTATCAGAGCGAGGTCTTTCTAATCTATCTTAACCGGTGATTAGATTAATGGATCGTTATTCGACAAAACCATGTGTGTTCGATGGTGTTGATTTTCAGTTTTGGAAGGCCAAGATGGAGGCGTTCATCCAAGCACAGGGCTTCGCAATATGGGAGAAGGTTTACAAGCCATATCAAGTCCCTGAAAACGACAACGTCAATGATGCAAATCGTGCACATGTTGAAGCAAATAGCAAGGCGCGAAACTTGATCATCCAAGGCTTGGGACGCAGCGACTTTGATCGTGTGGTTCATCTTCGATCTGCATATGAGGTATGGAAATCTCTTTGTGATTATCATGAGGGTTCTAACACTGTCAAAGAGGTTCGTCAAGATATTTACAAAAAAGAATATATGCGTTTTGAGATGAAACCTAGTGAATCTGTAGATGACTTCTTTGCACGCTTCAATAAAATTCTTAGCAATCTCCGTGCTGTTGGAGTTAGCTACACTGATGCTGCAAATGCTAGACAATTGCTTAGTGCTTTGGACATGTCGGTGTGGGAGATGAAAGTAACATCTATACAAGAATCTACTATCATGAGCACACTTACATTAGATGTTCTGTATTCAAAATTGAAAACTCATGAGTTAGATGTTCTTGCCAGGAAGGGTAATATTAAATCAATTGCTTTGATCTCTAACCCTAACATGCCAAATGCAAATTCTTCTTCTAGCTTTGCCTTGTCTTCCATGTCTTCTTTAACAGATGAGCAACTTGAAGAGTTTCCTGAAGAAGATCTGGCACTACTCTCTTCTCGCTTTAATAAAGCTTTGCAGAATGTGAGAATGAGAAAGAGAGGTGGTCCTCCAAGATGCTATGAGTGTGGTGACCTCAACCATATTCGCACAAATTGTCCTAAGCTTGCAGGAAAAACATCAAAGGAGGAGAAGGACAACGACAGAAGGAATGAGAAGAAGAAGTTCTCTCCAAGTGATAGAAAGAAGAAGAACTTCATCAACCGCAAAGTTGTCCATCGAGTTCTTTCCGCTCTTGAACAAGTCAATTTGAGCGATATGGATTCGGAGAGCTGCGAGGATGATGCAACTCCAAGCAAGCATGAGTTGACGGGGTTGTGTCTCATGGCCAAAAGCAGCGACAGCTTCACCGAGGGCGATCATGACAGCGACTTCAATGAGGTAGATCCTTCTTACGATGAATTAGCTATTGCTGTTGCTCGACTTGGTAAATTGCTTGATAAACGTGACAAGAAAATTAAGAAACATGATTTTGTTGTTGAGTCATTGAATGCTGAAATTGCTAGACTTAAAACCTTGATTCCTGATGATGATGCTTGCAAATCATGTGACTTAATTTACAATGAGCTTACGTTGCTTAGGAAAGAACATGTTACCTTGTTAGAGCAAATCAATGCTGAAAATGAGAAAAATGAGAAACTTGCTAAACATGCTAGTTGTTCTACCATTGATTTGCATGATACAACTCCATGTTCTAAATGCTCCATACTAGAATTGAAGTTGCATGATGCAAATGCTAGGGTTTCTCAAATGATAGAAGATTTGCTTACACATGAGGTTCTTTCATGCTCAACTTGTCGCAAGCAAAAAGAAAAAGTGGATGTTCCCTGCAATAATTGTTTAACTCTTTCTAAGAAAGTTGATTACTTGCAAAATTCTTTGGAACGTTTCACTAATGGCAAGAAAAATCTAAACATGATTTTGGATCAATCAAAAGTCAGCACTCAGAACAAAGGTTTAGGTTTTGATTCTTATGCTCATCATAAATCACATGCTCCCACTGTTGTCAAAACACTTGAAAGTGGAAAATTTGAAATTGTCAATGAGCCTAAGAAAAGCGTCTTTAAATCTCTTTGGTCTTTTATCTTCTACTATGATGAATGCAAAATGTACTTCTACTGTTAAAGCAAAACATCATTTTAAGTACACTTGCACTCATTGTGGTAGAGATGGACATTTAGTAGACTTTTGCTTTAGACTAGCCAAAAAAGAAAAGAGAGAAAGGTTTAATGCTAGGTCTAATTTCAGACAGGCACGCTTTGTTTCTCATTATGTGCCTAGGGTGATGCAAACACCTTTTGTTGGTAAGAACACGGGAAAAGACAAATCTATCTTTGTGCATAAGAATGCTCGTGTTGTGCCTACTGTTGTGCGTCGTGTGTCTCAGTACTGGATTCCTAAACATCTTATTTTTAACCCCAGTACCGAGACCTCGACACTTTCTGCTTCTATGTAGGCTTCTCACGCGAGGAAGGAGAACATATGGCTAGTGAATTTCGGATGCTCACATCACATGTTCGGTGATAAGATTTGGTTCTCCTTCACTCGTGCATCTCGTGCTAAAAGTGTTATTTTTCGAGATGCTTCTTCCACCTCTGTTTTCGCAAAGGGCACTTGTCCAAATGATGCAAGTACAGGTGCATATGTTCAGGGGGAGAGTGTCTTTGTTCATAAAAGATGATGATGATGCTGTTGAGGATGAGATAATTGGAGGTTTACATGAGAGACTCTTCCCACGTGCTTGTGTGTGCTTGTTTTCAAGCTTCCCACGTGCTTCACATCGACGAGCGTTCAAGTGAACTTTCAGGTATCTCCATGGTACTCAAGATTTTGGCATTTGGCTCTCTGCTTCCTTATGCATTAGTTTAAGAGCTTATTCTGATGTTGACTTTGAAGGATGTTGAATTGATTTGGTTCGTGCCACCTCTTGAGTAATCCCCTTTCTTGAGCATATTGATATTGGATTTCACTTTCTTAAAGATCATGTTGAAAAAGAAAATATTGTGCTTCATCATGTAGATACTGAACATCAATTGGCAGACATTTTCACAAAACCTTTGTCTTCTTCTCGTTTTGCTTTTATTCAGGGAGAACTTGGGTTTGTTCATCCAATGGGTTGGTTTTGAGGGGGAGTTTCCTTGCCAAGTTCTTTCACTTAATGAGCTCACTTTATCATATTTCTTTATATATTATGTAATTTTGCTAATATATGATAATCTAAATTGTTCCACTTGAACTAAAAATGATATTGTGGAATTCCTTGGTTTGATTGCCTATAGCTAAATACTCTGTGATATCTTACTCTTCTAGGCTTAATATTGAATCTTCTTGACAAATTTGGGCTATGAAGCAAGTGTGTTTTCAGCATTACTCTTTCATAAGACCTTTTAATCATTTTTGCATGTTTACAATCAAAGAAAAAGAAAAGAAAAAGGGAATCAATAAAAAAGGGTTGTTAAAAGCAAAAGCTTCAAGTTGTATGCTTCAGGCATGCTTTCCTTAAAAGATAAGATGTATGCTTCAAGCATGCCATTCCCTCAAAAGACAAGATGTATGCTTCAAGCATGCCACTCCAAGGAAATAAAAGAAGTATGCTTCAAGCATGCCACATGCAGTTTACTGTTTAAAGATTAAATTGGTCCACTAGATTGGAGTTGAAACTACTTGCTCGACCTGATTTGTTATTTGCTTCAACTTTGAGCTTTTGTTTTTCTACTAAAGGTTTTGCTTAGTACTTGGCTATAGTTGACTGAATTGAGGTTGAGATGCATGTCATTCCCTAACTTGTTAAAATCACATCAAGATCATGTATTTTGCATATTATGTGATATATAAGGTTATATGATCGAATGAGCTCATCTTTTTCTATCTTGGCACTCCCTTGTTTCTCCTTGTGAAATCTTTGCTACAGGAAAAATTTTGAACCTGTTCTCTCTTTTGTACTCTTAATGAATCCATTGTCAAAGGGGAGAAATTTGGGAATCGTTGAAAAGTTTAAGGAAAAAGGGGGGAGAAGAAAAAGGGGGAGTTGTTTGAGAATTTTGGGAGAAGTTTGGAGAATTTTGAAATTCTTGGGCACATTGCACATTCACACACATTTTCCTTCTCAGGGGGAGATTTTGTTTTGCTTTTTGGTCAAAGGGGGATTTCTGTGTTTTCTTACTTTGGTCTTTGATCCTTTGGATTTCAAAATCTTTTGTAAAGTGAATGCCAAATGTTCAATTCTAAGTGGTGTTGCCAATGTTTTCATCAAGGGGGAGATTGTGAAATCATGTGCTGAAAAATTGGCTTTGAACTGAAAAATTAACTTAGAATTGGTTTTGCAAAATGTGATTGTGCATGTGTTTGACAATTTGACAAGAAACAGTAAGTTTCGTTTTTACGCGCGGGACTAAGTTCTTAAAAGACAGTAAGTTTTACATGTACGCCAGACCAAATTTTTTGGTCCGTCGTGAATGGCTTTTTGCTCGATTAGGGTTTGTGCAAATTTGGACTTTGAATTTTGATTTGTTTTTGAGATTATGAAATTTGTGAGAATTTCATGATGCTTGAAGTGGACTTTATGCAATGCTCATGTGAGTAGTTGCATGGATTGACATTGAGTCAAGTCGTGGACTTGTGCTCGGATTTGTTTTGTGGTTTGTTCATGTGCAGGTATTGCTCGAAGACGAATGTGGTCGATGACGGGACCGGAACTAGGTTCATGGAGGAACTGAGGTTCGGGACTAGGTTCAGGAGGAACTGAGGTCTTGGTGGTCAAGGATGTCATGCGGGACGGTCGGGCTAAGAGAATGGTGCACATGAAGAATGGTTAGTCACGTGAGAATGGCAGGAGGTCATTCGCGTGCAAAGTGTTAGTCACGTGAGTATGGCAGGTGGCCATACGCGTGCAAAGTGTTAGTCACGTGAGTATGGTAGGGTTGCCATACGCGTGCAAGAGTTGTACTCGGCCAGGTTGGGCCAAGTAGAGTTGTGTTGGATACAGATTCCTTCTAGGGAATAGGAATCGTATTCAGAACTCCTTGTGGGTTGGTGCTTTAAATAGGAGGGGTTGTCTCCTGTTGAAGAGCATCGAATTGAGGAGAGCTAGGTGCATAGAGCCTTGGGCTCAAAGTTTAGGGTTTGTACTCTTTTGATGGGAGTACTTTAGACAAAAGAAATAAAGATCAATTCTTCTAGTTCCCGCATTGCTTCAACGTTCTCTTTTTGGTTCTTGTTTGCATGCTTGTTCTAGTTCTAGATTGGTTTTTGTTCTTTAAGTTTTATCTTGATTTGATCCATCAAAAACCTCTCTAGGGTATTGATCTAGTGTTTCTCAAAGTCTAGTTGATCAATCTTTTGTCGTTCTTGTTTAATCTTGAAGTTTTGATTAGATTGATTCTCGTCAAGTTCTGGATCAGCAAGCTTGCGAAGATTATAACTTTTGATCCGTAAGTCCGATCGAGCTGATTCTTTTTGGGTTCGATTCGTATTGGAATCTAGTTTCTCGTGTCCAAATTTCATATCAATCTAACGGTTGGATCTCCGGGAATTTGCGTTTTACCAAACCTCTGTCATTCTGTTTTTATCGAAAACGAGGCAATTATTTGGTTCTGTTTTGGGGTGAACTTTTAATAGATAAAAAATTTGGTTTTAGCTTCCGCACAATCATTCACCCCCCCTCTGATTGCTATATTCGTATATTTCGATCCTACAGAGTCGATGAGCCAGGTCGGTGAGAAAGTCATATATGGATATATGACTAATCCGGAGTGCTCTTGAAAAGATCCGGAGTGCTCTTGAAAAGTGTGCATTCTTGTCATGTATCGAGATTTCCATTTCTTCCTAGTATGAAAGGAAAGAATGAATAATTTGTGGTGTTTTGGCTGTGGTGTTAGAAGTTTGAGTTTTCTTGGCGAGTTGGCTTAGAAAAAAAATGAAATGTGTGCTCTTTGGATGATGCCGGACCCTTTCCAGAGTGGTTTTAGCGCTTTGGGGTTTGAGTTGTTGTATGTGGACCAAGGTTGTGTATGACTCAATGCAAACCTTCTTAGAGAATTGTGTCGTTGAGGTATTCCTCGGTAGGGTTGCTTAAATTATTAGTGGACCACTTGGTGGTTGCTAGTAATCGCTTTTCCTTTTGAAGTGTATTGGATCTTTTTTGTCGTTGGGCAACGAGCGTGTTGTGTCAACCGCAGAGGAACGTTCGGTCGTTTCTGTTGCGCGGGTCTTAAGGATCATGGATTTAAAGTAGGTTGTTCCTTCTGGTGGTAATCTTAGAGCGTTGTGTCCCTCCTGTTTCTCGTCGTCTTGAGTACAAGGAACAACAGAAGGGAGGTTGGTACCGTGTTCTTCTGGAGAGTAGCATTAGTTAAAGGGATCGGGCACTTCAGTGCCAAGGAATGCATAGAACGCGGAGTATGAGACCGTTTTCTTTTGTGGGCTGTTTGAGGATTTTCTTATCGCTTGGGGTCATGCCGAGACCATGTGTGAGTACTTTGTGTTTCTATGTTGAGTAAAGTTCTCGCAAGTTCTGATTGCGAGTTATCGTTAGAGCCGTTGGTCTTCGAACCTAGGCGTCTTATCATCGAGTCTCGATTAGTGTAAATTCCAGTGGTTTTATTTAGAAGAGCAACCTGGGAGTTGAGGTCTCACGGAAGCGAGCTTTACCCAAAGTTCTTTTCTTCAGGTTTGAACCGCGAAGATTAGATCTCTGTGTATTGTTGGTTTTCCGTAGTGGCATGTCTTGGATTCGAGGTCGAATCCTCTTAAGGGGAGGAGAATGTGACACCACGGAGTGTCATAATCTTATAAAATGTGAAATCTGGGGTTAAAACCTTACGGTATGAGGTTTATTTGCGTTTCCGGGCCGTTTCCGGGAGTTTGGGCCTTTCCGGGGGAGTTTGGGCCTAGGGGAAAAGGTCGTGGGCCTTGGTGGGGAGGAGTTTGAGTCCATGTGGGAGTAGAAGACCTGTTTAGGCTGGTAAAAAGGGCCTCCCCCTGCCCTTGCTTGCGCCCACCTCCCCTTGTGCGCCTCCCCCACCCCCTTGGGTGCCCTAGCCGCCCCCCAACTCCTCCTCCTAGCTGCCACCCCTCCACCACCTCTCCCCATTGCGCCACCACCCCTCCACCACCTCTCCACCTCCCTTGCTGCCCCTAGGGGAGTTCTCCACCTCAACACCTCGAAGATCCATCCGTTGGAGCGCTCCGCGACGAGGAGATCCGACGGAATTGGAGCGAGGAAGGAGATCGCGCGAATTAGGAGGAGATCCGTTGGGTTTCGTGCGTCGGGCAAAGGTATGGCCATGGGAATCCTTGGGGTTGGTCTAGGATCTGTTCTAAGGGGTATTTTCATGTTTTTAGATCAATTGGTGGTGCTGGAATTGAGTAGATTAGATGGAATCTTGAGTTTGCCACGTTCTCTGTTTCGGGCAGCATGAGCAGTCAACCTAGGGTTTGGGTTTTCGCCAATTTAAAGTCGGAATTTGGTCGTACGGCTGTTGAAGAAGTTGTAGGTAATTTTAATACCTTTCAGTGGGTATAAAGAACGTCCAATTCCGGCCAGCCGTTTGAAAGTTATGCTCGTTTTACCGAACGTATTAAAATCTGTGACGTGAATGGAGCAGATCACGGTATTTTGTAGATTAAACAACTTTAGATTCCGAATCAGTTTTTCCATATACTTTGAAAAAGTTAGGAAATTTCCTAAGCTACGCGAGGATGTACTCGTTTATTCGATTTGGAGTCTTAGAACCCGAGTTATGCCTTTTGGAAGGCTGCTATCCAGACGGGATAGAACCTCTGTTTTTGGGTTTTGCGAGTAGTTTGCGATGTCGGGGTAGAAGAGTGTTTGCGTACTGTTTTGTGGACATGATTGTGAGTGTGTGGTACCTATGTGCAGGTGGTGTGACCCCGGGAGTGCCTTCTACTTCTCGCTAATCCGTCGCCCGTGGTTGAGGCAAGTGTATTGGACTGGGTAGCAAGTTGTAGGTTGCTAGTTTTGATGAGTTGCAATTGAATTTATGATGTGTTCACATGCCATGCTTTAATGTTTGCCATTGATATGATAATTACGGTCTATTATGTTGTGATGCCATGTGTTAATGTACAAGTTAAATATGATGTTGGCATATTTGCATACATGGCATGATACATGGCCCGGGCGGTGAGAAAGTCATAACTAGTCCGGGGAAGGTCGGTGAGAAAGTTATGAATATTATGGAGAGCCAATGAGTAAGTCCTACATCGTGATTCCCTCCACCGCGGTGTATGGAAGCGAGGAGTAGGCACCCTCCATCTTCGGGATGGAAGGGGGAGAGGGTGCACACCGACGGGTGTGTACTCAACCATACCGGTATGAGTTTCTAGGAGATATGTGCATCGCATTGCATTGCATTGCATTGCATTATATGAGGATGTTATGTGATGATGATATATGATGATGTCAATGATATGCTTACGCTATGAATATGAGATGTGTATGATGTCGTATGTGAAAAGTGGTGATGAAGGTATTAGAATGTATTTTCTTGTTCCATTGCAATATACTTGCTGAGTGATGAACTCACGCTTGTGTTTATGTTGTTTTCTTAGGTACTATGAAACCGGCATGCGGGAAACAGAGCTAGTCACACGTCATCACTTAGCATCACACATATAAACAATGACATGTTCCTTCCTTTAAATTGTGATGGTTAATTTGTGTGCTTGGTTTCCTCATTTACTTCGTTTGGCTCATGAGATGGTTGGAATCTTTATTCTAGTCTTATACTGCTGCTAGAACCTTTATTATCGATGATTTAGATGTCATTCCTTATACTATATCCTGTGATCATACTGTTGTTGCTTCAATTCATGGAAAAACAAAGGAGATGCTGCCGAAATTTTCGGTTCTAGCATTTACTCCTTTGCTGTAATTTATCTTAATTTATGGTATTTAGATGTTGTTTAGCCTTTGTTTGGTAGCATTCGTGCATATTAAATGCCGGGGTGTTACAGTTAAGTTATTGTTGAATGTTGAACTCTACTCTAGAAGTAGGTGCCGTTACAACTGCTTTAAATTGTGAATTGAATAGCGATACTAAATAACCAACAAAGTTAAGCTTTCCGCACTTTCAACTTCAGCTGATTTCCTTGCTACTTCAAAATGCATCCTCCTTTTGAGTCGGTCATATATGGACCACGGGTAAGTCTTGCGAGTACCTTCCGTACTCATGCTTTTGCTTTGTGGATTTTCAGGTGAGGATCAGGGCGGATGTGAGTTATGTCTGTACTGCCTCTCGGTGACCGGGCAGGGCGCTGAGTAGGGGCTACTGCCGCCGTACATGCCCGGGAGTGTTCAGAGGCAGAACACTTCCGGAGAAGAATTACTTTTGGGTCTAGTCTAATAGATGTGTACCCTTTTGTTGTATAGTTGGTTTAAACGATGTCTTATTTGCATGGAGTACTTGGTTTCTTTTGTGGTTGACTTCTGTCGTATGTCATTGCCCACCTTATCTTTTTGTTTTACTCCTGTCCTTGCCTGCCTTCGTGCCTTGCTGCTGTCGTTGTGGGTTGTGGTCGTGGGGTTTTGTTTAGTTGGTTGGTCAGTTTTGCTTCCGCGCGTGTCTGGTTGTGGGGTCTTCGAGTTCGTTGCCCCCTTTATGCAAATTGATGTGATACAAGGTCGTAAACCGGTATGCGGGGATCCTGGGCGTGTTTCGGGTCGCATATCGGGGGAATACCGGGATTGTTGTCGAGTTATTCGAAGGGTCTCTCTGTCGTCTCGGTTGGGCTTGGGTGCTAACACTGAGAGTGCCCTCGGCGGTCCGTTGTTAGTCTTCAAATCCGACGGGGTCGGCCGAGCCTTCTAATAACGTGAGGACAGTCCGGGCGGCTCCCCACATCGGGTGTCGATGTTATTGACCTTCCTCCAAGCAGATTTAAATTACCTCTTCAAAGAATATGCTGATGACCCACCAAGATCATGTTGACATGGTTGTCTAATTTTTTATAACCCATATCTTCGTCACCATCTGTATCTTTAATACTTTGTCCTTCTAGTAAGGTTGACATAAGTACCCTACCAGAGTAGAATTCATCCATGCGCCTTCGCCACATTCCGTAATTGTGCAAGTTGTGTCCTGGTGTATTATGCAGGGGACACCATTATCCATTCCCATTGTTTGAAGTGAAAACTATGGGAATAAACTAGTCCCCTGTTCGACCAGGTTTTTTCTTCCAAGGTGTTTTATCCTTGGAGTATACAAGTTGTTCGGAGACACCTACGACCTTTCTTTGAGAGATCTTTTTACTGTTTTTCTTATTTTTGCTTTCTCTGACTTCAAGTGTGGAGATCTTCTTAGGTTGGTTACCTTCGGTGATCTTCAAACTTGGTTGAGGTAGTGTATGGCCCTTGTCAACCATACAATTCTATTCAACTACCTCATGTGCATCGGAATACCGATCTGCCATATCAAAGAGTTCTGATATTGTAGATGATGGGTGAATGTTGAGGTCCTCTGTGAAACATTTGTAACATACATCCTGCTTGAATGCATATATCACAAAATCATCAGATATGTTAGGAATTGTATTACAGACCTCAATAAACCTTTTAATAAAATGACGTAAATTCTCATCAAAGATTCAACAAAAACGATGTAGGTGTCTTCTTTGCTTGACTTCACATAACAACTTTTAAATTTTTTTAAAATAGCATGGCATAAGTTTTTCCAACTAAAGATGGATCCTTCTGGTTGATTAAATAACCAAGTTCTTGCATATCCTTTAAGAATAGTGGGAAGATAATTTGATGTTACCTTCTCATCGCCACTAGTGGCTTGGATGGCGGTGGTATAAATTTGAAGAAATTCTGATGGATTGGAGTCCTATCGTAACTTTCCAAAGGACCTGGCTTAAATTTTTTAGGCCAAGTTACATTCTTGAGCCTTCGAGAAAAGGCTTTTCATCATGTATATAATTCCAAATGTGTTCGTATGTTAGTTACTTATTCTATATAATCAGGAAAGCAAGGTCATCGTCGATCACGGTTAATATTTTTACCTGGCCAAGCCTATCAAAAACACTTCTCCTTCATGGGTTGCTCCTTTGTTGGTGGTCGGTGCTCTATTGACACCGACCAGACGAGGAATGATCTATGCGGGAATCAATTAAAGATATCATGGAAGGAGATATACTGTATACTTCTACAGTAGCTTCTTGCATATCAGCAGCTAAAGATCTTATGAGTGGGACATTATCTCTATCCACAAATTGATTTAAAATTGCACTAGTTATAATGCGGATTTTATCTATAAGAATTTCCTCTTGTAGACTATTAGGAACCATGTTTATGTCCCTTACCACCAACATTGGAACCTGTGGCGCGATTAGAAGGATATGTCAGGGATTACTCCCTAAGGGATCTGGCCTTCGTGAAGTTCCTGGTTGGCTATTGTGGTAAAGATGTCTCGCCTCATCCACAGCCTTTTGTTTAGCAACTATGAGGCTCTCGCGTTGCTCCTGGGTGGCCTTTTCTTGAATTTCATGCTATTCACATTCAACTCGTTGTGTCTCTATCTCCTTTGTGACTGTGCAAACACGGAATTTGGAATTGACGGAAGGGGTGAGCACTCCCCCATTAGATGACAATGATGGAGTATAATCAAGTTCAAGACTTCGGAGAAAATGTTCTAAAGATGAACTCTCATGGCATTATTGTTCTACTGAGTTCAAACATTGTCGACTTTCATAGGGCATGTGCCCTGGCCTTCTGCCTCTGAGATAGGGGTAGTTACGGAATCGTTTTGTTTTTATGATTTTCCCTCAGGAGATGGCGCTCTTGGCGTGGCCTCATCCAATTTAGATGAAGTTACCGATTTGGATAATTTTGCCTCAGGAACATATTCGGAGTAGAAGTCATTCTTACCTTCTTCCTCCACGAAGTTGTTGGCAGTGAGGTGAGCATAGTCGGCAAGATCGAATGAATTCTCCTCATCCATTGATTCCAGCGACAACACATTACCTTTCTCAATCTTTGTTTCTGACGGAGGCCCTCCTTCTAGTGCCAACTATCGATGTTCAAGACACGGGAGGAGTCCCTAGATCGAGCTTATGAATATAATTTGGGTTGCCTTTGCCTAGAAATCAATATTGAAAGGAGTAGGAAAATGGGGATTGTATTTTATTGAATCACGACTGTTTACATAGTACAAACTTTGATTGGAAAACTAAAATTTAATATTGCTTCTGATTCTTCTTTTTCACCATCCTTCTGAATCATTGTGGAAGCCTCTCATTTATAGCAGATGAAGGGATGTCAGTTTGTTATCTTCTGACAGGTGTCTTCCTACCAAAAGGTACCTTCTCGTCAGAAGGCGTCTTCTCGTCAAAAGGTATCATTTGATAAAGAGGTGTCGTTAGGAGTAACTTTCAAATAGCTGCCCGTACTTGTCAGAGAAAGTGTCTCCTACATGCTAGCCTTATGCGGTGGTAATTTCTTTCCCGACCTCAATCAGGTCGGACGAAGATTATAACACGACCAACACGAACGCTGGTCGGGGTCATCCCGACCAGTGTGTGTATATCTGGTCAGGATAATTAGGGCATACCATATCTACGACCAATGTTATGTACACTGGTCAGGAATATTTTCAAGTGGCGATATTTAACTCTGGTTGAAATCATAATAAAGTAATGGGCCTTGGTCCTTGTATTTATTTATGTACTTTTTTTGTATGAGACTGTAGGACCAAAAATAGAATTGGGTATGTTAATTGTCATTACATTTCCCCTACACTACATGCAAGTCCCACGCAAATTCAGCTATTGCCATATCTCACCCGCATCAAATCATAGTTTTATTTTGATTTTTATACCAAAATACCATAAACTATGTTTCCCTACATGTACAAAATTTGTATTCATAACGGATAGCTTATCCGACCATCTGTTATCACATTTCTAAAAGGTAGCTAAGTAGGTGCATAAATATTCGATTATATCCAATTGACATTTCTATAATGTCTAATCCTATCTTAGGGTTATCAAGTTTGACATGATAATATTTATTAAGGAAGTTCCAAGAGTTAAAGGATATATCTACTAGTACCCACAATATAGCAATTTATTGGAAATAACACATGCACACATAGATTTGATGAAAGCAATATAAACATAGTGACATATTAGGATCAATATGATCAAAGGGGATGCTTGCCTTGCACAGCGAATTTCTTGGTGGAGTTGGGTTGACGGTGAAATTATTCAAAGCATCGTTGTCTATGCGCAGTTCATCGAATAACAATAGTAAGAAGCAAAAGTATCCAAATATTATTGCAAAATCAAAAGGTTTATGCTTATATAAAGTCTTTGAATATGATCTCGATCAATTTGGAGTTCATTTGCTCAAGTTACAAGTATTTGAATTTTGAATGTGTTGAAAATTAGCTTAATTGGGAATTTAGTTCAAACAAAACCCAAATTTAGATATTTTTAGAAATGAAAACCTATGATTTTAGAATAATTGAGGAGTTGGTTTTACCAAATTTGAATTTCATTTGTGAAAGTTATAGACATTAAAAAATTAAAGGTGCTAAGGATCAATCTAATAGAATTTAAATATAAACAGATGTCAAACTTTAAATATTTTTTCCAAAACAGAAATTTCATGATTTTAGAGAAGTTATAAAATAGTTTTACTAAATTTGAAGTTCATTTGCAAAAGTAATAAGAATTTAAATTTTGTATGTTCTGAAAATTCATAGAAAATAACAAAATACATTTCCTTAATAGTGAAAGCATATTTTCTATTTTCTTTGATTTTTTATTTAATTTTAGTCACTAACATGTGGGGTCCACATGTCAATGACTCACACTTTAAATAACAATTAGGTTTTAAAGTTTAATTCTCGGGACCCGAATGTGCAAATCCGGACCCTCTGTGTATTCAGCACTAGTCCAGGATCACGCTAGTGCACACAGTCTCAACATAGATGAATATCACAATCATACACAGCGGAATAGTAAAAGTAACACAAATATAGAATATAAACTATTGAACGACCTTAAGGTCAACCTTACACTTGCGAAACCTTGACGGCTTCAACTCCAAATAAGCAGCAGCGGAACGAAGAACATCGGTGAATCCCATCAATACGCCACAGGCAAGCGGCGAGTTCGACTCCTAGATAATCGCCTTCTCACGGAACTTCTTCTTCTTCGACGATGTAGACTTTTGCTCACTGGTGATTGTTTGTTTGCAAGGGGTGAGTACATAAAGCACTCAGCAAGTCATGCACAGAATGCAAGTCTAATAACTATATGCATGGCTTATTCCAAATGACAGGCTGAATGGTTATTTTGCAGGAAAGCAACAATCACAAATAAATATAATAGATTGTAAAGCAATAAAACAAGTAATAACAGTAATAGATTCCATAGTTATTTCACAAGTAAACCATACCACAACCTTAACCAGTTATCACTTTTCCACAGGCAAACTGCCTCCAAACCCAAGTTCATTTTTATGAAAAGCTAACCCTTAACTGTAATCCCCGAGCATTGTCCAGTACCGTGGACTCGGCTATTCGAATAGATTTTACACTATGCAGAGGTTATACACTTTACCCACAAGATACAATCCACTCACCACGTCAGCCGTGAATCGCCATACAAGAGTATGCGAACGAGCGATCATAACAAAGTCTTTCGGAAGCCTCTAACTACACAAGTGATCCTCTCCGGTGATTGCACACTAACCCTTCCCTTAGCGAAGGCGAAGTTTAGGCCAATCCACCGTTAGATGGGTACCTGGCCGCAGCCCCGATACGCTCCCCCGTACAACTACACAAAAGGTATAGCTGACACCCCGAGGTACCACAAGTAAGTTATTAGCAGCTAAATCAACTAGGTCCGTCCCATTACAGACATGTGGTTGTACGTTTGACTCAGTTCAAAGGCTTGCAAGGTTAAGTCCTTAGAATGACCAGGGCAAGACTACCCGAAGAACCAAATCAACCTTCCCGGTGCCACAACTGGCCCACCAGCTCATTTCTGCCACTTGCCCCAGTCTAAATCATTTTATCAAACCCCAGTTGATTACCATGCACCACGTGCCATCAACATCACATGATACCTTTCCAAAACAAGTTCAATATATCATTAAGTCAATATTAGCCTTTGATTGTCCAAAATCATGTCATGAGCACGTAGCAGGTCTAAGCAGTATACTACAACGATCTACAAACCCATGTTGGCAATTTAGTAATGTCCAACTAGTAATCCACACTAGGGTGACAAGGGGGTCATGGCACATACTTAAGTAATCAAGGTGTCATACAGCAATTTGGCATTTATCTAATTTCCCATATTTAAATAAAGTATTTTCTAATTGAACTAGCATGCAATAAGTTAAATCAAAATAGATTTCAAAATAGGATCAACATGGTCAAAGCACAACTTGCCTGGCCCTTGCAAACTTTACTGTCTTTTACTCTTTATCCTTGATCCTTGATCCTCGAGCTTCAACTTCCACTTTCTCGATCCTCAGCTCGTTCAAACGACTTCCGGACGACACGTCTAACGATAAAGACACACAAATACAACAAAACTCAAAAGACAATTCAAATAAACTCCAAGTTAAGAACGAACAATATCGGCTGCTTGGTGGGATAAAATTAGGAGCCTGAAAGGATTGGATCGAAGATTGGACAAGAGGGGACGGGCTTTCGGAAGAACACCGAAAAGAGAAAGATTAATAACTGGGGAAGAAAGAATAATATTCCGAAGAATATTGCTTCCGAAGTCATTATCTTGATTGAACAGACAGCGACATATGGGCTCTCGATCTATAGATCGGGTCCATAAGGATATGTTAGTTCACAGTGAACTAAACAGATTCTCAAAGTTGACTTTTGTTGACCGAACGGACACAGTCAAACAAAAGAGAGACGAAAAGATCGGGCACAGGGGTATGACAGATGGCCAATGGTCTATCGACCACGTCCACGAAGGAATTCTCGATTAATGGCAGATTAGGTTTTCAGGGATAAGATAAGACAACTGTCTTACCACGATTGAATCAACGGATAAGATTGCAAATATAACAACACGGCTCACGATAAACTTAGTTCATCGAACCGGTCTTAGGTTAGGGTTTTGATTCGGCTTTGAAGATGATATGACGATGAGACTAGGCTCACGTCATGATGATAGAACAGATGAAGGCATCGCATTAGGGTTTGTGCAAGAATGCACGCATGCGATGACAACGAGGCGAAGAGAGCCAAGCGTTAACGATGGAACATTAACGGCGGAGTGTTAACGGTGGAACGTTAACGACGGAGCGTTAACGGTGGAACGTTAAAGGCAAAACGTTAACGGAGGAACGTTAACGACGGAGCGTTAACGGTGAAACGTTAACGGCAACAGGTAACGGAGGAACGTTAACGGCGGAGGTCAAACAATGATAGGATACTCATTAAGCGAAGTAGCGACCGTCGGTACAATCGACATGGCCACGGTAGAACGCTACCAAGGACGGTTAACCGGTGCGCGAACCGGCGGCACGGGCTAGGTTGAAAGACGACGGGTTTAGGCCGGAATCGGCTCCGACGGCAAACGGAGGCCAAAAGAATCTTAAGGATGGGTCAAAACAGTACAAGATGATCCACCGGACGCGACAACACGGCCGGAGCGAACCAAAATAGCCGGCGTCAAAAGCGGCAGCGGCGGCAACAAGCGGTGGCCTAAATATATAAAAAAAATTCCGGAGGATGGGATGGCAAAGGGAGAATGTCTACTGCATAGAACGCGGCGAGTCGAACTCAACGGTATAGGCGGATTTTGCGGCGCCCTTCCGGATTAATCACAAACTGCTGTTTAACGGGTTTCGGATCAAAACTTTGGACAGCCATAACTTCTAGAATAATGATCGGAACTTAACGAAATTTTACCGAGAGCTATATGGGACCAAGAGGCACACCGTAACACAGGTGGCTCGAAGAAATACCATCTGTAACACCAGGGAACACGCGAGGAAGTTTGCCGATGTTTGGAACGCAGTCTGAACGGAGAATTTATTTTTCGGCGCCAAATCCAGAGGGCAAAACCTTTGGACAAGATGTGCATCCTGTAGAGGACATCCCCAGGAGTCTACACAAAAAATTTCACCGTCAAACTCGAAAAATTGAGAGAGTTATGGCCTCGGCAAGATTCGAGATTGAAACGGCCATAACTTTTGATTCCTTGGGCCAAATTGGCTGAATTTTGGACAGCAAGCAGATGGTACCTTGTGGCACACCACGGAGAAGACGGGTCTCAAAAAGAGTCGACGAGCTGCCCGGGACGCGGCTCCAAATTTCGGACGACGTTGGGCGACATCCGGAGGACATGGAGTGGATTCCTCGGGTTTGGTGGAGATCCGGAGGTTGAAGATCCGTGCGAGAGGTCTTGGGAGGTCTACATGAGGTTAGGGTGGCGGCTAGGTCAAGAAAAAACAAGTTTGGACGCGTTTGGAGCAAAAACGGGTCTTATAGGCATTTTGTCGAGCACTTACCGTGCATGAATCGGATTAGGCCTCTTCTGGACCGTTGGATGGGCGATCGGTGGCTCAAATCAACGCGCGGCGTGCGTGTGGCGTGACTGGCGGCGTGACCAGCAGCGGCGGCGTGGCCACAGCGGCGGCGGCCCAGCGGCTGCGAGGCGAGGCAGGTGGGCTGGCAGTGAGATTCGGCCCGGCTGGGCGGCGTGAAGTGTGGGCGAGCGGCTTCTGGCGCGGCGAGTGAGCGGCGGGCCAAGCGATGAAGCTGGCGGCTCGGCTACTGCGCTGGAAGCGGCGAAGCGGGCAGCGATGGGCGGCGGGAGGAGAGAGGAGGGAGTTCGGCCCAAATTCCAAATCCAAATTTCCAAAGCTTTTTCCAATTAATTTAATTCCAGGAATTCCAATTAAATCAAATAAATCAATAGAGACAATAAAAATACCAGAAAAATTCTAGAAAAATTCCAGAAAATATTTTGAGACATTTCCAACTCAAATAAAATATTTTCAACAAAAATTTATATAAACTTTTCCAAATAATTAATTAATTTCAATAAAAGGCTTAATACAAATCAATTCCGAATAAATCCAATAAAATAGCAAACGAGCTCCGAAAAATCTCAAAAATTACAGAAGAACTTCTTGAAGCACAAGGAACCCAAATAAAATTAAATAAATTTTATTTGTGGTTTAGAATAATCAAATTAAATTATTTTAGCTTTTAGAAAATTCAAATCAAGCTTTATAAACGCGAGAAAATCGACGGAAATTTTCGGGAAGCTAAACTAAACCAAAATTTTTGAAAACCCAAATTTTGGGATGTTACATTAATCCTTTTATTTATCATTGGGCCACATGTCCTACTTACACATGGTAAAACCTGGTTTAATATAAATACTAACGAGTGGGACCTGGCTTTTAGTGGCTCTGGGTCAAGTTTGACGGGCATTGATAGGTGGGGACCACCGGTCAGTGGCCCGGAATATAGGTGGCATCGGCGGGGCTCACCACTAGCAAGGGAGGGCCGAAGGAGCTCGGCTCAGAGGCGGAGCCCAGGCCGAGGCCTAAGTGGGCTTGGGCCCCGATCGGTGCAGTATTAGCGAATAGTGATTAGGACGAATAGCCCAGCGGCCAGGAATCCAAAGGCAGGTCCCCAGGACTCCAGGAGAACGTATAAGTATCAAACATGAGGGAGACCGAACGTGGAACGTCATCGCGACTTGTGCCGTTCTATCCCGGCGTGTGGAGCGATCCGATCGCGACTTGTGCCGTTCTACGTCCCGGCATGAGGCGTCCGAGCACCAGGCGGCTTCTGCATCACGATCTCGCCGAGAGCTGAGTCGCCGAGTCACCGTGACTTGCCAGTTGCCACTTCGTCGGCGCCGCCAGAAATCAAGGTAGCCACCATCGGTATCGAGAGTTGCATTGTTTCCGGATGTTGCTCTATTACTACAATACTACTCCATTTATTCAGCTAAAAGGGTTGTCAACAAATAATAATACTTAGATTCTAGACCACACATATGCGGGAATTCTTTTTGCTGTATAGGAAATTTGGAATTATGCACACTGTACTACTCCACGTACTACTACAAAGCCAGTAAAATAACGAAATCAAACACCACGTACTACTACAAAGCCACAGAACTTCAGCCACGGCCAGTGTCCGCACAACTCATAATAACTCCTTTAACCTCAGAGAAGGACAAACACAGGGATAAATTGAATGCTTGTTCCCCATAATACAATCAACAGGCATCAAAACTGGAAAGGCGCCCAAAAAAAGCGCAACACTAGTCTCCTCTTCTTCGTCTTCAACCAAGGAAGACAAAACCACACACTGCATACGGAACGATCCGCGAAAACCCAACACTTTTCATTTGATTCAAATCTACTAAAGCCAAGAAAAGCAAAGAACACCGACCGTCAGAACGGCAAAGAACATACGAAGGAAACCACCATTAACTCTTCTATTTGACTCCAGTCAACTACCCGATCAACGACAGAAAGGATAAGCACTCGTCTCCTACAGGGGTCAATAGTTCTTCGGTGGTGGCGCTAACCGGCCACACCGTCAAACCTCACCCTTACTATGAAATAAGAGAGGTGGCCGAAACCCTTCGGCACCAAAACCCCACTTTTACCACCACAACAGGAATAATTCAATCATTTATCTCATAGACATAGCAACGTACTATATCAAATATAGCATTTAGCAACAAGGCTTAAATACAACATTTAAGCGTAAACAACGATATCCATACCCTTCCTACTGTGCATCCATGTGTGTCAAATTTTAGATTAGTTATACCACTTTTGCAAGTTTTAATGTTGCTATCCTATGACAAAATTTTAGTAAAAATCTAAGCCATGTTTCTAAGTTATTCCACATCACATTTTAGTTGTACCCTATAGCATGACACTAAAAATACACATTCCAAGGACCTACTGACCGCTCGATACCAATTGTAACACCAGGCATTTAATATGCCCGAATGCTACCAAACATAAGCTAAACAACATCTAAATACCACATTTAAACATAAACTCCAGCAAAGGTACATATGCTAAAAAACCGATATTTCGGCAGCATCTCCTTTGTTTTTCCATGAATTAACACAATATCAATATCATGGCAAGATATATCATAGCACACGACATCTAAAACATCAACATAAATGGATATATCATCAAATTACGCCAATAATACCACGCTCAACCACTTCATAAACTAAAACGAAGCAAATAAGGAATCACAAGCATGCTAAATTAAACCATACATTAAGTTTATGGCACAACTCTTAAAATCATGTCTCCAAGTAATTAATCATAGACTATGATGGTGGAGCTACGTGTAGAAGTGTAGCTAAACCCCTTTTTCCCGCATGCCGATCTCAAAGTACCTAAAAACAACATAAAACACAAGCGTGAGTTCGAAACTCAGCAAGTATATTGTAATGGACAACAAGATCGATTATAAAACAATAATATCCCACATCACATATAACATCTCATTCTTGAACACATAACACTCCCATCATCATTAATTATGTAATGCAGTGCAATGCTCATGTCTCCTTGGAAACTCATACCGGTATGGTTGAGTACACACCCGTCGGTGTGCACCCTTTTCCCCCTTCCATCCCGAAGATGGAGGGTGCCTACTCCTCGCTTCCATTCACCACGTGGATGGAATCACGATGTAGGTCTTACTCAATGGCGTTCCGGACTAGTCATAACTTTCTCACCGACCTTGCCGGACTAGTTATGACTTTCTCACCGCCCTCGCCCTATCTCATGCCATGCATGCAACTATGCCAATTATCATATCTCATTTGTACATAAACATATGGCATCATATCATGGTACACATAAACACATGGCATCATATCATGACAAATAAAGACACATGGCATCGTATCATGATAAACATAAACAAATAGCATCATATCATGATAATCACACTCAACATATCATTGGAAATCAGCAAGCATGGCAAGTGATCATAGCAAGTATTCAATCATTCATCTAATCTCAACAAACAACCTACAATCCGCTATTCATTACAACACACTTGCCTCAACCACGGGCGACGGATTGGCGGGAAGTAGAGGGCACTCCCGGTGTCACACCACCTGCACATAGGCATCACACACTCACAATCATGCCCACAAAACAGTACACAAACCCCCATCTAACCCGACATTGCCCACTACTCGCAAAACCTAAAAACAGAGGTTCTGTCCCGTCGGGACAGCAGCCTTGCAAATGGCATAACTTGAGTTCTGGGACTCCAAATCGATTAAACGAGTACACCGTCGCGAAGCTTAGGAAATTTCCCAACTTTTTCTAGTTATAGGGAAAGACTGATTCGGACTCTAAGGTTGTTTAATCTAACGTTGAACACGAACTGTCTCAATCTCGTCACAGATTTGACAGCGCTCGGTAAAACAGCCATAACTTCCAAACGGCTGGGAGTAATTTCAATTTATTGATATGCGCGGAAAGATAATGAAATTATCTACAACTTCCTATAAGTCCGTACGACCAGATTCCAACTCTAAATTGGCGAAAATGCCTGCCCTAGCTCGGGTCCCCAATCTGTCCGAACCAGAAACGTGGATACACCTCTAGTTTCCATCAAATCTACCCCAAGGCAGCACCTCCCTTGATCTAAAAACGTGGTAAACTCTCTAATCACAGTACCTAGCACATCCCCGAGGAGCCCCATGATCATACCTTCGTTGGACGCACGAGAACTCCACACAATCTCCTCGCTCCTCTCTCCTCGCTCCTCGGGTGGATCCACAAGGTTGCAGGGGTGGGGAGACCACCCTAGGACAGCAAGGGGATGGAGGAGAGGTGGGGAGGTGGAGAGGTGGAGGGGTGGAGGGGTGGAGGGGCGCACGGCAAGGGGTGGAGGCGCACGGCAATGGGGGTTGGGGGAGGCGGCTAGGGCTTGGGAGGAGGAGGTGGGGGCGCATAAAAGGGCAGGGGGAGGCCTCTCCACCAGCCCAAACAGGATTCCTACCCTCATACGGACTCAAACACCTTCCCACCAAAGCCCACGACCTCCGCTTTAAGGCCCAAAATCCCCCGGAAAGGCCCAAAACCCCGGAAACGGCCCGGAAACATTATTAATCTCCAATTCCTATGGTTTTAACCTTATTTCCACATCTCATACTGTATTTAACCTTATCATGCTCAATAATTAAGGATACGACACTCCGTGGCGACATAACACTTCAAACGGCCCAAAAACGCAAGTAAATCTCAAGCCGAAAGGTTTTAACCTAAATTCCACATTCCATAAAGTTTTTGTCCTCAACATTCACATTGTAAAAGATTACGACACTCCGTGGTGTCACATTCTACCCCCCTTAAACAAGATTCGACCTCGAATCCTACGAACGCCAAAACTCAACAACAAAGTCCCCGAGGGACAAAAGACTTCCTTACAACATAAAACATTCACACAAAGGCTCAAACCGGAACAAACGATAAGCGAGTTCTTAAAACCCGCAAGAACAGTAACAACCGAACAAACTGCTACCGTTGACTCAACTCGCTCATAGATCAGCGACAAAAGATCCAATACACTTCGAAAAGGAAAAGCAATTACTAGCAACCACCAAGTGGTCCACTAGTACTTAATTAACCCTTATCGAGGAACACATCCACGGCACAAATCTTCAAAAAGGTTTGACTTGAGTTAAACTCAACCTTCCTCTACTCCTTACCTTTAAACCATTTACGACCCACTACTAACAACACCTAATGCTTAGGTTGATAACAACCCATACTGGATTTCTCATCCAAGCGGGTCTCGCCCTCAAGCTTTCCACCCAAGGACTAAAACAAGGACACAACGATTGGATAAACTCAACCACAAACCAAGAACCCAATTGATCCCCATGCTTAACTTTGAATCCAAAGCACTACAATCACTTTGGAAAGGATTTGACAACAACCAAAGAGCATTCAATTTAACTTTCTAAACCAAGATGCAAAGGAAACACAAATTTCCTTCATCACAACCAACATACCAGAAATTCTTTATTCTTTCTTTTCATACTAGAAAGAAATGGACATCTCGATTCATAACATGAATGCAAACTTTTCAAGAGCACTCCGGATTAGTCATATATCCTTATATGACTTTCTCACCGACCTGGCTTGTCGACTCCTTTATGATTAATTATGCATAATCGATGTCTCGTTTTTCCTTTTTCACCCTTCATTCATCATGCAACAACAGTACCGAATAGTCATTCGCCAAATGACTTCTTCCTTGGTATCAAATAATGGAAACACAATTAACATTGAAGGTTGCGGAAATTCATATAGGCTATGACGGCAGCACAAATGACAGTAAAACACCATGTCGTAAAAGAACCCACATCAATTGAAAACTGAACTTGCAAATCATTGCATTTCATTCAAATCCAACAGCTTGGAAGAGAACATCAAAATTTCAAGTCGAGCAACTGCTCCCACAACCATCACAAATTTTCTCAAGAAGAGGGAAACTCATTTCCAAAAGGGGAACACCTCACTAACAAAATCACTTTGTAAAACATCCATAAAATCCACCTGTTTGAAGCACTCGCAAACATCACACACATTTTTCAAAATAACTCCAACTCTAGCCAAAAAGAGTTACAAATTAAATCTCAAGAGTTTCCAACACAACCCACTGTAACTATCTGTTTCCTTTAAAACTTATTCCAAAGATATTCCAATGTGGACGTGAAGGAGCGCGATCCACTCAAAAACTTTTGGATGAAAACTCAATTGACAACACGAACTAAACAAATTCGCCCAAACCAAAGGTCGACACCAAACACTACGAGTTTTGGGGAAACTCTGAAACTCAACATAAGAAGCACCTTAACCGAAAGCATTCAACCAAGATGGCAACCAACCAAACCAATCCAGAAGGTTTTAAACACAAGCTCAACATGAAACCCTATTCTTATCCTTTTTAAACATTCAAATTATACCTTTCTACTCATCGAGAAACCTCTCAGGTTGCAACAAGAGCTTTAAAACAAATTCTTTCTCTCATTATCTTCCCAAATAAATAAAATTTATGATGCGTACGAAAAGACATCCCACGAAGGCTAAGTCAACAAGATCCCCACTGACCAACATACCAAATAACATCATATTCTATATTTGAAACAAGTGCTCCAACAAAACTTTCAGCGTGACCAATCAATAACTTTCATACCACCTATATGTAAACGTCTCGACAATCGAAACTTATTCAGTTAACAAGCGACTTCACAGATTCTTAAGCAGGATCAACGTATCAGTTATATACCAACCTTATATCAAAATTTTGACAAATGAAACTTATTCAATCTATAAAATGATTTCAACAATTAAGTAATATCTCTGCAAGATAAAATTTCGCAAATAGGATTCTAAGATATGCAATCATTAAGATTAAAATCTTGCATCATGATTATTATCCATTGTTCATCCCATCACAACATGTACTTGACAAAATACCCCAATTTTACACCTTTTTCTTCTATTGGATCAATAGATTCCAACAGTTAACCACACTACCAAAGCATCAATATCAATCATTTGCATAATCATTAATCAACAACATTGCTTGTAGCTACCCTATACATTGGTTATAACAAAACTTCCACCACACAACATACTCCAACCATTAAATTGGATTTAATAAACTAGATTAGCACAATGTTCTTAACAACCTCATTAACAAATAATCTTATGTCTTCTCAATTGATATCAAACTAGCATTGAAGGGACACAACTGCATACTTCCCAAATATACTAGTAGTTTGCAACAACGTAAATAGCAAATCTAATCAACTTCCAAATTAAAGTCACTAGGCAACACAATTAAATTCCTCTACTACATTAAATTAGAACATCTTTAAACAACCAGCAAAGTTTCTTTAACGGTAACAACAGTCTACATCATCTTAATGTGTTAACTATACATCCGGGTTTAAAACTTTTAAACATGATCGGAGGTCATAAGTACTTTTATGACAAAGCAACAGATTCCAAGCATGTACATCAACGCATTCAATCAATCTCGCTAAGAGTAAACTACAACACTTGTAGTCTATTTATTCACAAGCTAGAGATATTAATCACATTGTTACCTACTACATAACATGCTTAAACATCAATTCTTACTAGGGACAAACGATTTCAGTCAAAAGACTACTTTCTTTGTTTGCAACATTTTAGTTTTAAAACTCACCCCAAATTCATAAGGAAACTTGACTCTCAAAATTGCAATGAGACAAACCCAAACTTGGTCATGCAAAGGAATTCTCCAAAACACTTTTCAATCTCCAAGACTCCCACTGGAGGGAACCAACCGATCAAATAAACCTTTGCAAATAAAACCTTAGCACCAAACCCCAATCTTTCACGAAACAAGAAGGGTTTTTCAAAGATGATTTCTTAAACCAGTAAACTAACGAAATCAAACACCACGTACTACTACAAAGCCACAGAACTTCAGCCCTGACAGCCAGGTCTGGCATAACTCCGCAATAACTCCTTTAACCTCAGAGAAGGACACACACAGGGATAAATTGAATGCTTGTTCCCCATAATACAATCAACAGGCATCAAAACTGGAAAGGCGCCCAAAAGAAGCGCAACACTAGTCTCCTCTTCTTCGTCTTCAACCAAGGAAGACAAAACCACACACTGCATACGGAACGATCCGCGAAAACCCAACACTTTTCATTTGATTCAAATCTACTAAAGCCAAGAAAAGCAAAGAACACCGACCGTCAGAACGGCAAAGAACATACGAAGGAAACCACCATTAACTCTTCTATTTGACTCCAGTCAACTACCCGATCAACGACAGAAAGGATAAGCACTCTTCTCCTACAGGGGTCAATAGTTCTTCGGTGGTGGCGCTAACCGGCCACACCGTCAAACCTCACCCTTACTATGAAATAAGAGAGGTGGCCGAAACCCTTTGGCACCAAAACCCCACTTTTACCACCACAACAGGAATAATTCAATCATTTATCTCATAGACATAGCAACGTACTATATCAAATATAGCATTTAGCAACAAGGCTTAAATACAACATTTAAGCGTAAACAACGATATCCATACCCTTCCTACTGTGCATCCATGTGTGTCAAATTTTAGATTAGTTATACCACTTTTGCAAGTTTTAATGTTGCTATCCTATGACAAAATTTTAGTAAAAATCTAAGCCATGTTTCTAAGTTATTCCACATCACATTTTAGTTGTACCCTATAGCATGACACTAAAAATACACATTCCAAGGACCTACAGCCCGCTCTGATACCAACTGTAACACCCCGGCATTTAATATGCCCGAATGCTACCAAACATAAGCTAAATAACATCTAAATACCACATTTAAACATAAATTCCAGCAAAGGTACATATGCTAAAAACCGATATTTCGGCAGCATCTCCTTTGTTTTTCCATGAATTAACACAATATCAATATCATGGCAAGATATATCATAGCACACGACATCTAAAACATCAACATAAATGGATATATCATCAAATTACGCCAATAATACCACGCTCAACCACTTCATAAACTAAAACGAAGCAAATAAGGAATCACAAGCATGCTAAATTAAACCATACATTAAGTTTATGGCACAACTCTTAAAATCATGTCTCCAAGTAATTAATCATAGACTATGATGGTGGAGCTACGTGTAGAAGTGTAGCTAAACCCCTTTTTCCCGCATGCCGATCTCAAAGTACCTAAAAACAACATAAAACACAAGCGTGAGTTCGAAACTCAGCAAGTATATTGTAATGGACAACAAGATCGATTATAAAACAATAATATCCCACATCACATATAACATCTCATTCTTGAACACATAACACTCCCATCATCATTAATTATGTAATGCAGTGCAATGCTCATGTCTCCTTGGAAACTCATACCGGTATGGTTGAGTACACACCCGTCGGTGTGCACCCTTTTCCCCCCTTCCATCCCGAAGATGGAGGGTGCCTACTCCTCGCTTCCATTCACCACGTGGATGGAATCACGATGTAGGTCTTACTCAATGGCGTTCCGGACTAGTCATAACTTTCTCACCGACCTTGCCGGACTAGTTATGACTTTCTCACCGCCCTCGCCCTATCTCATGCCATGCATGCAACTATGCCAATTATCATATCTCATTTGTACATAAACATATGGCATCATATCATGGTACACATAAACACATGGCATCATATCATGACAAATATAGACACATGGCATCGTATCATGATAAACATAAACAAATAGCATCATATCATGATAATCATACTCAACATATCATTGGAAATCAGCAAGCATGGCAAGTGATCATAGCAAGTATTCAATCATTCATCTAATCTCAACAAACAACCTACAATCCGCTATTCATTACAACACACTTGCCTCAACCACGGGCGACGGATTGGCGGGAAGTAGAGGGCACTCCCGGTGTCACACCACCTGCACATAGGCATCACACACTCACAATCATGCCCACAAAACAGTACACAAACCCCCATCTAACCCGACATTGCCCACTACTCGCAAAACCTAAAAACAGAGGTTCTGTCCCGTCGGGACAGCAGCCTTGCAAACGGCATAACTTGAGTTCTGGGACTCCAAATCGATTAAACGAGTACACCGTCGGGAAGCTTAGGAAATTTCCCAACTTTTTTTAGTTATAGGGAAAGACTGATTCGGACTCTAAGGTTGTTTAATCTAACGTTGAACACGAACTGTCTCAATCTCGTCACAGATTTGACAGCGCTCGGTAAAACAGCCATAACTTCCAAACGGCTGGGCGGAATTTCAATTTCTTTATATGCACGGAAAGATAATGAAATTATCTACAACTTCCTAGAAGTAAGTACGACCAGATTCTAACTCTAAATTGGCGAAAACGCCTGCCCTAGCTCGGGTCCCCAATCTGCCCGAACCAGAAACGTGGATACACCTCTAGTTTCCATCAAATCTACCCCAAGGCAGCACCTCCCTTGATCTAAAAACGTGGTAAACTCTCTAATCACAGTACCTAGCACATCCCCGAGGAGCCCCATGATCATACCTTCGTTAGACGCACGAGAACTCCACACAATCTCCTCGCTCCTCGCTCCTCGCTCCTCGGGTGGATCCACAAGGTTGCAGGGGTGGGGAGACCACCCTAGGGCAGCAAGGGGATGGAGGAGAGGTGGGGAGGTGGAGAGGTGGAGGGGTGGAGGGGCGCACGGCAAGGGGTGGAGGCGCACGGCAATGGGGGTTGGGGGAGGCGGCTAGGGCTTAGGAGGAGGAGGTGGGGGCGCAAGGGCTGGGGTGGGGGCGCATAAAAGGGCAGGGGGAGGCCTCTCCACCAGCCCAAACAGGATTCCTACCCTCATACGGACTCAAACACCTTCCCACCAAAGCCCACGACCTCCGCTTTAAGGCCCAAAATCCCCCGGAAAGGCCCAAAACCCCGGAAACGGCCCGAAAACATTATTAATCTCCAATTCCTATGGTTTTAACCTTATTTCCACATCTCATACTGTATTTAACCTTATCATGCTCAATAATTAAAGATACGACACTCCGTGGCGACATAACACTTCAAACGGCCCAAAAACGCAAGTAAATCTCAAGCCGAAAGGTTTTAACCTAAATTCCACATTCCATAAATTTTTTGTCCTCAACATTCACATTGTAAAAGATTACGACACTCCGTGGTGTCACAATTCTCTTGATCCATTGTAGGTAAGTTGGTTGATTCTGCTATTTTATCTTATGTGTATTAGATGAAGAGATATTTTACGCCTTTGTCAAAATCAAAACCATTCGAGGAGGCACCATCTGCGTCTAGACAACACGAAGGCCCTAGCCCTGATCATCAAAATCAAATCATTGAACTTTCTAATGTGACACCTTCCACCGCTGCTGAAAAGAAAGCTCGTACTAGCACTAATTTTAGTTCGAGTGACATTGTTGCTGACCCGGGGTTGCACAAGCCAATTGAACAGTATGAGTTTAATATTATAGATGATGTCAGAAGAGCGTACTTGTTAAAGGGCCCTTGTCAGCCTATTGGTCATGATTTTCCCCGTTAACAGCAAGGAAACCATTCAAGATGCTTTCAAAAGACATGGTTTGATGATTTTGATTGGTTAGAATATAGCATAGAGAAAGATGCAGCCTTTTGCTTTTACTGTTATCTTTTTAAGCCATCAGGGGTTGATAATTTTGCCAATGATGTGTTCACAAAAGAGGGGTTTTCCAATTGGAAGAAGGCAAGAGAATCATTCCATAGACATGTTGGTGGAGTAAACAGTGGCCACAACAATGCAAGAGGTCTTTGTGATGCTTTCAAAGATCAAGAGCAAAGCATTCGACAAGTGATAGAAACTTGCACCAGCGATATGCGAGTTCAATATAGAGCTCGTTTAACTGCTGTTGCAAACGTAGTTCAGTTCCTACTATCACAAGGTCTTGCTTTTCGTGGACATGATGAATCATCTAGCTCATCAAATAAAGGAAACTTTAAAGAGTTGCTAGAGTGGTAAAAAAACAAGGTTGAAGATGTTTGCTGTGCTATTGACAATGCTCCCGCAAATAACTTGATGACTTCACCACCAATACAAAAGGACTTGGTCAAATCATGTGCTGATGTAGTCTTAAAGATCATTATGGATGAAATCAGGGATAGTTGTTTCTCTTTACTTGTTGATGAGTCTCGTGATGTATCAATTAAGGAACAAATGGCTGTCATTTTGAGGTTAGTTTCACAATATTTCTTAAATTCTTGTCTTACTTTTCAAGTTAGTAACATATTAAAATTATCATTCTTATTCAGTTATTCTAATTCCTATAGGTTTGTCAACAAAAAAGGACAAGTTATTGAAAGATTTATTGGTGTTGAGCATGTTCGTGATACATCTTCTGCTTCATTGAAATCGGCTTTGGATTGTCTATTTGCTCACTATGGTTTGTCAATGTCTAAACTGAGAGGATAAGGTTATGATGGTGCATCGAACATGAGAGGTTAGTTTAATGGTCTAAAAGCACTAATTTTAAATGAAAATCCCCATGCTCACTATGTACATTGCTTCGCACATCAACTACAATTGGTAGTTGTTTCTGTTTCTAAGAGTAGTCGAGCTGTTAGTGATTTTTTCAATTATGTCACTATGATTGTCAATATTGTTGGAGCTTCTTGCAAAAGGAAAGATGCATTGCTTCTATGACACCACGGAGTGTCGTAACCTTATTTAATGTGACTGTTGAGGTCAAAAACATTATGAAATGTGGAATTAAGGTTAAAACCATAGGGTATGGAGGTTAATAGCGTTTCCGGGCCGTTTCCGGGAGTTTGGGCCTTTCCGGGGAGTTTTGGGCCTAGGGGAAAGGGTTGTGGGCTTTGGTGGGATGGAGTATGAGTCCATTTGGGATTAGGATTCCTGTTTGGGCTGGTATAAGTGGCTCCCACTGCCCCCTTGTTGCGCCCCACCCTGCCTTTGGGCACCCCCACCTCCCCCTTGTGCCCTAGCCGCCACCACCTCCCCTCTCCTCTTGGCCGTGCGCCCCCTTTGCCCTCCCCCTTTGCTCCCCACATCTCCACCACCTCTCCTCCACCCCTTGCTGCCCTAGGGTAGCTTCTCCACCCCTGCACCTCGAAGATCCGTCCATTGGAGCGAGGAGCGCACCGGGAGGAGATCCATTGGGTTTTCGTGCGTTGGGCGAAGGTATAGCCATGGGAATCCTTGGGGTTGGTCTAGGTACTGTTCTAAGGGTCATTATCATGTTTTTAGATCAATTGGTGGTGCTGGAATTGAGTAGATTAGATTAGATCTAGAAGTTGCCACGTTCTTTGTTTCGGGCAGCATGAGCAGTCGACCTAGGGTTTGGGTTTTAGTCAATTTAGAGTCGGAATTTGGTCGTACGGCTGTTAAAGAAGTTGTTGGTAATTTCAATACATTTCAGTGGGTATAAAGAACGTCCAATTCCGCCCAGCCGTTTGAAAGTTATGATCGTTTTACCGAACGTATTAAAATCTGTGACGTGATTGGAACAGATCACGGTATTTTGTAGATTAAACAACTTTAGAGTCCGAATCAGTCTTTCTGTATACTTAAAAAAAGTTAGGAAATTTCCTAAGCTATACGAGGATGTACTCATTTAATTGATTCGGAGTCGTAGAGCCCGAGTTATGCCTTTTGGAAGCCTGCTGTCCCGACGGGACAGAACCTCTGTTTTTGGGTTTAGCGAGTAGTTTGCGATGTCGGGTTAGAAGAGGGTTTGCCTCCTGTTTTGTGGACATGATTGTGAGTGTGTTGTACCTATGTGCAGGTGGTGTGACCCCGGGAGTGCCTTCTACTTCTCACCAATCCGTTGCCCGTGGTTGAGGCAAGTGTATTGTAATGGATAGCGGTTTGTAGGTTGCTAGTTGAGACTAGATGAACTTGATTATATGATATGATCACTTGCCATGCTTTAATGATTGCCTATGATATGATGAGTATGCTTATTATGTTATGATGCCATGTGTTAATGTACAAGTTAATTATGATGTTGGCATATTTGCATACATGGCATGTTATATGCCCCGGGCGGTGAGAAAGTCATAACTAGTCCGGGGAAGGTCGGTGAGAAAGTTATGACTATTCCGGAGAGCCAATGAGTAAGTCCTACATCGTGATTCCATCCATCGCGGTGTTTGGAAGCGACGAGTAGGCACCCTCCATCTTCGGGATGGAAGGGGGGAGAGGGTGCACACCGACGGGTGTGTATTCAACCATACCGGTATGAGTTTCCAAGGAGACATGAGCATCGCATCGCATTGCATACATAATGATTATGATAATGATATGGGATCATGAATGACATGATAGACATGATATGAGATGTTGTAGCCATATATTTGTTCTTGTGTACCATTACAATATGCTTGCTGAGTGTTGAACTCACGCTTATGCTTTCTTGTTGTTTTAGGTACCTTGAGATCGGCATGCGGGGAAGGGAAATAATCACACTTCTACACGTAGCTTCACTCAATTGTCCCACAAGTCGTTCAATTGGTTTTGACAATAAACTAGTGTGATGTTTAATGCTTTATGGTTTAGCTTTGCGTTATGAGAGTCTTTTTGTTCGATTGGCTCATGGAGGCATTGAATGTTTGGAATTAGACTTATTTGGTCATCGTACCTTTAATTAATGCTATTTTAGATGTCTCTCATATTGCCTTATATTGCTATGCTATTGTGATTCCTTAAATTCTTGTTAAAACAAAGGAGATGCTGCCGAAATTTTGGTTTTTAGCATTTACTCCTTTGCTATAATTTATCTTTATTTATGGTATTTAGAGGTTGTTCGGTCTATGTTTGGTAGCATTCGGGCATATTAAATGCCGGGGTGTTACAGCTTCAAGATCATCATGAGCGTATGGTTGAGAAATTGGAGAAATGTGAGATAGTAACAGGAAAATTCAAAAATCAAGAAATGCCTCTAGTAAGGCCAGGTGATACTCGATGGGGTTCACATTTAACAACTTTGATTCGTGTTAGTACAATGTGGGATTCAGTGTTGATAGTTTTAAAGAATGTTAATGATGATGGATTTGATTTGAGTCAGAGGGGAAGAGCAAATGGATTGATGGAAACAATGGAAACATTTGACTTTGTGTTCATCTTGCACCTCATGATCAAAATATTAAGTATGACTAATGATTTGTCACGTTTCTTGCAACAAAAGGATCAAAATATTATTAATGCAATTGTGCTTCTTGTTGGTGTGAAAGCTCGCCTGCAAACATTTAGGGAAAATGGATGGGAAACCTTGATGGAAGAAGTAAAGAGGTTCTGTATTGCATCAGAAATTTTAGTGCCAAATATGGAAGATCGAAAGCACGCCAGAGGTCACATGAGACGCGAAAGGCAATTTGTCACTTATCATCATTATTATTATGTTGATATTTTTGTTGTTGTGATTGATTCACTTGCTACTGAGTTAGATAATCGGTTCAGTGAAACTTCTACAGAGCTTCTGAAGTGCATTTCTTGTCTAAACCCAAGAGATTCATTTTCTAACTTTGATCATGGCAATCTTATTCGACTCTCAGAGATATACTATGATGATTTCTCGGCAACTGATCATGTGGTTTTAGAAGAACAACTTCACTTGTTTCTTGTTGATATGAGAAGAGACGAATTCTCAAGTTGTGATGATCTTGTTAGTCTTGCCGTGAAGATGGTTCAAACAAAGAAGCACGTGGTTTATCCATTGGTTTATCGACTGATTGAATTAGCACTTATTTCACCGGTGGGCACAGCTACAGTTGAAAGGGCTTCTCGGTAATGAAGATTATCAAGACAGATTTACGTAATAAGATAAGTGATGATTGGTTGAATGATCTCATGATTTGTTATATTGAGCGAGATGTGTTTGCAAAGATAGACATGGAAGATATTTTACAGTATTTTCAGAACATAAGGACTCACAAATATCAACTATCGCCTCATGTGAAATAATTAGTGGTACGTTTTCACTCATAAATTCTTGCAAATTACAAGTGTTACATATTGTACTTACTAGTAAGATACCCGTGCATTGCAACGGAATTTCAAAACATAATAATACATAATTATAATGTAGGATCCTAAACTATACAATAAATCAATTTTCTATAACACACATATTAAGCAAAACATATATTTATAAGCTATTAAATAACTCAAATCATCTATATTGAGTTGTCCTGTAGATTTACAACTATAGGTTAGCAAAGCAATAGTGACTCACCTATTGGGTCTTGGACCCCTACTGTTCTGGCCCAAAAACAGCCTAGCAGACTCACCATCACCACCAACTCATTCTTATAATAGTTAAGATTATATATTGAACTTTGAATATTAGTCATTAGTAGAGGTTCACTTCATTCTTGGCCCCCTCCTTTGAATTTTCTAGCTCCGCCACTGGCTCGGCTGGTGGTAGAGCTAGTTAGGGGGGGCTAAGGGAGCTCGCGGTGTCGACAGTGGGTGAGCAGAGCTCACAGTGGAGGGAGGTTACTGTGAAAACAACGGCTAGCCGAGGGGAAGATTGGGCATGCTTAAGCTCAGGGAGGAGGGGTAGTGAGGGATTAGGGAGGCTAGGGAGGTCCATTTTCAATACCTTGTGGTCCTGACTCCTGGGGAGGCTTTGTGGGGCCTGTCGAGGGTCACTAGAGCGGAAAAGAAAGGGAGGGCGCGGTAGAGAATCTCTGGGCCAAACAGACTACAAAATCAGGCAGCAATGAACTCAGGTCATTCGGAGGAAGCCGTAGTCCGAAGGGAATGGAGGATTTCTCACCAAAAGGGCTCCATTAATTGAGCTTGCAGCCTTGGAAGACCTTCGTGACAATGGAGCTTCGCTGAAGTGGTAGTCATCGAGTTCTGGGTGGAGGGAAGAAAGAAGTGCGGGGGAGCCATGGATCGCCATGTCGTGGCTTTTATAGCTGAAGTGAAGGGGTTCCGCATGGACGGCCGTGGGCGGGATGCAGTGGACAAGGGAAAAGGACACAGTGGGGCACTTCTGCAAGGATTTCCAGTGAAGGCTTTGTTGGAACAGGACATGAGGAAAAATTTTGAGCAATTTTCTCTTCTTTATTGTTTCTTGTTCTTCTTGCTTTTGCTTCACAAAATAGGTATAATGCCTCTGCTTATATAGCAAAACATTAAGTACCAAACTAGGTAATAACTCATGTGTTCGACTTGGACTCCAAACACTTTCCAAAATAAACTTACCTAAAACAAACTTTTCTAAAATAAACTTTCCTGAAATTCGGACTCTAGTCCGTTTACAAGATTAATTCCAACATTCATCCCTTTAATCTTGTAACTCTAAACCTCACCCCCCTAATCTTGACACACCTCTTTGCAAGTCGATGTCTAATATCTTGACACACCTCCAAATAGTTTCGTCTTCTTCTTGCTAGCCATACCACCGGTGACGCACCTCGCCGATGATCATGACCTTTTGCCTCTGCTCCAATTTTTTTTTCACCAGTAACACAAGTTGACGGTGATACACAAACACACATTAGAGCTCAGCTCCAATTGTCTTTTCACCGATAACCCAACTTGACGGTGATACGCAGACTCGCATTAGAGCTCACCCCACGAGAAACTTGGACACATCTACAAGAACTCTCGTGCACAGACACAGCAAGAACAACGACAACAACTCTTCAACGTCCCTCGATGAGACACGCAGATAGCCACCAATACCATCTTATCATGTCGATTTGTCAATGACACTCACCAATAGCAGGTATCGGAGAGACACACACTACTACAGAATGATACATCACTATCGCTTCATTTGTGTCGGTTCCAAACTTTTGACTAAAAAACCGATTGTGATACGTGTATCTCTTTAGTAAATTTTGGAAAAAGGTTATCACAATCGGTTCTTAGAAGTAACTGATTGTGATAAGGGTCCTCATTACAATCGGTTCTTACAGAGAACCGATTGTGATGAGGAAAAGGGTCATCACAATCGGTTCTTAGAAAGAACCGATTGTGATAAGGCTCACTCATTACAATCGGTTCTCTGTAAGAACCGATTGTGATAAGGGAATGGGTCATCACAATCGGTTCTTAAAAGAACCGATTGTGATAAGTGGGCCATCATCACAATCGGTTCTTTATAAGAACTGATTGTGATAAGTGCCTTATCACAATCGGTTCTTATAAAGAACCGATTGTAATGAGTGAGCCTTATCACAATCGGTTCTTACAAAGAACCGATTGTGATAATATAGTTATCACAATCACTTCTTTGTAAGAACTGATTGTGATGAGCCTCGTTAGGTTTTATATCCTGTCAGGATGAACTCTCCTCTGTTGTTGTTCTAGAGCCAAAAAAACCCGTCGCCATCTCAAAAAACAGAACATACTCTCATTGAGACTTAGGCTTGGGGGGAGAAAATCTGAAATCCTTGAGGATGTGTGTTGAGAGGGTAAGTTAAAGCCCTAGCTTGAGGAGATTTATTTCCCTCTATTTGCCCTCATTTGAGGTTTTCTTCAAAAGGTGAGCATTCCTTCAAATCCCTTCGATTCTGCATTAAGAAATTCGATTTTGATTTGGTGAATGTGTTATATGTCATTAATGCTATTATGGTTGAAACAATATTGGCGAGAAATTATAAAATCCTGAAGGAGAGATGGTGGTTTGGGGCTAAAGTTGAAACCCTAGCTTGAGTATATATATTTCCACTCATTTGTGGTTAATTTTCTTCAAAAGGAGAGCATGTGAATGACTTACATGTCATTATTGTTGCTATAATGTGATCTAGTTTAGGTTGCGTAACCTATGTGTCTCCCGTTCGAGGGTGCTTGTTTATAAATATGCTAAAATGGCATATTTATAGATAATCAGTCTCGAATTGTCCACGTTTTTTGGACAATTCGAGGATATGTGGTTCGGGCAAGTTCCTGAGCTATTGTACAACTCTAGAGAGTTTCGGTAGCATGCATCTCCCTGGTGTTCTCCAGATACACACCCTCTTGACCTGTTGTCGAGACATGTATTTGGAGAACAGCGGGGAGATGCTGCCGAAATTTTCTTTAGAGTTGTACAACAGCTTAGGAACTTGCTCGAACCACATATCCTCGAATGGGATTAGGACCTAACCTAATTGAAATTAGGAGTCATAGTTGGTACGTACTCAATTCCTCAACTTTGTTAATTCTTCAACCCTTATTTTCTTTCATTGATTAGTGCATGTCTCTCTATTGTGCGAAGGTCAATAAATAATATATTGGTATTTGACCTACATGCTAGTTGTCGCTCGTTGGCATTATTAATTTGTTGTTTATGGTTTAATTGTAGATGGACCGTGAAGAATGGATGTATCAAAAAAGCCGTGTGAGTGCCGAATTTCAGAGGGGAGTTAAGGAGTTCATAAGAATTGCAGAAGTAGATATGGTTATGAGGGGTGTAAAGTTCATATATTGTCCTTGCATTGATTGCACCAATCTCAGGAGATTTAACAACTCAGCTCAAATCGAAGGCCACTTGATTCGACGTGGCTTCGTGAGGAATTACACGTGTTGGATCCATCATGGGGAGACAAGTAGTACCCCTTCAGTATGCAACAAAGACATACTAGAACTCAACCACGAGTTGGAGCATGATTTGTTTGAGGAGGATAATTTAGAGCCAATATTTGCGGGATGTGGAAGGAAATTACAACGAAAGAGAGTTTGAAAAGTTTAAAAGCTTGATGGAAGACGATGCTAAATCGTTGTTTTCGGGTTGCAAAGCAGAATACAGCAAGTTGGGTTCGGTCCTTGCATTGTTTGAACTGAAGGCAAAACACCGTTGGATAGATACAAGTTTCAATGCACTTTTAGTTCTTCTATCGGATATGCTTCCAGAGGGAAACGAGTTGCCAACAAGTATTTATGAAGCGAAGAAGCTACTATGTCCCATGGGAATGGAAATAGAAAGGATACATGCATGTCCAAATGATTGCATATTATACCGCAACGTGCATAAGGAACTGTGCATTTGTCCAGTTTGTGGTGTACCCCGGTACAAACAAAAGGAGAAGCGTAATGACAAGAAGCGTAAGAGCCGAACCGACGACGGTGAAGATGTGAACAAAGGGGCACCAGCCAAGGTATTGTGGTATTTGCCCATCATTCCTCGTTTAGAGAGGTTGTTTGCAAATCCCAAAGAGGCAAAATTGTTGCGTTGGCATTATGAATCTCGAAAGGAAGATGGCAAGTTGAGACACCCCGCTGATTCAGCTCAATGGAGAAACATTGATTGGCAACATGAGGAGTTTGGTGCCGAGATGAGAAACATAAGATTTGGATTGAGTACAGATGGAATGAATCCGTTTGGTAATATGAGCAGTCGTCACAGCACTTGGCCAGTTTTGTTGTGTATCTACAATCTCCCTCCTTGGTTATGCATGAAGCGGAAGTATATCATGATGTCATTGCTAATCTCTGGACCCAAACAGCCGGGTAATGATATCGATGTGTACCTAGCACCACTAATTGAGGATTTGGTAAAATTGTGGAATGAGGGGGTCGAGGTGTGGGATACATACAAAAGAGAGAACTTCACACTTCGGGCTATGATATTTTGCACCATAAATGATTTCCCAGCCCTTGGTAATTTGGCGGGCTACAGCACGAAGGGAGCCAAAGCTTGTCCAATTTGTGAAGAGGAGACTGAAAGCTTGTGGCTGCCGAATTCCAGGAAAACTGTGTACATGGGTCACCGTAGATTTCTACCTCGAAGTCATCGATATCGTAAGATGGATGACAAATTTGATGGAAAGAGGGAAATTCGTGCGGCCCCCCAGCCTATGAGTGGAAGGCAAGTATATTCACGCGTGTCAGATATCGATGTTCAGTACGGTAAGAGCCGTAAATCTGTTCGTCCCAGGAACATTTGGAAGAAGAGGTCAATATTTTGGGACTTACCATACTGGAAGGAGTTAGATGTCCGTCATTGTATTGATGTCATGCACGTTGAGAAAAATGTATGTGATAATTTGGTTGGTATCCTGCTGAACATACCTGGGAAGACCAAGGATGGTGTGAATGCTCGTCGCGATATGACCTACATGGGAATAAGGCCCAAGCTTGCAGTGATAGAGGAGGATGGAAAAGGATCGTACATCCCCGCTGCATGCTACACCTTATCCAAGAAGGAGAAAGAAGACCTCTGCAAGTGTCTCCATGATATTAAAGTTCCATCGGGCTACTCCGCAAACATTAAGAAGCTTGTGTCTATGGATGATTTGAAGTTGCTTGGTATGAAGTCCCACGACTGTCATGTGTTGATGACCCAAATGCTCCCTGTTGCAATCAGAAATATTCTGCCAGAGGATGTAAGGTTAGCAATCACGAAGCTATGTTATTTCTTCAATGCGATTTCATGCAAGGTTATTGATCCCGATATACTAAACAACTTACAGAGTGAGGTGGTGCAGACTCTTTGTCAGCTTGAGATGCATTTCCCCCCATCGTTCTTCGACGTCATGGTCCACCTCGTTGTTCACCTTGTTAGAGAGATTAAGATATGTGGACCCGCATTCCTGCGTTACATGTATCCATTCGAGAGGTACATGGGTATATTAAAGTCATATGTGAGGAATAGGTCGAAGCCTGAGGGTAGTATTATTGAAGGTTATGGTACTGAAGAGGTTATTGAGTTCTGCGTGGACTATCTAGGTAAAAGACAACCGATTGGTGTTCCTGTATCTCGTCATGAGGGCAGACTTGGTGGCAAAGGAACCATTGGGTCCAATCTAACGAGTCCACAGTTTGAAATGTACTGTAAAGCGCATTTTGCGATCTGCAACACGGCCGCGAAGTTCATCCATACATCCAGCAGCACAAGTTGATATTACGGGAAGAGAATCCACATATGAATGAGCTTTCCATCACACGAGAACACAACAATCAATTCCTCACATGGTTCAAAGAAAAGGCGAAGGTCTCTGTCGATCGAAATTTGTCAAATGGTTGGTGATGGACCAAGATTTAATGTCTGAGACATGGCAAGGGTATGATATTAATGGTTACACCTTTTATACTGAAACTCAAGATGCAAAGAGTACAGATTCAAAAGCAGTGGTGTGAGCATAGATGCTTTGTCCGATGATCACTCGAAAGAGGATCCTCAACCGTAATGGCTGTTACTACGGGATGATCGAAGAAATATGGGAGCTCGATTACGGAATATACCAAGTTCCATTGTTCGATGTAAGTAGGTGAGACTTCCTCACGGAGTGAAGGTTGACAAAAGAGGTTTTACTCTTGTGGATCTCAATAGACTCGCCTACTGAGAGATGAACCGTTCATCCTCGCCAAGCAAGCAACTCAAGTTTTCTCGTCGTGATCCGGTAATCCGAGGTTGCACATCGTCCTTCATGGCAAGAGGCGGATTGTTGGAGTTGAAAATGTCGTAGATGAGGAAGAGTACAACCAATTCGATGAAATACCTTCGTTTGCAGATGGGGCATGTCTTAGCGGTGACGACGACACACATGGAACAAATTACATGCGTGTAGATCATCAAGAAGGGTTGTATTGTAAATAAAGGGACTACGTATGCTTCTCAATGCCACTTAATATATTAATTCATTCAAAGCTCACTTAATTTGCTTGGAATGCATGAAGTGTAAGGTACTAGCTAGTCTTGGAATACATGAAGTTGATTGTATTTGAGGTCATTGAAGTGCAACCTGCATGCACACTACATGATCAGACCATTTGAGATTTAAGTAAATTTTTTTTAGACTTTGCTATTATTACACAGATCCAAATATAATTAGAGATAAGGCCAAACTTCTGCCGGAGCGAAGCGGAGGCCCGTCGCCGGTAGGCTTGGGTCGGAGTCGCCATCATCTATATATATTCCTTCATGTGTTTTGCACATCCTTATTCTAACAATTAAGTTGATCCCAGCATATCTGAAAATGAACTATAGATATTTGCATCTATGTCGGTTTGAAAATAGGTTACAAAATAACCGCTTCACCCCTAGGGACGCCTGATGGATTCATATTCCCACTAAAGAAGAATTAATTTTGGGAAAGAAAGCTTTGATACATCTATCGGGTTCCTTATACATCTGTGTCGGTTCCATATGGAACTGATTGAAATACAATGTACATCTGTGTCGGTTCCTGTCGGGACCCCGAATTTGCAAATCCGGACCCTCTGTGTATTCAGCACTAGTCCAGGAACGCGCTAGTGCACACAGTCTTAACATCGGTAAATATCACAATCATACCACTCGATACCAATAAAGTACTTTATTTAAATAGTCAAACTGGTTACTCGACCTTATGGTCAAGTTACAAATATATGCCTCGCAAGGCGAAACCTATTCAGAGAGAAATAATAACAGCGGAAAATCAAATAACTTCGTGGCGCCATCCAGTATACCACAGGCAACTGACTGGGCTCGCTTCCCTAGGTAGACGGATCCTCTTGGAGCTCCTCCTCCAAAGCTGGTGCAGACTCCTCTTCAACTGGTGTTGTATTGTGGCAAGGGTGAGTACTTGGTACTCAGCAAGTCATGCACAGAATGCAGGCTAATATACTATATGCATGGCTTGGTACAAAGGAATAGCTCAAGGTATATTTGCGAAACTTGACATTTGACAAGTAATATAAGTAGATTCGAAAGCAGTAGAAATAAGTAAAGCATAAATAACTTTTAAGAAGTTTTAGTCAACATCTTTCCCAACCTAAACCACATTTCCATCAACTTCATTATTAATCCAACCAAACCTTTCCAAACCAAGTTATTTTTGAGAAAATCTAACCCTTGACTGTAATCCCCGAGCGATGTCCAATACCGCGGACACGGCTATTCGAATAGATTCTAAACTCTGCAGAGGTTATGCACTTTACCCACAAGATACAGTCAAACACCACAAAGGCGAGTTCCCGTAACAAAGTCTTTCGGAAACCTCTAACAATACAAGTGGTCCTCCCCGGTTATTGCGCACTAACCCTTCCCTTTGCTAAGGCGAAGTCTAGGCCAATCAACCGTTAGATGGGTACCTGGCCTCAGCCCCGGTACGCTCCCCCGTACAACTTACACAAAGGGTGTAGTTGACCTCCTGAGGTCCCACAGTGCGTTATTAGCAACTTAGTCAACTAGGTCCGTCCCATTCTGAGACATGTGGTTGCACGTTAGACCCAGTTCAAAGGCTTGCAAGGTTAAGTCCTTAGGGTGACCAGGGCAAGACTACCCGAAGAACCAAATCAACATTCCCAATGCCACAACTGGCCCACTTGATTACTCTTGCCACATGCCCCGGTCGAAAACTGTTTATCAAACCCCAGTTGATTACCATGCACCACGTACCATCAACATCACATGATACTTTTCCAAAACAGGTTCAATATATCATTAAGTCAATATTAACATTTGATTGTCCAAAATCATGTCATGAGCACGTAAGCGAGTCTAAGCGTTATACTACAACGGTCTAAACCCATGTTGGCGATTTAATAATGTCCAACTAGTAATCCACAACTAGGGTGACAAAGGTCATGGCACATACTTAAATAATCAAGGTGTCATACAGCAAATTGGTATTTATCTAACCCCCATGTTTAAACAAAGTATCTTTCTAATTGAACTAGCATGCAATAGTTTAAATCAAAATAGATTTCGAAATAGGATCAACATGGTCAAAGCACAACTTGCCTTCAAAAAGTACTTGTTCTTGGTCTTGAGTTGGATCCTGAGTTAATACTTCTCCTTGAATCCTTCCGGCACTTCAACGTCTACTCGTAAAGCGTGCAAATAGCAATACACAAATAAACAATAGGCAAAAAGTGTCCAAACACCCAAATAAAATCCATAAACAGAGAGAACATAATTTTATGAGTTTTTAGAAACTGGAATCGTCAAATTTGGAGTTAAGGCCTTAAAAGTTATGATTATTTAAAGTTTAAATAATCAATTAAATAATTTTGCAGAGAAAAACTTTAGTCCAAAATTTAAATAAAATTCATATTTAGGTAGATCTCAATTTTATACAAATTTAGAAATTTGAATCACTCAAATCGGAGTTGAAACGCAAAAGTTATAAGCGTTTGAAGTTTGAAACAAAATCTGAAATCATTATTTCGAATTAATAAATCATTTTCTTTTTCGGAAATTAATTATTGCGTCAGCATGGACACGTGGCAGCCTCTGATTGGTTGGCAGACGTCAGCCGGTCCATGGACTAGGTCCACGCTCGGCTCGGGTCTATCGTGGACTCGGTCCACGACTCCACGTGTCGCTGACATGTGGGCCCACTCGGGTGACGTCATCGGCCCGGCGTCGGCGGGCTCGGCGGTCGGCTGACAGTGGGTCCATCCGATGGCGTCATGGGTGGCGTCACGGTGAAATCGGCCCGACACGCGGGCCCCGCGTGTCGATGGCCCACGCGCAGACGCCGCGTGGCGCGGCGGTTCGGCTCCTGGACCGTGGCACGATCGTGTCCGTTGATTTGAAATTCAGCGGCGCGATTAGATCCAGGGTTAACACGTTGAAACTACTCGATGATCGTGGGCGTTCGATCTAGATCGGACGGTCGAGATCTAATCCTATAATAGCACTACTACGGCACGTGGCGATCGTGGGCCGTTGGATCTTGATCCAACGGTCCAGATCTAATCGGGTTTGGAAACACGTGAACTCACCTCAACCGCACGATCAAGATCGGACGGTGCACAGAGCTCGCGAGGTCGATGGCGACGCGGCGGAGCAAGGCCACCGGAGATGAGAACGACGGCAGCGAGCCCGGCGGCGTTTGGGTCGCTCGGCGAGGTGAATCCTCCTTCAGTGCGTCTCGTCCACGGGGATTCGGATCCGGGCTCCTTCGGCGGAAGGCAGCGGACGGCGGCGGAATCGGCGTTAAACCGCTGCGTAACAGGGTTCCAACTCCGGCGAGCTCGTACGGGCAAACGGCGACGGCTCAGGCGAGATGGCTTGGGGGAACGGGTGCGCACGGATGAGGGCAACCTCGGGGGCCGGTCCGGGCTTTAAATACGGCCTCGACGTGCACGCAAATCGGAACCCTAGCCGTGTCCAGCTCGGTCACGGCGGAGCTCTCGGCTCGAGTCGGGCGGAGGCGATGGTAGGAGCCGTCCACGTGTCGCGATCAACGGCCCGCGATCGCGGGCGCGATCGTGTCCGGGTCGGACGCGGCTCGAACCGGTACGGGCGGATCTCGGCCGTTGGATCCCGATCCAATGGTCGGGATCGCTTAGGGTTGGGAGCTGGTTTGGTCGAGTCAACTGGCTCGGGTCGGACTCGAGTCCGACTCGGGTTCGACTTCGATCGGATGAAACGATGCTCGACCGAGTTGATTTTCCAGCGATTTAATATTTAAAATAATTCCCAATAATTCATTTAATTCATTTAAAAATAGCAAAAGACTCAGAAAAATTCCAGAAAAATTCTGGAAAATATTTTGGAACATTTTGGACTCGAATAAAATATTTCCAACAAAATTTTATTTGCAAAATTAAATTCTTTAATTATTTCAAAATGGAATAAATTCAAATAAATTCCAAATAAATTCCAGAAAATTCCAAAATTTCACCAAAGTGCCAAATCACACATGAATTTAAGAAAAGCAAAATTTTGGGGTGTTACAAACCTCCCCCCCCTAATAGAATCTCGTCCCCGAGATTCAGGGCTCACTACAGAATAGGTTTGGAAACTCTTTCTTCAAATCCTCTTCGCGCTCCCAAGTCGCTTCGCTTTCTTCATGGTTGCTCCACTGAACTCTACAGAAACGGGTTGACTTATTTCTAGTTTCTCGATCCATTGTGTCCAGAATCCTCACGGGATGCTCCTTATAAGTCAAATCCTCTTGCAACTCAATTAACTCTAGCGGTGTCTGTTCCTCAGGAACTCGGAGACACTTCTTCAACTGAGACACATGGAATACGTCATGTACTCCTGCTAACGACTGTGGCAACTCCAGCTGATAAGCAACTTCGCCTCTGCGACTCAAAATCTTAAATGGTCCAACATAACGGGGTGCAAGTTTCCCTTTGGCATGGAACCTCTTAACTCCCCTGAGAGGCGTAACTCTGAGGTATACAAAGTCTTCTGGTTCAAAACTCAAATCCCTGCGACGGTTGTCAGCATAACTCTTCTGTCGAGATTGGGCGATCTTCAATCTTTCCCTAATCATGGCGATCTGTTCTTCAGCCTCTTGAAGAATATCAGGCCCAAAGACACGGCGCTCGCCGGTCTCATTCCAATTCAATGGCGTCCGACAGGGTCGACCATACAGTGCCTCAAAAGGTGACATCTGTAAACTAGCCTGATAACTATTGTTGTAACTGAACTCGGCATACGGCAAACTCTTATCCCAAGAGGTAGCATAAGCCAATGCACAAGCTCTCAACATATCCTCCGAATCTGGTTGACTCTTTCGGTCTGTCCATCCGTCTATGGATGATAGGTCATCTTGAAGTTCAAGCGGGTTCCCATGGCTTCATGCAACTTATTCCAGAACCTTGAGGTAAATTGGGTACCTCTGTCCGATACAATCCTTTTCGGCACTCCGTGCAAACAGACAATCCTGATCATGTATAATTCTGCTAATTTATCTCCCGAGTAAGTGGTCTTCACGGGGATAAAATGGGCTACTTTAGTCAAGCGATCCACTATAACCCATATGGAGTCATAACCTCCTTGAGTTTTAGGCAAACCGGTAATGAAATCCATTCCGATTTCCTCCCACTTCCACTCAGGTATTTTTAGCGGCTGTAGCAATCCTGCTGGTCTCTGATGCATTGCCTTGACTCTCTGGCATACGTCGCACAACGCAACATGCTCGGCAACTTCACGTTTCATACTCGGCCACCAGAATCTCTCCTTCAGATCCTGATACATCTTGGCGCTTCCAGGATGAATTGAGTACTTGGAGTCATGGGCTTCTTCCAAAATCAGTTGCTTTAATTCTTTCTTGTCAGGCACACAAATCCGATCCTTCATCCACAACGTGCCTTGCTCATCCAACTTGAAGTCCTCTGCCTTGCCTTCCTCCTTGATGAACTTAATCCTGCGGATCTTGTCATCATCCTTTTGTCCTCCTCGGATTTGATCCTCTAGGGTAGGCTTTACTTCTAATGCGGCCAAGAATCCGCTAGGTACCACCTCAATCTTCATTTTCTGAAATTCCTGGCATAGCTCATCCTGACTTGTGGCTAGCAACATGCTCACAGTATGGCTTTTCCGACTCAGAGCATCGGCCACTACGTTGGCCTTCCCGGGATGGTAATGGATTCCAACATTGTAGTCCTTCATCAACTCTAACCATCTCCTCTGCCTCATATTCAGATCCGACTGGGTGAATATGTACTTAAGGCTCTTATGATCCGTATACACTTCACATCTGCTCCCGATCAGATAGTGACGCCATATCTTCAAGGCATGCACTACGGCAGCTAACTCTAGGTCATGTGTCGGATAATTTTCCTCATGCGGCCTCAACTGCCTTGATGCATAGCGGCGACCTTTCCATTCTGCATCAAGACACATCCAAGTCCTTGGCGCGATCGTCACAATAAATATCAAAGCTTTGATTAACATCCTAGAACTAACACCGGTCTTGATGTCAATCGCTTCTTGATTCCAAATCCTTCCTCACATTCAAGGCGTCCATGCAAACTTCTTTTCCTTCTTCGCAATTGCGTAAGAGGTTTCGCAATTGTCGAGAAGCCTTCAATGAAACGGCGGTAGTATCCTGCCATTCCAAGGAAACTCGAATGCGGGTCACGCCTTTGTTGCTCCCAATGTAACACAGCTTCTACTTTGCTTGGATCTACGGCGACTCTTTCTGCGGTCATTACATGTCCAAGAAACTCCACCTTGTCCTTCCAAAAATCACACTTGCTGAACTTGGCGAAATGTTGCTTGTTCCTCGGCTTTTCCAAAACTTCGCCTTAAGTGTTCGGCATGTTCATCCTCCTGTCTTGGAGTAGATTAGGATATCATCTATGAACACGACGATAAACTTGTCCAAATATTCCATGAAAACCTTATTCATCATATTCATGAAATAATTTGGCGCATTAAATCGATCCAAAGGACATAGCGTAAACTCGTAACGTCCATATATTGGCGAGAATGCAGTCTTGAATATCTTACGATCGGATCTTCAATCGATGGTATCGATCTAAGATCAATCTTGGAGAAAACTCCGGCTCCTCTCAGCTGATCGAACAAATCATCAATCCTGGGTAGCGGATACTTATTCTTCACGGTGACTTCATTGAGTGCACGGTAGTCGATGCACATCCTGAAACTTCCGTCCTTTTTCTTGACAAACAAAGCGGTGCTCCCCACGGCGACGAACTCGGTCCGATAAACCCTTTCTCCATTAACTCTTCTAGCTGTTTCTTCATCTCAACCAACTCCTCGGTGGACATCCGATAGGGTCTCTTCGCTATCGGTCTTTGTGCAGTACAAGCTCTATCACAAACTCTATGTCCCTGTCGCGGCATACAGGTAGATCTTCGGGAAAACATCTGGGTACTCATTCACTCTTGAGACATCCTCTATGCTGATTGCCTTGATGCTTGTTAACCATCAACTGCCCATCTCTAAGCTGCGGTGGCTTGAAATTCCACTTTCTTCCCACACGGGCTCTCAAGCGAGATAGTCCTTCGTCCACAATCCAATACGGCCTTGTGCTTGGATAACCAATCCATTCCCAATATGACATCTAAGGTGCAGGGTTTCTAGAATAATAAGGTTTGCTAGGAACTCTATTCCATCTATTAGTATTCTCACCGGAACATCCTACTTTCGTTCGGAGTTGAACCAGGGGTTTGAACTAAAAGCATGCACTTAAGTCTTGCAATCCTCAAATCATTTCTAGTAGCAAAGCCTTGCGAAACAAGCGAATCTGAAGCTCGAGTCAAACAAAGCATTGCAGTCTTGAGTTAACAAGTAACTTACCCAAGACGACGTCCGTAGCATTCTGCAGTGCATCTGCGGTGACATGGTTGACTCGGCCTCTCACCACGATGCAGGGTGTGGCTCCTGATCTTTGGCGTCCTAGCTGGGGTGGTTCCTAGATTGAAGCGGCGGGGTCACTCCTGCTGTCTTCTTTGGACAAGCTGTTGGCAAAGTGTCCTGGCTCGTTGCGATTGTAGCGGCGTCTCACTTGTTCCTTCTTGTTGCACTGGAGTAAGCGTTTCTAGCGGGGCTGGGTGCAGTAGTTACGATTGACGGGTCTTGGTGCTGAGGATGGTGTCCTTGTTGCATTCGTGGTTGGAATCTGAAGAATTGATTTGGTGCAACTCTCGGTATTGCGTTCCTGGCGTGATCCTTCTTTGTTGCATCCTGCGCTTCTGTTCTCATCCAGTTCCTTGCGTTTGTCCTCAAGAATAAGCGCCTTATTTACCAACTCTTGGAAATCTGGAAAGGTGTGGGTGATCAACCCTACTTGCAATCTGAGTTAAGTCCCTTCATAAAACGAGACTGCCTGGATTTATCTGTCGCTACATCCTCGGTGCGTAGCGTGCTAGCTGTGAACTTGTTCGGGTAGTCGACCCTTTGGTGATTACCTTGCTTGATGCTATGAACTCCTCCTTCTTAAGGTCCATGATTCCTTCAGCACGTGATCTTGTCGAATGCATTTGTGAACTCTTCCCAAGTGATATCTTGAGGGTTCTCTGCGTGTACGAAGTTCTCCCACCATTCGTAATGTTCCTTCGGTGATGAGAAGCGTAGAGTACCTTCTCATTTCCTATGCATTGAGCTATGTGTAGCTTCCTCTCGATTGACCTTAACCAATCATCGGCCTCCAAGGGATTGGCATTCCCGGAAGAAAGTGGGTGGGTGAGTTCTCATGAACTCGATAGTCTTGTATTACGGCGTGGTCACGATTGACTTGATTAGCGGTGGGCGCCCGATGGCGTGTTGCATTTGTTGCATCATAGCATGCATCAAGCGAGTGCAGGCGGTGAGAAAAGCTCGAAATTCTGCACATCCGGTGGCGGTCTGGTGCTCCCTCATTGGGGTTTCTGTTGGCTAGAACCATTACCATTGCTTCCAAGGTTTCCGCGGGTGTTCACCATCTGTCGATTTGCTCTAGGTTTAGAGATGAGAGGGAAACAAGAATAGACAAGTAATATGGAACTTATGCGGGGCGAAAGGTATAACTGTAAGGTCCAACTTTATTATTAATAACTTGGTATGGCTGCTTACAATGTCTAAGGGCCTTGCAACACATACTGCACACTCAGCAAACAATGAAAATCCAAATCGAACTATCTCTGGAGTCTAACGCCTAAAGGGTGACTCTTTATTCTATGACGCGACTCGGCGAAGGAGTCTCCCTATAGAACCTATGCTCACTCATCGAAAACCTCCACGGCCGAATGCAGTCTTTGCGGCATAGCCGCGCAACGATTGCCAAGTCCAGCAACTGAGTCCTCTGTGGTAGTCGAAGAAGCCGAGTCCTCATCGAGGTCTGACTCCTCCGGATCTGGTTCGTGTAGCTCGAGTATCGGCTCAGTGCAGGTCCGTACAAAGTCATCTTCAACTCGTCAATCCTTCGCAGAAGGTGTGCCACATACTCTTGAGCTTCCCGCCATCTGTTCTTCTCTGTCGTGATCTCCTTGCGGGCCTTCTGTAGCTCCTTGCTTGTATTATCTAGTACATCCTCTTGGGCGACAACAAATCATGCCAACTGTGTAACCGTGGCATCCTCATCCTGAATCGCCTTCGGGTCAAGAAGGTTATCGCTGCGCGGATGATAACGGAACACCGTACTCTCCAATTCTCTGGCGTAGATACGGGTAATGTGCCGCATTGCTCGTCGTGATACTTCTTGGATACCCATCCGCATTGTAGATCTCTGGCGGTCACGGTGTATCGGGCGATTGCCTGGGCCCTTTTTCCTAGCAGGTACCTCGATCTTCACGTCACAAGCCTTGATCAATCCCGCTTGTTTGATCACTTCCACTTGGTATTGGGGCTTCTCAAAATCTCCGAGAGTTTGTAGCATATGCCAAAGTTCATGGCGTGACCAACTCCCAGATCAACGTAGTTGAACTCTTCCTCCATCTGTCACAAGAGTGCTTTACGTAAGAACTCGGAATTTTTGAATTGTGACAAGGTAAGGAAAATTTAGCAAGAGACAAGAAAAGAAAGAATGGGATAAGTCGAGATGTCATTTCTTATCTTGACAAATTTTTAGCTTTTAGAAAATAGGTTTTATCCTCACTACGACCATTCTAGCTAGGGTTGAGCCTACAGTCAAGTATGGCTCTGATACCACCTCTGTCGGGACTCCGAATTTGCAAATCCGGACCCTCTGTGTATTCAGCACTAGTCCAGGAACGCGCTAGTGCACACAGTCTTAACATCGGTAAATATCACAATCATACCACTCGATACCAATAAAGTACTTTATTTAAATAGTCAAACTGGTTACTCGACCTTATGGTCAAGTTACAAATATATGCCTCGCAAGGCGAAACCTATTCAGAGAGAAATAATAGCAGCGGAAAATCAAATAACCCATTGGCGCCATCCAAAGATACCACAGGCAGTAGTGGGCTCGCTTCCCTAGGTAGACGGATCCTCTTGGAGCTCCTCCTCCAAAGTGAGTGCAGACTCCTCTTCAACTGGTGTTGTATTGTGGCAAGGGTGAGTACTTGGTACTCAGCAAGTCATGCACAGAATGCAGGCTAATATACTATATGCATGGCTTGGTACAAAGGAATAGCTCAAGGTATATTTGCGATAAATGACATTTGACAAGTAATATAAGTAGATTCGAAAGCAGTAGAAATAAGTAAAGCATAAATAACTTTTAAGAAGTTTTAGTCAACATCTTTCCCAACCTAAACCACATTTCCATCAACTTCATTATTAATCCAACCCAACCTTTCCAAACCAAGTTATTTTTGAGAAAATCTAACCCTTGACTGTAATTCCCGAGCGATGTCCAATACCGCGGACACGGCTATTCGAATAGATTCTAAACTCTGCAGAGGTTATGCACTTTACCCACAAGATACAGTCAAACACCACAAAGGCGAGTTCCCGTAACAAAGTCTTTCGGAAACCTCTAACAATACAAGTGGTCCTCCCCGGTTATTGCGCACTAACCCTTCCCTTTGCTAAGGCGAAGTCTAGGCCAATCAACCGTTAGATGGGTACCTGGCCTCAGCCCCGGTACGCTCCCCCGTACAACTTACACAAAGGGTGTAGTTGACCTCCTGAGGTCCCAAATGTACGTTATTAGCAACTTAGTCAACTAGGTCCGTCCCATTCTGACATGTGGTTGCACGTTAGACCCAGTTCAAAGGCTTGCAAGGTTAAGTCCTTAGGGTGACCAGGGCAAGACTACCCGAAGAACCAAATCAACATTCCCAATGCCACAACTGGCCCACTTGATTACTCTTGCCACATGCCCTGGCCGAAATCGTTTATCAAACCCCAGTTGATTACCATGCACCACGTGCCATCAACATCACATGATACTTTTCGAAAATAGGTTCAATATATCATTAAGTCAATATTAACATTTGATTGTCCAAAATCATGTCATGAGCACGTAGCAGGTCTAAGCAGTATACTACAACGGTCTAAACCCATGTTGGCGATTTAATAATGTCCAACTAGTAATCCACAACTAGGGTGACAAAGGTCATGGCACATACTTAAATAATCAAGGTGTCATACAGCAAATTGGTATTTATCTAACCCCCATGTTTAAACAAAGTATCTTTCTAATTGAACTAGCATTCAATAGTTTAAATCAAAATAGATTTCGAAATAGGATCAACATGGTCAAAGCACAACTTGCCTTCAAAAAGTACTTGTTCTTGGTCTTGAGTTGGATCCTGAGTTAATACTTCTCCTTCGAATCCTTCCGGCACTTCAACGTCTACTCGTAAAGCGTGCAAATAGCAATACACAAATAAACAATAGGCAAAAAGTGTCCAAACACCCAAATAAAATCCATAAACAGAGAGAACATAATTTTATGAGTTTTTAGAAACTGGAATCGTCAAATTTGGAGTTAAGACGCAAAAGTTATGATTATTTAAAGTTTAAATAATCAATTAAATAATTTTGCAGAGAAAAACTTTAGTCCAAAAATTAAATAAAATTCATATTTAGGTAGATCTCAATTTTATACAAATTTAGAAATTTGAATCACTCAAATCGGAGTTGAAACGCAAAAGTTATAAGCGTTTGAAGTTATTTCGAATTAATAAATCATTTTCTTTTTCGGAAATTAATTATTGCGTTAGCATGGACACGTGGCAGCCTCTGATTGGTTGGCTGACGTCAGCCGGTCCATGGACTCGGTCCACGCTCGGCTCGGGTCTATCATGGACTCGGTCCACGACTCCACGTGTCGCTGACATGTGGGCCCACTCGGGTGACGTCATCGCTGACGTCAGCGGGGCTCGGCCGCAGTCGGCGGCAGTGCGTCCATCCGATGGCGTCATGGGTGACGTCACGCGGTCGATCGGCCCGACACGCGGGCCCCGGCGTGTCGATGGCCACGCCACGCCCGCGCGTGGCGCGGCGGTTCGGCTCCCTGGACACGTGGCACGATCGTGTCCGTTGATTTGAAATTCAACGGCCGCGATTAGATCCAGGGTTAACACGTTGAAACTACTCGATGATCGTGGGCCGTTCGATCTAGATCGGACGGTCCAGATCTAATCCTATAATAGCACTACTACGACGCGTGGCGATCGTGGGCGTTGGATCTTGATCCAACGGTCGGATCTAATCGGGTTTGGAAACACGTGAACTCACCTCAACCGCACGATCAAGATCGGACGGTGCACAGAGCTCGCGAGGTCGATGGCGACGCGGCGGAGCAAGGCCACCGGAGATGAGAACGACGACGAGCCCGACGGCGTTTCGGGGTCGCTCCGGCGAGGTGAATCCTCCCTTCGGGTGCGTCTCGTCACGGGGATTCCGGATCTGGGCTCCTTCTCGGCGGAAGACGACGGACGGCGACGGAATCGGCGTTAAACCGCTGCGCAACAGGGTTCCAACTCCGGCGAGCTCAAATGCGGGCAAGCAGCGGCGGCTCGAGCGAGATGGCAGGGGAACAGTGCGCCGCGGATGAGGGCAACCTCGTGGGCGGTCCGGGCTTTAAATCGGCCTCGGCGTGCACGCAAATCGGAACCCTAGCCGTGTCGGCTCGGTCCTGGCGGAGGAGCTCTCGGCTCGGAGTAGGAGTCGGGCGGAGGCGATGGCCCAGGAGCCGAATCCACGTGTCGCGATCAACGGCCCACGATCGCGCAGGCGCGATCGTGTCGGTCGGACGGCTCGAACCGTGCAGGCGGATCTCGGCCGTTGGATCCCGATCCAACGGTCGGGATCGCTTAGGGTTGGGAGCTGGTTTGGTCGAGTCAACTGGCTCGGGTCGGACTCGAGTCCGACTCGGGTTCCGACTCGGTCGGATGAACAGTACTCGACCCGAGTTGATTTTCCAGCGATTTAATATTTAAAATAATTCCCAATAATTCATTTAATTCATTTAAAAATAGCAAAAGACTCAGAAAAATTCCAGAAAAATTCTGGAAAATATTTTGGAACATTTTGGACTCGAATAAAATATTTCCAACAAAATTTTATTTGCAAAATTAAATTCTTTAATTATTTCAAAATGGAATAAATTCAAATAAATTCCAAATAAATTCCAGAAAATTCCAAAATTTCACCAAAGTGCCAAATCACACATGAATTTAAGAAAAGCAAAATTTTGGAGTGTTACAGTTCCTTATAGAACCGATAGTAATACAAGCATTATTTGTATCGGTTCATGAATAAAACCGATAGTAATATTATAATCTTATTTGTATCGGTATATTATGAAAACCGATAGGAATAATGTTCTTATTTGTATCGGTTTAGGATGAAACCCGATAGCAATAGAAGACTTATTTGTATCGGTTCATAGATAACCGATAGCAATACTATAATCTAATTTGTATCGGTTTGTACTGAAAACCGATAGTAATATAAGTTTATTTGTATCGGTTTATGTATAAAACCGATAGGAAGAACAGTCTTATTTGTATCGGTTCATGAATAACACCGATAGCAATAATGCTCTTTATACCCCACGGTCCCCACGTCAGCCATCGATCTCTTCCCTAAACCTAAACCTACATTCCTAAACCGAGCTCCTTCCGCGCCGCCGGCGCCCCGTCGCGTCCTCCCGGGCTCGGCCCCGTCGCCTCCTCGCCCCTGAGCTCCGGCCACCACCGTGCCTCTTCATCCCCACGCTCCCGCTGGTCACCACCGCGACTCATCGTCCCTGAGGTCCGGCCGCCACTGCGACTCCTCCTCCCCAAGCTCCGGCCGCGAACGCACATCCTCGCCCCTGAGCTCCGGCCGCCACCGTGCCTCCTCGTCCCCACGCTCCCGCTGGTCACCACCGCGACTCATCGTCCTTGAGGTCCGGCTGCCACTGCGGACTCCTGGTCCCCGAGCTCCGGCCGCCACCGCGATTCCTCGTCCCCGAGCTCCGGCCGCCACAGAGAGGTTTGAATGTTTCATAACTGATCATCAATCTTCTGAATGCCGAAGAAAACTGAGTTGTTGTATGGAATAGTTCTTAATATTATGAGAAATTGTTGCCTTGGATGCATCTGGAAATTAGCTCCTTCAGAGAATCGATTTCATCTGCACTTGCTGGCATATTAGTTCTTGGATACAACAAATTCAGTTCCTAGATACAACAAAGTAGGTATATATGACAAGTGTTCCTGGAAACAACAAAGTAGTTCTTCTATGTTGTAATGATATATATATGACCGAACATAAGTTACCTATAGAAGCTAATCTGAATCTAGCAAATACTAACCAGTGAGCATGTATAATGTTGCTATATATGTTTCCGTTGAGATTGCCGAGCTTGATCTTAGCCTCTTTGAACAAGTTGTCTGCGAATCTTCCAAAACAAGATAAAAGATATTAGTAAGAATCGAGGGTCCTGGTTTGTGAAAGACTAGACATGAAAAGGTCAAGTGACCTGCGCACAAAGCAATGTCAGAGTGCGTCAAATATAAAAGGGCTGTTATAGCTATATCAGAAATTATGAATAAAGCACGTAAGGCAGTAAAGGGTAGAGATAGAGCAGGGCTCAGTTGATGGGGGAAAATACTCACTGAGCATCGCCAGTTTTGGCAAATCCTGCAATAAGGATACTGTAAGTAACAATTGTCAGCTCAAGACCCTCAGCTTTCATTTCCTCAACACATGACCATATCTGCAGGGCTTTTTGCCAGATGTGACGATAAGAACTAACTGCCTTTGTATCAAAATATTTTTATCGGTGAACTTTCTTATTTCATGCTAGGAAACCAGCATTCAAATGACCATCTATGACATTTCTGGGTAGGTTTGTTACTAAGGTTTCTTCAAGTCACTTTCTCATGCTGGTAATCATGCAGAAACATTTTCCATGAGCAATCTTTATGTGCTAAAATTTGTAGTATGTCTATTTCAAATAGTTATTTATACAAGTCCTCTGGCTTAGTATTTTATCCTACATCAGTTTGTCTATCATGGGAAAGAAAGCAACACAAGATCATCAAATAACCACAAGAATGCACCTACCTTGTAAAGACAAACGTATTTGGCTCTATTCCGCTTGCTCTCATGTTCTCAAATGTTGCACGAGCATGATGCTTATCACCTCGCTTGGCATAATAATACACAACCATCAGACCAAACTCTCTCCTTGATGGCTGCATCATCAAGATCAAAATAGAGATAATCAATGAATGAGCCTCAAAGAGAAGTCATAACACTATTAGACGCTTCCATCTTCTACGCATAAATAAAATAAAAATAGAAAACATCAGTAAGCATCAATTCAATTGACGCACTATGTTATACTTTGATACTATGTTATACTTTGATACTATGTGAATTTTATTTTGGTATTTATGCTTATGCTTCATTAACAATGATTATTCATGGTTATTTAATTTGCTTGGAATTATTATTTTCATAAAATTGCTCTTATTATCAATGCTAGAGTTTAGGTTGCGTAACCTATGCGTCTCCCGTTCGAGAGTGCTTGTTTATAAATATGCTGAAATGTCATATTTATAAATTAGCAGTCTCGAATTGTCCACTTTTTTGGACAGTTTGAGGATATGTGGTTCGGGCAAGTTCTTGAGCTGTTGTTCAACTCTACAGAAAGTTTCGGCAGCATCTCCCTGGTGTTCTCCGAATACACACCCTCTTGACCTGTTGTCGAGACGTGTATTTGGAGAACAGCGGGGAGATGCTGCCGAAATTTTCTATAGAGTTGTACAACAGCTTAGGAACGTGCCTGAATCACATATCCTCGAATGGGATTAGGGCCTAACCTAATTAGAGAATAGGAGTCATCGCTTATGTGAAATATAATCATGTCAGATATATGAATTGCTTTCTCTCATGAAATTTAGGTTTGACATATATATATTCGAAATGTCGCAAAGAGAGAGCACCGGCTCAATGCCAGAGAGAAAAGGAGATGCTCCCTCCGCTCCACCGAGTAAGGTCAGAAAGGGCCGAGGACCGAGGACCGAGTAAAGGGGCCACAGGGAGAACTCCACAGGTTCTCCAGTTTAATGCCACGGGAGTTTGCACGGGTCCTGGCAACTGTAAGGGGCGCTACTCCTCTTTTCTCGGCCAATTGGTGAGGGAGAGAGTGTCGATAACAGTGAAGGACTGGAGGAAGGAAGTCAGCACCGAGCAAAAGAACCAACTGTGGGACGAAGTTAAGGGGAAATGGATTATACAAGAGGAAGATGAAATCAATGGGAGACGGTACGCTTTGAAGAGAATGGGTGTGGCTTTGACGCATTTCAGGGTTATCATGTATGCTGAGTACGTGTTGAAAAGCCGTACTCCCTTCCAAAGGTATCCGTTTGTTATTCCCGAAGTTTGGGAGGAGTTCACAAGGATGAGTCATTTGCCCGAGGCGGAGGAGCTGAGAGAGAGGAACACCGCTATACAGAGGCATAACACACAAGCACATCACCTCGGTTCCGGCGGCTATGTAGGTAAGAAAGCAGAGTGGACACGACAAGCCGAGGAGTGTGCAAACTCTGGGACAACGATGCCTTACTTCCACATATGTGAGGAGCGGGCACGCGACTGGGTATTAGCGAGGACAAAGAAAACCGCCGACGGTCAGATTGTGGTTCCAAACCCTGCGACCGCACAGATCGTCTCCGCCATCGTAAGACATCTAACATAGTACATTGCAGCTGACTCTTCCTATTGTATTGTAGCACTAACTTATATTCGCTTCCTGTAGGAGGAGGTAAGCCAGCAAAAAGAGCAAGGAACGTTTCAAAGCCAAGGGTGAAGAGACATCCTGTCTTCGGCAATCGGGAAGGCCGATCATAAGGGTCGGGTGCTTGCCGCAGGTGCGGGGCATACGAAGAGCTCCTTCTTCCAAGAGGAGAGCACTTCCAGTGCCAGATCAAGATCATGGGAAGCACGTGAGGCGCGCCTAAGGGCCCAGGTGAAGGAGGAGATGAGGCAGGAGATGAGGCAGGAGATGGAGGAGGCATGGACTATACGTGAGGAGCACCTAAAGGCTGAGATGATGGCGATGATCTCCCTGAGTCAGGGTCATGTAGCCTCGCCTGTGATACACCCTAGCAGCGGCGTTTCAAGAAGTTATCAGCCCGGTACCCACTGTCAGGTAGTAAGTGTTTCTGAGTAAAAAGTACATGAGTAAGCTAACAAAGATTATGATCAAGTTGCGCACATCAAAGATTATGATCAAGTTGCACACCTCTTGTAGGATCCTGCCAAGTGCCAGTTAATCCTAATCGAAGACGGATTATGCGTTGAGGTTGGACGCGGGGTTGCATTTCCAAGCAAAGAGGATGACACGGTTGTCGGGACCCGAATTTGCAAATCCGGACCCTCTGTGTATTCAGCACTAGTCCAGGAATGCGCTAGTGCACACAGTCTTAACATCGGTAAATATCAAAATCATACCACACGATACTAATAAAGTACTTTAATTAAATAGTCAAACTGGTTGCTTGACCTTATGGCCAAGTTACAAATATACGCCTCGCAAGGCAAAAACTTATTAAGAGAGAAATAATAGCAGCGGAAAAATAAGATAACTTCGTGGCGCCATCCAGTATACCACAGGCAACTGACTGGGCTCGCTCCCTAAGTAGACGGTTTCTCGTGGAGCTCCTCCTCCAAAGCTGGTGTAGTCTCCTCTTCAACTGGTGTTGTATTGTGGCAAGGGTGAGTACTTGGTACTCAGCAAGTCATGCACAGAATGCAGGCTAATAGACTATATGCATGGCTTGATACAAAGGAATAGCTCAAGGTATATTTGCAGTAAACAGCATTTGACAAGTAGCATAAGTAGATTCGAAAGCAGTAGTAAAGTATAATTAACTTTTCAAGGAGTTTAATAAACATCTTTCCCATCCTAATCCACATTTCCATTAATCATCATTATTAAACCAAACCAACCTTTCAAGTCCAATTTATTTTTGAGAAAATCTAACCCTTGACTGTAATTCCCGAGCGATGTCCAATACCGCGGACACGGCTATTCGAATAGATTCTACACTCTGCAGAGGTTATGCACTTTACCCACAAGATACAGTCAAACACCACAAAGGCGAGTTCCCGTAACAAAGTCTTTCGGAAACTTCTAACAATACAAGTGGTCCTCCCCGGTTGTTGCACTCTAACCCTTCCCTTAGCTAAGGCAAAGTTTAGGCCAACCAACCGTTAGATGGGTACCTGGCCTCAGCCCCGGTACGCTCCCCCGTACAACTTACACAAAGGGTGTAGTTGACCTCCTGAGGTCCCACAGGTACGTTATTAGCAACTTAGTCAACTAGGTCCGTCCCATTATAGACATGTGGTTGCACGTTAGACCCAGTTCAAAGGCTTGCAAGGTGAAGTCCTTAGAGTGACCAGGGCAAGACTACCCGAAGAACCAAACCAACATTCCCAATGCCACAACTGGCCCACCTGATTATTCTTGCCACATGCCCCGGTCGAAAAACTATTTATCAAACCCCAGTTGATTACCATGCACCACGTGCCATCAACATCACATGATACCTTTCCAAAACAGGTTCAATATATATCATTAAGTCAATATTAACGTTTGATTGTCCAAAATCATGTCATGAGCACGTAGCAGGTCTAAGCCATATACTACAACGGTCTAAAACCCATGTTGGCAATTTAATAATGTCCAACTAGTAATCCACACTAGGGTGACAAGGGGTCATGGCACATACTTAAGTAATCAAGGTGTCATACAGCAATTTGGCATTTATCTAATTTCCCATATTTAAATAAAGTATTTTCTAATTGAACTAGCATGCAATAATTTGAATCAAAATAGGTTTCAAAATAGGATCAACATGGTCAAAGCATAACTTGCCTTCAAAAAGTACTTGTTATTGGTCTTGAGTTGGATCCTGAGTCAGTACTTCTCCTTCGAATCCTTCCGGCACTTCAACGTCTACTCGTGAAGCGTGCAAATAGCAACAAATGAATAAAACAGAAGACCAAAAGTGTCCAAACATCCAAATAAAATCCATAAACAGAGAGAACATAATTTTATGAATTTTTAGAAACTGGAATCGTCAAATTCGGAGTTTGAATGCAAAAGTTATAGCATTTTGAAGTTTAAATAATAAATTAAATAATTTTACAGAGAAAAACTTTAGTCCAAAAATTAAATAAAATTCATAATTAGGTAGATCTCAATTTTATACAAATTTAGAAATTTGAATAACTCAAATCGGAGTTGAAACGCAAAAGTTATAAGCATTTGAAGTTTGAAACAAAATCTGAAAACATTATTTCGAATAGGTTCGGAAACTCTTTCTTCAAATCCTCTTCGCGCTCCCAAGTTGCTTCACTCTCCGTGTGGTTGCTCCATTGAATTCTGCAGAAACGAGTTGACTTGTTTCTCGTCTCCCGATCCATCGTGTCCAGAATCTTCACGGGGTGCTCCTTGTACGTCAAATCTTCTTGCAACTCAATTGACTCTAGCGGTGTCTGTTCCTCAGGTACTCGGAGACACTTCTTCAACTGGGACACATGGAATACGTCATGTACTCCTGCTAATGACTGCGGTAGCTCTAGCTGGTAAGCAACTTCGCCTCTGCGGCTCAAAATCTTAAATGGTCCAACATAACGGGGTGCAAGTTTCCCTTTAGCATGGAACCTCTTAACTCCCCTGAGCGGTGTGACTTTGAGATATACAAATTCTTCTGGTTCAAAACTCAAATCCCGGCGACGATTGTCAGCATAACTCTTCTGTCGTGATTGGGCTATCTTCAACCTTTCCCTAATCATGGCAATCTGCTCTTCAACTTCTTGAAGAATATCAGGCCCGAAGACACGGCGCTCGCCGGTCTCATTCCAATTCAATGGCGTCCGACAGGGTCGACCATACAGTGCCTCAAAAGGTGACATCTGTAAACTAGCCTGGTAACTATTGTTGTAACTGAACTCGGCATACGGCAAACTCTTATCCCAAGAGGTAGCATAAGCCAATGCACACGCTCTTAGCATATCCTCCAGAATCTGATTGACTCTTTCGGTCTGTCCATCCGTCTGTGGATGATAGGCTGTACTGAAGTTCAAACGGGTTCCCATGGCTTCATGCAATCTATTCTAGAATCTTGAGGTAAATTGGGTACCTCTGTCCGATACAATCCTCTTTGGCACTCCGTGCAAACAGACGATCCTGATCATATACAAGTCTGCTAATTTATCTCCCGAGTAGGTGGTCTTTACGGGGATAAAATGGGCTACTTTGGTCAAGCGATCCACTATAACCCATATGGAGTCATAACCTCCTTGAGTCTTAGGTAAACCGGTAATGAAATCCATTCCGATTTCCTCCCACTTCCACTCAGGTATTTTCAGCGGCTGTAGCAATCCTGCTGGTTTCTGATGCATTGCCTTGACTCTCTGGCATACGTCGCATAATGCAACATGCTCGACAACTTCACGCTTCATGCTCGGCCACCAGAATCTCTCCTTCAAATCCTGATACATCTTGGCACTTCCTGGGTGAATTGAATACCTGGAGTCATGGGCTTCCTCCAAAATCAGTTGCTTTAATTCCTTCTTGTTGGGCACACAAATCCGATCCTTCATCCATAACGTGCCTTGCTCATCCAACTTGAAGTCCTCTGCCTTGCCTTCCTCCTTGATGGTCTTAATCCTGCGGATCTTGTCATCATCCTTCTGTCCTTCCCGGATCTGATCCTCTAGGGTAGGCTTCACTTCCAATGTGGCCAAGAATCCGCTGGGTACCACCTCAATCTTCATTCTCTGGAAATCCTCATATAGCTCATCCTGACTTGTGGCCAGCAACATACTCACGGTATGGCTTTTCCGACTCAAGGCATCGGCAACTACGTTGGCCTTCCCGGGATGGTAATGGATTCCAACATTGTAGTCCTTGATCAACTCTAACCATCTCCTCTGCCTCATGTTCAGGTTTGATTGGGTGAAGATGTACTTAAGACTCTTGTGGTCCGTGTATACTTCACATCTGTTTCCAATTAGATAGTGACGCCATATCTTCAAGGCATGCACTACGGCAGCTAGCTCTAGGTCATGCGTCGGATAATTCTCCTCATGCGGCCTCAACTGCCTTGATGCATAAGCAACAACCTTTCTGTTCTGCATCAGCACACATCCAAGTCCTTGACGCGATGCATCACAATAGATATCAAAGCTTTGATTAACATCCGGTAGAACTAACACCGGCGCTGATGTCAATCGCTTCTTCAGCTCCTGAAAACCTTTCTCACATTCTAACGTCCATGCAAACTTCTTCTCCTTTTTCAGCAATTGCGTAAGAGGTCTCGCAATTGTCGAAAAGCCTTCAATGAAACGGCGATAGTATCCTGCCATTCCAAGGAAACTTCTGATCTGGGTCACGGTCTTTGGCTGCTCCCAATGTAACACAGCTTCTACCTTGCTTGGATCAACGGTGACTCCTTCTGCGGTCATTACATGTCCGAGGAATTCCACCTTGTCCTTCCAAAAATCACACTTACTGAACTTGGCGAAGAGTTGCTGTTCCCTCAGCTTTTCCAATACTCGCCTCAAGTGTTCGGCATGTTCTTCCTCTGTCTTGGAGTAGATTAGGATATCATCAATGAACACAACAACAAACTTGTCCAAATATTCCATGAACACCTTATTCATCATATTCATGAAATATGCTGGCGCATTCGTCAGACCAAAGGACATAACTGTAAACTCGTAATGTCCATATCTTGACGAGAATGCGGTCTTCGAAATATCCTCTGATCGGATCTTCAACTGATGGTATCCCGATCTCAGATCAATCTTGGAGAAAACTCCGGCTCCTCTCAGCTAGTCAAACAAATCATCAATCCTGGGTAGCGGATACTTATTCTTCATGTGACTTCATTAAGTGCACGGTAGTCAATGCACATCCTGAAACTCCCGTCCTTCTTCTTGACGAACAAAACTGGTGCTCCCCACGGCGACGAACTCGGTCTGATAAATCCTTTCTCCATTAACTCTTCCAGCTGTTTCTTCATCTCTACCAACTCCTCGGTGGACATCCGATAAGGTCTCTTTGCTATCGGTCTTTGTGCAGTACAAGCTCTATCACAAACTCTATGTCCCTGTCCGGTGGCATACCAGGTAGATCTTCAGGAAAAACATCTGGGTACTCATTCACTACTGAGACATCTTCTATGCTGATTGCCTTGGTACTGTTAACCATCAACTGTCCATCTCTGACGGCAGTAGCTTGAAATTCCACTTTCTTTCCACACGGGCTCTCAACTGAGATAGTCCTTCGTCCACAATCCAATACGGCCTTGTGCTTGGATAACCAATCCATTCCCAAAATAACATCTAAGGTCTGGGTCTCCAAAATAATAAGGTTCGCTAGGAACTCTATCCCATCTATTAATATTCTCACCCCAGAACATCCTACTTTCGTTCGGAGTTCGGAACCAGGGGTTTGAACTAAAAGCATGCATTTAACTGAGTCTGAGCAGCAAGAAATGCTCCAAAATTCTGCATGTCCAGTGGCGGTGCTGGTGCTCCATCATTGGGGTTTTCTGTTGGGCGAGAACCACTCCCATTGCCTCCAAGGTTTCCGCGGGTGTTCACCATCTGTCGATTTGCTCTAGGTTTTAGAGATGAGAGGGAAACAAGAATAGACAAGTAATATGGAACTTATGAGGGGCGAAAGGTGTAACTTTAAGGTCTAACTTTATTATTTTAATCAATAGTAACTTGGTATGGTTGCTTACAATGCCTAGGGGCCTTGCAACACATACTGCACACTCAGCAAACAATGAAAATCCAAATTGAACTAACACTGGAGTCTAACGCCTAAAGGGTGACTCTTTATTCTATGACGCGACTCGGCGAAGGAGTCTCACTATAGAACCTACGCTCACTCATCGAGGAAACCTCCACGGCCTGGGTACGGACGCTGCGGCATAGGCGCGAAACGATTGCCATGTCCAGCAACTGTGTCATCTGTGGTAGTCGAAGAAGCAGTGTCCTCCTCAAGCTCCGGCTCCTCCGGGTCTGGCTCGTGTAGCTCAAGCATTGGCTCTGGCTCTGGTGCGTACAATGCCGTCTCTAACTCTCCAATCCTTTGCAGAAGGTGTGACACATACTCTTGAGCTTCCCGCCATCTGTTCTTCTCTGTTGTGATCTCCTTGCGGGCCTTCTGTAGCTCCTTGCTTGTATCATCGAGTACATCCTCCTGGGCGACAACAAGTCGTGCCAACTGTGTGACCATGGCATCCTCATCCTGAATCGCCTTCGGGTCAAGAAGGTTATTGCTGCGCGGATGATAACGGAACACCGTGCTCTCCAACTCTCTGGCGTAGATACGGGTAATGTGCCGCATTGCTCGTCGTGATACTTTTGGATACCCATCTGCATTGTAGACCTCCTGGCAGTGCAGTGTATCGGGCGATTGCATGGGCCCTTCTTCCTAGCAGGCACCACAATCTTCACGTCGCAAGCCTTGATCAATCCTGCTTGTCTGATCACTTCCACTTGGTATTGTGGCTTCTCAAAGTCTCCAAGAGTCTGTAGCATACGCCAAAGTTCCGCGGCGTGACCAACCTCCAGATCGACGTAGTTGAACTCTCCCTCCATCTGTCACAAGAGTGCTCACGTAAGAACTCGAAATTTTTAAATCGTGACAAGGTAAGGAAAAATTCAGCAAGAGACAAGAAAACAGAGAAGGGGGTAAGCCGAGATATCATTTCTTATCTTGACAACCTTTTAGCTTTTAGAAAATAGGTTTTAACCTCTCTACGACCATTCTAGCTAGGGTTGAGCCTACGGTCAGTATGGCTCTGATACCACCTCTGTCGGGACCCGAATTTGCAAATCCGGACCCTCTGTGTATTCAGCACTAGTCCAGGAACGCGCTAGTGCACACAGTCTTAACATCGGTAAATATCACAATCATACCACTCGATACTAATAAAGTACTTTAATTAAATAGTCAAACTGGTTGCTTGACCTTATGGCCAAGTTACAAATATACGCCTCGCAAGGCAAAACTTATTAAGAGAGAAATAATAGCAGCGGAAAAATAAGATAACTTCGTGGCGCCATCCAGTATACCACAGGCAACTGACTGGGCTCGCTCCCTAAGTAGACGGTTTCTCGTGGAGCTCCTCCTCCAAAGCTGGTGTAGTCTCCTCTTCAACTGGTGTTGTATTGTGGTAAGGGTGAGTACTTGGTACTCAGCAAGTCATGTACAGAATGCAGGCTAATAGACTATATGCATGGCTTGATACAAAGGAATAGCTCAAGGTATATTTGCAGTAAACAGCATTTGACAAGTAGCATAAGTAGATTCGAAAGCAGTAGTAAAGTATAATTAACTTTTCAAGGAGTTTAATAAACATCTTTCCCATCCTAATCCACATTTCCATTAATCATCATTATTAAACCAAACCAACCTTTCAAGTCCAATTTATTTTTGAGAAAATCTAACCCTTGACTGTAATTCCCGAGCGATGTCCAATACCACGGACACGGCTATTCGAATAGATTCTACACTCTGCAGAGGTTATGCACTTTACCCACAAGATACTGATCAAACACCACAAAGGCGAGTTCCGTAACAAAGTCTTTCGGAAACTTCTAACAATACAAGTGGTCCTCCGGTTGTTGCACTCTAACCCTTCCCTTAGCTAAGGCGAAGTTTAGGCCAACCAACCGTTAGATGGGTACTGGCCTCGGCCAGACGCGCTCCGTACAACTTACACAAAGGGTGTAGTTGACCTCACGAGGTCCCACAGTGCGTTATTAGCAACTTAGTCAACTAGGTCCGTCCCATTCTGAGACATGTGGTTGCACGTTAGACCCAGTTCAAAGGCTTGCAAGGTGAAGTCCTTAGAGTGACCAGGGCAAGACTACCCGAAGAACCAAACCAACATTCCCAATGCCACAATGGCCCACTGATTATTCTTGCCACATGCCCGGTCGAAAAACTATTTATCAAACCCCGCTTGATTACCATGCACCACGTGCCATCAACATCACATGATACCTTTCCAAAACAGGTTCAATATATATCATTAAGTCAATATTAACGTTTGATTGTCCAAAATCATGTCATGAGCACGTAGCAGGTCTAAGCCATATACTACAACGGTCTAAAACCCATGTTGGCAATTTAATAATGTCCAACTAGTAATCCACACTAGGGTGACAAGGGGTCATGGCACATACTTAAGTAATCAAGGTGTCATACAGCAATTTGGCATTTATCTAATTTCCCATATTTAAATAAAGTATTTTCTAATTGAACTAGCATGCAATAATTTGAATCAAAATAGGTTTCAAAATAGGATCAACATGGTCAAAGCATAACTTGCCTTCAAAAAGTACTTGTTCTTGGTCTTGAGTTGGATCCTGAGTCAGTACTTCTCCTTCGAATCCTTCCGGCACTTCAACGTCTACTCGTGAAGCGTGCAAATAGCAACAAATGAATAAAACAGAAGACCAAAAGTGTCCAAACATCCAAATAAAATCCATAAACAGAGAGAACATAATTTTATGAATTTTTAGAAACTGGAATCGTCAAATTCGGAGTTTGAATGCAAAAGTTATAGCATTTTGAAGTTTAAATAATAAATTAAATAATTTTACAGAGAAAAACTTTAGTCCAAAAATTAAAAAAAATTCATAATTAGGTAGATCTCAATTTTATACAAATTTAGAAATTTGAATAACTCAAATCGGAGTTGAAACGCAAAAGTTATAAGCATTTGAAGTTTGAAACAAAATCTGAAATCATTATTTCGAATTAATAAATCATTTTCTTTTTCGGAAATTAATTATTGCGTCAGCCTGGACACGTGGCAGCCTCTGATTGGGCGGCTGACGTCAGCCGGTCCATGGACTCGGTCCACGCTCGGCTCGGGTCTACCGTGGACCCGGTCCACGGCTCACGTGAGACTGACAGGTGGGACCACTCGGGTGACGTCATTGCTGACGTCAGCGGGGCTCAGCCCACGGTGCTGACAGGTGGGACCCACCGATGACGTCTCGTAAGCCTAAAGGCAAGGGAAGCTCTTCGTCGAGATGGGTGACGTCACGGTCTTTGTCGGCCGCCGACACGCGGGCGGCGTGTCGCTGACTCCACGCTGCGCCCGCTGCGTGGCGCGGTGGTTCGGCTCCCTGGACACGTGGCGCAATCGTGTCCGTTGATTTGAAAATCAACGGCCGTGATTAGATCCAGGGTTAACACGTTGAAAACTACACGGTGATCGTGGGCCGTTCGATCTAGATCGGACGGTCCAGATCTAACCCTACGCTAACGCTACTACGGCACGTGGTGATCGTGGGCCGTTGGATCTTGATCCAACGGTCCGGATCTAATCTGGTTCCTGGGTTTGGGGGAGAACGTGGGCTCACCGTGTGCATTCGATCTTGATCGGACGGCTGTCCGAGCTCGCGAGGTTGATGGCGACGCGGCGGCGCTAGCCTGGCCGGAGACGAAGACGGCAACCTCCCGAACGGCATTCGGACGCGATTCCGGCGAAGTGAGTTGGCCTCCCGGGTGCGCCTTGGCCTGGGCTTCTCGGATCTGGACTCAACGGTGATAGGAGACGGCGGATGACGACGGAGAGGACAGAAAACCGCGGCGGAGGAGTGCTACAACTCCGGCGAGCAATTGCGGGCGCGTCAGGGCACTGCGGCGGCGACGGCTAGGGCAACGGCTGCGCAAGGTCAAGGTGGTCCTCGGAGTGTGACCCGGGCATTAAATAGCCTTGGCTTCCGCGTGGAATCCGGAAACCTAGAACCACACGGCGGCGGGCGCGGCGGCGGAGTCCGGCTCGGATCCGGCGGGGACGACGACGGTCGACCGTCCACGTGGCGCGATCAACGGCCACGATCGCACGATCGAAACCGGGTTCGGTCCGGTTACGACTCGAACCAGACGGACGATCTTGATCGCTGGATCCCGATCCAACGGCCGGATCGATTAGGGTTAGGAGGTGTTTGGTCGAGTCAATCGTTCGGTCGGACTCGAGTCCGACTGGTTCCGACTTCGGTCGGATGAATAGTACTTGACCCAACTCGAATTTCCAGCGATTTAATAATTAAAATAATTCCCAGAATTCATTTAATTCATTAAAAATAGCAAAAGACTTCGAGAAAAATTCCAAAAAATTCGAAAATATTTTGGAACATTTTGGACTCAAATAAAATATTTCCAACAAATTTTTATTTGCAAAGTTTAATTCTTTAATTATTTCAAAATGGAATAAATTCCAAATAAATCCAAATAAATTCAGAAAATTCCAAAATTTACCAAAGTGCCAAATCACACATGAATTTAAGAAAAGCAAAATTTTGGGGTGTTACAAACCTCCTCTAATGTAATCTCGTCCCGAGATTCAGTGGTTCTCTATAGAATAGGTTCTAAACTCTTTCTTCAAATCCTCTTCGCGCCCCAAGTTGCTTCACTCTCCGTGTGGTTGCTCCATTGAATTCTCGCAGAACGGGTTGACTTGTTTCTCGCCTCCGATCCATCGTGTCCGTAATCTTCACGGGTGCTCCTTGTACGTCAAATCTTCTTGCAACTCAATTGACTCTAGCGGTGTCATTCCTCGTACTCGGAGACACTTCTTCAACTGGGACACATGGAATACGTCATGTACTCCTGCTAATGACTGCGGTAGCTCTAGCTGGTAAGCAACTTCGCCTCTGCGGCTCAAAATCTTAAATGGTCCAACATAACGGGGTGCAAGTTTCCCTTTAGCATGGAACCTCTTAACTCCCCTGAGCGGTGTGACTTTGAGATATACAAATTCTTCTGGTTCAAAACTCAAATCCCGGCGACGATTGTCAGCATAACTCTTCTGTCGTGATTGGGCTATCTTCAACCTTTCCCTAATCATGGCAATCGCTTCTTCACTTCTTGAAGAATATCAGTTCAAGACACGGCGCTCGCGGTCTCATTCCAATTCAATGGCGTCCGACAGTGGTCGACCATACAAAGGCCTCAAAAGGTGACATCGTAAACTAGCCTCGGTAACTATTGTTGTAATCGAACTCGGCATACGGCAAACTCTTATCCCAAGAGGTAGCATAAGCCAATGCACACGCTCTTAGCATATCCTCCGTAATCTGATTGACTCTTTTCGGCCTGTCCCATCCGTCTGTGGATGATAGGTCAGATCAAAGTTCAAACGGGTTCCCATGGCTTCATGCAATCTATTCTAGAATCTTGAGGTAAATTGGGTACCTCTGTCCGATACAATCCTCTTTGGCACTCCGTGCAAACAGACGATCCTGATCATATACAAGTCTGCTAATTTATCTCCCGAGTAGGTGGTCTTTACGGGGATAAAATGGGCTACTTTGGTCAAGCGATCCACTATAACCCATATGGAGTCATAACCTCCTTGAGTCTTAGGTAAACCGGTAATGAAATCCATTCCGATTTCCTCCCACTTCCACTCAGGTATTTTCAGCACCGTAGCAATCCTGCTGGTTTCTGATGCATTGCCTTGACTCTCTGGCATACGTCGCATAATGCAACATGCTCGGCAACTTCACGCTTCATGCTCGGCCACCAGAATCTCTCCTTCAAATCCTGATACATCTTGGCACTTCCTGGGTGAATTGAATACCTGGAGTCATGGGCTTCATCCAAAATCAGTTGCTTTAATTCCTTCTTGTTGGGCACACAAATCCGATCCTTCATCCATAACGTGCCTTGCTCATCCAACTTGAAGTCCTCTGCCTTGCCTTCCTCCTTGATGGTCTTAATCCTGCGGATCTTGTCATCATCCTTCTGTCCTTCCCGGATCTGATCCTCTAGGGTAGGCTTCACTTCCAATGTGGCCAAGAATCCGCTGGGTACCACCTCAATCTTCATTCTCTGGAAATCCTCATATAGCTCATCTTGACTTATGGCCAGCAACATACTCACGGTATGGCTTTTCCGACTCAAGGCATCGGCAACTACGTTGGCCTTCCTGGGATGGTAATGGATTCCAACATTGTAGTCCTTGATCAACTCTAACCATCTCCTCTGCCTCATGTTCAGGTTTGATTGGGTGAAGATGTACTTAAGACTCTTGTGGTCCGTGTATACTTCACATCTGTTTCCAATTAGATAGTGACACCATATCTTCAAGGCATGCACTACGGCAGCTAGCTCTAGGTCATGCGTCGGATAATTCTCCTCATGCGGCCTCAACTGCCTTGATGCATAAGCAACAACCTTTCTGCTCGCATCAAGACACATCCAAGTCCTTGACGCGATGCATCACAATAGATATCAAAGCTTTGATTAACATCGGTAGAACTAACACCGGCCGATGTCAATCGCTTCTTCAGCTCCGAAAACCTTTCTCACATTCTAACGTCCATGCAAACTTCTTCTCCTTTTTTCAAAGCAATTGCGTAAGAGGTCTCGCAATTGTCGAAAAGCCTTCAATGAAACGGCGATAGTATCCTGCCATTCCAAGGAAACTTCGATCCGGGTCACGGTCTTTGGTCGCTCCCAATGTAACACAGCTTCTACCTTGCTTGGATCAACGGTGACTCCTTCATGCGGTCATTACATGTCCGAGGAATTCCACCTTGTCCTTCCAAAAATCACACTTACTGAACTTGGCGAAGAGTTGCTGTTCCCTCAGCTTTTCCAATACTCGCCTCAAGTGTTCGGCATGTTCTTCCTCTGTCTTGGAGTAGATTAGGATATCATCAATGAACACAACAACAAACTTGTCCAAATATTCCATGAACACCTTATTCATCATATTCATGAAATATCTTTGGCGCATTCGTCAGCACCAAAGGACATAACTGTAAACTCGTAATGTCCATATCTTGACGAGAATGCGGTCTTCGAAATATCCTCTGATCGGATCTTCAACTGATGGTATCCCGATCTCAGATCAATCTTGGAGAAAACTCCGGCTCCTCTCAGCTAGTCAAACAAATCATCAATCCTGGGTAGCGGATACTTATTCTTCATGTGACTTCATTAAGTGCACGGTAGTCAATGCACATCCTGAAACTCCCGTCCTTCTTCTTGACGAACAAAGCGGTGCTCCCACGGCGACGAACTCGGCCTCGATAAATCCTTTCTCCATTAACTCTTCCACTGTTTCTTCATCTCTACCAACTCCTCGGTGGACATCCGATAAGGTCTCTTTGCTATCGGTCTTTGTACTGTACAAGCTCTATCACAAACTCTATGTCCCTGTCCGGTGGCATACTGTAGATCTTCAGAAAAACATCCGGGTACTCATTCACTATCGAGACATCTTCTATGCTGATTGCCTTGGTATCGTTAACCATCAATCGCCCATCTCTCGACGGCAAAGAGCTTGAAATTCCACTTTCTTTCCACACGGGCTCTCAATCGAGATAGTCCTTCGTCCACAATCCAATACGGCCTTGTGCTTGGATAACCAATCCATTCCCAAAATAACATCTAAGGTCTGGGTCTCCAAAATAATAAGGTTCGCTAGGAACTCTATCCCATCTATTAATATTCTCACCCCAGAACATCCTACTTTCGTTCGGAGTTCGGAACCAGGGGTTTGAACTAAAAGCATGCATTTAACTGAGTCTGAGCAGCAAGAAATGCTCCAAAATTCTGCATGTCCAGTGGCGGTGCTGGTGCTCCATCATTGGGGTTTTCTGTTGGGCGAGAACCACTCCCATTGCCTCCAAGGTTTCCGCGGGTGTTCACCATCTGTCGATTTGCTCTAGGTTTTAGAGATCAGAGGGAAACAAGAATAGACAAGTAATATGTAACTTATGAGGGGCGAAAGGTGTAACTTTAAGGTCTAACTTTATTATTTTAATCAATAGTAACTTGGTATGGTTGCTTACAATGCCTAGGGGCCTTGCAACACATACTGCACACTCAAAGAAACAATGAAAATCCAAATTGAACTAACACTGGAGTCTAACGCCTAAAGGGTGACTCTTTATTCTATGACGCGACTCGGCGAAGGAGTCTCACTATAGAACCTACGCTCACTCATCGAGGAAACCTCCACGGCCTGGGTACGGACGCTGCGGCATAGGCGCGAAACGATTGCCAAGTCCAGAAACTGGGTCATCTGTGGTAGTAGAAGAAGCAGTGTCCTCCTCAAGCTCCGGCCTCCAGGTCCGCTCGTAGCTCAAGCATTGGCTCGCTCTGGTGCGTATAATGCCGCTCTCTAACTCTCCAATCCTTTGCAGAAGGTGTGACACATACTCTTGAGCTTCCCGCCATCTGTTCTTCTCTGTTGTGATCTCCTTGCGGGCCTTCTGTAGCTCCTTGCTTGTATCATCGAGTACATCCTCCTGGGCGACAACAAGTCGTGCCAACTGTGTGACCATGGCATCCTCATCCTGAATCGCCTTCGGGTCAAGAAGGTTATTGCTGCGCGGATGATAACGGAACACCGTGCTCTCCAACTCTCTGGCGTAGATACGGGTAATGTGCCGCATTGCTCGTCGTGATACTTTTGGATACCCATCTGCATTGTAGACCTCCTGGCAGTGCAGTGTATCGGGCGATTGCATGGGCCCTTCTTCCTAGCAGGCACCACAATCTTCACATCGCAAGCCTTGATCAATCCTGCTTGTCTGATCACTTCCACTTGGTATTGTGGCTTCTCAAAGTCTCCGAGAGTCTGTAGCATACGCCAAAGTTCCGCGGCGTGACCAACCTCCAGATCGACGTAGTTGAACTCTCCCTCCATCTGTCACAAGAGTGCTCACGTAAGAACTCGAAATTTTTAAATCGTGACAAGGTAAGGAAAAATTCAGCAAGAGACAAGAAAACAGAGAAGGGGGTAAGTCGAGATATCATTTCTTATCTTGACAACCTTTTAGCTTTTAGAAAATAGGTTTTAACCTCTCTACGACCATTCTAGCTAGGGTTGAGTTTACGGTCAAGATGGCTCTGATATCACCTCTGTCGGGACCCGAATTTGCAAATCCGGACCCTCTGTGTATTCAGCACTAGTCCAGGAACGCGCTAGTGCACACAGTCTTAACATCGGTAAATATCACAATCATACCACTCGGTACTAATAAAGTACTTTAATTAAATAGTCAAACTGGTTGCTTGACCTTATGGCCAAGTTACAAATATACGCCTCGCAAGGCAAAACTTATTAAGAGAGAAATAATAGCAGCGGAAAAATAAGATAACTTCGTGGCGCCATCCAGTATACCACAGGCAACTGACTGGGCTCGCTCCCTAAGTAGACGGTTTCTCGTGGAGCTCCTCCTCCAAAGCTGGTGTAGTCTCCTCTTCAACTGGTGTTGTATTGTGGTAAGGGTGAGTACTTGGTACTCAGCAAGTCATGTACAGAATGCAGGCTAATAGACTATATGCATGGCTTGATACAAAGGAATAGCTCAAGGTATATTTGCAAAGAAACAAAGCATTTGACAAGTAGCATAAGTAGATTCAAAGCAAAGAGTAAAGTATAATTAACTTTTCAAGGAGTTTAATAAACATCTTTCCCATCCTAATCCACATTTCCATTAATCATCATTATTAAACCAAACCAACCTTTCAAGTCCAATTTATTTTTGAGAAAATCTAACCCTTGACTGTAATTTTGAGCGATGTCCAATACCACGGACACGGCTATTCGAATAGATTCTACACTCTGCAGAGGTTATGCACTTTACCCACAAGATACAACAAACACCACAAAGGCGAGTTCCGTGAACAAAGTCTTTCGGAAACTTCTAACAATACAAGTGGTCCTCCCCGGTTGTTGCACTCTAACCCTTCCCTTAGCTAAGGCGAAGTTTAGGCCAACCAACCGTTAGATGGGTACTGCCTCACCCAGACGCCTCCCCGTACAACTTACACAAAGGGTGTAGTTGACCTCCTGAGGTCCCACAGGTACGTTATTAGCAACTTAGTCAACTAGGTCCGTCCCATTACAGACATGTGGTTGCACGTTAGACCCAGTTCAAAGGCTTGCAAGGTGAAGTCCTTAGAGTGACCAGGGCAAGACTACCCGAAGAACCAAACCAACATTCCCAATGCCACAACTGGCCCACCTGATTATTCTTGCCACATGCCCCAGTCGAAAAACTATTTATCAAACCCCAGTTGATTACCATGCACCACGTGCCATCAACATCACATGATACCTTTCCAAAACAGGTTCAATATATATCATTAAGTCAATATTAACGTTTGATTGTCCAAAATCATGTCATGAGCACGTAGAAGGTCTAAGCCATATACTACAACGGTCTAAAACCCATGTTGGCAATTTAATAATGTCCAACTAGTAATCCACACTAGGGTGACAAGGGGTCATGGCACATACTTAAGTAATCAAGGTGTCATACAGCAATTTGGCATTTATCTAATTTCCCATATTTAAATAAAGTATTTTCTAATTGAACTAGCATGCAATAATTTGAATCAAAATAGGTTTCAAAATAGGATCAACATGGTCAAAGCATAACTTGCCTTCAAAAAGTACTTGTTCTTGGTCTTGAGTTGGATCCTGAGTCAGTACTTCTCCTTCGAATCCTTCCGGCACTTCAACGTCTACTCGTGAAGCGTGCAAATAGCAACAAATGAATAAAACAGAAGACCAAAAGTGTCCAAACATCCAAATAAAATCCATAAACAGAGAGAACATAATTTTATGAATTTTTAGAAACTGGAATCGTCAAATTCGGAGTTTGAATGCAAAAGTTATAGCATTTTGAAGTTTAAATAATCAATTAAATAAAATATTTCCAACAAATTTTTATTTGCAAAGTTTAATTCTTTAATTATTTCAAAATGGAATAAATTCAAATAAATTCCAAATAAATCCAAATAAATTCCAGAAAATTCCAAAAATTTACCAAAGTGCCAAATCACACATGAATTTAAGAAAAGTAAAATTTTGGGGTGTTACAACGGTGCATGGTACACCTTTGGGGAAGGGCTACACGAGGGTGCAGGTGGACTATGTCCATGATGATTTCCTGTCTCGTGCGCTGGAATTCCTCCCGAACGAAGATATCACCACTCTCGGGCAAGCACGGATGTCGTTCATCAAGTGGCCCACGACGGGTATCATAGTGCAGAAGGTATAAAACTACGCATCTTGTCCATCATTTCAATAATGTAGCACATGGTGTTACATATATGCATGTGCTTTACAGGTTACTACTCATGCACCTACTCCTACACTTGCTGCTACACCTGCTACGCACCTGCTCCCGCCTCTGTCGCACTGCTTCCTCGCTTCCCGCCGCTGCACCTACTCCTGCTCCTGCACCTTCTCCTATCAGACTCGGCTTTGCTATCTGACTCGCTTCCCGCCGCCAGCACTCGCTTCTCGCTCCTGCATCGCACTCGCTCGCCTCGCCTCCCGCTTCCCCGCTTCCCGCCTGCATCGCACTCGCCTCCTCCAAATGCACCTACAACTTCTTCGGCTCCTAAACGGAGTGCACACCGGTGCACAAAAGGTCTACTAGCACGCCGACGATAAATCCACAGGAGAGCTCAGAGAATCCTCCGTGAAGAAGTCCAAGTTGTCAGAGACCACAGAGTCCCCTCATGATTCTAAGCTGTTCGTACATGGAAAGCCTTTTCTCCCAAGTAGTGAATTGAATGCTTTAGGCTTGTGCACTCGCTTGCTACACGGATGGTACATCGACAAGTCACATGAGGTCGAGCCTCGCGTCGATTTCAATGTGAACTATCGAGGGGGACACTTCCACCGCCAGGAGGATGGGATCTTCCCAGTGAGTTTTGAGGATCTGTTCTTTTTGTACAGCTTGAAAGCCATCGATATTTCTACTATACGATGTTGAACGTTGTGAGTATCGCACCATACTCATCCCTATGACTATTTATTGATTTTGTATTATGTTTTTATCACAATTGACATGACTTGTAGGATAATGAGGCAGCGAGCCGTGACGGGTCGACACCTTGTCGGGTTTGTCGACCCCGAGATGGTGTCTGCGACCATGGCTAGGTTACAATCGGAGTTCCTTGTAGGATACATCAAGCATGCATTGCGTGTTGAGGCGAAAAAGGACTTCATTCTCTTCCCGTACCACCAGGAGTATGTATTACTATAAAATTCAATAACTTGTACGCACTTAAACCGCATTTGAACTTATTTTCTTGCATTGTGTACCGTTTAATAAGCAACCATTGGGTTCTACTTGTGGTTGTTCCGAGTGCAAACAAAGTCTACACATTTAACTCGCTCGAAAATAGACCGATGGACTACGCGATCCGGCCTATTTTGGAGAAGTAAGTACATTCCTCTAACACTGTACATATTGAACTACATTACATATTTTTTACCTCAATGGCATCTCTCCAATGTATGTAGGGCTTTCTTGTCTTACATTGCGGAAGGTAGCCGGTACAATGATAAACAAGGCAACAAATTGAAGTGGAAGCGCTTCAAGGTACAAGTGTCTATCGTATAATTTCTTTCTCACACCTATTATTCGTCTCCTAATTTAAGTTTCTTTGTTCACAGTGTCATCAACAGGGGTGTGATGACCTGTGCGGCTTTTACGTGATGCATCACATGCTGATTCTGGTCGGCGGGTCAAATCTTTTCCCTAAGGTATAGAACTGATTATTGTAGTACTATCAATCTTTTAAAATAAAATTTTAAAATTTAAATATATTAGTGCACTACTTTCTTGCAGGACCTTGATATCCCCCGGAAGAGCCTAAGCAACAAGGATCTCAAGAAATTACGAGACCACATATGTCAGTGGTACTGGACAGAAGTTATAGTGGAGGATGGTAGATTTAAAGACCCGACAGGCTCTTACTAGTCAATATGTAATGTAAACAATATTAATGGGAATGTGATGTACTGTACTGAATGCGATATGTTTGGATGTTTATGTGAATGTTCTGTGATAATGTATTAGAGATTGTGATGTATGTTATGTGTCATATTGTGAATGTTATGTGTCTTATTGTGAATGTTCTGTGATAATGTTATGTTATGTGATATTGTGAAGAATGTGATATGGTCAGCACCATCACAATCGGTTCTTTGTTGGAACCGATTGTGATAATATTCTCTTCACCATCGGTTCTCAACAAAACCCGATTGTGATAATCTCATCATTACAATCGGTTTCTAACCAAAACCGATTGTGATAATGTCCTCATCACAATCGGTTTCGAACCAAAACCGATTGTAATAATATCATTATCACTATCGGTTTCTTACCAAAACCGATTGTAATAATAGCATCATCACTATCGGTTTCGAACAAAAACCGATTGTAATAATGCCTCATCACAATCGGTTTCCAGCAAGAACCGATTGTAATAATGACCTCATCACAATCGGTTCCGAACCAAAACCGATTGTAATAATAGCCTCATCACAATCGGTTTCCAACAAGAACCGATTGTGATAATGGCCTCATCACAATCGGTTTCCAACAAAGAACCGATTGTGATGACTAATAATTACTATCGTTCCAAAACCGACTGTGATAAGGCTTCGTCATCTCTATCGTTGGACTTTCTATCGCTACTAGAACCGATTGTGATGACGAAAAAGAACCGATTCTGATGTACATTTCTGTAGTAGTGACACCTTCTCCACCTTTATTTTTTTTCACTTCTCTTCCTTGATTTTTTTTTTGTTGCTCACATGCATGCACATTTAGCACCAGCGAGATCCGCTAGTACTGCTTACCGCCTTACGTAGCATGCATGCTTTCCTGTGGACAAAGGACTTGGATGTTGCTCGGCTTTGGACTTGGAACCCACACGCCTCTCTTTCGAGCTGGACTTCCAGAGCTCGCCGTCGAGCTCGGCGCCGATGCCCCTCAGCTCCTGGCTGGTGCACTCCACCTAAGCGAGATCCTCGATGTCGGGGACAAGCACAAACTCGTCCGTCTCCTCCATCTTGCGGACGTGCGACCCTATCTCAGCTGTGGAGATGACGACGATGCGATGATCTGACGAAGCCTTTCTTCCTTTTTTTTTTACGCGTCAGCCGCGTTGCCTTCTCGCACCAGCTCGCCGGCTGCAATGTGGTGCCGCCCCGGGAGTCTTCTCCTTCCGGAGCAGCGACTTGATCTTGAACCCTAGGGCTCTGATATCAATTGTTCAAACAAAACACCAAGAAAAAGTTTGAGCAATTTTCTCTTCTTTATTGCTTCTTGTTCTTCTTGTTTTTACTTCACAAAATAGGTACAAGGCCTCTGCTTATATAGCAGACCATTAAGTATCGGACTAGGTAACAATTCATGTGTTCGACTCGGACTTCAAACACTTTCCAAAATAAACTTTTCTAAAACTCGGACTCTGCTTCATTTACAAGATTAATTCCAACAGGCTTTGTGCATGCTCGATGGCGGAAGTAGGCAGTGCAGCGGGGCGGTCAGTGGGCTCGATGGCACGCTCGCGGCACAGGCAGTGAGTTGGCGCGGCCAAGTTCCATGGTGCGTTGGCTTTCTCCTGGCGAGGCGAGCAGCTGCCATGGTAGGGGGCGGAGGCAACGTGGCATGGTGGGCCTGACACAGGAGCATGCTGGCGCGTGGGGACTAACCTGTGGGCCTGGCCTAACGAGCAGGCCGTGGTTGTCAGCGAAAGAAAGGAGAGAGCAAAGGAGAGAGAGAGCACATGGGAAAGGCATCAATCCAGGATTTATGCCTCTTTACAGTGAACACGCCTTCTGAGCAATGTGCTTTCCCTTTTTGGATTTTGTTTTAATTTGGCTGCACTCATCCTTGAATTTGGTTGAGCCATCAAACAAGCTTGAAATTTTATGAAAATTTTTGTGAATTATTATGGGTATTTCTAAATTCCCTATAAAAATTCCAGAGCATGATCAAATTTAGAATTTTATAAAAATCAAACAATGATTTTGTCCTTTTTTAATAATTGATATTTTTTATTTTCTAAAAGTATTAAATGAATTCAAAATTTTCTAAAACTTTTTGAAGGTTCCTTGGTGGCTATTTGAGATTTAAATAAATTATTTTCAAGCTTTTTTTTTAATTCACATCTTGAAATTCAAAAACCCCATTTGGTTTAAGTGAAACGCATTTTCTTAGAATAAATAAAGTTTGCTAAAAATTCATATTATGGCCAAAATTCAATTTGTATTCTTATTTTTCAATTCCTTTGGAATTTGGGCTATTAATTTGTATTATTCAACAAGCCGAATACGGGATAGTCTTGGTCACGGATATTTAGTGGGATATCATGCAAAACAACAGAACCCATATGTGTCGCATATAAAAGGATCAATCAATAGTATTTACATTTGTAAAATGCAACTCATTAGAAGTTCAACAAGCAAATTTGACTGCAACAATTAAATTCAATAGTGTTTTTAAAAAAGTATTTTATATTCAAAAGTACTCATGGGCTGATTTCTCTCTCCGGCCACTCTGGACAAGTGGGATGCTAGTCATGTACTCATGGCCCTATAGGCTTGTCTATTGAGCTGATTTCTAGATATCCGAAATAAGTTTACCATATACTAACCAATTTAATTCTTGGATAGTTCCGAATCTGATAGATACTACTGTTTAGAATCCGATCTTACATCCTGGAGAAACTATTCAGTTTCGAATCCGAAATCCAAATAAATACGTCTATATATTTTTTTATTCCAAATTATATTCAAATGATTCGATGGAACAGTTGCTCGGCAATTATCCATTCCGTTTGTATCCTGCGTTGATGGCGCTTTGGGTGTCCCGATCTTTTCATGAGAAACACACGATCGGTTTCGGTGGAGACGACTTTAACGATCTTGACAAGGTGGCTGTCCAGCACAACTTGCAGGATCAAGTTTGCATTTGGCTAAACTAATCAAATAAAACCAAAACCCTAAAGTGCCGATGGTTGGATATTTATGAGAGTTAGGGACGTGGGAATCCCGTCCAAAACAGTAGGACACCAACTACAACTCTATTACAAGGCCCAAAGCCCAAGTCTTCTCGGATTGGAAAAGTGACGCCACTTGTTTTGCAGATTCCCGTCGACTCGGACGGAATTTGGGGATGGGACTGGATCCGTTGGAAAGAGGACGTCGAAACCTTTCCAACCAGTACTCATAGACCCCAAACACCATTGTGGATCAAAAGTTATGGTCGTTTTAAGTTGGTGCTGTTCTGGAGACCGAATCCGAGTTGATCTTGTGCACCGAAAGAATTGGCTTCATGTTTGACGTTTGGAAGTCCTTCTCCTTGGTTCCTAAGGACAATAAAATCATCACAAGGATTAAATAGCATTCCATTCGTTAAATTATTGACTTGACGTGCACGAGCTCGAGTAATTAGCCCTTGTATTACATTGATAGTTTCAATTGGGTTTGTAGGCATAGCCGTATCCATGATAATGATATTCTCATCATACGTGCAGGGCATGTACACCGGCACTGATCACTACTATGGAGAGGGACATCAGTGGCGATTCGTAAGAGACATCAGTGGCGGTTTTTGAACCGCCACAGATTAAGCGCCAGTGATAATCGGAGAATTTCAGAGGCGGTTTGAAAACCGCCACTGATAATACTCATTAGTGGCGGTTGTAGAGAAAAACCGCCACTGATAATGATAATATCTGTGGCGGTTCCAGCTAAAACGACCATCGATAATTCAATATCCGTGGCGGTTCCACTAAAACAACCATCGATAATTCAATATTCGTGGCGGTTGTATATAAAAACCGCCATCGATAATTCTATTATCGGTGGCGGTTTTTAATTGGAACCGCCATCGGTATGCATTATCGATGGCGGTTTTTAGCCGGAACCGCCACTGATAACCCCGTCCGACAATAAAAAAGCGAACATTTACGGCTAGCCTCGGAAAGTGCTAGCCATGCCCTCAAACAAAGACACACACGAATACACACGAACAAGAATCGGATGATAAAGTCATCTTTATAACTGAACCAAAGAACCGACAAAAAGTCGTTGCAGAAGACGAATGATACAATCCAGCAAAAATTCGTTGCATAAGATGAATTATACACACGAACAAAGGACCGTGATAGATTTTTTTTTTTATCGATTTTATGTTTACTTGGAAATCTAATCAACTATCTCATTTGCCAATATGTAATACATAAGATGAATGATACAATCCAAATAAAACCATTCAAAGAGTAACCTACCATGTTCTTTGTACCATTTTGTTGTCAATAGTTCATCATTATCACCAACACAGGTATGAAATCCTGGAAGACGAGCGGCACCTGTAATCGTAGTAAGAAGTAACAACTTAATTGACAATATAAGTGTTATGCCCCTAACTATAATTGAGATCTGCATAAACTAATGCTACTCTCATCATAGAAAACAAAAGCTCAACAATGGCATGGCAAAAATACAAACCGCACTAGTATAAAATGTCCAACTCAATACCAAATATGAAGAAGAAACTTTTCTGCTGATATGAAGTATAAAATAATTGACTAACATGCAAGATAACAGATCAAATAATAACGAAAGGGTGGCCAGAAAATTCAGTCATAGTCTCATAGAAACAAGGAAGACGATGCCATATGGAAATATATTACCTTAATAATTTTAGCCTCTGGTATCAGTGAAGCACCACCAATAATGTCAAAGTCACCCTGTAAGGATATATATACAATATTTAGACTTTAGAGATGGATTTAAATGATTTACGCAAGAGGGAAGCAGTAGGCAAAGAAGGACAAGTTAGTATAAACAAAGCATTTCCTTGAAGAAAGCGATAAGGAGTTGCATGACCGACTGCTCTTCTATGAACCCATGATATTTCGTAATGCTTAAATGATGATACATGTAAATGAATTGCATAAGTAGAAGCTGATCATCATTGTACTTATTGGCAATCTCTTTTATGGAGTAAAACCAAAAAAGGAAGCAAAAAAATCTCATACGCTCGATTTAAAATCCGAAACATCGCTTAATTAGTGGCGATTAACTTGACCTCCATTAAATGAATATTCCCATGATGCACAACAGTATAGATAATCACAAACAATAATGTATAAATAGTAAGATCTCATCCTTATTAGTGCTTCATGCAGCATAAATAACAATCAATTAGCACATGAACATGGATAAGTACCGCATAGAACTATTATACACATTAAAAAATCAGGCATACACATTCACAACTCACAAGTATAAAAGAGCTATTATACTCATTAAAAAAATACAATAAGTAGTAGCATATAAATTCATGTGGTATTGCGATCCAAACCTTTCTTGAAGCAAAATCAATAGTTTGCTCTTCAAAGCCTCTTCAAATACGAGGCAATAACTTTTCCGAAAGATCCATTGTGTTTTCTATACCTGTATTCAGTAACAAAACAGCCAATAGATAAGTACAAGAATAGATTAAAATCACAAGTCAAAACTAAAGAATAGGTACTTATCACAAATACTTCAGTCATTGTAGGAGAGAGCGATGGCATCCCAATTTTCCGATATGGTGGCAGATCTGGAAAAGACACATTACATACCAAAACAATGGTGGAGATGTGGGGACCAAAATTCAAACATACTAAAACTTTTGTAGCAACATAATGAAAACAGGAATTGCTAGCCATGGCTACCCACATAATGGTGTCATATCCATTTTATCTGATTTTGAAGTGAACTATAAGTGGCAACCCATTCAACACATTACAAATGATAAACCAACAATCATGGTCATCTTCGGGGAATACAAAGATGAGCACCATCATCACTACATCCTGACCACATTTACAGACTTCAGATGTACTAACGAACCAACTACTTCCTAAGCTACGAGCCTACGAGCCTTCGTGAGTTCTTTGGAGGCGAAGGACGGTCGAAGAGTATGGATCGGTGGATCGTTGTTGTCGCCATCATAAAACTCGCCCTTTTTGTTGATGACTTCCTTCATGATGAAGTAGGCGAGCTGTCCCTGAATGGCTTGGATTTCAACAGAAGCATTCTCGCGTAGGCAATTTGAGGCGCTACAAGTAGGAAAAATAAATCTAAGAGTTTATAGATAGAAATTGAATGGTGCGAATAAATTCCTGAAGTTAACATGACAAACCTTTACGTCATTGTCTATTATTGTAGAACCTAAGATTTCACGCATGTATTGGCACACGAAGTACCCACACAAATTTGTGCCTTGCGACTGCTTGTGGCACTGCGATATAAGAATATTGCTTACGAATGATTAAATATTGAATAAACTAAGATGTCATGGAAGGAATTATTTACTATGAAGTGCGATATAAGAATATTGCTTGCGTGCGTACCGGAAATTTAGTACGGACTGAAAAGGATTTCTGGAATGGGCGGTATCTCAAGGTTTTTGTACAATATCTTTTGAACGCCTCATTCATTAGTCCTAACAGGTCTTCGTACTCTTTTCTATCTTTGTCCAGTGGGTCCATAATCAGCAGCTTGCTCTTTTCTGGAGTAATTACTACGAGAATCCAGTGGAACCTACATACGCATGTATGATGCTATAGTCATTACTCCTAGGATAAGAGTAATGAACGAATTCAACGAATAATTTAGCTAGCCAGCGAGAAACTTACTTAAAATTGTATGGAAGAAGTATGAAGTCCTTATCTTGTAGTTTTAGCAACGCCCTGTATACGTATTCCTCGACCTCCTTTGGTGCTCTTATGATTTCGGTTTGGCAGACCGTTCCCGGGTCAAGGAATCCCACTGGCCCCTTGGTTCTTCTCAGTTCAATCAACTCGTATCTAGATAAGGAAAAAGTTAGACATGACATTTATCGGTATTACATGAATGTAAACCATGATTTATATATTAGCCACTTACAGTGCCCAGCATCTCAAAAAACACACGTCGAGGGCGTCGTGATAGAACAGGTTGTGCAAGTTATCGAATTCTATCAGGAAGTAGCCAGAACCCTCATGGTGAAAATGTTCCGCCTGGAAAATGGCAGTGATCACCTTCGGAAGTACATCTTGATTGGATCGCTCCATGTACCAGATATGTAATCGCTGCATCATGGGTGTTAGGCTATTAAACTTTGATTCGGTGACTAATGGCTTCCCCATCTCGAATCTCAGCCTTTCTTGATTATCTTGTACTTTAGATTTCGTCTTGCCCTTTCTTTTTCCCAAGATAACATCATACTGCTCGCTTAAGCCGCTGATCTAACTGATATGGCTTTTCTAATGTGCCATTTCTTTGGATCAGGTGTTGTAAGTTCATCCTTTGAAGTGGTCACACTAAGCATTTCATGTTGAGGTGCTGGTGACGAATGGGCTCCTGGAATAGGCTCCTTTGAAGTGGGCGCACTAGCAATTTGACGCTCAGGTGTTGGTGATGAATGGGCGAGTTCTACTGCATGAGAGTCTGGCACCACATGGTCGAAGACGATGTCACGCTTACGCCACTGGATGAATGTGTGAACGGCACTTCCTAGAGTTGTAACCTCATCATTACAGGGCATTTCCAGCCCGATGTTAGCAAATTGAGGAAGCACCGTGTCCACCTGGACTTTTGCATAACCCGGAGCTATCGGGGAGTTGTGCAAAACAGCCCCTTGTTGGTATGGATAAGCTATCCCTGTAGCAGCATGTAAATATATGTTCATCACAGGTACATTGAGCTGGCAGGGTGTGGGGTCTTGTATGTTGTCCACAGGATAATGGGTGTCATCCGGTTGTTCCAATGGTGTGGATGCGAATCGCTACTGGCGATTCATAGGGTCAAGTAGAATTGTGTTCTGTCCTTGCGACTGGCTCATAGCTTCTTGTACTTTTTGTTGAACTTGTTGTGCTATGGTGGCTTGTAATTCTCGAAGCACCTTTTCCTTCATCTGCTCCAATTCCCGTCCCGCACGCTCTTCTTTGGCTCTCTTGCGACTCCTGTAAGAGTCTTCATGCTCTAGGAAACCTATTTTCCAGGGAACCTTAACCCCAACGCCTCGTGTACGACCAGGGTGCTCTTTGTTTCCCAAAGCCGCTGTTAGTTCATCCTTCTCCCTATCCGCGTGAAAATTTCCTTGGGTGGACTCGACATGCAACTCCTGAATTCGTTGGGAGATTGCCTCATCATTGCTGCTTTTGAATGATAAGCCCCCATCAGACATGATAGATGCCCTTGCTAACACATAATGCTTAACTCGATCCGGTAATCCGGCCAAGGGACTTGTGCGGTCGATCGGATCGCATCTAATTCTTGCCTCTCCCATCGAGGAATTTTACCCGCGTGCACTCGCCGTGCCTAGTCTGTGGGGGTGAGTGTTCCTCTGGCGATCATCGGTGGTCTTCACCGGATTTCATTGCTGTTTCATCTTGCTTTATCGCAACAAATTCATCCCAATATGGCTCTACTTTAGGATAATCTCCAATGGTCGACCGATTTTTCATCACATAGTTCAGTATTCAGCTGGACTTGAAGTTCCTCCATGCGACATCCATGGTTATCAACGCATTTCGACGCACGAGCTCTTCGGCATCTTCAGGAATTCAAAAGATTCTTTCAGCTCTGTCCATAGATCCATTTTTGTGGCAGGGCACTTTATGCCAATCCAAATAGGTGATTGGAACTTTATCCCTTACGATGTACCCACATGTTGACCTATATTTTGTCGCTATTTTTCGGTGAAACAAGGACTCCAAAGATCTCGAGACCCTCGTTATGGTATGCCGGCCTTCAGGCTTCTTAGTTTTTCCTCGGCCTCGACGCCTTGCAACAGGAGCATCGGCGGGGAGGCCTCGGCATCCGAGGTGGTTCGATGGATATTAAGGTATCCGCTTGGGCTTGAGTTCGGGATGGGTTGGAAGCATCCTCTAACCCAGTGGGACTCGGACTGATAACTACATATACACATCAAACAGATTGAGCATATCTTATCAATCCCTATTTAGCAATGGATCTCATTCAACAGCTCATATGTCATGTTTTTATTATGTCACATCAAATTTAAGAGAATGCAAGTTAATTGATTGATAGTGCTCTCAGTCACTTGGTGTAGGAATTTGAGAGACTAGCTCTCAGTCACTTGGTGTAGGAATTTGAGAGACATGATTTGTATAGTTCTTCCTAATACACAATACTTAGGGTTATTGCACTAGAATAATTTAGATGCAAAGCAATGTGTAAATTAAATAATTTTTCAAAATATGGTAGTCCATATATCAAAGAGCATATCTGGTCCATTCTTCCTAAAAAAATACATTGAAACATGATATATCGTACTACTAAGTGCATATTACATTAATCAATATTTTATTTGCATCATGCGCACCATAGATAGTTAACATCCATAAATTTATCAGCTTACGGAAAGATCTTCGAATGATAATTTACTCAAATTTATGCAAAGATCACTCATTGAAAACAAAGACTAATATGATAGCAATACAATCACACAAACCATTTCCCTGATAAAAATAATATATATTAAATAAAAAAAGATTCATTATAGTCAATCTAAACTCCCGAGAACCACAGGGTAAATGCTATGTTGGCATTGTTTCTGTTTATATTTTCATTCAAAATGGTATTGAAAAAATAGGATGTTTCACTTCCATTGCCATGATAGAGACAAAATAAGTCTTACAAAATAAGTCTTCCAAGTTCAGACTTACTGGGAGCTCGAAAAGAGAAATACTTTTATAAGTACATCACATAAAAGTTGACATAATATAGCCTGTTTTTCACTAAAAAGGGAGACTCTGGTTCATCTGGTCTGAGATCTTTATGTATCACATTGGAAAATTGCAAAGAAAGGGGACCTAGATAACCAGGATTCTTGTTTAAGTACTGAATGTGTAATGACTTTCTTATCGATTTCCATGAAAATCTGGAAGGACATGGGTGTCTTGAGTCTAAGTTAGAAAGAAATATAACACTTTGTTCATGTGACATCAAAAGCAATAGCTTGTTCAACAGCTCATATATGGACAGACATGAATAACTTTTCTGGTAGTTTGCATCCAGAATGGCTTGAAAAGCTAGAAACAATGATGGCAAATTCTAGTGGTGAAGCTAGAAACACATGTAGCACTAACCGGCGGGCACAAATGAGCATCGGCCGGGCGGGGTTGACGCCACGGCCGGGCGAGGCGGCGTCACTGGGCTGGCCGGCGTCACCGAGTGGGCGTGGGGACGACATCCGGCGTCGGCGTGGGCTCCGGGAGACCTTGTACCTGGCGGGGACGGCGCGTGGGGACGAGCTTGACGGGGCCGGAGCAGGGAAGGGCGGAGGTGGTCGACGGGAGCTCCGGGCGGGGCCGGGCGGGGACGGGTCGACCGCGCGCTGGGAGACGTTGCGTCGGCGTGGGCTCCGGGAGACGTTGCGGCGGGAGGAGAGACCTTGCGGAGTTCTTGTGGGAGGAGCACTGTGTTCTTAGGGTTAAGTGTGGAGATTTATATGGGGCAGTATCAGTGGCGGTTTTTAGTAAGAACCGCCACAGATAGTACTTATCAGTGGCGGTTTTCCTTAAGAACCGCCATAGATAGTCATTATCAGTGGCGGTTTGCCTTAAGAACCGCCACAGATAGTACATCATTTCTGACGGTTTTTATTAAGAACCGCCACAGATACTATTTTTAAGATTTCCTTTTAATATGAAGCTATGACTAGATGTATTAATGTACCTATCATATATATTAACTACTAATTATTCATAATTAATTTATCTATGATGAATAAATATATATATTCTTACAGATACCAAAAATTGCCATTACTCCACATAATACATATTAACTAGTTAATAAATATATATATTAATTACTAATTATTCATATATATTAACTACTAAATTTAATAATTGCTAATGGATGTATGTGTTTACTTATTTCACATGTGAAAATAAAAGAGTATTACAGATACCAAAAATTGCCATTACTCCACATAATACATATTTCTGACATTAAATTTCTATTACCCCACATAAATACACACATTTTGTCATTACTCCTAGCTAATTATTTTCTTTCACAATTTGGCCTTCTTCATGATCATCGCGATGATAGGTGCCTTCCGTAGTGGTTTCTTCCTCGAGCCTGATGCTACCATCTACGAAAGGAGGCAACTCATCAAACTGGTTGTACTCTTCCTCATCCACGACATTCTCAACTCCGACGATCCTTCGTTTTCCTTGAAGAACTACATGATGCTTCTTATCTCACGGTCGATTACATAGAAGACTTGTGCTACTTGCTTCGCAAGAACGAATGGTTCGTCACTATATCCGACTTGCTCGATGTCCACAGTAGTGAAGCCGTATTTGTCCACCTTGACACCCTTTGGGAGTTTGACCCAATGACACCGAAACACCGGGATCTTGAAAATGCAGTAGTCGAGCTCCCAAATCTCCTCTATAACCCCATAGAAGCTGCTCTTCTTGCTGCCTGTGTTGTCGTAGGCATCTATACGGACACCACTGTTTTGGTATGTACTTTTACTATCCTGAGCTCTCGTGTAAAATGTATATTCATTTATGTCGTATTGTTGCCATGTCAAGATAGTACCTGATGGCCTTTTTGCCAACCACCTCAACGTAACACTCGTTTCTTCACCAGACATGTGCTCCTTGAACCAATGATTGAACACACGATTGTGCTCTTTTGTTATCCAAACCTCTTATCGTCCACGATTTTCCCTCCGCAGCTTATCCTTGTGCATGTCCATATACGGGGACACCTCGATCGATCAAGCAAGACTGTGAAATGAGCTTGTTCGAACAGAAAAGGATCGTAAGAATTTGTGGATTTCTTTCCTATTACTCCTTTCCCAGCTAGCCTCCCCTCATGGCGTGATACAGGCACTCCTACCAGTTCTAACTCGTGCATGTAATCGATGCAGAACTCAACAACCTCCTCAGTTGCATAACCTTCTACAATGGAACCTTTCGGCCGCGATCGATTACGCACATATTTCTTCAGAACACCCATGTACCTTTCGAACGGGTACATCTGATGCAGGAATACTGGGCCACAAATATTTATCTCATTCACAACATGAACAATGAGATGGACCATGATATCAAAAAATGATGGAGGGAAATACATCTCTAGCTGACACAGAGTCTTGACCACATCAGCCTGCAGTTCGTAAAGTCCAACGGGATCGATGACCTTCTGTGAAATCGTGTTAAAGAAGAAACACAACCTCATGATTACCTCTCGAACCTTGTCAGGCAAAATACCTCTAATTGCAATAGGGAGCATTTGTATCATCATCACATGACAATCATGAGACTTCATGCCAGTTAACTTCAAATCTTTCATCGATACTAGTTTCTTGATGTTTGCGGAGTAACCGGATGGAACTTTCACAACGTGCAAGCACTTGCAGAGGTCTGTTTTCTCTTTCTTGGACAGAGTGTAGCATGCTGGGGGAAGGAAAAATCGGCCTTTCCCGGTGTCTTGAGGATGTAGCTCGGCTCTGATCTTCATATCTTCCAGATCCCGACTGCCTTCACCCATCCTTTGTTTTGCTAGGAATATTTAGTAAAAGGCCAAGCACGCTGTCACATACATTCTTCTCTACATGCATTACGTCGATGCAAAGGTCGAACCTCTAAGTCCTTCCAATAGGGCAAGTCCCAAAATATGGATCTCTTCTTCCATGTGGTTTTCTCAGTATGGGACCTCGATGTACCCCCCTTTCCAAGAACAACATTGATATCCTTAACCATATCATATACCTCTTCCCCGGTAAGAGGATTTGGAGCTGAACCATCCTCCTTTGTACCGTCGAATTGTTTCTTCATGTTGCGGTATGGGTGACTCCTTCGAAGGAACCGACGGTGACGCATGTAGACTGTTTTCCTTGAGTTGTTAAGCCACACACTACTAGTTTCATCCAGGCATTGGGGGCAGGCTTTAGCTCCTTTTACAGTACGGCCGGACAGGTTACCCAGGGCCGGAAAATCATTGATGGTGCAGAACAACAATGCGCGTAGAGTGAAGTACTCCCGTTTGTACTCATCCCATACTTGTACACCTTCATTCCACAGTAGCACAAGATCTTCCACCAATGGTTGTAGGTATACATCAATATCGTTGCCAGTTGTCTCGGCCCTTGAATAAGCAAATGACATCATAATGTACTTTCGCTTCATACACAACCAAGGAGGAAGGTTGTAGATACAGAGAGTCACAGGCCAGGTGCTATGAATGCTGCTCATGTTACCGAAAGGATTCATTCCATCCGTACTCAACCCAAACCTTATATTCCTCGGATCATTTCGAAGTTCTCCCTAAAGAGCCTATCGATGGTTCTCCACTGGCGTAATCAGCGGGTGTCTCAACTTTTCCATCCCTCTTTCGCTTCGAAAGTGCCATCGCATCAGCTTGGCATGCTTTTTATTTGCAAATAAACGCTTTAGACGAGGTATTACCGGCAAATACCACACCACTTTAGCGGAGCTCCATTCTTCACCTCTATGCCTTCATTGTCCTCGCCCTTACGCTTTGTATCGCGATGCTTTACACACCGGACATACATGCGTGTCTGTGTAGTCTTTGCGATAGAGTATACAATCGTTTGGACACGCGTGTATTCTTTCTACCTCCAATCCCAAGGGACATACAACCTTTTTGGCAAAATATGTGGTCTTAGGCAACAGGTTGCCCTCTGGAAGCATGTCTGCTAAGAGACATAGCAACGCTGTGAAACTCTTGTCGGACCAACCATTGCTTGCCTTCAATTTCAGTAGTGAAAGCACGGTGTGCAACTTTGTGTATTCCTCCTTGCAACCCTGGAACAAAGGTTTCTCTGAGTCCTCCATCAAACCCTTGAACTGATTAAACTCTCTCTAACTACTGTAGTTGCCTTCTGCATCGCGCAACATTTGAGCCAGATTATTGTCATCATCAACGACCAACCTATCCTCATCGGATCCAAACCCCATGTCAGCTGCCATATTGTCGGCTCCGTAAGTAAATCGACATTATCACATTGAAGTATGATCTCCACTTCACCGTGCCTTGTCCAACATGTATAGCTAGGTACAAAGCCCCTTCGAATCAAGTGCAAGTGGATTTGGTCTTTGTCCGAAAACATCTTCTCATTCTTACAATCAATGCATGGACAATGTATGTACTGCCTTCTTTTGCAATTTGTTCTCCTCATTTGCTCTTAGAAAAGCAGATACACCGTCCATGTATTCTCATTGTAACGGTTTGCATTATACATCCATCTCCGATCCATCTACAATAAATTAATGTAACAATTATTAATATGCAATAACCTTAATTACATAAATCATCAACATATAAATTAATCTACAAAATGCTAGGTTAATAAAAATGCAAGGCAACTTCATTATCACCTATCTACCATATTAATTAAATTTATTGTTCATTAATATCCAACAATCTTAAATAAATAAATTTAATATATGCTTGCCATAATTTATCATGTAAGAAAGGTAGACAACAATTAATCTAATAGAGCAAGGTAATAAATTCATCATCTAGATAAATTAATCTACAAAATGCTAGGTAAATAACAAAAAATTGAATCTAAGCTTTGCAATTAAATAAACTAGATATAAACATTAAATAAACTAGATAGAAACAAATCTTAAGTACTATGCATAGCCAAAATTAAATTTATCCTCCCAAGGAGCTAGATACTTCATCATCTCAAAATGCAAGGCAACTTCATGATCACCTATCCATCATATTAAATAAATTTAATGTTTATTAATATCCAACAATCTTAATTAAACCCATGTAATATATGCTTGCCATAATTTGTCATCCAAAAAATGTAGAAAACAATTAATCTAATGGAGCAAGGTAATAAATTCATCATCTAGATATAAATTAATCTACAAAATGCTAGGTAAATAAAAAAAATTGAATCTAAGCTTTGCAATTGAAGAGGGGATAATCATAGATCTAAACATTAAATTGCAACTAAATCACCACAAATGAAGAGAGGAGAACAAATTACTCACCTCATAACAACCCTAGGAAGTAAAAGCTCAAGATTCCTTGCAAACAAAATCTGAAATCTGAAACTTTGCTCTTTTTTCGGGAGGAAGATGACCAGAGCTTCAGAGAGTCAGCTAGCGACTAGAATTTATAGTGGATGTTATTTGTGGCGGTTCTAAACTCAAACGACCACAGATAATCATATTAGTGGCGGTTGTAAACTACCACCGCCACAAATACTCAGATTATCGATGGCGGTTTTTCCCCACCGCCATCGATAGTACACAAGTATCAGTGGCGGTTTTTTTTCTTAACCGCCACAGATAGTTAGATAATTAGTGGCGGTTTATGGTTCGAACCGCCACTGATAGCAATCGAAGTATCAGTGGCGGTTTCTAGTAAGAACCGCCACTAAGACTCAACTATCTGTGGCGGTTCGGAATAGAAACCGCCACTGATGACCCTGGCAACGGTTTGCACTAAAAAACCGCCACTGACAATCCTATTAGTGGCGGTTCCAAACAAACCGCCACTGATAGGGCGTCTCCTATTTGCAGTTTTGTAGTAGTGGATACCACATGTGCACAGCACGTGGACTGCAATTGCTTACGATAGCAGAGGTCTCCATAAATCAGGAGTCTCCTAAAGTGTGGACAGACGTTCTTCTACTTAACACATGTGATTCCAATTAAACAACGCAGACTATATTAATCCTAGGATGGCAGTAAGATAAATGAGAGTTTTAATAGCTCATCGAGACTAAGCTAATGTTTTTGCTTTCATGCTTAGGAAACACAGTAGAATTATTTACCGCCTCTACGCAAGGCCTGACGCACCTAATGAAAACACTACGCAAGCCCTGACGCACCTAATGAAAACACGCCAGCAGTGACACAAATTAAAAACATTTCGGCTACAACTACTTCGACGGTAATCTCGAACTAACAAATTTAAAGACATCCTTCTATAACGATACGTATCATCTTTTTCATCCACTTCACCTTTCCTCCTTCCCTCTTCTCTTCTCACTTCTCCTACCTCTCTTCTTTCCTCTCTAACACAAAATTTAAATTAGAAAAATTTCACTTTGAAAATTTTAAATACAAGGTTTCAATCCAAAAAATTTAACTCAAAATTTTCAACTAAAAAAATAAAAATAAAAAAGTTTCAAATCAGAAAGTTTGAACTTGGAAATTTTCAAATTAAAAAATTTCAACTAAAAAAAAATTCAAATTTGAAAGTTTCAACTTGGAAAAAATTTCAACTCGAAATGTTTTAAATTGAAAAATTTTCAAATTAGAAAGTTCTAACTGCGAAAGTTTCAACTTAAAAATTTTCAATAAAAAGCTTTCATCTCTGGAAACTTTTTGTTCAAATAGGTGCGATGCAAAAAACTTTTGATTCGAATAGTTTTGATTTAAAATTCAACCTAAAATTTTCAACTCAAAAAATTTTTGAATCAAAACATTGCAACTCGAAAAAGCTTTAATCGGAAAATTTCAAATTAGAAAATTTCAACTCGGATAGTTTTAAATTCAAAAACTTTCTATTCAACAAACTTTTGGTTCAAAACATTTCAACTAAAAAACTTTCGAAAGTGATTAAAAATATTTGTTTTCAAAAACTCAGGGGAAAATTTGAAATACAAAAACTATTTTGAGTTTAAGGGTTAGGAAATAGAGATAAAAAGGGGATGAAGGGGATTGTGCCACACGTCATAATGAGAGAGTTTTGAGGAAGAAGAAAGAAGGCGCTGCGAGATACACTTTGAGGGGGAAAGGAAAGCTGTGCTGTCAATTGTCATCCTTTGAAAATAAGGAAAGCGAGCGAAGAAAAGAGGTGTTAAGGGTTGTCGCGGTCAAACCGGCAACGTCGTCCCTGTCGCACTCGCCCTTCATCTAGCTCCTGCTGGAAAAGCAAAGATCCAACAGCCCGCGACCAGATCGGACGGTGCTGCTTCGCCCCCTTAGCAACCGAACCCCAAAGACACGGCGGCTATCTTATCCATAAGACCTCGTCGAGGTGTCCAAGGATCCTCAGATGCACTCGCTGCCATCCATAAGAGGAGCTGTGAGGAGGAATCGAGATGTAAGTGCTTCTTGGCTTCGTCTTCATCTTTTTTATCGTGGCTTCTCTTGTCGTGCTCTACATTTTTATTTTTATTTTCTTGGTGGAACTTGCTTCTTTATTTTGTGAGGGTGGTGAGGCTTGCTTGGATGATCAGATATTGACAGTTAACACTTTACACAACTATTAAAACTCAGAAAGTGATAATGTTTTTTTAAAGGATCAACCATGTCCGTTTTGTTGTGTGAGTCATAATTCGCTAGGTCAATCTAGTTGAACAGCTGAACTGAGGGCTGTAGAATTAATGAAAATTTAATAACTGTATTTTGTTGCCGGCAATATTTTGTTTATGGGTGAGGCTTGTTGAATATTGTCACGTCTTAGTATTGTTCAGATCATGAAGCAAACAACCTTCAATATATTTAATTTGTAATTGTTAGAACAATAGTATTTGTATATTTTTCAATAGGTCCATGAGAGGACTACTTGATTTTATTTCTAGCAATCAGTACTGTGGTAGACCGACCAGGCTCACCCTCCTTCGGCTAGCTAAACGAGGCCCCCGTATCTGATGGCCCACGTGAACGGGTCCATAATAGTTAACCTCTTCCCTCGGTAAAGCAATGAGTTCATACCCTAGGAGACCATCCCCCGGTAAAGAGGGGTAATGGATAAAGATCGCCCCCTTCCCCCCTCCGCAACGAGGAAAAGTCCTCCTCCGTGGCGAGGGAGGAAAACGGAGGAAATTACTCCCAGCCATGTCTCCCTCTGACGTGAACCCAGTGTCGATCTTCAAGGTCTGACACCCTCCAACAACTCCTCCCGAATACGCAGTGACGTGCCCGTGCAATCTGAGACCCCAATACAAGTGAAATTCCCTTCGAACCCCTACAAAAGGTGTACGAACATAGGGCAAAAAAATAATAATTCAGGTTAACTCTTGGCCATAGATAATAAAGAAAAAGAAGACCAGTCAATAAGGGCATGTTCACAGGCCTGCCCTATAAAAGGGGGAAGAGGACGATGGAGGAGCAGGTTCCCCAAAAAAACAACAAGAAACAGTCCCACGAGGAAGAAGAGAGAAAAAGACCCGGTGGTTCCACAACACCACACTGGCGCCGTCCGTGGGGAACCCAACCGCAAGGTGAAACCATCGCCGGCCGATCAGGCCTAAGGGTAAGTTTCCTGCAACCATGCCACCAAAGAAAGGAAAGGAGGCAATATCCAAGGGGGCAGCAACGACGGCAGGAGCAGAAGAATCAAGACGGCGTGCGAGAAGCCAATCTGGAGATCCCCCTTGACTTCTGGATGACGAGACGCGGATGCCAGCTGCAACAGAAGCACGAAACGTGGCAGGAACTTTACCTCCACAGACTCCGGTGGCCGTGCGCAAGCGAGCCCCCAGACGACGGCCTCCGGCGACAGGCCGAACGTCCTCGACACCAGGAGGAGAGGTGGCAGAAGCGTCGACACATCCGACTCGTCGCCAAGAGACCCACGAAAACGAAGAAACCTATAGAGAAGGAACCGGAGCTCAGGAGGAGATTGACCCCAACGTGCGAGCACTGATGGAAGCCAACGAGCAACTCATGGCGGAGTTGAAGCGTCTGCAAGGACGATCAGACGGGGGCAATACGAATCACAAGATGAAAGCCCGAGCCGTGAGGTGCTATCTCCAGCGATCGCGATGGCACACAGGGAAGACCACGATCCAAACCCCCTCAGCGCCCGCCTACGGGCCAAAAAATGGCCCTCCCCGGGAAGCTTCAAATTTCCCACCGTTAAGCCATATGATGGACGGACGGACCCAAGGGAGTTCCTCCGCGTTTATGATACGGCGATTGAAGCAGCGGGAGGAGATGATGATATTAAGGCGAAGGGGCTCCTTTTAGCCCTCGAAGGCATAGCCCTGTCCTGGTACTCCTCGCTGGAGCCCCGGTCGATCACCTGTTGGCCGCAACTCCACTGCAAGCTTGAAGGCAACTTCCAGGGTAACTTCGACGGAATGAAAGAGGAAAGTGACCTATTTGCGGTCAGACAACGCGAAGGGGAAACCCTTAAAAGTTACTTCCAGCGTTTCTCCCGGATTAAGTGCCAAGTACGAGGAGTAAGCGACACCACTATCATCAATGCGGCGCGTTACGGCCTGCGCAGGGGACCGTTGGCAGAAAGGCTCGCTCGTAAAGAGGTACGTACGGTGGAAGAACTCTTTGCAAAGATGAGGGAATACGCGCGGGCGGAGGAAGACAACCTCCGAAGGGAAGACGGGCCCCAACAAGAGAATCAAGGGTTCGCCTCGCGGAAGAGAGGGCGAGGGAAGGACCTCCCCCCCCAACGCCAAAACCAGGGAACGATACTCAGAGCCTGGAAGAAGAGACGAAAGGAGGAGGATCCACCACATTGAAAAACCAAGAAATCGGCAGGCCACGGGCGACAGGCCCGCGGAGCAGCAGAGACGAGGGCCACCCCCGAGCCGAGGAAAGCAAGACGAGGGAAGCCGAGTTAACAAGAGGGAAGAGACAGAGCCCCGGCAGTACTTTTGTGAATATCACGGGGAAAATATCACTCATGACACCATCCAATGCAAAGTGATCAACGGATATCGGCGGTTCGAGGCGAAACAGAGAGAAATCAAGACGCATCCTGCACCGCCGGAAGCACCTCCCGTTGGACGACAACACCCTCCTCCTCGAGTAGGGATGAATCACCTCTGTCGCATTATTAACGTCATTGCGGGGGGTTCCTCGTCACATCTCTCGTCGAAAAGACAGAGGAAGGCTTACGCCCGGCAAATTAACCACACCGCAATTACCCCTGCCACCCCTCCACCAGTAAAATGCGAGCCAATCACCTTCACACAGGAGGACGCCACGGGGGTACACTTCTCGCACCAAGATTCCTTGGTAGTAACCGCCATTATCGCTGATTGCGAAGTACGTCGAATATTGGTGGACGGAGGGAGTGCTGCGGACATACTGTCCATGAAGGCTTTCCAACAAATGATGATCCCACAAGATCGGTTGAAAAAATCGGAAGTGCCGCTGATGGGTTTCGGGGGAAACACGGTCACCACCATGGGGCAATTGGAGCTTGAAGTCACATTCGCAACGCCACAAGCCAGCGTCACGAGTCGCGGTCACATTCGATGTGGTAGACATGCCTTTCCAATACAATGCGATCCTAGGCCGGGTCTCGTTGACGACCATGGGGGCCATAATTCATCACGGTTTTCTATGCATGAAAATTCCCTCCGAAGATGGTGTCATCACGGTGCGAGGAGACCAAGCCTTGGCAAGGAAGATAGATATGGAGAACCCGCCCCAAATCAAACACGTCTGCATTACTGAGTTAGATCCCGTCGTACCTGCAAATCGCAGCCGCTGGCCCCTATACCACAGCCCCAGGGGGAAACCCAACGGATACCGCTCAGGCCAGGAAGCAGCAAGATAGTGATCCTCGGCACCATGTTGTCTCCCGAGGAGGAAAAACACTTGATGCTGCTTCTCCAGGAATACGAAACCATGTTCGCATGGGGGCCCGAGGACCTTCTGGGTGTCCCGAGAGAAATTATCGAACATGCCCTCGCCATTAATCCAAGCGTAAAGCCTAAGAAGCAAAAACTGAGAAAACTTGCAGTAGAAAGGCAGGAAGCCGCGAAGGTGGAGGTGAATAAACTACTCCAGGCGGGAATCATCCGTGAAGCCCGATACCCAGAGTGGTTGGCCAACATCGTCCTAGTCAGGAAGGCCAGCGGAGCATGGAGGATGTGCATTGACTTTACTGACTTAAACAAAGCATGCCCAAAAGATGACTTCCCCCTGCCCCGCATCGACCAGCTGGTTGACTCAACCTCTGGGTCAGAAAGGATGAGCTTCCTTGACGCATATTCCGGTTATCACCAAATATATATGCAAGAAGGGGACGAAGACAAGACGGCATTTGTTACTCCCTTCGGTACCTATTGCTTCGTGCAGATGCCTTTCGGGCTCAAAAACGCAGGTGCTACCTTCGCTCGACTCATCACGAAGATCTTCGCCGATCAGTTGGGAAGAAATGTGGAAGCCTACGTTGACGATATCATTGTCAAAAGTGAAAAGAAAGAAGATCACGTCGGGGACCTCCGGGAAACCTTCAGAAATTTGATAAAAAGTAAGATGAAGCTTAACCCGGCAAAATGTGTCTTCGGCGTGGACGCAGGAAAATTGCTAGGTTTCCTGGTCTCCCAACGGGGCATAGAAGCGAATCCAGAAAAGATAAGAGCTGTCCAAGACATGGCTCCACCAAGAAACCTGAAAGAAGTACAACGGTTGGCAGGGCAGATAGCAGCACTCAGTTGATTCTTGCCAAAATCCGCGGAACGAAGTTTGCCGGTCTTTAAAGCCTTGCGCTCAAACGATAGTTTCATCTGGACAGGGGAATGCCAACGCGCCTTCGACGACTTGAAGCAGAGTCTCATGGAGATCCCTGTCCTGCAAAGCCCGAAGCAAGGTGAGGAGCTTCTGTTATATCTAGCAGCTAGCCCCTTGGCCGTCAGCGCTGTGCTAGTGCGGCCCCTAGGTGCCAAACAACAGCCGGTCTACTTGCCGTCTGAAGCCTCCAAGGAGCGGTTACGATACTCGGAAATGGAAAAACTGGCATACGCTCTGTTAATGGCATCTCGAAAGCTCCGGCATTATTTTCAGGCCAACCGCATCAAAGTGCCGACTACATATCCTCTAGGGTCTATGCTCTCCAACAGGGAAAGCACTAGGCGCATCAGCAAGTGGGCGGTCGAGCTAGCTCCCTTTGAATTAACCATAATTCCTCGCACGGCAATCAAAAGCCAAGCCCTCGTCGATTTCATGGTAGAATGGACTTCCCCAGTCACGGAGGATAACAAAACCCCAACGATGTGGTCCATCAACTCCGACGGATCTTGGGGGGCGAGTGGGGCGGGAATAGCGGCGGTGATACACACGCCCAGCGGAGAAAAAGTGGAGTTCGCAGTAAGGCTGGAATTTCCTTCAACCAACAATATAGCCGAGTACGAAGCGCTCTTATTGGGTATCAGAAAAGTGAAGATCATGGGAGCGAGAAAGGCGATAATATACACCGACTCGAAACTTATTCAGGGGCATATCACCAAAGAATATCAAGTGAAGGATGAACAGCTCCAGAAGTATGTCGAGATGGTCCGAACCATGGAGAAGGGTTTCACTGGGTTCACCGTTAATGCAATTCCCAGGTCCCAAAATGAACGCGCCGACGAGCTAGCCAAGATCGCAGCCACCGGAGGAAGTCTACCTTCGACAATCTTCTTCGAGATACTTCGCACCCCCTCCATTCCTTCCCAGATAAATTTCATTGTTCGAGCAGCCAGTGAAGACTGGAGGAATGAGATATACAACTACCTTCTGGAGGGAGTTTTGCCAGACGAGGAGGCACAAGCGAGGTGCGTCGAAAGGCGAGCAAAGAAGTACGCCATCATCAACGGCCTCCTATTCCGTAGCGGCCTTTGCGCTCCATGGCTACGCTGCATTTCGCAAGAAGGAGTGCAAGCTTTACTTGAAGCGCACCAGGGAGATTGCGGGGCACACCAGGCCCCTAGGAATCTCGTGAGAAAGTTATTCCGGATGGGGCTCTACTGGCCTTCAGCGTTGCAAGATGCGGAGCACATGGTCCGACACTGTCATGCGTGCCAATGGATGACCAAGCAAACGAGGGCCCCGCCCCACGAACTGCATGCGGTACCCCCGGTCTGGCCCTTTGCCAAGTGGGGAATAGATATCGTTGGGGCGCTTCCTAAAGCTCGAGCAAACCTTCAGTTCGTAATCGTCGCCATCGATTACTTCTCCCGCTGGATCGAGGCAGAGCCGGTTGCGAAGATAACCGCAGAGGCCGCCGTCAAATTTCTATGGAAAACGATTATTTGCAGATATGGGGTCCCTTGCTAGATCGTGACCGACAATGGGTCTCAATTCGACTCCTGGAAATTCCGCGATTACTGTAACAATATCGGGACAAAGATCTGCTTCGCCTCAGTGGGTCACCCTCAGTCGAACGGGGCAGTGGAACAGGCGAACGGGTTACTTCTTGATGGCATAAAAAAAAGGCTTTACGGCTCTAAAAAGGGGCTTTGGCCCGACGAGCTGGACCACGTCTTATGGGCAACCCGCACTTCGGCCTCAAGAGCGACCGGGTTCTCCCCCTTCCGCCTCCTTTTCGGGGAGGAAGCCGTTTCACTTGCAGAGATCCGTGCAAAATCCTTGCGAGTAATCAAAACCCCGACCCATGAGGCAATCGACATCACGTGTGATCTAGAGGAAGAACGCAAGCTTCAAGCCTTAAAGACCATGAAAGCCTATGCGGAGGCGTCAACTCGAAGCTTCAACAAGAAGGTGAAGAAACGTGAAATACACCCCGGGGACATGGTGCTCAAGCGGGCCGCCCCGGCCTTCGCGAAGCTGGAAACGACGTGGGAGGGACCATACATCATCCAAGAGTCAACTGCGAAGGGTGCGCACAAGCTCGTTACCCCCGACGGAGAAGAAATACCACGGACATGGAATACCGACGCACTCAAGAAATTTTACCCGTAGGAGATGGAATACGAAGGAAAGAAATGTACCGATCCTTATCAATAAAATAATGGAAAGACATTGCGAACCCGAGCCATCTTCATATTCTCCAGGACTTAAATCAAGAAACCCGTTGCCTCGCGCCGGGTAGGAGTTCGCGGATGCTTGGTCGGGCAAACGTCCCACCCATCCCTCGCTCCGGAGACCCGTTGCCTCACGCCGGGTAGGAGTTCGCGGATGCTTGGTCGGGCAAACGTCCCACCCATCCCTCGCTCCGGAGACCCGTTGCCTCGCGCCGGGTAGGAGTTCGCGGATGCTTGGTCGAGTTCGCGGGATTCGTGGATATTTAGTCGCACCGACACTACAATTCGTTCGTTGCCCCGGTTCGTCTCTTCACGAAATAACCGGCCGGGTTAAGGTGCCAACCTCCCCTTCGCTCCGAAGGACCGGAGAACACACCGTATTACACTAGCCAAGTCATTGAGAAAATACGCCCAAGCCAGTATCCTGTCTTTCCTTCGGCAGGGAAGGAGAGGGTGCTCACGCATTATGCGACCGTACCTATTCCCGCGTCCTAACCCGGAACTGGGCTGAGTAAAAAATCGAGACCGTTTTACGTTACTAATCAAGGTACGATAGGAAGCTAAGAATGCATGACCAGAAGGAATTCAAACAAGGAGGACAAAGAACAGATATAGGTAAGAATCCCCTGCCGGGAGTTACATAATATCATCCCAATCATACATAATATGGAAATCCAACAGAAACTTCTATACGAAACGAAGCGGACTTAGGCGCGATGAGCACGCGTCACGGCTTCCGTGAGGGCATCCTTGGCTTCCAGCAGCCGCGGCACCATCCCGATCAATATGTCGAGGTTGGCGAGGTCTCTGGCAAGGGCCTCCTCTGCGGCCATTATCATGTCGAAATCCGCCCATAGACCTTCAATGAAGGCCTTGAGATCGTTGGCGACTGGAAGACCACCGGGAGCGAGAGCGTCACCCGGAGGATCAAGAACCATGATAGGGGCTCCTTCCTCCCCCAGCAGCGGCGGGATCTCTGCCATAGGTGGCCCCTCATCCAGGTTGGCGAAAATGGGGTCTTCTTCCATGACTTCCCCGGGGATGTCAGCCATTGAAAAAGCAAGGGAAAACAGGGGTAGAGAGCAATCGTCTACTCTGAAACTAACAAGGTGGGAGAGGAAGGCAAAAAAGGCTAGAGTTAAATAAGAACGCAGGAAGCCAAGGCGTCCCCACGTCCCTCGAGAAGTTCACCGAGTCATTAAGTCCCTCTAACACTTGTCACTGACGCCTGGTCTTCGTCGGGAGAAACTAAACGCTTTTCGGACGAGGGGACCCGTGGAGCGAACGAACACGCATAGTCATTTGATAAAATGGGTAATTTAATTCAAGTATCTACAAGAATTCCATCCCACAAAGATACACGAGCTAAGAAGGAGGCGGCTTCTCTTTGCTTTTCCTCGAAGTCGCAGATTACAAAGACGAGCTCGACGCATCGGACTCCCTCGCAGATGGGCTCCGTCTTTGCTTCCAGAAATCTGACATAAAGCTTGATGATAGCCGAGATGCGGCGGAGGAAGGCTTCCCAGACGAAGGGATATCTCCGAACCCTAGTAACGACGGAGCAGCAAAAGAAAAACCGAAGTGCTCGCGGATATGAGTACATCCCTTCGCCTCCAATAACTGAGCAGTTTTGACGGAGCCCAGCCTCGCGCAGTAATCACCGAAGGTCAGCGCTGAATCCCCAAAAATCTTAGTTGATTTCTCAAGGAAGGAGACAGCTTCCAGGCTGGAGGAGGGGATACGACTCGGAGCTGCGTCAATACCGAACCGAGGGAGCTGCTGAAGGAAGGCCTCCGTAGCCCCGTGAATCCCCGAGACAACGGATTCCAATTCCTTCTGAATCATGTCGTGACGCTCCTCCGCTCGTTGTGCGTTACGAAGATGAGTTTGAACCTCGCTTTGCGCTGTTGCGAGTTGAGAGGGGAATTCTTCCATTTGCTTCTTCAACATGTTCTTGCCCTCTTCTGCAACCACCAACAGGTTTTTCAATTCTTCTATTCGATCATCTTTCTTCTTTTCGTTCCGCTCCGCCGCCACGCGAGCTCGCTCCTCTTCGGCGAGACGGTCCCGCATCAGGGAAATTACCCCCTCGAGCTCTGCGTTTTTCGCAGCCAAATCCCGACTTTGAGATGCTTCGGCCTGCACCTTAGCCAACGAGTCCTTGGAGTCCTGAAGTGCCCTTGAAAGTTTAGCCTTCTCCGCTTCTAGTTCCACTACCCGCTCCTTCGCGGCATCGCAATCCTGGACCCCCTTGTTAAACTTGCCCAAGTACGTCCGAAATCGACGCGATATCTCCGAAGCGATGACAGCCCCCTAAAAATGAAGAAGGAATGAAGAAGGGCGTTGAAAGACACAGATACCAGTAAAATAAACTCAAAAGGGAAGGTACCTTTAAATGATGATCCATCGAGATCTCACAAAGAGAAAGGTCATTAATTTCCTCAAATAAGGCCACAGACTTATTGTAAGGAGAAAAAGCCGCACGCATCTTTCTTAAAGACGGAGATACAGCCGCCCCCCTCTCAAAATCTGAGGCTGAAAAATTCGACAAATCAAAACGGACAAAAGAGGAGCCCACATCACCCGCAGGGGCTGGTTGGTTCGAAGGTAAAGTCCCTCCGGGTGACGCCTTGAGTAATTGGAATCGGAGGTTCTGGATCCTCCTCCTCCACGACAGGCGAAGGAGTGGCGAGCACTCCACTTTGGACCTGCTCCGACGGTTTTAAAGCCCCCGCCGCCTCCGCGTTATTACCTCCTGCATCAACTTCGTCAAAACCTGAAAGGACATCGCACCCTAACGAGCTGGCGGGAAAAGTGTCAGGAGTAAGACCTTCTCCCCCGGTGGGGGTGTCAGGAGTGGAAACATTTAGCCGCAAACCCCGAGTCTCCCCTGTCGCGGGGATGGCCATACCTTCACGTTGCCCCCGTGCGCACTCTGGGGCCGGAAAATCATCATCGTCCTCGTCACCCAAATCGATAGTCTCTACTCCGGGGATCCCCAGAAAAGAGTACCCGGGGGATTGACCCCCGTCAACATGCACATCAACAGAAGAGTCAAGTGTGAGGGCCGAGGGAACCCCCCCCATAGCAATTGGGCCTGATGTGGTCTCGCGAAAACTCGTATCCGGGACGGACAGCCTGTTTGAGGGCTTGCCCGCAACAGTCAAGGGAAGCGTTTCGAAGGGCCCCACGGCGTCCACAGAATCCGAAGGGGGCGGTGGCAGGAGAGACGTAACCGCCACAGAGCCGGAGGAGTCACCTTCGTCGCTGGATTCCTCTTCACCCCAATCCGCATCCTCGTCGTCATCATCCCCCAAATCCTCGCTCCCGCCCGAAGTGGCAGCAGCTTGGGGCAGCGCCACACGAGTTAACCTCGCTCGTTTGGCCGGACGGGGAGAACCAACTGACCCTCGGGGATGAGGGGGCGCGCGGCGTCCCGATCGATAAACGAGCATCGGGTGACCCCAATAGCGCTCATAGCGGCCTCATACTCCATTGCTTGGCAAGGGCCCAGAAGTTTGCGAGCCAATCTCTCGGCCGCCCCGCGCCCCAGGTTTTGTACCCCCTCAGGCCGAATCACGGACATCGTGCCTCCCAACGACCGCTCCAGAGTAACGGCGGAGCTCCTGGCCAAAGGGTCGATACGACATAGACAATATTCCTCCACCAAGTCTCGCATCGTACTCTGGGCATGAAGAGCCTTCAGATAATCAAGATATCCAATTTCCTCCGCGGTCGCGCTCCAATTAGGGGATCGAATCGCGCGGACTGGACCCATCGAAGTATGGAGGGAAGAGTCTGCACCCACGAGGATTTGGTAATACCACCGTGACATCCATCCTGAATCCCATTTCCCCTTGGCAGCCGCTACTGGGATTTCCTTTATAAGGGACCTCTTTGTCTGAAAATTCAGAGAACCAAAACACAACTTGCGGCCTTCGTTCCCTGTTTTCTGTTGTTTTGGTTGCCAAAACGCATCTTCTATGAGAGAAAACAAGCGCCCTGTCAAGTGGATCCCAGCCGGACGGAACGCCCATTCCAAAGATCGCCAATCGCACAATAGCGTTAGGGGTAAGCTGAGAAAGCTCTGCATGGAAAACCCGGAGTACTGACGCCAACAGAGGGGCGGACGGGAAGCGAAGGCCCGCCTCGAGAAACGCCGCGAACACCACTGCTTCATTCGCTTGAGGCTGAGGGGCTTCCTCATCACCAGGGAGGCGCATGGAAGGGCGTATCACCCCGAAATCAGCCGCTAATGCGTCGAGATCGGCAGAGCTCAACGCCGACCGCCCCAAAATGGGGGATAATCCCGCGGCATCCTCCTTGCTCAAAACCGGCTTTATCTTAGGAGGGCACCTAGGACTCATGGAGATCTAGATTGGTGGAAGATCAGGAAGACAGATGCCAGAGGAGAACACGAAAGAGAAAAGAAAACGGAAGAAGTGCGGAGCAAAAGAAAAAGAACCTCCTCAGTGTCGGAAAGCCCTATCTCCACAGGATATGCACAACAACAAAAAAAAAACTTGGACATTTACTATAACATCCCAGTGGGTAGAACGACGTCCACCCGCTGACATGAGGGGCTAGTGTGGTAGACCGACCAGGCTCACCCTCCTTCGGCTAGCTAAACGAGGCCCCTGTATTTGATGGCCCACGTGAACGGGTCCATAATAGTTAACCTCTTCCCTCGGTAAAGCAATGAGTTCATACCCTAGGAGACCATCCCCCGGTAAAAAGGGGTAATGGATAAAGATCGCCCCCTTCCCCCCTCCGCAACGAGGAAAAGTCCTCCTCCGTGGCGAGGGAGGAAAACGGAGGAAATTACTCCCAGCCATGTCTCCCTCTGACGTGAACCCAGTGTCGATCTCCAAGGTCTGACACCCTCCAACAACTCCTCCCGAATACGCAGTGACGTGCCCGTGCAATCTAAGACCCCAATACAAGTGAAATTCCCTTCGAACCCCTACAAAAGGTGTACGAACAGAGGGCAAAAAAAATAATAATTCAGGTTAACTCTTGGCCAGAGATAATAAAGAAAAAGAAGACCAGTCAATATGGGCATGTTCACAGGCCTACCCTATAAAAGGGGGAAGAGGACGATGGAGGAGCAGGTTCCCCAAAAAAACAACAAGAAACAGTCCCACGAGGAAGAAGAGAGAAAAAGACCCGGTGGTTCCACGACACCACAAGTACACTTATTGAAGTTGAAGATGCAACTACAAACTTTGTTGGAATAGCACATCCAAAAAACTTTAGGACATTTTTTTTTGTATTTCTTATTGCTCTCTTGATTTTTCTTATTCTCAAACTTGGATACATGCCCTTATATAGTGGGCGGACCGTCTAACCAACTTGGTAACCAAAGCAAACTATAAACATAAAAAGTCTAACTAAGACAATAAACTAACTGATTAATCTGATTGCCTATTGTATCATGATTGCTTGCCTTTCATGACACGGCAAATCAACAATTTTTGGCAAGGCTTGATTAGTTTCCAACAATCTCCCTCCTAATCAAGACTTGTTAACTCTTACTCGACACAGGATGGTGAACACATCTCCAAGGAGTTCTATTTCTTCTTGCTAGCCTTACCACCAATGACGCACCTCGCCGGCGATCATGACGTTTTCGCCTCCACTCCAATTGTCTTCTCACCCATAACACAAGTTGACAGTGAAATGCAGACTCGCATTAGAGCTTTCCAGCTCAATTGTCTTTTCACCGGTAACGCAATTTACGGTGACATGTATATTCGCATTAGAGCTTACCGTTGAGAGACTTGGATGCACCTAAAAGAACTCTTGTGCACAAACACAGCAAGAAACGATGACGACAACTACTCAACATCCCTCAACGAGACATACAGATAGCCACCAATACCATCTTGTCACGTTGATTGTCGACGACACTCGTTAATAGCGGGTATCAGGAGACACACTTCCTCCACTTTTCCGCTGCCATATCTTCTTGTTTTCTTGCGCTGAACAAGTTCTTCTCTTTCTGTTGCTCATGCATGCACTGCACACACCAGTAGCTTCGTTGTTTTCTAACGCTTTGTTCTTTTTCAATAGCCCGTCACTTTCTTGCTCCATGAGGGCTTCTGTATGGGACTTCCTTCTTTTTACTAGTGCTTCTATCCTCGGAAGCTCCACGGCTGTACGCACGGAACGTCGTTTCACTTTTTTTCCACGCGATACCTCTGATAATTGCTCGCCGCTGCAGCCGCATGTGGCCTTCTACTTTGCACGCGTAACAAGAGAACGTTCGCTCGGATTGGTCGCCCGGTTAGCCGTCTGTTTCCTTGATGCTGCTCCACGGGAGTCTTCTCCTTCTGAGGACAGCGGGTTGATCTAAAATCTGAAGCTCTGATACCAATTATTGAAATAGCACATTAAAAAAATTAGAACAATTTTCTCTTTTATTTCTTATTGCTCTCTTGCTTGTTCTTATTCTCAAACTTACGAGATACAAGCCCTTATATAGTGGATGAATCAACTAACCAACTTGGTAATCAAAACAAACTCTAAACATGGAAAACCTATCTAAGGAAACAAACTAGCTGATTGATCTGATTGCCTATTGTATCATGATTGCTTGCTTTTTATGACACGGCAAATCAATAATTTTTGACAAATCTTGATTAGTTTTCAATAAATCTTAATAGAATATTTCCATAATCTGAGATGATAAAGGATCAGCGGTGCTAGGAAACATTTCTGAAAGATTGCCGCCATAGATTCTCAAAAAAAGGGAAACAGAGTGCTGCTATCTTATGACTCAAAAGACATGATGGTTTTACTGTAATTTTAACTTCTAGTGAGAGCTTCGTGAGTTTTGTAGTTGTGCCTTTCTTTTATTACATGCCTTGAGTTTTTTTTCATGCAGTTTATTTGACATGGCCGCTGAATGTCAGAGTGGGAACTGTAATGCTTGGGCAGCAAGAGATCTTTCAGGAATCCTCTCGCCACACAAATTTAACCGAAGGTGCCCAGATATAATGCACCCCTTAAAAAGTGCATTCTTCTGAATATGAAGTTATTTCGTTCCTTACGTTTTCAACTCATAAATTGTTGAGGAAAACAGCCGTTTTGGCAGATTAGTCGGTGGTGGTAGGTGAAACGTCACGTATAATGTATGCAAAGAGCATGAGTGGTTGCATAATTAGAGTTAAATTATGAGATCAATCACACCTTGTATATTCATGTGCAAGAATATAAATAGCACAACTTGAGAGTGTGTGACCTCAACTATCGGGCGACATGCACGGCACGCATAGGAGTGGCATGCAGCCCTTGAGACCCGGCAGCTCTCAACAGAAGAGGTCGTTGGTACAGGTGTTAGATCCTACAATCAAGGACTGCCGTTGTACATGGAGCCGCATAGGAATTATCCGTTAACAGCCCCCTACAGTCACAGCATCATGCAGCTTGATGTTGAGACTGGATCTGAAATCAAGAAACAAACTGGACGGCAATCCTTTAGTGAAAATATTGGCAAATTGCAACGAGGTAGGAACATGTAGCACGCGAGCTTCACCAAGAGCAACACGGTCACAGACAAAATGCAAGTTAATTTCCATGTGTTTTGTGTGTTGGTGCTGCATTGGATTGGAAGATAAATACATGGCGCTAACATTATCGCAATAAATGATGGTCGATTTGGTGGGAGGAATACGAAGATCAAATAGAAGCTAGCGAAGCCAACATGACTTAGCGACACAGTTCGCAACCGCACGATATTCGAAATCTGCACTAGACCGGGAAACGGTGTGTTGACGTTTAGATGACCAAGAAACGAGGTTAGAACCGAGGAAGAGGCAAAAACTAGATGTGGATCTTCTTGTATCGGGGCATCCGGCCCAGTCGGTATCGGAATAGGCAACTAAGTCGGTGGAGGAGGAACAATAAAGTTGGAGCCCAAAATGAGAAGTCCCTTTTATGTATCGAAGGATGCGTTTGATAAGATTGAAGTGTGGTTGGCGCGGTTCATGCATAAACAAGCAAATTTGTTGGACGACATAGGAGATGTCGGGACAGGTGAGAGTGAGGTATTGAAGAGCTCCGGTGAGACTGCAATAAAGTGTAGGATCAGGAAACAGATCACCATCAGAGATAGACAGCTTGGATCGGGTGTCGATGGGAGTAGTGATCGGTTTGGAGTTGAGCATGCGTGCACGATCAAGGATTTCCAAAGCATATTGTTGTTGGGAGAGGAAGAGACCAGATGTGTTGCGATGGACATTGATGCCGAGGAAGTGATGGAGGTCACCAAGGTCAGTCATAGAGAATTCAGTGTGTAGAGAGGATATGAGAGAAGATAGTAAGGCGGAGTCACTAGATGTCAGGATAATGTCATCGACATACAAAAGAAGATAGGCGAGTGACGATCGTTTTTGAAGGATGAACAGAGAGGAAGCGCACTTGGATGCCAAGAAGCCTAAGGATGATAGATAAGTGGTGAATCGAGAGAACCAAGCCCGTGGGGCCTGTTTGAGGCCATAAAGTGATTTGTAGAGAAGGCAAATGTGCGATGGACAGGAAGAATCTTGAAAACCAGATGGTTGGACGGAATAAACAGTTTCATCTAGGCGGCCATGAAGAAATGCATTTTTCACGTCCAATTGTCGGATGGGCCAGTTGTGGGAGGTGGCGAGACTAAGAACAGTACGGATGGTCAAAGGGTTAATGACGGGGCTGAAGGTCTCGCTATAATCGACGCTGGGGACTTGGGTGAAACCCTGTAGCACCCAACGCGCTTTGTAGCGAGCAAGGGATCCATCAGGGTTTAGTTTGTGTTGGAATATCCGTTTCCCTGTGACGATGTTGGTGTTGGGTGGACAAGGAACCAGAGACCAAGTCCCATTACGCTGTAGGGCCTGGAACTCCTCCTGCATGGCAGCGTACCAGTTTGGATCCTGGAGTGCGGCTCAGTAGAAGGAAGGTGATAGAGCCAGAGTGCCCGATCTTTCGGTGAGAAGATAACTTTCGATTGTGTTGAAGGTGACTCTCACGATCCGACTACAAACGAACAGGTCGTGTGCGCCTTAGCAATCGTTGAACCAACTCCGAAGGTTATTGACCTTACTGGAAAACACGATCAACCTGAACACGAGGTTCAATTCCTGCGAGCAATCGAAGAACTAGCAAGAATAAGATGTAAGCAACAAGGAATTGACAAAACAAACGGATTCAACTCAATTAGTGGGGTTCTCAAATGGCTGTCTTGCAGGTGGTCGTCTAACACATCTGAAGGACAGAGTTTGCGCAATGGCTAAACTTAACACAAAGGAAAAACCCACCAAAACAAAGGAACTCGGACCTGACTAAGTAGATGGAGGAGGAGGCTATTCGGCCAGCACTATGGAAGGGCGAAATCTCCTCCTAACCTTCCATAATATGGGTGAAACTTTATTACATGGGCTCAGCCTGCCCAAAGATGGGTGGCGCAGCACCCCTTTTATTTGTTGCCATCTTCTGGACCTTCATTCCTTAGAAGGAGCACGTAGTTCAGTTTACGTGCACGAGATCGAGTCATCGGTCCTTGTATCATGTCCGGGGGTGTGGTAGCAGCAGGTGATGTGGTTGGAACTGAAGAAGTCGTGTCCTCATCATCCTCCCCTTCTTGAATCGAAGTCGTCCTCGACGGAATCACCTCTTCCTCACCCACATAGGGCTTCAAATCTGCAACATTGAAACTAGAAGGAACACCATAGTCTGCAGGGAGGTCAAGCATATAGGCATTATCATTTATTTTTTTTAAAATCTTGAAGGGTCCATCAGCACGTGGCATCAATTTGGACTTGCGTAATGTAGGGAAACGATCTTTGCGCAAGTGTAACTGCACCAAATCACCAGGTTGAAAGGTAACATGATGGCGTCCTTTACTACCTGCAATTGTGTTCTTTGCATTCATACGCTCAATGTTCTCCTTAGTCTGCTCATGCAATTGCAATATCAGATCTGCACGTTGGTTAGCATCAGGGTGTATGTCCTCAGAAAAGGACATAGAGAGCAAATCAATTGGGGCACGAGGAATAAAGCCATAGACAATTTGGAAAGGGCACATCTTTGTGGTGGAATGGATAGAACGATTGTAAGCAAACTCAATATGTGGCAAACAGGCCTCCCACATTTTCAGATTTTTCTTTAGGACAGCCCTAAGCATGGTAGACAAAGTTCTATTAACAACCTCAGTTTGACCATGCATGCGAGGATGACATGTAGTCTGAATAGTAACTTAGTGCCCAATTTGTGCCATAGAGTGCGCCAAAAATGACTAAGAAATTTTGTATCACGATCCGAGACTATCGTATTAGGAACACCATGCAAGCGAACAATTTCACGAAAGAATAAATCAGCAACATGAGTAGCATCATCACTCTTGTGACATGGTATAAAGTGAGCCATTTTGGAAAAACGATCCACAACCACAAAAATACTATCCCGCCTTCTTTGTTCTAGGCAATCCCAAAATAAAATCCATCGAGATATCCTCCCAAGGAGTGTTCGAACAGGAAGGGGCATGTACAAACCGTGTGGGTTAAGTCTGGACTTTGCGCGTTGACATGTGGAGCAGCGAGCAACAAATCTCTCCACATCACGTCGCATCTTTGGCCAAAAGAAATGAGTAGACAAGATGTCCTCAGTCTTCTTGACACCGACGTGCCCCATCCGTCCACCTCCGTGTGCTTCTGTAATAGTAAAAGACGAATAGAACTAGCTGGCATGCACAGCTTGGGAGCACGGCACAAGAAACCATCATTCGTGAAGAACTTGCCACATGTTCGCCCATCCTTACAATTCAACGACAAGGCCTTGAAATCAGGATCAAGAGCGTCTTTGCTCCTTCAGTGTTTGTAGCCCAAAAATTGTGAAATCAAGTTGTGAGAGCATGGAGTATCGGCGAGACAAAGCATCAGCAATGACATTTTCTTTCCCTTTCTTGTGTTTGATGACATAGGGAAATGATTCAATGAATTCTACCCATTTTGCATGCCGGCGATTCAGATTAGTTTGGCTTCTAATATGCTTTAAAGATTCATGATCAGAATGAATAATGAACTCTCTAGGCCACAAGTAATGCTGCCATGTCTCCAAAGTTCGAACTAATGCAAATAATTCTTTGTCATAAGTTGAATAGTTCAAACTTGGACCACTCAATTTCTCCTTTGAAATCACGCAACCGGTTTTCCTTCTTGCAAGAAAGACGCCACCCAACCCAATTCCACTAGCATCACACTCTAGTTCAAACATCTTTGTAAAATCGTGAAGTGAAGCAAAGGTGCATGGGTCAACTTATCCTTCAAAATTGTGAAGGCCGTTTCTTGTTGTGGACCCCAAGAGAAGGGAACACCTTTCTTTGTGAGTTCGTTAAGCGGAGCGGCGATGGTTCCAAAATCACGCACAAATCTGCGATAGAAGCCAGCGAGTCCGAGAAAACTCCTAATTTGTGTCACCGTTGATGGTGTGGGCCAGTTATGTATGGTTTCAACCTTGGCTTGGTCCACTTCGATACCCTCGAAATAACAACATAACCAAGGAAAGACACACGATCCGTGCGTAAACCGCACTTATCTAGGTTGCCAAACAAACGTGCACTACGTAAAGCATTGAAAACTGCACGTAAATGCTCAAGATGTTCCTCCAAGGATTTGCTGTAAATCAATATATCATCAAAATATACAACCACAAATATGCCTATAAAAGCGCGCAAAACTTCGTTCATTAGTCGCATGAAGGTGCTAGGTGCGTTAGTTAAACCAAACGGCATGACTAACCACTCATATAGGCCGAACTTAGTTTTGAAAGCTATTTTCCATTCATCCCCCAACTTCATACGAATCTGATGGTACCCACTACGCAAGTCAATTTTGGAGAACAAACGAGCACCACTTAATTCATCAAGCATGTCATCTAACCTGGGGATCGGATGACGATAGCGGATTGTAATGTTGTTAATAGCACGACAATCAACACACATACGCCATGAACCATCTTTCTTAGGCACAAGGAGAACAGGGACAGCACAAGGGCTAAGAGATTCACGAACATACCCCTTATCAAGTAATTCCTGGACTTGACGCTGAATTTCTTTTGTTTCCTCAGGATTGGTACGGTACGGTGCACGGTTAGGCAATCATGCTCCTGGGATAAGGTCAATCTGATGTTCAATGCCCCGGAGAGGTGGAAGTCCAGCCGGTATGTCTTTTGGAAAAACATCAGAATATTCCTGCAAAAGGTTAGTAACGGCAGGGTGCAAAGAAGGAGGCATATCATCCAAAGAGACCAGAACCTTTGTGCACATGAGAGCAAAACAACCCGAGCACAAGCAACACAATCATCCACATCGGCTTGAGTAGTTAGCAACACAGGGTCTTTAATTTCAAATCAGATTGAGCGTTTTCAGCGCGGCCATTTTGTTGTAAGAATTCTGTTGTTACAACCTGATTTTCACTTATAGCATGTTTCTGGTTATTCTCTCTAGTTGCCCTAGCAAGTTCATCTTTAACAAGTTGTTCAGGAGTCATGGGGGGCAAGACAATTTTCTTTCCTTTAAAGATGAGGGAGTATTGATTAGTTCGACCATTATGCAAAGAATCAGTATCATATTGCCAAGGTCTACCTAGTAGTATAGAACATGCTTGCATAGGAACAACATCACAATCAGCATAATCATGGTATGAACCCATAGCAAAGTGAACCCGTACAGAACGTGTTACCTTCAATTTACCACTTGAATTGAGCCACTGGATGTGGTAGGGGTGGGAATGTGGTCGCGTAGGTAAAGCAAGCTTCTCCACCAATTCGGTACTAGCTAAGTTGTTGCAGCTTCCACCATCGATAATAATGCGAACAGATCGTTCCTTTACAACTCCCTTGGTTTGGAACAGATTGTGACGCTGATTGTGCTCTGCTGTAGCAATCTGAGTACTGAGTACACGTTGGACCACAATACTCAAATACTTATCGGCATCGATGCGACAACATGTACTTCTTGATCAAATGCGGTGTCTTGTTCTCGCAACGTCACAGCAAGCATGGCATACGTATCATCATCCAAATCACTAGCTGAAGAATACTCACCATTTTCACGTATAACCAAAGACGCGCTTGTTTGGACAATCACGCATGATATGTCCAAGGCCCTTACTGGTAGCACTGGACGCCCTTGGTCCGTCTGTAGAAGCAACCAAAGTACTTTGTGTTGATCTCGAGGAGCAGCCTTGCCTCTGCGAGAAGGCTGTGGTGTGGAAGTCGACTTCACTGTGTGTTGTTTGTGGGATGGCGAAGGTGCGGCCGATCGGGAGGACGATGCAGAGAAGCGCTTGGAGGCCAAGAGTGAGTGCAACCTGCAGAAAAGTTAACTCGTGTCCTCGTTTGACGCCCTCGCACTTCTCGTTCAACTTTGCAAGCAAGATGGAACAATCGAGTAAGAGAATTGTAATCTTTGTAATCAAGAATGTCTGTATCTCGCGGTTTAGCCCACCTGAAAACGTGCCATAGCTGCATCCTCATTCTCAACTAAACCACAACGCAACATACCCAATTGTAACTCTTGAAAGTATTCCTCTACTGCACTGGTACCCTGACGTAAGCGTTGGAGTTTATTTAGCATGTCACGAGCATAGTATGATGGAACAAATCGGTGTCGCATGAGTAGTTTCAAAGCTTCCCAGGTTGTGGGAATGTTATTCGGATGTGTGTGGCAATGTTCTCTCCACCAAACAGATGCAAAGTCTGTAAATTCACTAATGGCAGCCCTAACTTGGTTATGTGCAGGAAAAGCATGGCATGCAAACTTTTGGTCAACCGCTAATTCCCAGGTAAGATAAGCATCTGGATCATATTTTCCATTAAACGGAGGAATGCTGAACTTGACTTTAGCAAAGGAATCATCCGGAATGCGTACCTCACGGCGATGCTGTTGTCGATGCATACCTTGTTGATGGACACGTGGTTGTCGACGACCCCAAGCTGCGTTGTAGTTGTAGTCGACAGGCGCATCATACTCGGTATCGCCGCCATAAACATCCTCACCTTGATCTGCAATGTCGCTATGGGTAGCTGGACCTTGAACAACAGTAGCAAGTGTTCGTGACAGCTCCTCAAGACGTGTCACTATTGTGGCCAGATTAGTGTTGGTGGTGCCTTGGGCGGTACGCAGGTCATCCAGGGTTGTAGTTGTTTTGATCTGGGCGTCCTCCAGTTGTGTAAGATGTGCATTCGTTTGTCGGATGTCCTCCTCAAGTCCTTCCGTACGCAGGTGCATTTGGCGCTCAAAGTGTTGAATGATGCCCCTAGTACGAGGAGAATGGACCAAGGTGGATTCTGAATGCTCCGAAGTTTCTGCCATTGTTAGCGAAAGAAAACAAAACAGGAAGCAAGGAAACACAAGTATACGACGTGCAACTAATAGGTTGTGGTTACGTCAAGTCACACCCTCACAAGCCGTTATCAAACTCTTACCAATCCTTACCACGTCACAGGGGTGATCGGCAACCAAATGGTGGAGATTGGATAGAGCGATTGCCAGGTGACACGAATCCGCTCAGAGAGAAGTGTAGCTTGGGAAGGTTCAAATATGTAGCAAGGATTAGCAATAATTCAAGTCAGCAATGCAAGTTGAAAAGTCGTTCAAAGTACTAGTCAACGTTGCCGATCCTAGCCCAGACCAATGAAAAGCTCAGCAAAATCAGCAAGCAGAAAGGCACAAAGCGGAGTGGGTGTGGCACAGAAAGACAGCGGTCTACCGGGAGTTCAAAGACTTGAAATGGCAGACTGTCTACGAGGTAGTGATACACACGAACCCAGGACACGACAGCTAAAATTTCAGCTGAAACAGAGAAGGTGGAAAATTTCCGAACTTCCGGGGCCGTTTTGAGGCCCTAAACGATGTTTTTTGGGTTCGAACAAAATTTTTAGAGCCTCGGGAACTCTTTGGGTTCGAACAAAATTTTCAGAGCCTCAGGAACTCAATCAGAGTGGACTTCTCAATTTTCGGATGCAACTTTTTCTTCCGGTCGTTTTGAGTACAAGAACAGCCCAATCGGAGGTTGTATGCAAAAGTTATGGCATTTTTCGTGCAGGGTGTCCGGAAAGAAATCCGAAACCACTAGAAAAAAGGAAGACGGAGCCCAAAATCAGAAAGGGGGACAGCTATACCTTCCTATCCCAGCCAAACCGAAGCAAACATGCGAGACTTTCCGTATTCTGCCCTCTGATCCTTTCCAAACCGAAAAGGAAACCGATCTGGACTTGCCTTATCCCTTGAACCGAAATCCTTTTCTCGGATTTTTTTTTCTTTCTCTTCTGTTCTCTCCTCTTTTTCTTTTTTTTTCTTTTTTTTTCTTTCTTTTTTGAGATGTGCTCGCCGGGACAGGAGGTGCTAGCAGTGTTCCAAGGGCGGCTGGGGTGGCAAAGGCAGATGAAGAAGGTGCAGGAATGGCGACAGCAACAAAAGTATGAACCTGCAGGAGTTGCGAACGGCGTAGTCTAGGAGGACCAGATCGAACTGAACACCAATCTGAACTAAGACCAGCAACTCAACACGACAATGCAACCGAAAATTCAACAATGCAAAATACTGACAAGAAAGATGCAAGGCACAGATTGTTTTGGACAGCGGAGGATGTAACATATAAATTTTTGTTTTGTTTTGTTTGGCTGTTTCTAGACGATAGGAAGGAAAAGAACGACGAACTCTCACCGATGAACCTGAAATCTGATACCACTTGATAGAGCCAGAGTGCCCGATCTTTCGGTGAGAAGATAACTTTCGATTGTGTTGAAGGTGACTCTCGCGATCCGACTACAAACGAACAGGTCGTGTGCGCCTTAGCAATCGTTGAACCAACTCCGAAGGTTATTGACCTTGCTGGAAAACACGATCAACCTGAACACGAGGTTCAATTCCTGCGAGCAATCGAAGAACTAGCAAGAATAAGATGTAAGCAACAAGGAATTGACAAAACAAACGGATTCAACTCAATTAGTGGGGTTCTCAAATGCATTTGTCTTGCAGGTGGTCGTCTAACACATCTGAAGGACAGAGTTTGCGCAATGGCTAAACTTAACACAAAGGAAAAACCCACCAAAACAAAGGAACTCGGACCTGACTAAGTAGATGGAGGAGGAGGCTATTCGGCCAGCACTATGGAAGGGCGAAATCTCCTCCTAACCTTCCATAATATGGGTGAAACTTTATTACATGGGCTCAGCCTGCCCAAAGATGGGTGGTGCAGCACCCCTTTTATTTGTTGCCATCTTCTGGACCTTCATTCCTTAGAAGGAGCACGTAGTTCAGTTTACGTGCACGAGATCGAGTCATCGGTCCTTGTATCATGTCCGGGGGTGTGGTAGCAGCAGGTGATGTGGTTGGAACTGAAGAAGTCGTGTCCTCATCAGAAGGGATAGGCAAAATGGTTGTAGTAGTATGCATGGAGTGAATTGTCTTGGGCATAGAGAAGCCAGAGTAGGCTCTGGTGTGCATCGGATGGGAATTGAGAGGCGGCTGGACTGGTACCGATTTGGACGAAAGAGGAGGAGCAGATGGCACTGGGGGAATGGACATGCATGGAACTGGTGTAGGGGTAGGAATGTGAACGATAGGTGGCACGATCGAATCAGCTGGATTGGGAGAGGCCTGCATGTTCTGGTTGGGGTCGCCACAGGAGGTGGTTGAGATGGGCGCTGAATTCAAAGAGGATGTAGAGGAAAGATGAGTGGCGGCACTGAACTCGGGAAAAATGGGGGGCGCTGGTGCATGTGTGTCAGGCTGGGGCGCAGCTATTGGTGCGGGCTGGTAGGGAAAAAGATGCTCACACTACTACAGATCCGTACATCACAATCGGTTCTTTTTGGTCATCACAGTCGGTTTTGGTGGTGATACAAAGTCCAACGACAGTGATAAGGTAGATATATCACAGAATAATACATTATCACTGTCGGTTCTTTTTAGGAACCGACTATGATATTACACTTATCACAATCGGTTTCCTCTTAGAACCGATTGCGATAAGTATAATATCACAATCGGTTCTTTTTTAGAACCGATACAAATGATTACATTATCACAATCGGTTTTTTATTGAAACCGATGGGGATAAGTATAATATCACAATCGGTTCGTTTTTAGAACCGATTCAAATTATTACATTATCATAATCGGTTTTTTATTGAAACCGATGGGGATAAGAATATTATCAAAATCGGTTCTTTATTGAAACCGATTGCGATACTAAAAATATCCCAATCGGTTCCAGTAAGAACCGACAGATATCAGATTTATCCCAATCGGTTCCAACAAAGAACCGATTGTGATGATGTTATTGTCCATCGTCCGAAAATGGCCTCGCATTGTGATGAGGACATCTCTTCCAGGCATACAATTGATCCATCTGTGCAAGGACCTATTACTCGTGCCAAAGCACGACAGCTCAATTATCAGGTCAACTCGTTTCTAAGTTCTTATACGATTAATTCACAGAATAGATTGCTATTTAATTCTTGTGATGTCTTTATTGTGCTTAGGAATGAAGTAGATGATTCCACGCTGACACAAGAAGGAACCGGCCGACCAAAGGAAGAAACAGAGCCGGCCAAGGAGAAGCCCAGCAAGGGGGCGCCCAACTCTTGGGCTGCCCAAGCCGCACAAGATGGAGGGGGCTACTGCCCACCCCAAGGAGATGGCGCCACCCCCCCTTAGTCCAAGTGGGAATTAGTGCTTGCTTTGGCCCAAGAAGGCCCAACCTGTTTTAGAGTGTTAATACCATATTGCTTAGCCTTTTGAACTAGCCTTTCTTGTTCCCTATATAAGAGGCGCCATAGGAGGCTAAGAGAGCGGGAATTTTTGTTGATTTGTGTTTAGCCTTTGTGCAAACCTCCTTCTGCAAGTTGTGCTAGATAGCCACCTTAAGAAGAAACGAAATCCCAACTATTCTACTCTTTAATTCAGATCTGAAATTCAGTTTTCATTAAGTTCTTGTTTGTTCTTTGATTACCAACAAGAATTGAACTTCGTGTTCAGGTTGATTCTGCTATCGTGAGTCAATAACCACGTGGAGGAGGTTCAGCGATTGCTAAGGCGCCATCGACGTGTTCGAAGGTAGTCGAGTCGTGAGGGTCTTCACTACAACCAATCAAAAGTATCGCTCCACCGAAAGATCGGGCACTCAAGTGCTATCAAGTGCTATCAAGTGGTATCAGATTTTCAGGTTGCTCGGTGAGAGTTTCTTGTTCGTCTTTTATTTTCCTAAAGATCTAGAAAACAGCCCACAAAAATTTTGTGCAATTCGAAATTCCAAACCATTCTGTGCCAACCATTATTACTAATTGCTGCAGTTCTTTGAATTTTCGTTACATCATTATGCTAATGCTGGTCTTCATGCTAGTTCATTAGAGTTTCAAGTTCGTTTCATAATTTGTCATCTTTTTCATCTAGCCGCCACCCTCCCTCTAAACCCTAGCCGCCACCCTTCCCACAAACCCTAGCCACCACTCTACCCCCCCACCTGGCCATGCGCCACATCCCCTGGCCGTGCACCACCTGGCCGCGGCGCCACTTTCCTCGACCGTGCGCCACCTTCCTGGCCGTGCACCACCACCGCCGTGAGCCATCTTCCTGGCCGTGCACCACACCCCCATTGTTTCCCTGGCCGTGTTCACCATATTTTCCTGGCCGTGTTCACCTTGCGCCTTTTTCCCCATTGTTTGGGTTGAGCCGAGCTTGTCGCCTCCTTCCAAACCGCAACAACAAAAGAAAAGGCAAGTGCACAAACAAAAGCCGCACCAAATCAACAAAAGAGGCAAGTGCACAAGCAAAATAAGAAAGTGATCTGTATTGCCGATCTTGGTTAGCGCTAGAAAAAGGAAACAGAGAAGAGATTTCGGTTTCGTTCCAGAGAGAGATCGGTTTGGATCTCTAAAAAAAAAAAGAGTCCGGAATCGCCGACATTTTTTTTTTTTTATTCCAAACCTATTTTTAGGTGTTCTGTAGTCCTTTGAGACAGTCCCCTTCATTCGCGCCTTTTTCATCTTTTGTCCAATCCTACTGTTCATCTGCGGTCTTTTGTTTCTGTTCGGTGACATCATTGGTGTCTCGGCTTGCGTCTCTAATTTGTTCTAGACTAGGACCAGCATATACATATCGTTGAACGTTTATTCAATTTACTTTCGCTTTTGGTTCTAGTGTTTTTTTTTCCTTGCTACTATAGTTAAACCTACCCAAGCTACACATATAACTACTTCGAACAGGGTTTGTGTCACCTGGCAATCGCTTAGCTTTCTCCCTGGTTCACACCGCCGGTGGCACATCTTTATGTTGGTGGTAAGAACTTACAAGAGCTTTTGGTAAAACAGTGAGTTTTGAGTGTTTCTTAGCCATCTCATTAGTCATTAGGCACGTCATACTTGCTGGTATTTTTGTTTGTTCTTCCACTAACCATGTCAGGTGACGAAAGTTCTCTCCATCAATCGCCCCGCACTAAGGGCATCATTGCACACTTTGAGCGGATGACGAAGATCACTACCGAGGGCCTTAGTGAGGATGTACGACTCACTAATGAGCGCCTGTCACTCCAAGAGGATCGTCTCCGATCCATTGAGACCGCGCAAGGAGTTGCTAACATCGCTTTAGCTAATATTTTGTCTAGACTTGATGTGATTGCAGCTGCTGCACCTGGTGTTTCCAGTCATCCACCTCGCAACAACACCGGCGTGTTACGTGCACAACGGGCGCCATGGCAGCCCCACCCATTCGGCATGGTCCCGTTGCTTCAATCGATTCGATACACCTCGCTAGCACGTCTCGGTTTCCTTTAGCCACGGGCGTGGAGATAGATGACCACGATGGTGACAATCGCGCACCCCACACCATGGAGTCCGACGATGAGTTATTCGACTCGACCGTGACCATCGCCGACTACGATACAATCAACAAGGTATGCGTCGTGATCCCATACGACGTCTGATGCGTGATCGTGATGACATGTTTTCAAAAGTGAAAATCACTATACCTACATTTGACGGTAAATACGATCCAGATGCTTACCTTAGTTGGGAATTATTAGTTGATCAAAAGTATGCTTTCCATGAATTTCCGAGGATAAGCGAGTTAGGCGGCTACAAGTGAGTTTCTTGATTTTGCTTCATTTGGTGGAGAGAGCATTGCCGACTTCATGCAAATAACATACCCACCACTTGGGAAGCTTTAAAATTGATCATGCGACATAGATTTGTTCCCTCTTATTATGCTAGAGATTTACTTAATAAATTACAACGCTTACGCCAAAGTAAAAGTTCAGTCGAAGAATATTATCAAGAATTACAAATTGGCATGTTGCGTTGTGGTTTAATTGAAAAAGAGGAAGCATTTATGGCTCGTTTCTTAGGTGGTTTAAATCGCGAAATCCAGGACATTCTAGATTACAAAGAATACAATTCGATGACTCGATTATTCCATCTTGCTTGCAAAGCTGAACGTGAAGTCACGGGGGCGACAAGCGAGGGCCAAAACTACCTTTTCTGCAGGTCGTACTACCTCCTGGGCGCCGCACCCCCCTGCTGCCCCATCCGGTCGTACTCCTTCACCGAGTCCCTCCAACAACAAGACAACATCCAATTCGTCCCCGCACGCATCACTTCCAACTACACGAACCACTCAGGCGCCTCCAAAGAGTTCATCATCATCAGTCGCTTCCACAGGGCGTACAAAAGATATTCAGTGCCATCGCTGCAAGGGTTTTGGTCATATCATGCGCGATTGCCCTAACACTCGTGTGCTTATCGTTCGTGAAGATGGTGAGTACGATTCCGCAAGTGATTTCGATGAAGATACATATGCTTTGCTTGCTAACAATGCAGATGATGATACCAACTCTGAGCTACAAGAAGAGCACATCGGTAGCGACGCCGACAAATTCCTAAGTATCGTTTCTCAACGCGTGCACTTAGTGCTCAGATTGCCGATGGCGAAACAGAATCAGCGCCACAATTTGTTTCATATTAAAGGCGTCGTCAAAGAACGCGCAATTCGCATCATCATTGATGGTGGGAGTTGCAATAATCTCGCTAGCTTGGACATGGTGGAAAAACTGTCTCTACCCACGCGACCACACCCTCAACCATACTACATCCAGTGGTTCAACAACAGCGGCAAACTTAAGGTAACACGTTTGGTAAGAGTGAACTTTGTTTTAGGTTCTTATCATGATTATGTTGATTGCGATGTCGTACCTATGCAAGCTTGTTCCATGCTGTTAGGTAGACCATGGCAATATGATAAAAACTGTTTACATCATGGTAGGACAAATCAATACTCTTTTGTGCATAAAGACAAGAAAATTGTGTTACATCCAATGTCTCACGATGCTATTTTCAAAGATGAACTTGATAGGGCTAATAGAGAGAACACTAGGGACAACTCACAAAGCGAAAATCAGATTGTAGCACAAGACATCAAAACGCACCTTAAAAAACAACCTAAGCCTTGTTCATGACACACCTGCTGCAATTCAATTAAAGGTGCGTGTTTTCTCGCTACCAAATCTGATTTACATGAGTTACATGTTAGTGATTCAATTTGTTATGCTCTAATTTGCAAAGAGGCGTTGTTTTCATTTGCAGATCTGCCTCCTCTTTTGCCTCCTACATCACTAACCTTTGCAGGCATACATGGACGTGTTTCCGAGGAGGTACCACAGGCTGCCACCGACTCGAGGCATTGAGCACCAAATTGACCTCATCCTGGCGCATCCCTTCCCAATCGCGCCCATACTGAACAAATCCGGAAGAGACTAAGGAGATATGGCGCCAAGTTCAAGAACCGCTTGACAAAGGGTATGTACGTGAGTCTCTTAGCCCTTGCGCTGTGCCGGTCATTTTAGTTCCTAAGAAAGATGGTTCGTGGCGCATGTGTGTTGACTGTCGAGCAATCAATAATATCACCATTAGGTATCGTCACCCTATTCCTCGATTAGATGATATGCTTGATGAGCTTAGTGGTTCAAAAATTTTCTCAAAAATTGATTTGCGTAGTGGGTACCACCAGATTCGCATGCAATTGGGTGATGAATGGAAAACAGCGTTTAAAACTAAGTTCGGTCTATATGAGTGGTTAGTAATGCCTTTTGGTTTAACTAATGCACCTAGCACTTTCATGCGATTGATGAATGAAGTTTTGCGAGCTTTCATTGGTAGGTTTGTAGTGGTTTATTTTGATGATATTCTAATCTACACCTTTCGTTGGATGATCACCTTACCCATTTACGTCTTGTTTTGGATGCTTTACGCAATGCTCGGTTATTTGGTAATCTTGCGAAGTGCACCTTTGCACGGATCGCGTTTCTTTTCTTGGATATGTTGTGACTCCACAGGGCATCGTGATGGATCAAGCCAAGGTGGTCGCCATTCAGAGCTGGCCGACCCTACAAGCTGTCACACAGTGCGTAGTTTTAGGCCTTGCTGGTTTCTATAAATCGTTTAGATGCGGGCGTTCAGCACCATTGCTGCACCGTTGAATGAGCTTACTAAGAAAGGCGTTCCTTTTGTTTGGGGAGATGCACTGAAGACGCCTTCCAAACACTCAAAGATAAGCTCACACATACCCCTCTTCTCCAACTTCACGATTTTACTAAGACCTTTGAGCTCGAATGTGATGCTAGTGGAATTGGGTTAGGTGGTGTTTTGTTGCAAGATAGAAAACCAAAGGGCTTATTTCAGTGAGAAGTTGAGTGGGCCTAGTTTGAACTATTCTACTTATGACAAGGAATTATATGCTCTAGTTCGAACTTTACAAACATGGCGGCATTATTTGTGGCCCAAAGAATTCATCATACATCATGATCATGAGTCCTTAAAGCACATTCGTAGTCAAGCAAACTTAAATCGAAGACATGCTAAATGGGTTGAATTCATTGAGTCTTTCCCTTATGTTATTAAACACAAAAAGGGCAAGGATAATATTATTGCTAATGCTTTATCTCGACGATACAACATGCTTACACAGCTTGATTTCAAAATTTTCGGCTTAGAAACAATTAAGGCTCAATATGACCAGGATGCTGATTTTCAGGATGTTTTGCTCCATTGCTCAGAGGGCAAACCGTGGAACAAGTTTGTTTTGGCTGATGGTTTTGTGTTTCGCGCTAACAAGCTATGCATTCCAGCTAGCTCCGTTCGTTTGTTGTTACTATAGGAGGCGCATGGAGGAGGCCTCATGGGACACTTTGGTGTGAAGAAGACGGAGGACATACTTGCTAGCCATTTCTTTTGGCCAAAGATGAGAAGGGATGTGGAACGATTTGTCGCTCGCTGCCCTACATGCCAAAAAGCTAAGTCACGACTTAATCCACATGGTCTATACATGCCTCTTCCTGTTCCTAGCATGCCTTGGTGGATATTTCAATAGACTTTGTTTTAGGTCTACCTAGAACAAAGAAGGGGAGGGATAGCATTTTTGTGGTGGTGGATAGATTTTCTAAAATGGCTCATTTTATACCATGTCATAAAAGTGATGATGCTACACATGTTGCTGACTTGTTCTTTCGTGAAATTGTGCGTCTACATGGTATGCCCAACACTATAGTTTCAGATCGCGATACTAAATTTTTAAGTCATTTTGGCGAACTTTGTGGGCTAAATTGGGGACTAAGCTGTTATTTTCTACTACTTGTCATCCCCAAACTGATGGACAAACTGAAGTTGTCAATCGTTCTTTATCTACCATGCTTAGGGCCATTTTAAAACAGAACATCAAATTGTGGGAAGAATGTTTGCCTCATATTGAATTTGCTTATAATCGCTCAAGACATTCTACTACTAAGCTATGCCCTTTTGAGATTGTCTATGGTTTTGTTCCCGTGCTCCTATTGATTTGTTAACTCCTCATTCTTGAGACAATTTCAATTCGGATGCAACACAACGTGCCGATTTGATTTGTAAAATGCATGAGACAACTAAATCTAATATAGAGCTCATGAATGCTAAATACAAGCTTGCAGGTAGTAAGGGCCGAAAGCATGTTACTTTTGAACCGGCGAGTTAGTCCGGCTACATTTGCGCAAAGATAGATTTCTGAGTTACGCAAATCCAAGTTGATGCCTCGCTGCTGGTCCTTTCCAAGTATTACAAAAATTAATGATAATGCATATAAACTTGACTTGCCTGCAGAGTTTGGGGTCGATTCCACATTTAACATTGCAGATTTGAAACCTTACTTGGGAGCGGACGATGAGGTCGAGTCGTGACGACTTCGAATGCAAGAAGGGGAGGATGATGAGGACATCTCTTCCAGGCATACAATTGATCCATCGTGCAAGGACCTATTACTCGTGCCAAAGCACGGCGACTCAATTATCAGGTCAACTCGTTTCTAAGTTCTTATACGATTAATTCACGAGAATAGATTGCTATTTAATTCTTGTGATGTCTTTATTGTGCTTAGGAATGAAGTAGATGATTCCACGCTGACACAAGAAGGAACCGGCCGACCAAAGGAAGAAACAGAGCCGGCCAAGGAGAAGCCCAGCAAGGGGGCGCCCAACTCTTGGGCTGCCCAAGCCGCACAAGATGGAGGGGGCTACTGCCCACCCCAAGGAGATGGCGCCACCCCCCCGTAGTCCAAGAGGGAATTAGTGCTTCCTTTGGCCCAAGAAGGCCCAACCTGTTTTAGAGTGTTAATACCATATTGCTTAGCCTTTTGAACTAGCCTTTCTTGTTCCCTATATAAGAGGCGCCATAGGAGGCTAAGAGAGCGGGAATTTTTGTTGATTTGTGTTTAGCCTTTGTGCAAACCTCCTTCTGCAAGTTGTGCTAGATAGCCACCTTGAGAAGAAACGAAATCCCAACTATTCTACTCTTTAATTCAGATCTGAAATTCAGTTTTCATTAAGTTCTTGTTTGTTCTTTGATTACCAACAAGAATTGAACTTCGTGTTCAGGTTGATTACGCTATCCGTGGAGTCAATAACCACGTGGAGGAGGTTCAGCGATTGCTAAGGCGCCATCGACGTGTTCGAAGGTAGTCGAGTCGTGAGGGTCTTCACTACAACCAATCAAAAGTATCGCTCCACCGAAAGATCGGGCACTCAAGTGCTATCAAGTGCTATCACATTGACAATATGACACATTCATCACAATCCACAATATCACAGAACATATACATCACAATCTACAATATCACAGAACATATACATCACAATCTACACACATTACATTCAAATTAATATTGTTTACAATCTGTAACAGATCACATTCACATTCAGATAAATTTTGTTTACACTTTATGGACTAGTATTTGCTTGAATGGTCTCTATATCTACCATCATCCGTTATAACTTCATCGATGCAGTGGCATAAATGGTCTCGTAATTTCTTGAGATCAGCGTTGGTTAGGCTCTTCCGGATGATATCAAGGTCTTGCAAAATAGATAGTAGTGCACTAATATATTTAAGTCTTAAATTTTGATTGTAAAATGCTGATAGTATTATGCTTGTAAACAAATATCACATAGACAGTAGTGCAAATAATCTGCTCTATACCTTAGGGAAAAGATGTGAGCGACCAACCAAAATCAGCATGTGATGCATCACGTAAAAGCCACACAGATCATCGCACCCTTGTTGATGACACTGTGAACAAAGAAACTTAAATTAGGAGACGAATTAAAAATAGGTGTCAGAAAAAAATCCTATGATAGACACTTGTACCTTGAAGCGCTTCCACTCGAGTTTGGTGCCTTGTTTATCATTGTGTCGGCCACGTTCAGCAACGTAAGACATGAAAGCCCTATACATTGGAGAGATGCCATTGAGGTTAAAAATACTTAACGTAGTTCAATATGTAAAGTGTTAGGTTAGAGGAATATACTTACTTCTACAAAACAGGCTCGATCGCATAGTCCATCGGTCTATTTTCGAGTGAGTTCAACGTGTAGACCTTGTTTTGACTCGGAACAACCACAAGTAGAACCCAATGGTTGCTTATTAAACGGTACACAATGCAAGAGAATAAGTTAATACATGGTTGAAGTGTGTACATTTAATTGAATTGTATAGTACTACATACTCCTGGTGGTATGGGAAGAGAATGAAGTCCTTTTTTGCCTCGTCATGCAATGCCTGCTTGATGTATCCTGCAAGGAACTCCGATTGATACTTAGCCATGGTCGCAGACACCATCTCGGGGTCGACAAACCCGACAGGGTGTCGACCCGTCAAGGCTCGCTGCCTCATGATCCTGCAATTCATGTCAATTGTTAAAAAATATAATACAAAATCAGTAAATAGTCATCTAATTGAGTATGGTGCGAGACTCACAGCGTCCTGGATCGTATGGTAGAAATATCAACGGCTTTCAAGCTATACATAAAGTACAGATCCTCAAAACTGATTGGGAAGGTCCTATCCTCCTTGCGGTGGAATTGGCCCGCTCGAAACTTCACTATGAAATCGTGGCGAGGCTCGGCCTCATGTGACCTACATCGATGTACCATCCATGTAGGTGGCGAGTGAACAAGCCCAAAGAATTCAATTCTTGGCTTGGGATAAAGGGCTTTCCATGTATGTACCGCTTGTGATCATCAGGGTGCTCTGTGCTCTCTGACAACTTTGCCTTCTTCACGGAGGGACTCTTTGAACTCTGCTTTGTATCTTTCGTCAGCGTGGTAGAAGTCCTTTTGCGCACCACCACTGCGACAAAGATTTGTAGCTGCGGCGTAGGTGCAAGCAGCGTAAAGGTGCAGTGCGGCGTAGGTGCGAGTTGTGTAGCGAGGCGAGGAGCATGTGCAGTAGGAGCAGGAGCAGCGATAGGAGGAGGAGGCAGCGGCGGCAGTAGTAGGAGGAAGCGGCGGCAGCGAGAGTAGTAGCAGAGGAGCGGGAGGAGCGGCGATACTGCGATGGCAGGAAGCGGCGGCGATAGTACCAGCGATAGCGATAACAGAAGCAGTGCATCAACAATAGTAGCGAGGAGCAAGTGCGGCACGATGCTTGCATACAGTACTAGCGATAGCGTGAGCTTGATAGTAGCGGCGATAGCAGATAGCAGCGATAGCGGCAGTAGTAGAGCTGATAGCAGTGATAGCAGGCGGTAGTACCAGCAGTAGCAGCAGCAGGAGGAGGTGCTTGCACTACGACACCCGTCGCGGGCCATTGATGAACGACATCCGTGCTTGCCCGAGAGTGGTGATATCTTCGTTCGGGGGGAACTCCAGGGCATGAGACATGTAAACATCGTGGACATAGTCCACCTGCACCCTCATGTAGCCCATCCCCAAAGGTATACCATGCATCGTGTCATCCTCCTTGCTTGGAAATGCAACCCCGCGAGCAGCCTCAATGTGTATTCCGTCGTCGATCAGGACTAGCTGGCACTTGGCAGGACCCTGCAAGAAGTGATCAGCATCTTCATCATAATCTTTGTTAAGCTTACTCATGTACCTTTTGGTCTGAAACAGTTATTACCTTGAGGTGTGGAATGCACAGTTCCTTATTGGAAGCGCAGCTGCTAGGGCGTAGCATAGGCGATGGTTGAGGAATCTGATTCTGGGAGAACATCGCCATCATCTCAGCCATCATCACAGCCTTTAACTCCTCCTTCAACTCCTCCTTCATCTGCGCCCTAATCCGTGCCTCACGTGCTTCCCATGATCTTGCCCTGGCACTGGAAACGCTCTCCTCTATAAAGAAGGACCTCTTCGTATACCCCGCACCTGCGGCAAGCACCCGACCCTTATGATCGGGCTTCCCGATTGCCGAACACAGGATGTCCCTTAACCCTTGGCTTTCAAATGCTCCTTGCTCTTTCTGCTGGCTTACCTCCTCCTGCAGGTCGCAAATATAAATTATTGCTAAAAAACAATGGGAAGGGTCATATGCAATGTACTATGTTAGATATCTTACGATGGTCGTGACGATCTGTGCGGTCGCGGGGTTTGGAATGACAATCTGACCATCAGAGGTTTTCTTTGTCCTCGCTAATACCCAGTCGCGTGCCCGCTCCTCGCATATGTGGGAGTAAAGCATCGTTGTCCCAGAGGTTGCACACTCCTCCGCTAGTCGCGCCCACTCTGCCTTCTTCCCTACATACCCACCGGAACCGAGGTGGTGCGTGTGTGTGTTACGCCTCTGTATAGTGATATTCTTCTCTCTCAGCTCCTCCGTCTCGGGCGTATTCCTCATCCTTGCGAACTCCTCCCAAACCTCGGGAGTAACAAATGGATACCTTTGGAAGGGAGTACGGTTTTTCAACACGAACTCGGCATGCATGGTCACCCTGAAATGCCTCAAAGCCACACCCATTCTCTTCAAGGCGTACCGTCTCGCATTGATTTCATTTTCCTCTGGTATTATCCATTTTCCCTTAACTTCGTCCCACAGTCGGTTCTTCTGCTCGTCGCTTACTTCCTTCCTCCAGTCCTTAATTGTGATCGGCACTCGCTCCCTCACCAATTGGCCGAGAAAAGAGTAGCGCCCCTTAAACTTGCTAGGACCCGTGCAAACCCCCGTGGCATTGAAGTGGAGCACTTGCGGCGTTCTCCCTGTGGCTCCTTTATTCGGTCCTCTGTCCTTTCTAACCTTCCTCGATGGGGTAGCAGGACCTTCTTCTCTCTCTGGCGTTGAGCCGGTGCTCTCTCTTTGCGACATTTCGAAGTAAGTACGTATATGTCAAACCTAAACTTCATGAGAGAAAGCAATTCAAATTTCTGACATGATTATATTTCACATAATAGAAAGCAATTCACATGTCTATCTGTAGACCGACTAAGTACGTACGTACCAACGATGACTCCTAATCTCTAATTAGGTTAGGTCATAATCCCATTCGAGGATATGTGGTTTGGGCAAGTTCCTAAGCTGTTGTACAACTCTAGAGAATTTAAAGACATCTCATTTGTTCTCCAAATACACGTCTCGACAACAGGTCAAGAGGGTGTGTATTCAAAGAACACCAGGGAGATGCTGCCGAAACTTTCTCTAGAGTTTGTACAACAGCTTTGGAACTTGCCCGAGCCACATATCCTCGAACTGTCCAAAAAACATGGACAATTCGAGACTGCTTATTTATAAATATGCCATTTTAACATACTTATAAACAAGCACCCTCGAATGGGAGACGCATAGGTTACGCAACTAAACTCAATAATAAAGTGCGATAATATAGCATGTGTTACAAGTTTCAAATTGCAATGAGAATATAATCTGCACATATTACTATAGAAGGTTTGCTAAATTAATTAGCCGAGGTGGATTGCTCTCAGATTGCTATAGAAGGGTTGCTAAATTAATTAGTCGTCCAACTTCTAGATGGCCAATATATCACCGGCTATTACATCTGAAAATTTCAGGATTACAACCCTAGAACAGCACTGCTCTAGCACAGAAAACAACAAGTATAGCATAGCACAAAATGAATATAGCACTGCTCTAACCCTACCACAATGCATTAAGAGCAAGTGCCACCAAATTGTCAGCTAAGAGCATAAAGGAATAAGCATAGCACTGCTCTGACCCTAAATAATGCATTAAGAGCAAGTGCCACCAAATTGTCAGCTAAGAGCAGTACTTATCTAGGTCTACCAAGTTCCTTTAATGATGAGATTAATCAAGCCTCAATTTCAAGCAATCATCATCGAGCTATTTACAACCAATTACAGCCCACAGTCCGATAGTTCTTACAGTGCGCCGAACCGAGTCGGCAATGGGGGAGGAGCCGATGGGGGACGCGCCGATGGGGGGGAGTAGCCGGAGGGGGAGGAGCCGATGGGGGAGGCGCCGATGGGGGGGAGGAGCCGGAGGGGGAGACGCCGGAGGGGGAGGAGCCGGTGGGGGAGGAGCCAGAGGGGGAGGTGCCCACAGGGTACCCGCCGATGGGGGAGGCGCCGGGGGGGTGTGGGAGGAGCCGGAGGGGGAGGCGCCCACGGGGTACCCGCCGATGGGGGAGGCGCCGGGGGGGAGGAGCCGGAGGGGGAGGCGCCGGTGGGGGAGGTGGTCGAGCTAGGGTTGTGGAATGAATTGAAACGAAATCAGTGCGCGCCGAAATGAACTGAGTGTGCGCGCCAAAATGAAAATGCTCTGGGGTTTTATCACGGTCGGTTAACCAAAGAGACCGATCGCAATATTTACTATCTGTATCGGTTCTCCAGCGACACCGATCGTAATATGTACACTATCTGTGTCGGTTCTTTAAAACAACCGATCGCAATATGTTCACTATCTGTGTCGGTTCTATAAAAAAACCGATCGTAATATATACTATCTATGTCGGTTTCCTAAACGAACCGATTGTGATGAATATGATCCAATTTCTAATTTTTTTAAAACAGAGTCTTCATTCAAAAGTCGAAAAGTCAAATCTTTTTCAAATTTGCTATACTATAATTCTACAAAATGCTACATTATACAGGGAATTCTTACAACTTAATCTATTTACAATACAACCCTTCTTGATGATCTACACGCATGTAATGTGTTCCATGTGTGCCGTCGTCACCGCTAAGACATGCCCCATCTGCAAACGGAGGTGTTTCATCAAATTGGTTATACTCTTCTTCATCTACGACATTTTCAACTCCAACAATCCTCCTCTTGCCATGAAGTACGACGTGCAACCTCGGATTGGCCAGATCACGCACGTAGAAAACTTGAGTTGCTTGCTTTGCGAGGATGAACGGTTCATCTCTGTAGGCCAGTCTATTCAGATCAACAATTGTAAAACCTGTCTTGTCGACCTTAACTCCGTGAGGAAGTCTCACCCACTTACAGAACAATGGAACTTGGTATATTCCGTAGTCGAGCTCCCATATTTCTTCGATCATCCCGTAGTAACAGTTCATTGCAGTTGAGGATCCTCTAATTGATTGATCATCGGACAAAGCATCTATGCTCACACCACTGTTTTGCACTGTACTCTTTGCATCTTGACTTTCAGTATAAAATGTGTAGCCATTAATATCGTAACCTTGCCATGTCTGTATATTAAATCTTGGTCCGTCAGCCAACCATTTGACATCCTCAGTACTAACGGAGACCTTCACCTTTTCTTTGAACCATGTGAGGAATCGATCGTTGTGTTCTCGTGTGATGGAAAGCTCATCCATAAGTGGATTCTTTTCCCGTAATATCAACTTGTGCTGTTGGATGTATGGATGAACTTCTGCGCTGTGTTGCAAGACTGTGAAATGCGCTTTACAGTACATATCAAATTGTGGGCTCATTAGATTTGACCCAATGGTTCCTTTGCCACCAAGTCTGCCCTCATGACGAGATATAGGAACACCAATCGGTTGTATTTTACCTAGATAGTCCACGCAGAACTCAATAACCTCTTCAGTCCCATAACCTTCAATAATACTACCCTCAGGCTTCGACCTATTCCTCACGTATGACTTTAATATACCCATGTACCTCTCGAACGGATACATGTAACGCAGGAATGCGGGTCCACAAATCTTAATCTCTCTAACAAGGTGAACAACGAGGTGGACCATGATGTCGAAGAACGACGGGGGGGAATGCATCTCAAGCTGACAAAGAGTCTGCACCACCTCACTCTGTAAGTTGTCCAGTATATCGGGATCAATAACCTTGCATGAAATCGCATTGAAGAAATAGCATAGCTTTGTGATTGCCAACCTGACGTCATCTGGTAGGATATTTCTGATTGCAATAGGGAGCATTTGGGTCATCAAGACATGACAGTCGTGGGACTTCATATCGAACAACTTCAAATCATCCATAGACACAAGCTTCTTAATGTTTGCGGAGTAGCCTGATGGAAGTTTAATATCGTGGAGACACTTGCAGAGGTCTTCTTTCTCTTTCTTGGATAAGGTGTAGCATGCAGCGGGGATGTATGGCCCTTTTCAATCCTCCTCCATCACTGCAAGCTTGGGCCTGATCCCCATGTAGGTCATATCGCGGCGAGCATTCACACCATCCTTGGTCTTCCCAGGTATGTTCAGCAGGATGCCTACCAAATTATCACAAACATTTTTATTTCCATTCCCATGGGACATAATAGCTTCTTCGCTTCATAAATACTTGTTGGCAACTCGTTTCCCTCTGGAAGCATATCCGATAGAAGTATTAAAAGTGCATTGAAACTTGTATCTGTCCAACGGTGTTTTGCCTTCAGTTCAAACAATGCAAGGACCGAACCCAACTTGGTGTATTCCCCTTTGCAACCTGAAAATAATGGTTTGGCATCGTCATCCATCAAGCTTTTAAATTTTTCGAACTCTCTTTCCGTGTAATTTCCCTCCACATCCCGCAACATTTGATCTAAATTATCCTCATCAAACATATCACGCTCCAACTCGTGATCGGCTTCCAGCATGTCTTCGTTGCATAGCACAAAGGTACTACCTATCTCCCCATGATGGATCCAACACGTGTAATTCCTCACGAAGCCACGTCGAATCAAATGCCCTTCAATTTGAGCTGAGTTGTTAAATCTCCTGAGATTGGTGCAATCAATACAAGGACAATATATGAACTTTACACCCCTCATAACCATATCTACTTCTGCAATTCTTATCAACTCCTTAACTCCCCTCTGAAATTCAGCACTCACACGGCTTTTTTGATACATCCATTCTTCACGGTCCATCTACAAGTAAGCCATAAACAATAAATTAATAATGCCCTAATCAATGAAATAAAAGAAGGGTTGAACCCGAAAACAAAGTTGAGAGATTGAATGATCTTAAAGAAACGTATATCTGTTGACCAACTAAGTACGTACGTACCAACGATGACTCCTAATTGCTAATTAGGTCAAGTCCTAATCCCATTCGAGGATATGTGGTTCGAGCAAGTTCCTAAGATGTTGTACAAACTCTAGAGAAAATTTCGGCAGCATCTCCCCGCTGTTCTCCAAATAAACGTATCGACAACATGTCAAGAGGATGTGTATTCGGAGAACACTGGCCAGGGAGATGCTGCCGAAACTTTCTCTAGAGTTTGTACAACAGCTTAGGAACTTGCCCGAGCCACATATCCTCGAACAGTCCAAAAAATGTGAACAATTCGAGACTGCTTATTTATAAATATGTCATTTTAGCATACTTATAAACAAGCACCCTCGAACAGGAGACGCATAGGTTACGCAGCCTAATTAATTACTATATCATTGATCATATTAATTATATTGAAACAATTATGACATGTAATGTACACATTCACCACATAAAAAAATTAATTTAAGTCCTACTGCAATATTGAAGGGATTTCTAAGAATTAATGCTGGTCACCTTTCGAAGAAAACCACAAACGAGGGGAAATCTAGCTCCTGATCAAGCTAGCTAGGGTTTCAATTAACTTTAACCTTCAACGCACTGATCTCCTCCACGATCTAATTTCTCAACCATACACTCTGCTAATGACACCAAATCAAAATCGAATAATGTACGTTAATACAAAATTGAAGGGATTCGAAGGAATGGGGCCCACCTTTTGAATAAAGCCACAAGTAAACTAGGCAGGAAAATAGAGAAATCGCCTAGCGAACCAACTCGACGAGAGTTAATAAGTTCATCTCGAGTCCAAACGGTACATATATACATGAAACCTAGCGAACCTCATCACAATCGGTTCTATAGAAGAACCGTTTGTGATTAATTAGTTATCACCGTCGCTTATATGTAAAACCGACTGTGATAATTTGGATCCTCAACACTGTCGGTTTCTTTATAGAACCGACACAGATAATGTATCAGTGTCGGTTCTCAAAAAGAACCGACTGCAATAACATAAGTCATCACAGTCGGTTCTGGATATGAACCGACACGGATATTAATCCACCCCCTCGTCTTCCCCGCCAATTTGACCGTTCAAACATAGCTACCAATGTGATCGATCGCGTTCCATATAGCTCCTTTCATATAGCTCCTGATCATCAGTAGTACTCTTCCATATAGCTCCTTTCTTCTCTGCCTCTTCGACCGTAGCAATGGCAGCGCCTCCTTCTCCGGCAAGGTCTGACTCCTCTGTGGAGTCACCGTACGACTTCCATCCTCCAGCGTCCTCACTGCCGCCTTAGCCTCCGGCGCCTCACTCCGGCGTGGCACCGGCGCCCCACCTATCTCTCGACGTCCCTCCCGGTGCCTCACCCCATCCGGGCGCCTCCAACGCCAGCAGGAAGCGCCCCAGAGATGATGATCAAGACGACGCCGACGAGGAGGAGGAGGACGAGGAGGAGGAGGAGGAGGAGTACTACGAGCCGGTCACCATGGGGACCGGCGCCTCGTCTAGATCTGGTTCATCATCGGAGGATGAACCACCACTCCGCGTAGTCTCCAGCGACGACGACTCCAGCGACACCGACTCTGGCGACTCGGGTGACTCTTTACCCTCGAGCGAGAGCCGCGAGTGGTAAATTTAATATATTAGCTGTAATGCAGTCCGTTAATATGTTTATATAATTATAAACAATGGATGTCGTTATATATTGTAATGAAGTATAATGTGTGGAATGGTATATATATTATTATTATCTGCTGCATGCTACTATAATGTTATATATAATTTGCATCACTACATGTGTCTATATAAATTGTCTGAGAGTTGAACTGCGAGTTGGGATTCTAGCAGAGCGGTACTGTTCATCGTCCGAAAAACAAGTTGCACAAATATTAAAGCATGAATGAAGGGTAGATGAGGTCTGTGTTGGGATTCTAGCAGAGCGGTCTGTGTTGGAGTTTGTTTTTTTCTTGTTCCCTGAAGGGGAAATGTGTGAGTGGAGGATCTCACAAAAACTATGTTTCTGTTGAACTGTTCTTGGTTTCACCTAATGGAACTGGGGCATTCTGTTGCCCTATTGGCTATTGATATAAAAATCATCACAATCAGTTCTGGAAAAGAACTGATTGTGATAACCCATGTGCTCATCACAATCGGTTTCTTCCCAAAACCGATTATGATAATACCTTCTCATTACAATCGGTTCTGGAAAAGAACTGATTGTGATAACCCCTGTGCTCAGGACAATTGGTTTCTTCCCAAAACCGATTGTGATAATACCTACTCATTACAATCGGTTCTAGATAAAAACAGATTGTGATAACAAAATGATTATCACAATCGGTTCTTATCTAGAACCGATTGGGATTATTATCGTATCACAATCGGTTCCCTCTCAGAACCGATTTTGATAACCTATTACCAAGATTTCCAAATGGAATATACTTATCACAATCGGTTTTTTAGTCAAAAGTTTAGAACCGACACAGATGAAGCGATAGTAATGTGTCATTCTGTAGTAGTGTCAGCAAAAGTGACATGGCGTGAGATAATCACACGCCGAGTGAGAAGATCCATGCATACCCGTTCTGTTTAAGGGCATATCCCAGGAAGAGGCAACGAGTGGAACGAGGAGCCAGCTTGTGCTCGGATGTGCTAAGAAGGTTGGGGAAACAAAGGCACCCAAAGACACGGAGATGATCATATGTGGGATGGACACCAAACAGAAGGAAATGAGGTGTGGAGAAATGGATGGGTTGAGAGGGACGACTATTGAGTAGATGCGTAGTAGTGTAAAGGGCTTCAACCCAGAACGGTGGAGGGAGATTCGACTGACAAAGGATTGTGCGCACAATGTCATTCGTAGTACGAATGGCACACTCCGCACGACCGTTTTGAGGCAAGGTGTGTGGGCAGGAGAGACGCAAGATCATGCCATGAGAGGTGGGGTAAGACCGAAGAGTGTAATTGAGAAATTCACCGCCATTATCGCTTTGCAAGCATGAAACTGTAATGTGGAATTGCGTGGACACGTACTGAAAGAAACGAAGAAGGGTCGAGGATGTGTCTGATTTATGTCGCAAGGGAAAAGTTCAACAGAAATGAGAGAAATTATCAACTATTATTAAGTAGTACTTGTAGCTGAAAAAACTACAAATAGGGGAGGTCCAGAGATCACAGTGAAGGAGCTGAAAAGGTGCTGTGCTAAAAGTAGTAGATGCTGTAAAAGGAAGACGTCGATGGTGCCCTAACTGGCATGCCTCACAAACTATGGGGTGGTGAGACAAGTTATTACAAGAACTAGAAGATAAATGTGATGAGAGCTTGGACAATGTCGCTGCAGAAGGGTGTCCAAGCCGGCGGTGCCATAGTTCTCCAGGAGTGGTGGTGTTGAGGGCGACGGGAATGTTGACAGCGGAGCCATAAGGGGTAGAGATTTCCAGTACTATTGGAGCGCATGAGGATGTTTTGGGAGGCCAGATCCTTCATAGAGAAGCCGTAAGGGTAAAATTCAATAGAACAATCATTATGATGAGTAAAACGACTAATGGAGATGAGATTTTTAACAATGCCAGGAGAGACTAGAACATTGCATAGATGCAAAGGTCTAGGAGTGATTGTGGCAGATCCACTGGCAGTGATATAGAACCATTGCCAACAACAATATGAAGAGGAAGAGGATGAGGAGAGGATACCAGGGTTATTTGCAATGTGGGAGGAAGTGCCAGTATCCAAAATCCAATTGTGAGTACCTGCAGGGTGGTTGTGCGCGTCCGTGTTGCTCGCAGCAGAAGTAATCATAGAGTGCTTATCCCAGGAGAGCGGCACGGCCGGTAGCTGCATCATCTGGTAGGGCATCGAGGAGCTTGCGACGTTGGTGATGTAAGCCGGGCTGCCAGAGTAGAAGGCCGGATAGGCCTGTGTCGGAGCAGGTGGTTGGGATCCGAGGATGCCGGCGTAGTTGGCTTGCACCACTGGACAAAGATGACCCGACGCTGGCGTAAAATAGCCCATTACGGGCTGTTGCTGCTGATGCGCTGGTCCACTGTGGTAGGGGGTCGCCGAAGTTAGTGTAGTTGCCGGAGTTGGTGCCGTTGTAGTTGAAGAAGCCCCGGCCGCGGCCCCGACTGCGGCCACCGCCGCGGCCAGGTTGTTGTCCCTGGCCCAGTGGAGCGTCTTGGTGTTGGGGAGCAGATTGGTGGGTGTCAGCACCACCAGGCGGACTGGGAGCAGCTGCGATGAGGGCCGCAACAGCCTCCTTCTTGGCACGTTTGTCGATGGCGACCTCCTCAAGCAGAAGACGAGATCACACTGCAACAAAGGAGGGGAATGGTTCCTGGTTTTGAAGTACAGTGGAGATCATTTTGTACTTCTCGCTGAGTCTGTGAAAAAGCTCCATGGTTAGTGTGTGATCATTGACGGGCTCGTCGACATCTGCGAGGGAGTCGGCGAGGCTCTTCAGCTTGCGACAATAGGCGTTGATGCTCATGTCGCCTTGAGTGAGTGCTCGAAATTCAGCATTGATGTGAAAGGCGTGGCTCGGCTTGTTGTGGTGGAAGAAGGTGTACAGTTGAGTCCACACATCATATGCGGTGGAGTTTGGTGTCATCACGATCTCCAAGAGCTCATCCGAAATGGTGGAGTAGAACCACAAAGCGATGGTGATGTCGGTGCGGCACCATTCTTCACTTTCGTGCTTGGGGTCAGAGGCTTCATCGATATGCTCGCTCATGTCGAACTTGATCAGAACAAACAACAAAAAGTTGTGCCATTTCTTGTAATTGTTGGCCGCTAGATCGAGCTTAAAGGGAATGTAGCTAAGAATGTTTACATGATGAATCGATGGGGAAGTTAAGGGAATGACAGAAGTGGCTCCAATGGAATTGGGAGCAATGGGAAGAGACGTGTTTACAGTAGCAGCAGGGATGCCAGTGGAGATCGCCGGATTGTTGAGGCTGCCAGCGTCGACAGGAGGATCACCAGTCGCATCGCTCATGGTGAAGGGTAGCGAAAAAAAAGATGCTCCGATACCAAGTTAAATTATGAGATCAACCACACCTTGTATATTCATGTGCAAGGATATAAATAGTACAACTTGAGAATGCGTGACCTCAACTATCGGGCGACATGCACGACACGTGCAGGAGTGGCATGCAGCCCTTGAGACCCGGCAGCTCTCAACAGAAAAGGTTGTTGGTACAGGTGTTAGATCCTACAATTAAGGACTGACGTTGTACATGGAGCCGCATAGGAATTATCCGTTAACAATTATGCCCCGTTTGTTTCAGCTGGGGATTGTAGAAAGCCCTAGCTGAAACAAATAGGCCCTTAGTATGCTGCTTTTCCCATTTAACTATAACAAACACTTTTTTCTATTCCTTAATTATAATTCATTAGTTTTTAATATTGTTCAATAATGTACACAATCCGTGTCAAATAAATAAGTGACGGTAACTTAAAATAATGCTGATAAATAAATTATTTTTTATTATTTTAAATTTAAATGGATATATTATTATGAACGTATAATGGTTCGTTAAATTTCAACTAGAATAATAACTTGGCTTTCCAACAAGCACCTACCTTTTTCACGATGTTCAATATACTAGCACAATACAGGACTGTGAAATTAACTTTTTTGTTGATTTTGCATGTTATTTGCGATGTGCATATGGAATGATCAAGCTAGCAATGTGAACTTTTACAGTTGGCTTGACGCACTGGAGCACAAAATTGCTTTAAGATTCTTATTGCAGGCTATCCAGTACAGAACATTGTACAAGTACTATCGTAAAAAAAACTGAGTAGATAAACTTACAGTCTTGTCTTTGCATAATTTTATCGCCCGTGCTTATGCAAACTGCTATGCTGATCTATTTCAGAGCTACAGGAAGTGACGATGTTTCTTTGAGGATCACACACTGTGGGGTCTGTTATGCTGATGTTGTTTGGACCCGAAATAAGCGCAATGATTCGATGTACCCTGTGGTTCCTGGGTAATGTTTTTTTAGATCAGTGTATTGAATATCTCAACTGTGGAATATATACGGCTCAAATTAGCTAAAATTTGTCAAGGTGTGTGTCCTAAATTACATTTCGATATTTCAATTTGGGCAGGCATGAGATTGTTGGAGTAGTAACTGAGGTTGGTTCAGATGTCAAGGGCTTCAAAGTTGGTAACCATGTAGGTGTGGGAACCTACGTGAACTCATGCGGGGACTGCGAGAACTGCAATATTTTCCTAGAGAACCACTGCTCAAAAATGGTCTTCACTTTCAACGGCGTCGATACAGATGGAAATGTGACAATGGGAGGATATTCTAGTTACATAGTAGTCCATCAAAGGTATGACTGTATCTTTTGCTGAAAATATAAACAAGACTATTCACTATTTACGAACATGATTTATATTCTATGGTGGAATCTCCAGGATTCAATCCCTATGTTAAAATACTAACACAACATTGATCTTCAGGATGCCCAATGATTATTATGTGCAAGTAAAAGCGTTACCCTTGCTTAATTTGCAAAGAGCTTTTAATTTGCAAAGAGCTTCATGTATATACTTCTAAGAGTACTCAAGAGTCATGCCAATAACTTTGAAAGATTTCTTCGTCCAAAAAGAGAACATAACCATAGGGTCCGACAATGTTTATGGTGAGAACTCGGAAGGATTTCTTCGTCCAAAAAGAGAACACGGAAGGACTACATGAAATGAATTTGAACCTTGCCTATTAGTAGTAACTGCGAATCCGGCCTTGGACTGAAGGTTTAGGGAACTCCGGTAATAGAAGTTGCAGTTCATGTCGTTTCATTGGCATTTCAGGTACTGCTTTAAAATACCGGATGGATACCCTTTGGCTGAGGCAGCACCTCTACTATGTGCTGGAATTACTGTCTATACTCCCATGATGCGGCACAACATGAACCAACCAGGCAAGTCACTTGGTGTCATTGGACTCGGTGGATTGGGTCACATGGCAGTGAAGTTTGGAAAAGCCTTTCGGCTGAAGGTCACTGTTTTCAGTACAAGTGAATCCAAGAGAGATGAAGCCATCAACCTCCTTGGTGCAGATAATTTTGTAATATCATCAGACAAGCAACAGATGGAGGTATTTTGTGGATGAGGATTGCAAAAACAATTGTTTTTTTGTCACCAATGGCAAATTTAGTGCTCTTTCATCATATTATGGTAGAAGTTCAACGGAATCTGCTTATATTCCTCCGATTTCTCACGAATGAAATAGTACCACGTTTTTAAAAATATCCCTTTTTTTTTCTTCTATTTATTCACTCATAGAGCTAATTTATAACTCTGAGAATGTGGTGTATTTTTGCAGTCCCTGAACAACTCTCTTCATTTCATTGTCGACACTGCCGCCGGTGATCACCCATTTGATCCCTATATCTCGCTTCTGAAGGTTGGCGGTGTAATGGCTCTAGTTGGCTTCCCTAGTGAAATCAAAGTGCAACCTAGAAGCCTTATTTCTGGTAATGCTCCTTTCAGATACAAATGCAGTCTATACTTTTTGTGAAAAGAAGAGCGAAAGGCAAATATAGGATATATCACTCTTATCCTTAAATGTTTCTGCAGGTGCACGGTCCCTGTCTGGCAGTGTAACCGGAGGCACCAGGGCCATCCAAGAAATGCTGAGCTTCTGCGCCGCGAACAAAATCTACCCAGAGATTGAGATCATCAAGATGGACTATATCAATGAGGCTCTCGAGAGGCTTATCAACCGGGATGTGAAATACCGATTTGTAATCGACATTGAGAACTCTTTCAAGTAATTCTACCGTTCTCATCTATAGTGCTCTGTTCTCTCAGCCAATTCAATATAGCAAATAAAAATCTGTGGGTCGTGCCAAGTAGCCTCGATATAATGCTGGATATCTGTGATTGTGTATTTCTGTGTGTCCACATCTCTACTTGCATTCTTCTAGGCATGAGAGAGAGAGAGAGAGAGAGAGAGAGAGAGAGAGCTGTACTAGAAACATACCAATTAAGAATTATAGCTCCCGGAGTTTTATCTGTCACGTCTTGTGTTCGTTCTCTGCTTCTTGTGCGTGGATGCATCAGCACCGAGACTATTATCAGTTTCAATAAAGTGACGTACTTGATGGCCAAGCCACGAGCGCGGAGGTGCAGCCGAAGCTACAAGATTTGCAAGCTAAGTATTTAACCGAACACCTTGTGTGCATGTAACAAAACAGCACCTTAGCATCAAAGTTCAAGCACCAAGCCGTCCAATTTTCACAACAACAACGTACTTGTAATAATCAACTCACTAGAGCATCAATAACGTATTATCTTGACCAACATATGAAAGAACACATGTGTCATGCCTTGTATCCAACTCAACCATACGCTCAATTTGACATATGAAACAATAGCCAGCAAGATGATGACTCAAATCAAAACATATGGCAAAAAAAATACTGAATAAAGAGTAGACACCAAGATTTACGTGGAATACACACTACTACAGAACCGGCTTTCACAACCAGTCTATCACAAGCGGTTAGGTGCGCACCGCTTGTGCTGTACGTGCCACAAGCGGTTCGTGGGCAACGGGCGGGAGGGGGTTTCTAGAAGCGATTCTTGACACGAACCCCTTCTGGAGCCCCCACTCTAGAAGCGGTTCGTGTTTAGAACCGCTTGTAGAGACCCCCTTCCCGCCTAACGCATTTAAACCCCGTCTTCCTCCCCGAACTCGCACAGGACAGCATAGTGGTGGGCCGAGAGCTGTTCATGGGGAGGTGCTGCCAAAATTTTCAATTGAGGCTATTAGCTCCGAATTAATTGTTCCTAAGGTGAGTAATATGTTTCTGACATCCTTCTCACCTAGATATTGATGTTTTTTGTGCATTGAATGTTGAGAAATCATGTTTTGTTCTTGTGGGAATTAGTGTTTCTTTTGTTGGCTTATTTTTTTGTTCTCAAGGTGATATATTGTTTGGTGTATGAAATGAAATGCAATAAATGTGAAACGATGAAAAATTACAAAGGTGGGGAAGGGGTAAAAAATAATTATTATTTAGTAAAATTAAAATGCGGAATGATAGAAAAGATTTGCATGAAAATGTAACAATTAGTTAGTTTTATTTAAAAAAAATGCAGGAGGATTAGAAATAATTAGTTGGCTTTAGTTAAAAGAATACAGAATGATTAAAAAAATACAAAACTATTAGACATAGTTAGCTTTAATTAAATATTGTGATAGATGTTGTTATTATTTTTATTTGTGTAGATGAACCGGCAATGGATGTACAATGCAGGCCGTCGGTCAAGAGAGTTCAGAGATGGCATGAAGGAGTTTCTTGACGCGGCCGTTGCATTCTTGCCTCCAGGAAACTTCATACGTTGTCCGTGCGTAGACTGCAAGAATGAGAAGGAGCACTCCGAACGATGGATGGTTATGAGGCATGTGATCATGAGAGGTTTCATGGCAAACTATACATGCTGGACCCACCATGGCGAAACAGAGGCGATTCGACAGGAAGACGAAGAAGAAGACGAAGAAGAGGAAGATAGAGGAAACAGTATGCCGGACACCACTCAATACGGGTCCGTGGAAGGTACACTCGACGAGTTTGGTGATGATGAGCTAGATCAGAAGCTCCGTGATGGAGAGGGAGAGTTCACAGAGGAAAGACAATACAAGAAGTTTCAGAGCATGGTAGAGGACCACATAACTACTTTGTACCCAAACTGTGGATAGGGCCACAAAAAGCTGCGTACTACACTGGAACTCATGCAACGGAAGGCCACAAACGGTGTGTCAGACAAGGGATTCAATGGTTTGTTATCACTCGTAAAGAAGTTGCTTCCGGAAGGTAACACTCTACCCGAATCTACGTATGAAGCGAAGCGAGTCCTCTGCCCTTTAGGATTGCAAGTACAGAAGATACACGCATGTCCTAACGATTGTATCCTGTATCGCAATGATTATGCCGATTTGGAGGTTTGTCCAATGTGCGAAGAATCCCGGTATAAGGTGCAGCGTGACGATTCAGGTGAATTAGATGGGAATCGTACGAAGAAGAGAACTCCAGCCAAAGTATTGTGGTATTTCCCTGTGATCCCCGGTTGAAGCTTCTGTTTGCTAACGAAGGTCATGCCAAGATGATGCGTTGGCATGAAGAAGAGCGTAAGGAAGACGGGATGCTTAGACACCCCGCAGATGGCTCGCAGTGGAGGAAAGTCGATCGGGCTTACCCAAACTTTGCAAATGAGGTCAGAAACATAAGGTTTGGGTTGAGCACCGATGGGATGAATCCTTTCGGTCAATTGAGCAGCATCCATAGCACCTGGCCTGTGACGCTTTGCATCTATAACATTCCTCCATGGCTGTGCATGAAGTGGAAGTACATCATGATGCCATTGTTGATCGAAGGCCCGAAGCAACCTGGAAGCGACATCGATGTCTACCTGAAACCATTGGTTGAAGACCTTGTGAAGTTGTGGGAGGATGGTGTACGGGTTTGGGATGAGTACAAAAGAGAGTATTTCAACCTGCGTGCATTGTTGTTTGTAACAATCAACGATTGACCTGCTCTCGGTAACCTGTCCGGCCAAACTGTCAAAGGGTTTAAAGCCTGCACCCAGTGCATAGATGAAATAGACTACATGTACCTGAAAAACTCTCGGAAGTGTGTGTACATGGGCCACCGCAGGTTTCTTCCTAGCAGTCATGCTTTGAGGTGGAAAGGCAGTAAATTTAACGGGGGAACAGAAATTCATGTTAAGCCTCAGCATCGTAATGGGCGACTTGTGTTTGCTATGGTAAAGGATCTTAAAGTAGTATTTGGGAAGGGTCTTGGAAGCATACTTGTGCCGAACGAGGATGGTCATGCACCCACATGGAAGAAGAAATCAATATTTTGGGACCTGCCGTATTGGGAAGTTTTGGAGGTTCGTCACTCGCTTGACTTCATGCACATCACAAAGAATGTTTGCTCGAAAGGACCTTTAAGACATGGAGGTGACGAGTGACCTACATCCGAAAAACAAAGAAGGGACAAAACAACTTTATCTACATCCTGCGAGCTACACTCCAAGCAAAGAAGAGAAAAAAAAGCATGATTGAGTGTTTGAACAGTGTGAAGGTCCCTTCTGGATACTCCTCAAATGTAAAGAGACTCATAAACACGAAAGAGAACAAACTCTAATGCCTAAAATCCCATGACTGCCTTGTGTTGATGACACAGTTGCTCCCAGTAGCTATCAGAGGTATACTGCCCGAGTGGGTGCAGGGGACAATCACAAAGCTATGTTCCTTCCTGAACGCCATTTCGCAGAAGGTCGTCGAACCAGATAAACTGCTAAGTTGGAGGCTGATATGGTACAAAGTTTGGTTAGCCTCGAGATGATCTTTCCTCCTGCATTCTTTGATATCATGGTTCATCTCACCGTTCACCTTGTCAAGGAGATAGGTATCCTCGGACCAGTGTATCTGCACAACAGGTTACCTTTCGAGAGGTACATGAGTGTCCTCAAGAAGTACGTCCGTAACCGTTCGCATCTGAAAGGCTGCATTGCCGAGGGCTACGTGACGGAGGAGGTGATAGAGTTTTGTGTTGATTACATGAATGATCTAAATCCTATCGGCGTCCCCATATCATGACACGAGGGGAGGCTACGGGGCAAAGGGACAATAGGAAGGCAAGCAGTTGCATGCAATGATCTTGTTGCATTCAAGCAAGCACATTTCACTGTTCTGAAGCAATCAACTATAGTCACCCCCTATGTCCTTTAGCACAAGAGTGTCCTACGTCGCGAGTTCACAGGGAAAACAGAGAGTTGGATAACCCTGAAGCACATGGATTCTTTCGGCAGCTGGCTACAGATGGACATCCTTGAGGAAGAGTCAAACGATGAACTATTGCAATGCTTGGCCCGGGGACAATCACAAGAACTCGTGACATTCAAGGGGTATGAGATCAATGGTTACACATTCTACACCTGATCCCAGGATAACAGGAGCACCAACTGATGAGGACATCACTACCATGGATACGGTCATGCCTACAAACCCAATTGAAACCAACAATGTAATACAAGGGCCAATTACTCGAGCTCGCGCACGTCAATTCAATTGCCATGTGAATGCGTTCCTCGGGTTGCATACAAATAATTTAATGAATGGAATGCTATTTAATCCTTGTGATGATTTTATTGTCCTTAGGAACCATGGAGAAGGACTCCCAAAAGTCAAGCATGAAGCCAGTTCTTCCGGTGCACAACTTCAACTCAGATTCGCCCTCCAGGACAGCACCAACTTAAAACGACCATAACTTTTGATCCACAAGGGTGTTTGGGGTCTATGAGTACTGGTTTGAAAGGTTTCGTCGTCCTCTTTCCAACGGATCCGGCCTTATGTCCAAATTCCTTACGAGTCAACGGAAATTTGCAAAACAAGTTCGGTCATCTTTTCAAATCTGAGTCAAACTAGGAATAGGAGTCCTACTAGGCCATGGTTGTGCTTTGGACGCCCCTAGCATGATTTTGGCCTCCAATTTCTCCTATATATAGCTAGGGAGTCCCCCCAAATAACTTGGGTTTTGGTTATTTGATAGTTTAGCCTTTTGCTACTATTTTGAGTCTTTTAGACGTGCTCAACGGCCACCTAACAAGCTCCTTGTATCGGAACCCCAACTTTTTAATACTTCATCTATATTTGCAATTTTAGATTGCTTTTGCCTTGTTCTTGCTTGTTCTTTGATTGCTTGCAGGAATTGATCTTCATGATCAAGTTGATCGTGCCCACGGCAAGGTCAATAACCATCTGGTGTTGGTTTAGCGATTGCTAAGGCTCATCGTCGTTGTACGTTGTAGTCGGATCATCAAAGTCGTCTCCACCGAAATCGAAGGTTATCATTCTCATCGAAAGATCAGGACACCCAGTGTTACATCAAGCGGTATCAGAGCTAGGTCCCGAAACAAGAGGGTGAGAATGATAGTACCACCTTGCTTGTGGAGGGGAGAGAATACCACCATAAAAGGGAGAGCAACCCTCCCCCCATCAGGCTAGTCTTTTGGGGGCCACATTGGACTCTTATGGCCTGGCTATGGTAGCCAAGGTGTGTATTTCCCTCGTTGGGCCAAGGCCCACGCCCCTGGGCCAGTTGGGCAGTCCGCTCACCGGGCGAGGCACGTGCGCCATACGGCTGGGCCGCGAAGGGCATGGTGCGCACCCGAGAGGGATGCATCAGTTGGTAACAAAAATTTTAAGCCACTTTTGGAGAACTTTGTGGGCTAAATTGGGGACTAAACTTTTATTTTCTACTACTTTTCATCCCCAAACTGATGGACAAACTGAGGTCGTTAATCGAACTTTATCTACCATGCTTAGGGCTGTTTTGAAATAGAACATTAAATTGTCGGAAGAATGCTTGCCTCATATTGAGTTTGCTTATAATCGGTCTATACATTCTACTACTAAGATGTGCCCTTTTGAGATTGTATATGGATTTGTACCTCATGCTCCAATTGATTTGTCACCTCTTCCATCTTCGGAGAAATTAAATATTGAAGCTAAACAACATGCTGATTTGATTCTGAAAATGCATGAGACAACTAAAGAAAACATAGAGCGCATGAATGCTAAATATAAATTTGCTGGTAGTAAGGGAAGGAAGCATGTAACTTTTGAACATGGGGATTTAGTTTGGTTGCATTTGCGAAAAGATCAATTCCCATAATTAAGAAAATCTAAGTTGATGCCGCGAGCTGATGGTCCTTTCAAAGTATTGGCAAAGATTAATGATAATGCATATAAGTTTGAATTGCCTGCAGATTTTGGGGTTAGCCCCACATTCAACATTACTGATTTGAAACTATACTTGGGAGAAGATGATGAGCTTGAGTCGAGGACGACTCAAATGCAAGAAGGGGAGGATGATGAGGACATCACTACCATGGATACGGCCATGCTTACAAACCCAATTGAAACCAACAATGTAATACAAGGGCCAATTACTCAAGCTCGCGCACGTCAATTCAATTGCCAGGTGAATGCGTTCCTCGGGTTGCATACAAATAATTTAATGAATGGAATGCTATTTAATCCTTGTGATGATTTTATTGTCCTTAGGAACCAAGGAAATGGACTCCCAAAAGTCAAGCATGAAGCCAATTCTTCCGTGCACAACTTCAACTCGGATTTGGCCTCCGGGACAACACCAACTTAAAATTACCATAACTTTTGATCCACAAGGGTGTTTGGGGTCTATGAGTACTGGTTTGAAAGGTTTCGTCGTCCTCTTTCCAACGGATCTGGCCTTATGTACAAATTCCTTACGAGTCAATAGGAATCTGCAAAACAAGTTCAGTCATCTTTCCAAATCCGAGTCAAACTAGGAATATGAGTCCTACTAGGCCATGGTTGTGCTTTGGACGCCTCTAGCATGGTTTTGGCTTCCTATTTCTCCTATATATAGCTAGGGAGTCCCCCCAAATGACTTGGGTTTTGGTTATTTGATAGTTTAGCCTTTTGCTACTATTTTGAGTCTTTTAGACGTGCTCAACGGCTGCCTAACAAGCTCCTTGTATCGGAACCCCAACTTTTTAATACTTCATCTATATTTGCAATTTTAGATTGCTTTTGCCTTGTTCTTGCTTGTTCTTCGATTGCTTACAGGAATTGATCTTCGTGATCAGGTTGATCGTGCCCACGACAAGGTCAATAACCATCTGGAGTTGGTTTAGCGATTGCTAAGGTGCATCATTGTTGTACGTTGTAATCGGATCGTCAAAGTCATCTCCACCCAAATCGAAGGTTATCATTCTCATCGAAATATCGGGACACCCAATGTTACATCACCAACCAGAACAGTGGTGTCCGTATAGACGCCGAAGACAACAGCGGCAGGTTGGACACATATTATGGTTTCATAGAAGAAATATGGGAGCTCAACTATGGACCTCTCAAGGTCCCTCTATTTAAGTGCCAATGGGTCAAGCTGACTCCAAACGGAGTGAAGGTCGACAAAAACGGCATGACAACTGTGGATCTCACAGAAGTCGGCTATAGGCGCAAACCGTTTGTTCTCGCGAACGATGTGATCCAGGTCTTCTATGTAATGGACATGTCAAGCAAACCTAAAAATCTAAAGGACAAGCAAAAGGTAATGCCAAAGCGACATGTGGTTCTCCAAGGCAAACGAAGAATTGTAGGAGTTGAGAACGTCACCGATGAGGAAGAGTATGGTCAATTCGACGAGCTCCCTCCTTTTAAAGTTGATGTCGACATAAATGTCCTGCGTGGCAGTGATGTCGATGCTCCTTACATACGTCACAATCATAACGAAGCAACAATTGTAAAGATGAAGACTTAAGATGTACTACTTGTATACAAATTATTCCATATGATCATGTTGATATGTTGATGTTTAACATTGCTTGTACATAATTTCTACAAATTCCATATGATCATGTTGATATGTTGATGTTTAACATTGCTTGTACATAATTTCTACAAATTCTTTAATGAAACAATAGAATACAAACACTTAAAAAAAAGGCTCGCGGGGCGCGAGTGGGGCTCGAACACACAACATCACGGCAGGACACAAGCCCGCACTCAAGCGCCTACAATATATAAATATTATATATATATATGTTTTCATGCCCACATTTATGTTGTATGTATGTTTGCGTATATATAAATATTGTATATATGTTTTCATGCCCACATTTATGTTGTATGTATGTTTGCGTACATATAAATATTGTATATATGTTTTCATACCCACATTTATGTTGTATGTATGTTTGCGTATATATAAATATTGTATATATGTTTTCATGCCCACATTTATGTTGTATGTATGTTTGCGTATATATAAATATTGTATATATGTTTTCATGCCCACATTTATGTTGTATGTATGTTTGCGTATATGTAAATATTGTATATATGTTTTCATGCCCACTATAGATGGAGACACCAAGATGTGGTGACCCGGATTTCGATGATGCGGAAAATATGATGTTCGAGACCAATGCGTTGGGTAGCATCTTAGGCAATGTGACACCACGGAGTGTCGTAACCTTATAAAATGTGAATGTTGATGTTAAAAACTTTATGAAGTGTGAAATTAAGGTTAAAACCATATGGTATGGGGTTTATTTGCGTTTTCGGGCTGATTCCGGGAGTTTGGGCCTTACCGGGGGAGTTTGGGCATAAAAGAAGGGGTCGTGGGCTTTGGTGGGATGGAGTTTGAGTCCTTTTAGGAGTAGGAGACCAGTTTGGACTGGTAAAAGGAGCCCCCTGCCCTTTCCCTGCACCCTCACCTCTCTTTGTGCGCCCCCTCCTCTCCCTCCATGCCCTAGCTGCCACCCCCACCTTCCCCTCTCCCTTGCTTGCGCCCCCACCTCCCCCTTGCTCCCCATTGCACCACCACCTCTCCACCTCCCTTGGTGCCCCTAGGGGAGTTCTCCACCTCAGCACCTCGAAGATCCACCCGTTGGAGCGCTCCGCGACGAGGAGATCCGACAGAATTGGAGCGAGAAAGGAGATCGCGCGAACCGGGAGGAGATCCGGTGGGTTTTCGGTCGTCGGGCGAAGGTATGACCACGGGGATCCTTGGGGTTGGTCTAGGATCTGTTCTAAGGGCGATTATCATGTTTTTAGATCAATTGGTGGTACTGGAATTGAGTAGATTAGATTAGATCTAGAAGTTGCCACGTTCTCTGTTTCGGGCAGCATCAGCAGTCGACCTAGGGTTTGGTTTTTCGCCAATTTAGAGTCGGCATTTGGTCCTACGGCTGTTGAAGAAGTTGTAGGTAATTTCAATACCTTTCAGTGGGTATAAAGAACTTTAAATTCCGCCCAGCCGTTTGAAAGTTATGCTTGTTTTACCGAGCGTATTAAAATATGTGACATGATTGGAACAGATCACGGTATTTTGTAGATTAAACAACTTTAGAGTCCGAATCAGTCTTTCTGTATACTTAGGAAAAGTTAGAAAATTTCCTAAGCTACACGAAGATGTACTCGTTTAATTGATTCGGAGTCCCAGAACCCAAATTATGCCTTTTGGAAGGCTGTTGTCCCGACGGGACAGAACCTTTGTTTTTGGGCTTTGCGAGTAGTTGGCAATATCGGGGTAGATGAGGGTTTGCGTACTGTTTTGTGGACATGATTGTGAGTGTGTGGTACCTATGTGCAGGTGGTGTGACCCCGGGAGTGCCCTCTACTTCTCACCAATCTGTTGCCCGTGGTTGAGGCAAGTGTATTGTAATGGATAGCGGTTTGTAGGTTGCTAGTTGAGACTAGATGAACTTGATTATATGATATGATCACTTGCCATGCTTTAATGATTGCCTATGATATGATGAGTATTCTATGATGCCATGTGTTAATGTACAAGTTATTTATGATGTTGGCATATTTGCATACATGGCATGTTACATGGCCCGGGCGGTGAGAAAATCATAACTAATCCGGGGAAGGTCGGTGAGAAAGTTATGACTATTCCGGAGAGCCAATGAGTAAGTCCTACATCGTGATTCCATCCACCGCGGTGTTTGGAAGCGAGGAGTAGGCACCCTCCATCTTCGGGATGGAAGGGGGGAGAGGGTGCGCACCGACGGGTGTGTACTCAACCATACCGGTATGAGTTTCCAAGGGGACATGAGCATCGCATTGCATTGCATACATAATGATGACGATGATGATATGTGATCATGAATGAGATGGTTTACACGATGTGAGATATTATTACCATGTGATTGTTCTTGTTGTACCATTGCAATATGCTTGCTGAGTTTTGAACTCACGCTTGTGTTTTCTTGTTGTTTTAGGTACCATGAGACCGGCATGCGGGGAAGGGAAATAGTCACACTTCCGCACGTAGCTTCACTCATTTGATTCCACAAGTCATTCAATTAGTTTTTGAGAATAAACTGCGTGTGATGATTATTGCTTTATATTGCTTTACTGTGTTGCTCCTTCAAATCATGTTAAAACAAAGGAGATGCTGCCGAAATCTCGGTTTTTAGCATGTGCGCCTTTGCTGGAATTTATGTTTAATTGTGGTATTTAGAGGTTGTTTAGCTTATGTTTGGTAGCATTCAAGCATATTAAATGCCGGGGTGTTACAGTTAACACTACTAACGTTGGTGCTGCTAACGCTGTCGATGAGGTTGTTAACACTGGTACCGGCGAGGATACTGTCGGCTACACCGATGTATATTCTTAACCATTATAAAATCACCGTAAACATGTTAATTATTCTAAAATCACCGTTATTATATATGTTTGTGTATCCAGCCCGGTACATCATCGGCCACCTAGTCCGGAATTAACCGAGGACCTAACAAGAAGCCTTCGACAAAGTATGTGATAACCGAAGTCAGCAACGACGGGCGTCTGCTAGCCCCAGAATCAGCAATTGGCCCTTTCAACAATGCTTGCGGCTACCACGTGAGGGATCATGTCCCAATCAGCATCCAGAAATGGGCCGAAGTCCCTGCAGCTACCAAGGACCTGCTCTGGAATGATATGTAGGAAAATTTCACTTTTCCAGAAGGGTACGAACAGAAGGCCAAGGGATGGGCTTTGAAGAAGATGGCAACTTCCTTTCAGCAGTGGAAGTCGTCCCTCACCCGCAAGTACATCGACAAAGGAGAAAGGCCAGACTTCAATCAATTTCCTAAGCTGGCGGATCATTGGGATGCTTTCGAGGAGTACAAGCTATTCGATGCAGGACAGGCCGCGAGAGAGAAAAACAAGGTGAATGCCCAGAAGAAGAAATACCACCACCATCTTGGCACCGGTGGTTACATCAAGGCTGCAAAGAAATGGGACAAGCGGGAAGAGGAACTTCGGCAGCAAGATATTGTACCTGAAACTGAGAATTGGGAGCCCTGCTTGCGCAATTGGTTCTTGGGTCACGGGGCAAACTTGCAAATGACGGTAGCTTGGTGATGGCACCGACAGTCCAAGAAGTTGGTAAAAGGATTGTACAAGCCATAGAACAATCTCGGTCAGGATCCTTGGTGACAGACAGGGAGAATGACGAGCTAACATATGCCCTTCAAAACCCTGAGCACCCGGGACGGACACAAGGTTTCGGGAAGATGCCGTGGAGGCACGGCTTTGCCAAAGACTCAAGCAGTTACAGGAGCCGGGGCAGAAGCAAGAGGAGAGATCAGGGTAGAGTATGCCGATTGGAGGAAGAGCTTAGAGCTACGAAGGCTTCCATCGAAGATATGGTCACGCAAAAGTGTCCGAAGCAATAAGCCAGCTTCATGGAGCACTACGTTCGACCAATGTTCAGGCGGCGCCGGAATCCGTGATCAGTCCGATCGCGCAAAAGAGCAGTTGTGCGTCCGCTGTGGCCCCTGTAGCAGACGACCCACGAGCCCGTCATCCCGTGGACAGCATCAAGGTTCACCGCCAGTGCGAGCTACACATTGATATGCGTAACCTCTCCTACAAGGTGGCTTACGGCATGTCTTATCCGGTGGAGGTGGGCCAGACGTTCCACTTAGATAGTACCACCTTGCTTGTGGAGGGAAGAGAATACCACCTTAAAAGGGACAGCAACCCTCCCCCCATCAGGCTAGTCTTTTGGGGGCCACATGGGACTCTTATGGCCTGGCTATGGCAGCCAAGGTGTGTATTTCTCTCGTGGTCCAAGGCCCACATCCCTGGGCCAGTTGGGCAGTTCACTCGCCGGGCGAGGCACGTGCGCCATACGGCTGGGCCGCGAAGGGCGCGGTGTGCACCCGGGAGGGATGCATCAGTTGGTATCAGAGCTAGGTCCCGAAACAAGAGGGTGAGAATGATAGTACCACCTTGCTTGTGGAGGAAAGAGAATACCACCTTAAAAGGGAGAGCAACCCTCCCCCTCATCAAGCTAGTCTTTTGGGGGCCACATGGGACTCTTATGGCCTAGCTATGGCAGCCAAGGTGTGTATTTCTCTCGTGGTCCAAGGCCCACACCCCTGGGCCAGTTGGGCAGTCCGCTCGCCGGGCGAGGCATGTGCGCCATACAGCTGGGCCGCGAAGGGCACGGTGCGCACCCGGGAGGGATGCATCACACTTCAACCAGATACCCTCTGGATACTCGAAGGTCACGGTGGAAGAGGTGGTGGGGGGCTTCGAAGATGTCATGCTCGAGATTGCTGGGGGCGACGACATGACCAAGCTTGGATAGGCCCTTCATGGCACATTCATCCTCTGGCGCAAAAAGTACATCATATTTCCAGATGGTGTGGAGGTTACATCTCCAGCAATAGAGGCCCCGCAGTTTGAGCCAGCTGTAGGAGCAAGCACGCCTCCTCCACATCGACAACCCATGACTCCTCCAGCGTCGCCTGCATGCAATGCTTCCCCGGTGATCCAGGCCACACCTCCTCCACCTCCCGCTCCACACCGAAGCCCGACTCCGCCGCCACCGCCACCGCCACCGTCACCGCCTAAAAGTAAGAAGCACCCAACATCTCCAGTCACCACGCCTCCAGCATCTCCCCCGAGAAAAAAGCTCGATGTCAGAAGGAGGCATCCCGCACCGGCACCTCCTCCCACGAAGTCGGCATCCGACAGGCAGAGAATGTCAAAGGATGTGCCAAAGAGGCCATATTATCTGACTGCGGAGGAGCTAGCTACATCCGTAAAGACGGATGTGGCCAGGCAGCTTGCGCCAAAGAAGCCAGAGCCCAAGGTTAAAATAGATAAAAAAAACTGTGAAGCATTTTCAGTCATGCGGAACGGTGCCACTGCCTGTGACGACCGACTACGAAAGGACAATAAGAAAGGCTACAGTGAAAAATACATGGGCTCTGTTGGCGGGAAAGAAGAAAGTGGAAGATGAGCAGAGTGCTCAACAGTTGAGGGTCCTGACATTCCATAAGGAGGCGGGACTCGAATCAATAGACCAGGATCTTCCAGTGGCACCAACCAGATGGAAGTATGAGTTGGGCAAACCACTAATTGATCCAAAAGATATAAATGATCTCCCAACCAAGATGCGTCAATTGCATGAATGTTACATGAAAAGGGCATCTAAAGGAGAGAAAATGTTCCTCCTCATTTCTCAAGATGAGCATTTCTTCCGCGGGAACAACACAGAAATATGGCTGGAATTCGAGGACTTGTACCATGTGTACCAAACAGACGCCGTCAGCGTGTCCTTCATGTGATGCTGGTGTCTGTAAGTGTCGATCTACTAAGTTTACCATTTGCTTCCTCCCGTACCACAAAATTGAAAATCTAATTAACTTAGTTATCCCTTCTTATGTAGAATGGAGATACAACGATGTAGAAGACTGGGCAAACAGAACGTTGGCTTCATCGACCCAAAGGTTGTCAACGAGAAAATCTGGTCATACGACCAGCAAAAACCGCAAGATGAGGCATACATTTTGCATGCATTATTGAAACAACACTGCAAACTGTACATACTTCTACCCTTCAACTTCAAGTATGTGTTCTCACAAACCTCTTGTTCTTGTATTTCTTAAGACATTGATAGTACGACTAGCTACTTACACATATGTTGGAATATACGAATAGGTTTCACTGGATCCTTCTAGTCATCGAGCTTGACAACAGCAGGATTATAGTTCATGACTCAAGAAGGAATCCAGTCAACAAATACCAATGGTTCATTGACGTCCTGAACATGACATTTGCAAAGTTCAAGAAGAAGCAAAAAGGAGAATTCAAGAAAGAATTCGAAGTCATAATAAACAATCTGGTACGTATTACAAAAACAATTATTAATATAAATGCGCCTTATCAGTTCTTCAACTGATATTCTGAAATTTTTCCCCGTGAAGGTTAAACGCCAGACGGCTGGAAACAACTTATGTGGCTACTACGTGTTCCACTATATTCAAAGTTTTATCCATGGCGATGAGCTGGAACATTATGCCGAGGTTCGTATATGCATGTCAATTTGTTAGCTACAACTTACATTTTAATTAATTGCATGTGATCAGATATTTATATACTTCCCGCTTAATCAATTGTCAGCCCAACATCGATGAGCACGTTAACGTGCTCCCGCCTCACCGGGTGCGCGCACTCCAAGAACAACTCATCGGTTTCATTGTCGACGAGGTTGTATCTCCAAATGGCGAGTTCCAAGTAAGGCTTGGTCCTTTGTTGAACACCGCTGAACTGATGACGACATCCATGTCGACCAAGGACTTAAAGACTGACGCATGCAAGAAATGAGTTCGATAATCATTTTTTTAATCATTCAAACTTGTAAACGTCGGTTGCGTGTATGTACTTGTCCATTTTTTACACTATTAAGTTCATTTTTTGTGTAGTGAGCTAGCTTGTGAACATGTGTATGAGTAAGCATATGTAATATATATTTAATTGCGCAAAAAACTCCTCCACTCATATTTAATTTTATGGTCAAAAACGATATACAAAAACACCATAAGAACATATTTTATAATACATATTGTGGGGGCTCCTGTCCTGGTACAGTGATACTACATTACTGTTGCGCGGGCCTGGATAATCACGCAACCAGTAACGTAACGATCATGGCATCACGATAGACTCAGATTGAAACCACTTGGTCAGCACGATACTCGACTAATGAGGTCACATGCCATCCAATTGGTTCCAATTTGAGCTTCCCGCAACCATGTGATAACCACTAGTCCCTGGATCAGTAGGCTAGTGTCACATGTTGAGAAGGTAGAGTCTCATCCAAGCGAACGCAGTTTAAGGGCAGAGGTAGTATATTACAGCGATAGATATTAATATTATAACTTGTTTCTGTTTATAAAATGCCGATTGGCTTAAAGTAAACTGAAGAGAAAAACATCAGAGAAACAAAAGTAAAGCGGCCGCGGTGTGCCTCCATTCCCACAGGCAACCGGCGAGCAACTAACTCCGCTAGCCGTCAAACGCACCACCCGCGTCTGGGTCACTGAACTCCTGGTCACCTTCTTCCTCACCTGCATCTTCTACTCCTCACGCAAATTTTCAGAGCAAACGGTGAGTACACGTATGTACTCGCAAGACTTTATTGTTTGCAAGTATAAATATAATGCAGGCTAAACAATGAAGATGGTTGCTATTCTAGTTCAGATTTGCATGAAGCTGAAGTTATTTGTAATAGACTAATAGATTGGAATACTGCACAGTTTATAAAACATTTAGTAAAAGAGAGTAAAGCAATACATAATGTAATTGTACATTTCATTCAACATCCAAATTCCTCCAACATAAGCAACACCACCATCACATGGCATCAGGAATCATTTCCTTCAACATAACCATCATACCATCACAAGCCATCAGGAATCACCACCAGCTTGATAAAATCACCACACCAACCGATCTCTGAGTTCAACGACTCAACATTTGCATGATACAGCCCAACATTTAAAAGATCTACCGATTTCAAATCCTTTTCAGAAATCAAAACCAAATTCTATACTTGACAGCTAATACCCAAGATGCTCGTGACCGTGAGCACGGCTAAGCGATTAGTTTGATCAATCTCTGCAGAGAATGCACACTTTACCCACACGACACGCTCTAGCAATCATGTCAACCATGCCACGCGATACATACCGTATCCGTTTTGCTAGATTGTGACGAAACTCTTCCAATTGTCGGCATCTAGTCTTGCGTCAGCCCCGGCGATGTGCGCTCTTTGCTTTGGGTGGGGGCTCCACACACCCACACAGAGTACCCCCGGGCCAGGTGAGAGTACCCCCCAATTAAGGTGTTTGGGTACCTTAAACTCCAAACCTGATTCACCCACCCGGATCCAACGATGGCTAACAGCCCATCGTGCCTTTTACCCTCAGCAAAGCATCCACCGTTGTTTCACGAAAGTCTCCAACACCTGCGCGTGGTGAGGGAGTATTCTAAGCAACACCAGCACGTCGGTATTGCCCAACTACTTCGACCTACCACGGCGCAAGTCCAAATTCCAACTCCTGTACTGGGTTTAGGCTATCCCATACTAGCACATGTGGTTGTACGAAAGAACTTGGTTAAAAACGTCAAGTTCAGTCCTTAGGATTGCATAGACGAGACCTCCCATCATCCGTCCGGCATAAATCACCGTACACCTTTTCCTTTTTCATCTTTTACCAACATAGCCTTTGTTTTTCCAAAATCACCATTTCCGAAATCCTAATAATGTATCGAAAATCTTTGATTGACTGAGTCCACTGATCATTATTCAATCAGTCTAAAGCTGGGCTAAGCGTATGCAACTATTAGACTTATAATCCCTGACGACACTTATTATAGCGTCTATCCTTAAACTAGGGTTACTTAAGGATTTTAGGGTAACAACAAGATTGAGATAAGCCATCCAACCATTAGGGTAACTACCTATTCCCACCATTTAAATACTTGTAATAATCATATGCATGCGTAATAGTTTTGCAAATCATCAAGTACTTTTGCAATTATAGGAGCAATATGTTCAAAGGGGGTGCTTGCCTGCTTGCTCTGGGTTTTGCGTGTCCTCTGGGTCGAAGTCCGGATCCTCGCCTACTGCTCCTGAGGCGTCAACGTCTAAACGAAAGAACGACAAAAGAAATAACGAGGAAATAATTAAGATCCAACGAGAACAAGGCAAAAAGCTCAAAGAAGCGGACAACAACTAATAAGCGAACACGAGAGAGAAAAACTTAACGAAAACCAAAACTTGAACTGGAGACCGGCAGTACCGGCATACAAATCCCGGTAGTGCCGCTCTACAGTCGGCGATCGCCGCAAGGGTCGGTAGTACCAGCGGCTGCGAATCCTAAAAGAGGACCTCTCTGGAAAATAACTACCGGCGTTGCGGGAGCGGTAGTGCCGGCCTAAGCCCGGTAGTACCGGCCACAAGGGTCGGTAGTGCCGGCCTAAGCGGTAGTACCGGACTTATTGGAGAAATGCCCTGGCTCATTGCATGTATAGTAACGCCTCACTGTGCCCTGGTGGTTGCTTGTAGCGGCGTTCCTGGCTGGAGCTGGAGTCTGGAAATTCTGATTAACAGGCCTTGGTGCTGGCGACGGTGTCCTTGATGCGTTCTGCGGTTGGAATCTGAAAAACTGATTTGGCGCAACCCGCAGACACTGCTGCGCTCCCTGATGTGATCCTTGCTGCTGCATTCTGCGCTTCCTGTTCTCATCCAATTCCTTGCGCTTGTCCTCAAGAATAAGCGCTTTGTTCACAAGCTCCTGGAAATCTGGAAAGGTGTGGGTGATCAGTCCCACCTGCAGTCCTGAGTTGAGTCCCTTCATGAAGCGAGACTATCTGGCCTTATCTGTCGCTACGTCTTCAGGTGCGTAGCGTGCAAGCTGTGTGAACTTGTTCAGATATTCTGACACCGGTTGATTACCTTGCTTCGATGCCCTGAACTCTTCCTTCTTAAGGTCCATTATTCCTTCAGGCACGTGATACTAACGAAACGCAGCCGTAAACTCCTCCCACGTGATGTCATGTGGGTTCTCCCGCGTGGCGCAGAAGTTTTCCCACCATTCAGCGGCGGTCCCTTCCAACTGATGAGATGCGTAAAGCACCTTCTCATTTTCCATGCATTTGGCAAAGTGTAACTTCCTTTCTATTGACCTTAGCCAATCATCCGCCTCCAGTGGATTGGCATTCCCAGAGAATGTGGGTGGATGAGTCCTCATGAACTCCGACAACTTTGCTCCCTGTCGTTGCCCCTGATTTGCTTGGTTAGTGGTGGCCTGAGAGTGACCTACTGCATCTGTTGCATCATGGCATGCATCAGCTGGGTTTGTGCAGCAAGAAAAGCTCCAAAGTTCTGCATGTCAACTGGCGGTGCTGGGTGGGGTGCAAGTGCTCCATCATTAGGGTTCCCAGCTGGGCGAGAACCACTCCCATTGCCTCCAAGGTTTCCGCGGGTGTTCACCATCTGTCGATTGCTCCAGGGTTTAAAGACAAGATGGAAGCAAGCATAGACAAGTAGTAGAGTAACTTATGCAGGGAGGAAAGTGTGACTCGAAATTCAACTTTATTAACTAAACAATAATAACTCGGTATGGTCGCTTACAACGCCTAAGGGCCTGCAACACATACTGCACACTCAGCAAGCAATGAAAATCCAACGCCTCTAAGGGTGGCTCTTTATTCTATAACGCGACTCGACGAAGGAGTCCCAACTACAAGACCTAGGCTCACTCGTTAAGAAAACCTCCACTGCCTGGGTGCGGGTGCGGTGGCATAGGCGCGAAACAATCACCATGCCCTGCAACTGTGGTAGTCGAAGAAGCGGTGTCCTCCTCGAGATCCGGCTCCTCCGGGTCCGGCTCATGCAACTAAAGTATTGGCTCTGGTCCTGGTCCGTACAATGCCATCTCCAACTCGTCAATTCTTCGCAGAAGGTGGGACACATGCTCTTGAGCCTCCCGCCATCGGTTCTTCTCTACCGTGACCTCCTCGCGAGCCTTCTGTAGCTCCCAATTCGTATCATCGAGCACATCCTCCTGAGCGATGACATGTCGTGCCAGCTGTGTGACCGTGGCATTCTCATCCTGAATCAGCCTCGGGTCGAGAAGGTTGTTGTTGTGTGGATAGTAAAGGTACACCGCGCCCTCCAGCTCACTAGCGTAGATGCGGGCGATGTGTCGCATCGCTCGTCGTGATACCTCCTGAATTCCCATCTGCATTGTCGACCTCCTGGCGGTGCAGTATATCGGACGGTTGCCCTTGCCCTTATTCCTGGCATGTACCATGATCTTCACATCACAAGCCTTAATCAGTCCCGCTTGTCTGATGACGTTCACTTGGTATTGCGGCTTCTCAAAACCTTCAAGAAACTGCAGCATACGCCAAAGTTCTGCGGCGTGGCCAACCTCAAGATCGACATAGTTGATCTCTCCCTCCATCTGTCACAAAACACTCGCGTAAGAACGCAGCATTTTTAAATCAAAGTGGGAGACAAAAGAAAAAGGGGTAAGGGAAGAGAGAAGGGGTAAGTCGAGAATTCATTCATTATCTTGATAACTTTTAACTTTAGAAAATAAGTTTCATCCTCACTACGACCAATCTAACTATGGGTGAGCCTACAGTCAGTATGGCTCTGATACCACCTCTGTTGGGACCCGAATTTGCAAATTCGGACCCTCTGTGTGTTCAGCACTAGTCCAGGATCACGCTAGTGCACACAGTCTCAACATTGGTAAATATCACAATCATTCTCAACGAAACTATAAGGTACTTTAATTAGTTTACCAAGCTGGTTGCTCGATCTTAAGGTCAAGTTACAAATATACGCCACGCAGGGCAAAACTTATTAAAAGGAAAATAACAGCAGCGGAAAATAAGATAACTTCGTGGCGACATCCAGTATACCACAGGCAACTGACTGAGCTCGCTCCCTAGATAGACGGTTCCTCTTGGAGCTCCTCCTCCAAAGCTGGTGTAGACTCTTCTTCAACTGATGTTGTATTGTGGCAAGGGTGAGTACTTGGTACTCAGCAAGTCATGCACAGAATGCAAGCTAATATTCTACATGTATGGCTTAATACAAAGGAATAGCTCATGGTTCATTTGCAGTAACAGCATTTAACAAATAACATAAGTAGATTCGAAAGCGATAGAAACAGTGTAGTATCAATAACTTTTCCAGGAGTTAAATAAACATCTTTCCCATTCCTAATCCACATTTCCATCAACATCATCATTTAACCAAACCAAACCTCTCAAGTTCAAGTTATTTCCAAGAAAATCTAACCCTTGACTATAATCCCCGAGCAATGTCCAATACCGCGGACACGGCTATTCGAATAGATTTTACACTCTGCAGAGGTTATGCACTTTACCCACAAGATACAGCCAAACACCACAAAGGCGAGTGATCGTAACAAAGCCTTTCGGAAACGGCTAACTACACAAGTGAACCTTTCCAGTTTTTGCCATACACCATCCCTTCCCTTAACAAAGGCGAAGTATGGGACCGACATACCATTGGACGGGTATCATGCCATCGCCTTGGTACGCTCCCCTTTCAAGCTACACAAAAAGGTGTAGTTGACACCCGAGGTATCACATGCAAGTTATTAGTAACTTACTCAACTAGGTCCGTCCCATTACGGACATGTGGTTGCATGATTAACTCAGTTCAAAGGCTTGCAAGGTTAAGTCCTTATGTTGATCAGGGCAAGACTACCCGAAGAACCAAACCAATGCTCCCGATGCCACAACTGGCCCACCCGATCATTCTTGCCACATGCCCCGGTCGAAAACTATTTATCAAACCCCCAGTTGATTACCATGCACCACGTGACATCAACGTCATCATCGACAACACATGACTCTTCTCAAAAACACGTTCCATATCTCATTAAGTCAATGTTACCCTATAATTTTCCAAAATCATGTCATGTATACGTGGCAGCTCTAAGCATTATACTACAACGGTCTAAATACCCATGTTGGCAATTTAATAATGTCCAACTATTTAATCCTCAACTAGGGTGACAAGGGGTTCATGGCTTTCAATTATCTATGTCAAGGTGGCATACAGCAACTAGGCAATTAACTAATCTCCCAAAATCAATTAAAGCATTTTATAATTGAACTAGCATGCAATAATTTAAATCAAATTAATTTTAAAATGGGATCAACATGGTCAAAGCACAACTTGCCTTCAAAGAATACTTGATCTTGGTCTTGAGGTGGCTCCTGGGTCAACACTTCACCTTCGAAGCCTTCGGGCACTTCAACGTCTACTCGTGATGCGTGCAAATAGTAATAAATGAATAAAATAGCTGACAAAAAGTGTCCAAACATCCAAATAAAGTCCATAAAGAAATAGAGCATAATTTTATGAATTTTTAGGAATTTGAATTGGCGAAATCGGAGTTAAAACGCAAAAGTTACAAGCGTTTAAAGTTTAAATAATCAATTAAATAATATTACAGTGAAAAACTTTTGTCCAAAAATTAAATAAAATTCACCATTAGGTAGATCACAATTTTATAAAAATTTAGAAATTTGAATCACTCAAATCGGAGTTAAAACGCAAAAGTTATAAGAGTTTGAAGTTTGAATCTATATTTCAAATCAATAAACCGAATTAATAAATCATTTTTCTTTTTCGGAAAATAATTATTGCGTCGTGGGTGACACGTGTCAGCACCTCATTGGTCCACGTGGACCCGCTGACGTCAGCGCCGGCCGAACCCCACGATGACGTCATCATGCCACGTTGCACCACCCGGGTGCTGCCACGTGTCCCAGTCCATGGACCCGGTCTACGGGCCCGGCGGTCTGATGCGCTTCGGCGCATGCCCGCATCGACATGCGGGCCCCGCATGTCAGTGGAGCGCTCACACGAGCACGGTGCGGCGGCTGGGCTACGTGGCACGATCTCGTGCGTTGGATCTAAATCCAACGGCTGAGATTGGATCTAGACGCCGCAACGTGGATTTCGTTGCGGTGACGTGGGCTAACATGGGCTGTTGGATCTTGATCCAATGGTCCAGATCTAATCTAGTTCATTACTGCTACGGCTACGTGGCGAGATCTAAACCATTAGATCTAGATCTAACGGCGGAGATTAGATCTAAGAAATCAAACGTGAGAAAATACCTCCGGGCGACGTGGACGAATCTGGACCACACGATGCGGATCGGACGGCTGACGGTGCTTGCGAGGGCTCGGTGGTGCGCGGCGGTGCTGGCTCACAGGAGGGGAAGAAGACGACACGAGGAACGGCGATTGCGAGCTTCTCCGACGAGGTGAAAGGTCTCCACGGGTGCGCCTCGGCCTGACGGTCCCGGACCTGGGCTCAAACGCGGCGGCGAACGGCGGACGACGGCAGGGCGAAGCAAAAACCGTGGCGGAGGAGAGAGCAACTACGGTGAGCAATTGCAGGCGCGTCGGGGCACTACGGGCGGCGGCGGCTAGGGAACGGCTGCGTGGGGTCAAGGCGGTCCTCGAGGCATGTCCCGGGCATTAAATACCCTCGGCGTTCGCGCAAAAGGCGGAACCCTAGGCCAACACGGCGGTGGAGTTCGGCGGCAATTCGGACGGGGAAGATGCAATCCGGGTCGTACACGTGGCGCAACCAACGACCACGATCGTGCAGGCGGAACTGGATCCGGACCGGATACGGCTCGAACTGGTACGGGTTGATCTTGACCGTTGGATCTAAATCCAACGGCTGAGATTGGCTGGTCTCTGGGTTAGTGTGGTGCGGCGCACGTGGGCTACGTGGCTCAATGTGGGCCGTTGGATCTTGATCCAACGGTCCACGGCTTAGGGCTCAACGGACCGGGTCCGGCTCGGACGCGGCGCGGTTTGGGTTCGAGTCGGACTCGGACTTGAGTCCGACTCGGGCTCGGTCGTATGAACAGTGCAAACCAACTCGATTTTCCAGCGATTAAATAATTAAAATTAATTCCCAGAAATCCATTTAATTCATTTAAAATAGCAAAACACTCAGAAAAATTCCAGAAAAATTCTAGAAAATATTTTGGGACATTTTGGACTCAAATAAAATATCTTCAACAAAATTTTATTTGCAAAATTAAATTCTTTAATTATTTGAAAAGGGAATAAATTCCAAATAAACCCCAGAAAATTCCAAATATTCACAAAAGTGCCAAATCTTATTCAAATTCATGAAAAGCAAAAATTGGGGTGTTACAAGGGCATAACTCTTAATTTTTTTTTCGAGGGAAACTATTCTATCATGAAAATCATATCCACCACATACGAATAATGAAAGAATAGCATGACAAGAAATTAAACCATCACAGATAATCATATTTAATCTGTGAGATAGCATAGCCCTTATAATGGTGATGTCCATCGCCATGGTCCCTATCTTTTGGCCATCAAGCTTGAAGCCTTCATGATAAATTACGAAGCTACTACAACTAGTAGCTTGTCAGGACCCGAATTTGCAAATCCGGACCCTCTGTGTATTCAGCACTAGTCCAGGATCACGCTAGTGCACACAGTCTCAATATCGGTAAATATCACAATCATACACATCGATAGTAATAAAGTACTTTAATTAAGATAACCAAACTGGTTGCTCGACCTTATAGTCAAGTTACAAGAGTACGCCACACAGGGCGAAATCTTATTAAGAAAATAAATTGCAGCGGAATAAAAGCATCAACGTGGCGCCATCCAGTATACCACATGCAATTGACTGGGCTCGCACCCTAAGTAGACGGGTCCTGAAGTTCCTCCTCCAAGGCTGGCGTCGCTTCTCCTTCAACTGATGATGTGTTGTGGCAAGGGTGAGTACTTGGTACTCAGCAAGTCATGCACAGAATGCAAACTAATATTCTACATGCATGGCTTAGTTCAAGGATAGGCCAATAGGTACATTTGCAATAAAACGGCAGTAAACAAGTAGCATAAGTAGATTCGAAAGCAGTAAATATAAAGATTATATCAATAACTTTTCCAGGGGTTAAGTAAACATTTTTCCTTTCCTAATCCACATTTCCAACATTGTCATTCACCAACCCAATCCAATTCTCTAAGTCCAAGTTGTTTTCATGAAGGTCTAACCCTTGACTACAATCCCCGAGCAATGTCCAGTGCCGCGGACACGGCTATTCGAATAGATTTTACACTCTGCAGAGGTTATGCACTTTACCCACAAGATACAGTCAAACACCACAAAGGCGAGTGATCGTAACAAAGCGTTTTAGAGACTGCCAACTTTACAAGTGAACCTCTCCGGCTTGTGTCATACACCATCCCTTCCCGTAACGGAGGCGAAGTATGGGACCGACATACCGTTGGACGGGTACCATGCCATAGCATTGGTATGCTCCCCTTTCAAGCTACACAAAAGGTGTAGTTGACACCCCGATGTACCACATGCAAGTTATTAGTGACTTACTCAACTAGGTCCGTCCCATTGCGGACATGTGGTTGCACGCTTGACTCAGATCAAAGGCTTGCAAGGTTAAGTCCTTAGGGTGACCAGGGCAAGACTACCCGAAGAACCAAAATGACATTCCCGGTGCCACTATCATTCTTGCCACTTGCCCCGGTCTAAATCTATTTACCAAACCCAGTTGATTAACATGCACCACGTGCCATCAACAGTCACAACACGTGATACTTCTCCCAAAACAGGTTCAATATCTCAATAAGTCAACATTAATATTTGATTGTCCAAAATCATGTCATGTGTACGTAGCAGGTCTAAGCAATATACTACAACGATCTAAATACCCAATGTTGGCAATTTAATAATGTCCAACTATATAAATTCCACAATTAGGGTGGCAAGGGTTCATGGCACATAATTAGATAATCAAGGTGTCATACTCCAATTTGGCATTTATCTAATCCCTAGAAATAATTTAAACAAGTTCTAATTATATTAGCATGCAATAATTTAAACCAAATTAATTTCAAATATGGGATCAACATGATCAAAGCATAACTTGCCTTCAAAAAGTACTTGATCTTGGTCTTGAGCTGGCTCCTGGGTCAACACTTCACCTTCGAAGCCCTCGGGTACTTCAACGTCTACTCGTAACGCGTGCAAACAGCAATAAATAAATAAAACAGTAAATACTCATTGCTCAAAAATTCAAGTAAAGTCCATAAACAGAAAGGGCATAATTTTACAAATTTTTAGAAATTTGAATCACCCAAAACGGAGTTAAAATGCAAAAGTTATAATCGTTTAAAGTATAAAGAATCTATTAATTAAATAAAAACAGAGAAAATTTCATATTCAAAAATTAATTAAAATTCATATTCAAGTATATCTCAATTTTATAAAAATTTAGAAATTGGAATCGTTCAAATGGAAGTTGAAACGCAAAAGTTATAAGAGTTTGAAGTTTGAAAATTCAAATAAAGAATAAACCGAATTAATTCATTTATTTTTCTATTGAAAAAATCCGGATTTATGACGTCAGCACGGGATTTGATTGTCCACCGAATTATTTTTCTATTGAAAAATTGAATTATGATGTCTGCATGACGTCAGCGGGTCCATGGACTAGGTCCACGGCTCGGTTTTGGTCCAACGTGGACTCGGTCAACGGGCACATGTCTCACTGACATGTGGGACCCCTCGTGACGTCGGCCCAGCGTTCACGCGCCTCGGCCACTGCGTATCGACACGGGCCCCACCGTGACGTCAGCGTGACGTCACGGATGAAGTCATGGTGCCGTTGGGCTAGCCGCTGACACACGGGCCCCATGCTAATGTCACGCGTGACGTCAGCGGCGACCGTGGCTGACCGCGCCGGTTCGGCTTCGGTGCACGTGGCACGATCTGGGCCGTTGATTTGAAAATCAACGGTCCAGATTTGATTTAATGCCGCACGTTGCGGTGCGACGCGGCTAATCTGGGCCGTTCGATTTGGATCGGACGGTCGGATTCGATCGAGTTCGCCACCGCGGTAGGGTGGCGGGCGTGACCCGGGTGGCGACACATGGCTCAATCTACGCCGTTCGATTTCGATCGAACGGCCGAGAGTGCATCTAACGCTACAACACAACTAATCCTAACCGTACGATCTAGATCTAACGGTTGAGAATAGATCTAGGCACGGTGCAGTTACGGCTACGTGGCTTGATCTAAACCGTTGGATCTAGATCCAACGGTTTAAAACAGATCTAAAAACTGAAACGTGTGGATTACCTTCGGATGACGTGGACGAATCTGGGCCCTCGAATCTTGATCGGACGGTTCACGAAGCTTGCGGGGTCGGCGATGTCCACACGGAGCTGGCTGGCCGGAGACGGAGACGACGACCACCCGAACGGCGTTTGGGCGCAAAACCGGCGATGTGAGTGGTACTCCCAGGTGCGTCTCGATGCGAGCATTCCGGATCTGGGCTCGGTGATGGCGGAGAACGGCGGACGACGACGGAATCAACGGAAAACCACGGCGGAGCACGAATCCAACTTCAGCGAGCTCTAGCGGGCGAACGGCGGCGGCTCGGGCTCGGTGAGTTAGGGCTACGGGTGCGCACGGAAGAGGGCTACGCGATGGCGGCGGTGGCGCTTTAAATAGGGGCATCGGCTTCCGTAAAACTCACGTGAAACGAGGCCCACTCGGCTGCAACGGCGGAGTCCGACGAGGGCACGGAGAGGGTGACATGGCGCAATCTCGGCCATTGGATCGAGATCCAACGGTGAAGCGGTTAGGGCTGGGTCGCGCTTGAGTCCGGTTCGAGTCAGACTCGGACTCGAGTCTGACTTGGGTCGGACTCGGTCGGATGAACAGTACAAACCCATTCGGTTAATTTCCAGCGATTTAATATTCAAAACAATTTCTAGAAATTCAAATAATTTGAGAAAAATAGCAAAATAATTAGAAAAATTCCAGAAAAATTCTGGAAAATACTTTGAAACATTTTAGACTCAAATAAAATATTTCCAACAAAATTTTATTTGTAACTTTTAATTCTTTAATTATTCCAAAAGGGAATAAATTCAAATTAAATCCAAATAAATTCCAGAAAATTTCAAAAATTCACCAAAGTGTAAAAATTTCATTTAAGTTTATGAAAAGCAAAAATTGGGGTGTTACATAGCTAGTAACAAATTACATGAGAGATTCAATCATCACAAGTCGACATGCAAGTCATTATACAACAATATGACAGCCCAAGCTGCAATTAACCACGGCACGCAGGCCATGAAAATTACAACCATGCATCACATACACATAGGGTCCATACTATTCACAATATTCCCTGCAAAAACAAGTTAAACGTAGAATCGTATTCTAGCGCGCGATATGAACAAGTTATATCCAACACACACTACGACTGGATAACACACATTTCTCAAGCCATAAATTTGAGAACTTTTGCTGGGTTCAATTATTTTAAATGCCTTAACTCAAGTACCTGGAATTCTGCAGCAATGGTTTTGAATTACGCTTGAGCATGTAGGCAAGTTTTTGTTGGTAGTAGCAACAATCTCTGAAGTTTTGTCATGTATGCTTGTTATTTATTATTGACTTGTTAATTTAACAATGATGGTTTGATATGTTTATCAAACATGATAATCGGTAGGTTTGCCATGTATGATTATTCTTTATTATTGACTTGTTAATTTAACAGTGATGGTTTGATATGTTTATCACAAATGCTAATTGGTAGTGATGCATTGTAGAGTACAATTTGAAAGCTTAAATCAGTTACAATTCGATTTTTTCATCTTCTTTTTTCCTCATTTTCACGACTTGTCTGTCACTATGCATCATTGCATTTTCATTTAATGTGACCAGTCCATTACCTATACTTACATAATGACAATGGTTTTGTTCATAACTACTGTTGTTCGATGTGCATCGATGTTTTCAAGTCAATCTGTGCTTTACAAACTAAACAGACAAATAATACCTAGGGCAGCTGGCTTAGCTTCCATGTCCAGTCCATTGTTGTAGGAGGATAGTCCTTCTCGTAGAGTCGTCTAGGATTGTGCCCATCAAAAATCACCATTTGAAGAATTATACACCAAATTGTATCCTGGATATATATCAATTCAACCATTTTGAAGGACAGAGGAAGCTGCTGCCAAAGCAGAGGTGAAATGTTTAAGTACCAGGGTGGTTCTTCTGGTTTTTGCATGATTTTGGCTGGTTTCTGGTTTGAAAAAAAAAAAGAACCGCCCATTTTAGGTTGCATTTTGGACTGTTTTTTTCCCTTCAGATTTTAGGTTTGGAAAATGTATTAGAAGCAATATATAATATGTCTATTTTCAGAGGAAGACGAGACCAAAAGGGGAGGCTTCAGTGATGAACATGTCGGTAATCCCCAGTTTTTCTGAACCTTGAGTGACTCTCCTAAGAAGGAACACAATTGGCATTCTGATATGCTAACATGCTATGGCCCACATGCCAAATTTGCCAATCTTGCGGCAATCTGTTGTAAGCTGTTGATCCCCATTAGTTATGGTTGATTAGGTCGATTAGGATTTCATACAATCATGGAGACGAACATGGAGATGAGCATGTCGGTAATCATTACGGCTCGAATCAAAATTATTTTGATTGCATTAGTAAATGGGTTCAAAATTGAAATTAGTACATTTCGTGCAAAAAGAAAGGTTAATAAGGTTTGGTACGATGGTGACTCGAATTTGAGATAACCACTTAATTGATGCTGCTCAGGATCCGATAGTGTGTTAATCGATGGTGCCAATGTTTAGAATCAGTTCCTTATTTTACTTCAAGGAGTACTCTATGCAGTCAGTATACACTGTCACTAGTATAGCATGTTTACTGTTACCTTGCTGCCCATGCAAGAGAACTGATGACTTGCATTGTGGCACAATGATTTATCAGCTGATGTATAATTGACACATGGGTTGGATGGGTCATCAGGAATTCTGAATATTATTGATTGCATCGGACGTTCAGTCATCCTTATCCACAGACCACAAGCAATCCATTCCAGCGTTCACATGAATGATCTGTATCTCGCTTGCACTCTTCCTCTATACAGATGCCATTTACACGATTCAGTCAGCCCTAGAACAACTGCATCTAGCCCCAGAAAAAGAAAATCTCGATTCATCTATTACAAGTAGGGGTGAAAACAGGACAGGAAATATCCGTCCGATCCGATCCTGAATCCGTTTAAAATCCGTACCGATGTTATCCATATCCGAATCCGAAAAATCCGATGTAATATGGGTTAGGATATGGGAAGAGCAATATCCGATCTGTATCCGAAAAATCTCATGTAATATGGGTTAAGATATGGGAAGAGCAATATCCAACCCGATATCCGGATAAAATCAGTTATTTTTCCATTAATTTGGTTCATTATTGGATAAATAGAGTAGTTGTTTGATACTAGCACTAAAAAACACTACTTTGTTATTGGATAGATAGAATAGTTGTTTGATACTGGCACTAAATAATTATTACTTGAAGCTAATATTGTAAGGTTAATGCTTCATTCTTTCTTTTACGTACACAATTATGTACTATACTACTATTCGATTATGATATCCGATCCCAACCCAAATCCGTCAGGTATCCGCTCCGTATTCGAATCCTGAATAATCTGAATTCGTATCCGTATCCGGGACATCTGTATCTGACTTCGAATCCAGAAAAAAAAATATGGGTTAGGATACGAGACGAGCAATATCCGCCCGTATCCGATCCAGTTTCACCCCTAATTGCAAGCGCATGTCAATGGATCCCTCTAAGTCGCCCTCACAAGTTCTCCCTCAAATGCCGTCAGGACTGTGCGCTCGGAAGAGTAGATCCAAAGATAATTCCACGAAGCAGCAGACCTTTACGACGTCACTGAATAATATTGTGAACCAGCCCTGCACGCCTGCGGCGTTGAAAAGCCAACTAAGGCCGAAAAGGTAAGTACTTCGACTTTACAAAAAACTAATACGGTCTTTGTATGTCAGTTCTCTTTTGTCATATGAGATTGTGCTATGCTAACCAGTTGAAGCAAAAAGATATGTTGCATGAAAGTAATAACATATCTTATCAGATTAGATGTGTATAACAGATGCAATTACTCCATCAAGCTGTAATATGCCTTCCTTAGCAGCAAAAGATGATTTTCAAAGCATCTTATTTATCGGAAACACTCCTTTGTGACCACCATTTCTGTCTATTCCATCAACTTCGTCAGTACTACAATACTCCGATCTCTTTCGTATGCTCATATACTGAAATCCTACTTCGCCCTATTCATAGCCAACTCAACTGTACAATCCTTCTTCGTCCTATTCATAGCTTCCTTTGGCAAAAACTAAAAATAACTTCGGTTTCCGGAGATAAATGTACTTACTTATTATCTTCCATTGCAGAATAATGAATTAATGATGGCATGAATTGTGAACAAATGTATGACAATGACTCCTTCGATTCTGATGACCCAGAGATAACAGCACCAGTAGATGTTTTTATCACACCGCAAGTGTTCCAGAGAACTAAGGTACATATGCAAGTGCGGAGACAGTATAAAAATTTATTTCCATTGTGTGTGTAGCACATCATGCAGATTATTTATGCTAAAGTACATGGAATATTGGAATGGTGACTTTCTACCTAAAATGTTTAACTAGGTATGCTGCTTTTACTGTACACGTATATTTCGGAGATCTGTTTGATGTCTGCTAATCATGTCCTGTGTACTGTGCAGTTTCATATAGATCAGTTTAGAAGGAAGTTGGCCGCACTTTTGGTGAAGTCCCCACTGAACAGTATCACACTAGATAAAAGCAAGCATTGACAAATGGATGCAACCAAGTCTTATGCATTATCTTAGTTTTGCCGTAGAGAAGAGAAACTGTGGACAAAGAGTATTTACTCCAGTTAATTGCTTGAAAATTTATCTAGAGGATTTATTGAGACTTGCTATTGATGCGTGAAATACCGTAAAATCTTCAAAACAGTTTTATTTTTGCTTTGTTCTCGTTTTATGGATTTTTAGGAATTTTTTGGATTTTTTTCTGATTTATTTGATTGTATTTTGGGTACTTTCCGTTTTTGGAAAATTTCCTCGCCGGGCGCTTTCCTTTCTTGGCAAATACGCCTCCTCCACGCGCGCGCACCTCACCCGCTCGGTCACCTCCCGCACTGCGCCCACGCGCCAGCAGAAACCCGCTTCCACCGCGCCCGCCCGGCCGCCATCGCTCATCTTCTGAGGAGCTGCCATGGTAGCTTTGCCAGCTGTCGTGTCCCCTCGCCGCAACCCTAGCCCTAGGGCACTCCACCTAGCACCGCACTAGCATCGCCCCGAGCCCCACGCCGTGCGCCAGGCCTGCCGCCGCTACCCGAGCTGTCCAAATCGGGACGATGCGGCCGCCGTCAAATCCCGAGCTCCTCCGGCTATATAAGTCACCTCCGGCCTCCATTTATTGCTCCCCGAGACCGCGAGGACCTCCCGTCTCTTTTCCCCTCTCCCTCGCTCACTCCCGAGCACTCCCGTGGCCGCTCCACGGGCGTCTCCTTCCTCTCTGGCCAAGCGCCGTCGCCAGCCCTCTCCACCGCCGCTCGGTCTCCCTCGAGTCGTGCCCTAGAACTGGGGTGAGCTCCTCTCCCTTTTCCCTCAAGTCCCGTACGAGTTGACGCCCTAAAACGGACTAGACTGTTGCTATTAGATGTAGTACTTCAAGGAATTAAGTTTACAGCTGAACTGTTGCTATTAGAGATAAACGGACTGGACGTCATCCTAGGGATGGATTGGCTGTCCAAACATAAAGCAACATTGGATTGTGAAAGGAAGTTGGTAACAGTTATCAACAATAAGGGGCAATGGGTAACCGTAAGGACCAACCCTGATTTAGAAAAGGGCAAAAGAAGAGGCCTTAATGCCATAACCCCAACCATAGATAAGTACCTATTGTTCGGGAATACCCAGATGTTTTCCCAGAAGAATTACCAGGAAGACCCCCAGACAGGAGCATAGAGTTAGCCATAGAACTGGTACCAGGAACAGTACCCCTTACCAAGCGCCAATACCCAATGTCGGCAATGGAATTAAGAGAACTCAAGAAGCAACTGGACGAATTACTGGAAAAGGAATTTATCCGATCAAGCATATCACCATGGTCCTTTCCAGTCCTATTTGTCCCTAAGAAAGATGGAGGCGTAAGACTCTGCGTGGATTACAGAGCGCTGAACGCCGCAACCATAAAGAATAAGTATCCCTTACCTCGGATTGACGACTTATTCGATCAACTCAAAGGAGCTAGGATTTTCTCAAAGATAGACTTAAGGACCGGATACTATCAGTTGAAAGTCAGAGAACATGACAGAGAAAAGACAGCGTTTACCACCAGATACAGACTGTATGAGTTCACAGTGGTCCCATTCAGACTCACAAATGCCCCAGCTTATTTTATGAACTTAATGAATCAAGTGTGCATAGACTATCTAGACCGATTCCTCGTAGTATTCCTAGATGACATTCTGGTTTACTCAAAGACGGAAGAAGAACATCAAGAGCATATGCATCTGATTCTAGGGAGACTCAGGGAACATCAACTGTATGCCAAGTTCTCCAAATGTGACTTTTGGATGAGAGAAATTGCATTTCTGGGACACATCATCACCGAAGGAGTGAAAGTGGATCCAACAAAGGTAGAAGCAGTGATGGAATGGAAGCAACCCACATCAATAAAGGAAATCAAAAGTTTTCTAGGATTAGCTGGATATTACCGAAGATTTATTGAAGGTTTTTCCAAAATTTCCAAGCCTCTAACCCAGCTTCTCAAAAAGGATAAGCCTTACCGGTGGACAGAAGAATGTGAGAAGAGTTTCCAGACTCTGAAGACAAAATTAACCTCAGCACCAGTACTTGTACTTCCTGACCCAAGTAGGGAGTTTCAAATTTACTGTGACGCATCAAAACAAGGATTAGGCTGTGTTCTGATGCAAGACGGAAAAGTAATTGCTTATGCTTCTCGACAATTAAGACCACATGAAGAGAACTACCCAACTCATGACATGGAATTAGCTTCAGTGGTGCATGCACTTAAGATCTGGAGGCATTACCTATTGGGAAATCACTGCGACGTATTCACAGATCACAAAAGCTTGAAGTATGTGTTCACTCAATCGAACCTGAATATCAGACAAAGAAGATGGTTAGAACTAATCAATGATTTCGACTTAGAGATACAATACCACCCCGGAAAGGCTAACGTAGTAGCAGACGCATTAAGTAGAAAATCATGCCACCACATAGCCTTGACAACAGACATCTCACAACAGCTACAATTTGAAATGGAACGGCTGAACCTGCAGATAGTCGAGAAAGGATTTTTAGCCTCCATTACAATTCAGTCAGACCTACTCAGTCAAATCAAAATAGCTCAACAAGAAGATGAAGAAATCCAGCGATACCGCAAAGAAGTGAATACAAACAGTCCGTCGAAATTCTCGGAAGATGGGCAAGGCATATTACGATTCCATGATCGTGTATGTGTTCCCAATAATAAAGATATAAGAGGATTGATTTTGACCGAAGCTCACTCATCTCAGCTCACCATACACCCAGGCAGTACGAAGATGTACAATGATTTGAAGAGTGAATATTGGTGGAAAGGCATGAAGAAAGAGATAGCCGAACACGTACTGTGTTGTGACGTATGCCGTAAGGTTAAGATCGACCATCAGACGACCGCTGGAATGTTACAACCCCTACCGATCCCTGAATGGAAGTGGGATGAAATCGGAATGGACTTTATCACAGGACTACCCAAAGCACAACAAGGATTTGATTCCATATGGGTAATAATTGACAGACTGACTAAAGTAGCGCATTTCATACCAGTCAAGTAGACCTATGGCAAGGATAAGCTAGCAGAGCTATACCTGACACAGATAGTTAGACTGCATGGGATTCCCAAGAAGATTGTGTCAGACCGAGGAGCCCAATTCACGTCAAAATTTTGGAAGAGTCTACATGAAGCCATGGGAACAGACCTGAACTTTCTGAGATACCATCCATGCATCGATGGCTAGACAGAAAGGGTCAACCAGATACTGGAAGATATGTTGAGAGCCTGCGCCCTGACATACAGAGCGACTTGGGTCACTTGTTTACCATTTGCAGAATTTTCCTACAATAACAGTTATCAGGCCAGTCTACAAATGGCACCATTTGAAGCACTTTATGGGAGAAAATGTAGGACCCCACTAAACTGGACTGAGGTGGGAGAAAGGCAGTTATTAGGGCCACAGATTGTTCATGATGCAGAAGCCCATGTAAGGATCATTAGAGAAAACTTAAAGATAGCACAAGGACGACAAAAGAACTATGTAGATATAAGACGAAAGGACATTAGTTACAAAGTTGGAGATTTTGTTTATCTGAAGGTAACGCCATTTAAACCTGTGCATAGATTTCAGATCAAAGGAAAATTAGCACCAAGATATGTTGGACCATATAAGATCATAAACCGAATTGGAGAGGTAGCCTACAAACTACAGTTGAGTCCTGAATTGGCATAAGTACACAACGTATTCCATGTGTCACAATTAAGGAAGTGTCTTCGACAACCCACAGAACAAGTACCGTTAGAGGAAATTGACCTACAGAATGATCTGACCTATACAGAGAAACCAGTCAGGACTATCGAGACAGTTGAAAGGAAACTTCGAAACAAAGATGTCAGAGTCTGCCGGGTATTGTGGGAGAATCACACGCTCACAGAAACCACATGGGAAAAGGAGTCGGAACTGCAGCGGAATTTTCCCAACCACTTTCCCCAAAAAGAATGAATCTCGGGGACGAGATTTATTTTAAGGGGGTAGGTTGAAATACCCTAAAATCTTCAAAACAGTTTTATTTTGGCTTTGTTCGCGTTTTATGGATTTTTAGGAATTTTTTTGGATTTTTTCGGATTTATTTGATTGTATTTTGGGTACTTTCTGTTTTTGGAAAATTTCCTCGCCGGGCACTTTCCTTTCTTGGCAAATACGCCTCCTCCATTCGCGCGCACCTCACCCGCTCGGTCGCCTCCCGCACTGCGCCCACGCGCCAGCAGAAACCCGCTTCCACCGCTCACCCGCGCCCCCGCCCAAAGCCGCCGGCCACTGTTCATCTTCCCCGAGGGGGGAAGCTGCCATGGCAGCTTTGCCAGCTGCCGCGTCCCCTTGCCGCAACCGTAGCCCTAGGGCACTCCACCCAGCGTCGCACTAGCATCGCCCCGAGCCCCACGCCGTGCGCCAGGCCTGCCGCCGCTGCCCGAGCTGTCCAAATCGGGACGATGCGGCCGCCGTCAAATCCCGAGCTCCTCCGGCTATATAAGTCACCTTCGGCCTCCATTTATTGCTCACCGAGACCGCGAGGACCTCCCCTCTCTTTTCCCCTCTCCCTCGCTCACTCCCAAGCACTCCCGTGGCCGCTCCACGGGCGTCTCCTTCCTCTCCGGCCAAGCGCCGTCGCCAGCCCTCTCCGCCGCCGCTCGGTCTCCCCCGAGCCGTGCCCTAGAACTGGGGTGAGCTCCTCTCCCTTTTCACTCAAGTCCCGTACGAGTTGACGCCCTAAAACGCGAAAACACTCGCGTCTTCCTCAGCTCCGGTGAAGCGCCGCCCAGCTCCGGCCGAGAGCCTCCACCCGCCGCTGACAACCGAGCCCCACTAGCCAGCCTCCCCCGCTCTCACGGCCCACCCGCAGCCACCCCCACTCCCACGCATGCTGCGCCCGCGGCCCACTCGCCAGCCGCCCTTCGCCGCTGACCACCCGGGCCCACGCGTCGGAGCCCCAGCCGTGGGAATGGGCCGGCCCAATGGCCTTTTCCCGCGCGCGCCCGTTTCGTGGGCCAAAAGCATTTTCGGTGCGGCCCAAGTGAACAATGTCTTTTTCTTTTTTTTTCTTTTCGGGTTAATTTCCAAAATTTGTTTTAATTCATTTAAATATCCAAAAATACTCCGAAAATACCCAAAATTCCCAAAAATGCAAGAAAATTCCCAAATATACTTTTCCGAACCGTTTCGAGACGCTGAGTCCGAAAATGGTCTCCGTTTCGCCAAACCAAGTCCAAAAAATTCCGAAAACGCCCCTCCAACCCATTTCCGGCTTATTTTCTCTCTCTTTGTTTTCTTTTTCTTTTCTCTTCTTTCCTTTTTGAATTAGATCTTTATTGTTTATCTTATGCTGGATGTTTACGCTAGAACCGACGCCCGAGCAATACCAACTTCAGGAGCAGACACAGGTGCCCGAGCAGTATCTGGAGCAGGAACCGGACCCACGTGAAGTGTCGGGACCCGAATCTGCAAATCCGGACCCTCTGTGTATTCTGTACTAGTCTAGGATCACGCTAGTACTCACAGTTAAACAAGGATGAAGTACCACAATCATACACAGTGGAATTAATAATAAAGTACTTCAAACATTAAATAAACTGGTTACAAGACCTTAAGGTCAACTTACAAAAAGTCTGCCACACAGGGCTTACAATAACAAAAGTGAATAATCAGCAGCGGAACAAAGAACGTCGGTGACACCCATCAGTATGCCACAGGCAACTGACAAGGTTCAACTCCTAGCTAGATAACTGCCTCCTCATGGACCTTCTCCTCCTTTGAAGTTGTGGTCTTCTCCTCAGCTGATGATTTTGTTAGAAGCAAGGGTGAGTATACAACATACTCAGCAAGTTATTCACAGAGGTGCAATCCTATTACTATATGCAGGGCTTCTTCCAAAGGAATGGCTTAAGTGGTTGTTTTGCCTCAAACAGCATTTTGCTTTAATTAAATAACCTTAATAGATTCAAAAGCAGTAAAACCATATTATATAATAAGTTATCAATATCTTTTTAAACAATTCGGCTCAAAGCTCTAATTTACTTCATGATTATCTCGGCACTCGGCCACCCATTTCCACATTATTTTAGAAAAATATAACCCTTGACTGTAATCCCCGAGCGTTGTCCAGTTCCGTGTACTCGGCTATTCGAATAGATTTTTACACACTCTGCAGAGGTTATGCACTTTACCCACACGATCTGATCAAACACCACGAAGGCGAGTGACAGTAACAAAGCCTTTCCGAAACTTCCATCCTCGCATGCGCATTCTCCCGATATTGTTCCCACTTGTCCCTTCCCTTTTGCGGAGCGGAAGTACAGGGGCCAACGTATACCGTTGAAGAGATGTAAGACCATTACGGTAAACACTACACCCTTCTTTCCACATTCATAGCTACAAGAACCACCTGAGGTCTCACATGCTAAGACTTCGGAATCATACTCAACTAGGTCCGCCCCATTCTGAGACATGTGGTTGCATGATTGGCCCAGTTCAAAGGCTTGCAAGGTTAAGTCCTTAGGGTGACCGTGGCAAGACTACCCAAAGTTCACAAAACCAAATTCAATCAACATCTCTCCCATGTGCCACATCGGGCCCGCCATTCATCACTTGCCACTTGCCACAGTCTAAACCATTTTCCCACCCGGTTTGATTATTGTGCAATACATGCCAACAATAATACCAGTTACCATGTAGAACCAAAAAGGTACCTACACTTCACATCATCACGTGGCAAGATTACACTGATTCCAAAATTCATTCCGTATATCATTAGTCAATATTATTTTGCCATTTGAAATACATTTCACGTAAGCATGGCTAAGCAACTATTCACGGTCTAGCCTCCCGTGTTGGCACAATACTAACATCCAACTATTTTAAACCAAACTTAAGGTGACAATGGAATACATGGCATACAAATATTAATCTTCAATGGTGGAATTAACAATTAGGTTTATTAACTATTTTACCCAAATTAATTTAAATTCATTTTAATCAACATAGCATGCACAATTTAAATAAAAAAATACATTTCAAAATTTTGGAGCAATATGGTCAAAGCACAACTTGCCTTCAAAAAGCTGATGATCTTGATCTAGGGCTTGAGCTTGGTCTTCAACTTTCGCACTTTCGCACAGTTCAACGTCTACGCGTAGAAAACAACCAAATAAACACACATCCGGAAAATACTACAAATCAAACTAGCGCGTAACTTCATGAAAATTTCCAGATAATTAGTCTAGCATTTTCTAAGATTTATAAAATTTATTTTGGAATTTTTTGACGTATAGTTTGCGAGTTACAAAGTTCGTAAGTTTGGACTTTCCGCGAATAATTTAATATTATAGATTTGATTATAAAATTTCAGAAAAATTAGCGTAGCTAGGTATTAATATTTACTAATTAACAAAATTTGTTGCAAGTGATTCGGACTTATAATGAATTTGTAGTGAAAAAGACAAATTTCGCAAATTTGAAGAAGAGACACATACAAATGACTTTCTGTTCTTCAATGCATGGCACTATTCCACGTTGTATACATGTATACTCTTGTTGGTTCGGCTAGCTACACGTGAGGAAGCGAAAACACAGTAGAGATTGCGTATTTAACTACGTACATTTCCTAATACAACCGTATAAATGCATATAGAAAATTTATACTTGCGAATCGGCCGAATACACATATGCAGATCCGACGAATAAATCCACACGTATACATACTGCTAGCGTCAAATAACAGAGAGTACCGAATCAATATGCTACAATATATATTTTTACATGCATAGCAACCAAATATATCTACGCGCGACTATATCTACACGTAAATCGACCAAGTACCTACATGTAGACAGGTATATGCGCAAGCTACAGAATACATCCGCCTAACCTATACGTATATATACTAACATATATATATATATATATATATATATATATATATATATATATATATATATACACGATTACGCGTCGACAGGATCAATCAACCGGTAGAAATAGAATGCGTGCAAAAGAAAGGTGAGAGAGTACCGATCGACGATAGGCAGTAGCGCGGATCGGTGAGACTGGAGAGTGCGCCGGCAGCGGCGACGCAGGGGAAGGCGAGGGCGACGACAGCAGCGGCGACGACCAACGACGACGGTAACAGCGGCGACGACGACAGCGACGTAGACGGCGGCGGCGGCGGCAACAACGTAGACGACGGCGGAAGCGACGGCGACGGCGACAATGCGGCGACTGCGACGGTGACGACAGCGATGGCGGCGACGACGGCTACGACAACATAGATGACGGCGGCGATGGCTGTTCTAGTACGCACCGAAGCGCCTGTCGCCGGAGACGAAGTAGCAACCAAATGAAAAAAAAACTCCCTAGAATGGTGTGGCTAAAGGATGGAAAAAATTGGCTAAAAGTATGGAATGGCTAATTGTGTACGTGGCTAATGAAATGATCAAGCCTTGCGCTAGTAACAAGCGAATGAATCTTGCGGCTAGAAACGGAAGGAAGAATGGATTGAGTACATGACCAAAGGTGACTAGTAATGAACGAATAATCTACTAGTAACTGGAGAAATGAAGGAACGCTGGCTGGAAGAAGAAGAATAGACTGGCAAGCAAAATGTCCAGAAAAGGAGACGTCAGCCTCATGCATTGTTAGCAATGCCCAAGTGCTCAACATTACTAGTATTTACTAAAAACGTTACTAGTATTTATGTGACTAATAATGGAGGAACGGCTGGATGTATGAATCGGTTGGAATAAAATAAACTAGTAACGGCTGGAGTGATTGGTTGCGTGCGCAAGGAGAGGAACCGGCTGGCATGCAAAGAAAAACTTAGTAACGTACATGCACAGGAGCGACTAACAGAAGGTAAGAACGGCATAAGTATATATACGTATACGTTCCAAAATGTGTTTAAGAAAAAAATAGCAGAGGGGTTCAAAAAAAAATCTGGGAAATTCCTCTACTATACTAGGAACTATTTGGAACCTAACAAAGTTGGTTTCACGATTTTTTTCGACGTATAGATTTTTCGTAAAAATTCTTTTAGTGAATCAGACACCTGTACCGATTTTTGTAAAATCAACGACTCAAGTTATATAGCATGTTTTTCGAAAATATTTGAAGCGAACACTCTCGTCTACCAATTATCTTAATTATAAACGAAATTTTGAATTTTATGCTTATGCAAAAATGTCTGATCTTTATTTTAAGTGATTATTTCAATAAACTTGAGTCCAAATAAATTTCAGAAAATTCTAAATAATCCCAGAAACACACTAAATATATTAGAGGCAAATTTTGGGATGTTACATGAAGCAGAGTACGACTACACCGACTCTGAGCTAGGAAACCCCTCCTCCTCGCAAGGCAAGCCGCACTCCATTGATCATATTGAACCAGATATTGCTTAGAATAATTAGAAGTTATTTTCTACCGCATTATTTCCGAACTATATGTTGAAATATCACAAATCTGGTATGTTCGAATGACATGATAGCTAGTTAATGCCAAAAAGGCTCATGGAACTTCCTTGAAAAATATTGAATACTAATAATCCTTCGTAACCCTAAGAAAATACTATTGTCAGTATTCTGCTGGATATTACTACTGTAGTTTATTCACCGTTTTAATGAAAAATAAAATGTCGATGGAACATTGATTTGGAATGTTTATGAAAACGTTGCGGTCTGGGGGACAGTATTGGGCTAATCACCGGGTGGGTGTTAGTCTGATCCCCGGCCAAGGACCAATATCAAGGTATGAACGGATGGTGGTACACTGAGTACCAGGGACTGTGGAACGTAATGGTTTGGTCTGTGACAAGATAAGGACTTACAACCTTGGGCAAAGTAAATAACTTAAGAACTCGTTCAACCACAGGTTGGGCCGGTCAACTTCGTTGGCTTGACTCAACGTAGCTCGGTACCTTGTACTTTCCCTCGGAATACCTATAGGAGCAGGGTTACCTTCCCGGGTGTGGGAGATGGTCCGCGATTATGGGGGTGAAACGGAAATGTGCACAAGAAAAGTGTGGCATTTCGGGTTCACAACGGTAGGTGTCCACAGCAGGCGGGATCATGAACTCCACTCTGGCCAGTGGGGTCCCCGGGCTGATGTGGACCGAAACTCTACCGGATAGGGGCTAAAGAGGAAAAGGTCCAACGAAAAGCTATGATAACCTCGATCCGGCCGCATGCATAAAAGTTGCATGTTAATCGCGTGGCATTAACGATCGTGGAATCTTGTGGGTAAAGCTGAACACCTCTGCAGAGTGAATTAAATGGTATTCGAATACGCCGTGCTTCCGGTCAATGAAGCTGAGTTAAAATGGGGTGACTCCCGAACCTGAGCTCAAGTAGATTTTGGGTTAACAAGTGTGGAAATTTATAACTTTGGAAAACCCCCCTTATTCTTATCATTATGGTTTGTGTTTCAAATAAAATGTCAAACATTGGGAAAACTTGCATCCACCAAATGAGACATACGGCTATCTCTTGTTATCCTTCGCATGTGGTAATTAGGTTTCACTGTGTGGCTTGTTGAGTACGTTGTTGTACTCACTCTTGCTTAATTAACCTATTTTTTTAGAGTATCAAGATGCGGGAGAATTCCAAGAAGTCGTAGATGGCGACACCGTGTGGTTTTAGTCTCGATCTTCGCTCAAACTGCCTGTGGAGATTCTTTTGTGTTGTAAAGATTATGATTTATGCTTGCCGCGCTACTGTAAACTCTGGCCATTATGCCTTATTTTGCTTAAAACCGTTGCTTTTGGATGTTAATCTGGAAATGTACATTTGGTTTCCCTACGGTTAATCTTCCTGGGTAGCCGTAGCGATAATTAAGCGGCCTCCCTAAAATGGCCGGTCCGTCACAATGCGCCTTATTTCACATGAAGTATTAAATTGTTTGGAACCATCCTTAGTGGTGCCGCTTTACTAGCCCTTGATGCTGCTCTCTTCTGGCCGAAAGTACCAGATGCTATCCCTCAATGCAATAGCAGACTAATTAGATGAGGTTTATACTGCTATTGTTGACAGTTCAAAGATCTGAGACGGTGGTTTGGTACATGTTATAATTGGAGTGATATATATTGTATTCGACAACATCGGTTTAGCGCTCAGTTGCATAGTCATGTATAAGGTTTTTGCTCATCTTAGATTTCAATGCGAACAACAAATAGCATTCTAAGCATCGGACGTAATAGTGATATAAATGTTTAGTTAGCAAATATAGCCGGACTGCACATGGCTGCTAAACTAAAAGACTACAGCATCAAAAACGGAAAAAAAAAAAAAAAGAAAAAAAAATTGGGCAGCTTCAACTAACAGTAGCAATTAAGATTCTTTGTATTCAAAATCTGAATTCTGAATTCTGAAGTCTGAACCACATTAACAAGATAACCTCCACTACGTGTTGCACTCACAAATGTTTCATACTGAAATTCTGGAAGCTCAGCATGACAAATATTTTATTTTTAGAAATTCGATATGACATAAATAATCAAAATTAAAATCTACATACTCCCCAGTTTGCTACGACACCAAAGTTCAGCTGCTGCTAAAGATACACTCTCTAGTTGGATTCTTGATAATGAAAGATTACTAACTGCAGATGATGACCAGATATATACTATTATCATTATCCTACTAACTGAAAACACCTACTTCTTCAGTTCTTTTCATGCGATGGGGAAATGTATAACGTCAATTGTTATCTTTGCGTACATGGCGAACAACTTCTACTACTCTTTTTCTTTCTATTGGCATTGTCAGGTTCAGATCCATCCCGTCTTGAATAGCCTCCTGCAGATCCTCCTCCATGGCATGAGCAGTCAATGCGACATTGGAGTGTGTATTCCGTGGCAGTTTTCTTCCTCGCGAATGCACTTTGTTGCTTCATAGCCATCCATCAAGGGCATCTAAAACAAATATGAAATACTAGTACTGTCAAACCATCTCCATATCAAACCGTGTGTAAGGGGGAAAAAATTTGGGCAGCATCAAGAAGTCGAAGGATGACATTGTTGATTCCAGGAACAAAGCTTTGAAAGATGCAGCAGTCTTGCAACCTTGTAAAGCAAAAGACTAGAATACAATCGCAGTTACATGCTTATATCTCATTTTTTTTTTTTTTCAAAAAAACAGCCAAGAAGTAACCAAGAAAATAGTTTTTCTTTTCATACATGGTGAAGTGTAGACTGTAATAAGAATAGAGAAAACGGATATAACTTTTATTTCCTTTCAGAGGCATGGTTTCGACAAAAACAAAGCTAATATTATCTTTCTGTGTGAGACAGTACCTATCAATGTTCATTTCTCTTGCTCTTTTATCTTGCCAAGAGCTAAAAAGAACATGGTGAAGGAAGCTGTTAAATTACACACAAACAAAACATCATAATACAAAGTTATTTCCAAATTCCAAGAACTTCTAAACCAAAATGATAAGTTATGATCCATGACTACATAAACTGAAAAACTAAAATACTTACTCATTCAGTGCCGCTTAGGAAAATTCCTTGTAATGTAAAATTTGTCCCTTACAATAATGGGCATTACAACATAGGGCATGTTCTGATCACTATTTATTAGTATAGTCGAAATAACAAATAACTTGTATATTCCTTCCTTCGTACAAAAGAAAAACATTTTCAACCACACCAAGCATCAAGTACATAAAGAGAGATGTTCACACATAAAGATAATCAATTTATTTTAAAGAAGGTTAATCTACCCATCCAAATGAAACGGGAAAGTTGTTTCCAGTTCCAAGAAGCACGGTAGCAATAGGACGTGGTTGACAAAGCATAAAGTCACTAACTACTCCATGCAGCCAACAAGGAGAGCATGATTTAAAACTGCCACTATGGCTCAAGTGAAATCACATTTTCAATAAAGTGGCTTTTCCAAACAGCTAGGCTAGATACCTGTGCTTCATTAAGAAGTTCACGATATATATTAATCAAACTGCTTCCAAGTTGGTCACCAATTTAATAGTTGATGAAGAATAACACAGGGCAACATGGTGCATGATCAACAATGACTTGTTCAGAGTCCGGCATCAGTATGTAACTGAAATGTAGTAGTCCATTAGTGGACCACGACTTGGACAAGTAAACATTAGTGCCATTTGTATGTCCATCCATGCTGGAAAAAAACTTTTATGAGTGCAGAATGGTAGACATTCTTTGTTTATGCACTTTACAAATACTTTTTCCACCTTCCACAGCTCATCCTACAAGTGCGAAGGGAGGAAGTATGAAATTTTATGAAGTGGTGGAATGCAAGAAGTTTTGTAGAAATAAGTTATTGTACCATTCTAAGAAGAAAAAAAGGTATATCAGCATTTCAAAATATTCCTAGTGCAATATGAATAATTACAATAAAGAATCTAGTATTTGTTACTTTGACAATTCCTTGTTTTGTACATTACTTTGTGCTACTTTGATTTATACTAACAAATTAATCTCAAATACCAATTACATTATTTATGAACTACAAATGCACAACTCACATAATATCATTTTCTTCATCCCATTAGTGACATTAACCATGAATAATCTTAACAGGGAAATACAAACAAAAATTATGATCAATCAGAATTTCACAATTGGTCAATATCACATAATAAATATGAACAAAAATTACCTCGGCGGCCTCACAGATGCACAAGGGCAATGGGGTTCAATCAGCCACCACCAATTCGGGCGATCGCGCACAAATTAGGGATGACGTCGTCGAATGTAACGGGGACCACCTGCTCTGTCGACATGCTGCTATGAAGGCGAGGTAGTGGAGGCTCTCGACAGCGAGAAGTGGCCGTAATGAGAAGGGTGGCTATGCTGTGCCCGCGAGGGCATGCGGTTGGGCGCGGTTGGGCGCGGTTGGGCGCGGAGTGGCTGTGACGGCGACGAAGGTTGGCCACGAGGCCGTGGAGGCGCTCGACGGCGATGGCAAGTGGCCGCGATGGCGAGGACGTGCGACCGTGGCAGCGAGGGCGATCCATGGGCAACCGTCCTCATCCTGGTTCTCCCGCCGCTCCGCGTGCACGACCTGCCCTCGTTCCTCACCATCACCTCGAACGAAGATCCCTACACCTTCATGCTCAATGTGTTCCGTGACCTCACCAACGCGTTGCTATGGCGGTGAGGGCGTGCCATGGCGGTGAGGGCGTGAGGCGGTGGTGTGTGATGCCGTGGCTCTTTCCTTCTCAACACGCCACCACAGCTTGCGTCTTCTTCTGGCAAAAAGACGATTTTACCCTTCCCAAAACTAAAAAGTTTTATTATCAAAATACCATAATACCCAAGCAAATCAACGGTCAGATCTAATTTCTACTACTTTCATATACTACAAGTATAATCCACCATAAAAGAGCTATTCTATTTCACATCAAGATGATGGTAGGCACAGGTCCTACTTTGCGTACCAAAGCGCATTGGATGGAAATTTGGTCTCTTTGGAACACTTCTAGGGAGTCAGCGTTTGGAGCATGCAGCGGTATTTCGTTGCTTGTGTTCGTCAACTGTCATTTGTTCTCATAGAGCTGGCACATTTTTTGGCATCACCAGAAGGCTGTAACCATATGATATGGCAAGTTTAGACTCGCACTTGCTTGATTCGAAATGATAAGTGTTTCAAACAGTGGAAATGTTGAGCTCAAGAGGAGGTATTAAACGCTCAGTAGCACTGCAAAAGGCATTGAGAAACAAGGTGTCAAGGTTCTAACTCAACATCAGGCTATTGCTTCAAAGTGGCAATTAAGCTGTTAGCATGGTCTATATTAGGCAGGGTTCTTGCTAAACTTGGCAAGCCCTTTTGGGTTTAGGGAGGTGCGGCAGCACATGCATATTGCCTTGTGCGCCCACTCCTTGTTTTGGTTAATTGGTTATAATAGGCAAGGATCTTCCTGATTAGGATTGCTTCCTGTTTCCATAGGATTGTTTCCTATTTCCATGGACATCCTTGCCTATATGTACTCGAGCCTTTGCTCCCCATTAATCAATCAATTGTTTTCTCCCAATTCTCATCTACTTTCATGGTATCAAGAGTCCGAGCTTGACCTCGGATTTTCGCTCGCACCTGGCAGGCCCTTCTTGTGGCTATGGCAAACTTCTGCCGTCTTTGCGCCATGTCCGAGCTCAAGGTCGCCCGATCGGGGCAGTGCCCTTGCTGCCCGCCCGCCGTGGCGCAATCGCCCTCCGACCCATCCGCCTCGCCTCAGGCCTCCGACAGAGGCTCGCGCGCCTGGCCAGGAGAGGCGGGAGGCCTACGATGCGACCATCGCCGCCTCGCCAGTGAAGAGGCGGCCGCGCCTCCAAGGCCCGCGACGCCATCGCCGCAGACGAGGAAGCGGGCTCGCCGCCCCGCCGCGCCGCCGCCGCAAACCTCCTCAGAATCCCTTGCGAAGGCGGCGGACCTCGCTCTGCCTTTGCTCCAGGAGGCGCCGCTCTTACGAACCTTCACGCCAGGCGTCGCCGTCAACAACATCCGAGCCTCGTCCACATCGTTCTCGGCGTCGACTCCGGCAACTTCAGCCGTTGGCGCGATCGGTTCCTGTTGGTCCTCGGCAAATTCTCCCTCCAGCGCACGTCCTCCTCGACGCCCGGTCCCCTCGCCGGGTGGGCTCGGATGGAGCTGCGTTGTCGATCTGGATCCTCGGTTCTCACCGACGACCTCCGAGATCATCTCCTCCCGGGCGCCCGCGGCGCTGGATAGCCGTCGAATCTCGGTTCTTGGGCAATCGGAGACACGCAGGCGATCGGCTCGAGGCAGTTTCGCAACCGTGCAAGGCGATCTCTCCATCACCGAAATGCACGCCGTGTCGAAGAAGATGGCCGACGATCTCACCGCCTTGGGAGAGGTCGTCGCAAGCCGACCGCCCTCGTCCTCAACGTGATTCGTGGCCTCAGCAGCGCTTCACGCACATCGGTGCCTGCCGCGGCGCCCGCCTTCCCCGCCTTCCTCGAGGCGAAGGGCGATGCGTCCTTGGAGGAACTCACCTTGGAAGCCGCCGACCATCGCCATTTCTGCACTCGCCGCCACCGCTAAGTCTACACCCGGCCGCGAGCGCTACTGAACGGTGACCGCTCCAAATCAATCGCTGAAGAAGCGGCGTTGGCAAATGGGCGGCGGTGGCCCCACGCAAGAAGAAAGACAAAGACTCCAAGATCAAAGAAATGGCCCAAAGAAGAATCGCAGAAGAAGAGTCGGGGCGCCAAGACCACAAATTTTCCTTCGTGGGGTCGCCCACTGCCTACAACCCTTGGACGGGCACCATCCAGCTGTGGTCTGGTGCCCGCCATCCTCCTCTGGCGCCCATACCACGACCGCCACAAAGAAGAAGAAGCGCTCGTCCGCTTCAACAAGAAGAAGCTGCACTACCAAGAAATGCTCCAATGCATGCACTGCATTCACCTCCCTCGCCGCTTCCACTGGCGCCTCGAGGCCGCCTAACGGGGTCCGGCTGGCCTTACAACCCCATGGCCGGGCCTTCCTGGGACGCCTGATCGCTTGCCTCCGTGATTCAAAGACGACAAGATCGAACCCGCCGTCAAGCGAGTGGTATTTCGACTCAGGTGCCTCCTCTCACATGACATCCACCCCTCACTTCCTTTCACAAACTTTTTCTCAGCGGTATCCTGCTCCTTCATCTATTATTGTCGGTAATGGCTCCATGATTCCTGTCACCTTGGCGGCACTACTGAGTTACCTCATTCCTTGCGTCTTAATAATATTTTGGTTTCTCCTCAAATTATTAAGAATCTCATCTCTGTTCGCCAATTCACTACCGATAATAATTGTTCTGTGGAATTTGACCCTGCTGGTTGTTCTGTGAAGGATCTCAACTCCAGGAACATGATCTTCAGTTGCAATAGCTCCGGGCCGCTATATCCCCTGCGTCTCGATCCAAAGACACTCCCTAGTTGCTAAGGGCTCCTCTCCTTTGTGGCATCGGCGACTTTCGGTCACCGGCCATGAAGCTTTGTCAAAGCTTAAGTCCATTGTCTCTTTTTCCATAGAAGATTGTTAGATTTGTGTCATGCTTGTCGGCTAGGTCGACATGTTCGCCTACCTTTTCCAATTTCATCGTCCGTCGTCTAATAAGTTTGATCTTATACATTGTTATCTGTGGACATCACCAGTTGTCTGTGTCTCAGGTTATAAATATTATTTGGTTATTCTTGATGTCTTCACTCATTATCTTTGTACTTTTACTTTGCGTCTCAAATCTGACACTTTCAGTACACTTGCCGGGTTCATCACCTACGCCTCCACGATTTCTTTGCACTTTGTGAAGGTGTCGGTGTGACAGCGGCGCGAGTTTGACAACTCCAGCGCGCCAGACGTTCTTCCTCTCTCGGGGCATCCATCTTCGCATGTCCCGCCCCACTTCGCCCCAAAATGGTAAAGTGAACGCATCATTCGGTCAATCAATAATGTCGTTCGCTCCTCTTTGTTTTCAGGCCTCCATGCCTCCCTCCTCTTTGGGTTGAGGCCCTCTCCTGACCACTTCATTGATTAACATTTTGCCTACCAAAACTCTTGGTTTCTCCACGCCGCATCTTGCCTCCTTGGCACACCACCGACTTATGCGCACCTTCGAGTCTTCGGTTGCAAATGCTATCCGAACACATGCGCCTGACCACCCACAAACTCACTCCTCGATGCGCCTTGTGTGTCTTCCTTGGTTACTCTGCTCACCACAAAGGATACTGCGCCTTGACATGACTTCCAACCGGATAATCATCTCACGGCACGTCATCTTTGATGAGAATGCCTTTCCTTTATTTGGCGTGATGGCCCCTCCACACTTGCGACCCTTGAGTTTTTGGATGATTACGATCTTTGTGCTCGCTCCTATTGGATCGCCGCACAAGTTTTTACTGCGAGAACATCTTGAGCGCCTCCACACTCTTCTTGGTGCCCTCGCGCCCTCCGGTGCTCCTAGCACTGTGGAGCGGACGCGACGCCGCCCGGATTCTACGCTCCTCCACGACGGCCTCTTCGCTGCGCCACGCAGCGGCCACGGCTTCACCATCCTCCACCGAGCACTACGTCCCCGCGCTCCGTGCGGCCAGGGCACCTCGTCGCTCGCCCTCGCGGCCGCCACTGGTTTTCGCACTGGGCGTGTCGCCACGCAAGTCTTCGCGCCGACCTCGCCTGTGCGAGAATCTACTGCCGGCGCCCGGCCCTGCACTCTGGCGGCACCGCTTTGCCTAAGTGCCGTCGCCATGCCTCCGTCGTCAACCAAGACTCCATGACGACTCGGGCCAGCGGAGTTCCGTGTTCCCTCTCTTCACCGCCACGCACTTTGTCTCCGGTTAGAGACGCGTCTGCGGGGTCTTGCCGAAACTGCTGGCGGTCCGCCATGGTGGAAGAATATGATGCTCTATTGAAGAACCACACTGGGACTTGGTGCCTCGTCCCCAGGCCAATGTTGTCCTTTGGAAAGTGGATTTTCAAGCACAAGTTCTCCGCCGACGGCACTCTGCAGCGGTACAAGGCACGCTGGGTTCTTCGGGATTCACACAACGCCCGGTGTCGACTTCGAGGAGACTTTCGGCCGATTGTCAAGCCGGCGATTAAATCTTGTGCTCTCTCGCTCTCTCACGGCAATGGCCTGTTCACGGCTTGATGTGAAGAATGCGTTTCTCCATGGCACCCTCGACAGAGATCATTCTGACCAGCTGACCAGTGGTTTTGAGGATTACGCTCATCGACTATGTCTGCCGGCTCAACAAGTCCTTGTATGGGCTCAGCGGGCCTCGCGCTGATGCGATCGCTTTGCCACATACTGCTCTCTCTTGGGTTTGTTGAGGCCAAGTCGGATACTTCATTTGTTCATCTATCGGCGTGGCTCGACACGGCCTACCTACTTCTCTATGTCGATGACATCATCCTCATTGCCTCCTCGGCCAGGTCTTCGCGGATCACCTCGGCCTTGCGGCGGGAGTTCGCTATGAAAGACCTCGGTGAATTGCATCATTTCCTTGGTATGCATGTTCGGCATTGCGGTGATGGCCTTCTTCTATCTCGGGAAGCGGTACATGCTAGAGATTCTTGGCCAAGCGAGCATGACAGAGTGCAAGCCGTGCTCCACTCCAGAGACACTAACCCCAAAGTGTACGCCATCGATGGTGCCCGATGGCGATGCTTGGATTTTCGCGATCTTCTTTGGTGCCTGCAGTACCTCACCTTCACCAGGCCAGATATTGCCTATGCTGTCCAGCAAGTTTGTCTTCACATGCATGATCCACGGGAGCCTCACCTTGCGGCTCTCAAGCGCATTCTTCGCTATGTCCGCGGGACTCTTCAGTTTGGTCTCTTGCTGCGACCCTCCTCGAATTCGATATTATTGTTGAATAAGCACATATTATTCCTATTAGGACTATAATATCTATAAAGGATTTCATAGTGCGTTTGCACATATTCATTTAGATATTCTTTTAATATACGTGGATCTTGCAAACAGTTATTAACAATTTACCTCTTCTTCCTCCTCAAAGCAGTCATCAAATCAACTACTGGGTTGTGGGGAGGGCCTCGGTCACGTTCTCAAAATCCGGCTTTCGTTGGAAAAACCAACGCCGACGTCAAGATCAGTCTCCTTTCTCTAAAAGGGAGCAGAGCAACAAAAGATGGACAGTAACGATCGCGTAATATCAATTTATCAGCCTCGTCATCGAAAGCTGCTGATTGATTATAAAAGATATCTGGTAGTGAACTATTGTTCGGCAAACTCCTCTTTTTTGGTCCAGAGGATGGATGCGTCAACTTGATGTCACATATGCCGTCCCAGGGCTTTCCGGCTGGGAAAATGGAAAGAACTATTTTATTTCGTTTCAGAGCGCTTACGCCTTTCTTGGTTGAATGGATTCTGGCGCAATGCTGATTCGGATAATGCTGGAACTGATGCTTTGACTCGGTAGACTATGAAACAGAAGCTTTGAAAGGGTTCCCTACGCCCAATGGAGAATTCAATTACTACTAACATTTTAGAATCAATCAGATGATTCGGAGTTTGAAGATCGCGCACCGACCTTGTGGTGTATACTGATGCCGATTGGGCAGGTTGTCCGGATACGCGCAAGTCCACCTCGGGCTATGCTGTGTTTCTTGGTGACAATCTCATCTCCTGGTCTTCCAAGCGTCAGACTACCGTATCAAGGTCGATCTTTGAAGGCCGAGTATCGCGCGATAGCTAATGGAGTCGCCGAGGCGACATGGTTGCGCCGGCTACTCCAGGAGCCGTGCTCCTTCGCCGGCAACGTTTGGTGTATTGTGACAACATCGATGCCGTCTACATGTCCTCCAACCCGGTCCAAAGCATCAACGCACGAAGCACATTGAGATTGATCTCCGCCGTCGCGGCGTGTTGCCATTGGTGATCTCGCGTCTGCATGTTCCGACATCTTCGCGATGCCGACATCTTCACCAAAGGGCTACCTTCCTCGCTATTTACGGAGTTGAGACCCGATCTGAGCGTCTTGTGATGGCTAACGATCGAGGCTAGCGGGGCGTGTTAGCATGGTCTATATTAGGCAGGGTTCTTGCTAAACTTGGCAAGCCCTTTTGGGTTTAGGGAGGTGCGGCAGCACATGCATATTGCCTTGTGCGCCCACTCCTTGTTTTGGTTAATTGGTTATAATAGGCAAGGATCTTCCTGATTAGGATTGCTTCCTGTTTCCATAGGATTGTTTCCTATTTCCATGGACATCCTTGCCTATATGTACTCGAGCCTTTGCTCCCCATTAATCAATCAATTGTTTTCTCCCAATTCTCATCTACTTTCATAAGCATTAACATCCCTGCGGTTCTGGTGAAGAATTGGGCAATGGAGTTCTACTACTTTGACGATATAGGGGAGAAGAAACACTCTTTACGTTACCATTGTTCCGGCAGCTGTGCACAGCAGTCCAAACTGCATGGTCTGTAAGTTCTTTCAACAGATCAAGCAGAGTGCCCATGGTTACCTGAAACCAGAAGCCATTGCATGCCTTGCTGAAGCGCTACTTCAGTTGAGATGATGATGTTATATATGCTTCCTTTTGAGAGGTCCGTGGGGCAGTTCCTTGCGATTGGAATTCATCATATTTTATGTGCAACTGCAGCAGCAAAAACAATTTGAACTTTGAAGACAGTTACACATCTGAAAAAGTAATGAACATGCATGGAGGGGAAAGGCTGGTCTGATTAATTGCAGGAAACAGAATGACACTGTTAAGAGGTGACAAAATGGTACAAGAACCTGGTGGAAGTTGCAGATAAATATCGAACAAGCAAAACAGGCAGCCAAACCAAAAGAAACACGTCAGTGTTATGTGAAATTCCACAACATGATATATAAAGCGTGGCACCAATTTTCAGCAAAATTCCACTCTTCTAGAACTTCTGTTAGTCATTCCCTACAGTGCTTATCTGAGGAGCATTAGACTAGAAAAATGAGAAGATAATGCGCCAACATACACAGGTCTTGTAATACGTTAAGCTATGACAGATGTTGCATAAGATGTGTCTTGAATACTACCATAATATATTATAAATGCAAACACTAACAAGGGCCAAAAAAACAGTCCACGGTGTACATTATATGATGTGCCATTGAAATGAGCGTACACACCTGAGTCTTACAAACTTGGAGCCATAGGCGGAGCCAGTAGTTGGCACCATTGGGCCACAGCCCAACCAATACTCCGATCTAGTCATTCAATGATTTAGTCAAACGCTCGTCCGACCGTCTGTCTCCTCAGGCGCATGCGTTCATCCATCAGGTTCCGCCGCTAGAAGTTTTGGATGATTGTCTAGTCACCTTCACTGAGCGACATATGTTCTCCAAAGTAGATGACGATGACATAATCGACACTTTTATGGCCATTAGAAGACATAAGCCCGACAAGAAGAAGTAGTACGGTAATATTCTCTGAGCTATTGCAAAACCTTATTATTATCTTCATATTATGTATTTGGTACATTCTATATTTATATGTTGGCCTGTTACATTTTTTTTAAGTTGGACCAACCTTGCCTAAAATCCTAGTTCCGCCACTGCTTGGAGCTATTCAGGCTTTACACACTACACATTTCAGTCACTTCACACATGATGACAGTCCATCCAGTTTACACAGCAAGCAGGTGTTCAGGTTGGAAAACTGAATTCTCTTTCACCATACAGGAAGTGCAATTGCAATCAAGCAACTATATAATTTGAATTACCATGGTGAGTGCAGTTTGTTTGTATTGTGTCCCATACTGCTCTTAATGTTCGAATCATCTGCTGCTTAATAGACCGGCACGCTAGTAAACAATCATTTCTGCTGTTGTGCCATGTATCGTTTCTACAATGTACAATCACCTGAACACAATTTGTTGCTGCATGAAACCCTCTTATTTGGTGAACAACTGGACACTTGACAGGAAGCAAGAGTTAACTGTTAGGATATTCCATCCTAAGATGACACAAAAATGAAACATTCTTCCCCCTCTTATCCACAGGCTCTGGCTGTTACTCTGCAGGAAACTGAGAACAAGCTCTCAGGCATCCATCCCCACAACCTCTAATTCCTCAAAGCATGCTACACAACGATGCCAGGAAGAAGCCCCTTTCCAGCAAGCAGCAGCAGCTATTTTGGTCCTACCGAGTTAGCAGTGTGGTATTAAGTCAACTTCTAGCAACTCCTCATCTGATGTGGCTTGCACTACCATTACAGTCAGCAGTGTGTCAGTCTGAACCACAACATAATCTCCTATATAGGCAATCCTTGACATCTATGCCTGTTCTAGGACATCTTTACAGGCCTTTCCTGGCCGTGTGTGCTGTTCCTCACATTATTGAACTTACATCAGTGAACCCCCTATTCCCTCAAGCCGTGTGCTTACATGCAAACCAATTATATCCGAGTATAAGGAAACAAAATAGTTTACTTGTCAGCTCAAATATTCAGAATGTGTCATCAAATCGTACCCTTGTCATTCACTCAAAATATTATTGGTCTCAATAAACAGCAAAGATTATAGATTTAACCTTATATAAACGAAATTTGGAAACTGAAATCGAATTCAGATCTCAGAATCATGTTTATATCTCCATATTGTTACGGTATAAATTCCCCTATTTAGCTGGGTACTGATTTCACATTTGTAAATTATTGTAAAACAGCATGCTATGCATTGAATCAATAATTATCTTAAATTCCATGCTATATCCATCCATAGATAAGACAACTGAGACAAATGCTCATTGAGTCACTGTACAACAACAGATATCTTATCGCCTATAGACAAAATAACTAGAGTACATCGAACTTTTATCTTGTTTCTATAAAGAAACATTCAACGCATCATCAAAATTTCAAAGACACCAAAGAATTACATTTAGGCATACGTGATGGGTAAAATTTTGGTTCGTTCTTCACCATATCAGTTACTGTTGCAGTCATTACTTCAAAAAGAGGCAGCCAATTTGTACGATGGCATATCAACATCAGCCTACATTTTTCTCCGATAGGGTCTATTAGCTAATCCTCACTACGTATTACGACTACCAAAGTTGCCATAGTATCCATGAACAATGGTTTCGCAACAAGAAACACAATGCAAGTGGACATACAACCCACAAAAACTCACTTTAGTTGACCCTGAACAAGGAATACAGCACTTAAGCTTGGTCGGAACCAAATGCAAGAATGCATTCACAACCAGGTAGCTTCCTTACTTAGGCTGCATATAGTGTGTACACTTTGCTTGCATATAGTAGTAACAAGGAATGGAAAGTCGGTAATTTCAACTAAAGTCTTTGCAATGTTTTCATAAGCAGAATTCAAGATTTAAAGAGAACTACAGGTTAATTTGAACTCTGTAGCATCCAAACTATAGCGACAAGGGTGAACCAATGGAGACAAATGTTATTGTAGCGCAGCACAAATCTCATAATTGAATATATAAGATATTTAATATAAGACCATATTAGTGCTGAATAGTGACTAGTGAGCATATTAGTTTCACCTTGTTTTTCAAAACTTAAATTATTGGACTAGAGGATGTCTAGCTGCCTACAATACCAAGTTCCAAACTAGTTGTGACTTGTGAATGACATATATTCTTCTGTGTTGTGTGCGACTCTACATTTTGCTATTACGAAAATACCTAGTTATAGACCTTAAGGAAGCAAGTCCAAGGGCAATTGCTGTAATCTTGATTTCAAATGTACATAACTAATCCAAAAGCTATTACAAACTTGATTCATATTTAGAAATTATCACTCCACATTTGATTCGAACATGATGTGCATTACCAGACTTTGCAACAGGATGCATGAACAACAATTGCACAGTAATTCATTCAACCTGCAACAGACAAGCGCTATGACTAGTTTCAGAAAAGATAATGCCACCAAATTTATGATGAACATGCAGTAGGTTTGCTTAATTGTGACAGACAAGTAAGCGACAGAGACCATACAATAAATCAACTAAAACATTTTTAGAGATGTTGCAAAGTCCACCGAGGACATATCAAAACTTGTGCTATTTTAACATGAAAGAAATAGGCTGTTCGGCCAATAAGATTCACTAAAGAGCCAACAGCTAATCAATCATAATTTTTCATTTTGATCCGTCAGCACGAAGAGCATATGCAACAGCGAGCTAACCAATCACAATTAATTTAACATATAATAAACAAAACTGAAGAGGGTAATATTGCCACAAGCAACCAAAGGCAGTGTTACATGGACACGGACACCGGAGTTAGAATCCGACTCAAATTCGGGGTGTCCGATTCGGCAAAAAAATTTGGACATGGGAAATACTACTCAGAATTGGACACAGGTGTCAGAATCCGATTCAGATTCGAGATGTTCGATTCAGCAAAATGTTTTGAACATGGGTGTCCAAGTAACACTTGTCCAAAAGTAATTACACATACCACATTCATGTCTGAATTTATACTGATAACAATACTCTGTGCCATGTTAAGTTCCTATGACCTGTATTCCTCTGATTGTAGGATTTTGCTAATTTACTTCAATGTGGTTTAAGGTTGACACCTGACAATAAGAACTTGCTAATTTACTTCAACGTTGTATAATTTGGTAGCTTATAGGAAAAAAGAACTTGCTAATTTACTTCAACGTTGTATAACGTTTGCATTTTGGTAGCTTATATCTGGGCAGCCACCATCCTCACCCTCCCCCAAAATCACTCATTTCTCTCGCACATAAAATCCGCTCTCAATTCATCAACTCAGCGAGAGACCAACTCAGTCGGCCCAGTTCAACAACTCAGCAGTAAGCGAGACATCGATTGCAATGTAGGTCCAACCAATGAAAATTTGGATGGAAAACATCCGGTGAAAGCTATCAACAATTAATTAAAGGCATGCCGCCTCACGCCCTCATGTCCTAACCCGCGCCTATAAATACCTTTCGCTTGCTTCGCTCGCTCCCTATCCCGCTCAACCGAACCACTCAAACCATCACGTACGCTTCAACCCCGGAGAGAAAGAACAGTTAGGGGCTTGGGACATGGACGACCACCACCTACAACGTCTCCTCGGCGTAGATTGAAGCGCCCGTTGCACAAAAAACTAGTTTTGTTACAATTGTTCATCTAAATTATTGTTAGGGCAACGAGTCGGCGGGAATCTTACTGGTTCAGCGGCTTCAGTGGAAGGACAATCCACGGCTGGAAATACTACTGCACAGGCTATGAAGACATCCAACGGCGAAGAAAATCATCCAACAGTTTTACCAAATTATTGTACCATGTTTTTTTTTTTTTGTCGTTAAACTCTTATTGTCTGTTTATTACAGATTTTTACCGAAACTTTAATTTACTGGGCATGGCTGTAATACTTTGACATATAAAAATCCAGTCCGGTTATAGAGAAAACAAGTTTTGGCATATTCTAATATACTTTGTTATTTTGTAAAAGTTCACCTACTCTTTCTTGTTTTTGTTGCTGTTCTTCATCTCTGATATGGAGATTTGATCGGATTACCATTTTGTCCTAACAATTATGTATCCACTGCTGCCTCCACGGTGAAACGCACCACCCGAACCCACGGTGGCGGTGCCCTGTTTTTGTAAGTTCGGATCTTCTTCGGTGAGGTTCTTAGGTTCGTGAGTTCTTTCTTCGGTTTGCAAACACGAACGTGCACTGGTTTCTTGTTAGGGTTCTTGCCTATTTCTTTGGTTCTTTGTTGTTTCTTGATCGATCTTGGTTTCTTGTTAGGATTTTTGTCTGTTTCTTCGGTTCTTTGTTGTTTCTTGGTTGATCTTGCATTCTTGCTAAGATTCTTTCCTGTTTCTTTGGTTCTTTGCTGTTTCTTGATTTCTCTCTTTCTTTGTTTCGTTTTCGCGGGAACTGCTATTATCGACAAAAATCTTCTTGCGTGCGTGCTGTTATCGATGTTACTGTTGTCATCGACATTACTGAGAGTGCTTTTGGATGCATTTACAGCTAATTTCGTACCCATAAATTGTGCTTTAAGATTTTAGTTCATTGGAGGTGCACCCCCGCCATCCGTTCCGAGGATACTCGAGGATCGGGGTATGATACCAAAAGAATACACAGACTCCGGATCAGTGGCGATAAGATGAACTGGATACCAATCATCCAACAGTATCCGGAGTGTTCATCATAAAGGGAATTGAATCACTTGCCAGCGCCGATTGTAAGAAGCACTCCCAGTTCTGCTGTTTCGCTTGCAGGGTACGTGCTGGTATAGGACCAAATCTTCTTTTGCATTTATTTTGTTATTCTTTGCTAATTATGCTTTTTATGTACCCATACATGGCTAAGTAGTGTCATGCTAATAAACATGCCTCTAAATAGCCCCCAAACAATATGTACCGAACTAGAATATTTCATGACCTGTAATTTAGCATTACATAAACCTAGTACGGTGAAGTATCACACTATGGATCTTTGCTCACCAACCTGATGTTAGAAGCCATTTAGAGCTAGCTGTGGAATCATTTTAGAATAACACAAGGAGCAAATGCCTTTCCCATATCTATTATTAGAATCCAGCTAATATCCACTACAACGACAAACGAGAAAACAGGATGAAATCATGAAATATTCTAGTTCGGTACATATTGTTTGGGGGCTATTTAGAGGCATGTTTATTAGCATGGCACTACTTAACCATGTATGAGTACAGAAAAAGCAAAACTAGCAAAGCAATAACAAAATAAATGCAAAAGAAGATTTGGTCCTATACCAGCACATACCCTGCAAGCGAAACAGCAGAACTGGGAGTGCTTCTTACAACCGGCGCTGGCAAGTGATGCAATTCCCTCTATGATTAACGTTCTCCGGATACTGTTGGATGATTGGTGTCCAGTTCATCTTATCGCCACTGATCCAGAGTCTGTGTATTCCTTTGGTGTCATACCCCGTTCCTCGAGCATCCTCGGAACGGATGGCGGGTGCACCCCAATGAACTCAATCTTGAAGGACAACTTATGGGTAAGAAACTAACCGTAAATGCGTCCAAAAACACTCCCAGTAACGTCGATAACAGCAGTAATGTCGATAACTGCACGTACGCAAGAAGATTTTCGTCGATAACGTCGATAATAGCAGTCCGTGCGAAAAAGAAATAAAGAAAGAGAAATCAAGAAACAGCAAAAAAACAAAGAAACAAACAATAGCAAGAAACCAAGATCAACCAAGAAACAGCAAAGAACCAAAGAAACAGGGAAGAACCCTAGCAAAAAACCTGTGCACGTTCGTGTTTGCAAACCAAAGAACCTCACCGGACAAGAGCCGAACTTATAAAAGCAGGGCATCGCCACTGTGGGTTCGGGTGGTGCGCCTTGCCGTGGAGGCAGCAGCGGGCGCATAATTGTCAGGACCCAATAGTAATCCGATCAAATCTCCAGATCAAAGATGAACTCCGAAAGAACAACAATAAATAAATATATATATATATATATATATATATATATATATAAATATATATATATATATATATATATATATGTGTGTGTGTGTGTGTGTGTGTGTGTGTGAACTCTAACAAATAACAAACTAAAGTAGATTAGAATATGCCAAAACTTGTTTTCTCCATAACCGGACTGTGTTTTTATACCCCAAAGCATTACAACCATGCCCAGTAAATCAAAGTTTCGATAAAAATCTGTAAGATTCCCGCCGTGGATTGTCCTTCCACTAAAGCTGTTGAACTGGTAAAATTTCCGCCGACTTCTCTATTCATCTTCTTCCTCTCACTGCCCTGACAATAATGCAGATGAACAATTGTAACAAAAGTAGTTTTTCGTGCAACGGTCGCTCCAATCTATGCCAAGAAGACATTGTAGGTGGTGGCCGTCCATGTCCCGAGCCCCTGACCGTTCCTTCTTCTCCGGCGTCGACACGTACGTGATGGTTTGAGTGGTTCGGTTGAGCGGGATAGAGAGTGAGCGAAGCAAGCATGAGGTATTTATAGGCGCGGGTTAGGACGAGAGGGCGTGAGGCGGCATGCCTTTAATTAATTGTTGATATTTTTCACCGGATGTTTTCCATTTAAATTTTCATTGGTTGGACCTAAATTGCAATCGATGTCTCCCACTAAGTTGTTGAATTGGACCGACTGAGTTGGTCTCTCACTAAGTTGATAAATTGGGCTGAGTTGAATTAGGTCCAACCTCAATTTTCTCACTTTCTTTTTTTTTTTTTTTTTGCCTCAGAGAGAAGAAAGAGGGAGCGCAAGATCTGCATTGGAGAGTGGAGAGGGGAATAGGAAGATGGCTCATCGTTGAAATCACGGGCACCGAACGGTAGCTTCGCCGAAGTTTTGCTGGATGCGCGGCAGCGACGAGGTGAGGCTGTTGCTTGTGCCTATTAAACGCTCATTTCTCATTTCTCCCTCTTTTATAGATTTGTTGTGTGAGAAAGGCGGTGGGGAAGACGGGGATGGACCATTAACCTTGATACGGAGCGGCCCTCGGGCTTCTTGCGACCGCCTACCCGCTCCATTCATTGTTTCCAGCAACAGTAGAGATTGATGATGCGGTCATTTTGTTTTTCCGTTGCTGCGGATACCCTAGTTCTTCAGTTAGATTTTATGCTAGTTCTTCAGTTGGATTTTGTGTGCGAGAGAAATGGGTGATTTTTGAGGAGGATGAGAATGGTGGCTGACCAGATATAAGCTACCAAAATGCAAAAATTATACAACGTTGAAGTAAATTAACAAGTCCTTTTTTCCTATAAGCTACCAAATTATACAACGTTGAAGTAAATTAGTAAATTCTTATTGTCAGGTGTCAACGTTGAAGTAAATTAGTAAATGCTCTTTCTTGTAAGCTAACAAAATGCAAAATCCTACGATCAGAGGAATACAGGTCATAGGAACTTAATATGGCACAGAGTGTTAGTTATCAGTATAAATTCAAACATGAATGTGATATGTGTAACTATTTTTGGACAAATGTTACGTGAATCAGAGGAAGCCAGAGAAAAAAAACTAGGTAACACCACTTTCCTTTGAAACAACCAACTAGAGAGAAGAGCAGCATATGCATCTTTAATTCTTTATATAAGGCTATCCCTGCACTCCTCTGTCTCTCAACCACTGAAACATCTCAGGACAGAAGAGAAAGCTAGCAGCTAGATCATTTCAGGTTTACTAGAGTGAGAAGCCATTGGTCATAGATACATCATGGATGCAAAGAAGCCCTACACTTTTGCCATCATCATACTGAAATTACTCTGGTTTTGTAGGAAAACACTAAGCATGAATATGTACAACCTCAAGTACAATATGAGCCATTTCAGTAAGGACTACAAGATAAAGGGCAGGAGAATGGGGTGCAAAAACTTACACACTTCATACTGAAATTGAAATTGAATGAATATGTAGATTAAAGTACTTACACACTTCACACAGGAGAATGGAATGAGAGCCTCAAGTACAATATGAGCCATTTCAGCATGAATATGTACAACATGAAATTATTGACGGTATGTAGTATGCCATTTCAGACCACTTTGACTGCTAATTTCTATCACAATTACTACCAACAACCAAACTAGTTATCACATAATGTTACATACTGTCGCATATTGCAGCATTCACACATATTGCAGCAGCTGAGCTCACATACGGGATGAAAATTTACCTGGGAGATCGCAGCAGCAAGGCCTGCGGCAGCAGTATTGGCACTCGAACTTGCGCTCTGCCGTGGCCGCGCCGCCGTTCTTGGCGCCGGCTTCGTTGCCCTCGGACGTGATCGTGCTGCCGTTTGCCACGTCCGGGGAGATGGCGGCCGCGGCCTCCTTGGTGTCCCGCTGCAGGTCGTTGGAGAACTCGCAGCCGAACAGCCCGATGGTGTCCCGCGGCTGCTGCGGCGGCGGCGGCCTGGTGAACGGCAGCTGCGACTGGTGAAGGTGTGAGGCGCCCACCACCAGAAGCGCCCCAGATGCAGCGGTGGCGTCGGCCTGGGCGTCGGGCGGCAGGGAGGTGAGGGGCTGAGGGCGCGAGGCGGCGGCGGCCTGCGCGTGAGGCGGCGCCGGCGCCGGGGAGGTGAGGGGCTGAGGGCGCGGTCCGGCCTGCGCGTGAGGCGGCGGCAGCGGGGAGGTGAGGGGCTGAGGGTGCGGTCCGGCCTGCGCGTGAGACGGCGGCGACCGGCAGGTGAGGGGCTGAGGGCGCGAGGCGGCGTAGGCGGCGGCGCGTGAGGCGGCGGCGGCGGCCTGGAGAGCGAGAGCCTGCAGCCCTAGAAGTGGGGAATTTGGAGCGGAGCCAGGAGGTGCGGTCGAGCGTGCCGAATTATTTGGCCGGCACTGACCGGTAAAACCGAAATATCCAATCGATTTTCGGTGGTAAGGAAAACCCTGGGCCCACCCATATGCTGAAGCAGTTATTAAGGGCATGTTTGGATCCACCTAGTTAATAGTTAGCTGCTAATTATTAGCTGCTAAGGATCCAAACAGGTCCAGCTAATAGGTTAGCTAATTATTAGCTATGCACCCAGCTAATGGTTATCTCATTAGCTGGCTAAACCCAGCTAATAGCAGCTAATATATTACTTTGGACGAAAATACCTTTCCACCAAAATCAACCCCAGAAAAACTCCTTCGCCCCAAATTCTCCCTCAGGAAACTCCTGTGCCCCCAATTCTCCCTCCCGGAAACCTTTTGTTTTTAATTTATGGACTTCACTTTTGTATGGACATAAACCTCTACGTTGATTTGACTTGCAAAAATGTACAGAGGGCCTCATTTTACTCTCCTGTTCCGGCGAGCTCATCATCTGCATTTGACTCGTGCAAATCGAGAGTCACCCCATAGCAAGACCCATAGAGAAATCCCAAACAAATCAACGTTCAAAAAAAAATCGTTCATGAACACGTGAGCACACTAGGTGAACAACAGAGAACATGTAGAATCCTTGAGACAAGCCTGCAAGAAAACAGGGGTAATCTGGACAATTGATCAACTTAAACATCTATTAGCCACATATTAGCTGGTGGATCCAAACACCCTCCAGCTAATAGTTAGCCAGCTAATAGTTAGCTAGCTAATTATAGCTAGCAACTATTAGCCAGCTAACTATTAGCTGCTAATGGATCCAAACAGACCTTAAGAGCATCTCCAAGAGGCCTAAATATGGTCCTAACTTGAATTATAGTGTTTTTAGGGAAAAGATTAACTCCAGCAAATGCCCTAAATTGTTAAAATTTAGCAAATTGTTTTAGGGCCCCTAAGAGAGTAGCTATATTTAGCAACTTTGTGATTGAGCCCTATCTTTACTGGGTTTTAGGGCATAATTGCTGGAGTGAATATTTCGTTGGAGCCCTAAATCTAATTAGTTGGGGTCCTAAATTAAAATTTAAGGTTCATTTTTAGGGCTCTCTCTTGGAGATGCTCTAAGAGACCCAAGCTAGAATACTAACTCTATTATGTGGGGAGAATTGGAGCCCTCTCATGCATCCACCTCACCCCCCATACCATTTTGCAAAAAGATCCCTCCTTTTTCTCTAAATTACGGATAGGTCCCTGTAAATTACAAAGAGGTCCTTTTACGATTTTTTGTGAGTATAAGAAAAACGTTTCTAAATTGCATTTAGATCCCTAGTTATTATTATTTTCAGGATATGATCCTATAGGTGGGATAGATCAATGTGAAAAGTTCTTTGAGATGGTTGGTACTCCGATTGAGCAGTGGGTTAACCTGGCCGTGGGACATCTAATTGGGCGAGCATGAACTTGGTTTAGGTGTATAGGAATTCCCTGGCAAGCATTGACTTTAGGGCAATTCACTGCGGTGGTGTGTGATCGTTTTTCAGATGCAAGTGCACATGAAGCTGTGGAGAGGTTACAAGGAGTCAAACATATCAATACCGTGGGGAAATACATTGATTATTTTGAGAAATGTGTGGAGCTTGTTAAGAGAGAATATCCATATTTGCAAGAAACATATTTATTAAGCTGTTTCATCGAGGAGCTTAAGGATGAGAAAAAATATACTGTAAGTAGTCACAAGCCAAAAGGATTATTGGAAGCATATTGGTATGCAAAATTGGAAGAAAAGGCTGTTAATGCTAAAAGAGGCAGCCAAGGAAATTCCAAACCCAAGGTGTATGTGCCACCAAAGGGGTTTAATTCAAAACCTCTTATAATGGATAAGAAAGATGTTTAAGAGGAAATTAAGTGGAAAATGGGGGCAGAACTTGTTAGCATTGTAAGGAGCCCTGGACTCCTGGACATAATCAATGGTGCAAAGTTAGAAATGCATTACACACAATCCTGATGCAATGGGAAGAAGAAAATATGTCATCTGAAGAAACCGAGCTCAATGGGGAACCTACTGGATTTGTTACAGCTCCTGGCAGTCCAAAAGTGGTCACAAAAACAGAGACAACAGACCAAATCTTGCTAATTTTAGCTTATGCCGTTCATGGGTTATCAGGTCCTCTTACTTTTTCTTTGGAGGTATGTATTGGAAACAAACAAGCTATAGCATTAGTGGATAGTGGAAGCACAAACTCCTTTATGGACTATGAATATGCTATTAAAAATGGGTATTCGCTAAAACATATGCCTCTCAAGAAAATTGTGGTGGCGGGAGGGGGAGAATTGACTTCAGATGCTCAAATAAATAATTTGCAATATGAGATTCAGAGTACCTCATTCAATACTACTTTCAAATTATTGAGACTGGGAAACTATGATATTACTAGGGGTCGATTGGATATATGAGCACAATCCTATTGAATTAGATCTCAAGGAGAAATCCTTATCTATCAACAAAGATGGACAAGTGGTCCGATTTCATGACTGCACCCAACCCACTGCAAATTACTTGTTGAAAGCAGAACATTTTCAGAAGCTTGTGCATAAAAGAGGAAGAGGGTTTTTAATCCAAGTCAACTTATGTGACTCGATGCAGGTTCCAACTGAAACTCAAATACCCTCAGCGATTGTGGAGATATTAAATAGTTACGCAGATGTATTCACTCAGAAAGAAGAATTGCCACCTCGAAGGGAATGTGATCATGTAATTCATCTAAGGATTGGCGCAGAACCTCCTAACTTGCGACCTTACCGAGTACTGTAACATCCCAAAAATTTGAATTATTTGAATTAATAAAGTTATTTGAATTTTTGAGAATTTTCTGGAATTTATTCGGATCTATTCAGAATTTTCCAAATTAAGCTTTTATACTGTAATATTTAAATATTGGAAAAGTTTAAATAAATTTTTCTTGGAGATATTTTATTTGAGTAAAAAATGCCCTAAAATATTTTCTAGATTTTTTTTAGAATTTTTTTGGATATTTTAAATGCCCCAAATAGTTAAAATGAATTTCGGTATTTGTTTTAATCAGAAAATCGGGGAAAATTGTGGGAACAATACTGGGCTCGGCCCAGCACTGTGCTCGTACGTAGCCCAGGACGAGGGGAAACCCTAGCGTCTCGCGCCGTGGTCGTTCGATCGGGATCCATTGGCTCCCATTGCGCCGCATCGCGGAAGATCTCGAGCCATCGGATGGATCACACGTGGACACTTCGGATCACTCCCCGAACCACCGCCACCGTTACCAGTAACACCGCCATCGCCATTAACGCCAAGCGTTACTCCTCGCGTTTACGTCGGCCGTTCGCGCACGTCGAGGCTTCCCTTTAACCGTGGAGCACCGTGCTATGACGCTCTCTTCCCCGCGCACCCATTGCCCTCACTTACGCCCGTCAAGACCCACTGTAGCCGACGCTAGAGCTCGCCGGAGTTAGCTCTCGTCTTCGCTTCGGTTTTGAGCTCGTCCCACCGTCTCCCGTGTCGCGCCGCCGCGTCCAAGGCCAGATTCGAGACCGTTGGGATGAGCCGCACCCGCCGGTACCACCCAAGTCGCTGGAGACCGCCCGAAACGCCGTCCGAGTGGTCACGGAATTGAGCTTAACAAGGTCTAATGAGAAGGGTTATGCACTGCAGGATGGTGTCATACGTTTCAAGGGGCGTGTATGGGTGGGCAACAACCATTTTTTTTTGAGGGAATGCCATTCGGCTTTAATTTATTGATTTGCAAAGATCATTACATCATTTGCCAGAACATTCAAAATAAAACCAGGAGGTTCATCGACCCAAATACAAGAGGTTTGAGAAACAATAGCCCTCCTAGCAAGCTCATGCGCTACTTTATTAGACTCTCTCTCACAATGTTCAATACTAACAACCTGAAACTCTTTCCATAACGCAGTGCACTGATCATAAATCGCTGCTGCTGTTGTTGCCGAAAATCCTCCATCTTTCATCGTTTGCACCACTAACATGCAATCCGTTTGGATGATAATGCGCTGACATCCAATGTGCTTTGCCAGGGAAAGGCCATTTCTGAGGGCATAAGCTTCGGCCATTGATGCATCCGCTACATAAGGCACAAAGTTCATGTCCGCAGCTAGGCATCTACCACAAGAGTCTCTTATAATAGCCCCCGTACTGCCCTTCCCTAGATTAACATCAAAGCCCCCATCGACATTCACCATCACCGAATCTTCAGGAGGTTTTTTCCAACCTTGTCGAAACTTTGTCAAATTAGCTCCCGCCTTCATGTAATTAATTGTCAGCGCCGCAACTGACATAACTGCATTAAAAGGGTTTTGAATAGTTTCTCCATTCACTACTTGCCTTCTTTCCCACCAAAAGTACCAAGCTCCTGTCAATACCAGTTCCGGAAAACCCACATTATTCATGGAAACAACTTTCCCCCCTAGGCAGATCAACTCCTCAAGTAGCATTGAACCCGACTGGTCAGATTGCATAAAGCTCTCTATTTTCTTCCAAACTCCCAAGATTTTCCACTTCTCTTTTGATCGAGCACATAGGAACAAAAGATGTTTAATATCCTCACACTCCAGACGACAGATTGGGCAGCTACTTTGATTTCCAATGTGTCTATTTGCCAAAATTCCTCTATAGGGAATCAAACCATTTAGAACACGCCAGCCAAAGATTTTTATTTTTCCTGGTAATTCGAGCTTCCAAAGTTTCTCCCAAACTTTGTTTTCAGCTATTCCACTAGTGTGCTCATTAAGCCTAATCCGTCACCCAAATTTATGGCACCACTGAAGATGATATGCCGATCTAACTGAGAACAGGTTGTTCTTTGTATGATGCCACGCCACACAATCCTCTCTTTCGGAAGCAATTGGAATTTGTAGTATGGAATTTACATCAACCGGCCAAAAGACCCCCTTTAACAAGTCCTCATCCCATACTCCATTTAATGGATTTATCAGATCATTTACAGTCCTTACCGAAGCATTACCTTTTGGCGTCTGAATTTTCAGATTATGGCTTGTTGGGATCCAATTGTCCTCCCAGATATTTATTTGCGAACCATCCCCAACACGCCATATGCAGCCATGTTTGAAGCATTTAATACCTTCAAAAATGCTTTGCCAAGTGAAAGAACTCCCACTCTTCATTTTTGCATTCAACAGCTTTCCATCGGGGAAGTATCTGGCTCTCAAAGTTCTAGCACAAAGAGACTCTGGATTACTCAAAAGCCTCCAGACTTGTTTTGCCAAAAGAGCACTGTTGAAGCTTTGCAAATCTCTGAACCCCATACCCCCTTTACCCTTCGGGATACACAGTTTCCACCAAGTTCTCCAGTGGATTCTTCGGCTTCCATTATCGTCACCCCACCAGAAATTTGCAATGGCATCAGTAATCCCTTTGCATATTTTAACCGGGATTTTAAATACCATCATAGCAAAGACTGGGCAATGGACTTTACAAGAATCTCTTTTCCTCCCATACTGAGCAGTTTTTCCTTCCATCCTCCAATTCTGGCTCTAACCCGATCAACCAGGTGGCGAAAACAATCACTTCGATCTGCTCCCACCAGTGCCGGTAAACCCAAGTACTTATCGTTGAGAGATTCTACCACAATATTCAGGGTTTCACACACCTCTATTCTCACCTCTGCTTCTGTATTTGGACTGAAGAAAATACTCGATTTCTCCTCACTAATCTTCTGTCCGGAGCTTTCACAATATCTATTCAGAATCAATCTTAAGTTTTCTGCATTTTGCTTATCCGCATGCATCAAGATCAAAGAGTCATCCGCAAAGAGTAAATGTGAGATTACAGGTGCTCCCCAGCAGACCTTGATACCCTGCAGAACACCCCTTTCTTCTGCACCCTTCAATAAACACGACAAACCCTCAGCCACCAAGAGGAAAAGATAGGGAGATAAAGGATCCCCTTGTCTTAGACCCCTTGTGGTACAAAAGAGTCTGTTTCCATCGAGTTGAATCTAACTTTGTATTTGATAGAGGTAACACAAGCCATAATGAGATTTACCCACCGGTTGTCAAAACCCAATTTCAGCATAATGGCCTTCAGAAAACCCCATTCCACTCTGTCATAAGCCTTATTCATATCTAGTTTGATTGCACACAACCCCCTTTTCCCTTTTTTCCTCTTTATTGAATGGATACTCTCATAAGCCAACAAAATGTTGTCTGTGATCTGTCTTCCCGGCACAAAAGCACTTTGATGGTCACTAATGATCTCCAGCAAAATAACTTTTAAACGATTTGCTAACATTTTTGAAATCACCTTGTACACTACATTACAAAGACTTATAGGTCTGAATTGAGCAACGTTAACAGGATTCTCCACCTTTGGGATCAACACTAAAGTCGTGTTATTCCATCCTTCTGGAATGGTTGCCAAGTTTACTGCTTGTAGTACCTCTCTCACCAAATCATCTCCCACCAAATGCCAGAACCTTTTGTAGAAAACTGCATGGAGACCATCCGGTCCCGGAGCTTTCAAATCACCAATGCTGAAAAGGGCTCTTCTCACTTCTTCTGCCGTGAAAGGAGAATTGAGACCCAAATTCATCTCGTCAGTGACCATTTTCTGGACCTCTCCTATCACTTCCTCATCTGGCTCATTCACTTCCGACAAAAAGAGATTAACAAAATAATCCTTCAGCAAAACACCCATTTTATCTCCCTCCTCTTGCATCACCCCTTGATCATCCATTAGACCTTTAACCATGTTAACTCTTCTCCGATTTGTGGCGAAATTATGGAAAAACTTTGTATTACGGTCTCCCAATTTCAACCAATTACGGCAACAACCATTTAGCTCAACAACACATTCTACAAGCATTACACCATAGTGGTATTGGGGGTCATTCTGGAATGCAAGCAACCTATCACCGAATTCAAGCTTTGTTTGCTTGGCCAAAGATGAAGATGACTGTTCAGAAATATGTGGAAAGTTGTGAGGTCTGCCAGCAGGCTAAAGTCAAGCATGTGAAGTTGCCAGGGCTGCTACAGCCATTACCGGTTCCTCCCAAAGCATGGAGTGTCATTAGCATGGATTTTATTGAAGTTTTACCCATCTCAGAAATTTATAACAATTCTTGTGGTGATTGATAAATTTTCGAAGTATGCTCATCTCTAGCCTTTAGCGCATCCATTCACTGCTCATCAAGTGGCTCAGATTTTTTGCAATCAAGTGTATAAGTTGCATGGGCTTCCACAAACTATCATCTCTGACCGAGACAAGGTGTTTACAAGCACATTTTGGCAAGAATTATTTCGCCTGTCAGATACGCAGTTAAGTGTGAGTTCGGCGTATCACCCGCAAACCGATGGCCAAACGGAGTGTTTGAATCAATGTTTGGAGACTTATCTCCGTTGCTTTGTGCACGCCTGTCCAAAAAATGGTCAGAGTGGCTTCCTTTGGCTGAGTTCTGGTATAATACTGCCCATCAAATAGCAGTGGGTAAGACGCCATTTGAGGTTCTCTATGGTTATCCGCTTAGACATTTGGCAATATACAATAGCACGGCAGGGGTGATGACTGATGTGCAAGAGTGGCTTCAGGACAAAGAACTCATGAAGCAGCACTTGGAGCGTGCGAGTGCTAGAATGAAGTCTCAGGCTGATAAGAACATATCAGAAAGGGTGTTTGCGGTAGGAGATATGGTTTATCTGAAGTTACAACCATATGTTCAATCATCTATTGCCACACGCAGCAATCCAAAGTTAAGTTTCAAGTTTTATGGGCCTTTTAAGATTCTGCAACGGATTGGCAATGTGGCTTACAAATTGGACCTACCGGATGGGAGTAAGATACATCCTGTCATCCATGTCTCTCAGCGCTATGTTCCAGCTTCGACAACTGCCACCACTGATCTTTCGGTTACCTGCATCGAACACTCTGAACGACGTGAGCTAGCCGACATATTGAAGACTCGATTGATCAAGCAAGAGAATCACGTCATATCTTCTGCCTTGGTGCAGTGGTCTGGATTGCCATTGTCTTGGGCCACCTAGGAGAACACTTCAGCACTTCTGCATCAGTTTCCTTCAGCGTCGGCTAGGGGGCAAGCCGCATTTCGAGGGGGGGGGGTATTGTTATGTGCCGGACAAGGAACAGTGCCGCGCAAGGGGCTTCTGCAGCAGTGAACTGAAGATAGGAAAGGGAGGAGGCGTTGAAGATAGTATTTGGCTGTTGAGGAGGACCCACTAGCAAGTGGTGTATTGGGCAGTATATAAGCCCTGTAAGGAGTCGCTGGACGGCTAACTTGATTCTGGAATTGCTCTATTGAAACATTCTATCCCCATTTGCTTTCTTCTTCTTCTTTCCCATGACTCTTCCCTGAATGTCCATTACAGGAAACTTCCGCTTTTGGTTCGTCCGGAGGATCATACCAATCCGTATGTTATTCAAAGTTGTTCCCTCCCCTAAAAGAACTTCCTCAAATTAAATACCCAATTATACTCCGCCAAACCAATCCATCCATATTCTAAATCCAATGGCTACAAATGAAAGTTGGACATCATTCTCTTAATTGCCTCAGTAATCTCTACTATTCTAAAGCAGCACTTGGTGGCAGTGGTCCGTTCTTCCCACGTCATTAATTACCGTTTAATTGCCCTGCTTAATTGCCCTACGCAAGAAACGAAGCGTTGTTTTAAGTAGCCAGCTTTCGCAAGAAACGAAGTATTAAAGATAGATGTTTGATCTTGTGAAATAATTTTTTTTATTTTTTAATCTTTATTTTTCGTTATCAATTTTGTTTTTCGTAGCAACGCACGGGCATGTAACTAGTTGTAATTAATCCTCTGTTCCCTCCTAATATTCCTCGTAACAAGTACATAACTATTCTATCTTATTTCTCGTGCGACGCTGGCTACTGCATAAGAGTCGCCCCTTTTTTCTCACTCTTAAACATAGGACAAAGTTGATATATGCATGTTTATATTAAGTTAATATGATATATTGTACTTGCTCTTGGTGCCTTGGTGGCTGCCACGCTATAGGCGCTAGACGCAGAAGAGCGAGCAGAGAGATAAGCTGGTGATTGCGTAGTTATATTTGCAAGGCTTTTCCGTGAAACACCCTAACATTGATATTATGGCATTTTTATATAACGCATCTGAATACACGTTTTGTTTAGGCATTTTCTGAAACCTCCCAAAATCAGATGGACTTTTTTTTTTTTGCATTTCCCAGAATGACTACAAAAACCAATGTTTTTCAGGCGTTTCTCAAGATCTCCTTAAAAGGGATAGAATTTGAGGGTTTTCCATAAAACGCCTTTAAATCTTTTTGATGTTGTAGTGGGTTCGACACTATATGCCTCAAGACATGAGATCTCAGATTGAACACGATGTATCAACCTTTACAGAGACATTTCTTATGAGTTATGACTCTATACATGATCTTAGATTAAAAAAAGTAGATGTTTTGTTTTTTTTAAGATAAAAGCAATGGTTACACACTGTCGCACAGTTAAACTATGCGTGCATAGTCAGTAGCTTGCCACACATGCAAGGTAAGATGCCCTATCCAACGAAATTCCTCCATGAATCGCACTTGACGCCATCAGCCAGCTTCTGAAGCTCCCCCGTTGCAAGGTTCACCGCATAGGTACCCGGACTACTGCTGCCTTCACCGAGCGTGAAGAAGAGGACGCCACTCTTCTCGCAGAACCACCGCAAGTTAATGGCGGCATATAATTGTACCTTCAGCTCGGTTAACGTGATGCTACCTTTCATCTCCAATTTGTCGGTGCACCTGTCATCGCCGAATATGTGAAGTACATATGTCGACAATACGAGGAGAGAGTGTATAGGTATCATCCAAATATTTTTGTTTTAGCTAACATCTAAATTTTGGACCGTTGGATACATCAGCCGAATATCACGGGCCGTTAGATCAAATCATAGGATCAGATGTAATCGATACTCTCGAATGTCAACAATGATCCGATGGTCCTAGATTTGGTTGATTTCAGCAATAAAAACATCCGGATGAATTTTATCAAATCCCATACGAGAATGTCGTCAAAACGAACCAATGCTTGAATGAGGCTCAGCTTGCCGTCGGGTGTAACGCCCAGCAAATGGCCGTTCTCCGAAGCGTTCGGAAGCCTACGCGACGGCATGAGCACTTCTTTGGGCTCCAATGTGTCGATGCGCACAGCGAACGCGGTGTCGCTCATGGTCCAGTAGGCCACGCCGTCAAGGACAACATTTTGGACAAGCTGTTGCAGTTTGTTGCCTTTCATCTTCTGACCTGACTTTCTAACCTCCGTGCTCCAGCAGCCGGTGTCTGATGAGTACGAGCGGAGCGCAGTAAATGTTCGGCGGTTGTAGACGATGAGCACGCAGAAGAAGGCGGACGACGATGGGCGCGGCAGGTCGAGATCGTCACCAGTGAGTAGCGCGCATGCGTAGAATCCCGGCATGTCATAGCCGGATAGTGGCCGGAGCATGGCAACGTCCCCTGTCATGGGGTTGCAGACGCAGAGCTTGAGACCGTCGGCGTGCCCCTCGCGCTGGAGCTCGAGGACGATGCGGCCGTTGCGGGACGCGACCGGGCGGGAGTACTCAAAGAGCCGGGCCCCAACCCCTTGCACGGCCTCCGCCATCGCGCTGAAGGAGGGGCCATGGAAGCTGAGGAGCCGAGTGCTGGACGCCGTCGGGATGAAGCAAGGCTGCACCAGGGCCGCGGAGCGCTTCCGCTTGCGCGCCTCCTGGTGGAAGAAGCCAAGGGCTAGGCGCGGCATAGCTGGCAGGACATGGCAAAGCACGCCGGCCTCCTTGGCCACAACATGGCCCCATCGCCGGCACGTGGCGGCGCAACGGACTACGTCGGCTGCGTCCAAGAGCCGGGGGAAGACGGCCGCTAGCTCGTCGTCCGGGAGAGACGTGCCATTGTTGTAGTGGTCGCCTCCGTCCGTCGGGCCTCGCCGCTAGAGCCAGCCATTGCTGCGCAGCGCCGGACGGTGGACACCCATGGCTTGGCGCAGCGGCGGCGGCATACAGATCGTTGATCGAGAGGAACGCGGCGGGCGGCTGGATTGGTTAAGCGTCGGGTAGTTATGCGGATGGATCGATGAGTTCGGTTTGGAACGGATCGAGTCTCTTGGGGGCGTGACCTCCGGAATTTATGGCCCCGCGCTCCCCGTTCCCAATCCGGAGAAGGATTCCGAGTCTCAACCGTCCATGAGTTTCGCTTGCACGTCTATAACTCATTCGTCCATGTCCAACGGTTCAGATTGTATCGTCACGTAGACGATCGGCGTCTGTCCTGCATGTCATGTGCCGAGTTCTCCCATTCCTAATAGTCAAATACCTCCCATCCATCTATACAAAATCTGAAAAAACCTACTTTCCGACGTACTGTCATGCAAAGATTGGCTCCAATTTTCCCTGCGAAGAAACGTTGACAGAAATGAACACTCAAGGTGGTGTATGATCTGGACAGGTGGTAACACACGAGATGAGAACGGTATAGTGTGTCCAGTGTGTCAGATATGTTAACGTGCGACAGGATTTGTAAAATCTCTAGGTTTGTGATACATCTAAGTCTACATGAATCGTCACGTACTGCAATCTGAGTATGGCCTCCATGTCATTCGCCGACGTCTCCCATTCCTGATTGTCAAATCTAGGGTGGCAATCGGAAAATCCCTACGAGGTGCGTCCTTCGATCTCCGATTCCTGATAAACAAAACTTCTTCGTCTCCGTCTCTGTTTCCGCAAATAGGCTTAATTCTCCCCATCCTCAATCTCTGACAGGTTCGCGGGCCCCAACGGGGATTAATCCCTGAAAATGCTACATAAAAAACTATATGCTACATGAGTAAATCACTAGAGTAATAATGTATGTGTGATTGAACTTTGAGTGAATTACTAGAGTAATGAGTTAATAAATAGAGTAATACATATTTAGCATGTTTATTAATAATGACCTCACAAATATTCTATTTTATTTTGAGAATTGATCATTTGCTCCCACCTATTAGTGATATCGCGGGGGCGGGGATGAGGATCAGGGACGGGAAACGGTGGAACGTCCCCGTCCCCACGATCCCCAACGGGGGCAACATTTTCCCCGATAGACCCTAGCAGGGGAGATTTCCTCCGTCCCCATCCCCTAATAGAGGAATTCCCCTCAGGAAAACAGGGATCGGGGACCATTGCCACCCCTAGTCAAATCCCTCCCATCTATCTATCACGTAGACCATACAAAATCCCAAGGGAATTACTGTGCTCCCGACACACGAATAAACAGAGCGTAGCAGATGTTTTCTCAACCACATTATTTTTGTCCACTTACATTTCCCACTACACGCCCCCTTATCATCGTCATCACAAATGGTTTTCGAAACTTTCGTGACTATGTGTCAGTGATATAACAACATATCACAGACGGTTTCTGTCGACAATTGGGGAGCAGGCCCCCGCCGAGATTACTTAGTTGATTTGGGGGATCAACTCCATCCCCTTCTTGCGTGAAGGGTGGCTTCCGAAGGATGCCCAGCCTCGCCAAATCGGGCACACTCAAAGAATGACACAGGAATTTATCCTGGTTCGGGCCTCTCATCAAGGAGATAATAACCCTACTCCAGCGTTAGTGTATATTGCGTGTGTAGCTGTCTCTATGTGTCTCTCTTTCAGTGCGTTCTCTCTTCCCTCTAATGTTTGGGAGGTATTTATAATTTACAAGAGTATCGATTCGGTTACGGCCCACTCCGTGCACGTCTGACCTTGTCTAACGTGGTTGCAACCGAACCCTACTTCTCCACCACACCTGCGTCCTTGGCGCAACGATCCCCCGAAGTGGCGTGATTATCGCCTTGACCGTTAGTCCTAACCCCCGACCACGCATCCAGAGCTCGGGGTCGGGCCGAGCTGATTTGACACCAGCCCGAGTAGGTGAGCCTGAGCAACATGCTCGGGTACTGGCCGAGCAACGGGCTTGCACCAGTCGAGCAAGTCGAGCAACGGTGCTCGACCACACCTTCAGGGACGACCTCCGAGGTGCACGGGGCCGGGACGAGACCGGTCAACGTGGCATTATGGTAATTAAGGAAGTCACCCAATCCCCGACAGCTAGCCCCCGAGGCTCAAGTGGGGAAAAATGCTCGACGAGGCCTTCCCCTTGAGCCTACCGACTTAAATGGAGGGATTGGGTTCATTGCAGCGAATCGCTGCTGCAGCATCCGAGCAGAGCTCCCCCGAGGACAAGCAAGTAGCCCGATCCGACAGTCAAAGTGTGCTCGGGTAAGCGAGTGCGGTCCAGCGTTGCGGTTCCTTCTCGGAGAAGCCTGGTGGTTGTGATGGTACGAACCGTTTCCTTGGGAATCGACCCTTAACGGGACAGTTTCGATTTCTGCGTCCACGTGTCAGCCCTGGACTGGTGGACTCCCCAACTGCTCCTGCACCTTTAGGGCTTCCTCGATCGCAACGGTGGGAAGTCTTTTCGCTTCCCCCTAAATCGGGTATTTAAACGATCATCGGGACTCTCCTTGTGCACCCTTGTCATCTGAATCCTTCTCGTTCCCGCAACCTTCTTGCTCCAGCGCTTGCTTTTTCCCCCCGATCTTTGTCTTCTTGTTCTAATGGCGAAGTTCGGTGTGAGCAAGCTTAGCCAGCAAAAACTCGAGCTGCTCCAGAAGCTCAAGTATGTCGACGCGGGGTCGTGGAGAGCCCCAGGCGACGAGGAGGAGCCACACCCGCAGGAGGGAGAGATCGTCTCCTGTGAGCTCTACTCCATCAACGGGCTCCGAACACTCGAAAGCGAGTTCGTCGAGTCGGTGCTCGCGCAATGCGAATGTGAGGTCACCCATCTCAACCCTAACTCGATCCTTATCCTTTCCATCTTCGCCCATCTCTGTGAAGGGTACATGGGCGTCTTGCCCACGCCTAGTCTCTTTTTCCATTTTTATTCTTTGTCTCACACCGGCATGACTTCTCCGGCCGGTTGCCTCTATTTTCGCCTCCGGCCTACCCGCCCATACGAGTACCCGAGCTTCACGCTCAAAGACTGGGTCCAACTTCTAGTTCTACCTGAGGAAGGTAGGGGGGAGCTCCCTCTGCTACACCGGGGCCAACGCTCCGTGCGTCGAGACACCCCGACCCTCCGTGCAACCCGAGGAGGAGAAGGTGCTCATGATGATCAATGAGCTCACCTGCTCGGGGCTCACAGGCCGGGACGTCACTCGGGACTTCGTTCGGAATCGGGTGTTGCCCCTCAGGAGGAGGGAACACCCCTTCTTCGAGATCGCCAGGTGGTAAGACCTCACCCGGGAATCACGATCAGGTACGCCTTCTCGCCGAGCTCCTTCATCTTTAAAAATGGTGCTAGCCGTACTCACCTTTCTCCTTGGTCGGAGCGCTGCCCCGCCCGAAGACTGGGTGGACGCGAGGGTGGCCAAGATGTTCGGCACCCCCAGGGGCAAAGAGATTCTGGCTGGTCGCCAGATCCCGAACAACTTGTTCGAGCGAATCGAGGCGGTAAGATCTCGCTTCGTCAGGTTCTGGTGTTCTGTTCCGAGCAGGATACGCCCAAGGCGTCCCGTCTCGTGGAAACCGCGCTTGGGGACGGCCTCCGAGCACATTCCTAATTCGCTTGTCCCTTGCCAGGCAGGAGAAGGTCGCCCTTGAGGTTGCGGTGGCGCAACTAAAGTCGCAACTGGGGAGTCCCGGCGTGGGAGACCGAGGTCGCAAGGTCAAGAGGTTGGCGGGCCGCAAGCGCCGCGATAGGTCCGCTTCGGCCATGCCATCTCCCCCCAGGCGCTCAAGCAGGCGGACCAGCTCGGGCGGGCACTTGCCCCGCCCTCATTTGGAGTACGCCGACCAAAGGGAGGTAAGCGAGCTAAGGCTGTGGATGATTGAACATACTAAAAAGAACACAGAGCTGATGGCTCATTTGCATCAGCTCGCCGAGCGGGCGAAAAAGGAAGCAGCAACCGTGGCTGCAGGCGCGGTAGGGGGATCTGCGCGAAAAGTGGGGCTGGAGGGGCAGATCACCGCCCTTCAGGCCGAGCTCGCGCGGGTGAGCTCGGGCTTGGTGCCCGAGCCCATCGAGGAGGAAGAAGAGGACCTGGCGCCTCTGGCCACGAGGCGCCGGAGGTCGCCGGGCGCGCCGCGGGCGCGCTCTTCGCCGACCTTGGTGGAGGTTGGCCTGGAGGAGGTCGATCCCGCAGTGGCGGCGGCCGACAAGGCCCGTGAGGACATGGCCAATCTCTTGGCCCGGGCTCGAGTCTCCGTGGATACAACCGACACATTGGCCGAGCAGCAAAAGGAGGAGGTGAAGTGGCTCCGCCAGGCGGCGAGCGAAGGGCGCGCGGCTCGGCGGAAGGTGCTTGACCTGGAGGCCGAGCTTTACACCCTGAAGGAAGAGCTCGCCGTGCTCCAGGACGAGAAGCGCGCCGGCCGTTCTTGAGATGTGAAGTTCTTCCTTTTTGTAGAACCTTGGATCTTTCTTTGATATATATATATATATATATATATAGTTTCTTTTAAAGGCAAAGGGTCTTCGTGCTTCGTCTTTCCCGCTTCGTTTATCTCGTGGTCGATGGTTGTCCTGAAAACGAATGAACAACAGCAGCAACGAGCAAATCGAGCAAACTGATACTTAAGCACATAGAGGATGAGCTCGCATTTTTTTCAAAAAGCACGGTAGTTTGCCGTCCACTAAGCCCCGCTGTTAACAAAGGTCGTGCGCCTAAATTGGAAGCACGAGCTCGTTAACAGGAGAGTTAGGAAAATCATGCGTCCCATGTTGAACGACCTACGACCTCCCCCCGATTGCGAGCATGGGTCAGGTCGCTATAGCAATAGCACGCGCGACCTTATCCCCCGAGCGTCTTGACCCATGCTCGTGAGGTTCGAGCATGATTTCCAGGAACACGGGGGAAAGCATGTGAGTGCTCGACGTGATGCGCAATGGCCGGGCACGCGTAGGTCCGTCAGGCTTCTGATCCGTCTGAAGGGGTGTCTATGCGATTGTAACTTGCGGCGAAGATCTGTCGTGAAAGATAATCGACTTACGTAGACTGAAACCCCCCGGAGGCGAGCTGAGTGGTCTAGCGTGGGTTGTTTGCGCATCTGGTCGCTTACGCACATGCCAGTTAGAGCTTTGGGAAAATTTAAGCGTACGCTCTTGCCCCTTGCCCGTTTGCTTTTCCTCTTGTTGCCAAGATCACGAGAAAGTGTGCCCTCGAGCGAGGCTAAGTCGGCTTACCGAGAGGCAGAGACTTAGGGTAAATCACAAGATCTCGGGAAGGGTGAAAAGTAACGGGGTGGAACAAGGAACCGGATTTTATTGAAGAAGGGGAGCTGTGAAGGTTGCAAAAGGGAAAATAAGAGATGCACAAATCAAACTAGACAAAGAACTTACGTAGTTAGTCGATGTTCCAAGTGTTAGCGAGCTCTCGACCATCCTCCATCGCGAGGCGTACAGCCCCTGGGCGTGCTGTTGATACGACCGTGTAAGGACCTTCCCACCTAGGGGTTAGCTTGTTGGCTTTTGACAGGTCTTGAACCCGACGCAAGACGAGATCGCCGACTTGTAAGGTCCTTGGTCGCATCGATTTGGCCGCGTGCCTGCGAAGGGCCTGAAGGTAAACCGCGGATCGGAGCAAAGCCCTTTCGCGTGTCGCTTCTACGAGGTCGAGTAGGCGCTCTCCCTCCTGGTCGAGGTCGTCGACCAGGTGCACCCTCGGGGACCCCAGCACGATTTTAGCGGGCAAGATGGCCTCTGCACCGTAGACGAGTTGGAAGGGGGTTTCCCCCGTAGCTTTACTCGTCGTGGTGCGAACTGACCATAGGACGGAAGGGAGCTTGTCCACCCAAGCCTGCCCATGCTGGTCGAGGTTTTTGAAGACCCTCTTTTTGATTCCTTGAACTATTTGCCCGTTTGCTCGTTCGGCCACTCCGTTGCTCTGTGGGTGAGCCACAGACGCGAAGCACAACTTGGTCCCGATGTCTTCGCAATAAGTTCGAAATAGTTCGCTTGTGAACTGGGTGCCGTTGTCCGTGATGAGATGGTTTGGTATGCCAAAACGTGTCACCACGTTATTGCGAAAAAACCTCTTGGCCACTTGGGCCGAGATGGTCGACACGGGCTCCACCTCGATCCGCTTAGTGAAAGTGTCGATAGCCACGAGCAGGTATTTGCAACCCCTACGACCTCGAGGAAAGGGTCCGAGTATGTCGACCCCCCAGACCGAGAATGGCCATGTCAACGGGATTGTTTGGAGCGCGTATGCTGGCTGGTGGACCTTGCGGGCATGAAACTGACATGCCCAGCAGGAGGTCACTATTGAGCGAGCATCGGCTAGGGCCGTCGGCCAGTAATATCCCAATCAGAAGGCTTTGCCCACTAATGTTCTGAAGGACGAGTGAGTTTCGCACATTCCTTCATGGATATCCCTAAGAAGGTACTCGCCTTCTTCCTGGGTGATGCACCTGGAGAGGACTCCAAGTGCTCCTTTGCGGTATAAGACGCCCTCGACTAGTTTGTATGGTGAGGATCGTCTTACGAGCAGGGAACACTCGGCTTCTTCCTCAGGCAGTGTCCCATGTGCGAGATATTGGATAAATGGCATCATCCAACTCGCTCCGTGCTCAAGGAAGGAGACGCTACCGTGCGCCTCGGGTGCCTCCTCTGCAAAGGGAGTGGAGGGCTTAAATACGTGCTCGATGAGCACCCCCTGCCGGGACAGGAAGTTGGGCGGAACTGACTTTTGAGAGATTATCGGCCAGGGAATTTTCCCTCCTGGGGATGTAGAGTACCTCGAAATTCTTGAAGTACTTCTCCATCTTCCCAACTTTAGCCAGGTAAAGCGCCATTGAGTTATCGGAACACTGATACTCCTTGTTAACCTGGTTGACGACCAACTGGGAGTCACCCTTGATGGTGAGCCACTGGACCCCGAGCGATTTACATGCTCGTAGCCCCGCCAGGAGGCCTTCGTATTCTGCCGCATTATTTGTCGCGGTGAAATGCAGTTGGAGGGCATACTGGAGTTGCTCTCCATGCGGGGATACTAGGACGACTCTAGCCCCCGAGCGCTCGTAAGCTCGGGAGCCGTCGAAGTACATGACCCAGCGACCTTGCCCGGGTTGGTCGGGATCGACCTCAGGCGGAGCGGGATTCGTCCATTCCGCTAGGAAATCTGCCAAGACCTAAGATTTGATTGCAGTGCGAGCCGAGAATTCAATCTCAAACCCGGTGAACTCCATGGCCTACTTCGCTATTCGACCACTAGCATCTTGGTTTCCCAGGATCTCTCTGAGTGGGAAGTTAGTCGGGACCCGAAATTTATGGGCTTGAAAGTAGTGCTGTAACTTCCTGGAGTCTATGAGCAGTGAATACAGGAGCTTTTGGACCTCCGGGTAACGTTCCTTAGGCCCGTGCAAGACCTCACTAATGTAATAGATCGGCCGTTGCGCCCCGTCCCTTTCCACCGTTAACATGACGCTTACAGACGGGGTGTAGCGACCAAGTATAGCAGCAGGACCTCGCCCGGTCTTGGGGTAGTCAGGACCGGAGGTTTCGATAGGTATCGCTTCAGTTCCTCAAAAGACTTGTCTGCTTCCTCGGTCCAAACAAAACCATCGTGCTTGCGAAGTGCCTTGAAGAAAGGTAACCCGCGCTCGCCGAGCCGGGAAATGAAGCGTCTAAGAGCCGCCATCCTCCCGGTTAGAGACTGGACCTCCCGCACACACGTGGGTGGTCACATGCTCTCGATGGCTTCAATTTTTTCCGAGTTTGCCCCGATGCCTTGTGGTCCGATCATGTAGTCGAGCACTTTCCCTGCCCTCACACCGAACACACATTTCTCTGGATTGAGTTTTATTCGATGTTTATTGAGGTTACGGAAGGTCTCTTCTAGGTTGGGGACATGACCCGAGGTGAGCTTGCTCTTGAGTACTATGTCGTCTACATAGACCTCGAGGTTTCGGCCTATTTGGTCCGAGAAGGTCTTCTACATAAGACGCTAGAAAGTTGCTCCGGCGTTCCTAAGACTGAAAGACATGGTCGTGTAGCAAAAGGTACCGAACGGTGTGATGAAGGAGGTTTTCCCCTCGTCTTCAAGTGATATGCTGATTTGATGGTAGCCCGAATAGGCGTCCAAAAAGCTCATCACCTGGGACTCCACTGTCGCGTCGACCAACTGGTCTATTCGAGGCAACGAGAAATTGTCTTTGGGGCATGTAGCGTTCAGACCTGTATGGTCAACGCACATGCGCCATTTGCCCCCCTTTTTCTTTACGATGACCGGATTAGCTAGCCATTCGGAATAGTCGACCTCTCGTATGAAGTCGGCCTTGAGGAGTTTGTTTAGTTCTTCCCGGATGATGGCCTATTTCTCTAGGGAAAAGCGCTTGAGCTTCTGCCGCACAGGCTTCTTATCAGACCGAACCGCTAGCCTGTGCTCGATGACCTCCCTTGGGACTCTGGGCATGTCGGACGGTTCCTAGGCGAACACGTCTGCATTCTTCCGGAGGAAGGTCACGAGCTCGAGTTCCTATTTGAGGTCCAGAGAAGTTCCCAAGTGCACGACCTTACCTGGTTATGCGTCGCACAATGGAACTGCTTTGGTTTCTCCTCTAGGGTGGAGGGTAGTCTTTGGCCGGGAACTCTTCGGCTCTTGTTCTGGCCCGCGTTGAGGGAGTTGCCCGACCATGTCGAGCGCCCTTTCATCGCAATTCAAGGCCGCTTTCTGGCTTCCCTTCACCGATATCACGCCCCCGGGTCCCGGTACCTTCAGGCACTGGTACCCGTGGTGCGTGGCGGCCATGAACTTAGCGAGTGCCGGTCGGCCGAGGATGGCATTGTAGGCCGACTCGAAATCGACCACTTCGAAAGTGATCAATTCCATTCGGAAGTTGATCGGGTGCCGAACGTCACGGGCAGGATGATCTGGCCGAGCGGCTTGATCGAGATGCCCGGAACTATCCCGTAAAATGGGACTACAATGCTCTTGATCTTGGAACGAGGGATTTGCATCTCGTCCAGGACCTTGGCGGATATGAGATCCAAGGAGCTCCCGTAGTCGACGAGCACCTGTTGCTGATCGTGGGGCTAACGACCATTGGAAGTCTATGAGGTTTTGTCATTCCCAAGGGACAGTCGTCCTTGGAAAAGGTAAGGGACAACTCGGACCACTTGAGGTGTTCGACGGGAGGCTTGCCCTGAGTGATGTGATGCACCTCCCGCACGGCCTCCTTTAGTTCGCAATGGGACCTGTAGGCCGAGGAGCCCCCCGAATATCACAGCGATGTGATTTTGTGGCTCCTGATACTCCATGTCCTCATCCTCGTCGGCGGGCTACTTACCCTTGCTTCCCTCTCCATGCTCTGGGAGAGTGGGCATGGGGCCCTTGCCGTCGTAGAACTGTTCCATGCGGGAAGTCCACGTTCGGCAGTTGCGAAGGTCGTGCCCGTACACCTGATAGAGCGGGAAGAAGTGGTTGCTCGGGTGGTCGCGTTGGTCGCTACGATCCTGGTCGTCCCGGCCTTGGTCGTTGCGGTGCTGAGGAGGTCGGCCCTTCCCCTTCGCGCCCGAACCTTTGCGCGCCTGCGAGGTTGGTCGTTGACGTTGCTCGACCGCCACGACCATGTTCGGAGCGGAGGGCTTTTTCTTCTTCTTGATCTTCTTTTCGATCGAGCTCACACTCTTCCTGCTCGTAGAACCTTCCAAACCGGGCTGAGGCGGGAGCTTGCCCTTGTCCAGCATCTTCTTCCACTGGACCGCCTCATCGGCGTTGGTGTATCGGTCGGCCATACAAAACAGCTCGTTGGCCGTGATGTCCGGATGGATCTCGAGATCCTATGTGAAACGAACGTCTCGGACGCCAAACTTAAATGCTTGGACCATGGCTTCGTCCGAGATACTCGGGATGGAGTTCCGCACCTGCATGAATCGCTGGACGAACTGGTGCAGGGTTTCACCTTCTGTCTGGATCAGGCGCTCGAGGTCGTGCTTCTTGCCCGGACGGATGTAGCAGCTCTGGAAGTTCGCCCGGAGGGCGCTACTCAGTTGGCCCTAAGACCGGATGGAACCCTCCTTTTGGTTGAAGAGCCAGGTCTGAGCTGGGCCATCCAATACCATGGGCAGGAAGTTAGGCATGACTCCCTCGTCCCCGCCGGCGGCTAGGATGGTAGTGGTGTAGATCGAAAGAAACTCATCGGGGTTCTGAGTCCCGTTGAATCTTTCAATGTGGCTGGGTTTGAACTTGCTCGGCCAGGCCACTCGCCGAAGGGACGTCGCGAATGCCCGACATCCGAAGATGGGGCTGTCATGGCGCTTGCTCCAGTCATGGCGGTCGTAACGGTTGTTACTGATTGACCCCCCGACCCGCGGACCCAGGCGGGAGAAAACTTCCTTGGGTCAGCGAGAGGGGGAGTGGCCTGAGGAAGAGTATTCTGTCAGGCTCTGATTGAGCCGAGCATCCCTGCGGTCTCGCGGTGCTGTTCGGGAACCGCTTCGAGCATCCTTGCGGTACCGGTCGCGTTCCCGCCGGTCATCCCGAGCATGGCTGCGAGAGTCACCGAGGTGGGAACGGACGGGGTCGCGGTGATACAGCTCTCGGGAAGCATTCCGAGTTTTCCTTTCACGTGATGCTTCTTCCACCTTCATGTCGGCGACGATTCTTTCAAGATCGTCCGCCACTACGGCTCCCATGGCCTCCAAATCCACTTGCTTAGGGAACTCTCTAAGGTTTCGCACGACCATGGCTAGGGCTCAAAGACGCTCCCCACTCGGGAGAGCGAGGGGTGACGAGCTGGGGCAGTGGCGCCTGAGTTCTGGGGTCCCATACTCATGGGAACTCTCGCGAGCATTGGTCCCGGTCCTCGTGCCCGGGCTGCCATGGACCTGTCGGCATATACTTGCCAGCGTCCGGTTTAGCGACGCTTCCAGGTGATTTTTGGCCGCTTCATAGTGCTGGAGGTGGGCATCTCCCGAGGGTTCGTCCTCAGGACCTCCACCTCCTCCTGCCATGTGGACGTTGCGGGACTGTGAGGACCGCAAGGGTGACATTACAGTGTCCCCCCGTGACATGGTCTCTTGATCAGGCTCGTGATGATCCGGGATATCCAAGCCGTCATAGAGCCCGTCGTATTCATCATCTGAGAGGGCGTCGCGTTGAGAGCAAAAGAACTGCTCTTGTGTGGAGGCCACCAGGGAAAAGCTCCCGGGCTCGGTATGACCTTCGGGGTCAATGACACCAGCGACATCACCGCTGGCGTAATACAGATCTTCATCCCCAACATCTCCGAAGGTGCAGAGATCCTGGTGGTCCTGAGAGTTCGGCATCTTCAGGGATTCTTCACGAAAGGAACTGTTGGTCCCCACGGATGGCGTCAGCTGTCGACGATTGGGGAGCAGGCCCCCACCGAGCTTACTTAGTTGATTTGGGGGATCAACTCCATCCCCTTCTTGCGTGAAGTGTGGCTTCCGAAGGATGCCCAACCTCGCCAAACCAGGCACACTCAAAGAATGACACAGGGATTTATCCTGGTTCGGGCCTCTCATCAAGGAGATAATAACCCTACTCCAGCGTAGTGTATATTGTGTACGTATTTGTCTCAATGTGTCTCTCTTTCAGTGCGTTCTCTCTTCCCTCTAATGTTTGGGAGGTATTTATAATTTACAAGAGTATGATTCGGTTACGGCCCACTCCGTGCACGTTTGACCGTGTCTAACGTGGTCGCAACCTGTCGGCGTATTCTACACCAGGGTACCCGCTCCCCCGCAGTTAACGAGGTCGCCGGGCGGGCAGGGCGCGCCCGAAGCCCCCCCCCCCGCGGCGAGCAGAAGGGCCGCGAGGTGGTCGCCCGATGGGCAGTGGCGATCGAGGCCACGCCATCGGCGACGATAAGGTGGTCACCGGTGGGCAGTGGCGTCGAGCCACGCCAGCTGGCGCCCGATAAGGTGGTCGCCCGGTGGGCAGTGGTGATCGAGCCACGCCCGCTGGCGCCCGATGAGGTGGTCGCCCGTGGGCAGTGGCGGCGAGCCACGCCACTGGGCGCCCAGTGAGGTGGTCGCCGGTGGACAGGTGGGTACGGGCTATACCACTGGCACACAACCCCCGAGGCGGCGTTGCCAGGGTCAAGGGCATTTAATGCGAATCGTGCGCATTAAATGCCAAGCGTGGAGGCTACCGTATGGCGGCGCGCCTTCCCCAGGCGCGTAATAATTACGGGTGACGTCACGGCAGCACTTCACCCTCTGACGAAACGAGCGGCGTTGGTGGGCGTGGGGCCCGAGGCAGGGGTGTGACGGCTGCGGCATGCATTAAATAAAGTGTAAGGACAGTGACGGGCGCATTTAATGCACCTGTGGCAGTGTAATGAGTATGGCTTGCAGTGTAAGCCTCTCATGCGCCCCCGCCTGCCCAAGTATAAAAGGGAGCCGGGGTGCATGGGAGAGGGGGGTCGATCCATTGATCATAGGTTCCATTTTCTCAAGTTAGGATTCCAGTTCATACCCCACAAGACAAGCAATAGCAAGAGAAGCAGGACTAGGGCTATTACTCTTCGGAGGGCCCGAACCTGGGTAAACCCTAGCGTCCCCATCCTTCTGAGCTTCACCGGCGCCCCGATCTTCTTTCCTCCTCCGGCGATTGCCCCGAAAGCCCCCCGTCTGAACCTCATAAGCACCCGATTCGGAGGTGCCTGTTGGCTAGTACACCGACACAACCGAACCCTACTTCTCCGCCACACCTGCGTCTTTGGCGCAACGATCCCCCGAAGTGGCATGATTATCGCCTTTACCGTTAGTCCTAACCCCCGACCACGCATCCAGAATTCGGGGTCGGGCCGAGCTGATTTGACACCAGCCCGAGTAGGTGAGCCCGAGCAACATGCTCGGGTACTGGCTGAGCAACGGGCTTGCACTAGTCGAGTAAGTCGAGCAACGGTGCTCGACCACACCTTCGGGGATGACCTCCGAGGTACACGGGGCCGGGACGAGACCGGTCGTCGTGGTATTATGGTAATTAAGGGAATCACCCAATCCCTGACAGTTTCTAACTAGAACCGTATGTGATCCCCCTTTTCGCCTATACCCCAGCAGAACTTCCATTATTAGTATCTGTTGTTCAAAATTTTCATTTACTTTGATATTTCTGCAACGACAGTTATAAGGCACAACCAATTATAGATTTTGTAACTGAAGATCTAAATAGCATAGATGCATCGATGTAACAGCTTGTTTGATCAGGATCGTCTTAAAATATGAACATTTATAGCGCTTTTGTAACGTCCTAATTTTCAACAGTAATTGACTAAGGTAGTTGTAAAAATTTATTTAGCATTAGTAAATCAAATGATGAGTTATCTTTATATTTTTTTAGGTATAAAAATTTCTGCATCAAACCCAAGAAGCCAAGAGCTGATCCTCTATAGATGCATCAACTTTTATTTTCTAGAGCCAGTCTGGTAACTTGTCCGACGTCAGTAAATTAAAGACACAAATTTTATTTAGTTTTAGGTATAAAATTCCGTGTATGAAAACCCAGTAAAAAAATCTATTCTTCCGCTATTGAATTTCCTGCCAACCTTGTCCTCCCGTCCCCCTATTTCTTCGCTCCTTCCAGCCATTTGTTCCGATCGCCAAGAACATAGAACACTAGAACTCTACTCTTACTCCCAAAACATCTCTCTTTCCAGTCACACTGAAGAATAAAAAATCTGTTCACTCATGTTATACCATCACGATCCTTATCGCATGAGCATTCAATTTTCGCAATCAAACCTCGCATGCCAGACCATTTTGCAACTTTGCGAAAAGGAAGGAATAATAGCAGTAGTGCTACCTACATGGAGCCATTCCCTTTATCCACTGCAGCGTCGGCTAGGTTTTTGCGGCAGCTTGCGGGTGGCCTGGGTCGATGGGCCACGTGAATGGGCCCGAGTGAAGTGGGCGATGGGTTGGGTCTCAGGCTGTGCAAACGAAATAGGAACATGCCAAGGAAATTCGGCCCAAGAAACTTTAGGAAATAAAACATTTTTTGAATTATTAAATCACCAGAAATTCAATTAAAGCAAATAAATCCTAAAAACCTCAAAAAAATACAGAAAAATTCCTTATAGAAAATAATACTGGAAATCTTTTATTTGATGTATAGATTAATTAAATTAAATCTTTTAATTTATTGAAAATTTAAATTAAGCTTTCATTAATTTAGAAAAATCTAAATGGTTCTTTTTATTTTAAAACTTTTGAAAAGCTCAAAAATATGGGTGTTACACTGAGCAGGTGGTGGAGCTTCGTGGCCTGTGCCATGTTGCCGTGAAGGAGCTGCCCTTGGGTGCAGAGGGTTTGGTTGAGGTGGAGCAGGGACGCCACCTCTCGGTGGTTGTAGGGATGTGATCGGATCGGATACGGTTGAATATCGTCCTATTCGTATCTGTATCCGTATTTTTTATCGAATACAGAATCGAATACGAATAGTGCTGAATACAGAATCGAATACGAATTATACAGGATAATATCGGTTACGAATACAGATCAAATACGGATCGGAATCAACATGGATACGAATAATATTAGTCGGATATTTTAAAATCCAATTTCAGTTTTTTTCCAAAATCGGTCCAAATTTAAATTCAAAATTATGAATTTTTAAAAATAAGAAAATGTCAAAAATTTAAAAATTTGTGCATGAATATTATTAAATTAGTACAAATTCAAAATATCTAAATTTAAATTGAAAATTAGGAGAAAGATCAATAAAAATTTTGAGAATTTCATTTAAATTCCAACTGGTATTTAAAAATAAATTACAATTAAATTTTGTTTTTAATGCACCATAAAATTTATTTAATCTGCTATGAAAACTACTTAAATTTATAAGTAGTGGTCTCTAGCACTAGGAGTCTAGTGGATAGTAATAGTCTAATAGACCTTCAGTGTCATGTTCGTCATTGATGAATGATGAATGATAATTGTCTGAACTCAACAATTGGCAAACATCAAACATAATCATTCTTTAGAAGAAAACATAGCCAGTTAGCCACATAGACATAGCTACATAGCATAAGTACATATGAGTATATGATATCCACGTCTGGTCATCCATATTCCACAAACCACAATTCCACATGTATGTAACCTTGCAGCAGTTACATGTTGTATTCGGATAATATCCGTATATCGTATTCGGATATTATCCGAACAAAAACTCGAATATTCCGTATCCGTCGGATAATCAGTATTCCATATCCGTATCCGTATCCATATAAATTATCTGTATCCATATCCTTATCCGAGAAACCAACTGGATATCTGTGAAACTATCCAAATCATCATCCAAATCAATTCGGTCGGTCGGAAAATATCCGTACCAGTTCCATTCCTAAGTGGCTGTGAGTTGTAAGTGCCTTCACTCCCTTTGAGCTCAGTTACTGATCTATAGTGTCTTCACTCCCTTTGGGCTCAGTTACAGATCTAGTTGCTATTAGACATTGAGAAAAGGTGAGAAAGAAGCAATTGGGAAACCGGAATATATTTCCTGTTTGATCTTGCCAAGTGAAGCATCTTGGTGAATATTGATGGCAAATTGGCAGTCATCGACCTCCATACTTCAACAAACGCACATTACGGAAAGCAATGAGCAATGAGGGGTCCCAATAACGATACCAGTTTGCAATACAACAGTAGTAAAATGACAAACCCATAGAATGCATACTTGCATAGGCACCACATATGCTTCTCTCCTACTATTAGCTTCTCCTGCTGCCTATCATTAGGCTATTCCTAGTGCATGGTAACATACCTATTTAATGCATGCCACATAAGCATTTTTGATGATGTGGCAAGAGAGTTAAGAGAGGAGAGAAGAAAGTTATATCTCTAGGAAGATACCACTTGGGCATGAAATCATAGACATTAAAACTTGAATCATCTAAGTGGCCTACAATTCATACTCTCATACACATCTAGCATTTAATTATCTTGTGGGGATTAAGAAACAATCCATGATACCATGCATTGGGATAGCGATTTTTTTTTAAATAATATTATTTTAATCAAAATTTACAGAAATAATATGCCGAAAAAGAAAATAGCAAAACTACCCCCCTGTGTCCATTTGAAATGGCGACAGGGTCCTGTCGCCATTTCAATTGGCGACAGGAGCTCCTGTCGCCAATTCAAATGGCGACAGGGGGCAAAACCGGAATTTTGCCCATCCTGTCGCCAAATGGAATGGCGACAGGGGGCATTCCGACCTCTCCGCGTGGGGCAAAGATGGAAATGTCGAAGTTGCCCTCGCCGCCATTTGAAATGGCGACACCCCCTGCCGCCAATTGAAATGGACATAGGAGGGCAGGCTCAATAAATTAAGGAAAAACATATTTAGTTGTGATAATTGCTGTTGTAATCTTGTATAAAATTACAATTATGAAGGAAAAGTAATGTGAAAATTTGAAAAATATTATTGAACTGTATATACTTTAATATATATATATGCAAAGACATGTATAAGCAAATTTTGGAATTCTATACACAATATTCTTGTATTTTAAAATCTGTACAACATTTTTGTGTAAGAGCGAAAACCCAACCGTATTCGCTCTGCTTGCCTGAAAACCTGAAATTGCATCTACGGTATATGCAAAACCCGGACATGTTTTATTCGGTCAACGCTAAACCGAAAATCGGTGTATTTGTCACACCGAAATGACAATAGTGAATAAGACCTTGTCGGGTTCACCTTAACAAGGCCAGGCAATCTATTTTTTTGTTTATTTCGGATTTTGAAACCGAGTTCAAAAAAATGTTGATAAACCGAGTTGAAACCGAGAATTCTGAGCTCCTCACGAAGGTGTTACATTTTACGTATATGTCAAGAAAACCAATGTCAAGAACCAAAAATTGCAAATCCAGAGGGTTGTACAACTTGTACATGCATGGATAATTGCAGTCTAATAGGCTGGCTTTCATGGCTCAACAGGAAAGGAAAGGAATCAATCAAAGAAGGCTACCAATTGATGACTGATTTTACGATCATTGTGCAAAGCACGTATATGCAGGTAGTAACCTTAGGAACAAAACTCAACGTTAGTAGTGCACATGTAACGAAAGTTTAGATGATGAAAGGAGCAACAGATTATATTACAATGACATTACAGCAGTGACGATATTTCTAAGAGAAGTGACGATAACACTGGTTGTCATGGTGGAACAAGTGATCGTTCCGTCTATGTTCGTAGAGTGGGAACGATGCCATACATTTTCTACATATTACATCACCCGTCATTCTTTTGCGATTTGTTCTCGGACACCGCTCAATCTCTCTTATGAAAGAGCTCCATGGCCGTGCGCAGTGCTCCCAGCTGTCGCCGAATGGGTAGCCTATGCCATACGTCTCTGGGGTGTAAGAAGTAACTTGTTTGTGTGCATTCTGTGGAGTCCTGCCCTCCCATATGGGCATGCCTTCCCGATTTCCGGCGCCCCCTATGTTAATACCGCTCGGGTTCCCTGATGGTCTCTGTAACCCGGCAAGGATTTCTTCTGTTGTGCGCATCTCGGCCGGCTGCTTCCCCTTGTCCCTACTTAGAGTGGAGGAACCCTCTTCCACTTCCGGTTCCTTGCGGAGACGTCTTCTTTGTTTCGGCTCGCACTCCACTATATGGTGCAGGAGGTGCGTGTTGGGCTTGTCCTTGTATAATCGGAAGCGTGCCCTGCAGTCCATACAGTATGTATGCTGTGGTCGTTGCAAAATACCTTGGGCGTACTCGAGTGCGGCTTTTGGGCGGAAGTAGCACCACGGAGAGGGTTGCTCCCAGTTATCCCATATGGGAAGTTTGAGATGTGGGTGGTACTTCTCGGATTCACCCGATTGAAGTAGGCGCACCATTCATCCTCGGCCAAGGGGCACCGGTAGAATCTCTGGTCCGCTAGATCCCTTGGCGGTATCAACGGCGCTTCAGTCGTGATCGCAAAATTCGGGGCTTCCGGTGCGGGCCCTTGAGGAGGTTTCTCTTTTGATTTTATCCATTTTGCAAGTTTCTTCTTGGAGTCCTGTATGCGAGGAAGCGATTTAGAATTACTACTTTGTGATCACAGAAGCTGCGTAACATTAGCATGTTGCATGGAACTCACCGATTGGTTGCTCTCTTGCCCACCGGCCCTAAACTCGGCCGATCTAGAAGGGGACATATCCCGGCCTCTCCCACCGGGTGAAGTTCTCGGCGAAGTGGGGTAGGCGTTGTGGCGCTTGTTGAGAAATTCGTAGTCACGTCGTTCGGCCCGTCGATCCATTGGAAGAAGCAACACCGGTCCATGCGCTACAAAAGAAAAACGACGCATGAAATGGTAGTGGTACCCTTAATCGTAATGACACGATGAGGTTTACCTCATAGCCGTGTACAACAAAGAATGAGCGCGGGCGGCGTAGCTCCGTGGTTAGATCGCATCATCTTCGCCGGAAGGTTGCAGCGCAATTAGGTCGGGCAACTCCGGAAGAAGCTGAGCGTCAACACAACTCGCATTCGGGTATTCGGGGGGGGTTAAGTTTCGCTTGCTGAAGAGGCGACGGTAGAACGACATCGTAGCCTAATTCGTGTGAAGTGTGCAGAAGTTGATTGTCAGTCTGTTGGTAATGGAAGTGCATCCCTCCACCGGTTTTATAGTGGTGGCGAGCTAGATAGCCTGTCATCCACTTGGCAAAGATGCATGACCTGTCTCCCCTCTCCGAAAGCTGCACAACCTGTCACATCATTAGCAAAGCTGAACGACATGGCACGCCTTTCGCAAAGCTGCATCACTTGTCACGCTTCGTGAAAGCTGCACGACGTCGTGGTCCAATAAGTCTGAGAAAGCTGACAGTAGCGTGTTGTCAAGTCGCATTGAGGGTGACCGGTCGTGCAGCTTTTATTGAGGGTGGCAGGTCGTCTGACCTTTTATTGAGGGTGGCAGGTCATGCAGCTTACATTGAGGGTGACTGGTCGTGCAGTTTTGATTGAGGGTGGTAGGTCGTGCAGCTGAGGGTGATAGGTCGCGCAGCTTTGTGTTGTCTCGTGGTCCAATGCATGTTGGAAGTTATTTTTTGGGCCGGATGTACCAGATGTGCTATTTGGTATACGGACTACCATATTCCGTAAAAATATCTCAGTTACAACTCTCTTCGCATATAAATTCCCAACGCCCAATAACCCTAAGTATTACATTCGCGCACGAACCCTAACGATGAAGGATTTTCGGCGGCCCGTAGAAATGCATGTTGGAAGTTATTTTTTGGACCGGATGTACCAGATCTGCTATTTGGTGTACGGACTACCATATTCCGTAAAAATATCTCAGTTACAACTCTCTTCGCATATAAATTCCCAACGCCCAAGAACCCTAAGTATTACATTCGCGCACGAACCCTAACGATGAAGGATTTTCGGCGCCCGTAGAAATGCATGTTGGAAGTTATTTTTTGGGCCGGATGTACCAGATGTGCTATTTGGTATACGGACTACCATATTCCGTAAAAATATCTCAGTTACAACTCTCTTCGCATATAAATTCCCAACGCCCAATAACCCTAAGTATTACATTCGCGCATACGAACCCTAACGATGAAGGATTTTCGGCCCGTAGAAATGCATGTTGGAAGTTATTTTTGGACCGGATGTACCAGATCTGCTATTTGGTGTACGGACTACCATATTCGTAAAAATATCTCAGTTACAACTCTCTTCGCATATAAATTCCCAACGCCCAATAACCCTAAGTATTACATTCGCGCACGAACCCTAACGATGAAGGATTTTCGACGGCCCGTAGAAATGCATGTTGGAAGTTATTTTTTGGACCGGATGTACCAGATCTGCTATTTGGTGTACGGACTACCATATTCCGTAAAAATATCTCAGTTACAACTCTCTTCGCATATAAATTCTCAACGCCCAATAACCCTAAGTATTACATTCGCGCATCTAACCCTAACGATGAAGGATTTTGGCCCGTAGAAATGCATGTTGGAAGTTATTTTTGGGCGGAGGAAGTCGTCAAACCATGAAAGGCGGATTCATTGAGATAAAACATACGAAAAGATAAACCAGTTGAACAAAGTCACTGTTCCACAGAATGAACTGATAGTACTAAAAGATAAAACTAAAGCAAAAACTAGCTACGGCCCCTGCGAGGTAAGACGCCACGTGTGGCCCCTGGCCTCCTCCGACGCTGAACATGCCCAGCTGAATATGTCAACGGGTCAGCAGGAACTCCGCGAGAACTCCTAGTAGTGCGACGTGGTGGAGTCGGAGTAGTGAAGGGGTCCCGCCGATCGACCGGGTCCGGCGCTGGTCGACTCGCTGGCCGATCGGGTCCGGCGCTGGGTCGACTCGGCTTACCGACTGGTCCGGGCGCGGAGGCGAGCTGCGAAGGACCAAGGATATCCTCCATCGTCGCCTGTTGGGGGGACTGAAGCCAATCGTGAAGAACATCGGTGTCGTCAACGGGGCTCGAGCCGCCAGAGTGGGTCGCGCTACGGCCATCGGCAATTGTTGAAAAATGTTTCACGTTAGCACACGTAATGTAAAAAATGTAGTAGATAAGGGCGGAGCGTAAAGGTGTACTCAGTGGGCTGCTGCCACCTGGAGCCCCCGGGTACATCGGGAGGAGGGGCGAGTGGCGCAGATGCTAGTGGCGGTGGCGAACCCCGCCGCCACGCATACGGGACGAACGGCCGGACTCAGGCCGCCACATCGCCCTCAATCTCGTGCCCGACGTAAGGTGGACGATGCGACGGTCTTGTCGACAACACCGCAACATCGCTCTCACCGATCCATGGTCGCGTTGCGTGTCGATAGCTGCCACCATCGAGGCCGCGGCGTCGTCGTGCACCTCCCGAGCAATGTCACACTGTGAAAATGGCTTGTTAGTTCTATGCAGGCAGGGTATACAACTTGTGGGAGCAAGTACTAACCACGCGGTGAAAAGCAGAGTCCGGCTGTGTAGGGTAGGTGTCCGCTGTGGAGGGAACGTGCCTCGGAGGTGACTCCACCACACGCACAACTCGAACGCGTGTGCGCGGCCTGTACCACCGGATGTAGTCGTCGACGTGGCGTGGTCGTGAGGGGCGATCTCCTCGTGGCACGTCTGCCAAAGCCTGCGCCTTGCTCAATATGAGGAATCATGCGTGTCGCCCGGCTAAATACCAGGGCCTAAGCCCTTGCGTGTCAGTCTGCATTAGTCGATTTGCAAAGAAAACTTCATTAGTTAAATATGCAATTAAATAAGATATTAAATAATTGTAACAGAGATGGAAAGCAATACTAACGAGTGGACGCTAGCCGGGACGATGGCACCTGCAGGCGGGGGAACTCCTGACGGAGGCCAAACTGCCGCATGACGCGGTGGGCCGCGTACGTCTCAACGCACACGTCGAAAACCAAGTGACGCCGTGTGAGCCAGTATGCGGCGTCACTGCTGCACTGCAGCGAAAGTCCCTGAGAAGCTCGCGCGTCGACAAGCTCTGGAAGGTAGGGCCGCCAAATGACGCGGTCATCTGTCAGCTGGTCAAACATCGCTACGTACTCAGGGTACGAAGCGTGCGACGTAACTGGGGCGAAAGTGGGCTGCAAAAACAAGGAATACACCAACGTTAGTACAGAATAGTATTGATAAAAATTATTTCACAAACAAGGCAATATATTATGTGGTACTAACCCGTCGGCGACACCACAAAGACCCCATGGTAGGGCGGTCGACCTCATCTCCAACTGCCCGGTAGAAATCGTCGCCATACGGCTCCAGGTCTATATGTGGACGTCCGATCTGGAACCTCTCGAACGACCACAACTGAAGCAGTAGCGGACACCCAGCGAGAACGGATGAGTCCGAGGTGCGACGGCACCCATCGCAAAGAGCACGGTAGGTGGCCGCCAGTACTGCCGGTCCCCAAGCCAGCTGTGGGATATGATCCATGTCGTTCTCCGCGATCGACCTGGCGAACTGGATCAAGTGCTTGTCGACGGAGTCTCCGTGGCTCGAGCTGAACATGACCCGGCCGAATAGCGGATCAGTGCGCCTCGAAGTGGCGGGTGACGACGTAGTCCTCCGCTCCGCCGCCATCCTCTCGGGCTACAAAAGGCTATGGTTAGCGGCGAATCAAAGCGGATAAAAAAACTACAAAATAAAGCGCAACTTACATAGAATCGAACCACCACTGCGTAGGGCCGTGCGTAGAAGTGAAAGTGTTGTACAGTTCTGCTGGTATCACACCTGCGAACCGGTGCAGGAGGTCCGTCCGCCAGTCAGGGTCGACGTCGACCGGCACCACTGCGTCCCCTGAGCAAGGTAGGCCCAGTAGGTAACTCACGTCCTCAAGTGTGGGCGCCATCTCGCCGCACGGAAGGTGGAACGTGTGCGTCTCAGGGCGCCAACGGTCCACCAAAGCGGTCAGTAAGGACCGGTCGTACGGGAACCTCCTGGAGGAACCTCGCTGGTCCTGGGCGTCAGCGACGGTAGCCTCCACCATCCTGGCTAATGGAAGCAACCCCGCTGCCCTCAACCTACATGAAAATATTGTAAGTACGCTGCCTGCACACATAGATGACAGTGCATTGAACTTATATAACCCTGTGATTAGTGTACTAACCTCGGAAGCCATCGCGGGTCAATCCTCCATGCTCTCATGGGGTGCGCATAGCGTAGGGCGCCAAGCTCAAGAGGTAGATGCCCGGCCATGGCGGCGCCAGGCCAAGTGGCTCGGTGAGTCGCATCTATCACCGGTCAAGCAACTCAGACGCCATACCTGCAATGTGTAACCCGACAATAGGAAAATAGAAGAACATATCGTTACAAATTGAACACAACAATTACATAAAGAAAGTGCAAACAATCATTCCATAATAAATTTGAAGTACAACAATTTAATAGTAAGTACATACATAAACGATTTAACAACAATTCAATTGGAAAGTCCATACATTAATAACGCATACAACAATTTAATTGTAAAGTTCATACATAAACGACGTACAACAATTTAATTGGAAACTCCATACATAAACGACGTACAACAATTTTATCGCCTCGAACCGTGGGACAATACTTGAAAGTGTGGCCCGTCTCCTTGCAACCGAACATTTCTTCACACGACGTCCACTTTCCGCTGCATCCATATCGTTCCTTATACGCCTTGTCTGCCGCCGCCCAACACCCTTCAGCCTACTTAAATCCGAACCCACCGTGTCGCCTCCTGTATGATGCTCCGTGAATAAACCCACCACTCGAAAACCGTACATTTCCCACTCCAGGTTGCCATCACTTCTTCCTTGTTGAAGAAATGAGACAAGAATATACTGGATCCATTCGGATCGCTGAGCAGGCCGCCATGACATGTGCGCATGGCCTGTGTAATGCATTTGAGGCTTGTTGCAGTGCATGCACATGTTTGTCTATGCATGGTGCATTCATGTGTAACTCTCACGGCTTTGTCCCACGCCCGATTTATCTTTACATAGTACCTCAAATCGGAGCTCCTCGTGTCCATCTTCAATGCTCTATGCATCTCCCCTTCTTGCCCTTTTCCTCCATGTACGCATAAATCATCTCTGAGTACTTCACATCGTGGGCATTCATGCGGGCGACGGCCCTAGCATAGCGATCCACAAAGTACTTCGTTATGCCACGAAGAACACCCTCCACTATAGCAACCAGGGGAAGTGGCCTCAACCCCCGCATGACCCAATTGTAAACCTCAGCCAAGTTTGTCGTCATGACCCCCTACCCGGGCGCCATCGGTGTCATAAAGCTGAGCCCATTTCTCCTTAGGCTCATGCTCTATCCATTCGGAGAAGGATTTCATAGCCCTTCCATTCCTCCGAACCAGGTGTGGAGGGTCTGTTGGTAACTCTGCAAGCGCTACTGGGGCCTCCCCTGCGGAAGCTGTTGGCTTCTTCGATGCCTCGGCTGTATGCCTTGACGTTATCTCGTCCAACTTCTTCCATAGTCTCTCAAATTTTCTTTCCTGATTCGTCGTGACCTCTTAAAAAGCTTTGTCACTCTTTGTTCTGAATCGCTTGTAAAATTGGCGCCCATGTGCCGCTTACACCACCTACTACGCAAATCAGGCCATGGATGTGTCTCATCTTCACCTTGCTGCAATTGCACGATCGCCTTTAGCAACCCGGGATGCCGATCATGTATGACACACACACCAGGCCGCTGTTCCATGACCCCAGCTTTCACGTTCCTTAGAAACCATAGCCAACTATCAGTGTTCTCACCCTCTACGAATCACGGCGCCAGCGGAAGAACTCGATTATTGCCATCGACCCTATGGCGATCAATATCCGGCCTTTGTACTTCCGGTCAGAAAAGTCCCATCCACGCATAACAACGGACGGCAATGTCGAATGCGTTGATACACGCACCAAAGCAAAGAATGCCCGCTTGAGCAACATCTTCCCAGTGGAAACGCTGTGAAGGTTGCTCAAAATATCGACATAAGTCCCAAAGCATTCCTTTCCTTGATCACCAAGCAACCCTGGCAGATTCTCGATAGGAGTCTTCGTGACGTGCCAAACCTTGCTTCCAATGCCTTCGCCGCTCTCCATGCCTTCGCATAGCTTATCGTGATCGATACCTCGCTCTATTGCAAGTATGATGGCACGTGGCTCTAAATCCAGGTTGCCCACAATCTCCCTGTACATTACATTGGCAACAAAGCGGGAAGATATATTTTTATGCGATTGTGTAGACTCACAAGACACATGCATGCGGCACTACTATAGAACACTTCCAAATTGTGTCCCATTTAGGTTGGTAAGCATGGACACGCCATGGGCAACCTTCCATCTTGCATTTGACATCATACACCCGCCGATCTCGACTTAGCAACCCGTATGGTCTACGCAGTGACACGCCCATGCCGTGGATCGCTTCTCGCACCTCACCTTTATCCTTGTAAATTGCATCTTGCCGCACCTCATTCCGATCGTACCCCATTGGACATCTTCACCCTCGTTGACCATCGATCTGTCGAATCGACACTCATCCCACTCCGCGGGAAAGGCTCTTCATCCTCTTCATCGTTACTTAAATCCTCGTAGTCCCGGCTCTGCGCCCATTGATATCACCAGATTCAATATGTTCTCCCTCGTCTGCCACACCCATTGGTTCTGACGTCTGCCACACCCATTGGTTCCTGCACATCTTCCATTGGAACACCAACTTCTTCACCTTGCACCGCCTCTGAAAGCGTAACTAACATCATGCCTCACCGAGTATTCTCTTGCTTGGCTGCTCTCCCCAACTTCCTCCTCTTCGTCACCAACAACCTCGCTGTTCCTCGCGGATGCCATCTGCTTTCTCAAATGCTTGCGCCAACAATACTAATGGCCATCCTCTCTCAATCGCTGCTCTGACATACGAACTCCATGACTTCGGACCTGTAATTTCAACTAACTCCCAGTACGTACAGTTTCGTCTCCGACACCCTACTCCGTGCAGCTTCACACCATGCAACTCACGGTCCAACGAGAATATTTGGTATAACCATCTTCTAACAGTGCTCCATGAACGCTCCGCTGGACGTGACAGACCAACTACCACACTTGGGAAATGACTTAGTTCCACCCCTTCTACACCCATGTTCGGAATTCCCTCTCCGTAATATATCGTAAACTGCACCCGTTCATCCATACATTTCATCAATTTCAGCAAATATTTGAGGCTATAAAAGTAAATCCACAGGTATGCTAATACCAATTTCGCCAAATTTTCCGTAGTCCATAAGCCCAAAAAACTATTTTTCAGTGTTTACTACCAAATTTCTGAATTTATTTACTGATTTCTAAAATTTCTAAAAAAAAGAAGGGCTAATTCATAATTATTTTCCTACTTTCCCAGAAATTGTTCATAGCATTTTCCCGGTCCATTTGGCTATAAAGGCGATTTTGCCATATACAAGCCGGCGCTTCATCGCTTATGCGATTATTGCCGTCATTTGGCTTCGTGGAAGGGCTGACTAGTTTGGGTCGTGGTTACCATCACCGAAGCGGGCGTGGAGGCAACGGGTGAGGCCGGCAAGCCGAGGCAAGTGTGACCGGGCCGCGCACTAAGAACAGAGCCGACGGGGCTGAGGCGAGCAAAGCCGAGGCAAGCATGGCAAACATGATAATACTACTCGCTAAATCACTAAATTAGTCATTAATCTACTCACTAAATTGCTAATTTCATACAAAAAAAAATTACCTGCGAAACCGAGATCCTCTTCTTCCTCCTCTCCCTCTCCTCCTCTCCCTCTCCTCCTCTTCCTCTCCCTCTCCCTCTCTTCCTCTCCCTCTCTTTCTCTTCTTCCTCTCCCTCTCTATCCCTCTTTCTCTGCGAGCGAGAAATGGCGACAGAACCGTCGCCCGCGATGGGTAAGGGCTCCTGTCGCCATTCCATTTGGCGACAGACGCCTCGCGCGTACGGTACTAAATGCTGTCGCTTCTTCCTATTTTGTTCCTATATAGCCAAATGGAATGGCGACAGGACGGGGCAAATTCCTATTTTGTTCCTATATCGCGAAAACATCGCTAAGTCGCTAAACTAACGCTAAGTAGCATGGAGATTTGTTCCTATATCGCGAAAACAACGCTAAGTCGCTAAACTAACGCTAAGTCGCTAATTCGAAAACAACGCTAATCGCTAAATTTTTGCTAAGTCACTAAGTCGCGAAAACATGACAATACTACTCGCTAAATCACTAATTAATCAATCTAGTCACTAAGTAGCATGGAGATTTTTTCCTATATCGCGAAAACAACGCTATCTCGCGAAAACATCGCTAAGTCGCTAAACTAACGCTAAGTAGCATGGGGATTTGTTCCTATATCGCGAAAACAACGCTAAGTCGCTAATTCGAAAAAAATGCTAATCGCTAAATTTTTGCTAAGTCACTAAGTCGCGAAAACATGACAATACTACTCGCTAAATCACTAATTAATCAATCTTGTCACTAAGTTAAAAGAAACATACAAGAAAGAAAAAAAATTTACCTGCAGACGCGATCTTCTTCTTCTTCCTCCTCTCCCTCTTCTCCCTCTCCTCCCTCTCCTTCCTCCCTCTTCTCCCTCTCCTCCCTCTCCTCCTCTTTCTCTTCTTCCTCTCCCTCTCTTTCTTTTCTCTTCTTCTTCTCCCTCTCCCTCTCTTTCTTTTCTTTCTTCGTTTACGTGCGCGCGTGCGGCGGATCGGCTCGGCAGCGAAGGGGTAAGGGCTCTGTCGCCATTCCATTTGGCGACAGGAGCCTGTGATCCATTTCAAATGGCGACAGGATGGGCGAAATTCGATTTTGCTCGTCGCCATTTGAATTGGCGACAGGAGCTCCTGTCGCCAATTGAAATGGCGACAGGACCCTGTCGCCATTTCAAATGGACACAGGGGGGTAGTTTTGCTATTTTCTTTTTCGGCATATTATTTCTGTAAATTTTGATTAAAATAATATTATTTAAAAAAAAATTCTTGGGATAGCTGTATCTTCTATAATATCATATGACATGGCAGCTTTGGATATTGTGACAAGGAGGACATATCATGTGCACATGAGCTTTGTGTGCACATGTGCAAACATTTAATCTAGGCAGACCATTTTCGATCCAACGGTGGGCTGGAGATTTTGCAGATAGAACCTCCGATCGAAACCAAACGAGGCAACGCCCTCTCGCGCGGGAGACCTGGAGGGAGACCTGGAGGGGATCCCGACCTGGAGACAGGGAGGCGAAGCTCCCTCCCCGCCGTCCGCACGCCGCGACGCCCGGTCGCCGCCGCCGGCTCGCTTCGCTCGCCCGCCGTCGCGAAGCTCCTCTCGCTTCTCGCCGTCTGCGGCGCCGCGACGCCGGCCGCTTCCTCGCTTCGCTGCTCTGGCCACGCGCCGCCGCCACGCCGCCGCCGCTCGCCGTCCGCCAGGCTTCATCGCTGCCAACGCCCGCCCGCCTAGGCGCCGCCCGATCGCAAGCCCTCCTCGTCACACCTGACGCTTGCCCGCCCATGCACCACCCGATCGCAGGCCCTCCCCGAGCCTGCGCGAAGCTCTCTCCAGTGGTAATAAGAAAGAATTGAAGAGAACTGTTGGATGAATTTGAGTAGCGATTGAGAAGAGTTAGCTCACTTGGTTAATACACAATACAAAGCAGTTTTGGAGCCTCACTGAGGGTGAGAATTTGATTTTTAGTCCTAGCGTAGTTGGCAAGAACCAAAGTTAGCTACAACAAAATGGTTGTTCGTCAGTAAAATTAATAATTTTGAAATGATAAATTGCGGTTTTTTCAGTTGAGATCACTGCAACTTTTACACTACCCAAAGGGATCTTCCAATTTTTTTTACTAATTCTAGTGCATCTCGGATAATCGCGATTATTCCATCTCAAGATATTGAATTGTCTTCCCAATTTGTCTCATGTTTACTGTCGGACACCATCAAGGGTGTGCACATGGAGTGCATGGCATCGTCGGATGTTCACAAGGCCGGCGATGGATTCAGTACACCGGAAAAAAAATCGTTCTTCCCTACATCGGTAAGCATATAAAATTTGATTCAAAATTTGCCTGTTTGAAATTTGATATGTCGATGTGTAACATTGCAGTGTTCATCCTTTATACCTGATTGTGAGGATGGAATAAAGCCAGCTGTTGGAATATCCTTTGATAGTATTAAGGCCGTGGAGGAGTTTTATAAGTCTTATGCGCATAAAGTTGGCTTCTCAGTCCGTGTTGGCCAGCAAAAAGTAGTGCTTGATGTGGTTGAGAACAAGAGGTTCTTATGTTCAAGGCAAGGTTACAAGAAGAAAAATGGTGTTGATCCCTCCGGAAAACAGAAAAAGCATATGGAGACAAGATGTGGATGTGAGGCACAGATATATGTGAAGCTAACGGACAATAGTACTATATAGCTTCAATGGTTGTGGAACATAACCATGGACTTGTCTCTCCTAATAAGCTTCGTTTGCTTAGATCAAACCGTTCAATTAGTGAAAGAGCCAAGAATACCTTGTACACTTGTCACAAAGCAAGCATAGGTACCTCACAAGCATATAGACTTATACAAGTCAGCGAGGGTGGGTTTGATAATGTTGGATGCACGAGGCGGGATTTCCAAAACTACTATCGGGGCCTTAGGGAAAAAATTAAGAATGCAGATGCTCAGATGTTTGTTGCACAGCTAGAGAGAAAGAAGGAGGTAAATTCTGGATTTTTCTTTGATTTTGTTGTGGATGACCAGGGTAAGTTGGTGTATGTATTCTGGGCTGATGCTATAAGTAGGAAAAATTATAGTCATTTTGGTGATGTGGTGTCTTTTGATTCGACATATAGCACAAACCAATATAGTATGATCTTTGCACCATTTACTGGAGTCAATCATCATTTGCAAAGTGTTTTTTTCGGTGCTGCATTCTTAGCAAATGAGAAGATTGAGTCGTATGAATGGTTGTTCAAGACCTTCCTTTTAGCATTGGGTGGAATAGCTCCGAGGCTTATCATAACTGATGAAGATGCTAGTATGAAAGCAGCCATTAGATCGGTTCTTCCTGGAACAATTCACAGGTTATGCATGTGGCATATTATGGAAAAGGTTCCCGAGAAGGTTGGTCCTCCAACTAGAAATCACCTCATTTTTGGTCTAGATTGAACTCTTGTGTGTGGAGTTCGGAAACCGTAGATGAATTTGAGTCGCAGTGGAGTGCTATCATAAGTGATTTTGGCCTTGAGGGACATGAATGGTTGGCTAATAGGTTCCATATCCGTGAGTCATGGATTCCGGCATACTTCATGGACATGCCTCTAGCAGGAATTCTTAGAACCACTTCAAGATCTGAAAGCTCAAATTCGTTTTTCAATTGTTTTATTCACCGCAAACTATCTTTTGTTGAGTTTTGGCTTAGGTTTGATACAGCCTTGGAATGCCAACGCCAAGAGGAGTTAAAGGCAGATCACATAAGTTTACATAGTACACCACTTTTGATGACACCATGGGCGGTGGAGAAACAAGGTAGTATAGCGTACACACACGCCGTGTTCAGAAAATTCCAGGAAGAAGTGGTTGCCGCTAGAGACCATTGTTCTGTTGTAGGCATTGCACAATATGAGGGTGAAAAAATTGTGACCATCAGTGATGGGTCTACAAAAGATAGGGAGGTTCACTGGTGCACATCAAATATGTTTGCCAGTTGCTCATGCAAGTTATTTGAGGGCAAGGGAATTCCATGTCGGCATATCATTTTAGTGTTGAGAGGTGAAAAAATTAATGATTTGCCGGCGGCCTATATTTTGAAAAGATGGGAGACAAGGTGCAAAAGGTATATTTAGTGCTGTTTATATCTTTTTATCTTCTAATTTTGCATTGTACTTGACCGTGTATTTTTTATATGTCATATTAGAGAAAGTGTGTATGATGAGGAAGGCAACCTATTGGAAGAGACACCCATTGATTGTAATGCGGTGGAAATGAGAAAAAAGATAGCAACAATGCGAAACAAGATTGAAGATTTGATTCAAAAGGCCAAACACTCTAACGAAGGCATGGACTTCTTAGTTTCCAGTGCGATGAACATGGAGTCTTCTTTGGACCAAATGATACCTCTTTCTGTGCATGCTAGACAAGACGAATATGAGGCTTTCATTGGTTGCAAAATTCCTAGCGAAGTACAAATACATCCACCAACTGATGTGCATTCGAAGGGAAGGAGCAAAAGAATCAAAAGAGCCAAGGAAAATAAGGGAGTGAGAAAGCCACGCAAGGGAAATAGTGTTAACAGTGTGGAACATTAGACCTTTGGCTAGGTCTTAAATGTGGAAAGCTATGTATTTTGGCTATGTAACTAATTAGGCTATTTTGGGTCTTAATACACTGGTTTACATCACATTGATTCCCTAAGCATACACTGATTTACATCACAAGGTTCGCTTTTTGAACCAAAAAACTATATTGAAAATCCGAACACAATGAATTACATCACAAGGTTCTGCAATTTCATTTACATCACAAGGTTCTGCAATTTCTGAACCAAAAAACCACAATTGATATCTCAAGGTTCTGCAATTTCTGAACCAAAAAACCACAATTGCTATCTCAAGGTTCTGCAATTTCTGAACCAAAAAACTATACTTACATCATTTTTATCACAAGGTTCTGCAATTTCTGAACCAAAAAAATATGCAATTTCATTTACAAATCACAGCTCTCCTCAATTTCATTAGGTTCTGCAATTTCACAAGGTTCTGCAATTTCAGCTCTCTTCATTTTTATCACAAGCCACGAAGGGCATCGAGGTCGCTCCACAACCGGTGGGAGGGCAGGCGAAGGCGGCGCCCCACGAAGGGCGGGTGGGCGTCGGCAGCCGTCGGCAGCCGTCGGCAGCGATGAAGCCCGGGGAGGGGATGGCAACCGGGCGGCGGCGGCGGGGCGGGGATGGACGAAGCAGCCGACACCGATGAAGCCCGAGGCGGGACGGCGACCGGGCGGCGACGGTGGCGCGCGCGCGCTGGACGGGCGGGAGGGAGGAGCTCATGACGCGGGCGGGGAGCGACCGGCGCCGCGGGCGCGCGGACGGGCGGGAAGCGGGAGGAGCTCGCGGACGGCGGGGTGGGGAGCGACCGAGCGGCGGCGACCGGGCGTCGCGGCACGCGGAAGGCGGGGAGGGAGCTCGCAGACGGCGGGGAGGGAGCTTCGCCTCCCTGTCTCCAGGTCTCCCTCCAGGTCTCCCGCGCGAGAGGGCGTTGCCTCGTTTGGTTTCGATCGGAGGTTCTATCTGCAAAATTTCCAGCCCACCGTTGGATCTGAAATGGTCTGCCTAGATTAAATGTTTGCACATGTGCACACAAAGCTCATGTGCACAGGATATGTCCTCTGTGACACGATACAATGCACTGTGAATAGCCTTAGATTCAGCTAAAGGTCAAAACAGATGTCGAAAACCCCTTTGCTGCTTTCAAAACCCAAGAAACTAAACACAAAAATTATAAATGTTAAGTAATCAATGGACATACAAACACCGAGAAACCATCATGTTAACACTACGCTTCATCCATCCTTTCTTGTCGTATGTGTTTGCAGCTTGTAACTAGAGCCCAATACTGGATCGATTCCTTCATTTCTGCCACAGGTTCATGGAATGGTGATTGGGACTCTGGATTTGAGTTTGAGGAGCCTAGAGTCAACAACCAAGAGATGCAGACGAGAGGGAGGCAGAGGAATTAGTGGTCATGGTGGGCACATCAAATTCTTACTTCATTCCCATTCCGCGTGGGCTGCAGCTTCGACCTCCACCGCCATGCCGAACGCCTCCTCCCTCCCGATTCCCTCGCCCAACAGCTTCCCCCGCGCCCCGCGTGCCCCCCGCGAGAAGCTTCGCTCGCCCCGCTCCGCTTGTCTGCCTGCTTGTCGACGCGTTTCCTTCCTGCCCCACCGCGACCTCGAGGAACCACTCCCATTCTTCCTCCCGCTTGCGTACATCCACAGCTCTCTCCTCGTGCCACGTCATGAACTCTTGATCCACCCTACGACCACGGCCTCCGTCTCCTTGGTGATGGTCGTCTGCAAATACCACAAGGTACTCCTTGGTTCCTCGACCGATCCAGCCGCGTCCTCGCCCAATCGGCCACCTCCGCGTGTGCTTGCCTTGTTCCGCCTCGGCCTTGACCGATTGCGACGAGGTGGTCGATCGGCCCAAATCGATCCCCCCTCGTGTAGCCTTGCCCTCTCGGCCTCCTCCTCACTGCCTCCGCCTCCCAAATCTGGCAGTTGCCGCCTGCGCCGTTGTCAGGAATGGCGTGAGGAAGAAGATGAACAGGAAAATCGGCAGGAGAGACAAAGGTTCGACAACGTCACTTACACATGAAATCAAGGGCTGAAGTTATTCACCGAGTTTTGAAGATCTCATCCAACGGCGTGGATGCTCCACAACTAGAGGACACATTTACTGTATTCTGTTTACTTTTGTCGTTAAACTAGCTCATGTCTGTTTAACACAGACTTACTGAGACTCTCTCTTTTTAACTGTGGTGAACCTTGTAAAGGTATGGGATATAAAAACCCTGCCTGGAGATTAATCGGAACACACTTTGGCATATCTTTTGTACTTTAGTTGTTAGTTCAAGAGCTAGTTAGTTTCTCGTCTTTCTTGTTCTTCAAGATCGCTACCTGCTCGTTCGTCAGGAGCAAGAAATCGCTCGGATCCAAATCGAGTCCTGACATTTGGTATCAGAGCCAGACTTTCCTCGGCTCGGGCATCTTCTTCAAACTCAAGTTGGGGTTGGCAAGGCTGTAAAATCCCCCAAACTGCAGAGGTATGGATCCAGTCAAAAACTCAAACTCGGAAAAAGGCAGTATAGATCTTCATGTAGAGATTGAGAAAATTCATGTCCGGCTAGCAGATTTAGAAAATCTTAAGGTAGATGTAGCGGAGATCAAGAATCTACTGTTAGGAAGATCTGGTATTACACCCAATCCGATAGAATCATACAACTCGCTAGCAGTTGGAGAGGGAACTCAACCCCATATCAACACTGAAGTGAATAGGATGGCCTCTGGTATACGTTTGCATGCGACCGTGTTGATGGAGCCCCGAGGGATGGGCAATAGCGTCTCGCCGGTATTCACTTCAGCCATTAAAACTTCAGTCCAACCTCATGTGAGAATGTCAGGAGAACTGGGAGGGTTTGGCAATACTGCTAACCTGGAAGTACAGCTGCCACAACATTTAAATCCAGGACAGTCGCAGAACTTGCGTTATCCGGAGGTGCAGATATTCGATGCTCAAAAGAACTTGTATTGTGGAGGCAACCATACTGCACAGCAATATGCAGAAGCGGCAATTAAAGGGGCCGAAACTGGAGTTGTGTTTATGTTCAGGAGAAAACCCGATTGGATGGATTGATCAATGCAAAAAATTCTTTGAGATGGCAGGCACTCCGATTGATCAATGGGTTAATTTGGCAGTTGGTCATTTAGTAGGAAGAGCTGGAACATGGTACAGAGGCATCGGAATTCCTTGGCAGTCGTTATCATGGCCTCAGTTCAGTGCACTAATGTGTGATCGCTTCTCAGAATCTTTCAACTCTTTAGCAGTGGGTGATGGAAACTTATCCCAAATCGCAGTAGAGATGACTGGAATGAATCTGGATTTAATGTGTATGAATCTTGGTTAATGGAACCTAGAGGACTGGGTAATTGTGTTTCTCCTGTGTTTACTCCGGCCACTATAACTTCATTACCACATCATGCAAGAACACCTGGAGATGTAGGAGTCTTGGGGAATTTATCAAACACGAATACACATGTGCAACATCAGATGAGCCCAGGAAGACAGTTTGGAACTTGGAATGGGAATCAGCAAATACCTCGGTACGTCCATCCAACGCTTGCTCCCAGTTATTCTCAGGTTGCTGCACAAACTGCTACTGGACAAAATCAAAGTATGCATTATCCTGGTGTTCAATTATGGGATGCACAAAGAAAGATGTATTATGGAGGAAAGCATCAGACTTGTCAATATGCGGAGGCTGTGCTTAAGGGTCCCAAATTGGAATTATCTCTGTTTTCAGGAGAAAATCCGATAGAGTGGATCTATGATGCGAAGGTGGATGATTTGCAATATGAGATTCAGAGTATACCATTCAATACCACTTTTAAATTGCTGAAATTGGGAAATTATGGTATAATTTTGGGAGCAGACTGGATATATGACCACAGTCCAATTGGGTTGAATCTTAAAGAGAAACTCTTGTCCATTCTTAAGGATGGCAGAGTGATACAATTCTATGATTGCACTCAACCCACATCAAATTATTGGCTCTCAGCAACTCAGCTCCAGAAATTGATACAGGAAAGAGGAAGAGATGGTCGCGTCGCCGCGGCGCGTCGGTATATTGTGTGTGTTACTTTTTTGGGTATACTCATATATATGGATAGGACATTTATTCCAACTCATAAAAAGATAGCTGTCTTTCACTTTGGTCTAGAATTATGGATAGATATCATGGTCCACTCTCCCAAAATTCATGGGAGATTGCCTGACACAGTTCTTGAACTCATTCATAGAGAGAGGATGGGTGAAATGATAAACAGAGGTTGGATGAGGAGTACAACCAAAATGATGATGGATCTAGGGTTTTCTGTTTATAAGGACAACTTTGAGAGGCCATTTCTTGAGGTATCTGCAAGTTTCTATATTGGTGAGTCTCAACGGTCTACTGGGTGCTGCGATTGTGGTGAGTATATCAAGAAGGCTGAGAGGCGGCTTGCTGAGAAATTGGAACGTGTTACACAATATATGGAAGCGATAACTGCAGACAAAATAATTAGTGTTGGGGATAAAGAGATGCTCTCAAATCACATGCAGAGGTTGATTCTTATGGAGAACTCTGGTCTTGTGAATATGCTCATTGATGAAAAACACGATGATCTGACCAGGATGTATGACTTGTTTAAACGTATTCCTGATGGGCAATCAACAATTAGATCTGTGATGACTTCCCATGTTAAGGAAACTGGAAAGACATTGGTGACTGATCCAGAGAGATTAAAGGACCCTATTGATTTTGTTCAGTGTCTTCTAAATGAGAAGGACAAGTATGATGAGATTATCAGTGTTTCATTCAGCAATGACAAGGCTTTCCAAAATGCTTTGAATTCCTCATTTGAGAATTTCATCAACCTAAATAACCGATCCCCTGAATTCATATCACTCTATGTTGACAACAAACTTCGGAAAGGAGTGAAAGTGGCCGACGAAGAGGATATGGAGACTGTACTGGACAAGATGATGTTGCTCTTCAGGTACTTGTAGGAGAAACATGTTTTTGAAAAATATTACAAGCAACACTTGGCAAAATGTCTTCTATCTGGGAAAACTACTTCCGATGAAACTGAGAGGACTATGCTTGTGAAGCTGAAGACGGAATGTGGCTACCAGTTTACTTCAAAATTGGGAGGCATGTTTACTGATTTGAAGACGTCCCAGGATGCTATGCGGAATTTCTATGCTTATCTCGGTGATATTGATGGCCCAGCAATATTGATCCAGGCACTCACCGCTGGATCTTGGCCAACACAACCATATGCCACCTGCAACCTTCCACCTGAGATCCTCGGTATATGTGAGAGGTTCCGAGCTTACTACCTTGGCACTCACAATGGCAGGAGATTAACATGGCCAACAAATATGGGGGACGCAGACATTAAAGCAACGTTTGGAGGCCGCAGCCATGAGCTGAATGTATCTACTTACCAGATGTGTGTCTTAATGCGGTTTAACTCAGCGAATGGTTTGACTTACAGTGAAATCAAGCAGGCCACAGCTATACCACATGTTAACCTGAAGCGCTGTCTCCAGTCTCTTGCTTGTGTTAAGGGTAAGGATGTACTGTGGAAGGAACCCATGAGCAAGGATATATCTGAGGGCGACACTTTCTACTATAATGACAAGTTCACTAGCAGGTTGGTTAAGGTGAAGATTGACACTGTGGTTGCACAGAAGGAGACAGAACAAGAAAAGCTGGGGACTCGCCAGAGAGTTGAGGAAGACAGAAAACCTCAGATTGAGGATGCCATTGTCAAAATCATGAAATTGAAGTCTAAGTATTATGGACCTTTCAAGATAATCACTAAGGTGGGAAATAGAGCCATTCCATTGCCTGGACGCCCTTTGGTAGATGCAGACGTGCGAGTAAAAACAGTCCCCATTGCTGTGTTGGACCGGCGAATGATTCCTTGGAAGGAAATAGCTGTTACTCAGTGGCTTATTCCTTGGATGAATCTGCCGGTAGAGGATGCAACTGGGAAGATACGACATTCATTCAAAAGACATTTTCAGATTTCAAGCCTTGAGGACAAGAGCTTGCTCAAGGAAGGGGAATTGTCAGGAATGGCGTGAGGAAGAAGATGAACAGGAAAATCGGCAGGAGAGACAAAGGTTCGACAACGTCACTTACACGTGAAATCAAGGGCTGAAGTTATTCACCGAGTTTTGAAGATCTCATCCAACGGCGTGGATGCTCCACAACTAGAGGACACATTTACTGTATTCTGTTTACTTTTGTCGTTAAACTAGCTCATGTCTATAGGTTCACGTATGCATATTATTGATTTATTCACAACTAGAGCTCCACAACTAGAGCACCTCCTCCGTTTAAATAGACGCCCCATAATAGATCTCTACATTAGAGACCCTTTAGAAACTCAAAGCCCATCAAAATTTGGATCACCATTCGAATTAAGTCCCAACCCTTTAGGCACATGACCCTATAGGTTCACGTATGCATGGACATGACCCGCGTACTCTCACTCGACCATTATATGCAAGGATCACAATGGATAACCTTAACAATGCTTAGTTATATGCATTTCCCTTTGCCTCATGATATTGGGCAAACTCAAGGCGAGTAGGTGCCATCCTTGTTTACTTAGCTTGACCATTCTTTCTCAATTACGTGACTTGGAATCCCCAAATACAGTTAACTCTTTAACCGCGAGTAGCATGGCCATGCATTTCTGGAGTCTGACCATTCGAGAAGCCTAGAGATATCTCTCCCACTATACGGAGGGGCAAATCTTATCTTGATTGACCATGCCTCGCAATGCTTTATGACAAACTCGAAACCCACCTTTATAACTACTTAGTTACGGAGTAGCATTTGGCACCCTAAAGTAAGTCATTACACATCTCGAGTACATGCATCAATCTTAAATCTAAGGATATAGCGTACACATTGTATATGAGACCAACAGATGACAAGAAGATTACAACATTCTCGTAGTGTCTCAAGGTGGGTCGATCAACTTCATATTCTCTAACATGTGTCCATATTATTGATTTTATATCTCCATATTATGATCCGTGAAACATGATCATCAACCAATAAATACGCTAGTCTATTCATATGTATGATCATATATTTATCGACTAAGGATCACTTTAGAATAATCATCACAGAGTGGTATATAGAGTTTCAAAAACAAGTTACATACTTGTTAATAAATAACAATGATATTATTTATGGAACAAGGTAATAAATTATGAACATATAAAAATATAATCGTCTCTATGATTGCCTCTGGGGCATATCTTCAACAAAAGGTTGGTCCTAGAATGTTGAACTGTTATAATTGTGTTCAAATCAGGGAACATATAAAATGGATTCGTGAAACGAACTTCTCAGATAGGGTGCTGCAAATTATATTATGAGTATACTACCTTTTTATTTATTGCTATGTTGGCTATATACCGGTGCAGAGATTAGTAGTTTTTCCCTTGGTTATATATTATCTGTTCAAAGACCATCCAATTGAAACAATTGTGTTACAAATCCTGTTCTTCTAGGCATTGTTCAATTTTAGGACTTCACTATGATGGCGATTGGTGATGCATTGGAATATTGCCGTATGGATGGAAGCAAGCACTGTATGGCGCAACTACTAACTGTAAGTACAATAGCAAACCTCACTACTTATTCCATCTCATCCATATTATCTAGAGTAAACACTAAAGTCAGCTTGTACAGTAGCTATCTCTAAAGGTTGGCTCTAGATGCTATACAATAACTATCTCTTCTCTTTTATAAAACTAATCTACCTATGCTCCCGTGCAAAGCTGACTACAAAATAAGAGACAACCCTCTTTTCTCTCATCTTTTCTCACTCTTCCATATAGACCAAAACTAATGTGTACAGAACCAGCTGATATGATCTTATTGTGCATACCCTAATGATGCTATTAGTGCAGGCCATGAGATGGGTATTGTTCCAAGGTGAGGAAAAGTTATTATGCTAATAGCCCAAGTTTGGACTTCCTATCTGGAAAAAATCATATTTAATGCAAGTTTTAACTCGTATCTACAATATGATACAACAGTTTCGCATATTTACAAAAAAAACCCGTCATCTCCGGTTCTCCGTAAACCGGCGAAGCATGACCAGTTCCCCAGGAACCGGCCAAGCCATCTACGGTTCCTGAAAAAAATCAATTTTTTTTCTTTTTTCTAATTTTTGAAACCGAGTTGATTAAAATGCAAATAACTTTCGCTATACAACTCCAAATTCAATGAGACAATTTTCTAAATTTTGGTAAAATCATTTAGATTGTGAATATGCAAAAATATTTTAGTTTTGATTATTGTGCAGCAAACGATGTCCAGGTCACGGTCACGAAGCGCAGTTTACGGTTTGGGGAGTATGAAATTTACTATGGTTTGGAGAGCATGAAATTTAACTAACTCTTCAAATTTACTATGGTTTGGATACTATCAAATTTAACTATCTCCTCAAATTTACTATGGTTTGGACATTATCAAATTTAACTATCATTTTTATGTTGGAAAGTTCATTGATGAAGTTTGCTTGATCCTAGAGTGGATTGTGAACCGATACTTTTCATATTTTGATGGATTAGAAATTGTGGATTATATTACAAATAATTCTGATGGAAATGAATCTTGAGGACATTAAGGGTTCATGAAAACCATGCAATGCAAAACGCAAAATCAGAAACGGTCTTAGGAATGCCACAAGGGGCACATAAAGAACTGACTAAAACAACTGAGGATCTAACATAAAAATGTAATATCTATTCTTTATGATGCAGTGCTGCTGCTGATGAGCGCATGGAAAAGTTAGCAAAAGGAGAGGGAAAGCAACTAATAACAGTAATTTCTAATGTCTTCCTCAGAAACTCGTCTTGGACCACATGTACGCCTTGACTATTTTAATTAAGCACAACTAACTATCACTGCAGCACATGATTCCTTGGACATTTTTAAATTTTAATTTTATTGAGATTCCGGTAGAGGTTAAAGGTGGTCGTTGCGTAAAAAACATTCATTATATGACAAAGCAATACAGACTGAAAATAGTTGCATGCCACCGGGTTTATTGGTGCACATACACTCAACATTGTTGTTCTACTAGAAAATTTAATTTGGAAAAAGTCCATATAACACCTCAAACTATGAACCAGACATTTGACCCATGTTGACGCTAAAAACATGAAGTAGGGTTTTCAACTTCAAACACACCGGTCGAACACCGGGTTCGAACGTGCCAGTCAATTTGAGGAGATAGTTAAATTTGATACTGTCCAAACCATAGTAAAATTGAGGAGATAGTTAAATTTGATAGTATCCAAACCATAGTAAATTTGAGGAGTTAGTTAAATTTCATGCTCCCGAACCATAAACTGCGCTTCGTGACCGTGACCTGGACATCGTTTGCTGCACAATAATCAAAACTAAAATATTTTTGCATATTCATAATCTAAATAATTTTACAAAAATTTAGAAAGTTGGCTCATTGAATTTGGAGTTGTATAGCGAAAGTTATTTGCATTTTAATCAACTCGGTTTCAAAACTTAGATTTTTTTTTTGCCATGGCCGGTTCTTGAGGAACCATAGATGGCTTGGCTGGTTCACGGGGAACCGTAAATGGCTTGGCCGGTTTACGGGGAACCGGAGATGACAGATTTTTTTTGTAAATACGCGAAACTGTTATATCATCTTGTAAATACGAGTTAAAACTTGTATTAAATACGATTTTCCCCTTCCTATCTCCGTTATAACACACAATCCCCGCCCATATATATCTACGAAGTGAGTTGCATGTTTGTATCCTTTTAGGTTTTTAGCTTTATGTTGATGTGACGATGTATGTAGGTGTACCTTCCATGTCAGATCATTAATCTAGGAGCCATCTCTTAGGGTCTGTTTGGATCCATTAGCAGCTAATAGTTCCTAGCTAATATTAGCTGGAGGGTGTTTAAATCCACAAAATAATACATGGCTAATAAATATTTAGGTTGATCAATTGTCCAGAATACCCCTGCTTTCTTACAAACACGAAGGGTATTTTGGTTAGATGCCACCTATTAGCTGCTATTAATTAGCTCGGGTTGGCTAGCTAATGAGATAACCATTAGCTAGGTACCCAACTAATAGTTAGCTGATCTATTAGCTGGCTATGTTTGGATCGACTCTAGCTAATTTTTAGCAGCTAACTGTTAGCTGCATGAATCCAAACAAACCCTTAGTAGATAATATGAATGGTTGTCTTGCTAACTTGCTAAAAAATGAGTTGTACGCTGACATTAATAGCATTTTTTTCTTTCTAGTTTCTATTATGGATTTTTCTACCAGCTGGTGTAGAATAGGTATAGCCACATTCTACATTGGGATTGAGGCTCTAAAATTTTATAATAACTATATTATTTATCTTTTGAACCACTCAAATGTTTTTTTTCCATTTTCAAAAATGACATGTCTCTGTTTCTAAGGATATTGGCATTTTTATTCATGCTACCACACATAAATTAACATTATTGTATATTGTATAACTACAGTAAATACTGAAATATATTTTTCTTTGAATTGAGCCAGCATCATATGTTTCCAAGCAGGTGAGTTATTTAGGTGTCGTTTGAGAATGTGTTTCATTCAATTAGTATTGATCAAGATGTGCATTAGACGTGCATGATTACTATCTATTGACTGTAGAGCAAAACTTACGGTTGTACCACACCATCAACATCTAATAACCATCCGATATGTAGTTATTTATTACTCTTTAAAATGTCAATCGCATGATAAGTGATCCATTTCTCCATTATCTATACTAATATAAAAAGCATGAGTTTAAATTATCCAATGTATGGAAACTTCCCCTTTAATGGCTACAAATGAAAGTTGGACCCGTCATTCTCTTAATTGCCTCAGAAATTGTAATTAGTTCTCTGTTCGCTCCTAATATTGCTCGTACAATAACAAATTCTAGTACTTACGCTATATTCCACCTATATCATCTAAAGTAAGCACTAAAATTAATTTGTACAATAACTATGCCTCAATACAAGAGATCTCAGATTTGAACACGATGTATCAACCTTTACAAGGACATTTCTTATGAGTTATCACTCTATACATGATCTTAAATAAAAAAAGTAGATGTTTTGTTTTTTAAGAGGTAAAAGCAATGGTTCCACACGGTCACACAGTTAAACTATGTGTGAGGATGGATTTTTTTTAAATAATACTTTTTAAAAATGAATTGTGGTTTTAATACTTGAAAAATAAAAATTGCAAATTTAATACGTAATCGCCATGCCGTACGATGAATACCCTATTTTCGCCATACCCTACGGTGAATACACTATTTTCGCCGAACCGTGTGGCGAAAATACCCTAAATCCGCAGTTAATCTGCTACACAGGAATCAAGGATATTTTCGCCGCACGGTTTGACGAAGACCCTATTTTCGCCCTACGGTATGGCGAAGACCCTATTTTCACCGTACGGTTTGGCGAAAATAAGTTGTCGCCACACCGTGTGGCGAAAATAGCTCGGTAAAACAAACGGCCGAAGCCAGATCGATCAAGATCGATCTTGCAGAGAGCAAGCGGCCAAAAGAAAAAAAAGGGAGCGGGCGCCGCCGGCCGGAGGAAGAGAAGAGGGAAGGAGAGAGGGAGAGGAAGGAGAGGGAGAGGAAGGAGAGGGAGAGAGAGAGGAAGAAGAAGAAGAAGAAGAAGAAGAAGAAGAAGAAAGAGGAGGAGAAGAAGAAGAAGAGAAGAAGGAGGAGGTAACATCGCAACTTTGCCTAATTTCGCGTTCTTCAATTTAGAGTAGCGATTTAGTTGTGTAATTTAGACTAGTGATTGAGTTGTGTGATCTAGAGTAGCGATTTCGTTATGTAATTTAGAGTAACGATTTAGTTGTGTAATTTAGAGTAGTGATTCTAGTTCTGTACTTTAGAGTAGCGATTCTAGTTCTTTAGTTTAGGGTAGGGATTTTAGTTTGAATATTATAACGTTGTTCAATTTGCAGTAATGGTTTTACATATTAGCAATGTTCAAGAAATCATTAATCGGTAGCTGATCGGGTCTAAGATTAGAGATTAATCGATCGATCGAAGGATTAATTGGACTAATCGGTTAACTATTAATCGGTTGGTCAGCAAGGGCAATTACTAAAATACTAAAAAAATCGAGATTACGCCCGATTAATCGGTCTGCCAAGTTTTTTCACCGAAAACTGTAAAATCGAATCTTTAGGGCTCCGATCAGAAGCTAATTGGCCAGTTAATTGGCCAATTGGGTGATTTTTTGAAGACTACATGTTATTAGCAAATAGCGATGTTACACGTGTGCTATAATAATATAATATTAGAGTATCGATAGCGGGATAGTTAATCAGCGTTGTTCAATTTACGGTACTGATTTTACATCTGAGTAGTGATGGAAAAATTTATTTTGTCTATGTCATCGCAGTGATGTCGGAACCAGTTAAATTTAGGGTATATTATGGCGATGGTGAAGTAAAAAATGGGCAGAATGGAGTGGATTTAAGCAGCTTTGCGGTCACCATGGCCGAGCACTTGTCCCCCGATACTGTTAGCATTCGTGATATAAAACTTTGGTTGACCCAATATTTTTCCCTGAATCCAAGTGTTTATTCTGTTACCATCCAAATCGTATTCACGCGTAGCAAGGGTGACCCTGCTGTGTGGGAGTTGAAGAAAGTAGATCGAACACAGTTGTGGCAGAAATGGTTAAGGTGGTGCAAGGGATCTAGCCTCGAATGTGTGATGCCGGTGCAAGCTTGCCCTAGGGAAGAGGTGGGTACTACTGGTGTGAGCGAGAGCAGCACATCGGCTACAGCTAAACAAGTTCAGTCAGTGGTGCCGGTTGAGGCAGCAGCGGGGGATGATCACAGTGATGCAGCAATCGCAGAAGGTCGGGCTGATGAAGGGGAGGAGAGATCGATCAACTTGTGGATCATTTGGATTGGGTGGTCCGTATGGCGACAGAAGAAGAAGCTGAAATGTTGGAGCCAGATGATACCAGCGGCCAAGATGACGAAGGGGAGGAAGATGAAATGCATGGTAGTACTGGCTCAGCGGAGGTACCCATCCCCGATGAATGGAACAGACAGAACAAAGCTGGTATGGAAGCTTTGTGGGGCCATGATTCGCATTGTGAGTATGGTACTGGTGCCATTCGGTTGAATCAAATGTTCCCGAACAATTCTGAATTGAAGTTGGCAGTGAGGCTGTGGGCACTATCGCTGCAAAGAGAGTTTCGGGTTATCCTGTCTAGCCCAGATAAGTACACAGTGAAGTGCACATATCGAAGAGATGAAGAAGCAACCACCTACGCCGAATGAATGCACACCCAAAAAGCTAACACCCCTTGGGGAGCTCGATCCTCCTAATATGAGGAGACGAACGTCAAGGAACATAAAATGTTTCTCGCACTGGATAGAGGCGGAGCCTCTAGAGAAGTGGGCATTGCTCCATGACACTGGAGGTGCCAGGTTAGTATAGTATATTAAGATATTTATTACCGCTGAACAAATGGGGTTGTTGTTCTAAACTATTATGCGTTGAACAGGTTTGGTGTCATGACAACGAATATAGCCGAGGTTTACAATTGGGTCATCAGAGGCCTCCGTCCGCTACCGCTTGTGGCCATCCTTGAAGGCATGTTGCACGGCATCATTGCCTACTTCCAGAAAAGGCATGCGAAGGCGGTACTTCATACCTCGACATTGCAAACGCTGTATTGTTCGCGGATGATGACCTACATGGAGGAACGAATCATGAAAGCTCAGTAGCATATGGTGCGTAGCTTCGGAATCACTGAGTACCGCTTCGAGGTGACTCTTTGGTGTAAAAGGGGATTGGGAACCGACACAACGGTTATTACGCACGAGGTTAATCTAGGCCAAGGGGCAACTGGATGGTGTGAATGCACCTGCAATAAGCCAAGACTTCTCCATATTCCTTGCTCACACGTGATGGCAAATTGGGATGAACACCTCGCAATACATGTGCCCTTTCTACTTGAAGGATCATGTTTTCTATACCTGGTCCGGTGAGTTCTGTGGTTTTCGTGTACACGGTGATTTCACAGTGATTAACAGAGATGAGCGCATCTGTTTGCCGGATCCAACCTTGCGGAGGTGTGCGAAAGGGCAGTCTGGTCGTCCACAGACCAGGCGCATTCGCAATGACATGGATGAATCTGAAGTGGGTGGCTGTCTTAGGAGGTGTTCTGAGTGCGGTGAGTATGACCACAAGGCAAACCAATGCACGCAGCCTGTAGGTTCTGAACGTGGTGGTGGCTGTGTCATGGGTTTGGGCGATGTGTGTATCATCAATAAGTATCGAATTATGTAATTATATGCACGTTGTCACATTAATTGGATGTAATGTAATATTGACGCTCATGGCTTCTGATTTATATATGTTGTGTTTCTCATATGTTGTGTACTATTATTTATGTTCAGCCCTTATGTCTTTTAATTAGCATATGCCGTGGTTCCCATATGTTGTGTAGTATTATTTATATTTTTTGATTTATATGTACGATAAATGTTTCCACTTGTTTACATGCAGGGATGGAGTAGGTCGACTCACTTTTGGACCCTGTGTTGGATGTGCGGCACCGTGCGCACATCCACACTTCACAGGGCAATGAGAAGGTGTCCTTACTGTGGATTCGTGTGTCTAAGAAGGCATGGTGCATTGACCCATGTTTTCACACCAGATTAGTTGCAGTACATTTACATGTTACATTGTTCGTACAATTAGTATCCATAACATTCAACTGATGCAACTCTTTTCTTCCTTGTTAGGCTGGCACGTGTCGGGCTGCTTCCGCTAGTCCGCATGGTGGAGGGTTCAGCTGCCGACGCAGGTGAGCCCGACGACCAGGCCGAGGGTGATGACGGTCCACAGCGGTCATGGCGTGTTCCTTTCAACAGCTCGCTGATAGCATGTTTGGTCGACCGTTGGAGGCCGGAGACGCACACTTTTCACCTTCCCTTTGGGGAGGTGACGGTGACGTTGTAGGACGTCGCCATGCTCACAGGCTTGCCGATCGCTGGGACACCGATCGAGCCCTCGGTGACCCCTGCTGGGTGGGTGGCGGACTTGGAGGCGTGGTTCACTGGGGTGGCGGATGTCGACCCACAAATACCGATGGGTAAGAGGCACGGGCCATCGAGGAGGTGGTTGGCGCAGTTTGAGGTTAGTGGTTGTACATGTTACTATGTTACTCCAGTTTTGCATAACATTAACGTGTATCACACTCTTTCAATTGTCGCAGGTGTAGCGGATGGTGGCTCAGCCCACCGACTACCAGGTTGCTAAGCACCTTGAGGTCTATCTTCTTTGGTTGTTCGGCTGGGTGATATTCACATCGACTCACGACGACAGCGTGGACGCGCGTTGCATAGCCCATGCACGGGCAATTGCTGACGCGGAGCCTAACTACGTACCACAGGTATCCTGGGGTTCGGCGGTTCTTGCTGCCACGTACCGCGCCCTTTGCGACGCGTGCATGAAGAAAGGCAAGAACCCCAATGTTACCGAGATGCCTCTTCTTCTTAAGCTGTGGTCATTCGAGTTCTTCTCTGTGGGTCGACCCTCGGTACTACACCGCTGACATGTATGGCGGTGATGCGCTGGACCGACCGACGATGGGCTCGCTTTGGACCAGGCGACGGGTACATGTTTTTATCATTAATGCAATTGTAATTTGAATCGCATGTGCTTATAGTTATTTCTCCTCTATTGCAGCCACAGTGGGCAGGTCTCCAGGTACGTTCGGCGTACCTCTCCTTCACGGAGGCCTTCGACCACCTAAGGGCGGAGCAGGTCATCTGGGACCCTTACAGCGACCAGCGTGTAGCGGAGAGAGCCGCGGGGGGGGGGGTCTCGGTGCTGTGTTACAGGGACCATGCTTACTAGATGACGAGGAGGAAGCTCTTCTTCGAGGTCTTCTTCGAGGACTACGCGCCACACCGAGTCCTCAGGCAGTTCAAACATCGCCAGCTGGTCCCTGTTCCTTTGGGGCAATGCGTGCCAGCGAAAGTGCACTCGTGAGTTATTCGCCACTACAAGTATGCTAAGGGCTTATATTATATTTGTAGACGATGAGAACGCGGAAGAAGGCGGACGACGACGGGCGCAGCGGGTCGAGATCGTCACCAGTGAGCAGCGCGCATGCGTAGAATCCAGGCATGTCATAACCAGATAGGGGCCGGAGCAGGGCAACGTTCCCTGTCATGGGGTTGCAGACGCAGAGCTTGAGACCGTCGGCGTGCCCCTCGCGCTGGAGCTTGAGGATGATGCGGCCGTTGCGGGACGCGACCGGGCGGGAGTACTCAAAGAGCCGGGCCCCGACCCCTTGCACGGCCTCTGCCATCGCGCTGAAGGAGGGGCCGTGGAAGCCGAGGAGCCGAGTGCTGGACGCTGTCGGGACGAAGCAAGGCTGCGCCAGTGCCGCGGAGCGCTTCCGCTTGCGCGCCTCCTGGTGGAAGAAGCCAAGGGCTAGGCACGGCATAGCCGGCAGGAATGGCAGAGAACGCCAGCCTCCTTGGCCACAACATGGCCCCATCGCTGGCACATGGCGGTGCAACGGACTACGTCGGCTGCGTCCAAGAGCCAAGTGAAGACGGCTGCTAGCTCGTCGTCCAGGAGAGACGTGCCGTTGCTGTAGTGGTCACCTCCGTCCGTCGGGCATCGCCACTGGAGCCAGCCATTACTGCACAGCGCCGAACGGTGGACACCCATGGCTTGGCGCAGCGGCGGCGGCATACAGATCGTTGATCGATAGGAACGCGGCGGCGGCTGGATTGGTTGAGCGTCGGGTAGTTATGCAGATGGATCGATGAGTTCGGTTTGGAACGGATTGAGTCTCTTGGGGGCGTGACCTCTGGAATTTATGGCCCCCGCGCTTCCCGTTCCCAATCCAGAGAAGGATTCCGAGTCTCAACCGTCCATGAGTTTCTCTTGCACGTCCATAACTCATTCTTCCATGTCCAACGGTTCAGATTGCATCATCACGTAGACGATCGGCATCTGTCCTGCATGTCATGTGCCGAGTTCTCCCATTCCTAATAGTCAAATACCTCCCATCCAGGGATGAAAACGGATCGGATAGTTTCCGACCGATCCGGATAATTTTTGGATACGGATTCTGTCGGATCGGATATTTGTTGGATAATATCGGGATAGGATACGGATATGGATATTTTTTGTCGGATACAAATACGGATTCGGTAGCTCACTATCCGTCGGATACGGATATGGATTCGGATAATCCGGATAGTGATGTATCAAATATCCGGATATACATGTGGGCTGGGCCAAGCTACTCTTTTGACCCAAAAAAGTTACTAAATTTTAACTTGTTTTCTAATTTAATTAATCTATAAATCAAGTTTCAATTATTAAAATTAGCAAACTAGCTCCAAAAATTATAACATTTTTTGATAAAATTCCTAACATAGTCTATAATTTTTTTAAAAATTATTTTTAAAATTTTATCATATTTCAATTTTTCTAAAAATTCAAAAATTGTTGTCTTTAATAGGAAAATATTTTAAATAAGTAGCTAAAATGCATAAAAACTCATAAAATACATAATTTATTATTTTAAACATAATTTAACAAAAAATACAAATCTTGGGGTCATTAAATGTAAGTGTTATATATGTTTTCTAGAGATATGGTAATTAAGTATTATCAAACGTTTTGTGTGTTCTATATTTGTTTCTATTTGTATCTCTTAGCAAGGATCACTATTTTATTTTGTGTTTTGATCTACATGTATGATCACTACTACAGACATGGTTATTTGTGTCGGTTCGCAACTGACATCTGTGTCGGTTTTCCAACCGACACAGACGTACCGATAGTAATAATCGTGAAAAGCATATATACATGCAAAGTGGTACCCTGATCTTACTACAGAGTGTCAATATGTAACATTTCACAGTGTCAATATGTAACCACTGTCAAACTGGTTTATGAGTTCATACAACATTTCACAAAACAATTTCTAGTAGGTTTATGAGTTCTGACCCCTAAGTGTCAATATGTAACCACTGTCAAACTGGTTGTATTGCTTCATCACTGTCAAAGTGTCAACATGTAATTCCTTCATCACTCTCAATATTCAAGATACACCTAAGAATAGCATTCAAGGAACCAAGATGCACCCAATTTGCATCAAGAGTACTTACCTCAATATCGTTGGGCAGCGGACCAGGCGGGGTCGAGCACGGGGCGGGTGGGCGGGTCGAGCTCGGCGGCGGGCGGGGTCGAGCACGGGCCGGTGGCGGCGGAGCTGAGCGCCGGGTGTCTTGGCGGGTCGACCACCCGGCGGCGTGAGTCGAGCACCGGCCGTGGCGGGTCAACCACCGGGCGGGCGGAGTCGCGAGCACCGGGCGGCCAGGCGGGGTCAAGCACGGGGCGGCAGGCGAGTGGCGAGGTTAGGGTTAGGGTTAGGGTGGAGAGTGGCGAACGACGAGGTTAGGGTTAAGGTTAGGAACGGGAGATGTATATACGGTGGGTTTTTAGTGTCGGTTCCATTAAAGAACCGAGACTGAAATGATATTTGTGTCGGTTCCATTAAAATAACCGGCACTGAAATGATATTTGTGTCGGTTTTATCCATGAGCCGACATTGAAAAGTGTCTTATTTGTGCCGGTTTAACGATAAAACCGACACAAATACTATTTTCGTACTTCCTATATTATATTTCAGTGTGGGTTTTTTGTATATATTTTATTTACAATATAGGATTTGTAGTTTTTTGATGTATAATAGGTATATATATTATTTAGAATATAGGATTTGTAGTTTTTTGATATATAATAGGTATATATTTTATTTAGAATATAAGATTTGTAGTTTTTTGATATATAATAGGTAAATATTTTATTTACAATATAGGATTTGTAGTTTTTTTTATATATAATAGGTATATATTTTATTTACAATATAGGATTTGTAGTTTTTTGATATTGTAAAAATATTCCAAAATTGTAATCATCATGAGAATATCAACAAAAAGTCCACATAAATATATAATAGGTCTATATTTTATTTACAATATAGGATTTGTAGTTTTTTGATATCATAAAAATGTTCCAAAATTATAATCACCATGAGAATAACAACAAAAAGTCCACATAAATATATAATAGGTATATATTTTATATACAATATAGGATTTGTACTTTTTTTATGTATAATAGGTATATATTTTATATACAATATAGGATTTGTAGTTTTTTGATATTGTAAAAATATTCCAAAATTGTAATCATCATGAGAATAACAACAAAAAGTCCACACAAATATATAATAGGTCTATATTTTATTTACAATATAGGATTTGTAGTTTTTTGATATTATAAAAATATTCCAAAATTGTAATCATCATGGGAATAACAACAAAAAGTCCACATAAATGTATAATAGGTATATATTTTATTTACAATATAGGATTTGTACTTTTTTGATATTATAAAAATATTCCAAAATTGTAATCAACATGAAAATAATAACAGAAAGTCCACATAAATGTATAATAGGTATATATTTTATTTACAATATAGGATTTGTACTTTTTTGATGTATAATAGGTATATATTTTATTTACAATATAGGATTTGTAGTTTTTTGATATTGTAAAAATATTCCAAAATTGTAATCATCATGAGAATAACAACAAAAAGTCCACATAAATGCATATTTTTTACGTCATATTTACATTATATTTTTTTACATCACATTGACATTACTGCTAGCTAATTTTATTTAACAATTTGCCCTTCTTCATGATCATCGCGATGATATGTAGCTTCTTCCTCAGTGGTTTCTTCATCTAGCCTAATGCTTCCATCTACGAAAGGTGGCAACTCGTCAAACTGGTTGTACTCGTCCTCAGCCATGACATTCTCAACTCCGATGATTCTTCTTTTTCCGTGAAGAATAACATGACGCTTCTTATCTGCTGGGTCGATTACGTAAAAGACTTGTGCTACTTGCTTCGCAAGTACGAATGGTTCATTTGTATATCCGACATGTTCAATGTTCACAATAGTGAAGCCATACTTGTCCACCTTCACACCCTTTGGGAGTTGGATCCAACGACACCGAAACATTGGGATCTTGAAAATACAATAGTCGAGCTCCCAAATCTCCTCTATGAACCCATAGAAGCTGCTCTTCTTACTGCCTGTGCTGTCATAAGCATATATGCGAACACCACTGTTTTGGTAAGTGCTTTTGCTATCTTGACCTCTAGTGTAAAATGTATACCCATTTATATCGTATCCTTGCCATGTCACGATTGTACCTGATGGCCCCTTTGCCAACCACCTCAATGTAACACTTGTTTCTTTCCCAGTCATGTGTTCCTTAAACCAATGATTGAACAAACAGTTGTGCTCTTTTGTTATCCAAACCTCTGATCGTCCTTGGTTTTCCCTCCGTAGCTCATCCTTGTGCAAGTCCATATACGAGGACACCTCAACTGATTGTTGCAAGACTGTGAAATGTGCTTGCTCGGACAAAACATGATCGTAAGTATTTATTGATTTCTTTCCGATGACCCCTTTTCCGGCTAGCCTACCCTCATGTCGAGATACAGGCACACCAACCGGATCGACATTGTCCATGTAATCGATGTAGAACTCGATAACCTCTTCGGTTGCATAACCTTCTACAATGCAGCCCTCCGGCCGAGATCGATTACGTACATATTTCTTCAGAACAGCCATGTACCTCTCGAACGGGTACATCTGATGCAAGAATACAGGGCCGCATATCTTTATCTCATTCACAATATGAACAATGAGATGGACCATCATATCAAAAAATGTTGAAGGAAAATACATTTCTAGTTGGCATAGAGTCTTCACCACATCATCCTGCAGTTCACATAGTCCAACGGGATCGATGACCTTCTATGAAATTGCGTTAAAGGAGAAACATAACCTCATTATTGTCTCTCGGACTTTGTCAGGCAAAATACCTCTAATTGCAATAGGAAGCATTTGTGTCATCATCACATGGCAATCGTGAGACTTCATGCCAGTTAACTTCAAATCTTTCATCGAAACCAGTTTTTTGATTTTTGCGGGATACCCGGATGGAACTTTCACACTATGTAAGCACTTGCAAAGTTCTGTTCTCTCTTTATTGGATAGAGTGTAGCAAGCTGGGGGAAGATAAAGTCGGCCTGACCCGGTGTCTTGAGGATGTAGCTCGGATCTGATTTTCATATCTTCTAGGTCCTTTCGTGACTTGAGTCCATCCTTGGTTTTGCTAGGAATATTCAATAAAAGACCAATCAAACTATCACATACATTCTTCTTTACGTGCATGACATCAATGCAGTGTCGAACTTCTAGGTCTTTCCAATAGGGCAAGTCCCAAAATACCGATCTCTTCTTCCACGTGGTCTTCTCAGTTCGGGATCTTGAAGTATTATTACTACCTTTTCCAAGTACAACATTAATATCCTTAACCATATCATATACTTCTTCCCCACGATGAGGCCTTGGAGCTAAACCGTTCTCCTTTGTGCCGTCAAATTGTTTCTTCATATTGCGGTAGGGGTGATTCCTTCGAAGGAACCTACGGTGACGCATATACATAGTTTTTCTTGAGTTGTTGAGCCACACACTATCTGTTTCATCCAAGCACTGTGGACATGCTTTGGCCCCTTTGATAGTACGACCAGATAGGTTACCTAGGGCAGGAAAATCATTGATGGTGCAAAACAATAATGCATATAGAGTGAAGTACTCCCGTTTGTACTCATCCCATACCTGCACACCTTCATTCCATAGTATCAGAAGATCTTCCACCAATGGTTGCAGGTATACATCAATATCGTTGCCTGGTTGTCTCGACCCTTGAATAAGCAGCGACATCATAATGTACTTTCGTTTCATACACAACCAAGGAGGAAGGTTGTAGATACAGAGAGTCACGGGCCAAGTGCTATGAATGCTACTCATATTACCGAAAGGATTCATTCCATCTGTACTCAATCTAAACCTTATATTCCTAGGTTCATTTCCGAAGTTGTTCCTGAAGAGCCTATCGATAGTTCTCCACCGGCGTAATCGCCAGGTGTCTCAGCTTTCCATCCCTCTTACGCTCTTCTGAGTGCCATCGCAACAATTTGGCGTGCTTTTTGTTTCCAAATAAACGCTTCAACCGAGGGATTACTGGCAAATACCATACCACTTTAGCAGGAGGTCCTTTCTTCACCTCGCCGACATTGCTGTCATCACTCTTACGCTTGTATCTTGATGCTTTGCATACCGGACATACATGCATGTCTGAATACTCTTTGCGATAGAGTATACAGTCATTTGGACATGCATGTATTCTTTCTACTTCTAATCCCAAGGGACATACAACCTTCTTTGCAAGATATGTGGTTTCAGGCAATACGTTTCCCTCGGGAAGCATGTCCACTAAGAGATGTAACAACGCCGTGAAACTCTTATCGGACCAACCATTGCTTGCCTTCAATTTTAGTAGTGAAAGCACGGTGTGCAATTTTGTGTATTCTTCCTTGCAACCCGGGAACAAAGGTTTGTCCGAGTCCTCCATCAAACGCTGGAATTGATTAAACTCTCTCTGACTAGTGTAGTTCCCTTCTGCATTGCGCAACATCTGAGCCAGATTATTGTCATCATCGACGAGCAACCTATCCTCATCGGATCCGTAACCCATGTCATCTACCATGTTGCTAGCTCCGTCGTTGATGACGTTATCTCCTTCATGTATGATCTCTTCTTCACCGTGCCTTGTCCAATATGTATAGCCAGGTAAAAAACCCCTTCGAATCATGTGCAAGTGGATATGCTCTTTATCTGAAAACATCTTCTCATTCTTGCAATCAATACATGGACAATGTATGTATTCCTTTTTCTTTTGCAACTTGTCCTCCTCGGCGAATCTTAAAAAAGCAGAGACGCTGTCGATGTATTCTCGACTGTAACGGTCTGCACTGTACATCCATCTCCGATCCATCTATAATTAATTAACATAAACGATTATCAAATTAACCTTAATTGAACTAGGTCTAAACATTAAATTACAACTAGAATCCACAAATCAATGCTTATTAAAATGTAATATCTTAATTAAATAAATTAATCATCTACAATATGGTAGGTCAATAAAAACAGACTAAAAATAAACCTTTAATTTTAATTAAATCACCATAAATCAATGCTTAATTTGAACCACATATAAATTAACCTTAATTGAGCTACATGTACGCATTAAATTTTAATTATATCACCATAAATCAATGCTTATTAAGATTTAATTTAATATCTTAAATTTAATATATGTTTGATAATAATTAATTAACTAACAATAGTGGATGGACATAATTTTAATCTATATTATATAAAGCTAAGCCAAATTTTGTCTAATGGAGCTAGGTAATAAATTCATCATCTACAAAATGCTAGATCAAAAAAAAGAAACTAAATCTAAACCATAATATGAACTACATATACATTAACCTTAATTGAAATAGATGTAAACATTAAATTTCAACTAGATCACTACAAATCAATGCTTATTAAAATTTAATATCTTAAATTTAATATATGTTTGATAATAATTAATTAGCTAACAATAGTAAATACACATAATTTTATTCTATATTATATAAAGCTAGACAAAAATGCATCTATTGGAGCTAGCTACGTAATAAATTCATCATCTATAAAATGCTAGATCAATAAAAACATATAAATTAAACTTAATTGAACTAGATATAAACATTAAATTTTAACTAGATGGCTTTCAAATCATTACTTACTGAAATTTGATGTATGTTTGATAATAGTTAATTAGTTAACAATAATAGATGGACATGATTTTAATCTATATTATATAAAGCTACGCAAAAGTTCATCTAAAGGAGCTAGGTAATAAATTCAACATCTATAAAATGTTAGATCAATAAAAACAAAATCAATCTAAACCATTATTTGAGCTCATACAAATTAATCTTCAGTGTACTAAATCTACACATTAAATTGCATCTACATAACCACAAATTAAGAGAGGAGAACAATTTACTCACCTTGAAACACTTAGAGGGAGTACAAACACTCAAAAATGCATCAAATCAAATTGCATCTAGATAATGCGCTGGTTTGCAGTCGGGATGAGGTAGGTGACGGGAATGGAGCAGGAGCTGCGAGCTGCACTGGTAGTTATAGGTGGGATTATTAGTGTCGGTTGGTAAATGGACCCAGCACAAATAATTCTTATTAGTGTCGGTTCTATTTACAAACAGACACTAATAATCCAAAAAAATATTTGTGTCGGTTTTTAAATAGAACCGGCACAAATAAAAATTCATTAGTGCCGGTTGTAATGACAAACCGACACAAATATTATTTGTTTCGGTTTTAATAACAAACCGACACTAATAATTAACTATTAGTGTCGGTTTCAATTATAAACCGACACAAATAGTCTTCTACCCGATTTGGATTTACGAACCGACACAAAAAACTTTACTGTGTCGGTTCCAAAAAAACCGACACTGATAGACTGACTCCTATTTGGTGTTCTGTAGTAGTGGATGAATAATCGTATTTACGTGATGAACTAAGTCTTACATAATTTTATTTGCAATATGGTATCTAACTATTGTCTAAGTGAATGAAAATGCTTATATTTATTCAATTTTCAATAATATTTTAATCAAATCAACTAGTTATGTGTTTTCGTTGATTTTTTTATGTACAATCTAAGGGATTATCATGTTTCGATAAATATTCGTAACCGTATCCAATTCGATTCGTATTCTATCTGTATTCGACACTATCCGTATTCGTATTCGTATCCGAACTATCCGTATTCGTATCCGAATCCGAGAAAAAAAATATGAAAACAAATATGTTAGAACCATTATCCGTCCGTATCCGATCTGTTTTCACCCCCTACCCCCATCCATCTATACAAAATCCGAAAAAATCTACTTTCCGATGTACTGTCGTGCAAAGATTGCTTCCAATTTTCCCTGCGAAGACACGTTGCCAGAAATGAACACTCAAGGTGGTATATGATCTCTGGACAGGTGGTAACGGTATAGTAGCTTGCACATGGCCCAGTGTGTCAGATATGTTAACGTGCGATAGGATTTGTAAAATCTCTAACACTACTACAGAAGGGCTCATATTAGACACCTCATCACAGACGGTTTTATAAATTCACGGTCTGTGATGAGTCGAAGGAACATCACAGACGGTTGTAACTATGAACAATCTGTGATGATTTGCTTATCACAGACGGTTCTATCCACTAACAGTCTTTGATAAGGGTCCCCCACATCACAGACGGTTTTAATTTCAAACCGTCTGTGACGAGGACCGATATCACAGACGGTTTACTTATAAAACCGTCTGTAATGTCTGGGACCCTTATCACAGACTGTTGGTGTATTAAACCGTCTGTGATAAGGAGATCACCACAGACTGTTAATTTTTACAACCGCCTGTGACGTGTTCAACTTATACGTACTGCTGTTGTAAATTAGCATTTGTAGTGCGCTATACGTACGTTGGTCATTAATTAGCATGCGCTGCTCCATACATAGCACCATGCATCCACAACCTTAATTAATTAAGTCCTAATCGATATGGCAAAATGCATGCATGACAGAGGTAATTACAATACAAATATATATTTATAAACTAGACAAATATATAATTCTTAAGTAATTACAATAGAAATATTTTTTTTTATAGTGGTGGCGGTGATCGCGCTCGCGCGATCACCGCCACCACTCCTCCTCCTCGTCCTCGTTGTCGTTGTCCACCGGCCACTCGTAGTCGTCGTCGTCGTCGCCGCCATCGGAGGAGGAGGTGGTCCTGCTCCCGCGGCCCCAGCGGCTGTAGGTGTCCTCTTCCTCGTCCTCGTCCTCCTCGTGTTCATGCTCGTCCTCGTCCTCGTCGTCCTCCTCCTCCTCTGCCTCCTCCTCCTAGGGGGAATAATAGAGGTGGCCGCATGTTGGGCATTGCCCGGGGAATTGGGGGGGAGGATCGCACTGGCATGGCGGCAGAGGGGGTGATGGAGGGGCGGGCGATGAGTCAGAGGACCCGGTGGGAGATGGAGGCAGAGCTACCATGGATGCAGAGTGATCTGTGTGTGGAGAATGATCGAGTAGTAGTGCTACGCCCGGTAGGAAGAATATATAGGCAGTGGAGACGTTAATTGCGACCTGAGAAGATGAAGAAGTTAATTGCGATGAAGACGAAGACTTTCTGATGGTTGGAAAGGCGCGTGCGCTGGAGACGATGAGACTCCCTTTGAATCTGTGCAGTCATCATAGACGGTTTTATTTTCAAAACCGTCTGCAAAGCTTATCAGCACAGACGGTTTTTACTTTAAAACCGTATGTAAATTATGTCAGGACAGACGGTTTATAAAGGTAAACCATCTGTAAATGTTTCGCTATCATAGACGGTTATTGTAAATAACCGTATGTGATGATGCTTAATAAGAGGCCCCCCGGCCCGATCGACCTCCTCTGTTATCTTAGGGTTTCCGAGCAATTAATGATAGGCCGCCCCGACGCCCTGCTCCTCCGGCCATATCTAGCTGTTTCCCCACGGTAATCTTATAACTTGTGGTTTAGGGTTAGAATAAATTGTTGTGGCTGTGGGGTTACACTAATTCTCTGCGAGGATTCGGCATTAATTGTGAGATAGGTTGTGACAGTGTAGGAGAAAACTGAATTTAGTTTGCTATTGCATTCTTGTCAAATCCAATTACTTTGCAGGCATCAATTAGTGAATGCATCGTCGACGAAGGCAATAATACACCGGATGATATCGAATGTACCTTTGATAAGGATATTTCTCCCGATGACAATCTGGATAAGATGCTACGGGATGCAGAAGGGAACCGTGATGGGCAGGAGTGTGTAAAATTCCGGGGTTTGATGGATGACTCAGAGAGACCTTTGTTCCCAGGCTGCAAGTCCAAATATACAAGGTTGTCATGTGTGCTGGAACTGCTGAAATTAAAGGCAAGCAACGGTTGGTCCGACAAGAGTTTCACTGAATTTGTTGGGCTGTTAGCGGACATACTTCCGGAGGGAAACGAGTTGCCGATGACCACCTACAAAGCCAAGAAGGTTCTTTGTCCCTTAGGATTGGAAGTAGAAAGAATAGCTGCCTGTCCGAACGATTGTATCCTGTACCGCAAAGAGTATGCAAACTTGCATATATGTCCGGTATGCAACTCATCCCGGTACAAGCGCAAAGATAGATCAGATGATGACGACGAGTGTATCGAGGCGAAGAAAGTGTTGAGGAACGCGGTATGCTACTCTAGCAAAAATTAAAAAAATTTCTACCGCGCAACCAGAAAGCTACTCGCAAGAATAGGATCATAGATCAATTACCACTAGACGCGCAGTTGTGGAATCCTTCGCGCGTCGATGTAGTGGATCGTTCCCGCTGCAGTCGTGGATCGTCCTCGCCTCGCCGTGGATCGTCCTCGCCTCGCCGTGGATCGTCCTCACCTCGTCTGGCCGCGGATCGTCCTCGCCTCGCCGTGGATCGTCCTCGCCTCGTCTGGCCGCGGATCGTCCTCGCACGCCGCAGTCGCAGCAGTTGTAACACCCCGGCATTTAATATGCCCGAATGCTACCAAACATAAGCTAAGCAACATCTAAGTACCACAATTAAACATAAATTCCAGCAAAGGTTCATATGCTAAAAACCGATATTTCGGCAGCATCTCCTTTGTTTTTCCATGAATTAACACAATCTCAATATCATGGCAAGATATATATATATCATAGCACACGACATCTAAAACAACAACATAAATGGACATAACATCAAGTTACGCCAATAATACCACGCTTAACCACTTCATAAACTATAACGAAGCAAATAAGGATTCACAAGCATGCTAGATTAAACCATACATTAAGTTTAGGGCACAACTCTTAATATCATGTCTCCAAGTGATTAATTATGGACTATGATGGTGGAGCTACGTGTAGAAGTGTAGCTAGATCCCTTTTTTCCCGCATGCCGATCTCAAAGTACCTAAAAACAACATAAAACACAAGCGTGAGTTCGAAAACTCAGCAAGCATATTGTAATGGACAACAAGATCATTTACAAGACAATAATACCTCACATCACATATAACATCTCATACTTGAGCACATAACAACATCATCATCATTAAAAAAAATGTGTTGCAATGCAATGCAATGCAATGTTATGCTCATATCTCCATGGAAACTCATACCGGTATGGTTGAGTACACACCCGTCGGTGTGCACCCTCTCCCCCCTTCCATCCCGAAGATGGAGGGTGCCTACTCCTCGCTTCCACAACCCACGGTAGATGGAATCACGATGTAGGACTTACTCTAATGGCTCTCCGGATTAGTCATAACTTTCTCACCGACCTTCCCGGATTAGTTAATGACTTTCTCACCGCCCGGGCCATGTAACATGTCATGCATGCAACTATGCCAATTATCATATTTCACATGTACATAAACATATGGCAACTCATCATGACAAATATAAACACATGGCATCGAACCATGATAATCATACTCAAAATTTCATTGGAAAACAGCAAGCATGGCAAGTGAGCATAGCAAGTGTTCAATCTTTCACCCAATATCAACAAACAACCTACAATCCGCTATACATTACAACACACTTGCCTCAACCACGGGCGACGGATTTGTGGGACGTAGAGGGCACTCCCGGTGTCACACCACCTGCACATAGGCATCACACACTCACAATAATGCCCGCAAAACAGTACACAAATCCCCATCTAACCCGACATTGCCCACTACTTGCAAACCTAAAAACAGAGGTTCTGTCCCGGCGGGACAGCAGCCTTGCAAAGGCCATAACTTGAGTTCTAGGACTCCAAATCGATTAAACGAGTACACCGTCGCGAAGCTTAGGAAATTTCCTACCTTTGTCTAGTTATACGGAAAGACTGATTCGGACTCTAAAATTGTTTAATCTACAGATTACTACGATCTGTTCCAATCGCGTCACAGATTTTAACACGCTCGGTAAAACGGCCATAACTTTCAAACGGCTGATCAGATTTTAACGTGCTTTATGTCCACGGAAAGATAATTAAATTATCTACAACTTCTTTTAAGTTTGTACGGACAGAGTCGGATTCTAAATCGACGAAAACTCGAACCCTAGCCCGACTGCTCAATCTGCCCGAAAACAGAAACGTGGCAACGCCTAGATCTAACCCAAAGAACTCCAACCCAGCACCACCAATTGATCTAAAAACTTCATAAACACTCTAAGAACAGTACCTAGATCAAACCCAAGGATCCCCATGATCATACCTTTGCCCAACGAACGAATCTCCAATAGATCTCCTTGCGGATCGCTCCTCGCTCCACGCTCCTCGCTCCTCGCTCCTCGCTCCTCGCTCCAACGGATGGATCCACAAGGTGCAGAGGTGTGGAGACCACCCTAGGGCAGCAAGGGGGTGGAGGAGAGGTGGTGGAGAGTTGGGGAGCAATGGGGCAAAGGGAGGGGGAGGCACACGGCCAAGGGAGGAGGGAGGCGGCTAGGAAAAGGGCAAGTGGGGGGAAGGGCGCACAAGGGGCAGGGGTGAACGTCCAAGGGCTGGTGGGGAGCCCTTTTACCAGCCCCCACACCCAATCCTAGTCCGTTACGGAGACCTACTCCATCCCACCAAAGCCCACTTAAGGCCCAAACTCCCCCGGGAAGGCCCAAAACCCCGAAAACGGCCCAGAAACGTTATTAACCTCCAAACCTTATGGTTTTAACCTGTCATACCATATTTCATAAAGTTTTTGACCTTAACATGCACCATTTAAAAGGTTACGACACTCCGTGGTGACACATCACTTCAAACGGCCCAAAAACGCGAGTAAACCTCAAGCCGAAAGGTTTTATTCTCTAATTTCACATTCTATAATGTCACACCATACCGTAGTGTCACATTCTCCCCCCCTTCAACAGGATTCGACCTCGAATCCGAAGGACGCCAAAATCAATGACAAAATCCCCAAGGGACAAACGGCTTCTCTACAGCACAAAACATTCACACAACGACTAAAACATGAACAAACAACAAACGAGTTCCCAAAACCAACACATAGAGAAAAAGTGTTGATCTAGCTCAACTAAGGGCAACCCCTCACAAATCGACCTTCACTTCAATTCCACAACTTAATCTGCGTTTCAACCACAAAGGGCTCCATCAACGCAAAACGCTCGAATCCTCACGGCAAACACTTCATACTTCTATCACAACCAACCTGACTACCATACTCCATTAAACTCAACATGACATAATCAAAGGAAGTCACAATTCTTTTAACGACCTTTCTACATTCCCGAAAATTTCCATCGAGGGGAAAACTCATTAAGGCACACTTGCCCTTCCGATACACCATCATACTAACATTTTATTCCATCCTTTCCCAGACAAGACTCAAATCCAAGAACAACTAGTGACGACAAATTCTCACGGCAGGACAAATATCACCGAACTACCGTCAATTCACTTCCACCCATCGCTACACTTAATAATGGTTAAACCCATACATCATCAACCTCCATCACAAACCACCCTTATACCAATAGGGTTCAACACCTAGCCCCAAGCTAGGATCGAAAAACCTTACCAAACCACAATTGGTTCCTTTCTTAAGAGGGTCTCGCCCTCACACAAAAACACTTAGGTATCAACCCCAAGTGTACACACGACAACTCAAACCCAAAGGGTTAACAACCATTTTGGAAAGAATTCGGCAACATCCAAGCCAAATCACAAAGGAAGCATAAATCCCCTACACTACAACCAATATACCATAATTTCTTCATTCTTTCTTTTCATACTAGAAAGAAATGGACATCTCGATTCTTGACATGCATGCACACTTTTCAAGAGCACTCCGGATTAGTCATATATCCTTATATGACTTTCTCACCGACCTGGCTCGTCGACTCCTTTATGATTAATTATGCATAAACAATGTCTCGTTTTCCTTTTTCACCCTTCATTCATCATGTAACAACGGCACCGAATAGTCATTCACCAAATGACTTCTTCCTCGGTATCAAATGATGAAAACACAATTAACATCGAAGGTTGCGGAAATTCATATAGACTATGACGGCAGCATAGTTGACAAAGAAACACCACGTCGTAAAGACCCCACATCGCTTGAAAACTGAACTTGCACAACATTGCATTTCATCCAAATTTAACATTTTGGAAAAGAACATCAAAATTTCAAGTCGAGCATCTGCTCCCACAACCATCACGAACTTCCTCAAGGAGAGGGAAACTCATTCCCAAAAGGGGAACACCTCACTAACAAAATCACTTTGTAAAACTTTCATAAAGTCCACCTTTTGAAGCACTCGCAACATCACACACATTTTCAAAACAACTCCAACTCTAGCCAAAAGAGTTACACATTAAGGGCTCAACTCAAAAGTTTCCAACACAACCCTTTAAGACCATCTCGCTTCCTTTTAAAATTAATTCCAAAGATAATCCAGTCTAACGCGAAGAAGGCGCGATCGACTCAAAACTTTTGGATGTAAATCCAAACTCACAACACGAACTAAACAAATTCGCCAAAACCAAAGGTCGACACCAAACATTACGAGTTTTGGGGAAACTCAAACACAAAGATAAGGAACACCTTGACCGAAAACCCTTCAACCAAAATGGCAAACAACCAAACCAGTCCAAAAGCTTTTAAACACAAGCTCAGATAAAAAGAACCATCTCTAGAATTCCACTACGCTTTCCATTAAAAGACTTTAATAATCACTTTTACTCCTCGAGGAGCCCCAACACAATTCAACCAAAAGCTTCACAACAAATTCTTCCTCTAGTTACCATTCCCAAAACTTTTAATAAGGGTTTATGATGCTTATCAAGAAGGCACCCAACCAAGACTATAATGATATGATCCCCACGGATCACCGAATCATAATACTTCTTATTCTAAATTTGAAACATAGTACTTCCACAAATCTTTCGGCAAGATCAACATATAAATTTCATACCTCCTATCTATTCACGCCTCGATAACCGAACCTTATTCAGCTTAAACAACGACTTCAACATGTAAATATTATCTCTACAAGACAAAGTTCATAGCTAGGATTCCAAGGCATACATTCATTAAGGATAAAACTCTACATCAGGTTAATTATCCATGGTTCACTCCATCACCACAGGTTACAACACCCTCCATTTAGTCAATGGTTTCCAACAAGTATTCTACACAACTACCACCACTACTAAGTCATCAATAAAAACAAATGGGCATAATCATCAACCGATCAACATTACTTTTAGCTACCCTATACATAGGTGATAACAAAATTACAACATACTCCAACTATTTAAAATATATTGAAAACTAGCATTGAAGGGTCACAACTGCATACTTCCAAATATACTAGTAGTTTGCAACAACATAAATAACCACTCCAATCAACTTCCAAATTAAAGTCACTAGTCTCTACTAATCCGTTAGATTAGCACATCTTTAAACACCAAGCAAAGCTTCTTAACAATATCAAGCTTTACATCATCTTAATGTTTTAACTATGCATCAAGGTTTAAACTTTTAACATTAACGAGGATCATAAGCACTTTTAAAGCAAGGCAACAGATTCTAAGTATGAACATTAACACTTTCAATCATTCTCGCTAAGAGTGAACTACAACACTAGTAGTCTATTTATTCTCAAACTTAGAGATTTTACTCACATTGAATTGATTCAACTCAAAATTTAACTTAGCAACACATCAATCCATAAACCACATTGTTACCTACTACATAACATGCTAAACATCAATTCTTACTAGGGACAAACGATTTCAGTCAAAAGACTACTTACTTTGTTTACAGCATTTTAGTTTTAAAACTCATCCCAAATTCATAAGGAAACTTGACTCTCAAAATTGCAATGAGACAAACCCAAACTTGGTTATGCAAAGGAATTCTCCAAAACACTTTTCAATCTCAAAGACTTCCATAGAGGAAACTGGTTGGAAGACAACTTTTCTCGAAAGGGAACCAAGTGCTCCATTAACCTTTTCAAATAAAACCTTAACACCAAACCCCTAACTTTCACGACTCAAGAGGGGCTTTCAAAGATGATTTCTCAAACCAGTAAAATGATGAAATCAAACACCACTTACTACTACGAAGCCACAGAACTTCAGCCCTGACAGCCAGGTCTGGCACAACTCCGAACAAAACTCCTTTAGCCTTGGAGACAGACAACCACAGGAATAAATCGAATGCTTGTTCTTCATAAAGCAATTAATGTGCATCAAAATGGAAAGGCGCCCAAAAGAAGCGCAACACTAGACTCCTCTTCTTCGTCTTCACCCAAGGAAGACAAAACCACACACCGCATACGGAACGATCCGCGAAAGCCCATCACCTTTTCATTTGGTTCAAAACAGCTAAAGCCAAGAAAAGCAACAAACACCGACCGTCAGAACGACAAAGAACATCCGAAGGAAACCACCATTAACTCTTCCTTTTCGTCTCCAATCAACTACCCGATTTACGTAAAGGGTAAGCGCTTTTCTCCTACGAGGGTTATCAGTTCTTCGGTGATGGCGCTTAACCGCCACACCACAAACCTCACCCTAACTATAAACAACAAGAGGTGACCGAAACCCTTCGGTACCACAACCCCACTCTTATCACCACAACATATATCATTGACATAGCAACATGCATTGTCAAAAGAAGCATTGAACATCAAAGCTTAAATACAACATTTAAGCGTAAAGAAACGATACCCATACCCTTTCCTACTGTGCCTCCATGTGTGTCAAATTTTAAATTAGTTATACCACTTTTGCAAGTTTTAATGTTGCTATCCTATAACAAAGTTTTAGTTAAGACCTAAGCCATGTTTCTAAGTTATTCCACATCACATTTTAGTTGTACCCTATAGCATGATACTAAAAATTCACATTCCAAGGACCTACAGCCCGCTCTGATACCAACTGTAACACCCCGGCATTTAATATGCCCGAATGCTACCAAACATAAGCTAAGCAACATCTAAGTACCACAATTAAACATAAATTCCAGCAAAGGTTCATATGCTAAAAACCGATATTTCGGCAGCATCTCCTTTGTTTTTCCATGAATTAACACAATCTCAATATCATGGCAAGATATATATATATCATAGCACACGACATCTAAAACAACAACATAAATGGACATAACATCAAGTTACGCCAATAATACCACGCTTAACCACTTCATAAACTATAACGAAGCAAATAAGGATTCACAAGCATGCTAGATTAAACCATACATTAAGTTTAGGGCACAACTCTTAATATCATGTCTCCAAGTGATTAATTATGGACTATGATGGTGGAGCTACGTGTAGAAGTGTAGCTAGATCCCTTTTTTCCCGCATGCCGATCTCAAAGTACCTAAAAACAACATAAAACACAAGCGTGAGTTCGAAAACTCAGCAAGCATATTGTAATGGACAACAAGATCATTTACAAGACAATAATACCTCACATCACATATAACATCTCATACTTGAGCACATAACAACATCATCATCATTAAAAAAATGTGTTGCAATGCAATGCAATGCAATGTTATGCTCATATCTCCATGGAAACTCATACCGGTATGGTTGAGTACACACCGTCGGTGTGCACCCTCTCCCCCCTTCCATCCCGAAGATGGAGGGTGCCTACTCCTCGCTTCCACAACCCACGGTAGATGGAATCACGATGTAGGACTTACTCTAATGGCTCTCCGGATTAGTCATAACTTTCTCACCGACCTTCCCGGATTAGTTAATGACTTTCTCACCGCCCGGGCCATGTAACATGTCATGCATGCAACTATGCCAATTATCATATTTCATATGTACATAAACATATGGCAACTCATCATGACAAATATAAACACATGGCATCGAACCATGATAATCATACTCAAAATTTCATTGGAAAACAGCAAGCATGGCAAGTGAGCATAGCAAGTGTTCAATCTTTCACCCAATATCAACAAACAACCTACAATCCGCTATACATTACAACACACTTGCCTCAACCGCGGGCGACGGATTTGTGGGACGTAGAGGGCACTCCCGGTGTCACACCACCTGCACATAGGCATCACACACTCACAATAATGCCCGCAAAACAGTACACAAATCCCCATCTAACCCGACATTGCCCACTACTTGCAAACCTAAAAACAGAGGTTTTGTCCCGGCGGGACAGCAGCCTTGCAAAGGCCATAACTTGAGTTCTGGGACTCCAAATCGATTAAACGAGTACACCGTCGCGAAGCTTAGGAAATTTCCTACCTTTTTCTAGTTATATGGAAAGACTGATTCGGACTCTAAAATTGTTTAATCTACAGATTACTACGATCTGTTCCAATCGCGTCACAGATTTTAACACGCTCGGTAAAACGGCCATAACTTTCAAACGGCTGATCGGATTTTAACGTGCTTTATGTCCACGGAAAGATAATTAAATTATCTACAACTTCTTTTAAGTCCGTACGGACAGATTCGGATTCTAAATCAACAAAAACTCGAACCCTAGCCCGACTGCTCAATCTGCCCGAAAACAGAAACGTGGCAACGTCTAGATCTAACCCAAAGAACTCCAACCCAGCACCACCAATTGATCTAAAAACTTCATAAACACTCTAAGAACAGTACCTATATCAAACCCAAGGATCCCCATGATCATACCTTTGCCCAACGAACGAATCTCCAATAGATCTCCTCGCGGATCGCTCCTCGCTCCACGCTTCTCGCTCCTCGCTCCAACGGATGGATCCACAAGATGCAGAGGTGTGGAGACCACCCTAGGGCAGCAAGGGGGTGGAGGAGAGGTGGTGGAGAGTTGGGGAGCAATGGGGCAAAGGGAGGGGGAGGCACACGGCCAAGGGAGGAGGGAGGCGGCTAGGAAAAGGGCAAGTGGGGGGAAGGGCGCACAAGGGGCAGGGGTGAACGTCCAAGGGCTGGTGGGGAGCCCTTTTACCAGCCCCCACACCCAATCCTAGTCCGTTACGGAGACCTACTCCATCCCACCAAAGCCCACTTAAGGCCCAAACTCCCCCGGGAAGGCCCAAAACCCCGGAAACGGCCCGGAAACGTTATTAACCTCCAAACCTTATGGTTTTAACCTGCCATACCATATTTCATAAAGTTTTTGACCTTAACATGCACCATTTAAAAGGTTACGACACTCCGTGGTGACACATCACTTCAAACGGCCCAAAAACGCGAGTAAACCTCAAGCCGAAAGGTTTTATTCTCTAATTTCACATTCTATAATGTCACACCATACCGTAGTGTCACAGCAGTGTCACCACAGTAGTCCACACGTCCAGGGATGGGACGCCGTGCGTCGGTGTGCAAGCACCGGATCGCTCGGTAGGGGCAGCGAGAGGAGGTGGCTAGGGTTTCTGGCGAAACACCTCTAAAACGCACAGGAAAGTGTGTGCTGCGTCCAGCCTCCTCCCATCCTTATATAGCCACGAGGTGAAACCGTAGGCAGTCAGGGCCCATCTACGTGCTAAGCCCATGAGGTCCATTAATTACGGATCCAATCCGAATTAATGCGTCCCAGCCCGTTAAGTGTGTGACCCTGTAGGTTCATGCGCATTTGGACATGGATTTGGAAGACCCTTTTTCTAATCCAATAGTTGGTAGCGGCTCCTTGCAGAGCATGCCAACTCCCAAATGCATATGACTAAAGTACTTATGTAATAATCCCTTTGCCAAACTATATGAAGATCGAACTCAAGGCGAGAAGAATGTCATCCTTTGACAATTCAATCCATCTCTCGTATCCGTGATATATTAATAAGTTGTGATTGACTCCTCAATCACGGCATGGCCATGCACTTCCTTAATAATATCACACGAGTGGCCTAGACATATATCTCCGTTACACTGGAGTGGCAAATCCCATCTTGATCGCTCACTTCCCTCTGCATGTTTCATAGTGAACATGAAAGCTACCTTTATAACTATCCGGTTAGGCAATAATGTTTGGTAACCCCAAGGTAAACTATTACACATGTAGGAAATATGACAATCTCAGGTCTAAGGATCATACATCTACTATGTATGAGATACACTGATGACACATAAGAATGTAACATTCTCGCAGTGTCTCATTGTGGGTCTACCTAACCCATGTTCTTCAACATGTGTTCACAATGTATTGATGATATCTCCATATCCCATGATCTATGAAACATGATCATCGATCAGTACATGTGCTGATCTATTCATCGTTGTCCTATACGATGATATCCGATCAGAGATATTTATCGAATTATATCAATAAGTAAAGAGCTTCATAAACAAGTCACACACTTGTTGATCAAAACAATGATATACATTCATTGGACCAATAATCATATTATTATTCATAAACATAGTCATGTTTCAATCATCCATATGATTGCCTTAAGGGCATAACACTAACAGAAAGGACCTCCCGCTAAGGTGGTGTGGTATCTGCCTATAATCCCCCGTCTGAAACGTTTGTTTTCGAACTCAAAAGAGGCAAAACTACTTCGGTGGCACTCAGATGAGCGCAAAAATGATGGAATGATAAGGCACCTTGCTGATTCCACCCAGTGGAGAAACATCGATAGGAGGTTTGAAGAATTTGCATCGGATCCGAGAAATATAAGGTTCGGTTTGAGTACAGACGGAATGAATCCTTTCGGCAACATGAGCAGCCGTCATAGCACTTGGCCTGTGAATCTCTGTATATACAATCTTCCTCCCTGGTTGTCTATGAAGCGGAAGTATATTTTTTTTGTCTATACTCATCCAAGGCCCAAAGCAACCTGGAAATGATATTGATGTGTACCTAGCACCATTGGTGGAAGATCTGAACACGTTGTGGGCTCCTGGGGTAAAGGTATGGGATGCTCACAAACGAGAGTATTTCACTTTGCATTGCCTGTTGTTCTGCACCATAAATGATTATCCAGCCCTTGCTAACCTGTCGGGGCAGAGTACAAAAAGAGCCAAAGCCTGCACTCACTACTTGCATGCTACCGAGAGTGTGTGGCTCAATCACTCATGCAAAACCGTGTACATGCGTCACTGTAGGTTCCTTCGGAGGAATCACCCATACCGCAAGATGAAGAAACAATTCGACGGAACGGCTGAAGATGGATTAGCTCCAAAGCATTTAAGCGGGACGGACATTCATGATATGGTTAAGAACTTGGAGGTAACTCTGGGAAAGGGACGTCAATCGAGGACCCGTGAGAAGCACATGTGGAAGAAGAGATCAATATTTTGGGACCTACCTTTTTGGGAGCACCTACAAGTTCGGCACTGCATCGACGTGATGCATGTAGAGAAGAATGTATGTGACAGCTTGATTGGTCTCTTACTGAACATTAAGGGCAAAACAAAGGACGGTATCAACTCACGGCTTGACTTGGTTGATATGGGCATTAGACCTGAGTTAGCACCGAAAGAGACCGACAGAGGCCAAACTTATTGCGAAGCTGCTTGCTACACTTTGTCCAAGGCCGAGAGAACTGAACTGTGCCAATGCTTGCATGGTGTTAAAGTTTTGTCCGGTTACTCGTCCAATATGAAGAGGCTTGTTTCAATGCAAGACTTGAGTTTAATTGGCATGAAGTCTCATGATTGCCATGTGCTTATAACACAGATGCTCCCTGTGGCAATTAGAAGCACCTACAAGCTCGACCAAAGGTCCGCTTGTAATACCCCGGCATTTAATATGCCCGAATGCTACCAAACATTGACAAGCAACCTCTAAATACCACAATTACAAGTAAATTATAGCAAAGGCACTAATGCTAAAAAACCGAAATTTCGGCAGCATCTCCTTTGTTTTAACATGAATTGAAGGAAACACAATAGCATAGCAAATTAAGGCAATATGAGAGACATATAAAATAGCAATAAATAAAGGCATGACAACTATATAAGTCTAATTCCAAGCATTCAATGTCTCCATGAGCCAAACAAACAATAAGACTCTCATATCGCAAAGCTAAACCTTAAAGCAATAAGCATCACACTTAGTTTATTGTCAAAGCTCAATTGAATGTTTTGTAGGACAAATGAGTGAAGCTATGTGTAGAAGTGTGACTAATTCCCTTCCCCGCATGCCGATCTCATGGTACCTAAAACAACAAGAAAACACAAGCGTGAGTTCAACACTCAGCAAACATATTGCAATGGTACACAAGAACAAATACATGGTTACAACAACTCATATCATGATCATCTCATTCATGATCACATATCAATAACATCATCATTATGTAAGCAATGCGATGCGATGCTCATGTCTCCTTGGAAACTCATACCGGTATGGTTGAGTACACACCCGTCGGTATGCACCCTCTCCCCCCTTCCATCCCGAAGATGGAGGGTGCCTACTCCTCGCTTCCGTTCACCGCGGTGAATGGAATCACGATGTAGGACTTACTCATTGGCTCTCCGGAATAGTCATAACTTTCTTACCGACCTTCCCCGGACTAGTTATGACTTTCTCACCGCCCGGACCATGTAACATGCCATGTATGCAAATATGCCAACATCATAATTAACTTGTACATTAACACATGGCATCATAACATAATAAGCATACTCATCATATCATTGGCAATCATTAAAGCATGGCAAGTGATCATATCATATAATCAATTTCATCTAGTCTCAACTAGCAACCTACAAACCGCTATCCATTACAATACACTTGCCTCAACCATGGGCAACGGATTGGCGAGAAGTAGAAGGCACTCCCGAGGTCACACCACCTGCACATGAGTACCACACACTCACAATCATGTCCACAAAACAGTAAGCAATCCCTCTTCTACCCCGACATCGCAAACTACTCACTAAACCCAAAAATAGAGGTTATGTCCCGTCGGGACAGCAGCCTTCCAAAAGGCATAACTCGGGTTCTAGGACTCCGAATCAATTAAAATAGTACATCCTCGCGTAGCTTAGGAAATTTCCTAACTTTTTCTAAGTATACAGAAAGACTGATTCGGACTCTAAAGTTGTTTAATCTACAAAATACCGTGATCTGTTCCAATTACGTCACAGATTTTAATACCTTCGGTAAAATGATCATAACTTTCAAACGGCTGGGCGGAATTCGACGTTCTTTATACCCACTGAAAGATAATTAAATTACCTACAACTTCTTCAACAGCTGTACGACCAAATTCCAACTCTAAATTGACGAAAATCCAAACCCTAGGTCGACTGCTCATGCTGCCCAAAATAGAGAACGTGACAGCTTCTAGATTTCATCTAATCTACTCAATTCCAGCACCACCAATTGATCTAAAAACATGATAATGACCCTAATAACAGTACCTAGGCCAACCCCAAGGAGTCCCATGGCCATACCTTCGCCCGACGCACGAAAACCCAATAGATCTCCTCCCGGTTCGCGCGATCTCCTTCCTCGCTCCAATCCCGCCGGATCTCCTCGTCGCGGAGCGCTCCAACGGATTGATCTTCGAGGTGTTGAGATGGGGATCTCCTCTAGGGGCAGCAAGGGAGATGGAGGGGTGGTGGAGCAATGGGAAGAGCAAGGGGGGCGCACGGAAGAGGGAGAGGGGAGGTGGGGCGGCTAGGGCACAAGGGGAGGTGGAGGGGTGCACAAGAGGGAGGTGGGGGCGCACAAGGGGCAGGGAAAACCCTTTTTTACCAGCCCACACAGGAATCCTACTCCTAAATGGACTCAAACTCTTTCCCACCAAAGCCCACGACCATTCCCTTTAGGCCCAAACTCCCCCGGAAAGGCCCAAACTCCCGGAAACGGCCCGAAAACGTGAATAAACCTCATACCGTATGGTTTCAACCTCCAATACCATATTTCATAATGTTTTTGACCTCAATATTCACATTTTATAAGGTTACGACACTCCGTGTGACAACATTCTCTAATTTCACCTTTTACGGTGTCTCGACATCCCGTAGTGTCACACCGCTGACATGGTTGGCAAAAGGGCCAGCATTTATGGTTGTAACATGGAAATGATATGACATAAATGGGTACACATTTTACACGAGGGATCAGGACATGAAGAGCACAAACCAGAATAGTGGTGTTCGCATAGATGCGTTGAATACTGTTGGGTCGACGAGGAGGTCGTACTATGGGTTCATTGAGGAAATTTGGGAGCTTGACTACATACTATTCAAGATCCCCCTATTTCGGTGTCGTTGGGTTCACCTGGAGCATGTGAAGGTTGACAAGTACGGTGTCACTACTGTGGACCTTGAACGTGTCGGATACCAAGACAAACCGTTTGTTCTTGCTAACCAAGTTTTTCAAGTCTTCTATGTAATCGACCCATTGAACAAGAAGCGCTACGTGGTTCTATAGGGAAAAAGGAGGATTGTCGGAGTCGAGAATGTGGTAGATGAGGAAGAGTACAATCAGTTCGATGAGTTGCCTCCTATTGGTACTGGAATCATGGTCCAGGAAGAGCAACCTGAGGAAGCTAGCTACACACACGTTGATCATCGTGAAGGCCTAATTTTTGTACAAAATAATAAGCAAGTGGCCGATTAATGATGAGATCCTTATTTATATTCCAAATGTATGTGTACTTGTAATCGTCGGTCAGGTCATCACAATGGCCATCACAGACGGTTCATTAAAAACCGTCTGTGATATAGTGGTCATCACAGACGGTTTTTAATGAACCGTCTGTGATGACCACTATATCACAGACGGTTAAATATTGGACCGTCTGTGATATAATTATCTCAGACGGTTGAATTATAAACCGTCTGTGATACCCCCACCCTAATATCGATACCCCCACCCTTGGCGGCAAACCATTTTTTGTTGGCGGCAAAACCCTACTCCGCTTGGCGACGGCTCCAGACCCCGACGCCCCGACGCCGCGCTGCCCCGGCCGTGCTGTCCCGACGCCTTGCCGCGTCGCCCTGACGCCCCCCGATCGACCACCTCGTCCTCCTCCTCTCCTCCGAGCCACCGCAGTGCCGCCCCGACGCCCCCCGATCGACCACCTCGTCCTCCTCCTCTCCTTCGAGCCACCGTCGTGCCGCCCCGACGCCCCCCGATCGATCACCTCGTTCTCCTCTCCTCCGAGCCGCCGCCGTGCCACCCCGACGCCCTGCCGATAGGCCACCGCCGCCTCCTCCTCCTCCCACGGTAATCTTATAACCTGTGGTTAGGGTTAGAATAAATTGTTGTGGCTGTGGGGTTACTGAAGGGAATATGCCCGAGAGGCAATAATAAATTGTTTATTATCTTATTCCATGTTTATAATAGATGTTTATTTCTCATGCTAAAATTGTATTAACCGGAAACGTTGATACATGTGTGTTTAATAAACAAAAAGGTTCCTAGTAAAGCCTCTCTTTTAAACTAGCTCGTTGATTAACTGATGATCAAGGTTTCCTGATCATGAACATTGGATGTTGTTAATAACGGGCTCACATTATTAGAAGAATGATGTGATGAACACACACCCAAGTTGGTATAGCAAATTCGATCAAGTCATTAAAGTTTGTTGTCAGATTGAACATATACAAAATAGCTCTTTTCCTTAGACCATGAGATGATGTCAATCACTAACTCCGGAAGAGTACTTTGATGACATCAAACGTCACTCTGTAACACGGTGACTATAAAGATGGATTTGGGTACTATGAAAGTATTAGTTGAGGCTCATGCATCAAGAGTGGGATTTGTCCATCCAGATGACGGAGAGATATACTCTGGGCCCTCTCGGTGATATCACATTGACATCGCTTGCAAGCACGTGACTAGGTCACAAGAATGTCATATCACGGAACGAGTAAAGAGTACTTATCGGTAACGGGATCGAACTAGGTATAGTTGATACCAATGATCGGATCCCGGATAAGTAATATATCACGAGACAAAAGGAATTGGTTATGTTGTTTTTGGTTTACACGATCACTAGTTCATCGTTGAGTATGTGGGAGTCATTATGGATCTCCAGATCCCGCTGATGATTATTGATCAGAGAGGTGTCTTGATCATGTCCATTTTATTCACGAACCGTAGGGTGACACACTTAAGGTTCATCGACGCTTTTGAGTGGATACGGAACACCGGAGAAAAGTTTGGACAGCACCGGAATAGTTTCGGGATATCGGAATAGTTCAAGGGGGTATGTGTTAATTTTTGTTAATTAAAAGAATTAACAAATATTAAAATAACAGAAATAAAATTGTTTATTTATTTAATGGAGAGTCCATTCACATGAAGAGAATGGAGAGTCCATTCACATGGAGAGAATGGAGAGTCCATTCACATGGAGAGAATGGAGAGTCCACTCACTCCTATAAAAGGGAGGGTGGAGCTCCTCTCTCATGTACTAATCCCCATAACCCTTTGGTTGGTCCTTTCTCCCTCCTCCTGCTGTTCCACCTTTCAAGCAAAGAGCTTGCTTAAGCCGCTGAAATAGTTTCTCCACCACCACCACTAAGTCGTAGTGTTGTTGGAGTTTCCCGTGGATCCTCTACTTCCGCCGCCTACCGGATCGAGGGATTGGAGGTCGTCGTTGTTCCGTATGTGTGACCAAGTACGGAGGCGCTGCCGTTTGTGGCGCTCATCTTCGCGACTTTGAAGTCGGGCGTGTACCTCTACTTCAACCACGTTTGTTTGCGGGAACGTTATTCCCGCTTTCGGTCTACGAGGGTGAGTCCTTCTGAAACCGTTTGCATGCATCTCCTAGATATGATCTTGGTGTTTGGTTGCATTCGTAGGAAAAAATTTTGTTTTCCATGCTTAGAACCCATCAGTTACATTCTCTGTGAGGATTCGGCATTGTGAGATAGATTGTGACAGTATAGGAGAAATCTGAGTTTAGTTTGCTATTGCATTCTTGTCAAATTCAATTACTTAATTTGCATAGTGGCTGGACTGTGTAAGGATTCGGCATTGTGAGTTGATAGGTTGAGAATAGGCAAATTAATTTTGGTCAGTTGAAAACTGAATTTAAGATTTTGGTTACTTTCACAACAAGTCAATGATCACAAATCCTAGTGGCGAGGAAGCTACGGCTAACCTTTTGGTTAAGCAAGCCGATATTTGAGAGAAATAGTAATGAAGACCTCTTTAGTTTTATATTTAAGTTGTCCATTTGATTATGGCCAAACACATGATTTCTAGTGCTTTATATGCCACAATATGTTGTATGTTAAAATTGGAAGATGACCAATCATTTGTTGTATTGTTCATGTTGTTACATACTTCATTTGAGTACCAATGTGTCCTCTTCATTGACGAAATTAACCTGATGAATATTTTGGTAATACCGCAATTACTTTCTCGTCCTCCGATCAACCACCTCGTCCTCCTCCTCTCCTATGATACTTAAAAAATGTTGATCTTACCTTTCTTTCCTCTTCTATGATACTGACCTTTCTTTCCTCTTCTATGACCCACTTGTCCTAGCCATGCTGATCTCAACTTTCTTTTCTCCTCTATGACCTTCACTGCAAGATGTCGACGTCTCCGCATTCTCCATCGCCGAATGGATCGGATGAGGCGCCAAACGTAGAAAAACAGAGGCGCGCTCCAAGAGGGCTTAGTAAAAGGCCGCAGAGCCGAGATACCATTACTGCGGTCGATCCGCATGATGGGTCCCCTACCGCACCTGTTAAAGCCACGCAAGCATTCCGTACATTGTGCGGGATCGTTGGGCGTGAAAGGGTCCCCATCACGTATCAGTCGTGGAAGACGCTGACTGATGAGGAGCGCGACAGCCTGGTGACAAAAATTTTCGGGTCGTTCGAGCTCCCACAAGACTCCCTGAACGCACTACGACGGTACACGCTTCTAGTGGCTAGAAAGACGTGGAAGAACTTCAAGAGCTGCCTCGTCACTCATTATGTGAATAAGGAAATGACTCCGTTCCACAAATATGGGTTCATCAGCGAAGACGTGTGGGAACAATTTGTTGAAATGAAGAAGACCGAAGAGTTCGTGAGCATAAGTACGGCGCACAAGGTTATCCAGTCAAAAAACACCCACCCCCACAGACTCGGCTCGACTGGGTACGCGAGCAAGGTGAAGCAATTGACAAGGGAGGACAATGAGGCAATATAGAAGGAGGTCGCACCACCGTTTGCCTCGATATTGGACCAGCGCGCTCGAAACTGGGTAAGAGCGAGGTCACGTCCCACGACTTCGAGCAAGATGTCATTTGCCAACGCCGCTGACGAGGAAGTGTCACAACGCTTACTGTCGCTGAGCACGGAATCTTCCCAGGGCTCTTTCGCTCCAGACAGAGAGAATGATATACTCTCTGCGGCCTTGGGAAACAAGGAGCACCCGGGTCGGACCCGAGGCCTAGGTGTTTTTGTTCCCTGGAAAATGGGATTCCCACAGGACTCCGAGTCATACTGGAGTAGGACGACAAGCAAAGCCGAGCATGAGGCACGGCTAGTAGCCATAATTAAGGAAAGGGTAAATGAAAAGTTTGAGGAAAGGATGAAAGCGCAATTAGAGATTCAGCTAAAATGCTTTGAGGAAAAGATGACACAAATGAACGCTTCGGACAGGCATGAACAGAACGTGCAAGGCCGAGAAGCACATGAACAAGTCAGCCCAACTAACCGTCCGAGCAGCTGCGCGTCTGTTCCTCAGACGGATGTGGACGAAGTCAGATTTCCTCCCGACGACACCAAGGTAATATACATGTTATTTGTGCAGTGCTTCTTAAATGGACCTGTTTTGTGTGTAGGCTAAGTAATTGTGTATCGTTATGTAGGAGGCCATGCTGTGCAATCTCAATCTCGAAGTGAGGCTTGGCGATGCCTCTATTCCTTTGCAGGCTGCTTGGGGGCACGCGTATGCATCCGCTGAAGGGGCACTTGTGCACGGTCGTTCTTTAACTTCGGGCTACGCGAAGGTTCATGTCGACGGTGTACATAAAATTTGCAAGGGCATTACGTTGGAGATGCCTCCAAACGACGAGATCGTGACAATAGGGGATGCCGTCAACACATTCATCCAATGGCCAAAGAAGTCCATCTCCTTCGATGCCCGCCAAGCAACACCAACGATAGAAGCAATACCGAAGCCACATGGTGCGCTGGATCATATGCTAGCACCAGCAGAGCCCACCAATTTGCCTATGGTGTCCTATGAGCCACAGCCACTCGCGTCGTCTCCCGTGAAGACAACATCTAGTAGACGACGAGGCAGCGATAAGGGCAAATCGAAAAAGAAGACCAACTCAGGCTTGTTGCAAATTCCGTACGCCCCGTTGCTGCGGCAATTTGAGCTGGGAAAGCCGTTCGTACTTAAAGAGAACCCAATGATGCTTTCATTAGCCTGCGTTAGATTGCAAGATTGGTGCCTGTTACAGGCGACCAAGCCGCTGCCAGAACGGGAAATGAGTATCACGGTTCGCTTCAAGGAGCGGCATTTCTTACACGAGAATTCAAGTGGTTGCTTCGTGGTTGGCTTCAATGACTTGTTCGATCTGTACAACCTCAACGCCCTCGACGCTTCACTCATCAGATGCTGGACATTGTAAGTGTGTGCAATCACGGTATAGATTCGTCTCGTGCTGATAAATGGCATATATATATATGATCCTTGATTTTGTATGTGTATGTAGATACATGATGATGGAGGCAAAAGCAAGGAATGAACCGGTGGGTTTCTTCGACCCACACATGGTGTCGAAGCAAACCATGGACCAAGATGTGCAATTCGTCCATGAGTACGTGGAAAAAGTAATGCTGGCTCATTGGGACAAAAGCTACTTAATTTTACCCTACAACCCGGGGTAAGTGCTTCATCCAGATGCTATACATGTTAATTTGTACTATATAACGCAGCTTGAAGTTAGGTTCAATGACCATGGCAACATACCTGTGCAGGTTTCATTGGGTTATACTTGTAATTATAGCAAGACAAAACAAGGTAATTTACCTTGATTCCAGAAAGGGCGGCACCCACGACTTGGTGCCTATTAAAAATTTACTCAACACGTCATTCCATATCTACAACGCTCGCGGAGGGCCATGCAAGCCGGGCACAGCGAGGCTGAGGCATATTCATAACTTCCCGGTATCCGCTAGTACGCAATAATTAATCCTTCACGCAGTCCATAATGGAACCTTCGAACTGTTTAATCTATTTATATTTTGGCAAAGGCTACCAAAGCAGCCAATAGACACTAACCTGTGTGGGTTCTACGTTTGCCACAACATGCAACTCCTCGTTGGTACAAAGAAGACCAATGACTTAGAGGTTTGTCAATCTTGAACCATGTGTTTCCACTTATTTATTTTTTGTACACGCAAAGACTTTACTCTTCCCATTGGCAGAGGTGGCAATGTGTCGAACTTGCATTGGAACAGTCGACTGCTAAGTATTCGAGGACAACTCTGTGCCTTTTTGAATCGTGATGTCATTAATCCAACCGGCGAATTCCATGCAAACCAAGCTTGATGAGTTGTAAATTTGCAAGACTGTAATTCTGAATTCAATTTGCAAGACTTCCATTTGTGTTTATTTCAGAAATTGATGCGGTGTACATTGTAATGTGGGATCAAAGTTGATTTCTAAAATGGATGCGTTGTATGTTGTATTGCGTGCCCTGATCGAGTTCATTTATGAAATGTATGTCATAATATTTATATTGGTCATGCTACACTTCAGTTTGTTTCAGAGGGCATGGCTAGCATTTCCTGAGGCTAGCCAATTAACAGAAATTGTACAAAATCTAAAATTAACATCACAGACGGTTCTAAATAGAGCGATGCGTGATAAACCATTTATCATGCATTTGGTTATTATTATCAACGGTCATTATATGGATCATCATAGACAGTTCTAAATAGAAGCGATGCAGTGATAAACCATTTATCATGCGGTTATTGTTATCAACGGTCTGTCATATGGATCATCACAGGCGGTTCAAAAGAGAACAAATTGTGATATATCATCTTAACAGACGGTTCACAAACGAACCGCTCAGTAATATATGAATCATCGCTGCACGGTTATAACAACAAACCGTCGGTGATATATCCAACATCACTGCAGGCGGTTTTTGTAACGAACCGCCTGCGTGATATATCAACATCACGCATTTATTTTTTAAACAAACCGTCTGTGATATATGAATCACTACAGACGGTTTTTGTATTTTAAACCGTCGGTGATGAGATTGTTCACAGACGGTCGGAAAACCGTCTGTGATGACTAGAGAGTCATCGCTGACAGTCTGATACAGACGGTCGTAAAACCGTCTGTCATGTGGCTTGCAAACCGTCTGTGATGAGGGATTGTATAGTAGTGTAGGTTTGTGATGCATCTTATTATCAAATCTACAGTTACGTGAAATAGTTGTTAAAATCTGTAGCTTTTTATTAGTTTATATAACAAATCGGTAGTTTTTGCAAATTTGTTTTAAAATTACAAGTGGCTATTAGAAAGTATCTGTAAACTATGGTTTTTTTATAGTTTATTAACTTATCATATCAAATGACAAACATAAGAGCTGCTCTTAATATATTCTAAATAACTACAGAAAATCCTTCTCTCACATGACCAACCATAGAAAGACTGAGCAAATAATCAACAATGAAAAGGGAAGTAAACCATGTGTCAGGGGTGGAACCAGCCTAGGACCAAGCCCTGTGCTGGGTCAACTATGGTTTTCTAATTACTTTTTAATAATTTTTTATAGGATTTAAGTGGGCTTTTGGTACCAGACTCCGTGCTACAGCACATACAACCCGAGGCCTGTATCCGCCACTGGTCGCACACATCTAATATTCACGTGCTTCTAGCATTATAATGTTTCAACGATAGGAAATTCATTCACTCTATTTTCAAGAAACTTAATTCGAATTATTTAACTTACATGCACGCCGTTGGCTAAAGCGTGCGGGCAAATTCCATAAGTGTGAGTAGCACAGCAGGCCCTGTCATGTGGGCACCGGCCCACACGTGGCCTGTGTTGGAAAAAGACTGGTCATTCCCAAGCATCGTTCCCAAAGATCACCCTTTTCTATTTGAAGAAAAGTTACGTCAAAATCATACCAGATAATAAATCTTCGATTAAGACTTTTTTGTGGATAAAGAATGATCAAAATGACACTGGAACAACTTCCGCATCCTTACGGTATTAAAATTCGGAGCAAAGGGTCTCAGAGCGCCCCCCACGTGTCCCTTGGCAGTTTTGCGAAATAGCCTTTCCGTTTTTTTGAATTACGGATAGATCCCTCAAAATTTACGAATAGATCTTTTGTGATTTTTTGTGAGGTGAAGAATAGTTTTTCCGGTTCGTGTTTAGGTCCCCTGTTCGTCGGTTTATAGAAAGAACCTCCTGTTAAATAAGAATCGCGAACGAGCCTTTTTCTAATTTTTCGGGATAGCGATCAGGTCCAAAAATATAACAAATAGGTCCCCGGTATTTAAGTTCAGGTCCTTTCTCCGTTTTGCCCTAAAAAAATATTTTCGTGGTCCGTTTTTTCTCCGGAGCATGCGAAAATGTTTTCGTTGACTGTTTTTCCTCAAAGAAAAAAAATGAAAATTCGTTTTTTGTCCATTGTTTCTCCGTTTTTGTTGGAAAAAAATGTTTTCGTTATCCCTTTTTTTCTCCAGAGCATGGGAAAAATGTTTTCGTTGACCGTTTTTCCTCAAAAAAAATACAAATTCATTTTTCGATCGTTGTTTCTTCGTTTTTGTTCGAAAAAATATTTTCGTTGTCCGTTTTTTCTTCAGACACTGGGAAAAACGTTTTCGTGGTCCATTTTTTCTTAGAAAAAAATGGAAAATCATTTTTCGTTCATCCTTTTCCATTTTTGCCGAAAAAATATTTTCGTTGTCCATTTTTCTCCGGGTCCTAGGAAAATGTTTCTGTGATCCATTTTTCCTAAAAAAAAACATAAATCCGTTTTTCGTACGCGCACGCGGGGTGCGCCACTTTTGTGTTTTCGTGGTCCATTTTTTTTAAAAAAAAAACAAAAACCCGTTTTTCATTCGTCCTTCCTCCGTTTTTGCCGGAAAAAATATTTTTGTTGTTTGTTTTTTCTCTAGAGCCCAAAACAAATATTTTCATGGCCCATTTTTACGTAAAAAAAAATGCAAATTTGTTTTTTATTCACGCACGCGGCTCGGTTTCTATATTTTCTCGAGCATTCAAAAATTTTGGAGATATGTCTAAATCTATTTTTTCACCCGAAAAAACACAAAGTCATTTTTCGTTCACGCGCGCGGCGTGCGCCGCGCTTATGGCCTAGTTTCGTAACAAGCTTAAGAATTGCAAGAATTAAAGCCAATACCGTAGCAACAAGAAAACACTAAAACTCAAATACTTGCCTTCGGAGTGACTAGATGGAAATCACCTTTTTACCATTATGAGTCTATCCCATAACATACATGTCCTTGGAACTTAGATGATCAAGAAAGGAAGAAATCAAAATAACAAACCAAGAAAACCAAATTACATCACAAGAAATATAAGCATGAGCACTGTGATGCCCTGCTCTTCCTCCTCTTCCCGCGCCAGCGCGCCGCCACCCAACGGCCTCCTCCGCCCTTCACACGCGTTGCCGCCGCGACAAAACCGCCGTCGCGTTTTTCGCACGGGGTTGAGTCGCACTGCGCTGCGCCCCCTATAAACCGACCCCCCGAGACCCCCCTCTATCCGGTGCCTCTCCTCTCCTCTCGTCTCTCTCTCCTCTCGCCGCCACTGCTGCCTTTTCTTCGCCTCGGCCGCTTAAGCCGCTGCACCGCCCGCCGCTGCTCCTCCGGCCCGCCGGCCTCGTTGCCGCTTCGCCACATGGCCGGCCGCTCGCCCTACTAGCCAGCTGCCAAGGGCTCGCTTAACGCTGCTGCACAAGGCATGTGCATGTGCTCGGCGGACGGTTGGGCGTAGATGTGGTCCACGGCCCGATGGCCCCACATGTCAGTCTTATAAAAAGAATTTTTTTTTTCCAAAAAACCCTTTATGACGTCATGCTCGAATTTTCTTTTTAAAATAATTCGAAAACCAAATTTCAGCCGCTGACGTTAGCAGTGTGCAATAATTCAGAATTTCTTTTAGAAAAATAATTGCAAAATTTCAAAAAATTCCGTTTAATTGTTTTTAAACTTTCGGGAGCCCGTTTTCGCCCGTTCAAACTTCGTTTGGCTCCGTTTTTCTTCCTAAATTCATTTAAAATCTTAAAATTTAGTTTAGAGCTAGTTTGAAATTTAATTTGAATTTATTTGGATTTTATTTGAATTTGCGTGCTTTTCACGCTTAGATTGCGGAGAGTTCGAGGAGTTCCCGAGCGACGAATTCGAGCAGCAACTCGTCGAACCAGGCAAGTCACACCACCTTGATCATGTTGCTCCCAGTTTGTGAACCTGTATGTTGAATTTTAAATTATTGCATGCTTATTTGTTGTAGACGTTAATTTTCGACCTAGTTTTCAAATGATAGTTATATCCAAAATCGATATGTTACCTTTGACATTTGAATTACGATTCCCTTGTAACCTTAGAAAAAATATAAAGTACGACTATGGTAATACCTAGACATTGCTTAGACATGCTTAGAACTGAACTTAGGAGTTTTGGGGAACTTTATGTCAAAATGATGTCATATTTAAATAGAAACTTTTGATGATCAATGATAGTATTAATGTGGGAGTAGTATGGTTAAAATGAAAATGACTTAGACTGGGCGAGAATTAGATGGAAAGTGGTGAGGTCATGGTTCTGGGTTCGTGGAAAGTCTCGCCTAGTCAATTAAGGACCGGTCTGAGTTTCGTTGAATGTAAAGCTTAACCGTACTACCACGAGTCAGGAATGGGATAGACCTGGCTAACCATATTAAGTCATATCATGGACAGTCATGCCATATGGGGGTAGTGGTGTGGTGAAAAGCGTGATGCTGCCACTTTGGCACAAGAGGGGGCTTCTGAATAGAGGGATTCTTTCAGCGGTGAAACCTTAGCGGGCATGACTACATGTTTGAATTATTATAGGGGCCCTGTCATAATTTTCTATGTCACTCACAAAAGGAATTGTGATGACAAAAGGGGAACAATATGTATTGTCGGTAAAGTTGTACAACCTCTACAGAGAGTCAAACTAATCGATTAGCTACGTCCGCGGTTATGGGCGTGCCGAGCAAGCCATTCTCGGAATTTTGAAAAGCCAATTTTTGTTTTTCATGAATTTAAATTAAATTTTGCACTTTTGTGGATTTTTGGAATTTTTTGGAATTTATTTGTATTTAATTTGAATTTATTCCCTTTTGAAATAATTAAAGAATTACAAGTTATAAATAAAATTTTGTTGGAAATATTTTATTTGAGTCCAAAATGCCTCAAAGTATTTTCCAGAATTTTTGTGAATTTTTTTGAATATTTTACTATTTTACTTGAATTATTTGAATTTATAGAAATTATTTTGAATATTAAATCGCTGGAAAATGCTGAGTTGGTTTTACTGTTCATCCGACCGAACCCGAGTCAGACTCGAGTCCGAGTCCGACTCGAACCGGATCCGAGCCGGATCCAACCCTAATCCCACGATCGTTGGATCAAGATCCAACGGTCGTGATGGCGCCACGTCACCGAGCCCGTTTCCTGTGCGAACCCGGCCGCGCCGGGGCAATCTCAGCCGTTGATCGCGCCACATGGACGGCCGTCTGCCTTCATCTCCGCCCGAGTCCTACTCGCTGCGCCGCTGTGGGGTTTCCGAGTTCGTTAGGGTTACGCGATTTCCGCGGACGTCGATGCACTATTTAATGCTACGACGCCTCCCCGTTGAAGCCCTTTGCCATGCGGAGTTGCTTGGGGTCTCCGCCGCAGTTTCTGCAAGTTTCCACCGCCGCTGAGCCACCCCGGTCATCTTCGAGCCCAGATTCAAGTGCGCGAGGACAAGCCGCGTCGGCCAGGACCATCCACCTAGCCGGAGTGCGCCCGCAACGCCGTCGCAAAGGTCATCTTCCTCGTCTCCGGTGACCCGACGCCACCGTGCCACCATCACCGCTCACGAGCTCCCATAGCCATCCGATCCTGATCCTACCGCTGAGGTTCGTCCACGCCACCCCATCACTGTAGAAAACAAGTTTAGATCTAGACCGTTAGACCTAGATCCAACGACCCACGTTCGTCCACGTCACCGTAACGGAATCCACGTTACGGTATTTAGATCCAATCTCAGCCGTTGAATTTAGATCCAACGCACAAGATTGAGCCACGTAGCCCGTAAACCGCACCGTGCTTGGATAGATCTCAGCCGTTAGATCTAGATCGTACGGTTAGGGTCAACCCACGTTGAAGCGTTAGATGTAATCTCAGCCGTTTGATCAAAATCGAACGGCGTAGATCGTGCCACGCGTCGCCACCTGGGATATGCCGCGTCGCCCCCGTCACACGGTGAAACCCAATCAAATCATAGCCGTCCGATTCGAATCGTACGGCTCAGATCGTGCCATGTTACCCCAAACGTGCACGGTCTAGATTCGACCGTCGCGTGGAGCCGGACCGCACGGCCGCAAAGACAGGGCCGTGGAATGAGCAGTCAACAAGGCCCGTGATGTCGCCACCGCCAACGCGGCTCCATGATGTCATCTGTGACGTCACGCTGAAGTCACGGTGGGTCCCACATGTCAGTACTTTCAACCGAGCGTGGTGACGTCAGCTGCTGACGTCATCCCGTGGGTCCCACGTGTCAGTGACACGTGAACCCGTGGACCGAGTCCACGGTGGACCAGAACCGAACCGTGGACCGAGTCCATGGACCGACTGACGTCATGCTGACGCAATAAATCGATTTTTCAATAAAAAAATAATTCGGTGCAAAATCAAATCCCGTGCTGACGTCATGCTGATGTCATTTTTCGGATTTTTCAATAGAAAAATAAATGAATTAATTCGGTTTATTCTTTTATTTGAATTTTCAAACTTCAAACGCTTATAACTTTTGCTTTTTAACTCCGATTTGAACGATTCCAATTTCTAAATTTTTATAAAATTGAGATCTGCTTAAATATGAATTTTAATTAATTTTTGAATATGAAATTTTCACAGTTTATATTTAATTAGTAGATACTTTAAACTTTAAAAAATTATAACTTTTGCATTTTAACTCCTATTTGGGCGATTCAAATTTCTAAAAATTTATAAAATTATGCCCTTTCTGTTTATCGACTTTATTTGAACTTTTGGGCAATGTGTATATACTATTTTATTTATTTATTGCTATTTGCACGCGTTACTAGTAGACGTTGAATTACCCGAGGGCTTCGAAGGTGATGTGTTGACCCAGGAGCCAGCTCAAGATCAAGAACAAGTACTTTTTAAAGGCAAGTGATGCTTTGACCATATTGATCCCATTTTTTTTTAAATTAATTTAATTTAAATTATTGCATGCTAATTTAATTAGAAATTGTTTAAATTATTTCTGGGAATTAGATAAATGCCAAATTGCAGTATGACACCTTGACTATTTAATTATGTGCCATGAACCCTTGTCACCCTATTCGTGGATATTTAGTTGGACAGTATTAGATTGCCAACATTGGGTATTTAAGTCGTGATAGTAGATTGCTTAGACCTGCTACGTGCACTTGACATGATTTTTGGACAATCAAATGTTAATATTGACTTAATGATATATTGAACTTGTTTTTGGAGAAGTATCATGTGTTGTGATTGTTGAAGGCACATGGTGCATGGTAATCAACTGGGTTTGATAAATAGATTTAGACCGGGGCAAGTGGCAAGAATGATATGGCGGGCCATGAGTGGCACCGGGGATGTCGATTTGGTTCTTCAGGTAGTCTTGCCTTGGTCACCCTAAGGACTTAACCTTGCAAGCCTTTGATCTGAGTCAAGCGTGCAACCACATGTCCGCAATGGGATGGACCTAGTTGAGTAAGTTATTAATAACTTACCTGTGATACCTCGGGGTGTCAACTACACCTTTTGTGTAGCTTGAAAGGGGAGCGTAACAGCGCTATGGCATGGTACCCGTCCAACGGTATGTCGGTCCCATACTTCGCCTCCGTTACGGGAAGGGATGGTGTATGACAAAAGCCGGAGAGGTTCATTTGTAAAGTTTGCAGTCTCTGAAATGCTTTGTTACGATCACTCGCCTTTGTGGTGTTTGATTGTATCTTGTGGGTAAAGTGCATAAGCTCTAAGAGTGTAAAATCTATTCGAATAGCCGTGTCCGCGGCACTGGACATTGCTCGGGGATTACAGTCAAGGGTTAGACTTCATGAAAACAACTTGGACTTAGAAAGTTTGGTTGGGTTAAATGATGACGTTGATGGAAATGTGGATTAGGAAAAGGAAAGTGTTTACTCAACTCCTGGAAAAGTTATTGATATAATCCTTTACATTTACTGCTTTCGAATCTACTTATGCTACTTGATAATGGCTGCTCTATTGCAAAAGCACCTGTTAGCGTATCCTTTGTAATAAGCCATGCATATAGAATATTAGTTTGCATTCTGTGCATGACTTGCTGAGTACCAAGTACTCACCCATGCCACAATACAACATCAGTTGAAGGAGAAGCGATGCCAGCCTTGGAGGAAGAACTTCAGGAGGAGCCGTCTACTTAGGGAGCAGCCTAGTCAGTTGCTTGTGGTATACTGGATGGCGCCACATTGATGCTTTTAATTCCGCTGCAATTTATTTCCTTAATAAGTTTTCGCCCTGTGTGGCGTACTCTTGTAACTTGACCATAAGGTCGAGCAACCGGTTTGGTTATCTTAACAAAAGTACTTTATTATTGTCGATGTGTATGATTGTGATATTTATCGATGTTGAGACTGTGTGCACTAGCGTGATCCTGGACTAGTGCTGAATACACAGAGGGTTCGGATTTGCAAATTCGGGTCCTGACAGAGGTGGTATTAGAGCCATACTGACTGTAGGCTCACCCATAGTTAGAATGATCGTAGTGAGGATAAAACCTATTTTCTAAAGTGAAAATTTGACAAGATAATGAATGAAATCTCGACTTATCCCCTTCTCTCCTTTCATACCCCTTTTGCTGAATTTCTCTTTGTACCCCCTTGGTTTTTAAAAACTCTTTGAGTTTTTACGTGAGTGTCTTTTGGCAGATGTTGATGAAGAACAACAACGCCGAGCGTGAGGGAGGCTACGCTGCCGAGTTGTCGCGTATGCTGCAGTTGCTTGGAGGTTTTGAGAGGCCACTCTACCGAGGGACTACCATCGTGCAGGCAGGACTGGTCATAGGATGGGATATCAAGATCACAGTGTATGCTCGAGAGAAGACGAAGTTCAGTCGCCCATTTCACTTCACCGCTATGAGGTCAACATTTGAGATGGGAATCCAGGAGGTGTCACGTCGAGCGATGCAACAGATTGCTCGCACTTACTCCAGAGAGCTGGAAGGCACAATATTCTGTCACCACCCACACCGAGACAACAGAGCTCAGCGGAAGCCTACAGAAGATGAGGATGCTACCGTCACACACTTGGCCAGATTCATCGTCGCCCAGGAGGAGCTTATCGACGACACAGTCCAAGAGTTGATGAAGGCTCGCGAGCAGGTCGAGGAAGAGAAAAAGCACCTGGAGAATGCTCGTGAGTACGTCGCCTATGCTGCGGAAAGGATCGCAGAGCTGGAGACCGCACTGTATGGGTAGGGCCCGGAGCCAGTGTTGGAGTTGGATGCCCCAGACCTGGAGGAACCAGCACCTGAGCAAGAACCAGCACCATAGCCGGAGCCTGAACCAGAGGATGATGCCACTTCTTCGATTACTGCCGTTGTGGGGCATGGCAATCGCTTCGCGCCTATGCTGCCGCACCCGCCGCGAGAACGCAGTGGATGTTTTCTCGACGAGTGAGCGTAGGTGTTGCAGTTGAGACTCATTCATCGAGTCGCGTTATAGAATAAAGAGTCACCCTTGGAGGCGTTAGACTCCAGTGTGTTAGTCGATTTGGATTTTCATTGCTTGCTGAGTGTGCAGTATGTGTTGCAAGGCCCTTAGGCATTGTAAGCAACCATACCAAGTTATTATTGATTAAATAATAAAGTTGGATTTCGAGTTACAATTTCCCCCGCATAAGTTTCTCTACTACTTGTCTATTCTTGTTCCCTCTAGTCTCTAAAACTTGGAGCAATCGACATATGGTGAACACTCGCGGAAAGCTTGGAGGCAACGGAAGTGGTTCCCGCCCAGCTGGAAACCCTAATGATGGAGCACCTGCACCTCAACCAGCACTGCCAGTAGACATGCAGAACTTTGGAGCATTCCTTGCTGCACAGATCTAGCTGATGCATGCGATGATGCAACAGATGCAGCAAGTCACCGCTCAGGCTGCCACTAACCAAGCAAATCAGGGGCAGCGTCAGGGAGCAAAGTTGTCAGAGTTCATGAGGACTTATCCACCCACATTCTCCGAAAACGCCAATCCACTGGAGGCGGACGATTGGCTAAGGTCAATAGAAAGGAAGCTACACATTACCCAATGCATGGGAAATGAGAAGGTTCTCTACGCCTCTCATCAGTTGGAAGGGACCGCCGCAGAATGATGGGAGAACTTTTGCGCCACACGGGAGAACCCACAGGACATCACATGGGAGGAGTTTATAACTGCATTTCATCAGTATCATGTGCCAGAAGGGATCATGGACCTTAAGAAGGAGGAGTTCAGGGCACTGAAACAAGGTAATCAACCGGTGTTCGAATATCTGAACAAGTTCACACAGCTTGCACGCTACGCACCTGAAGACGTAGCGACAGATAAGGCTAAGCAGTCCTGTTTAATGAAGAGACTTAACTCTGGACTGCAGGTGGGACTGATCACCCACACCTTTCCAGATTTCCAGGAGCTTGTGAACAAGGCGCTTATTCTTGAGGACAAGCGCAAGGAACTGGATGAGAACCGGAAGCGCAGAATGCAACAGCAGGGATCACATCAGGGAACGCAGCAGCGTCTGAGGGTTGCGCCGAATCAGTTTTTCAGATTCCAGTCGCAAAATGCAGCAAGGACACCATCACCAGCACCGAGACCCATCAATCAGAATTATCAGACACCAGCTCCAGCCAGAAACGCCGCATCGAGTAGTCAACAGGGAGCAGTGAGACGCTGCTATACATGCAACGAGACAGGGCATTTCTCCAACAACTGCCCCAAGAAGACAGCAGGAGTGACCCCAGTTCGCTTCAACCTGGGCTCCATACCGGCCAGGACACCCGCACCAAGAGCAAATCATGAGCAAAGACAGCCAGAGCCGCGCCTGCATCGTGGAGAGGCAGAGTCAATCACGTGACCGCAGATGCACTTCAGAATGCCACGGACATCATACCTGGTAAGATACTTGTCAACTCAGTACCTGCAACAGTTTTATTTGACTCTGGAGCTTCGCATTCGTTTGTTTCCCGAGATTTTATTTCCAAGAATGATTTGGAGATTTTGAATCTTAAATGCATGCTTCTAGTTCAAACCCCTGGGTTAGAACTTCGATCTAAAGTAGGATGTTCTGGGGTGAGAATACTAATAGATGGGGTAGAGTTCTTAGCGAACCTTATTATATTGGGAACCCAGACCCTAGATGTTATCTTGGGAATGGACTGGTTATCCAAGCACAAGGCCGTGTTGGACTGTGGATGAAGAGTCATATCAATTGAGAGCCCATGTGGAAGAAAAGTAAAATTTCAAGCGACCGCCGTTCGAGATGGACAGTTGATGGTCAACAGTGTAAAGGCTGTCAGCATAGAAGATGTTCCAGTAGTGAAAGAGTATCCTGATGTTTTTCCTGAAGATTTACCTGGTATACCGCCAGACAGAGACATAGAGTTTGTAATAGAGCTAGTACCCGGAACAGCACCGATAGCAAAGAGACCTTACCGGATGTCCACCGAAGAATTGGTAGAGATGAAGAAACAGCTTGAAGAGTTGATGGAGAAAGGATTCATCAGACCGAGTTCGTCGCCATGGGGAGCCCCAGTTCTATTTGTCAAGAAGAAGGACGGGAGTTTCAGGATGTGCATTGACTACCGTGCACTCAATGAAGTCATCGTGAAGAATAAGTACCCGCTACCCAGGATAGACGATCTGTTTGACCAGTTGAGAGGAGCCGGAGTTTTCTCCAAGATTGATATGAGATCAGGATATCACCAGTTGAAGATCCGATCAGAAGATATTCCGAAGACCGTATTTTCGTCAAGATACGGACATTACGAGTTTACAGTTATGTCCTTTGGTCTGTCGAATGCGCCAGCTTATTTCATGAATATGATGAATAAGGTGTTCATGGAGTATTTAGACAAGTTCGTTGTTGTGTTCATAGATGATATCTTAGTCTACTCCAAGATGAGGGATGAACATGCAGAACACTTGAGGCTAGTTTTGGAAATGCTGAGAGAACAGCAGTTCTTCGCCAAATTCAGCAAGTGTTATTTTTGGAAAGACAAGGTGGAGTTTCTTGGACATGTGATGACCGCAGAAGGAGTCGCTATTGATCCAAGCAAAGTTGAGGCCGTGTTACATTGGGAACCGCCAAAGACAGTGACCCATATTCGGAGCTTCCTTGGGATGGCCGGTTACTACCGCCGTTTTATTGAAGGGTTTTCGACAATTGCGAGACGTCTTACGCAACTGTTCAAGAAGGAGAAGAAGTTTAACTGGACGCCGGAATGTGAGAAAGGTTTCCAAGAGCTGAAGAAGCGATTGACATCAGCGCTAGTGCAAGTTCTACCGGATGTTAATCAAAGCTTTGATATATATTGTGATGCATCGCGCCAGTGACTTGGATGTGTGTTGATGCAGAATCGGAAAGTTGTTGCATATGCATCAAGGCAGTTGAGGCCGCATGAGGAGAATTACCCGATGCATGAGCTGGAGTTAGCTGCCGTAGTGCATGCCTTGAAGTTGTGGCGACACTACCTGATTGGGAATCGATGTGAAGTGTATACGGACCATAAGAGCCTTAAATACATTTTCACCCAATCGGATCTGAATATGAGGCAAAGGTGATGGTTGGAACTGATTAAGGACTACAATGTTGGAATCCATTACCATCCTGGAAAGGCTAACGTGGTTGCTGACGCCTTGAGTCGGAAGAGCCATACCTTGAATATGTTGATAGCTGGGAGTCAGGACGAGCTATGCAAGGAATTTCAGAGGATGCAGATTGAAGTGGTGCCGGAAGGATTTTTAGCTGCGCTGGAAGTAAAGCCTACTCTGGGAGGTCAAATCAGAGAAAGATAGAAGGACGATGACAAGGTTCAGCGAATCAAGTCCAAGATGGAAGAAGGCAAGGCCAAAGACTTCAGATTGGATGATCAAGGCACGTTGTGGATGAGAGATCGCATCTGTGTGCCGGATAAAAAGGAACTGAAGTAGCTGATTCTGGAAGAAGCCCATGACTCCAAGTATACAATTCATCCAGGAAGTGCTAAGATGTATCAGGACCTGAAGGAAAGGTTTTGGTGGCCAAGCATGAAACATGAAGTTGCTGAGTATGTTGTGTTGTGTGATGTGTGCCAAAGAGTTAAAGCAATGCATCAGAGGCCGGCAGGATTATTGCAGCTGCTAAGAATACCTGAGTGGAAGTGGGAGGAGATCGGTATGGACTTTATTACCGAATTGTCGAAGACTCAAGGGGGATATGACTCCATATAGGTTATAGTGGACCGCTTGACTAAGGTCGCTCATTTCATTCCTGTAAAGACCACCTACTTAGGAGATAAGTTAGCGGAATTGTACATGTCCAGGATCGTCTGTTTGCACGGAGTGCCGAAAAAGATTGTATCAGACAGAGGTACCAAATTTACCTCAAGGTTTTGGAATAAGTTGCATGAAGCCATGGGGACCCGTTTAAACTTCAGTATTGCATATCACCTGCAGACGAACGGGCAAACTGAAAGAGTTAATCAGGTTTTGGAGGATATGTTATGAGCTTGTGCATTGGCTTACGCTACCTCTTGGGATAAAAGTCTGCCATATGCTGAGTTCAACTACAACAATAGCTACCAGGCCAGTCTACAGATGTCACCTTTTGAGGCACTATATGGTCGACCTTGTCGGACGCCATTGAACTGGAATGAGACAGGTGAACGCCGTGTCTTTGGACCGGACATTCTTCAAGAAGCCGAAGAACAGACTGCTATGATCCGGGAAAGACTGAAGATAGCTCAGTCGAGACAGAAAAGTTACGCGGATAACCGTCGCCGAGACTTGAGTTTTGAATCGGAGGATTTCGTGTGCCTTAGGGTTACACCTCTCAAGAGAGTTAAGAGATTCCACGCCAAAGGGAAACTCGCGCCACGTTATGCTGGGCCGTTCAAGATTTTGAGCCGCAGAGGCGAAGTTGCTTACCAATTGGAGTTGCCGCAGTCGTTGGCAGGTGTCCATGATGTGTTCCATGTGTCACAACTGAAGAAGTGTCTTCGGGTACCAGATGAGCAGACACCGTTAGAATCAATAGAGCTGTAGGAGGATCTCACTTACAAGGAGCACCCCGTGAAGATTCTGGACACCATGGATCGAGAGACGAGGAATAAGTCAACCTGTTTCTGCAGAATCCAGTGGAGCAACCATGCATAGAGTGAAGCGACTTGGGAGCGCAAAGGGGGTTAGAAGAAAGAGTTTCCGAACTTATTCCTTAGTTAGCCCTGAATCTCGGGGTCGAGATTCTGTTAAGGGGGGAGGTTTGTAACACCCCAATTTTTGTTTTTCATGAATTTAAATAAAATTTTGCACTTTTGTGGATTTTTGGAATTTTCTTGAATTTATTTGGATTTAATTTGAATTTATTCCCTATTGAAATAATTAAAGAATTAAAAGTTATAAATAAAATTTTGTTGAAAATATTTTATTTGAGTCCAAAATGCCTCAAAGTATTTTCCAGAAATTTTCTGAAATTTTTCTGATTATTTTACTATTTTACTTGAATTATTTGAATTTCTAGAAATTATTTTGAATATTAAATCGCTGGAAAATGCCGAGTTGGTTTTACTGTTCATCCGACCGAACCCGAGTCAGACTCGAGTCCGAGTCTGACTCGAACCGGATCCGAGCCGGATTCAACCCTAATCCCACGACCGTTGGATCAAGATCCAACGGCCGTGATAGCGCCACGTCACTGAGCCTATTTCCCGTGCGAACCCGGCCACGCCGGGGCAATCTCAGCCATTGATCGCGCCACGTGGACGCCCGTCCGCCTTCATCTCCGCCCGAGTCCTGCTCGGACTGCGCCGCCGTGGGGTTTCCGAGTTCGTTAGGGTTACGCGATTTCCGCGGACGTCGATGCACTATTTAATGCTCCGACGCCTCCCCGTTGAAGCCCTTTTCCATGCGCATCTTTTGCCTCAACTCACACTGCTCAAGCCACCGCCACGCCCGTGAAATCGCTCGTCGGAGTTGCTTGGGGTCTCCGCCGCGGTTTCTGTAAGTTTTCGCCGCCGCTGAGCCGCCCCGGTCATCTTCGAGCCCAGATTCGAGTGCGCGAGGACAAGCCGTGTCGGCCAAGACTATCCACCCAGCCGGAGCGCGCCCGCAACGCCGTCGCAAAGGTCATCTTCCTCGTCTCCGGTGACCCGACGCCACCGTGCCACCATCACCGCTCGCGAGCTCCCACAGCCGTCCGATCCTGATCCTACCGCTGAGGTTCGTCCACGTCACCCCATCACCGTAGAAAACCAGTTTAGATCTAGACCGTTAGATCTAGATCCAACGACCCACGTTCGTCAACGTCACTGTAACGGAATCCACGTTGCGGTATTTAGATCCAATCTCAGCCGTTGGATTTAGATCCAACGCACGAGATTGAGCCACGTAGCCCGTAAACCGCACCGTGCTTGGATATATCTCAGCCGTTAGATCTAGATCATACGGTTAGGGTCAACCCACGTTGAAGCGTTAGATGTAATCTCAGCCGTTCGATCGAAATCGAATGACGTAGATCGTGCCACGCGTCGCCACCTGGGACATGCCGCGTCGCCCCCATGACGCGGTGAAACCCGATCAAATCATAGCCGTCTGATTCGAATCGTACGGCTTAGATCGCGCCACGTTACCCCAAACGTGCACGGTCCAGATCCGATCTGGGCCATTGATTTTCAAATGAACGGCCGGGATCTAGACACGTGCGTGGGAGACGGACCGGCGCGGTCAGCACGGTCGCGCTCGGTCGTCGCTGACGTCAGCGCGTGACGTTAGCGTGGGGCCTGCATGTCAGCGGCTCCATGATGTCATCTGTGACGTCACGCTGACGTCAGGGTGGGGCCCGCGTGTCAGTACTTTCAGCCGAGCGTGGTGACGTCAGCTAATGACGTAACCGAACCGTGGACCGAGTCCATGAACTAGCTGACGTCATGCTGACGCAATAAATCGATTTTTCAATAGAAAAATAATTCGGTGGAAAATCAAATCCCGTGCTGATGTCATTTTTCGGATTTTTCAATAGAAAAATAAATGAATTAATTCGGTTTATTCTTTTATTTGAATTTTCAAACTTCAAACGCTTATAACTTTTGCGTTTTAACTCCGATTTGAACGATTCCAATTTCTAAAATTTTATAAAATTGAGATTTACTTAAATATAAATTTTAATTAATTTTTGAATATGAAATTTTCACAGTTTATATTTAATTAGTAGATTCTTTAAACTTTAAACAATTATAACTTTTGCATTTTAACTCAGATTTGGGCGATTCAAATTTCTAAAAATTTGTAAAATTATGCCCTTTCTGTTTACGGACTTTATTTAAACTTTTGGGCAATGTGTGTGCACTGTTTTATTTATTTATTTCTATTTGCACGCGTTACGAGTAGATGTTGAAGTACCCAAGGGCTTCGAAGGTGAAGTGTTGACCCAGGAGCCAGGTCAAGATCAAGAACAAGTACGTTTTGAAGGCAAGTGATGCTTTGACCATATTGATCCCATTTTTTTTAAATTAATTTGATTTAAATTATTGCATGCTAATTTAATTAGAAATTGTTTAAATTATTTCTGGGAATTAGATAAATGCCAAATTGCAGTATGACACCTTGACTATTTAATTATGTGCCATGAACCCTTGTCACCCTATTCGTGGATATTTAGTTGGACAGTATTAGATTGCCAACATTGGGTATTTAAGTCGTGATAGTAGATTGCTTAGACCTGCTACGTGCACCTGACATGATTTTTGGACAATCAAATGTTAATATTGACTTAATGATATATTGAACTTGTTTTTGGAGAAGTATCATGTGTTGTGATTGTTGAAGGCACATGGTGCATGGTAATCAACTGTGTTTGATAAATAGATTTAGACCGGGACAAGTGGCAAGAATGATATGGCGGGCCATGATATGTGTTGTGAAATCATATGATGAAAAATTGGCTTGATCATGTGCTGAAAAAATGGTTAGGATTAATCTTGCAAAATTGCTTGTATGAAGGACCAAACATCCAAAAACAGTGAGTTTCGCATGTATGACGGACCAAATTTTTTGGTCTGTCATAAACGTGATTTTGATGTTTTTACGCTTGTTCAAGAAATCGTGTTTTTTCCCATGTATGACAAACCAAATTTTTTGGTCTGTCATACACATGCTTTTGGCGAACTCGTTTTTCCCATGTATGACAAACCAAATTTTTTGGTCTGTCATACACATGTTTTTTGGCGACCTCGTTTTTCCCATGTATGACAAACCAAATTTTTTGGTTTGTCATAAACATGTTTTTTGGCGACCTCGTTTTTTCCATGAACGATAGACCAAATTTTTTGGTATGTCGTAAATGTGCTTCTGAAGGTTTTTGCGCGGGACCAAGTTCTTAAAAACAGTAAGTTTTACATGTACGCCGGACCAAATTTTTTGGTCCGTCGTGAATGCGTTTTTGCTCGATTAGGGTTTTGAGCAAACATGGAATTGAGTTTTTGGTTTGACCATGAGATAATGAAATTGGTGAGAATTTCATGATGCTTGTTTTGAAGTGGACGTTATGCAATGCTCGTGTGAGTAGTTGCATGGATTGACTTTGAGTCAAGTCGTGGACTTGTGCTCGGATTTGTTCTATGGTTTGTTCATGTGCAGGTATTGCTCGAAGACGAACGTGGTCGATGACGGGACCGGAACTAGGTTCATGGAGGAACTGAGGTTCGGGACTAGGTTCAGGGAGGAACTGAGGTCTTGGTGGTCAAGGATGTCATGCGGGACGTTCGGGCTAAGAGAATGGTGATGAGGACATCACTACCATGGATACGGCCATACTTACAAACCCAATGGAAACCAACAATATCATACAAGGGCCAATTACTCGAGCTCGGGCACGACAATTCAATTACCAGGTGAATGCGTTCCTCGGGTTGCATACAAATAATTTAATGAATGGAATGCTATTTAATCCTTGTGATGATTTTATTGTCCTTAGGAACCAAGGAGAAGGACTCCCAAACGTCAAGCATGAAGCCAATTCTTCCGGTGCACAAGTTCAACTCGGATTCGGCCTCCGGGACAGCACCAACTTCAAACGACCATAACTTTTGATCCACAAGGGTGTTTGAGGTCTATGAGTACTGGTTGGAAAGGTTTCGACGTCCTCTTTCCAACGGATCCGACCCCATCCCCAAATTCCGTCCGAGTCAACGGGAATCTGCAAAACAATTGGCGTCACTTTTCCAAATCGAGAAGACGTGGGCTTTGGGCCTTGTAATAGAGTTGTAGTTGGTATCCTACTGCTTTGGACGTGTTTCCCACGTCCCTACCTCTTATAAATAGCCAGACATCGGCTCCTTAGGGTTTTGGGTTTTATTTGATTAGTTTAGCCAAGTGCAAACTTGATCCTGCGAGTTGTCTTTGGACAGCCACCTTGTCAAGATCGTCAATAAGACTCCACTTTGTTTCGCTTCAGCTTTATCCGCAATTTCAGATTGCTTATCCTATTGTTCTTGCTTGTTCTTCGATTTGCTTGCAGGAATTGAACTCGTGTTCAGGTTGATCGTGCTCACGGCAAGATCAATAACTACCGGAGTTGGTTTAGCGATTGCTAAGGCGCATCGTCGTCAGACGGTGTAGTCGGATCATCAAAGTCGACTCTAACAAATCGATCGTGTGTTTCTCATCGAAAGATCGGGACACCCATAGTGCCATCACGGCGCCATCAAGTGGTATCGAGCAAACCAGGTTGCTCGGTGAGAATTCTTTACCCTAGATTAGTAGATTGATATCTTTCCTATAGTCCGTAGAAACGCCATCGATTGGATCTCCCCATACCAAAACAATTTGAGCCTCGCATTTTCCTTTCCAAAGGTAATCTGCGTTATTGAATTTTTGGTTGCATCGCCGTGTCGAGTTGCTGAATTCTAGTCTAGTTGGAGTCCAGGTCGAAAGCGGTTTCGAGTTGTATTCGGTTTCGAGTTGTATTCGGTTTCGAAGTTGTGTTCCGCTTTCGGTCCCGAATCGTTGAAAAAAAAAAGAAGAAAAGGTGTTCGGACCAAGTTTTCTTTTCTCCCGATCGTCGCTACCGACCGTCGCCCACCGTTAGCCGATCGTCGCCCCGATCGTCGCTTGATCGCTCGTTTACTTGGTCGTCCGACTACCGCCTCCTCTGTTAGCCGATCGTTGCCTCTCGATCGTCGCTTCCCGATCGTCGCTACCGATCGTCGCCACTGTTAGCCGATCGTTGCCTCCCGATCGTCGCCCCGATCGTCGCCTCCCGATCAAGTTGCCTCTCGATCGTCGCCACCTGATCGTCGCCCACTGTTAGTCGATCGTCGCTGCCTCGATCGTCGCCCACTGTCGCCATCGCTCGCCTCGATCGTCGCCGCCGATCGACGCTTCACTGCCGCCTCGATCGTCACACGATCGTTTTCCGCCTGCATAGCACTTGAAAGAAAAACGAGTCGGATCGTTCCGCAAAAAAAAAAAAAAAAAAAAAATTATGTGCCAAACCTATTTTCACAAGATCCCCAGTCTTTTGAGATAGTTCCCTTCTTTTGCGAATTTTTTCGCTGATTTTTTTATCTGCTGGAATCAGACGGTCGCCGACCACGCTTTTGAGTCACGATCCTTGCTAGCCTCGAGTCAAGAACTAGTGACTAGACGTTGAACAATTCTTCAATTTTGCATTCACCGATTGGATTATTGCTAACCTTTGCTACTAAATTAAGCCTGTCCAAGCTCCACTTTCTACCCGCATGCACGCTCGATCCCTTGGCAATCGCTCTACACAAACTTCGGAGAACCTTTGACAACGCTAACGGCCGACAACGCCGGCTGCATTGTAAGAACTTGTAAGAACTTGGGTCATAGGCTTGAGCGCTTGAGAGACTTGCCACCTAGTAGTCGATAGGAACATTATACTTGTGGTTTTTGTTTCCTTGTCATCAACTAACCATGTCGGTGACGAGTTCACTTCATCACTCTCCACGAACCAAGGGCATCATTGCTCACTTCCAAAAGATGACGAGGAAGCCACCGATGGTCTTAGCGAGGATGTACGGCTCACTAATGAGCGTATGTCAATGCAAGAAGACCGCCTCAGATCCATCGAGGCCGCACAAGGGATTGCTAACACTACTCTTGCTACTATTTTGGCTAGACTTGATACTTTTGGTACCGCTGCATCTGGTGCTTCCAATCCACCTCCCCGTCGCCCAAGCAACAATTCAGCTCCACAGGAGGCCCCAACAGATTTAGAAGAACAGAACGAAGAGCACGAATATGATGACACCATCGATGCGGAGGAGGTCAACCCCATCCATTACAATAATGATCGAACCATCAACGGCCACGCTTCAATCAAAGCAAGGTATGCGACGTGATCCTCCACGACCAAGGAACGAACGAGATGATGTTTTCCCTAAGGTAAATTTCAACATGCCACCGCTTGAAGGTAAATATGACCTCGATGGTTACCTTAGTTGGGAATTACTTGTGGATCAAAAATTTGCGTGCCATGATTTCCCTGAGAATAGAAGAGTTAGAGCCGCCACATGTGAGTTCACCGATTTTGCTTCTGCTTGGTGGAGAGAACATTGCCGTGCTCATCCAAATAATATACCCACCACTTGGGAAGCCTTGAAATTGCTAATGAGGCATAGATTTGTTCCTTCATACTATGCTAGAGATTTATTGAATAAATTGCAGCGCCTACAAAGAAGGTAAGAATTCGGTGGAAGAATATTACCAAGAATTGCAAATTGGCATGTTGCGTTGTGGATTAATTGAGAATGAGGAAGCTTCTATGGCTCGTTTCTTAGGTGGGTTAACTCGAGAAATCCAGGATATTCTAGACTATAAGGATTATAATTCGATGACTCGGTTGTTCCATCTTGCTTGCAAAGCTGAACGTGAAGTGCGGTGGTCGCCAATCGAGGGCCAAGACTAACTTTTCTGCAGGTCGAACTACTTCGTGGACACCGCGCACCCTCGCTGCCCTCGCCGCCGTACTACCACGCCGACCTCTTCCATCAACGTAACGGGCGCCCACCACCGCAAATTCGAACCACGACCAACGCCGACGAAAAGTGCCACACAAGCTACTACAAATAGTTCGTCGTCGCTTGGCCGCATCAACGGACGCACTAAAGATGTTCAGTGCCATCGCTGCAAGGGTTTCGGTCACATGATGAAGGAGTGTCCGAACAAGCGTGTGCTAATAATCCGTGAAGACGGCGAGTATGACTCAGCAAGTGATCTTGATGAAGAAACATATGCTTTGCTCGCTGAACATGAAGACGGCGATCCAAATGCCGAGCACGACGAAGTGCACGTGAGCGCCGGTGATCTTGACCAATATTTGAGTATTATTGCACAACGTGTGCTTAGTGCTCAGATCGCTCGCGCCGATCCAAATCAACGCCACAACTTGTTTTACACAAAAGGCGTCATCAAGGAGCGCTCCATTCGCATAATCATTGATGGGGAGTTGCAATAATCTAGCCAAAGATGGACATGGTGGAGAAGCTAGCACTCTCCACTAGACCACACCCTCAGCCCTACCACATTCAATGGTTCAACAACGGCAAACTCAAGGTAACTCGCATGGTAAGAGTACATTTCGCTTTAGGTCCCTATCATGATTATGTTGATTGCGATGTTGTACCTATGCAAGCATGTTCTATGTTATTAGGTAGACCGTGGCAATATGATAAGGATTGTTTACATCATGGTAGAACAAATCAATACTCTTTTGTGCATAAAGAAAAGAAAATTGTGCTACACCCAATGTCGCCCGATGCCATTGTAAAGGATGAAATCGCTAGATCTAGCAAAGAGAAAAATCGAGAGAATTCTAAGAGTGAAAATCAGATTGTCACCAAAGGACTTGAACAACATAAACAGAGAGAATCTAACCTTGATTGTGCTAAGCCGAATGAGATTAAATTGAAAGGTGCTTGTTTTCTTGCAACAAAATCTGATTTGAATGAGTTGGCTATTTGTAGGTCTACATGCTATGCTTTGGTCTGCAAAGAAACTTTGTTTTCTCTAGAGGAGATGTCCCTCTCTTTGCCTCCTGTTGTCACTAACCTTTGCAGGAATACACCGACATCTTTCCAAAGGACATCCCTCAGGGCTGCCGCCAATTAGAGGGATTGAGCATCAAATTGATCTCATTCCAGGGCATCCTTGCCCAACCGAGCACCTTACAGAACCAACCCTGAAGAGACACAAGAGATACAACGCCAAGTTCACGAATTGCTTGATAAAGGGTAATGACGTGAATCTCTTAGTCCTTGTGCTGTACCAGTCATTTTAGTACCTAAGAAAGATGGAACATGGCGCATGTGTGTAGATTGTCGAGCAATTAATAATATCACCATTAGATATCGCCATCCTATTCCTCGGTTAGACGATATGCTTGATGAGTTAAGTGGCTCTACTATGTTCTCTAAAGTTGATTTTGCGTAGTGGGTACCACCAGATTCGCATGAAGTTAGGAGATGAATGGAAAACAGCATTTAAAACTAAGTTCGGGTTATATGAGTGGTTAGTAATGCCTTTCGGGTTGACTAATGCTCCTAGCACATTCATGAGACTGATGAACGAGGTTTTACGTGCTTTCATTAGAAAATTTGTGGTAGTTTACTTCGATGATATCTTGATTTATAGCAAATCTTTAGAGGATCATCTTGAACATCTACGTGCTGTTTTTAATGCTTTACGCGATGCACGCTTATTTGGTAACCTTGAGAAGTGCACCTTTTGCACGGATCGAGTATCTTTTCTTGGCTATGTTGTTACTCCACAGGGAATTGAAGTTGACCAAGCCAAGGTTGAAGCAATACAGAGTTGGCCGACTCCTAACACGGTCACACAGGTGCGAAGTTTTCTAGGACTTGCTGGATTCTATCGTCGTTTTGTGAAGGACTTCAGCACCATCGCTACACCCATGAATGAGCTCACCAAGAAAGGTGTACCTTTTGCTTGGGGCAAGCCGCAGGAAGATGCCTTCAACATTCTGAAAGCTAAGTTAACCCATGCACCCTTACTCCAGCTTCCAGACTTTTCTAAGACTTTTGAACTAGAATGTGATGCTAGTGGAATTGGTTTGGGTGGTGTTCTGTTACAAGAAGGAAAACCTCGTTGCTTATTTTAGTGAGAAATTGAGTGGGCCAAGTTTGAATTATTCTACTTATGATAAGGAGTTATATGCACTAGTTCGAACTTTAGAAACATGGCAACATTATTTATGGCCCAAGGAATTTGTTATACATTCGGATCATGAATCATTAAAACATATTAGAAGTCAAGCTAAACTGAACCGTAGACATGCAAAGTGGGTTGAATTCATTGAGTCATTTCCTTATGTCATCAAACACAAACAGGGAAAGGATAATGTCATTCTTGATGCCTTGTCTAGGAGATATACCATGCTCTCACAACTTGACTTCAAAATTTTTGGTTTGGAAACGATTAAAGAGCAATATGTGCATGATGATGATTTTAAAAATGTGTTGCTCAATTGTAAAGAGGGAAAAACTTGGAACAAATTTGTCCTCAATAATGGGTTTGTGTTTAGAGCAAACAAACTATGTATTCCAGCTAGTTCTCGTTCGCTTGTTATTACTACAGAAGCGCATGGAGGAGGATTGATGGGACACTTTGGTGTGAAAAGGACGGAGGACATACTCGCTAGCCATTTCTTTTGGCCAGGATGAGACGAGACGTGGAACGCTTCATCGCCGCTGTTCTACATGTCAAAAAGCTAAGTCACGACTTAATCCCCATGGTTTATACATGCCTCTGCCTGCTCCTAACATGCCTTGGGAGGATATTTCTATGGACTTTGTTTTAGGACTCCTAGAACAAAGAAGGGAGGGATAGTATCTTTGTCGTTGTGGATAGATTTTCTAAAATGGCACACTTCATACCTTGTCACAAAAGCGATGACGCTACCAACATTCTTGACTTATTCTTTCGTGAAATTGTTCGCACATGGTGTGCCTAACACAATAGTTTCAGATCGTGACACTAAATTCTTAAGCCACTTTTGGAGAACTTTGTGGGCTAAATTGGGGACTAAACTTTTATTTTCTACTACTTGTCATCCCCAAACTGATGGACAAATCAAGTCGTTAATCGAACTTTATCTACTATGCTTAGGGCTGTTTTGAAAAAGAACATTAAATTGTGGGAAGAATGTTTGCCTCATATTGAGTTTGCTTATAATCGGTCTATGCATTCTACTACTAAGATGTGCCCTTTTGAGATTGTATATGGATTTGTACCTCATGCTCCAATTGATTTGTTACCTCTACCATCTTCGGAGAAATTGAATCTTGATGCTAAACAACGTCTTGATTTGATTATGAAACTGCATGAGACAACTAAAGAAAACATAGAACGCATGAATGCTAAATATAAACTTGCCGGGTAGTAAGGGAAGGAAACATGTAACTTTTGAACCAGGAGATTTAGTTTGGTTGCATTTGCAAAAAGATCGATTCCTGAATTACGAAAATCTAAGTTGATGCCGCGAGCTGATGGTCCTTTCAAAGTATTGGCAAAGATTAATGATAATGCATACAAGCTTGAATTGCCTGCAGATTTTGGGGTTAGTCCCACATTCAACATTACCGATTTGAAACCATACTTGGGAGAGGATGATGAACTTGAGTCGAGGACGACTCAAATGCAAGAAGGGGAGGATGATGAGGACATCACTACCATGGATACGGCCATACTTACAAACCCAATGGAAACCAACAATATCATACAAGGGCCAATTACTCGAGCTCGGCACGACAATTCAATTACCAGGTGAATCGTTCCTCGGGTTGCATACAAATAATTTAATGAATGGAATGCTATTTAATCCTTGTGATGATTTTATTGTCCTTAGGAACCAAGGAGAAGGACTCCCAAACGTCAAGCATGAAGCCAATTCTTCCGGTGCACAAGTTCAACTCGGATTCGGCCTCCGAGACAGCACCGACTTCAAACGACCATAACTTTTGATCCACAAGGGTGTTTGAGGTCTATGAGTACTGGTTGGAAAGGTTTCGACGTCCTCTTTCCAACGGATCCGACCCCATCCCCAAATTCCGTCCGAGTCAACGGGAATCTGCAAAACAATTGGCGTCACTTTTCCAAATCGAGAAGACGTGGGCTTTGGGCCTTGTAATAGAGTTGTAGTTGGTATCCTACTGCTTTGGACGTGTTTCCCACGTCCCTACCTCTTATAAATAGCCAGACATCGGCTCCTTAGGGTTTTGGGTTTTATTTGATTAGTTTAGCCAAGTGCAAACTTGATCCTGCGAGTTGTCGATGACCACCTTGTCAAGATCGTCAATAAGACTCCACTTTGTTTCGCTTCCAGTTTTATCCGCAATTTCAGATTGCTTATCCTATTGTTCTTGCTTGTTCTTCGGTTGCTTGCAGGAATTGAACCTCGTGTTCAGGTTGATCGTGCCCACGGCAAGATCAATAACCCGCTGGAGTTGGTTTAGCGATTGCTAAGGCGCATCGTCGTCGTACGGTGTAGTCGGATCATCAAAGTCGACTCTAACAAATCGATCGTGTGTTTCTCATCGAAAGATCGGGACACCCATAGTGCCATCACGGCGCCATCAAATGGTGCACATGAAGAATGGTTAGTCACGTGAGTATGGCAGGTGGCCATGCGCGTGCAAAGTGTTAGTCACGTGAGTATGGTAGGGTTGCCATACGCGTGCAAGAGTTGTACTTGGCCAGGTTAGGCCAAGTGGAGTTATGTTGGATACATACTCCTTCTATGATTAGGAGTGGGAATCCTTCTAGGAGTAGGAATTGTATCCAGGACTCTCTGTGGTTTGCTCCTTTAAATAGGAGGGGTTGTCTCCTGTTGAAGGGCATCAAACAGAGCTGAGCGCATTGAAAGCTTAGAGCTTTTGTTTTAAGGCTTGTACTCTGGTGTTTGGAGTACTTTAGACAAGAGAGAAATAAAGATCAAATTCTTCAGATCCTTTGCGTGCTACAGTACCCACGAGGTCCTGTTTATCCAAGTTTTTGGGTTTCAGTTTCTCTCCGGTTTTTAGGTTTAGTAGATGGATTTTTCGTTTACTTTGTTTCCTTGAGTTCCTTCGTGATTTGATCAATCCAAAACCTCTCTAGGGCTTTGTTTTAGAGTTTTTCAAAGTTTTGTAGGTTGATCTTTTGTCGTTTCTGTTATACCTTCAAGTTTACGTTAGATCATTTCTCGACATCTTCAGTTATAGCAAGCTTGCGAGGTTCATAACTTTTGATCCGCAAGTCCGATCGAGCTGATTCTTTTTTATGTCGTTTCTTATTGGAATCTAGTTTCTTGTGTACAAATTTCAGATCAATCCGACTGTTGGATCTCCGGGACTTTGCGTTTTACCAAGCATCTGTCAATCCATTTTTGTTGATTACGAGGCAATCTTTTGAATCCGAGTTGGGGTGTTCTTCCAGTAGATCGAAAATTTTGTTTTAGCTTCCGCATAATCATTCACCCCCCTCTGATTGCTATATTCGTATACTTCGATCCTACAAGTGGTATCAGAGCAAGGTTTTTCTAATTTATCTTAACCGGTGATTAGATTAATGGATCGTTATTCGACAAAACCGTGTGTGTTCGATGGTGTTGATTTTCAGTTTTGGAAGGCCAAGATGGAGGCGTTCATCCAGGCGCAGGGCTTCGTAATTTGGGAGAAGGTATACAAGACATACGAAGTTCCTGCAAACGACAACGTCAATGACGCCAATCGCGCACATGTTGAAGCAAACAGCAAGGCACGCAACTTGATCATCCAAGGATTGAGAAGGAGTGACTTCGACCGCGTGGTTCATCTTCGATCCGCATATGAGGTATGGAAATCTCTTTGTGATTACCATGAGGGTTCTAACACTATCAAAGAGGTTCGCCAAGATATTTACAAAAAGGAATATATGCGTTTTGAGATGAAACCTAGTGAATCTGTAGATGACTTCTTTGCACGTTTCAATAAAATTCTTAGCAATCTACGTGCTGTTGGAGTTAGCTACACTGATGCTGCAAATGCTCGACAATTGCTTAGTGCTTTGGACATGTCGGTGTGGGAGATGAAAGTAACATCTATACAGGAATCTACTGTCATGAGCACACTTACATTAGATGTTCTTTATTCTAAACTGAAAACTCATGAATTAGATGTTCTTGCTAGGAAAGGGAATGTTAAATCAATTGCTTTGATCTCTAACCCTAACATGTCAAATGCAAATTCTTCTTCTAGCTTTGCCTTGTCTTCCATGTCTTCTTTAACAGATGAGCAACTTGAAGAGTTTCCTGAAGAAGATCTGGCACTACTCTCTTCTCGCTTTAACAAGGCCTTGCAGAACGTGAGAATGAGAAAGAGAGGTGGTCCTCCAAGATGCTATGAGTGTGGTGACCTCAACCATATTCGCACAAATTGTCCTAAGCTTGCAGGAAAAACATCAAAGGAGGAGAAGGACAACGACAGAAGGAATGAGAAGAAAAGGTTCTCTTCAAATGATAGGAAGAAGAAGAGCTTCATCAACCGCAAGGTGGTTCACCGAGTTCTTTCTGCTCTTGAACAAGTCAATTTGAGCGATATGGACTCGGAGAGCAGCGAAGATGATGCAACTCCAAGCAAGCATGATTTGATGGGATTGTGTCTCATGGAAAGCAGCAAGGATAGCTTCACTGAGGACGGCAACGACAGCGACTTCAATGAGGTAGACCCTTCTTATGATGAATTAGCCAATGCTGTTGCCCATCTTGGAAAATTACTTGACAAACGTGATAGAAAAATTAAGAAACATGATATTTTTGTGGAGTCATTGAATGCTGAAATTGCTAGACTTAAGACATTGATTCCTGATGATGATACTTGTAAATCATGTGACTTAATTTACAATGAGCTCACCTTGCTTAGGAAAGAACACGCTCTTCTGTTGCATCTAAATGAGAAAAATGAGAAACATGTTAAACATGCTAGTCAAGCTTTCACTGATGATTTGCATGGTTCAACTTCATGTTCTAAATGCTCAACTCTTGAATTAAAATTGAAAGATGCAAATGCTAGGGTTTCTCAATTGACTGATAATCTGCTTACTCATGAGGTTCTTTCATGCTCTACTTGTCGTAAACAGAAAAGGAAGGTCGATATTCCTTGCAATAATTGTTTAACTCTTGCTAAGAAAGTTGATTACTTGCAAAATTCTTTGGAACGTTTCACTAATGGCAAGAAAAAGTTGAACATGATTTTGGATCAATCTAAGGTTAGCACAAACAAGAGAGGTTTAGGTTTTGATCGTTATGCTACATACGAAACTAAACCTCGCACTGTTGTTCAGGCTCCTTGCAAAATGAGTTATCTAATGAGCCTAAGAAAATTGCTTTACAATCTGCTGGTTTTTTATCTTCTACTATGATGAATGCAAAATGTGCCTTTACTGTTAAAGCTAAACATCATGTCAAGTACACTTGCACTCATTGTGGTAGAGATGGACACTTAGTAGATTTTTGCTTTAGACTAGCCAAACAACAAAAGAAGGAAAGAACTGAGGCTAGGTCAAATTTCAGCAAAGCACATTTTACTTCTTATGCGCCTAGAGTGATGAAAACACCTTCTGTTCCTAGAAATATGGGAAAAGGCAAATCTGATTTTGTGCATAAAAATTATCGTGTTGTACCCTCTTGTTGTGCGTCGTGTGTCTCAAGATCGATTCCCAAAAATCTCATTCCTAACCCCAAGATCGAGACCTCGACATGTTTTGCTATGTAGGCTTCTCGCGAGGAAGGAGAACATATGGCTAGTGGATTCCGGATGCTCACGCCACATGTCCGGTGATAAGAATTGGTTCTCCTCCTCACTCGTGCATCTCGTCCGAAAGTGTTACTTTTGGAGATGCTTCTTCCTCTTCTGTTGTGGCAAAAGGTACAATAAAGGTAAGTGACAAGTTTATGTTCAAAGATGTGGTTCTTGTTGAAAATTTGAAATATAACTTGCTTTCTGTCTCACAAATGCTTGATGAAGATCTTAAGATAAGCTTTAAGAAAAATGAATGCAAAGTGCTAGATGCTTCAGGTGATCTTGTGTTCAAAATTTCTCGTTTTGGAAGAGTATTTAAAGCTGATTTTGATGCATCACCTTCTTCTATGCATAGTTGTCTAATTGCCAATGTTTCTAAAGATTTATTCTTTTGGCATCGTAGACTTGGTCATGTTGGTTTTGATCATCTTACTCGTGTAAGTGGTTTAGATCTCATACGTGGTTTGCCTAAGCATAAGGGTGATAGCAATCTAGTATGTTCTTCTTGTAGACATGGTAAGATGATTGCAGGTTCACATCCACCTCTTACCATGGTGATGACAAACGCTCCAGGACAGCTACTACATCTTGACACTGTTGGACCATCTCGAGTTCAATCTTTTGGAGGCAAGTGGTATGTGCTTGTGATTGTTGATGATTTTTCTAGATACTCTTGGGTATACTTTATGGCATCTAAGGATGAGGCTTTTAGTCATTTTAGAAGTCTTGTTCTTAAGCTTTCTGTTGATCATCCAGGAGCTCTTAGAGCGATTAGAAGTGATAATGGAACTGAATTTAAAAATTCTTCTTTTGTTCTCTTTTGTGCTGAAAAAGGAATTGATCATCAATTTTCATCACCTAGAGTGCCTCAACAAAACGATGTAGTCGAAAGAAAAAACAGAATGTTGGTTGAGATGGCTAGAACCATGTTAGATGAACATCACACTCCTAGAAATTTTTGGGCTGAAGCTATTTCAACTGCTTGTTATGTTTCAAACCGTGTGTTTTTGAGATCAAAATTGGGTAAGACTCCATATGAGCTTCGGTTTGGACATAGACCTTCTGTTTCTCACTTTCGAGTTTTTGGATGCAAATGTTTTGTCTTGAAATCTGGAAATCTTGATAAATTTGAAGCTAGATCAACTGATGGCATTTTTCTTGGATATCCTGCTCATACTCGAGGCTATCGTGTGCTTGTTTTGGAGACTAACAAAATTGTGGAAACTTGTGAAGTTACTTTTGATGAGTCTAGTCCAGGTACTAGTCTAAGTGATGCAGGTACAGGCGCATATGTTCAGGGGGAGAAAATCTTTGAAGATAATGATGATGTTGAAGATGAGGTCTTGACTCTTCCTAATGCACAACAAGCTGTAGCACCTTTGGCACCTACTACTACATCACCTACAGCTAACCATCCTCAAGCTACAACATCATCTGTACATGCTGAAAATGAAGAAGGAGAAGGAGAAGTCTCAAAAGCCAATGCTCCCTTGCACATTCAGAAAATGCATCCATCTGAACAAATGATTGGAGACCTAAATGAGAGAGTCACTCGATCCAGGTTTATTCATTCTGACACTCATGCTCATTCTGCTTTAGTTGCTTCTTTTGAACCCAAAGATATATCTCATGCATTATCTGACGAATCTTGGATCAATGCCATGCATGAACAATTAGAGAATTTTGAACGAAATAAAGTTTGGAAACTTGTCCCACCACCTCCAGATTTTAATGTTATTGGAACTAGATGGGTTTTCAAAAATAAACAAAGTGAGGATGGTGTTGTTTTTAGAAACAAGGCTAGATTGGTTGCTCAAGGTTACACTCAAATTGAAGGCTTAGATTTTGATGAAACCTTTGCTCCTGTTGCTAGAATTGAAGCCATTAGAATCCTTTTAGCTTTTGCTGCATCCAAAGGTTTCAAATTGTATCAAATGGATGTGAAAAGTGCTTTTCTTAATGGCTACATAAATGAGGAGGTTTATGTCAAGCAACCACCTGGTTTTGAAAATCCAAAGTTTCCAAATCATGTGTTCAAACTATCAAAAGCTTTGTATGGTTTGAAACAAGCCCCTAGAACATGGTATGATAGGCTAAAAACCTTTTTACTTGAAAGGGGGTTTTCAATGGGAAAGGTTGACAAAACTCTCTTTTTACTCAAGCAAGGCAATGATCAACTATTCGTTCAGATTTATGTTGATAATATTATCTTTGGTGGTTCCTCTCATGTTTTAGTGTCTGAAGTTTTGAAACAATGAGGAAGGAGTTTGAGATGAGTATGATGGGTGAGTTGACATACTTTTTGGGATTTCAAATCAAGCAAACAAAGGATGGTACTTTTGTGCATCAAAGCAAATACACAAAAGACTTGTTGCATAGATTTGGGATGGAAAACAAAGAAACCGATCATGACACCCATGGAGAGCGCTTGCACACTTGATCCGGATGAAGATGGTGAGCCGGTTGATCAAAAGGAATATAGAAGCATGATAGGTTCACTTTTATACCTCACTTCATCAAGGCCGGATATACAATTTGCTGTGTGCTTGTGTGCTCGTTTTCAAGCTTCCCCACGTGCTTCACATCGACAAGTCAGCTGCTTAATTTTCGTATCTTCATGGAACTCAAGATTTTGGCATTTGGCTTTCTGCTTCCTCATGCATTAGTTTAAGAGCCTTTTCTGATGCTGATTTTGGAGGATGTAGAATTGATAGAAAAAGTACATCTGGTACATGTCATTTCTTGGGCAATTCTCTTATTGCATGGTCATCTAGAAAACAATCTTCTGTTGCACAATCAACTGCTGAATCTGAATATGTGGCTGCTGCTAGTTGTTGTTCTCAAATTCTTTGGATAGTAGCTACACTTAAAGATTATGGGGTTAATTTGGATAGTGTTCCTTTTTTGTGTGATAACACTAGTGCAATTTGCATTGCTAAGAACCCCGTGCAACACTCTAGAACAAAACACATTGACATCAGATTTCACTTTCTTAGAGATCATGTTGAAAAAGGCAACATTGTGCTTCATCATGTGGATACTGAACATCAATTGGCAGACATTTTCACAAAACCTTTGTCTTCTTCTCGTTTTGCTTTTATTCGGGGAGAACTTGGGATTGTTCATCCAATGGGTTTGTTTTGAGGGGGAGTTTCCTTGTCAAGTTCTTTCACTTAATGAGCTCACTTTATCATATTTCTTTATATATTATGTAATTTTGCTAATATATGATAATCTAAATTGTTCCACTTGAACTAAAAATGATATTGCGGAATTCCTTGGTTTGATTGCCTATAGCTAAATACTCTGTGATATCTTACTCTTCTAGGCTTAATATTGAATCTTCTTGACAAATTTGGGCTATGAAGCAAGTGTGTTTTCAGCTTTACTCTTTCAAAAGACCTTTTAATCACTTTTGCATGTTTACAATCAAAGAAAAAGTAAAGGAAAAGGGAATCAGTTTTAAAAAAGGGATTGTTAAAAGCAAAAAAAAACCCTCAAGTTATGTGTGTGACACCTCGGAGTGTCGTATCCTTAATTATTGAACATGATAAGGTTAAATACAGTATGAGATGTGGAAATAAGGTTAAAACCATATGAATTGGAGGTTAATAGCTTTTCCGGGCCGTTTCCGGGCCGTTTTCGGGGTTTTGGGCCTTCCCGGGGGAGTTTTGGGCCTTGGTGGGCTTTGGAGGGATTGAGAGGGACTCTTATTGGACTAGGGCAGGGTGTGGGGGCTGGTAAAAGGGGCTCCCCCTGCCCCCCTTGCGCCCCACATCAGCCCCATGCGTTAAATACAGTATGAGATGTGGAAATAAGGTTAAAACCATATGAATTGGAGGTTAATAGCTTTTCCGGGCCGTTTCCGGGCCGTTTTCGGGGTTTTGGGCCTTCCCGGGGGAGTTTTGGGCCTTGGTGAGCTTTGGAGGGATTGAGAGGGACTCTTATTGGACTAGGGCAGGGTGTGGGGGCTGGTAAAAGGGGCTCCCCCTGCCCCCCCTTGCGCCCCACATCAGCCCCATGCGCCCCCTCCCTCCACCTCTCCTCCCTCCCCCTTCCCTAAGCCCTAGCCGCCCCCCCATACCGTGCGCCCCCTCCCCTTCCTCCACCTCCACACCACCTCCCCTCCACCCCTTGCTGCCCTAGGGTGGCCTCCCCACCCCTGCACCTCGTGGATCCATCCCGTGGAGCGAGGAGCGAGGAGCGAGGAGCGAGGAACGTGGAGCGAGGAGCGATTCGCGAGGAGATCCGCGGAGATTGATTGGAGTTTTGTTCGTCGGGCAAAGGTATAATCATGGGGATCCTTGGGATTGATCTAGGTACTGTTATTAGGATGTTTATCAAGTTTTTAGATCAATTGGAGGCGTTGGTTTGAAGTAATTTGGGTTAGATCTAAACTTGTCCACGTTTCTGTTTTCGGGCAGATTGAGCAGTCGAGTTAGGGTTTGAGTTCTTGTCAATTTAGATTTCGAATCTGACCGTACGGACTTCTAGGAAGTTGTAGATAATTTAATTATATTTCCGTGGACGTAAAGCACGTTAAATTCCGATCAGCCGTTTGAAAGTTATGGCTGTTTTACCGAGCGCCTAAAAATCTGTGACGTAATTGGAACAGATCTCGGTAATCTGTAGATTAAACAACTTTAGAGGCCGAATCAGACTTTCCTTATACCTAGAGAAAGTTGGGAAATTTCTTAGGCTACGCGAGGGTGTACTCGTTTAATTCATTCGGAGTCCCAGAACTCAAGTTATGCCTTTTGCAAGGCTGCTGTCCCGCCGGGACAGAACCTCTGTTTTTAGGTTTTGCGAGTAGTTGGCAATGTCGGGTTAGATGGGGGTTTGTGTACTGTTTGGAGGCTATGATTGTGAGTGTGTGATGCCTATGTGCAGGTGGTGTGACCCCGGAAGTGCCCTCTTCTTCCCGCCAATCCGTTGCACATGGTTGAGGCAAGTGTGTTGTGATGGATAGCGAGTTGTAGGTTGCATGTTGAGATTAGATGGAATTGTTTACATGATATATGTCCACTTGCCATGTGTTAATGAATGATATGATATGATGAGCATGTTTAACATATTATGATGCCATGTGTTAATATGTGAATTGAATATGATAATTGGCATGGTTGCATGCATGTCATGAGATAGGGCGAGGCGGTGAGAAAGTCTTAACTAGTCCGGCAAGGTCGGTGAGAAAGTTATGACTAATCCGAACGCCATTGTGTAAGTCCTATGTCGTGATTCCATCCACGTGGTGTTTGGAAGCGAGTAGGCACCCTCCATCTTCGGGATGGAAGGGAGGAAAGGGTGCACACCGACGGGTGTGTACTCCACCATACCGGTATGAGGTTCCAGAGGGTCGGAGCATTGCATTACTGCATACAAATTGATGATGATATTGATAAGTAATCATGAATGAGATGATATACATGATGGAAGATGTTATTGCCATGTTGTTATGCTTGTTGTCCATTGCAAGTATGCTTGCGAGTTTTCGAACTCACCCTTGTGTTTTCTTGTTGTTTTAGGTACCATGAGAACGGCATGCGGGAAAGGGGAATAGTCACACGCTCACACGTTGCTTCACCTTAATGTTTCCCCAAGTCTATTCATTTAGTTTGATAATAAATTGCGTGTGATGGTCTTTAAAATTAAGTCTTAGCTTGGTTAATGAGAGTTATATTGTTTGTTTGACACTTGGAACCTTAAGAGCTTAATGTTAGTCTCTTATTGTCGTTAAGACTTTATTTATTGCTGTTTTAGATGTTTCTCTTATTGCCATATAATGCTATATTGTTGCTGTTCCTTAATTTCATGATAAAACAAAGGAGGTGCTGCCGAAATTTCGGTTTTTAGTCTATGCGCCTTTGCTGGAATTTTATGTTAAATGGGGTATTTAGATGTTGTTTAGCTTATGTTTGGTAACATTCAGGCATAGTGAATGCCGGGGTGTTACAATGTGCTTCAGGATGCTTTCCCTAAAAGATAAGATGTATGCTTCAAGCATGCCATTCCCTCAAAAGACAAGATGTATGCTTCAAGCATGCCACTCCAAGGAAATAAAAGAAGTATGCTTCAAGCATGCCACATGCAATTTACTGTTTAAAGATTAATTTGGTCCACTAGATTGAAGTTGAAACTACTTGCTCGCACTGATTTGTTAGTTGCTTCAACTTTGAGCCTTTGTTTTTCTACTAAAGGTTTTGCTTAGTACTTGGCTATAGTTGACTGAATTGAGGTTGAGATGTATGTCATTCCCTAACTTGTTAAAATCACATTAAGATCATGTATTTTGCATATTATGTGATATATAAGGTTATATGATCGAATGAGCTCATCTTTTCCTATCTTGGCACTCCCTTGTTTCTCATTGTGAAATCATTGCTGCAGGAAATTTTTTGAACAAATTCTCTCTTTTGTACTCTTGATGAATCCATTGTCAAAGGGGGAGAAATTTTGAGAATATTTGAGAAGTTCAAAGAAAAGGGGAAAAGTTTTTTTGGAAATTTGAGCATTTTGGGAGAATTTTGGAATTCTTGGACACATTGCACATTCACACACATTTTCATTCTCAGGGGAGATTTTGTTTTTCTTTTGTCAAAGGGGAGTTTCTCCGCCTTCTCACTTTGGTTTTGGTGTTAATCTTTTGGATCTCAAAATCTTTTGTAAAAGAGAATGCCAATGTTCAAATCTAAAGTGGTGTTGCCAATGTTTTCATCAAGGGGGAGATTGTGAAATCATATGATGAAAAATTGGCTTGATCATGTGCTGAAAAGTTGGTTAGGATTAATCTTGCAAAATTGCTTGTATGAAGGACCAAACATCCAAAAACAGTGAGTTTATGTATGACGGACCAAATTTTTGGTCCATCATAAACGTGATTTTGATGTTTTTACGCTTGTTCAAGAAATCGCGTTTTTTCCCATGTATGACAAACCAAATTTTTTGGTCTGTCATACACATGCTTTTGGCGAACTCGTTTTTCCCATGTATGACAAACCAAATTTTTTGGTCAGTCATACACATGTTTTTTGGCGACCTTGGTTTTCCCATGTATGACAAACCAAATTTTTTGGTCTGTCATACACATGTTTTTGGCGACCTCGTTTTTCCCATGTATGACAAACCAAATTTTTTGGTTTGTCATAAACATGTTTTTTGGCGACCTCGTTTTTTCCATGAACGACAGACCAAATTTTTTGGTATGTTATAAATGTGCTTCTGAAGGTTTTTGTGCGGGACCAAGTTCTTAAAAACAGTAAGTTTTACATGTACGCCGGACCAAATTTTTTGGTCCGTCGTGAATGCGTTTTTGCTCGATTAGGGTTTTGAGCAAACTTGGAATTGAGTTTTTGGTTTGACCTTGAGATAATGAAATTGGTGAGAATTTCATGATGCTTGTTTTGAAGTGGACGTTATGCAATGCTCGTGTGAGTAGTTGCATGGATTGACTTTGAATCAAGTCGTGGACTTGTGCTCGGATTTGTTCTGTGGTTTGTTCATGTGCAGGTATTGCTCGAAGACGAACGTGGTTGATGACGGGACCAGAACTAGGTTCATGGAGGAACTGAGGTTCGGGACTAGGTTCAGGGAGGAACTGAGGTCTTGGTGGTCAAGGATGTCATGCGGGACGTTCGGGCTAAGAGAATGGTGCACATGAAGAATGGTTAGTCACGTGAGTATGGCAGGTAGCCATGCGCGTGCAAAGTGTTAGTCACGTGAGTATGGTAGGGTTGCCATACGTGTGCAAGAGTTGTACTTGGCCAGATTGGGCCGAGTGGAGTTATGTTGGATACATACTCCTTCTAGGATTAGGAGTGGGAATCCTTCTAGGAGTAGGAATTGTATCCAGGACTCTCTATGGTTTGCTCCTTTAAATAGGAGGGGTTGTCTCCTGTTGAAGGGCATCAAATGAAGCTGAGCGCATTGAAAGCTTAGAGCTTTTGTTTTAAGGCTTGTACTCTGGTGTTTGGAGTACTTTAGACAAGAGAGAAATGAAGATCAAATTCTTCAGATCCTTTGCGTTCTACAGTACCCACGAGGTCCTGTTTATCCAAGTTTTTGGGTTTCGGTTTCTCTCAGGTTTTTAGGTTTAGTAGATGGATTTTTCGTCTACTTTGTTTCCTTGAGTTCCTTCGTGATTTGATCAATCCAAAACCTCTCTAGGGCTTTGTTTTAGAGTTTTTCAAAGTTCTGTAGGTTGATCTTTTGTCGTTTCTGTTATACCTTCAAGTTTACGTTAGATCATTTCTCGACATCTTCGATTCTGACAAGCTTGCGAGGTTCATAACTTTTGATCCGCAAGTCCGATCGAGCTGATTCTTTTTTATTTCGTTTCGTATTGGAATATAGTTTCTTGTGTCCAAATTTCAGATCAATCCGACGGTTGGATCTCCGGGACTTTGCGTTTTACCAAGCGTCTGTCAATCTGTTTTTGTTGATTACGAGGCAATCTTTTGAATCCGAGTTGGGGTGTTCTTCCAGTAGATCGAAAATTTTGTTTTAGCTTCCGCATATTCATTCACCCCCCCTCTGATTGCTATATTCGTATACTTCGATCCTACAGAAGAATATAAGAAGAGGAAAATCTCCAGGATTTTTGGAAGATGAACAACGCGTTATATGGTTTGAGAATAGGTTGTGTGTGCCGGACCATAAAGAGATAAAGGAGTTACTTCTTCAGGAAGCACATGAGTCTCCATTTTCTATTCATCCCGGCAGTACGAAGATGTATCAGAATTTGAAGGAGAAGTACTGGTGGGTTAGTATGAAGAGGGAAATTGCAGAGTACATTGCTCGCTGTGATGTCTATCAGAGGGTTAAAGCAGAAAATCAGAGATCAAAGAGTTCGTTATACCAAGTAGCAGTCCCAGAATGGAAATGGGAGGAAATTGGAATGGATTTCATCACTGGACTCCCTAAAACCCAAAACAGGCTATGATTCCATTTGGGTAATAGTGGATCGTCTCACCAAAGTAGCCCACTTTATACCGGTGAATACTAGGTATGGTGGAAGTAAACTGGCAGAACTTTATATAACCAAGATCGTGTGCCTACATGGAATTCCTAAGAAGATAGTCTCAGATCGAGGTAGTCAGTTTACCTCGCGCTTCTGGAAAAGTTTACATGAAGCCATGGGGACTCGACTGAATTTCAGTACGGCTTACCATCCTCAAACAGATGGACAAACAGAACGGGTAAACCAAATATTAGAATATATGTTGTGCGCTTGTGCACTGGACTATCATGCCCGTTGGGATAAGTGTCTCCCATTCGCTGAATTTTCGTATAATAATAGTTATCAAGCTTGTTTGAAGATGTCACCGTTTGAAGCACTGTATGGAAGGAAATGCAGAACTCCGCTCGTGTGGGATCAAGTCGGAGAGCGACAGTTGTTTGGTCCAAGTATTCTGAATGAGACAGAAGAGAAAGTCAAGCTCATACAAGATAGACTCAAGATAGCTCAATCTAAGCAGAAAAGCCATGCGGACAATCGTCGAAGAGTGCTAGTTTTTGAACCAGGAGATCATGTGTATCTCAGAGTCACTCCCCTTAGTGGTGTGAGCCTCTTTGGAAATAAAGGAAAGCTCGCGCCACGATATGTGGGCCCGTACCCCATACTGTCCAAGAAGGGAGAAGTTGCTTATTAGCTGAGTTTACCGCCCACACTGGTAAGAGTGCATGATGTGTTTTATGTGTCACAGTTGAAGAAATGTCTTTGAGTTCCCGCAGAGCAAGCACAGTTGGATGACATTGATATCCAGAAGGATCTGACCTATAAAGAGCATCCAATCAAGATTCTAGAGACTGCAGAGCATGTCACTCGAAGAAAAACCATCCGCTTCTGCAAAGTTCAGTGGAGTCATCATTCAGAAAAGGAAGCCACTTGGGAAAAAGAAGAGGAGCTAAAGTCCGAGTATCCCCAACTCTTTTGCTAGCCAATCTGAATCTCGTGGTCAAAATTCTTTTTAAGGTGGGTAGATTTGTGACGCCCTGCTCCTCCTCCTCTTCCTGCGCCAGTGCGCCGCCGCCCAACGGCCTCCTCCGCCCTTCGCGCGCGCCGTCGTAGCGCTAACCGCTGCCCGCTGCCGTCGCCTCATTTTTCGCAAGCGGTTGAGTCGCGCCGCGCTGTGTCCCCCTATAAAGCCCCCACGAGACCCCCCTATCTCCCATGCCTCTCCCCTCTCCCTCCCGTCGCCCCTCTCCTCCCCGCGCGCCGCCACCACCGTCTTCTCCGGCTCCGGCCGCCCAACCTGCCTCACGCCGCCCCGTCGCAGCCCCGGCTCGCTGCCGCTTGCTCCTTCCAGTCTGCTGTCAGGCGGGCCGGCTCGCCTCGTTTTCCAGTGCCGGCGCTGGCTTCGCCGCCCACGCTGACGCTGGCCGCCGGCCCCTCGCCCGCGCTTCTAGCTTGGGCGTGGATGTGGTCCACGGCCCGACGCCGCTGACGTCAGTAGTGCGCAATAATTCAGAATTTCTTTTAGAAAAATAATTCTAAAATTCCAGAAAATTCCTTTTAATTGTTTTCAAACTTCCAGGAGCCCGTTTTTGCCCGTTCGAACTCCGTTTGGCTTTGTTTTTCTTCCTAAATTCATTTAAAATCTTAAAATTTAGTTTAGAACTAGTTTGAAATTCAATTTGAATTTATTTGAATTTATTTGGATTTTATTTGAATTTGGGTGCTTTTCACGCGTAGATTACGGAGAGTCCGAGTAGTTCCCGAGCGACGAATTCGAGCAGCAACTCATCGAACCTGGCAAGTCACACTTCCTTGATCATGTTGCTCCTAGTTTGTGAACCTGTATATTGACTTTTAAATTATTGCAAGCTTATTTGTTGTAGATGTTAATTCCGACCTAGTTTTCAAATGATAGTTATGTCCAAAATCGATATTTTACCTTTGACATTTGAATTACGATTCCCTTGTAACCTTAGGAAAAATATAAACTACAACTATGGTAATACCTAGACATTGCTTAGACATGCTTAGAACTGAACTTATGAGTTTTAGGGAACTTTATGTCAAAATGATGTCATGTTTAAATGGAAACTTTTGATGATCAATGTTAGTATTAATGTGGAAGTAGTATGGTTAAAATGAAAATGACTTAGACCGGGCAAGAATTCAATGGAAAGTGGTGAGGTCATGGTTCTGTGTTCGTGGAAAGTCTCGCCTAGTCAATTAAGGACCGGTCTGAGTTTCGCTGAATGTAAAGCTTAACCGTACTACCACTAGTCTGGAATGGGACAGACCTGGCTAACCATATTAAGTCATATCATGGACAATCATGCCATATGGGGGTAGTGGTGTGGTGAAAGCGTGATGCTGCCACTTTGGCGCAAGAGGGGCTTCTGAATAGAGGGATTCTTTCAGCGGTGAAACCTTAGCGGGCATGACTACATGTATGAATTATTATACGGGCTTGTCATAATTTTCTCTGTCACTCACCAAAGGAAATGTGCTGACACAAGTGGAACAATATGTCTTGTGGGTAAAGTTGTACAACCTCTGCAGAGAGTCAAACTAATCGATTAGCCGCGCCCGCGGTTATGGGTGTATCGAGCAAGCCATTCTCAGATTAGACTTTAGTAAATTAAAATTTGTTTTTTCAAAAATGATGTTGGATGGAGGGAGTCCATCATGGGTAAAACTTAGACCATTCCAGGAGAGATTCATGAGTTATAAAGAAAATGTATAGATTTGGGTTTCACTATAAACTATGCCATTTAAAATTTATTTAGAATGTTTATTAAACTATTGCTTTACACTTAAACAAACCATATTGCCATCCTTTGATTGCTCGTACATTTATATTCCATTCTCGGTGTGATTTGCTGAGTACGCTAGTACTCACCCTTGCTTAATCTACTGCTTCAGAGGAAGAGTGCCACGATGGTGAGGACCATTTGGACTAGGCCGTGCCCCCAGTCTATTGCCTGTGGCAAATAAATTAGGCTCAATTTACTGTTCTTCAATTCCGCTGCTTTTATTTTGTCATTTATTTATTTGCAAGCCTGCACGCCATTTCATTTGTAACTCTGTGGTTTCATTTATACTGTGTGTACTAGCATTTCCTGGATTGGTACATAATACATAGAGGATTTCGGAGTTGTTTTTCCAGGGTCTGACAAGCACTTGGAGCAAATTGTGATATTTATCTCATATGAAGATTAAAGATTATAATCTCTCCACACCCGGAGAATAGATCTCACTCAAGTGTACACACACCTCATGATTTCACAAGTTCTAAGCACGCCCTCTCATCCTATTCACGAGCACAACACTAAGACCCAAGTCTCACCTCACTCCCATGTCCTTAAATAGAGAGTAGCATACCTCCCTCTCCTCTAGCCCTAACAGCTTGGATGAATTATGGATAATATCTACTTTCACTAGGGCAAACCTGATAACCTAACATATTATGGGTTTTTTTACTCATATACACCTACTGCACACTTTTCAAAGCACTTGAACCCGCTTCCATTACAACTTGATCCAATTTTCCTTCACAGGATACAAGCAATTCTCCTTGGCCTACACTGCTGTTAGCGTTCTAGCCAACAGGCACCTCCAAATCGGGTGCTTATGAGGTTCAGGCGGGGGGCTTTCGGGGCAATTGCCGAAGGAAGAAAGGAGATCGTAGTGCCGGTGAAGCTCAGAAGGATGGGGACGCTCAGAATTACCCAGGTTCGGGCCCTCTGAAGAGTAACAGCCCTAGTCCTGCTTCTCTTGCTATTGCCTGTCTTGTGGAGTATGAACTGGAATCCTAACTTTAGAGAATGGAACCTATCAACAATGGTTCGAACCCCCTCTCCCATGCACCCCGCCCCTCTTTTATACTTGGGCTGGCGGGGCGCATGAGAGGCTTACACTGCAAGTCGTACTCATTACACTGCCACGGGTGCATTAAATGTGCCCGTCACTGCCCTTACATCCCATTAAATGCCTGCCGCAGCCGTCACACCCTCGCCTCGGGCCTCACGCCCACCAACGCTGCTCGTTCCGGCAGGGGGTGAGGTGCTGCTGTGACGTCACCCGTAATTAATGCATGCCTGGGGAAGGCGCGCCGTCATACTGCAGCCTTCACGCTTTGCATTTAATGCGCACTACTCGCATTAAATGCCTCGACCGCAACGCCGCCTGGGTGGTGCGCGATGGCGTAGCTGCATCGCCACTCGCCCATTGGCGACCACTTCATGGCGCCCGGCGTGGCTCGACCGCCACTCGCCCATCGGCGACCACTTTACTAGGCGCCCAGTGGCGTGGCCTGACCGCCACTGTCTGGCTGGCGACTTACTGGCCCTTTTGCTCGCCGCGGCGGGGGGAGGGGCTCGGACGCGCCCTGCCCGCCCGGCAACCGCGTTAACTGCGGGGGAGCGGGCACCCTGGTGTAGAATACGCCAATAGTAGCCCCCGGGCCCACCTTGGAGCACCTTTCGGTCTTTGGCCTTTCTTTTTCCTTTTTTCCTTTTCTCTTTCCTCCTTAAATGGCCTTCGGGGAACCGCTCAGTCTCCCGTGTGGGGCCTCTTAAAAGCCCACGCGCCCCGCAGCATTAAAGATCTTCCGGCTTCTCCGGTTCCCGAGGCGGGGTGCGCAGTTATTCCTGCCTCGTAACCGTCGCACGACCCTTGGGATCCCCCACCTTTATGGGGTTTTCAAACTTCTCCCTTTTCGAATAGCCGCGTCTCTTCGATTTTCCCGCCACGCTCTCCCTCGCCTCCTTATAAAGAGGCCGGCCATGAGGGGGAGCGGTTCTTTTCCTTTCAAACTCCTTTCGCTCTGTCTTTTCTTGCCGCCTTAGAGCTCCTTTCTCTTCTACACCCGATGGCGCCTCCGACTCCTGCCCCGGTTCTGCCTCTTTCGACCGTCGAGGAGGAGGGCGCCGCCCAGCTTTCCAGACACATCTTCGGGGGCACCCTCCGCGTCCGGCCCGGCACCGTCGTGCCCCGTTGCCAGCCCGGAGAGGTTGTTTTCTTCAGGTGGCAGCTGGTAGCCGCCCTGGTGCCACCAGTGTTCGACTTCTACCTCTCCGTCCTCAACTTCTATGCCATTCATCACATCCACCTTCCTCCCAACTCCATCATTCTTCTTGCCGTCTTCGCTCACTTCTGCGAAATGTTCGTAGGAGTGCTTCCCAACCTTCTTCTTTTCCGCTTCTTTTACTCCCTTCGCCCTGCCAAGGCCCCCGTCCCTGTCTCTGGGGGCTACCACCTGCGGCTCAGAGACAGGGTCGCATCGCGTTACATCCCGTTGGATGGCCGGTCCAACTGGAAGGCGTGGCGCGATGAATGGGTGTACGCTATGACGACAATGAGATCGAGGTGTTGGAGCTTCCGACCGGGCCGGCCAAGAATTCCTAACGGGGGCTCACGTCAACGAAACGCCCAAGCTTCAGACGATGCTGGCCCGCATCGACCAGCTGGTGGCGGCGGGTCTAACGGGGAGCATGGTCATCCGGGACTTCATCTCCCGGAGGATTAGCCCTCTGCGCCGTCGCGTCCGCCTACCGGGCAAGACTGGTCAGGATGACGGGACCTGGACGATCCCTGGAGGTAGGCAGCTATATTTGAATCGCTCCTTTTCTTCGTTCTTTTTCCTTCTAGTTCCCACGGATTCTGACGACACTTTTTCTTTTTCTTTTGTTAGCCGCTGGGAACCTAACCCCGAACCTGATTGACGCGTGGATGGGACAGCTGGGCTTGGCCAGCGCCGTCTCGCCATTCCCGGAGGGCGCGCTCCCACTATGCCGTTTAGAGCCCAGGGAGCGCGCGACGATCGTCCGGGCAATGCCGAAGATGGACGCCATGGGGACGCCTGACACTATCATACACCAGGCGCCCCTGACGATCCGAGACCCCCCTCCTACCGGTGCTCAGGGGAGGGGCGACCAGAGTAGGCGCCGACGTCCTGCCGATGACGACACCACCGGCGGGCCTTCCCAAAGACCCCGCCTCGGCGGCAAAGATCGCGCGCCTGCAGGTCTGGAGCGACCGGGCGGGTCCTCCATCGCCGCCATGGAGTTCTTCGCTGGCCGCGCGGCTCCTCAACGGCTGGGGCCTGTCGCCAGCGGCCTCATCCTCCTCGCCTCCGGCCGAGGTGGTGATTTCGACCCTCCGGCCGCCATTCTCGAATGGTGCGCCGCCGCCGCCGCTCGACAACGTTACGGCCGCCGCCGCTGCCGCCGCCGCCGCCACCGCCACCACCAGCGACGGCGTTTCTTCCTCCTCCGCCGTTCCGGTTCAGGTTGCCGTCGGACTGCCAGCAGCAAGACGGAGGATCGTTTCCTTGCCCCGGGTGTGCCCCGCTTCCCGAGGCCGCCACCTAGGTACCTTTTCCACAACGCACACGCAAAATACAGTTAAACCTCTCAAAAAGGCACCTTACCGTCATTTTTTCTTCTCTCAGGGTGCCCAGTCCAGACGTCCTTGCCGCCAAGGCCGGGAACGATCAGGGTGCTGTGCCTCAGGGCGGGCAGCTTGAGGAGGGCGACCCCCGCGTGGTCATCCCGCCAGCCGCCGCTGCTCAGGCCCCGGGCCTGGTGGACCCGTTGCCCACCCCGGAGCCCCCCGCCACCTCCATTCCTTCGGTAGACGCAGATGCTCTGCTGGCAGCCCTTAGCGAGCTCTACTCCAGCACGAGCAGCCGTCTGGCGACAAGCAAGGAACGGCTGACAGAGGCGGGGACCCAGATTAACCGCCTTCGCAAGGAGGTGGAGGACTCCCGCGGACGGGAGTCAGGGCTGGAGCTGCAGCTGCTGAGGGAGCGAGAGCGGCGGGAGCAGAGCGCCCGCCGCGCCGAGGAGCTCTCCGCGGAGTTGGATGCGGAGAAGGTCGACCGAATTCGGTCGGAGGCGGACACGCTGGAGATGCTGCGTCATGCCTTTGACCGAACGGTGGCCAGCCTAGCCCCCCTGGGGTTGTGCAACCGCCTCCGCGGGAGCAGAAGCCGGCGCACTACGCATTCTGCTTCGGCCGTATCGCGGACTTCCTCACGCACTTGCCCGCCGCCCGGTCCGCTCAGGAGGGGCGCGCAGTTGCGGCGGCCACGGCGAAGTATGTGCTGGCCTACTGTGCCAGCCGTGATGCCAACTTCGATCCCATGGCCACCGTCCAGGGGATCAAAGGCGACTGGGCGCAAGCGGAGGAGCGGGTCCAGGATGCTGCCGAACAAGTTGCCGCACAGCTGGAGATGGAGAACCCCCAGCTGGATGCAGCCGCGGAAGACGTGGCGATGAGGCTAGATGTTGGCCCTGTTGCCGAAGACGTGGCGGCTGCGGAGGCGGTAGCAGAGGACGAGGAACCGCCAGTAGCGTAGTCCCCCCCTTCTCTCTCTCTCTCTTTTTGTTTCCGCCTGTAAGATACTTGATGCAAATTAATTTAAAACGAGACTGAAGCACAAGCTCGTCATTATGCCACCCGGGATCTACTTTTTACTTTTGCTCCACTGATTCCGAACGAACGAGCACATGACCGCTTAATGACTTAAGGACTTGCGCTAGGGAGTCACTTCTTTCGAACCCCTTGACTAAGCAAAATTTTGCCTCCCAGGTAGCCCATAGGGAACGAACACTTAGTGAGTCGTGACAGGGCCTTAGGTTTTTGGCAACGGTGTTCAAGTCACCGACCCCCACGGGGACACCCGGAGTGTCATGACCGTGCCGGGGATCGTGCTGAACTAGCCGTCCGATCGCCTACCCCTGCACGCCGTTCTCACTTAGTGGTTCCGCCTTTGCTACTGGGTTTTTGCAAGGCCGCAGGGTACCAAGGGGGAGGGCCCTGGCACTGCCCGACAGTGGGCTAGAGACCGAAAGGAGGGTAGGGAGAAAAAATTACTCTGGATAAAGGAAGTGAACATTCAATTTCAAACATAAGGCCTTCCCCGACCAGCAGTGGAGAGGAAGACACACTCCGGCTAGTCGGGGAACAGAGCCTGGGATTACAACCGGTCAAGGGTAGAACTTGCGCAGATTTTCTATGTTCTGGGAGTTCGCCAGCTCTTCGCCGTCTTCAGTGGCCAGCCTGACCGCCCCGGGACGAGAGACTAAGACCACTTTGAAGGGTCCTTCCCACTGGGGAGACAGCTTATGCGACCCAGCATGTGACTGGATCCTTCGCAAGACCAGGTCGCCCACTGCCAGTGTTCTCTCGTTGACCCAGGAGGCGTGGTACCGCCTGAGACTTTGCTGGTATCGCGCGGCGCGCAGGGCCGCCCGGTCCCGCACCTCTTCCAGGAGATTGGCGTTGTCCCGACGCAGATCCTCCTGATCCTCCTCCGCAAACGCCGCGACACGTGGTGATCCCAGCTCCAGCTCCGAAGGGAGAACAGCTTCCGCGCCGTAGACCAGGAAGAAAGGGGTTTCCCCGGTGGCCCGGCTAGGAGTGATGCGGAGCGACCACAACACCGCCGGGAGCTCTTCGGTCCACCGGGTCCCACGCTTGTGGAGTCGATCGAATGCCCGGGTCTTGAGGCCTTTCAGCACCAGCGCGTTGGCCCGCTCGACTTGCCCGTTGCTCCTCGGATGGGCAACCGAGGCAAAACAGACCTTGGTGCCCATCTCTTCGCAGAAGTCCAGGAAGGCCGCGCTGGTGAACTGTGTGCCGTTGTCAGTGATGATGCGGTTGGTGACTCCGAAGCGGGCGAAGATCCCTTGCATGAATTTGATCGCACCGCGCGTAATGGCTCTCACCGCCTCGGCTTCCACCCACTTAGTGAATTTGTTGATAGCGACAAACAGGTGGGTGTAGCCCCCTGTGGCCCGCGGGAACGGGCCCAGGATATCCAGCCCCCAGACCGCGAAGGGCCATGAGAGCGGGATGGTTTGCAGGGCTTGGGCCGGTTGGTGGATTTGCTTGGCATGGAATTGGCACGCCTCGCACCTCCTCACCAGCTCGCAAGCATCCTGGAGGGTGGTTGGCCAATATAACCCTTGGTGGAAAGCCTTTCCCGCCATCGTTCGTCCGGACACATGGCTCCCGCACACGCCTCCGTGGATATCAGAGAGCAAAGTGCTCCCCTCTTCCCGAGTGATGCACTTCAGAAGAATCCCGTTTTTACCCCGGCGGTACAGGTCCCCGCCCACCACGGTATAGCACTTGGCCTTTCGTGCTACCTTCTCTACTGACGCATCATCGTCGGGGGACACTTGATCCCGCATGTAGGCCAGGATCGGATCCATCCATGCGCCTTCTCGGTCAAGCGCAGCGACCACGAGGTGGTCGTCCGGGTACTCCGCCTGGCCGGGCATTTCCACCGGAACCACTTTCGCTCCAAGCGCGAGGGCTGGAGCGGTATCACCATCGTCCCCACCGGATGTCGCGCTGGGGGATATGAGCGTACCCCAATCCTTCGAAGTGCCGCTCCAATTTCCTGACCTCCGCCAGGTATGCTGCCATGACGGGGTCAGGGCAGGAAAAGTCCTTCCTTGCTTGGTTGACGACCAGTAGGGAGTCGCCCTTCACCAGCAGGCGCCGAACACCGATGGCGCGCGCCCGGCCCAGCCTAGCAAGCCCTCGTACTCGGCGGCGTTGTTAGTGGCCTTGAAGTCGAGGGCGACCACGCACTTGAGAAGATCCTAGGTCGGAGAGACCAAGAGGACGCCACCCCGCGCCGAGCCTGAAGGATCCGTCGAAGAAAAGTGTCCAGGGGAGGGTGCGGGGCCTCATCCGCCGAGCTCACCGAGTCCACTCGACGACGAAGTCTGCCAGCCTTTGACTCTTTATTGCGGTACGAGGGGCAAATTTCATACCGAACTCCCCCAGCTCGACGGACCACTTTGCGATGCGGCCCTCTGCTTCACGATTGTGGAGGATCTCGCGCAGGGGGTATGAGGAGACCACCGTGATCTCCCTCCCTTGGAAATAGTGCCGCAACTTTCTTGACGCCACTATCACGGCGTAGACAATCTTCTGAGCTTGAGGATACCTTGTTTCCGTGTCGTGTAGCACTTTGCTGATGTAATAGACCGGCCGTTGGACACCTTCTCGCTCCGCCACCAGCGCCGCGCTCACCACGGAGGGGCTAGCCACCACGTACAGCAGCAGTGGCTCACCCGGCTCGGGGGCGACCAGCACCGGGGGGGAGGATAGGTACTTCTTTAAGCCTTCGAACGCCTGCTGGGCTTCTGGGGTCCATTCAAACGAGTTGGTCTTCTTCAACATCTTGAACAAAGGCAGGCTCTTCTCCCCTAGCCGGGCTATGAACCGGCCGAGGGAGGCCAGACGGCCAGTCAAGCACTGCAGCTGCTTGAGCCAAGTAGGCGGCTGCATCCGCTCAATTGCTTCTATCTTCTCTGGGTTGACCTCGATCCCGCGACTGGAGACCAAAAATCCGAGTAACTTCCCGGATGAGACGCCGAACACGCACTTCTCGGGATTCAACTTTAGACAATATTTTCTGAGGCGGGAGAAGGTCTCTTCCAGGTCCTGGACAAGCTCATCAGCCTTCTTTGTCTTTACTACCAGGTCGTCAACATACACTTCAAGGTTTTTCCCAACTTGGGGCCCGAACACAATGTGCATGGCCCGCTGGTAAGTGGAACCAGTGTTCTTTAGCCCGAAGGGCATCTGGACATAACAATATACACCAAGAGGAGTCACAAAAGCCGTCTTCTCTTTGTCTTCCTGCGCCATATTGATCTGATGATAACCGAAGTAGGCGTCAAGGAAGCATAGAGCTTCACACCCCGCCGTGGAATCGACGACGATGTCTATCCGCGGCAGGGGGTATGGGTCCTTGGGGCAGGCCTTGTTGAGGTCAGTGAAGTCGATGCACATTCTCCACTTCCCGTTGGACTTCCTCACAAGCACGGGGTTGGCCAACCACTCCGGGTAGGTGGCCTCCCGCACAATCTGAGCAGACAAAAGTTTCTCCACTTCGTCCCGAATGGCATCCTGCCGCTCTGGCACCTGCCGCCGGATCTTTTGTCGAACCGGGTGCGCTCCCGGGAGTGTTGCCAATCGATGCTCAATCACCTCCCTAGGGACCCCGGTCATTTCTGACGGTTCCCAAGCGAACACGTCCAGGTTAGACCGGAGGAAGGTGACGAGCGCGCCTTCCTATTTGGCGCTGAGGTCGGTGCCGATCTTCACGACCTTGCTGGAGCCATCCTCCCCCACTGAGACCACCTTCGCTTTGCCCGAGGGATCGGGCGAAGCGCGGGCCCTGACCAAGGGGGCGCCCAGGCTGTCGTCTTTGTCGCGCGCCGAGCAGGTGGTGCCGGCCAGATCCTGTATCTGTTTACTGAGACGCAGGGCTTCCAGCCTGTCCACCTTCACCGTGATTGGACCCCCAGGCCCAGGGATCTTCACCAGCATGTAGGCGTAGTGGGCAACCGCCATAAATTTGACCAAAGCTGGACGGCCAAGCAGGGCGTTGTAGGGGAGGTCGAAGTCAGCGACCTTGAAGTCAACAAGCTCCGTCCGGAAGTTTTCCGCACTCCCAAACGTAACAGGCAACCGGACCTGCCCCAGGGGCAAGAGGCCCACCCCGGGGGCAACCCCGTAGAAAAGTGGAGCCGGACGCAGCTCCTCATACGGTATCTGGAGCGCTTGGTACGCCCCAACAGATAGCAAGTTGATGGCGCTGCCTCCATCAACGAGAACCCGCCCAAGCTTCGCGTTGCGAACGGTGGGAGCCACCACAATCGGGAGATGGCCAGGGCCAGAAACATTCTCCGGGTGGTCGGCCCGGCTAAAAGTGATCGGCTGCTCCGACCACTTCAGTAGCCTACCCGCCCCGGAGGCCGATGTAGTGGCGCAGACCTACCGCAGGTCCCGCTTGTACTGTGAGTTTGATGAGTAGGTAGCCGAGCCGCCGTGAATGAACGCCACCGTATGCTCCGCCTGTTGGAAGGCCAACGGAGCTGAGTCTTCGTCGTCGCCGTCTCCATGGTCTTTCTCGCGGCGCTTCTTGAGCCGCCTGTCCACCAGTTTGGACACAACTTGGCAGTCCTCCAAATTGTGTCCACTCGTTCGATGGATGGGGCAATAAGATTTGCCCCCATTATCTTCGCGACGGGGCGAGCGGCGGTTCCTGCGGTCGCTGCGCTGGTCCCGGCGCTCATCCCTTCGGTCTTGATCGTCGCGACGCCGGGACTTGGTTTCTGGTTCGGCAACCAGGACTTCCCTAGCAGTGGCCTCCTTCCGCTTCTTCTTCTTCTTGCGGTCGGAGGACTTTGAGGTGCCGGCGTCGCCGGGGTCGGAAGGCCTTGTCGCGCACTCCCAAGCTTCGGCCGCCCTGGCGCACTTGTGCGCCAGGGAGAACAACTCGGAAGTGGTTACGATGGTGCGGGTAGCCATCTTCTCCCGCATCTTATGGTCACGGACCCCCCTCCGGAATGCAATGATCACTGACTGCTCTGAGATCCGGGGGATCGTGTTGCGGCAGTGGCTGAATCGCCGAATGAATTCTCTCAGGGACTCCCCCTCCATCTGCTCCAGAGCATGGAGGTCATCCTCCACGCCCGGCTGAGCGTAGGAGCCCTGGAAGTTGGCGACGAAAATGTCGCACAGCTCCTCCCACGAGTGCACAGAGCCTCGCGGGAGGTTAAGTAGCCAGGACCGGACGAAGCCCGTTAGTGCTGTCAGGAGGTAGTTGGCCATAACTTTTTCGGAGCCCCCCGCAGCTCGCACTACCGTGGTGTAGATTTGCAGGAACTCCTCTGGGTTGGCGGTGCCGTCGTACTTCTCGATGGAGGCGAGGTGGAATCTTTCCGGCCACGCAGCTTGCCGGAGACGGAGAGAAAACGCCTGGCATCCAACGTTGTAGGGGGAGCAGCGTCGCTCGCCTGCCCCTCGACCCTGGGATGGGGAGTCAGAGGGGGAAGCCCCCTGTTGATCAGCAAGTGCTCGGGGGTTGACGCGTCGCTGCGAGCGTTCGCGACGCCCCCTGAGGACGTGGCGTAGGTCCCCACCGCGCTAGAGCTGCCTCTCATCCAGGCACGATCTGAGATCCTCGCGATTTTCCCTTGACTCGGGGGGACCGCGAGAAGAAGCGGAGTCACGTGCACGTCCCCCTATGCTGGAGGGGGCTGCAACCAAGGTTCCCTTCCCCTTGTCCCAGCCCTTGACGCCGGGAGGAGTTGCTGTGTGGCGGCTGGAACCCTGCGCGTCAGCCGTGCACGCTTCCTGCCGCCACGCGACGGAGGCCCCCGGCCGGGCCGCCGCCTCAACCTGTTGTTGAGTGGCGTCGATTAGGCGGGCGATATGCCGCAGCCACGGAGTGGCTGGGGTATCGCCCCCTAGCGACACTGGAGGATGATCGAGGAGCAGACTGGCCGCATGAAGGCTCCGCGCGGGAGTGTCGTCCCCCAGCACCAAACGCCGTTGGACGGGCTGGCCCCCGGGCGCGGGAGCCACGCGTGTCCCTCCCACAGCGGAGGGACCCGGCCGGACCGGCTCCTTCCCCGGGCGTCGGGATCGGCTACGGGCGCTGCTTTCCTCGGGTAGATTGCTGCGCTTGGAGTGCAACTCCGCCATGCAGACAATCGCCCCTACTTCTTCTAAGCTTCGAACCGGAAACGGAAGGAAGAGGGCAATCTAACCACCAATAGCCCCTACCTGGCGCGCCACTGTCAGCGTTCTAGCCAACAAGCACCTCCGAATCGGGTGCTTATGAGGTTCAGACGGGGGGCTTTCGGGGCAATCGCCGGAGGAAGAAAGGAGATCGTAGTGCCGGTGAAGCTCAGAAGGATGGGGACGCTCAGAATTACCCAGGTTCGGGCCCTCCGAAGAGTAACAGCCCTAGTCCTGCTTCTCTTGCTATTGCCTGTCTTGTGGAGTATGAACTGGAATCCTAACTTTAGAGAATGTAACCTATCAACAATGGTTCGAACCCCCTCTCCCATGCACCCCGCCCCTCTTTTATACTTGGGCTGGTGGGGGCGCATGAGAGGCTTACACTGCAAGCCGTACTCATTACACTACCACGGGTGCATTAAATGCGCCCGTCACTGCCCTTACATCCCATTAAATGCCTGCCGCAGCTGTCACACCCCCGCCTCGGGCCTCACGCCCACCAACGCCGCTCGTTCCGGCAGGGGGTGAGGTGCTGCTGTGACGTCACCCGTAATTAATGCATGCCTGGGGAAGGCGCGCCGTCATACTGCAGCCTCCACGCTTTGCATTTAATGCGCACTACTCGCATTAAATGCCTCGACTTCGCAACGCCGCCTGGGTGGTGCGCGCCGATGGCGAGCTGCATCGCCACTCGCCCACTGGTGACCACTTCACTGGCGCCAGCGGGCGTGGCCTGACCGCCACCTGTCCGCTGGGCGACCACTTCACTGGGCGCCCAACGGTGTGGCCTGACCGCCACCTGTCCGCTGGGCGACAACTTCACTGGGCGCCCAGTGGCGTGGCCTGACCGCCACCTGTCCACTGGGCGACCACTTCACTGGGCGCCCAGCGGCGTGGCCTGACCGCCACCTGTCCACTGGGCGACCACTTTACTAGGCGCCCAGTGGCGTGGCCTGACCGCCACCTGTCCGCTGGGCGACTACTTCGCGGCCCTTTTGCTCGCCGCGGCAGGGGGAGGGGCTGGGACGCGCCCTGCCCGCCCGGCGACCGCGTTAACTGCGGGGGAGCGGGCACCCTGGTGTAGAATACACCGACAACTGCCTTTCAAGCACTGCGGTTTTGGTCCTCTTTTACCTTTTTCTTGTTTTGGGAATTTTGCCAAAATGACTGCTCCCAGACTCGGGATCGAGTGATTATGGACTCTTTGTGTATTCTGTAATAGTCTTATGATTAATGGCTAGCACACAGTTATTCAAAGGATAGCATCATCATCCATACACGAATTTGAATAAAAGAGTACGTAGATAATATTAGGTAGCCTTACAAACTTGGCCATAAGGGCCAGATACAATGAAGAAAGGTTGTAGTAGAAGATAAATAAAGATAGTGCTCAAGTGGTTTGCCATAACCCATATGCAACCGACTAGGGTTTGCACCCTAGTACTCGGCCCCATCATCATCTCTTAATCTGGTGGCATAGAAGTAACCCAATGTCGAATCATCTCGCTGAAGGTAAATATTTTCAACAGGAAGGATGATTACTTTCATACTACACAAGACTTTTTTTTGGAAAAGCCATTAGCTACAAGCAAGGTTACGCAAAGAAGGCTACAATGTCTTTCTGCACAAAGCCAATTTTCAATTTAAATAGGAATAATATTAATTTTCAAAGGAATAATTGTGAAAGCGGGAATTTAATAAAATGTAAGTACATAACAAGAAATGCTAATCAATAATAAATTGAAAGGTACCATATAAGTACCTACACTAGAATGGTAGCGCAAGCCTGTTCCATTCACCATATACAATATCCCCATTTTGAGTCCAAAGTAATTTGCTAAGACCAATTTCTAAACCAAAAATCTAACCAAGTGTGTCCTTTCCTCGTAATGCCCATCATTGAGGGCATGACTATTCGAATAGATTTGATTGTCGCAATGCCATAACATTGACGTTCACATATTTGACCAGGAATCATTGAGTGGGTACCTTCCCTTCCCTACTAAGTTTTGAAAATATAAAACTAGCCTTAGTGACATCTCTAAGCTTTGCCCACAACCGGGGCCATGACTATTCAAATAGATTTTACACTTCACAGAGTTTGTACATTTTACCCACAAGATACAAATAGTGTGGCCAGCACAAGATTATAACAAGACTTTTTACATTGCTCAACCCTAACCTTGCCCCACCCGATGAATATTTTAGCCCTCGGCGGTTTGAACAACATTGAACCCCGAGGAATCACTATACGATAACATGTTTTCAAAAGTAGTAGAGACACATGCAATGGGTATTAAACACGGTAGTATCGCATGGTATTCGAGTATTTATCACTTCCTATATATTCAATCGGTTGGTAAAGTATTTCAAATGGTAGTTACTTTCCAAGTGGCACCTCCACTTGCAAAATTTAATTCCTAGCTGTACTACAACTAGGAATATTCAAAGTTTCCAAAGTGGCACATTTGCTTTACTTTGCTGGCCTGAAACTCAGTAAAGTCATCATTTTTCCCACAACTGCCTAGGAATTCAATTGCAAATAGAAAGTGTATCTTACCTTACTTACCAGAGTGAAAGAGGGTTAGATAAAGTAAAATATAAAATATTGGCTGAAATTATAAAGAGTATCATAGGCCACAACCCAAAGTTTAACTTGCAAACCAACAATTGAAGACCCACAAGAAAGTCCTTAGTACGATCATAACCTTATTACGTCATTGTTGCCAGAGTCATATTCTTCCGGGAGGATCCCTTCTGATATTGTTCAACAAGCAACAATTGTGTATGAAAATTGTACTCCGCAAGTCTTTTAAGGAAATTTTATATAGTTTGCAAGCTTGACAAAAAGGGGCCACTAATCTAGTATATTGTGCTCAAATTGTGCTTTATTTGTAGGAATATGCAGTAGGTTGTAATCAACTTTACAAGAGCATTTACTAAAAGTAACAAGAGTGGTACCATAACATACAGTTATCATTTAGAACATAGGACTTGCTGCCCTAAACCAAAAACAATGGAAATTAACCAATGTCGGGTATGCTTCATGTGGTCATCCCATCATCCCTTTTTCTCACATGTTTTTACAAAATAGGAAAAACTACTATCGTGTGACGTTATAAAGTGATGTCCATAACTAGGGATGCGGCTATTTGAATACATTTAAACCCTGCCGGGGTTGTACAACTTTATCCATATGACATAATCATGTCATCATGCCATGCATATCTATCAGGACCCAAATGTGCAAATTTAGACCCTTTGTGTATTCAGGACTAGTCTAGGATCACGCTAGTGCACACAGTCTCAACATAGATGAAATATCACAATCATACATAGTGAAAATAATATAAAGTACTTCATCTATTATTATAACCTGTTTGAATGACCATATGTGTAACACCCCGGCACCCAGTATGCCGCGAATGTCACCACAAAGGATACTAGCAGCAACCAAAACACATATTTATCCATAAATTACAGCAACTACGTTAATAGCATGAATGAATTTTTGGCAGCATGTACTTTGTTTTTCCATGATTTTAAACATAAATAATATACTCACATCAAGATAGCATAATTGGAAACAACAATAACATAGCAACCAAGGTAATCAGCATCATTTCAAGTCCAACTCATAAATTTAACCATCCCATATCCAATAGGGAATGAACACTTATTCATGACAACTAACGAGGCAAATATACCATAGTGTAATTTAGTAAAGTAGCCAACACATCTAAGTAAGGGTATAAATTGTTCATTTGTGTGTCGCTATGTGAAGACGTGAGTCCAGCTCCCTTACCCACAAGCCGGAATCAAGGTACCTAAAAAAAACATTAAACAACAAGCATGATTTCAACACTCAGCAAAGTGTATTGCAATGGTACACAACAATAACAATTCATATACATACGACATACCGATCACCAACTATGGAAAACAATCCATGAAGACTTCCTCAATCACATTCTCATATACTTTTTCATTCACATTCTCATATACTTTCTCATTCACATTCTCATTTATGCAATGCAATGCATCATGCCTCTTTGCTTAGCACATACCGGTATTGCCAATTGCACACCCGTCGGTGTGCACCCCCTTTCCCTTCCATCCCGTGGAAGGTGCCTACTCTTATTGACTCGTTCCCATTCACAACTATGGATGGAACTACGAGGTAGGTCTTTCTTAATGATGCTCCAGATTAGTCATAACTTTCTCACCGACCTTACCGGACTAGTTATGACTTTCTCACCGACCTAGCCAGTCCACATGCCATGAATGCACACATGCCATAACATGAATAGATTTGCATATGCACTCAATTCAACAAATTGCATAGCCATAATTAGACACATAATCATCCTTACATCCATAACCTAGCATTTCATCATCATATAATCAATTGCAAGAACAATTTATAGTAATGCAACACATCATAAAGTTGAATCGTATCTATATCAATTCATATAGCCACCAAGCCATATTCACCACAATACACTTGCCTTCACCCACGCGGGACGGATTGACAAGACGTGGAAGGCACTCCCGGGGTCACACCACCAGCACATAGGTATAATACACTCGAACAACATTCCACAAATTAACACAAGAATAATCAATTACATCGACTTCGCAACCCACTCCCAAAACCCGAAAAACAGAGAATCTGTCCAACGGGACAGCAAGCTTCCAACAAGCATAACTTGAGTTCTACAACTCCAAATCAGGTAAACTAGTACATTTTCTCAAATCTTAGGAAATTTCCCACCTTTTTCTAAGTATTTGAGAATACTATTGGCCTCTAAAATCCTCTAATCTACAGTTGAACACAGACTGTTCCAATCACGACCCAATCTGGACAACGCTTGGTAAAACAACCATAACTTTTAAATGGCTAAATGAAATTTAGTGATTTTAGTCTTCATTGAAAGGTAATTCAATTATATACAACTTTCGCAACATTCGGTCCCCCAGAAAATGCATCTAACATTCTCTAAATCACGCCCAAAATCCGACCTCAAATCTGCCCGCGAATCCAGAAACAGTCCCAAAATTGAATCCATCTCTAATCTCATCTTCCCGACGGACAAACCAAGAACAAAATCAATCTCTACTAGAAATAAAACCCTAAAAAAAGTGATTTATATTACATAACCACAGGATCAAAGATGACACGGAGAACCCGCTCGATCTGCAGCACTTCAAGCGGTTCGATCCACCGGGGCCGGCAAAGAGGATCAAAATTGTAGAACAAAGGGAAAGGAGGGGGTGACTGATGGTTGGAGGGGCAAGGGGGGAGGGGAGGCGCCCCAAGGGGGTGAGGGGAGGATTTTAGGGTTTGGGGGAGGGAATCCCCCCACTTTAGGCCCAAAAAGCCTTGCCTGAAAGCCCATTACATGGTCCAAACCTGAAAATCTCTCCCGAAATTCAGATTTCCCCCTAAATTTCACCTAAAAAAATTACATTCTCTCTAAATTTTATCTGGAGTATTACAATATGGTCAACTTACAATTATAGGCCATGCAGGGCATAGACTAAGAAATAAAGAAATCAGCAGTGAAAAAAAAAGATTCGTAGTAACCCATCAATTTGTTATGGACAACTGACAAGGCTCGCACCCTAATTAACCATATCCTCTTGGAACTCCTCCTTGAGAGTTAGTGTAGACTCCTCCTCAACTGGTGAGTTGGGTTTTGCAAGGTGGGTGAGTACATAAGGCACTCCACAAGTTGTGCACAGAATGCAATTCTATTATACTATAGCATGGCTTATTCCAGCTGAATGGCTAACATAGTTATTTTTTCATAAAGCAACATTTACAAAGGATTAACATGTATAGATTAAAATGATTAATATAGTTATTGTTTCTTGCCAAAGTCTAAAGCCAAATTGCATTTAATTCTTCACTCATCGCCCGATCAGATTTGAAGAGACCCAGTCGAGAGCTGTCGCCTAGTCCCGGGCAAAGTAAATTCTAAATTTAAATTGCGTAAAGTAAAGACATAATATAAATACGCAATTTAAATTCGCAAGAATAGAAAAGAAAATCCTTGTATTTTCTGGATGGAAGGTTTACAAAGCCTCACTTCATGTGGGCAAAGCTTAAAGGAGCAACTCAAACCTTCAAGTGAGGGAGGGCAACCCTCCCCCTCTATTTATACTACTCTTGGGCCATCTACCACCCTTGGATAAGTCCCTCAATCCTAGAGCACTCCACCAAGGGCTAGGATTAACCCTCTCACACAACCACGCAAGGGCAACCCAAAACCCTACACACATAATGGGTTTTCTTGCACAATTTTCAAAGCATACTACCTAGACCCGCTAAGCTATCAACTAGACCGCGATCCAACGGCCCTCATCGATCCTCGTGGCATCTAGCTAGTACCTTCGCCTTTCCTTGTCTTCTTGACTTGCTCGGACTCCGTCTCCGATCATCTTCCGGCAATCTTCGACCGTTTGGACCTCTGATGCATCTCGCCTAGTCCCGGGCATCCTCCGCCTCACCATGACCTAGCACCGTCATCCTGCAATCATCAAATAAAAGGAAAACCTGTCACATAGCAATGTCCAATAATATGTAATAATCATTCAATTGCACACAATTAATCATGTCTCATTCATCAGTCGGTTCTACTGCCAGCCATAGGCCAGTAGTACCACAAGAAGCTAACACAACTCAAATTACTTTCTTTTGAATTCAAATTCAAATCAAACTCAAATCTGAGCACACCTTGCTCAAATAAAGTCAAATACTCATCACAAATATGGATGTACCTCCATATGGTCCTTCAGTATGCCCCAAACTTCCTTTCTACGGCCATCGTGAATTGTGTCCACCCACCCACATCATGTCTCAACTTGTAGGCATGTAGCCATCTCGTAAGATTGCCCTCCATATGGAGGGTTGTTATTGTCACCCACATAACCTCCGGAATTCTGTACATCCTGTAATAATCCATGCACTTATCCTTCCAGATTCTGGGATTATCCCCTTCGAACTTTGGAAAGGATAGTTTTGGCAATGGATGGCGGTTGATCCCCATGTTTTCCCCTTGGAAGCGACTTGAGCCCGGTGGTGAACCGAGGCGACCATCGGTTGAACACTGGGTGTGCGTCATTCTCAAAGTCGGCAACAAAGGCACTTGTGGATTTGCCCAAATCCCGGTTCCAGGTGTTAGAGTCTTTACCCCTTTCCTCTCCACCTCTGAAACACCATGGTTTCTCTCCACCATGATTCTTGCCACCGCCTGGGTTGTTGCCTCCAACTATCTGACCATTAGTAACTGCTCCCGAGCCTAATTTTGCGCCACCTTGGTTGCGAGCTCCACCTGTGTCACCATCTACTGTTGCGTGGTCTCAATCTCCCTGATTTTGGTGGATAGCTGGTCGAGGCTCTGCTTTACTGCGGCCCATCACTCTTTCACTTGACTCGCCGCCTCGCCCATCGCCTCCAAGACGAACTGGGTCTATGGCGACGGCTTCGGAGGAGCCAGTGTCCGATCACTCAGCCGAGCCAACCGAATTCAGGGATTTTACGGGAATCGTCCAGCAATCAAGGATCACTTGGAGTTTCCCAACCTCAATCCGGGATTCGATAGCTCCAGGCCAAGTGGAGGCTCTGATACGAGATTGTGATGTCCCGAGATAATTCCCTAACCTTCATCAACCACCGAAGGTGTGAGATCGATCAGAACCAACCAGTTGCAAGAGGGAGAACACAGGGGAATAGAAGAACGAGTAAGAAAGAAGTAGAATGAGTTTTTTTCATTGCCAAGACAACCTTTCCGTTACAATCTGCATCTTTATTTAAAGCTCTTCCTCCTTACATGTGGGACCACTCCAAGCTAAAGCCCTACCAACAATTACCAATCCACCCTTGCACACTGTGTACCATCCGACAAACCAGCCCCTTTGCACTAATCTTCACGTCCAGACTGCCCAGGCGCCACACTACCGTAATACCCCCCACCCCCACCCAAAAAAAAAACAAGCTCGCCATGGCGGCCGCTCTCATCTCCTTCCCCAGATTCGCCTGGCTGCCATCCTCTCCTCCCCAAATGGTGCCATCCAACCCTCTCTCCACACTAGCAGGCCGTTCTTCCCACCTGCCGCTACGACCTACGACGGACCAAACAATTCTACACTGCTGCGACCCCCCTATTGTCCTCGCCGCCAGATGGCTTGACCTACTGACTATCAGCTTGCTGTAAGGAGCAGCACATGGTCTGTGTGCTGAGATGAAGCTAGGATGGAAGCAAGTCTGTTCGTGTATCCTTCGTGCACGGTGGATCTGATTCTCATTCTGCATTGGTTCTCATTCTGTCCGATCGAGAGCCTGTCTTCCAACTCTGAGTTTCGTGAGTTATCTTTTAACTTACACTCGTTCGATCACGCAGGGATCAGCTAACTAGGTTTGTGTTTGCACCAAAATTTGGCGTACGTAGTAAAAACAGCCCAATTCAAATATGGAGAGTTTACGAAAGTACAAACCGGTACCAGCAAGGAATCCATCGCCGTTAAGGAAAAGGAAATCTAGAGCCGATACGGATATAATTGCCGTGTCCATGCAGGACTCGGATCGGCCGAAGTGGTATAAAAGGGGACGGACCATGAGGCGAAAAGGACAATCAACCAATCAATCAACACAACCCTATTTACAATTTTCCGTTTCTAGTTCGTAGCAATCTTTCCTCTGTAAGTCATCGAGATCAATAAAAGTTGCGCATCACCGATTTGTTGCTCTCGTCGACTTGTTTTTCAGGTTCGATCTGCTTTGTTTGTTGCGCATCGCCTTTCAAAGTCGATCTACCTTTACTCTCGGATTAACCGTAACTGGTTGATCTAGTTATCTCCTGATCGGCTATTAGCCGACCGGTGTTAAGCCGATAATCGTCCATTTATCGGCTCTGATTGATTCTATGACTTTTACCTTGTCAATTTTAGGTCAAATTGACTGGCACGCTCCGCAAATCCGGCGTTTGTCTTGTATGTTTGAAACTAAAAACCCTGCTTCACGTTTTTAGCGCGAACAGTTTGTTTAAGAGAAGTGATCTCTCAGTTCTCAAAGTTGATGGCTGCAGCAGTCTTGGTTTCTTAATATAAGCTCTCCGAGCCTCTCAACCTTCGGCTATTAGATCTTTCTTCCGTTACAAAATCGTTAATTCAACATGTTCCTACGATTAGTTGCAGTTATACTGATCTGCCGTTGCATAAATTCATTGGGGTCATTTGGAAACAGATGAAGATTGAGACAGAGAGCCCTTTGCATTTTGGCAAATGACAACCAGTTCGAAAGCAAGAATTATGTCATCAGTAATAAACGTTTTGCACAACTAGATTATCACTATGCAATTGCCTGGATGAATCTAAAGCAGCAAGTTAAATACCCCTGCGTTACTATATATTAAAAAAAAATCATATTACATCTTCTAAAATCTAAAAGAAAAAAGAAACTAGCATCTCTTTCCAATTGCCTGTCGATCACGAGAACCACTGAACGGAACATGTTGTGTTGTTGCATATTTCACAATGAATCTCTTCCAGGAATTTGGTGACGGTCAAACAAATTGACCGGTTTCATTCAGAAAATTAGTTGAGTGGATTATAGTTACTCCCTGTTAAAAATTGATCATTAAAGAGCTACCATAAATTTAAGTCAGGTATATAGGTTATGAGCTTGTTTGGAGGATCTGTAGATTTTCTGAAAAACTTGTTTTTGCCTTTCTTAGCTGAAAAGTAGCTGTAACTTTTTATAAAAGACCGTTTGATAAAACAGAAATATTATTCCACGGTATACCGTTCTAACAGTATAGCACTGAAACTCATGAAACTCGTGAAACTTTACACTGAAACTTATGAAACTTAGCACTAAAACTGATGAAATCTGAAACTACTGAAACTAAACACTAGAACTTATGAAACCAATCACTGAAACTAATGAAACTTAAAAATACCGTTCCGACGGAATACCGTTGGCTAGTAGTTCTCTTGATAAAAAACTGATTTCCCTCAGCAATAAACTGTAAAAGCAGGTACAACCTAGCTTTTAGTTTTTATATATGACTTCACCACTACAGAACACCTAATAGATGTCGGTCTATCTGTGTCGGTTTTTTTGGAACCGACACAGATAAAGTTTTCGTGTCGGTTTTAAAAACTCAAAATAGTGGGAAGACTATTTGTGATGATTTTTAATTGAAACCGAAACAAATAGTTACTGATTAGTGTCTGTTTGTAAGTCAAACCGACAAAAATAGTGTTTGTATCGGTTTGTAAACAGAACTGGCACAGATATAAACTTATTAGTGTTGGCTATAATTATAAATCGACACAAATATTTTTACAAATATTAGTGAGAATATTTGTACCGGTTCGTGTTTAGAACAGACACTGATAATGTTATTTGTGTCGGTTTACAAACCGATACTGATAATCCCTGATTATCACTGTCGGTACATCTGTGTCGGTTGGAATACCAACACTAATGTCGGTTTCGAACCAACACAGATTACCTAGTCCTTAGTAGTGCTTGTAGATTATGTCAAAAGTCGCTTAAAAATTGAGCTATTTAAAGGTTTGCTAGCTTTTTAAAAGCTAGAGCTGACTTTAAACCCTAAACAAGGCCTATACGTACAAATCAAGATCAAGATCTCAACACATGTCTCCCAGACGATATCAATGAGCTTCTAGTTCTTGGCTTGTTGCCTTCTGGCTCACTGCATCTCGATCACCATGCCAATTTTGCATAACTCCGTCCATAAGCAAAACAAGCGTCCCGTGCTTGTCACTCAAGAATATGCATTTTCTCCGACCTAAGCAAAGAATATAGTATGAGCAGTTGGCAATCCTGAAAGTCCTAGGGAGCATGGCTTTATATATCATAAGTACAAATTACTCTGTTCATCCAAGTTTATAAAACGTATTTGCTCTTGATACATAGATCAAGTAGATATTAAAATAACTACCCCTACTTATTATTTGTAAGAACACAGATTGCGGGAGATTAAAATGGAGATAGAAAAAAATTGGGCTATTAAAGAAACTAAAGCTAAACATGTAGGATCGGATGGCTTCAATCAGAGGGGGGGGGGGTGAATGATTGAGCGGGTGCTAAAACAAATTTTATTGATTATCAAAACACCCCTAACCAATTTATGAAAATTGTTTTGATTCTCAGCAAAAACAGATTGACCTATGTTCACTAAATCGTGAATTCCCGGAGATCCAACCGTCCAATTGATGTGAAATTTTTACTGTAGAAACTAGATTCAATTTAGAAACTAGCCCAATAAGAATCAACGCAATCGGATCTACGGATCAAAAGTTATAGGCTTCGCAAGTTAACTTTATCAATAATGACGCGAATTGATTAAACCCTAATTTCGTGATTAAACAAAATCTACAAGGAATTAACCAACCAAACTTTTTAGATCAATAACTTGAAGTCCTAGGAAGGTTTGGAATAGATCAAATCAAAATTATCACAAAGAAATAATAAATCAATCTAGAAACGAAATACACGTGCAACAGCAAATTACCTACTGTTTTTTTTCAGAAAACCAACTGTGCTACAGTACCTTGTTGTTGCTACAGTAATCCGCGAAATACTGTAGCATCAGTTTAGATCGAATATGTCGTTTGCTTGCTTCGCTTCTGTTCGCTGGCAACTAGCAATGCTTGCATACTTGTACCGCTGCCGACTAGATGATGATCAAGTTGCCCATGTCAAGGTCCAGTACGTGGATACTACTTCACGCATGCATGGTGCTCCGGCCGGCAGTCTTCTTCTTTTCAATTTAACCTCCGCGTGAAGCCAAAACCGATCTTGAATACAAGCGTGGTGCTCGTGCACTGCGTCGCCTTGTGTAGTCGCTTTCGGTGAGAAGCTTCACGTCGGTTTTGATCGCTACACTGCTGAGAAAAGGAATCGGACAGAGACGTGATTGTCTAAACTAATTTAGGCTCATCCAATGCACTGCTACCGCTCAGCCTTTTTACTAAACAAAAACAATCCAACACAAGGGATCATGTCCCTACCCTTTTATCATGAGCTACATGCAGAGTCACGAACCGACTCCACATCGTACTCACGCACGGAAAGAGGCCAGAGGCCAGTTTCCAAACATCTGCTACTTTCTAATTTCTCATCTCTAATTAGAAACCTATATGCATATATATATGGCCCAATAACACATGGCCCGATACATGCATATAGCCCAACATTCACATATGCACACGTACGGCCCACCTGCTGCACTCACGTGACTCACTCGCCTTCACGTGCACCGTTCTCTAGTCCGAACGTCTCGCATGACATCATCGACCACTAAGACCTTGGTTCCTCCCTGAACCTAGTCCCGAACCTTAGTTCCTCCGTGAACCTAGATCCGGTCCCGTCACCGACCACGTTCGACCTCAAGCAACACCTGCACATGAACAAACACAATACCGTGTACGAGCACAAGTCCACGACTTGACTCAAGATCAGTCCATGCAACCACTCATACGAGCGCATTGCATCAAACAAAACAACTACCATGCTATCACAAGCATATCAAATAATCATCTAAAACAACACATGCACATGCACCACACACGCCATGAGCACAACCACTTTGCAATGCCAAATTCAACATTAAACCAATTTTTCATCACTTGATTTTACAATCTCCCCCTTGATGAAAACATTGGCAACACCACTTAGAATTGAACATTGCAATTGGCATTCACCTTACAAGAAAATTTTTGAAATCAAAAGGTTTAGAGTCAAAGGCCAAAGTGAAAAACACAAAATCTCCCCTTTTGACAAATATGCAAAGTGAAAAACTCCCCCTAGGTGAAGAAAAGAAAAACCTCCCCCTAAGAAGAAAAAAGTGTGTGTGAATGTGCAATGTGCCCAAAATTCCAAAATTCTCTAAACTTCTCCCAAAATTCTCCCACAAACTTCTCCCCCTTTGACAATGGATTCATCGAGAATGCAAAAGAGAGAACAACATGTTCAAAATTTTCCCTTTAACAATGATTTCACAAAAGAGAAACAAAGGAGTGCCAAGATAGGAAAAGATGAGCTCATTCGATCATATAACCTTATATATCACATAATACGCAAAATACATGAACTTGATGTGATTTTAACAAGTTAGGGAATGACATGCATCTCAACCCTAGTTCAGTCTACTATAGCCAAGTACTAAGTAAAACCTTAGCAGAAAAGCAAGGCTCAAAACTGAAGCAACTAACAACTCAGGGCGAGGAAGTGGTTTCAACTCCAATCTAGTAGGCCAATTTAATCTTTAAAAAAAACGATAAACTGCATGTGGCATGCTTGAAGCATACTTCTTTTATTTTCTCGGAGTGGCATGCTTGAAGCATACATCTTGTCTTTTAGGGAATGGCATGCTTGAAGCATACATCTTATTTTATTTTTTTTAGGGGAAAGCATGTCTGAAGCACACAACTTGAGACCTTTGCTTTTAACAACCCCTTTTTTATTGATTCCCTTTTCTTTTCCTTTTTCTTTGATTGTAAACATGCAAAGAGATTAAAATACATTTTGAAAGAGTAAAGCTGAAAGCACACTTGCTTCATAGTCCAAATTTGTCAAAAAGATTCAATATAAAGCCTAGAAGAGTAAGATATCACATAGTATTTAGTTATAGACAATCAGACCAAGGAATTCCGCAATGTCATTTTTAGTTCAAGTGAATCAATTTAGATTATCATATATCTGCTCAATTACATAATATATAAAGAAATATGATAAAGTAAGCTCATCAAGTAAAAGAACTTGGCAAGGAAACTCTCCCTCAAAACAAACCCATTGGATGAATAATCCCAAGTTCTCCCCGAATAAAAGCAAAACGAGAAGAAGACAAAGGTTTTGTGAAAATGTCTGCCAATTGGTGTTCAGTATCCACATGGTGAAGCACAATATTTTCTTTTTCTACATGATCTCTGAGAAAGTGAAATCTGATATCAATATGCCAAAGAAAAAGAATTACCCAAGAGATGGTATGAACCAAATGTACTTTTTCTATCAATTCTACAACCTCCAAAGTCAGCATCAGTAAAAGCTCTTAAACTAAGCATGAGGAAGCAGAAAGCCAAATGCCAAAATCTTGAATACCACGGAGATACCTGAAAATTCGCTTGACAGCTTGTCGATGTGAAGCACGCTGGGAAGCTTGAAAACGAGCACACAAGCACACATCACACTCCAATTATATCATCCTCAACAGCATCATCATCATCATCATGACCAAAGATACTCTCCCCCTGAACATATGCACTTGTGCCTTCATTGTACCGGACATGTGGCATGAGCATCCGGAATCTACTAGCCATATCTTCTCCTTCCCTGCGCGAGAAGCCTATATAGAAGCAGAAAATGTCGAGGCCTCGATACTGGGGTTAGAAATAAATCATTTAAGAATCCAGTACTGAGACACACGATGCACAACAGTAGGCACAATACGAGAATTCTTATGCAAAAAATCATATTTGCCTTTTCCCGTGCTTCCAACAACAAAAGGTGTTTGCATCACCCCTAACCAATTTATGAAAATTGTTTTGATTCTCAGCAAAAACAGATTGACCTATGTTCACTAAATCGTGAATTCCCGGAGATCCAACCGTCCAATTGATGTGAAATTTTTACTTTAGAAACTAGATTCAATTTAGAAACTAGCCCAATAAGAATCAACGCAATCGGATCAACGGATCAAAAGTTATAGGCTTCGCAAGTTAACTTTATCAATAATGACGCGAATTGATTAAACCCTAATTTCGTGATTAAACAAAATCTACAAGGAATTAACCAACCAAACTTTTTAGATCAATAACTTGAAGTCCTAGGAAGGTTTGGAATAGATCAAATCAAAATTATCACAAAGAAATAATAAATCAATCTAGAAACGAAATAAACGTGCAACAGCAAATTACCTACTGTTTTTTTTAGAAAACCAAATGTGCTACAGTACCTTGCTGTTGCTACAGTAATCCGCGAAATACTGTGGCAGCAGTTTAGATCGAATATGTCGTTTGCTTGCTTCGCTTCTGTTCGCTGGCAACTAGCAATGCTTGCATACTTGTACCGCTGCCGACTAGATGATGATCAAGTTGCCCATGTCAAGGTCCAGTACGTGGATACTACTTCACGCATGCATGGTGCTCCGGCCGGCAGTCTTCTTCTTTTCAATTTAACCTCCGCGTGAAGCCAAAACCGATCTTGAATACAAGCGTGGTGCTCCTGCACTGCGTCGCCTTGTGTAGTCGCTTTCGGTGAGAAGCTTCACGTCGGTTTTGATCGCTACACCGCTGAGAAAAGGAATCGGACGGAGACGTGATTGTCTAAACTAATTTAGGCTCATCCAATGCACTACTATCGCTCAGCCTTTTTACTAAACAAAAACAATCCAACACAAGGGATCATGTCCCTGCCCTTTTATCATGAGCTACATGCAGAGTCACGAACCGACTCCACATCATACTCACGCACGGAAAGAGGCCAGAGGCCAGTTTCCAAACATCTGCTACTTTCTAATTTCTCATCTCTAATTAGAAACCTATATGCATATATATCTGGCCCAATAACACATGGCCCAATACATGCATATAGCCCAACATTCACATATGCACACGTACGGCCCACCTGCCGCACTCACGTGACTCACTCGCCTTCACGTGCACCGTTCTCTAGTCCGAACGTCTCGCATGACATCATCGACCACTAAGACCTCGGTTCCTCCCTGAACCTAGTCCCGAACCTCAGTTCCTCCGTGAACCTAGATTCGATCCCGTCACCGACCACGTTCGACCTCAAGCAACACCTGCACATGAACAAACACAACATCGTGTACGAGTACAAGTCCACGACTTGACTCAAGATCAGTCCATGCAACCACTCATACGAGCGCATTGCATCAAACAAAACAACTACCATGCTATCACAAGCATATCAAATAATCATCTAAAACAACACATGCACATGCACCACACACGCCATGAGCACAACCACTTTGCAATGCCAAATTCAACATTAAACCAATTTTTCATCACTTGATTTTACAAAACAGAGAGCTAGGAAGAGGGGGATTAAAGAGGGTAATAGAAACACTAGATACTTTCATGCTGTCGCTAGTCAAAGAAGAAGGAAGAATTTTATTACTATTCTTGAAGGGCCTGAGGAGCCTGTCTATGATACGAGTAGTATGATTAATATAGCTTGTGACTATTATAAATCGTTATTTGGTTATGAAACTAAGCCTAATATTAGTATAAATCCAAGAATTATTGAGCTGGAGAACAATTCTTTAGAAGCTCCTTTTACTGAAGATGAAATTAAAAGAGTAGTTTTTGACTCTTATTCTGAGGGTGCTCCTGGTCCCACTATAACACGTCGGGCTTCTAATGGCGCCTATAAATGCCTTTAAAACCTTATAAATGCCTTAAAAAGATTTTAGATGGCGTTTACATGGCGTCAAGAAAAATGGTGTCAGGAAAAGTAATTGGCGGCGCTTAATTATCCACGACGTTTATAAGTGCCGTGGAAGACTCTAACCCGGCGTTTATAAGTGCCGTGGAAGCCTCTATAACCCGGCGTTTATAAGTGCCGTGGAAGCCTATAACCCGGCGTTTATAAGTGCCGGGGTTCTCTCTATTTATGGCGTTTACAAGCGCCGGGGATCCCTCTATTCGTGGCATTTAAAATCAGAGGTGCACAATGACTTCCCAGGAGGTCACCCATCTTATTACTACTCTTGTCCAAGCACGCTTAACTTCAGAGTTTTTATAAGATCTAGTACTTTAGTGGTGGTATGATCACATCTGATATATAATGCGTCCCTCCTCCCCTTAACCCCGTTAAACACCCGAACACCGATTTTCAATTATTTCAAATTAGCAAATTATTGAGGTAATTAAGCAAAATCATCATACGATAAGATCTCCAATTATATTCTTTTGGGCACCAATTCTAGTTTGCAAATACGAAATCCGAGCATATTTCTTAAAATAGACATAACTTTTGACTCGTACTTCCAATTGGGGCGTTCTTAGGCTAATTGGAAAGATAACGAAAAGTAGCATCTGAAATTGATAAGTGTCACAAAATCAGATATTCAAAAAAATTTGAATTTTCAAACAAAATATCAACAAAAATTGAATTTTCGGACAAAATTTGAAATTTTAGACAAAATATCATCGAAAATGAAATATTTGGACAGAAATTATTGCAAATGGAATATTAGTTTCAATTATTTCAAATATAATATTATTTAATTTCAATTCTTTCAAATTCCCCGGTGTGGTATTCACGTTTATAAACGCCGTGGTAGAGTCTACCACGACGCTTATAAACGCCGGGGAATTCCACTCTATACCGGCGTTTATAAGCACCGTGCAAGATCAGAACCGGCGTTTATAAACGCCGGTATAGAGTGGAATTCCCCGGCGTTTATAAGCGCCGTGGAAGACTGTAACCTGGCGTTTATTAACGCCGGTATAGAGTGGAATTCCCCGGCGTTTATAAGCGCCGTGGAAGACTGTAACCCGGCGTTTATTAACGTCGGTATAGAGTGGAATTCCCCGGCGTTTATAAGCGCCGTGGAAGACTGTAACCCGGCGTTTATAAACGCCGGTATAGAGTGGAATTCCCTGGCATTTATAAGCGCCGTGGAAGACTTTAACCCGGCATTTATAAATGCTGGGGAATTAAATGCCTCGAATGATAAAAAACGCCGGCTTTAGCCTTATTAGGGGCGTTTAGATTAAACGCCGTGTAAAATAAACGCCGGGAAATCCATGTTATCTTGTAGTGTCCTGATGGTCTTCCTTTTCTCTTTTATCAAAAATTCTGGGATTTGATTAAGGTTGATCTCTTGGATCTATTTAGAGATTTTGAAAAAGGAGAGTTAAACTTATTCAGACTTAATTATGCTATTATCTCGTTATTCCTAAAGAAAACAATGACAGAAATATAAAACAATTTAGGCCGATCAGTTTGTTAAATTGTAGCTACAAGATTATTACTAAAGTCCTAACTAATAGGATCGGTCCCATTTGTGATAGAATCATTTCAAATAATCAGACTGCTTTTATAAAAAAATAGATTTATTCTGGAAAATGTAGTCACCGCTCATGAGATAATTCACAAAATCCACCATGATAAAAGCAAAGGTCTTGTGCTCAAATTGGATTATGAGAACTAGTTGACAAAATCATGAAGAGAATTGCGGGTTGGAGAGGCAAACTCCTCTCTTTGAGTGTCGGTTGACTTTGATTAAGTCTTGATTAGCTAGCATTCCTCTGTATCTCCTATCCTTTTTCAAGTTTCCTAAATGTGTTTTGGATAGTATTAATTCTCATATGGCCAACTGTCTTTGGAATGACTATGAGGGTCATAACAAACTTCACTTAGCAAATTGGCATTTAGTCTGTACGGAAAAAAGCTATGGTGGGCTGGGAATTCCTAACCTTAGGGATCTTAACTTTGTCTTTTAGCTTCTTGGATCAAAAGGTTCAGTTCTAAAGATAATAGACAGTGGAAAAGTTTGGTGAACTCCAAGTATAAAGTCGATAATCCTAATATTTTTTGTTGTGGTTTTGATCATAATTTTATTTTTTGGAAAGGGGTTATGTGTGCTGTGAATGCTACCAAATTTGGTTATAGATGGAGTTTAGGCAATGGTAACAAGATTAGGTTATGGGAGGATATCTGGTTTGGTTCTTCCTATGTAGCTCTTCAGTTTTGGGATCTCTATGTGCTGGTGAATGAGAAAGGGGTCACGATTGCTGATATTTGGGATGGTTCTAATATTTAATGCACTTTTGAAGAACTTTTTCTGAAAAAATGATGATCAGATGGTTTAATTTGGTTGAAGTTGCTAAAAGTATTAAGTTTACTGATGATGAGGATGCTTTGATTTGGCAATATAATAGCAATGGTGTGTACTCTGTCAAATCTTTATATGCTATCATTAATTTCAGGGAGGGTTTACTAAAATGGGCTTTTTTATGGTGCACTAAATTCAGTATAGATCATTTATTCTTTTTTATTCAATGGATCAGATTAGCTAGTATTCATTTATATTTTCTCTGGTAGTATAGTAGTAAAAATACGTAATAAATTAATAGCTAAATTTAATTTTTACTACACATTATATACTATCAGTACGATGCACTAAAATTTCTCGCTAAGATAACACAGGTCAGGGTCATATCATATGTAGCATCTTTTCTTTTCCTTGTTGGATAAATAAATACTAGGCAGAATGTGCGGCACACGCCGCACCGTGTAAAATTTACTATGTTTTTTTTCCTAAAAAGGCTGCAGGAAGACCTAAACATTTTTTCGGAGCGATCTTAACACTCTATACGTTCACCAGTGAATAATACATTTTCCAAAAAATATTATAGAGCGAGTTGCAAAAAAACTATAGAGATACAGCTATAAACATATATTTCTTATTCCGGAAAATATCAGAAATCGATTTACAAAAAAATAGAGAGATAGAGTTATACATATATTTTTTTGACGAATTTGGTTAACACTTTATTATTACCCGGTCAACTTTCTTTTGTCGAGTTTAACACTCAATGTGTTAACCGGGTAATAATACATGTTCCGAAAAATATTAGAGATGCCAACCTTCTTTTGTCGAGTTTAACAATCTATGCGTTCACCAGTAATAATACATATGTTGGAAAATATTATTACCCGGTCAACCTTCTTTTGTCCAGTTTAACACTCCATATGTTAACCGGGTAATAATACATGTTTCGAAAAATATTGGAGATGCCAACCTTCTTTTGTCGAGTTTAACAATCTATGCGTTCACCGAGTAATAATACATATTTCGGAAAATATTAGAGATCGAGTTGGGGAAAAAAGTGTAGAGATTAAAGATCGAGCTGGGGAAAAAAGTCCAGAGATAGAGCTGCACACATATATCTGTTGATGAAAATAATTTTTACGAGAAAAACGGAGATAGGCCCTGGACACATATTTCTTTTGACGAATTTGGTTAACACTTTATTATTACCCAGCTAACCTCCTTTTGTCGAGTTTAATACTCTATGTGTTAACCGGGTAATAATACATGTTCCAAAAAATATAAGAGATGTCAACATTCTTTTATTGAGTTTAACACTCTATGCGTTTATCGAGTAATAATACACGTTTTGAAAAATATTAAAGATCAAGTTGGGGAAAAAATCTACAGATTAGAGATCGAGTTGAATTTTTGTTTCTAAAGATAGAGCTGTACACTTATTTCTGTTGATGAAAATTTTTTTCGGGAAAAACGGAGAAAGGACCTAGACGTAAGGGATGGGTACCTGTTTGTTATTTTTTTGGATATGATCTCTATCCTGCAAAATTAAAAAGGGTTCGTTCAAGGTTTGTATTTAGCAGTGGGCTTTTCCGTTAAGTAACGAACTAGAGACCTAAATGCAATTTGGAAACATTTTTCTTATCCTCACAAAAAATCACAAAGGATGTAATTTACAGGACCTCTCCGTAATTCAAAGAAAAGGGAAGGACTTTGTTGCAAAACGGTGTGAGGGTGAGGTGGATGGCCTGAGCGGCTGAGCTCTCCAATTCCTCCCCAATTCTCCGTAATATACTATATATTAAAGGGGGAAGAATTGGAGGCCAACCAAGGGTGCCACCTCACTCCCCATGCTATTTTGCAAAAAGGTCCCTCCCTTTTGTAAATTACGGATATATCTCTGTAAATTACAAAGAGGTCCTTTGCGATTTTTTGCGAGTGTAATTTTTTTTTGAATTGCGTTTAGGTCCCTGGTTCGTTACTTTATGGCAAAGCCCCCCGCAAAATATAAATATCGAACGAGTCCTTTTCTAATTTTTTATAATAGCGATCAGGTCCAAGAATATAACAAACAGGTCCCCAACCGTTACGTCCAGATCGTTTTTTTCGTTTTTCTCGAAATTTTTTTTTGTCAACAGAAATATGTGTACAGCTATATCTCTAGATTTTTTTTCCCAACTCGATCACTAATCTCTAAACTTTTTTTCCCAACTCGATCTCTGATATTTTTCGAAACGTGTATTATTACTCAGTGAACGTATAGAGTATTAAACTCGGTAAAAGAGGGTTGACATCTCTAATGTTTTTTGGAACATGTATTATCACCCGATTAACACATAGAGTATTAAACTCGACAAAAGGAGGTTAGTCGAGTAATGATAAAGTGTTAACCAAATTCGTCAAAAGAAATTTATGTCTAGGTTATTTCTTTGTTTATCCCAGAAACAATATTTTCATCAACAGATATATGTGTACAACTCTATCTATAGATTTTTTCCCGGTTATTTTTCAAAAAAAAAAGACCCGTCGTTTCGTAGATTCGTGACCGGATCCTTCACGTCACCTTTTTCCAAAAAAAATAAAAAAAAAATTACGACTAGATCCTTTCTCCACCGTTTCCTTGAAAAAAGAATTCCGAAAACAATATTTTCATAAACAGATATATGTGTACAACTCTATCTATAGATTTTTTCCCGGTTATTTTTCAAAAAAAGACCCGTCGTTTCGTAGATACGCGACCGGATCCTTCACGTCACCTTTTTTTAAAAAAAAATAAAAAAAAATTACGACTAGATCCTTTGTCCACCGTTTCCTTGAAAAAAGAATTCCGAACTAAATTTTGCGTGGTGCGCCGCACGGTTCTACCTAGTAGAGTTAATATTCGGAGTCCGGACTGGTGGTGGTGGTGGATGGGAGATTGGGAGCTGGTCAACTCCCGCCTGCTGTGCTTCTTCTCTTTCAACCCCTTTGCTCATCGTCTGCGCTGCTTGGGATACCAACCATGGCCGACCTTGTGAAGTGTCTGACCAAAATCTTAGAAAGGATTTGGCTTCTTCTTCTTCCTGTTCTGCACCGCAGGTATGAGATCTTTTGATTTCTTCTCGGTGATTAATTACACGGGCAACAATGGGAAGTTATGAGTTACTTAATCTTAGCAAAAGCAAAAGCACTAGGTGCGGAGTTTCAAGTTAGCAATCAGGTGATTGAGGTAATTTCCTACTTACAATTCAATTCGAAAATTCGGCGGTTCTTCCTGATGTACATGACGCTCTTGATGCTTTTAGATCTTGCTCATAGAAACATCGATCGATATGCTTGCAGCTGTACGATTCAGTCCAAGTTATGCGTATCAGAATTCTTCTCTGAAGCACAAAATATGCAAACTTTTGCTGTTAGAATTTCGATGCTCAAGCCATCTCTGTTTCAACTTGTCGTATACACTCATCCTCGTTTCAGGAAATTCGCGTCCTCTGCCCGCCGATTGATCTCAAGAGGGAGCCGGGGGGATGAACACGGCAATCCGAGTCGCGGCGGCGCGCGATCGAGGGCGAATCTCTTGGTTAAACGGCCGGACGACGGATGTAAATGGTACTGATACAGAACCGAGACATGTCAGGTTCAGGTTTCTGATTCTCATCCCGGCCATCTCACGCTTGTCTCTTCCTGATTCGTTTGGTGCCGTGTGGTTTTCCATCAGTTTGGTGGCACAGTCGTCCAAATAGCGTTCTTAACTCTAAGTGTACAATTTAGAGCCACAGTGGCAAAAAAAATCTTGTGGAACCCCTCTTCAATTCGCTCGTCGAAAATTTGTAGCACAAACAAAGCTGAAAGTGTTCTACTATATGTTAAAATATAAAAGAGAAGAATCTATTGCACAAAATACTGGTAGTGAAGGAAACCAGTAACCAAAGGTTACTCTCATTTTTTTTTCTTCTTAATTTTGTTGTGGATCGAAATACGACTGAAAATAAGCTGATCCAATGCGGTCTCTACGGAGCCTCTTCCACATTATTATTATTATTATTATTATTATTATTATTATTATTATTATTATTATTATTATTATTATTATTATTATTATTATTATTATTATTATTATTATTATTATTATTATTATTATTATTATTATTATTATTATTATTATTATTATTATTATTATTATTATTATTATTATTATTATTATTATTAACAGCAGATGCTAGAAATACCCTCAAGGAAGGAATGAACTAGATTATCATCATGTAGATAGATCTTAGTATCTTTTATGTTTTTTTAGAGGTTATATAAATATTAAAGCAGGAATGAAATAGTGATTATTTATCTTTTGCTTGTTTTAAAATTTATATAAAAACACTCATGTTAACTGGCCCCACCAGACATACGAACAAACCCTATTTGTATGTGAACCGACGTGGTGTGTGTAGCAAATTCTACTGAAGGAGTCCCCATCTGATGGCGTCTTCCACAGCCTCGCCGGCGGCTGCCGTGTACGGTTCCCTCTTACCTCGTTCTTTTCCCTCCCTAGATTAGATCTTGGTTGCCCTAAAACAACTTAATTGCTGCTTCTCCATAGATCCGGGTCTAAGGGATCGTTCTGATGGGGTTGTGCTTAGGTTCGAGTCAATTATCTTCATTCAAATTTCTCTCCAAATCGTATTTGTAGCGCGAGATGTTGAATGGCATCTTTTAGGTTTTCTCAGGAATTGCTAGCTTATGCGGTATTCTTGTTCTCTTTTATCTCCTAATGGGTCTTAGGTCAAGTGTTCGTAGATCTGGACTAGGAAATTTGATAATATTAGAGAACCATCAAACAAGAATCGGTGGTTTGCAATCTAAATGCCCATTAGGTACTAATGTTTCACCAACACCACCGAATTCTTAATCGATGAGTGATTATCTTCTTTTATTTTTGGAACGAAACCAATAGTGATTATCGTTCTTCTGAATTAATCTACATTCTTGACAGCTTCTCTACATTCACTCCTAACTTGCTATTGCTTCTTGCTGTCATCCCCAGTGATCCTAGGCCTTGCGGCACCGCCGCGGACAACGGCAGCAACAGCTCAGTGAACACAACATTGGCTACTTGGCTCGTCGCATCTGGTGCTTGCCATCACATGACAGGCAACCGGAGACTGATCTCTAACCTCGTACCTGTGAGCGATCGCGTTGTGCATGCCGGGAACGGCTCTCCAATGCAGGTGTGCGGCAGTGGATCTGTGAACACGGAGACGGTGGTCCTTCCCGATGTGTGGTATGTTCCTGGGCTTGTTGCAAACTTGGTCTCGACAAGCCAGCTCACTGATCTCGATCTCACCGTTGGGTTTGCTCGAGGTGGGTGTCGCATCAGTAAAAACAGTGATGGATCCGTCGTTGGTAAAGCGCATATGGGAGTTGATGGCTTGTATGAGGTAGACTACCTAAAAGTTCCACTGAGCTAGCACATGAATGCGGCTTATCGCAGTATGATTGCCTCTTCGGAGTCATACGGTGATATCGTCTGCTACTTCGCTTCCATGTGCTTGCCGGGTCTAGCTTGCTTTCATGCATGTTGCCATGTTGGTTAAGTGCTACTGTTGAATGTGAAATGTTAAGTATCTTGGAATTTTTTTCCGGATGGAATTTAAAAAGTACCGTTGGTGCTGGTAGGGTATTGTATGTGCAGCTTATCTGTTCTTTTTTAGGTGAACAGGACATCGCTAAGGATGCCCCAGCCCCAGATCCTTAGTATGTTCTTCTAGCAATTACATTTTGAGTATACGAAAGTACTGAATGATTTTGTGATGTTTTAAAGGCCCATCAGAAAAGCCCATCAAAATTCGAATCACTATCCGATTTAAGTCCCAGCCCTTTAAACGTGCGACCTTATAGATTCACGTATACTTGATGTGGCATGAGTATTCTTACCCCACTATTAATCGGTAGCGATCCCTACCAGGGCGTACCAATTCCCGAGTATATGTAAGATCACATCGTATGAATCTTAACAATGTTAAGTTATATATATTTCCCTTTGCTTCATGATATCGTTCAAACTCAATGTGAGAATGTCATTCTTGTTTAGTTAGCTCCGCCACTCCTTCTCAATTATGTGACTCGAAATCTCCAAATATGATTTAACTATTTAACCTACATTTGAATCCGACCACTCGAAAGGCCTTGAGATATTTCTCCCGTTGTATGGAGGGGCAAATCACATCTTGCTTGACCATGCCTCGCAGCATGCTTCACAACAAACACGAATGCTATCTTTATAACTACCCAATTACGGAATACCGTTTGGCAACCTCTAAGTAAGTCATTACACATCTCAAGTACATGTGTCAACATCAATTCTAAGGATATAGCATACACATTGTATACGAGATCAACCGATGACAAGTAAGATTGCAACGCTCTCGCAGTGCCTTAAGGTGGGTCGATTTAACTCTATATTCTCTAATATATGTCCATATTATTGGTTTGATACCTCTATATCCATCACCCATGAAATATGGTCATCAACCAATATATATGTTAGTCTATTCATATGTGTCCTCGCATGTTTATCGATTATGGATCACTTTTAGAATAATCATCACAAGGTCATATATAAAGTTCCACAAACAAGTTACGTATTTGCTAATAAATAATAATGACATTATTCAAAGAACAAGATAATAAATTATGAACATAAAAAATATAATCATCTTTATGATTGTCTCTAGGGTATATTTTTAATAGGACGTCCGTATGCTCATCAAATCATTATTAAATTATCCTTGGAAGGTGCATTACATATCTCTTTAATTCTCTATTGTCAACAATCAATTCACAATTCAGGGAAGTTAATGTTTCTGGTAATTTGAGTTGCGAAGTTGCAAGTACAGTTAGTTACCTGAACGTTCAAAATGATCAGTCGTTAGGAACTAAAGAATGATCGATGTTGGAACAATGCCTGCTGAACTACCATTCTCCAACTGCGCAATGATAAGAGTACAGTTGGTTATTTCATTTGTTGTTTACAAATTATCAAATTATGGACTGTATTTTTCCAAATTCATCAAGCTAGCTGAGATAAAGATTGCATCTTTTTACCATGATAGGGCTGTTTCGATGTTGACGTTAATCATGGACGTGATGTTGGACGTCTCGACAGGCATTTTCTTCGCCGCGTTATTAATGTTTTGCGTGGAAATGATACGTGCTTGCGTGCTGTGGCTAGAGTGCGAGTCACTAATGGAATCGTCGTTAATGTGATGCTGTTTATCTTGTCTGTGGGTGGGCGAATTTCAAGGTGCGTAGCAGAGCTCTCCGTGGCAGCAGAACCAACGGATCACCAGGAATACGTGCCGTTTATATGAAATATAGCTTCAGGTTGGTATGGCTAGCACTACGAGAAATTGTTTAAATTGCTAACAGATCATAAAGCATAAAAGATAACATGGTGTTCTCTTTTACTTGCATAACTTGGTTAAATCTCTTACAAATGTGTTGATTGAATGCACTAGGGCTAGTTTTGAGATGCCAAGCAGCATGCATCCTAGATGGATAGGTTGTACGTCAGATGCATGAGTGCTGCAACAATTTAGTGAACTGGAATGTACTCCTACACTACTATTTTTGGACGTGACTATGGTACAAATGCCTCTTAGTTAGAGATAGTTCCTCAACTCTCACATTTTGGCTCTCGAATCTTATGTCAGTAAGATATAGTATGATAAATCATCAATTCCGCTAATTTAGTGTGGCAAATAATCATACCCCTATATGTATATCTAAAAATAATTTCATACATACATACATACATACATATATATATATATACATACATTTATATATGTATGTATGTATGTATGTATGTATATACGTATATGTACATACATACATACATACATACATACATATATATACATATATATATATATATATATATATATATATATATATATATATATATACATATATATATATATATAGTATTTCAGAGATGGGAGTAATTACTCCCGGGAGTACGAAGTATTTTTTCTATATATATATATATATATATATATATATATATATATATATATATATATATAATTGTATTTTAATTATAGGACGCGGCATGTTTTTGCTGCAGTGCTCATTTTGGTGCTTTTGTTTTTTGGGCAGGGAGGTGTCGAAGTTGGATCGCATCAAAGACGGGATGTTGCTCCTATGGGAATACATGGTATACATTGCACAATGATTGTCTGGGAAATAATTCGCTTTTGCGGGTTGTGGCTGGGGCGACTCACTGGTGGAATCATTATTGCGGTGCTTGTCCTGGGCTTGGCGATTTTTTTGGCGAGAAGAGAAGCTCGTTGTGCCAGCGGAAGCATTGCTTGGTTGATGCCCGGATACCTCCTTGGTAAGTTAATAGTATGTATGAGTCCAGATCTGCCGTGGACTCGCACCATCTTCGATCCCTTCGTACACGAGCAAACCTTGAGGTATGTCTAGTCTTGCTATTGAGCTTAACGACTTAGATGTATTTTGATTTTATATAAGGGTTAAGGTTGCGGTAAAATTGAGAAAGATATGAAAAAAAAAAGATTTACATATCTTTGTTAATTATGTTGAAAGATAAAAGATAATATTTTGTATGTGTGGTAATGAATAAATGCATATGGTTAAAAAGATAATAAATAGGGGTATAGCAAGAAAGATTCATTAAGTTTTATATTTCTAAACAAAATTATTTAAACTATAGGCCTTATATTTATCAACACTCGAGTATTATATTTTAAAGTCAAACTAATGGGTCACTATTGAGTCGAGTCTCATTGATTTTTTTTCCGTTCGAAATAAACTATTTCAATTTTGAATATGTTAAAAACTATAAATAAAGAAATTTTAATTCGAATCCAAACAGCTTTTTTGCGGTAGCAGAGTTGCGGCACGTTGCGGCAGTGCTCATTTTGGTGCTCTTGTTTTTTTGGGCAGGGAGGTATCGATGTTGGATCGCATCAAAGACGAGATGTTGCTGCTATGTGTCGGTGTTTCGTGCACCGGCAATACGAATTTTTGGTTAGTGGGGGTCGCGCGCTCCCTTTCCTCGAATGGTTGACTCAGGAAGCCATGGGTTTATACTGGTTCGGGCTGAATGTACCTACTCCAGTTCGAGCTATCGGTGTGTATTGTTTCGCAAGGCGAACGATTGCCCAGTGGGTTACAGATGAGGCAGGGGTTCGATCGATCGATCTCCCTGGTGCTCGGCGGGTTTTTTTGTTCTATTGCTCGATCCCTCCCCCCGGAGTCCTGCCTCTCCTTATATACTTGGAGGTGGCAGGTTACATGGGAGTTTGGAGAGAAAAAGGAAGGGGTACTGTACGCCTTGGAGTCTGGTCTTCTGTCTTATCGTCCAACCGGGCTCTGCCTAACCCCACGTCGGGTTGGTAGTCCCGCAGCAAGGGGTCTTCGGCCGTGGCCGACAGTGGTGACGATCGCCCGCATTTAACGTCGCCCGAAGCGATTAATTGTATTTGACCTCAGCTTGGCCTCGGGAGGGGGCGCTCTCCTCCGTGATGTGTCAGTGATGACGGGACTGGAGCTTGACTTCATGGCACGTCCTCTGACATCCTCGGGAAGGGACCACCTACCCTGGTACGGACGTCAGAGGACGTCGCGCATGCAGGGCAGTTGGCCTGACGTCAGCGCGGGTCTTGACCCTTTGACCGCTGGTGGAGCCAACCGACCACACGCTACGACCTAAGAGGTCGGAGGCAGCCGACCGCCCGGGGCTGGTTCTAAAGAGGGCCAGACCCACTCTTTACGGCCCACGGGTCTCTTGCCAGAACTGGGCTTCTAAGGAGGTCAGCCCGTTCATGGTTCCGGGCTGATGGGGGTACCCAGGGTATGTGTACTCATCAGTAGCCCGCGAGCCCCCGTTCGGGTCGGAGAGCCGGTCGTGGGTTTGATGAGGTCGACACGGCGTCGGGGTCGATCGACAAGATCCGGTCGGGGCAGCCTGCCGGGAACTGTCTTGTCCGGAGAGACAGGGTGCGCGCGAGCGCACCCGGTGGGTGTAGCACCCGCGCCCCCGAACGGGTCGGAGAGCCGGTCGGGGGGTTAACCCAGTCGATGCTGACCCGCCATCCGGGAGGTCGGCGGGGTTTGGTCGGCGCAGCCTGCCTGTCAGCTGTGTCCACCGAAGAGCCGGGTGCGCGCGAACGCACCCGGTGGGTGTAGCCCCCGAGCCCTCGAGCGGGTCAGAGAGCCGGTCGGGGGTTTACCCGGTCGAAGGCGGCCCGCCGACCGGGAGGTCGGCGGTGTTCGGTCGGCGCAGCTTGCCTGTTAGCTGTGTCGGTCGAAGGGCCTGGGTGCGCGCGAGCGCACCCGGTGGGTGTAGCCCCCGAGCGGGTCAGAGAGCCGGTCAAGGGGTTAGCCCAGTCGATGGCGGCCCACCGTTCGGGAGGTCGGCGGGGTTCGGTCGGCGCAGCTTGCCTGTTAGCTGTGTCAGCCGAAGGGCCCGGGTGCGTGCGAGCGCACCCCGTGGGTGTAGCCCCTGAGCCCTCGAGCGGGTCGAAGAGCCGGTCGGGGGTTTACCCGGTCGAGGCGTTTGTTTGTGTTATAGCCGATCGGACTCTGGTCGGCCACGGTCGTGGGACCTAGAGTCGGGTGAGCGAACGCGCGTTTACCTACGTCGGTTTGAACGCCGTGCTCATGCGAGCTACTAACGGGCAATCCGAGTGAAACCTTGGTGATCTCCCTCGGGGGGATCATCTCCAAGCGGACGTAAATCCCGGCGCGGGCGTCCGGCCCACTGTGGGGCGTCCCATGAGAACCTTTACTTACTCGATCCTGTATCGGGCTACCGGGTAGTCCGCCGACCCGTAGCGCGGCTGGCCGCCACTCATCGATGAGTTCCGCGGGAGAGTATGAGGTATGGTCTCGAATGCGGGCCAGGGTGATTGGGTCGTCCGCCGACCCAACTGGAGGCCCTCTGGGAGCTCACCCTGGTCCGCCCCTCGCTCTGTTTTACGTGCTGGGATGGCTTTAGTTCCAGTCGACTCGACTTGGCCTTCGTAACCCTCAGCACGGTGCCGGGCCTCGGGTGCGAGCCCGAAGGCAGTCTGCTACCCCAAGGCCGGGCGGCCCAATGGGCTGTTCATACCTTTTTTGGGGCGCTTTGGCCCGTTACGCCCGGGGGAGTCCACGGAGCTGCGTGGCGCGTGGCACGAGGCGGTTGTCCTGTCAGAACATTTAATGCTCAGTGGAAATTAAAAGGCTGCGATGCTATCACGGCAGCGATGGAAGATGTCGATCGAACGGTCGAACGTGTCAGTTCGTGCGAAGAGGCGCCTGGTTCATGCGAAGGGGCGCCCGTTCCTGCCCGGTGTCTATAAAAGCGGGCGAGGGAGGCGCGAGGAGGGGCGCATTCACTCTCGCTTCCTGCAAAAGAGAGGAAACAGAAGAGAGCTTTTTGCTTCCTCGCCTCCCGCCTCGCTTCCTTGCCTCTCCCCTTGCTTCCTCGTCGGTTTCGCCGATGTCGTGGCTTCCGTGCTCGCCGGCGCCCGGGCGTATCCTCGGTCTAGAGAGGAAGGGGTTCCTTCCCCCGCGGGATGAGTCGTGGTGGAGGGTGCTGGTGGGGGCTACGGCCCCTGCGCCGGGCGACGGAGAGATCGTCGCGCTCGCCTCCTTCTACGAGCGCGGGTTCGGGCTCCCCCTCCACCCGTTCGTCCGTGGGCTGCTGCACTTCTACCGGGGGGAAGTGCACCACTTGAACCCGAACGGTGTCCTCCACATCGCGATCTTCATCACGCTATGCGAGGACTTCTTGGGGATCGAACCCCACTGGGGGCTCTGGAGGCACTTCTTCTTGGCGCGGCTGTTGTCGGATGTGGCTGCTCCCCTCGGCGGCCTCGCCATCCAACTGCGTGGCGGCCGCAAGGTGGGCTATATCGACGTGAAGCTGCCGTCATCGAACCGGGGGTGGCACAATGAATGGTTCTATGTCCAGAACCCGAGTAACAGCGCCCCGGCCTTCACTGGGCCCCCACTGGGGTTGGGGTCTCGACGCGAAAGACAAGAAGAAGGTGAAGATAATCAACGAGCAGATCAGAGACCAGAAAGTGCGAGGCCTGACAGGCGACGTCGTCATTCGCGCGTTCATGGAGAGGCGCATTCAGCCCTTCAGGGATAGGGTGCACCCCATGTTCAGGTACACCAGGACGTTCGACCCCATGAGGTCGTCCGAGGCGGAGCTCCCGGCCGAGCTTTTGCTCACAGACACGGCCGTCGTCGCGTGGGCTACACCGAGGCGGCGGGCGGGGTCCCCGCGCCGTTCTCGGCGCAGAACCCACCGAACCTGGTAGGTCGGACGGCGCCTACCTTTCTGGATCTTTCCCCTTGTTCTTCCCTCCGCTGATCCGAGTGTACTTTGGCAGGGGCTCGGCGGCATGACCTCCCGGGCCTTCTTGCCGGGAGAAAAGGAGGCGAGAGCCGTGGCGCGCGCCATCTCGGATCAACATGACGCCGCCCGTCGGGCGCGGAGGGAGGAGAAGAAGAAAGCCGCGGCGGCGCGAAAGAAAGAGGAGAGCGCGGCCCGGGCCGCGCGAGGCGAGGAGGTCTCCGACACGACCTTGAGTGATGGCGACGAGGAGCCGACCTCAAGCGAGAGTAGCGAGAGCGCCGGGGGCGACTCGGGCGGCTCTGATGCGGGTTCCGACCAAGAGGTCGGCGCTCGCGAGTCTCAAGAGGATGCCCCAAGCTCGGGGTTCCTCCTGAGAAGACGGAGAGCCACCACGCCCCTACGCAGGGGTCCGACGAAAAGGGCGTGTCGGGCAGCGCTCGTCCGCTCGACGCGGTAAGTGTCTCGTCCGTCCTCCGGCCAGCCCTTCGCTTGGATTTTTTTGCACGGTTCCCGACTGGTTGTTGCGTGCAGGGGCTATTCAAGCACGGGGGTGGTGTTGAGCCCCACCTCGGGAGCGAGGGGTCGCGTTTCTTCGCCCCCGCCGGCAGGGTCCGCGTCGACGGCCGTCCGGAGCGGGGGCCCCACGGGTGCGGTCCCCGCGGCGGGGCCGACGGGAGAGGAGGTGGTGCCGCCGCTGGGGGGACCGCTGGGTTTGATGCCCGTCGTGACGCCGATCGAGGGAGTCCCGCCGGGCCTGTTCCCCTTCGCGACACCGGTCGAGGGGGTCGAGGAGGTCCTGCTGCCTCCACCGCTGGGGCAACCACCGGTTGGTGCGGGCCGAGTGTCAGAGGAGGCCCTACGATGGGCCCTTGAGGACACACCAGCTGGAGCGGCCTGGGAGACGATCGAGGTCGGGTCGGACTCTCCAGGTGGGTCTCCGGGAGAGCGGGCCGTCGGGGGAGCGCAGTCGGGGCTCACCGCAGAGTCCATTCCCGTACTCACCTGGCCGGGCAGCGGCCCGTTCGGGGAGCCGTTGCTCGTCCTGGACGACGCGGCGGAGTACCGCGACTGGTTTGCTCTGGGGGAGAATGAGAGGAAGGTTGAGAACGAGATCGGCCGGATCCGCAAGGATCTTCTCCTCGCTCTCGAATCCTCTTCCAGGGCAATGGACATCGTGATCAAGGAAGCCCGTCCGGCCGGGTTGGTAAGGTCAAGAAAACCTTGTTCTTGCAATTTTTCAGAACGGGGTCGGGGTTGACCGGACAGACAGTTTCTTGCAGCGTCTGCAGTCCCGGGCATCGGAGAAGTCAGGCTTCCTCCGACGTATGCACGGTCGGAGGGAGGCTGCCGAAGAGGAACGTGACCGCTTCGGGGCGATGTTGCGCGACGCTCAGGGGGCGCTCGCCGCCGAGCGAGAGAGGGCCACCGTTGCCGGTCGGAGGCTGGAGGAAGTCGTCGGGTCGCTGCAGGAGGCCTAGCGGCTGATGCAATCCTTGAGCGGTGAGGTGGCTGAGGCCAGGTCTTCCCTGGCGGAGGCTGAGAGAGCTAGGGCCTCGGCGGCTAGCGCGGAGAAGTCTGCTCGGGCGGAGGCCGCCCTCTACCGGGACGAATGTGAGTCGGCCCGGAGGGAGGCCGACCAATTGCACGCCGAGCGAGACCTCGCTCGGGAGGAGCTAGCGTCAGCGAGAGCGCTCGCCGATTGTGCAGCGTCCGACCAGGAGGCGCGCGCCAAGGCGGAAGGGGATCTTCGCGCCAAGGAGGCTTCCGTGGCTGGTGAGTTAGCCGACCCTTTGGTGGGCGTTGGGATAGGCGTCTTCTGATGCGGTTTTGCCCTTGTAGAGCTGCAGAGGAACCTTAACGACGTCTTGGAGTCGCGAAGGCTGGCGTCGGAGCAGCGGAATGAGGCGGTCACATCGCGGGACGTTGCCTTGTCGGCTCAGCAGATAGCGGAGAGGGATGCGGCCGATGCGACAGCCGAGCTGACGACCCTTCGGAGGGTCGGCCAGGCTGTCTGCGACCGGTTGCTGGGGCTTACCCCGGGCCCAAGCTCCCTTTCCGTTCTGCTGGAGGGGGTTCCAGAGCATGTTGAAGCTTCGGTGCGGGAGGCGGCGACACTCGGCGCTTCCTCGGCACTGGTCAATGCCATCTCCTACTATGATGGCATCGACCTCGAGACAGTCAGGAGTGGGATCGCTGTGAACCGGACCGACGAAGAAGTCGACAGGTTCGAGTCCCAGGTCGACCCGTACGTCCGAGAGATCGCCGAGCGGATCTCGCCGTAGAGTATCCTCCACCGAGAGGGGGGAGACGATTAGTTTTTGTGTTTTGCGTTGGTGGGGTGTTAGAAAATAATGTAATGAACAGTTAAAGTTGCTAAAGAATAGTTTCCCCTCGCTCATCCCATGTCTCTTTTATGTGATGAACGTTTTACGACCGTAGCCACAGGATCCACAGGGGCATCCCGAGAGCATGGGTGTTGCGTTGATCACATCTGAGGGAAACACAAGATGAGACTAGGACTTAGAGCACTCACTTCGTAGAGAAGAGGTGTTTCCGACCGGCGTCGGGTTGCCCGGTTCGGGTAATTTCCTTCTTCCGCGAAGTGCCACTTCAAAATCGTAGCCGCAGGGGCGTAGGCCGTAGTACTTTGGGTCGAAAGGGTTACCGCGAGGGCAACCGTTTGGTCGGTCGAGTTGCTGACCTAAGTCAAAGTACTTCCGACCGGCTTCGGCTTTCCTCGCTCGGGTAATTTCTTTCTTCCGCGAAGTGCCACTTCGAAGCCGTAGCCACATGGGCATAGGCCGTAGCACTTGAGTCGAAGAGGTTACCGCGAGGAAGACCATTTGGTCGGTCGGGTTACTGACCTAGGTCACTGACCCGTATGGTCATAAGTAGCCCCCGAGTGGTGCGCGGGGACTGGGGTGCAGTCGCCGCGTACCACTTTGAACTCGGGGGAAGAGACGTGTAAAAAACGGAAAGGATTCTTTGGGATTAGGCTATCTTAACTTTTTTGGAGGGCCGCGCCGTGGTTGTGACTGGTGTAGGATGCTTCGGCTTTCGGCCCTTGTTATTACTCGATGCGCTTCGTCTTCCGTGCCGCAGAGTATAAAAGGAGGCGTGTCGGGACCCTTTTTGATTTGTGCCAGACTCCTTAGGACCGCTATGGACGATCGCTTCGCTAGACTCCTTAGGGAGTCCACCGTAGACGCGGAGGAGGCCTGGCAGAAGATCGTGGCCGACGTGGAGGCTGGCGCTGTTGTTTGGGACGCCAGACGGGTCAACGCCCTGATCGCGGCTTTCCCTCCCCTTCGGGTGGTGAGGGCGCCGCTGATTGAGGCGCTGACCGAGCGGTGCCATGCGTCATTCGGCTGGATCGGCGGGCGCCTGGAGTAGCCTCACCGCGACTGACAGGGAGCTTCGACCCGGGCGGGCTGCTTCCGCCGGGGGGGCTAGTGTTCCCCCTTTATGTAAATGAATAAAATAAAAAAGTTTGCTTATTCCGCTTTCCTCTTCTGTTTGCTGATTTTTCTTCTCTTCCACGGGCTTGCCTTCGGGAGACGTGCTTCGACGACCGTAGCCTTTAGGGACCGCAAAGGGTCAAGTGTAGGTCGGAGGCAGCGTTAACGCGAGCTCGCGCGGGAGAGTAGTTGCTCTGACCAATTGCTGGTCACCTTTGCACGCATAGTTTCTGCGACCCGTAGGGCACTATTTCGGGACCTCTGCCGCCGGGGCGTGGGTCGTAGTGCTCGGGGTCGACAAAAGGTACAAAAGAGGAGAAAACGGACATTCGGTCGGATGACCGACCGTCGTGATTTCTTGGTTTTAGGAACTTTTTGAGCGATAAAAGGAAAAGAGAGGACCTCTAAGGATAAAACCTTCTCAACTTCTCAATATTCCACGCGTTGGCAGTGAGGTTGCCCTCGGTGTCTTTGAGACGAAAGGTGCCGGGTCGGAGGACCTCCGCGACGGCGAAAGGGCCTTCCTAGGGCGGGGAAAGCTTGTGCCTGTCCTTGCTGGTCTGAACTTGGCGCAGTACTAAATCGCCGACGTCGAACGACCAGCTGCGGACCAGGCGACTGTGGTATCGCCGTAGTGTCTGCTGGTATTTGGCCGACAGCAGGACGACGACGTCTCGTGCTTCGTCAAGTTGGTTGAGGTCGTCCTGTTGTGCCTCCGACCCTCGTGTGCTGTCATAGGCTTGTACTCTTGGAGCGCCGTACTCGAGGTCGGTCGGGAGGATGGCCTCCGCTCCAAACACCAGGAAGAACGGCGTGAATCCGGTCGACCGTGTAGGCGTGGTTCACAGACTCCAGACAACGGGGGGCAGCTCGGCCGCCCACCGTCCTGCGCATTTCTTCAGTCGACTGAAGATTCGCGGCTTGAGCCCTTGGAGAATCATGCCGTTGCCCCGCTCAGCTTGGCCGTTAGCATGGGGGTGCGCAACCGCCGCCCAGTCGACGCGGATGTTGATGTCGTCGCAGAATTCGAGGAACTCCTTCCCCGTGAAATGCGTTCCGTTGTCGGTGATGATGGAGTTTGGAACCCCAAAGCGATAGACGATGTCGCGGAAGAAGCTCGCCGCCTGCGCGGAGGTGATGGTCGCCAGCGGCTTGGCTTCTATCCATTTCGTGAACTTGTCTACGGCGACGAGCAGATGAGTGAAACCTCCGGGTGCCTTTTTGAAGGGTCCGACCAGATCGAGCCCCCAGACCGCAAAGGGCCACGTGATGGGGATCGTCTGCAGGACTTGTGCCGGGAGGTGGGTTTGCCTGGCGAAGAATTGGCATCCTTCACAAGGGCAAACAATCTGCGTAGCGTTAGCCACAGCGGTCGGCCAGTAGAAGCCTTGCCGGAAGGCTTTTCCTACCAGGGACCGTGGTGCGGCATGGTGTCTGCAGACCCCGCCGTGGATATCGACCAGCAGGTGCCTCCCTTGGTCGGCCGGGATGCACTTCTGGAGGATCCCGGAGGGGCTCCTCTTATAAAAGATCTTCTCGACCAGGACAAAGGACTTGGCTCGCCGGGCGAGGCGCCGAGCCTCAGTGGGGTCGGCGGGGAGCGATCCGTCTATCAACCGGTCGATGAAGGGTTGCCTCCAGTCGGACTCGACGTTCAGCACACTAGGGTCCGACCCAGGCGGCTGCGCGTCCGACCGAGCGTTGGTCGGAGCCTCCGCTTTCAGGGGGTCGGCTGTGTCCTCGACGGTCGGATCCAACCGGATGGACGGCTTGTGGAGGTCGGAGACGAAGACCCCGGGAGGGACCGGGCCTTTGCTGGAGGCGAGGTTGGCAAGGGAGTCGGCTTCTCCATTGTAGCGTCGGTAGCTGTGGTGAAGCTCGAACCCTTTGAATCTCTCCTCGAGCTTGTGGACCTCCAAGCAATAGGCCGCCATTCGGGCGTCGCGAGGCTCCGTGGCCTTCATAACTTGGTCGACGACCAGCTTAGAGTCGCCGTGGACGTAGAGCCGCCGAGCGCCGAGGTCGGCGGCGATCTGGAGGCCGTTGACGAGGGCCTCGTATTCGGCGACATTGTTGGTTGCGTCGAAAAGCAGTCGGATGGCGTACAGAAGCTTGTTGCCGAGAGGGGAGACAATGACGACCCCCGCACCAGCCCCGTTCTTTGTGTAGGACCCGTCGAAGTACATCATCCAGTACTCGGGGTCCTCGACCATCGGTGGGACTTGCGCTTCAGTCCACTTAGCGACGAAGTCGGCCAAGACCTGCAACTTGATCGCCGTCCTGGGGACGTACGATATGTCGAGGCCATTGAGCTCGAGAGCCCACTTGGCGATCCTCTCGGTGGCGTCGCGGTTGTGGACGACTTCTCCGAGGGGTGACGAGGTCACCACGGAGACGGGGTGCCGGTCGAAGTAGTGGACCAGCTTCCTCTTTGTGATGAGCACCGAATACAACAGCTTCTGTACCTGTGGGTACCGAACCTTTGTTTCGGAGAGTACTTCGCTGACGAAGTAGACTGGCCTCTGCACCTTGAAGACGCGGCCTTCCTCTGCTCGCTCCACGACAAGCGCCGCGCTGACGACCTGGGTTGTGGCGGCAATGTAGAGGAGCAACGGCTCTTACGGTTCCGGGGTGACCAATACTGGAGGCGAAGTCAAGAATGCCTTCAGTCGACTGAGTGCTTCCTGAGCTTCTTGGGTCCAGCAGAAACGATCGGATTTCTTCATCAGCTTGTAGAGTGGCATCCCGCGCTCGCCAAGGCGAGACACGAAGCGGCTTAGAGCCGCGAGACACCCCATCAGCCTCTGAACCCCCTTCAGATCGTTGATCGGCCCTATCCTCATGATGGCAGAGATCTTATCGCGGTTGGCTTTGATGCCGCGCTCGGAGACGATGAAGCCGAGCAGCTTTCCCTTCGAGACCCCGAAAACGTATTTCTCGGGATTGAGTTTTATGCAAAACCGCCGAAGGTTCGCAAAAGTTTCCTCCAGGTCGGTGACGAGGTCGTCGGCCTTCCTGGTCTTGATGACGATGTCGTCGACGTAGGCTTCAATGTTACGACCTATTTGGTCGGAGAAACACGCTTGCATACATCACTGGTATGTAGCGCCCGCATTCTTCAGACCAAAGGGCATCGTGACGTAACAGTACGAGCCATACGGAGTGATGAAGGAGGTCGCGAGCTGGTCGGACTCCTTCATCGCGATCTGGTGGTAGCCCGAGTAGGCGTCCAGAAAGGAAAGGGATTCACACCCGGCGGTGGAATCTACAACTTGGTCGATACGAGGCAATGGGAACGGGTCTTTTGGATAGGCCTTGTTGAGGCTCGTATAGTCAACACACATTCTCCATTGCCCGGACTTTTTCTTTACAAGGACGGGATTGGCGAGCCACTCGGGGTGATGCACTTCCCTTACAAAGCCAGCGGCCAAAAGCTTGGTGATTTCTTCCCCAATGGCCCGGCTCTTTTCTTCATCGAAACGGCGCAAGCGTTGGGCGACCGGTCTGGAGCCCGGTCGGATGTTCAAGGAGTGCTCGGCGTCTTCCTTCGGAACTCCTGGCATGTCCGAGGGTCTCCAGGCGAAGACGTCCCGGATTGCTTGGATGAAGTCGATGAGCGCGCTTTCCTATTTGGCAGGGAGGGCGGCCCCGATCCGTACGTTCTTGGCGGGATCCTTTGGATCGACCTTCGCATCCTCCGCAGACTTGAAGGAGCTCCGTCCCAACTTGCAGGAGTCGGGGGTGGACTTGGGGGCGCTTCCCTGGAAGCGAGCGAGCTCGGCGGACGCGACGACCGCCGACGCCAGCTCACAACTGCTCTGCTCGCAGTTGTAGGCGAGCTGAAAAGATGAGGCCACGGTGATAACGCCCTGTGGCCCCGGCATCTTCAGCTTGAGGTAGGTGTAATTGGGGATCGCCATGAACTTCGCGTAACATGGCCTCCCTAGGATGGCGTGGTAGGAGCCAGGAAAATCCACAACCTCAAAAGTGAGGCTCTCGGTGCGGAAGTTGTCCGGGCTCCCAAAGCTGACAGGCAGGTCGACCTGTCCGAGCGGATGGGCTTGTTGGCCTGGGACGATGCCGTGGAAAGGAGCCTTGCTCGGCCGAAGGGCGGAGCGAGGGACCCCTAGAGCGTCTAAGGTCTCAACATACATGATGTTGAGGCCGCTGCCGCCGTCCATGAGCACCTTAGTCAGGCGCTTCGTCCCCATGATGGGGTCGACGACGAGCGGGTAGCGTCCCGGGTGCGGGACGTGGTCGGGGTGGTCGGTCCGATCGAAGGCGATCGGACACTCCGACCACTGCAGGTAGCTGGGCACGGCGGGGGTTGCCGTGTGAACTTCGTGGTACGCGAGCTTCAACTGACGCTTGTCGGCGTAGCACGCCGCCCCACCGAAGATCATGAGGCAGCCGTTGAGCTGTGGGAACTCGTCGGTCGTCTCGTCACCCTTCGCCCCGGCGTCGGGCGCCGGGTCGCGCTTCTTCCCCTTGCCCCGCGACGTCGTGGGGTTTCCAGAAAGAAACCGCTTCAGGACTTCGCAGTCCCGGTATTTGTGTTTGACGGGATAGTCGTGGTTCGGGCACGGACTATCCATCAATTTCTCAAAACGGTCGGGCGCCTGCCGAGCCTGCTGCTTGGCAGGACGGTCGGCAGCGGCGACCATGCGCCTTCACGGCCTTGCTTCCCCTTCCGTTTCTTCTTGTCGGAGCGATCGGAAGGGGCACCGGCCTCGGAGTCGGACGCTTTGTGGGCCACCTTCCTTTCAAAGATGGCCCCCACGGCCTCCTCGTCGGAGGCGTGGTTGGTGGCGATGTCGAGGAGCTCCTTGGTGGTCCGGGGCTTTGCGCAGCCCAGCTTGTGGACCAGAGCCTCGCAGGTAGTGCCGTAAATGAATGCCCCGATGACGTCGGCGTCGCGGATGTCGGGGAGCTCGTTGCACTGCTGGGAGAAGCGGCGGATGTAGTCCCGGAGGGTTTCCCCCGGCTGCTGCTTGCAGCTCTTTAGATCCTAGGAGTTGCCAAGGCGCTTGTACGTGCCCTGGAAGTTTCCGACGAAGAGGTTCGTCAGGTCGACCCAGCTTCCGATAGTGTCCGCGGGCAGGTACTCGAGCCAGGCTCGGGCAGAGTCCGCGAGGTAGATGGGGAGGTACTGGAAGACGAAGAAATCATCCGTCGCGAAGGGGAGTGGCCCGGGTGACCCGAGGCTGTGCCCGAGTGTCGGGAGCCGGAACCCTGGGCGTGCTGGACGACAGCGCGTTCCACCAGCCCCCGAAGATTCTGGTACGTGGCCTTGGCGTCCGGGTCCGCCGGCTCAGGCAGCCCGCGAAGCAGCATTGCTGCCGCGGCGACGTTTTGGTTGGCGTGGGGGAAGAACGGGAGATCGTTCGTCCCCTCGGCCAACTGGTGATGGACCTGACGCGCGCGCGCGCCAGAGACCATCGGCGGCTCGGGCTGACATCGCTCCAAGTCGGCCTGGAGTTTGTCGAGCTCGGCCTTACGAGCGTCCAGCTCCTTGCGCTGACATTGGAGGTCGGCGAGGCGAGCCTGGAGGCCCGCGTCGTCCTCTCGCCGGGACCCATCTCCCCGCACTTCGTCGCGCGGGAGGAGGGTTCCAGGAGTTGCGGGGGTGGCGGATGGCTCCGTCGCGCCCGCCATGTTGCACTCGCGGGAGTACGCCCTGCGCGGATGGTGCTCTTTGTCGGAGCTAGAGTCATGGCTGGAGGAGTCCCCCAGCAGGTCATGCAGGGAAGTCAGCATGTAGCCGGTCATGGCCACGAGCCGAGAGCCCGTGGAGGAAAGGACCGTCGTCCGCCGTGATTCGCACGCAGCGTCTCCAGAGGTGACGCTGGTGCGTGGTAAACCCGCCTCCGAGGCCCACGCCGGGGCCTCAAGGCGGAGATTGCCGAGGATATCGGCGACTGCGCCCAGGCTCCCGGAGAAGACCTGGTCGCAGACTGTGGCGGGGACAAGCACGAGCTCTCCTGCCGCCGTAGCGATGAAACCGAGGGTGCCAAAACGGATCCAGCCCCTCGGCGCTGGTGCGCCATCGATGCGCGAGGGAGAAGCCATCGAGGAAAAACTGGGAATCCGAAGATGAAGGTGATGACGATGATGACGCGCGAGCTCCCCCTACCTGGCGCGCCAACTGTCGGTGTTTCGTGCACCGGCAATACAATTTTTGGTTAGTGGGGGTCGCGCGCTCCCTTTCCTCGAATGGTTGACTCAGGAAGCCAGGGGTTTATACTGGTTTGGGTTGAATGTCCCTACTCTAGTTCGAGCTGTCGGTGTGTATTGTTTCGCAAGACGAACGATCGCTCAGTGGGTTACAGATGAGGCAGGGGTTCGATCGATCGATCTCCCTGGTGCTCGGCGGGTTTTTTTGTTCTATTGCTCGATCCCTCCCCCCAGAGTCCTGCCTCTCCTTATATACTCGGAGGTGGCAGGTTACATGGGAGTTTGGAGAGAAAAAGGAAGGGGTACTGTACGCCTTGGAGTCTGGTCTTCTGTCTTGTCGTCCGACCGGGCTCCACCTAACCCCACGCCGGGTTGGTAGTCCCGCGAGGTCTTGGCCGTCTTGGCCGAGGGTGACGACCGCCCGCATTTAACGTCAGCTCCGGCAGTTAATTGTATTTGACCTCAGCTTGGCCTCGGGAGGGGGCGCTCTCCTCCGTGATGTGTCAGTGATGACGGGACTGGGGCTTGACTTCATGGCACATCCTCTGATATCCTCGGGAAGGGACCGCCTACCCTGGTACGAACGTCAGAGGACATCGCGCACGCAGGGCAGTTGGCCTGACATCAGCGCGAGTCTTGACCCTTTGACCGCTGGTGGAGCCGACCGACCACACGCTCCGACCTAAGAGGTCGGAGGCAGCCGACCGCCCGGGGCTGGTTCTAAACAGGGTCAGACCCACTCTTTACGGCCCACGGGCCTCTTGCCAGAACTGGGCTTCTAAGGAGGTCAGCCTGTTCGTGGTTCCGGGCTGATGGGGGTACCCATGGTATGTGTACTCGTCACTATGTGACTACATCCTTTTCATGGCTTGCACAATGATTGTCTGTGAAATAATTCGCGCTTGAGGGCTGTGGCTGGGGCGACCAGGGTTCACGTTATCGACGAAAATCACGCGATTTTCGCGATTTTTGCCCGTATCGCCGCGGCCCGATATCAAAAACCGGTCGATAAACCGATTCGATTCAAAAAATAATTCAAAAAAATTCGAAAATTCGAAAAAATTTACGTGTCAAAAAACCGATCGAAAATCGGTGAAAACCGGTCGATTTTCGTCAAAAATCGTCGAAAATCCCTATAAAAGTCGATCGCACAAAAAACTTCAACATGGCTGTCGATTTTCCACCGATAATCGTCAATTTTCCATGATTTTTTGATTTTTTTTTCAAAAAAAATCTGATTTTTGAATTTATGCGATTTTCGACCGATTTTCGGCTCGATTTTTGCGATTATCGAATTTTACTGTTCATCCGAAAATCGTGATAACGGTAACGTGAACCATGGGGGCGACTCACTGGTGGAATCGTTATTGCGGTGCTTGTCCTGGGCGGGGCGACTTTCTTAGCGAGAAGAGAAGCTCTCCGTGGCAGCAGAACCAATGCGGATGGGAGCCGTGTTTCTTTCATCCTCGACTCTGGAGCTACTCGCCATTTCACGGGTCCGGACGGATAATGGCTCTACCATATTTGTTTTCATATTTTTTCTCGGATTCGGATACGAATACGGATAGTCCGGATACGAATACGAATACGAATAATATCGAATACAGACACGGATCGAATACGAATCGAATCGGATACGGTTACGAATATTTATCGGAACATGGTAATCCCTTAGATTGTATATAAAAAATCAATGAAAATACATAACTAGTTGATTTGGTTAAAATATTATTGAAAATTGAATAAATATAAGTATTTTCATTCACTTAGACAATAGTTAGATACCATGTTGCAAACAAAATTATGTAAGACTTTTCATCACGTACATACGATTAATTCATCATACATGTAGATCAAAACACAAAATTAATGTGATCATTGTTCAGAGATACAAATGGAAACAAATATAGAACATACAAAAAGTTTGATAATACTTAATTACCGTATCTCTAGAAAACATATATAACACTTACATGTAACGACCCCAAGATTTGTATTATTTGTTAAATTATATTTAAAATAATAAATTATGTATTTCATGAGTTTTTATGCATTTTAGCTACTTATTTAAAATATTTTCCTATTAAAAACAACAAATTTTGAATTTTTTAGAAAATTTAAAATATGATAAAATTTTAAAAATAATTTTTTTAAAAATTATAGACTATGTTAGGAATTTTATCAAAAAATTTCATAATTTTTGGAGCTAGTTTGCCAATTTTAATAATTGAAACTTGATTTATGGATTGATTAAATTAGAAAACAAGTTAAAATTTAGTAATCTTTTTGGGCCAAAAGAGTAACTTGGCCCAGCCCACATGTATATCCGGATATCCGATCCATAACTATCCGGATTATCCGAATCCGTATCCGTATCCGACGGATAGTGAGCTACCGAATCCGTATCCGTATCCGACAAAAAAATATCCGTATCCGTATCCGACAAAAAATATCCGTATCCGTATCCGATCCGATACTATCCGACAAATATCCGATCCGACAGAATCCGTATCCGAAAATTATCCGGATCGGTCGGAAACTATCCGATCTGTTTTCATCCCTAAACCACGCACTACGCCACGCCGTATAGTCTGAAACAGTCAATAAAAAGTAAGATGATGTTACGTGTGATAAGCTAATAATCATAGAGATAAGAGGATTATCAAGGTATGGTGTATACAAAAATTTTGTCTATGTCATACATGTGGGCATGTATTATATATCGGTAATTAGCATTCGTTAATCGGATTGAGCGATCTAGTATCGTACATGGGCCCATGCTTCTTCGTTTGTGCAGGTGTGGATCATGGTATTGGTCAGCGCATACATGGTATCCTAGAGACGCTTCATAAGTTGTATAGTTGTCATTGTCTAGCATATCCATGCACATAATTAGCAAGTACGATGAACACCGAGCAATAAGAAATTTCAATAATGAGAGCTAAACACCAATGTAAATATAAAAATTGAAGCTCAAAATGTGGGGAAACAAAACTGGAAGCGATGGTTATGATAGCATTTCAGCTCATTGTTCTAGCCATCTAATTTTCTAAAGCTTGATTTAATTTTTATATAATGTATATGATGTATATGTTAATTTGCCAAGTGTAAATGCACACTCCAAGTTACATTGTGTCAGACGTTGAGGAATTGAGCTCATACCTGAATCTGAAGAGGTAGCATCCACAATTGGTAGAATTTTTGAAAATTCACCCTTTGATAGGCCAAGCTTCTCACACTTTAAGAGTCCTTCACATGCTTTCATCCTGCCATATGTGCAAAGGAAATTATAAAACCAAGCACCACAAAATCCAAGCGACATGGAATATGGAGACGATTTCATCAACCAAGAAATGGACATAGCAGAGAGGAAAAGGTTTAGCACGATTACCAATTTGTGTTCCCTTCGAGGGTATTGATCTCTCCATTATGATCTAACACACGCATTGGCTGTGCATGGTCCCAGCTAGGGAAGGTGTTTGCGGAGAATCTTGAGTGAACCTGTTTCGAGGTATAACTTTTAGAAATCATATTCTACTCATCTTTTGCTTGTATACAATGATGAATAGAAATTGGAAATAAAGCACCAACATTATTAAAAACGAAAGCGTCAGTTGCATATAATTTCATGCAAAACAGTTGAAAGCCCTAAGCTACCTCAAACCAAGCATAATTTTTTCCCACCACCTAATTGGAGGTCACATCTTGAAGAGTCAGCATAGCAGTCGCCCATAGCAGAACTGCAGCTGGACTTTGCAACATGGTTATTGGGTATCAACAAATAGAGATTTCTAATACTTCACTTGAAGGCATCAAGAAACAGGATTGAAATAGCATATGAATATGTGTAAGAGGATCAAGGTTTCGTGTTTACCAGAGCCATATAATTGGAGAAGTTTTCATGACCTAGATATGCTTAAGAGTACCCCTTAAATTGAGATGGCTTAAGCTGGCCCTTGAAAACAACGGTCCTGGAAAGATCACAACAAAGAGAACACCGAATAAGAATGACTCACATGAATACAACGTAACTGGGTGGTTCTTATACTATAGATTTTTTAATGCTTATAGAGATAGTCCAAGAATTTGTTTTCAATCCCATTTCCGATAGAAAATATTGCTAATATTCCCATAAAAAGAAGGAGCTTAGTATGACTTCCTAATCCTTTTCAGCCTTCAACTTAATCAAAAATTTTTAAATGAAATTCAGAAAAGGAAGCACCTTGAAGATAGAGAGCACATGTAGAAATCTTTCAAAAAAAATGAAATTCATAATTAGCTATGCCGATGCCGGGTACCTATTGGACCCGTATACTGGCAAGTCATAAACCGGGTATGTTTTCCTTTGTGGTGGAACGGCAATTTCTTGGAAGTCGTCTAAGCAGACACTTGTCTCGACGGTGACAAATCACTCGGAAATCATTGCCTTGTATGAAGCCTCCCAAGAATGTGCATGGCTTCGAAGAATGTTTCACCACATCCAGATGTCATGTAGCTTAAATATGGAACAAATCCCCACTATCATCTATGAAGATAATAAAGCTTGTGTTGCTCAAGTGCATATGAGATATGTGAAAAATAACCTCACGAAGCATATCAACCCCAAGTTCTTTTATGCTCATGAAATGCATAAGATGAATGAGGTCAAGATACTACATACTAAGTCGTGTGAAAATTTCGCAGATTTATTCACTAAGTCACTCCTAGCATCTTCCTTTGAAAGGTGCGTTAGAGGAATCGGGATGATGAGATTTAGAGAAGTGCAGATTTCAGGAGGAGAATTTTCACATACTCCTACATAAATCTCGAACATGAAGCTTGAGTACCCGACGTGAATCTCGAAGATTCAAATTAAAGTTTAGGTGGATTGTACTATTTTTCCTTAGTAAGTTTTTATTGAAGTTTTTCTTACATAAGGTTTTGATGAGGCAATCCGTGCAACACAGCAAGCGTATGCTATGTACTCTTTCTCCAAGTATTTTTTTCACTGGGTTTTTCTGGAGTTTTAATTAGGCATATGCATCTCGCGGTAAATGGTCCAAAGGGAAGTGTTGAGAAACTCGGCCCATGAAGGCCTATATGGACTCTTATCGCAAATTTACCTGCGCAATTGCGCGGTTAGATATTATAATACGATTATCTTTGATACATAACTATATTTTCTATAATTGTGTATTTTTTTATATAACTCTAATATCTGTATAGATTAATATGCACCTTTATAATCTAGTCCTACCAAAATAAGTGGTGGAGATTCTTGCACTCTTTAATATTCTATTGTATTTTTCATGGACTCTTTCTTTTAATCATATGGAATCTAATTTGTAATTTTATTTTATTTTTATTAAGAATTTTAGCTATTTGTGTAATGTAAATGATACAAACTATTTCTTTTAATCTACATCGTTATAATATATATCATGTATTGTGCAATACACAAACTCTTTCTTTTAATCTAGACCGTTATAATCTGGACCCACCACGATCAATGGTGTAGATGTTTCTTTTTTTCTCCGACTAATGTGAAAATTTCTAGCATTCAGAGCGAACGTGGTGGCTTCTTTTTTTATTAAGTATTTTAGCTATTTATGTAATGTAAATGATACAAATTCTTTCTTTTAATCTACACCGTTATAATATAGATCATATATTGTGCAATACACAAACTCTTTCTTTTAATCTAGACCGTTATAATCTGGACCCACCACGATCAATGGTGTAGATGTTTCTTTTTTTCTCCGACTAATGTGAAAATTTCTGGCCTTGAGAGCGAACGTGGTGGCTTCTTTTGCCTCTACTTTAATATTATAATAGATTCAGTGAAGTTAATGTTTCTGGTAATTTGAGTTGCGAAGTTGCAAGTACAGTTACCTGAACGTTCAAAATGATCAGTCGTTACGAACTAAAGAATGATCGATGTTGGAACAATGCCTGCTGAACTACCATTCTCCAACTGCGCAATGATAAGATCGAAACATAGGAAACTTTGCTTAACTCCGGTGGCAGTTTCACAATTACTTTGCAGTCCGTGAATATGGACGATTGCTTTGCTGTTTGGGCGGTTTCACAATTAACTTCCAGTCTTTTTTTAATATGGACGATTGCATACATAAGAAGGCTTCTCTTTTCTTTTTCCCTAATAAGTCAAGCGCTGGAATTACAATTCTGAACTCACCTTAGACCCCGTTGACAAAGGCACTTGCACTTGCTCATGTTTCCATGAGCATAAATGCTGAACAACTCTGATATCAGCTGTATGCACTACGACTATATTTGTATAATGTTTGTGCAACCTGGTGGCCTGACTTTGGTTCATCCTAAGACACTACAGTTCTGATGTCCCATATGCTTGTACTGAATACAAATCTCTCTGCGTGCCTGTGCTCATACCGTTTGTGATTGTAGTATGAATTATCAGCCATGTCCCATGCTTTTTATCAATGATTTTGGCTTATTGATATGATATCCACATCCTTGCTCAGACACGTACAAATGAGATGATTAGGAAACCGGGAAGAATAACTATCAGAAGACCAGAGGGGAGAAAATTAGACATAGATGGATGGAGAAATGAATCGATGCTCCCTATAAGTATGGCAACTTCAACGTAAAAGAAAAACAGAGGAGCAGCAATGGTTGCCTCGTCAGACTTCGGCACTCACAAGACTAATTCCCATTTAATATGGGGTACTAGAGGGGATCAAAATACAAACATGATTCTGGAAAATTTGTTATGTAAGCTTTTTTATTTACTACTACCAATTGATTACTGGATGCTGATCGAATACAGATTCTTAGGCATGTGCTTGCTTCGTTGTCATAAACTTAGGGCACGTTCGGTAGGGCTTCAGCTCCAGCTCCTTCCTGATTCTGCTCTGACTCCTCTTGATTCTGGTCTCCTGAAGAATCAGGAGCAAGAAATTAAGAACCACCACTATACACAAACTACTAAAAATCTCTAAACTGATTCTCTGCGGGAGCTACCTATTGGCTGATTCTTGCTCCCAGTGGAAAAACGAGAATCACTTCAAGGCAATTCTGCTTCTTGTATGGGGGAGCTGGAGGCGTTCGGTAGAGCTCCAGCTCCCCTAGATGAGAATTCGAGAGCTGGAGCTCTACCGAACGGGGCCTTAGTTTTTTAAGCACAACAGGAGAGAAAATTTTGGCGAAGCCAACCGAAAATTCTTTCAGCATAACCTCAAAAGACTACAAGGAATTATTTATTCTTACAACCTCTCGAATCTTTTAGACACTCGGATACCTTCCCTATACAAGAATCTAGTGTGAAAGAATAATCTAGGCTCTAATAATCCCGTGCGTCTCTTGCTTTTGATGAGTTGGTTCGTGGCTTTTTAATTGCTTGAGTTCTCCATGGCCACCCTATAGGTTTACATAGCTATCTTAGTTCTCCTTCAAAGCAAGTAGGAATCATGCTCCGAAACAAAGTAGAAATTATAATCCTATTATAATTCATCTAACGCATCTTTTCCAAATCCTAGAAGACTACATACACCATAATTAACAATATCCACCTTGATCCTTATCGGTTGAAGTCATCGCACTCAGTCAAGAACTCACTCCAAATTGGTTCTATTTTTTTTTCATTTTCCTTCCACCTTTGGGAGTGCCTCTATCAAAAGGGCTCATGCATATTACTGCAATGTGTGTGTTGATGTTCGGGCTCATGTACAATACCAAGTGTAATTTTTTTTCATCTAAGAAATTGCATACTCCTTGCAATTCTCCATGTGAACAATTTCGTGTGCCAGATGTAGAGATCCTTCGTCAAACATATTCCTTTCCAAACTTATATAGAAGCAACAATCTGAATTTAACATCTATCCATGAGAAGTATCTAATTGACCGACGACAAGTACGTCTGAATTATCTTTTGTTACCATCATTGAGCATGCATCTTTCATTTGTTTCAAACTTGTACAATCATTTATCATATGATCTTTCTTGTTATATAGATAGTATACACGTGTGCATGTGCTTTTGCCATTCTTCTTCTTGTAACTGTTGCTCTTGCCTGCAACACCTAATGCAGCTAGTGCACTATTCCATCTCAATGGAACAATTACTTATCCTTAATGGGTTTGGTTTTATTCTTATGGTCCTCATTTCCAGAATCAGAGGCTTTTCAATAAACCCATGCCGGCAACATGCTCTTGAAAGAGACTGGGTGGTAAGCCTTTAGTAAGACGATCTGCAAGCATGGACTTAGTACTTATATGCTTGACATCAACTGTCTGATCCTGGATTCTATCTTTCACAACATGATACTTAATGTCAATGTGTTTGGCAGCACCACTTGACTTGTTGTTACTCAAATGGAAAACTGCGGCCTTATTATCGCAGTATATTGTTAGTGGTTTAGATATACTATCAACCACTCTTAGTCCGGGAATAAAGTTCTTAAGCGATACAGCCTGCCCAGTAGCCTCATAACATGCCACAAACTCAGCCTGCATTGTTGATGATGCAGTAAGGGATTGTTTAGAGCTTTTCCACAAAATGGCTCCTCCCGCAAGTGTGAAGATATAATCTAATGTGGATTTCTTAGTATCAACACAACTTGCAAAATCAGCGTCTGAATAACCCACAACCTCAAGGATTGATGACTTCTTATATGTGAGCATGAAATGCTTAGTGTCTTGCAAATAATGCAAGACCTTCTTAACGGCTTTCCAGTGGTCCAACCCTGGATTTGATTGATATCTGCCAAGCATCCCGGTTACGAATGCTAAATCAGGGCGAGTACAAACTTGAGCATACATAATGCTTCCGACAGCTGAAGCGTAAGGAATCCCCTTCATCTGATCAGTTTCTAATTGATTGCTTGAACATTGGAATGTTCCAAATTTATCGCCCTTTACAATAGGAGCAGGCGTGACAGAGCAGTTGTGCATATTATATCTTTTAAGCAACTCTGTCAATATATGCCTTTTGGGATAAGCCTAATATCCCTTTGAACCTATCTCGGTGAATCTCAATGCCCAAAACGTAATAGGCATCACCAAGATTCTTCATGTCAAGATTAGCGGAAAAAAATCTTTTGGTCTCATGCAGCATATCCATAACGCTGCTAGCCAACAAGATATCATCCACATAAAGTACTATGATAGTGAATTTGCTCCCCTTAATCTTAATGTATATGCAATTGTCCACTTCATTTTTTTTGAAACCAAAATTTCTTTTGGTCTCATCGAACTTAAGATACCATTGTCTAGACGCCTGCTTTAGTCCATAGATGGATTTCTTAAGTCTGCATCACATATGTTCCTTGCCTTCCACAACAAAACCTTCTGGTTGAGCCATGAAAACATTCTCAGGCAAGTCACCATTAAGGAACGCAGTTTTAACATCCTTCTGATGTAGCTCTAAATCATAATGAGCAACAAGTGCCATGACAATTCTTAGTGAATCTTTCTTTGTGACGGGAGAAAAAGTGTCAATATAATCAATCCCTTCTCTTTGTGTAAACCCTTTTGCTACAAGCTTCGCCTTGAATCTTTCGATATTTCCTTTAGAGTCATGCTTAGTTTTGTAGACCCATCTACAACCCACTGTTTTGATTCCATCAGGAATTTCTACTAGATCCCAGACATCATTAATGCTCATAGACCTTATTTCATCCTGCATGGCCTCAAGCCACTTGGATGAATACTTAGTCATCATGGCATCCTTAAATGATGTTGGATCATCCACCTTTCCTATGTCACATACATCTTCATTCATGTATACAACATAATCATTAGGGATGGCTGATCTTCTTTCCCGCTGTGATCTCCTTAATGGTTCAGTAGTTTGTCTCGTCGAATCGCGAGACCAACATTATTAGGTTTAAAGCTTACAACGCGTTTATTATTCCAAAAGATACAAGTAACACCATCATCATCTAATAGAGAAACTTGCTTGATTCAGTTTTGGGAGAGAAGTGTAGCTTCTTCTTGGACTTATGATCCCCTTGGAATTTCTCCTTTGTTATGTCCTACAAGGTTGACATAATCCTCCTTTTCGGCCTTTATTATTCCTCCTAGACATACATGGCAATCAATTCGTTCATAGTCCACTTCTCCTTTCTGAGTGCTGGGTGTCATAATTGATCATGAAAGGACCAAACTCAGCAGAATAGAAGTCATAATGAAGTGGACTAGAAAACCTTCAGAGATTTCCATGTCCATGCCCTTAAGCTTTGCAGCCATATCAGTCATCATCATGATATGCTCTCTTAGGCCACTTGAGTCATCGTACTTGGAGGTGAGCATTCTCATAATTAAAGTACTAGCATAAACTTTTGAGGAGACTTTAAACTGCTCCCCCACTCAGGCCAAGTACTGCTTAGCGTTGTCGGATTCAGGGATTGCTCCCCTTATTCCAACAGATATGGTGCTCTTCATTATCATCAAGGACATGCAATTGGACCGCTTCCACTTCTCCGCTGTTAAGTCATAGAGTTTTTTTTAGCGAAACTCTCATCATCAGCGGCAGGAGCTATGGAAGCATTCTCACGTAATGCATAGTTCAAGTCCATAATTCCAAGAACGATTTGCAATTTTTTTTTCCAAGAGGGGAAGTTAGTTCTAGAGAGTTGTTTACTGCCATTTAAAGTATTGACAAATGTTCATTACTAAATAAATATATATACATGAATAAGGTAATGTCTGGCATGAAATTAACCCTACGTTGGTCTGATTACATGCTAATGACAACAAATTAAATAGTTCTAATTCACATCACCTTTGGGCAGAAACGAAAAAGAACTAAAATTATCTTATGGGTGACACATGTTCATAAACAACTTCGGTCAGTATATGATCATGGTCATGACATAATCCTAATTTTTAATTAAATGGGTATGATACACAATTATAATCAACTTTGGTCAGAATATAACTATGATCAAAAAATAATCCCAAAACATTATTAAAATGTCCAATCAATATTTCCCGTTGGTTTCATATTAATCAGAGACAATGCTTATGAAGTAATCATCATATAAAATAATTGTCATTATAATTAATTTGCTTAGAGGATTAATCATTTAAACATAACAATAATGCCCAGGAAATCAATCATGAAATAATGACTATTGCTGAATTAAAATAAGGCATAATACATCAAATATTGAATTGAGCTGAACAATAATCATCATATTAATTAATTAGTCCAGAAGATTTAATCATAAACAATAATTGTTGCTAAGTTAAATGCAACAAATATTGAAAAAATAGTAATTACCATCAAATGACAAAAAAAGCCCTAAACAGTAGTCAGCCTGCTGGCCCAGCCGAAACAGCCGGCCTGGCAGCTCAAAGATACCACAGCCCATCGGCCCAAAACGCGACCGCGGCCCATCAGCGCGCAAGCCAGCCCAAACAATCTGCAGCCCAGCAACGCGAATCTCAGCCGTTGATTGGAACAGACGGTTCAGATCGCTGCGCAACGAAACAAAAGTAACGCGCAGGCGAAACCCTAACCCTAATCAGACTACTCCCCTCGAACCGAAATCCACGCGACGGTGCAATCGAGCGCTGGAGCGACGCGTTGACGCACGCACACGGTAGACGAGCGGAGGGGCCACCGACGGCGCGTGGGGCGAAGGATCCGCGATGGCACGCGCGCGCAAGAGACGAGGCGACGCGAAGGGGCCGTGATGGCACGCGCGTGGCAGGAGCGGATACCAGCCAGGAACGCACGACACGGCGAGCCAAGGTAACGCGCGACACCGGTGACCAACAAGGTAAGCCCCAATCCCTAAGTCCATTAGCTTTTTCCTTGATTGATTTGGGGTCTGGGGAAAAAACAGGGATTAGGGTTTCGGGATTTTGGGTTTGGGTGAAATCCGAATGGGATTTGGGGATTTGGGGCTTTTAGGGTTTCTGAATTTGGAGCTTTGGCAATTTAGGGTTCGGATCTGACTCATCCTCTCCTTCTAAGATGCTGAACCGAAGATAATCAACCCTAAATCGAACAAATTAAGAGCTAAACCGAGCCAATTCAAGATTTAACCGAGACTAAAACTGTTAGTGTTATGCCCTTGAAGCAATCATATGGATGATTGTAACATGACTATGTTTATGAATAATAATATGACTATTGGTCCAATGAATGTATATCATTGTTTTGATCAACAAGTGTGTGACTTGTTTATGAAGCTCTTTACTTATTGATATAATTCGATAAATATCTCTGATCGGATATCATCGTATAGGACAACGATGAATAGATCAGCATATGTATTGTTCGATGATCATGTTTCATAGATCATGGAATATGGAGATATCATCAATACATTGTGGACGCATGTTGAAGAACATGCGTTAGATAGACCCACAATGGGACACTGCGAGAATGTTACATTCTTATGTGTCATCAGTGTATCTCATACATAGTAGATGTATGATCCTTAGACCTGAGATTGTCATGTTCCCTACATGTGTAATAGTTTACCTTGGGGTTACCAAACACTATTTCCTAATCAGATAGTTATAAAGGTAGCTTTCATGTTTACTATGAAACATGGAGAGGGAAGTGAGCACTCAAGATGGAATTTGCCACTCTAATGTAACGGAGATATATGTCTAGGCCACTCGTGTGATATGATTAAGGAAGTGCATTGCCATGCCGTGATTGAGAAGTCAATCACAACTTATTAATATATCACGGATACGAGAGATGGATTGAACTGTCAAAGGATGACATGCTTCTCGCCTTGAGTTAGATCTTCATATAGTTTGGCAAATGGATTATTACATCAGTACTTTAGTCATATGCGTTTGGGAGTTGGCATGCTCTGCAAGGAGCCGCTACCGACTATTGGATTAGAAAAAGGGTTTTTCTAATCCATGTCCAAATGCGCATGAACCTACAGGGTCACACACTTAACGGGCTGGGACGCATTAATTCGGATTGGATCCGTAATTAATGGACCTCGTGGGCTTGGCGCGTAGATGGGCCCTGACTGCCTAGGGTTTCACCTCATGGCTATATAAGGAGGGGAGGAGGCTAGACGCAGAATACACTTTCGTGCGGTTTAGAGGTGTTTCACCAGGAACCCTAGCCACCTCCTCTCGTTGCCCCTGCCGGGCGACCCGGTGCTTGCACACCGACGCACGGCGTTCCATCCCCGGACGTGTGGACTGCTGTGGTGACGCTGCTGCTACTGCGGCATGGAGAGGACGATCCGTGGCGAGGACGATCCGCGGCGAAGACGATCCGTGGTGAGGACGATCCGCGGCGAGGACAATCCACACCAAGAACGATCCACTACAACGACGTGCGAAGGATTCCGCAACTGCGCGTCTAGTGGTAATAGATCTATGATCCCCTTCTTGCGAGTAGCTTTTCTGGTTTGCGGTAGAAATTTTAATTTGTGCTAGTGTAGCATACCGCGTTCCTCAACAAAAACCGGGCTTAGAGACTAATTGGAACATGATAGACTAGATGTGCTCTGATACCAAATGTTAGAAATTGCTAGGGCTAAGTCTAAGTCTTGATCCAGTCTAAATCATGATCACAGAAGTAATGCGGAAATGAGTGTCTTAGATAAACTGACCCGGAGATGAAGACACGTCCATTAGTGCTCTCGGTTAGGGTTCTTGAGTGTCGGTGATGGTCAGAGAAGTAACCGGTGAGGACAAAGAGCACCGTGACCTCCACGGTGAGAGTAACGATCTTCGGTAGCCTCGCGCTATGTCCCTGATCGGAAGGGATGACGGGAGAGATTGAGTTCTAGATCGAACATCAAAAAAATCAAGTCGATGAACGTTGGCCTCTCCCTTTTATATTAGCGCTGGCAACCGGGACCGAAACAAAAGATTGTTGGTGCGTTCCGATCAAACGCGTACATGAGTGCGTGGTGGTTTAGATCCGAAAATTTCGGAGTTAGTTAGGTTGACTGAGATCACCACTAATAGTAATTAGCATTCGTTAATCGGATTGAGCGGTCTAGTATCGTACATGGGCCATGCTTCTTCGTTTGTGCTGGTGTGGATCATGGTATTGGTCAGCGCATACATGGTATCCTAGAGACGCTTCATAAGTTGTATAGTTGTCATTGTCTAGCATATTCATGTACATCATTAGCAAGTACGATGAGCACCAAGCAATAAGAAATTTCAATAATGAGAGCTAAACACCAATGTAAATATAAAAATTGAAGCTCAAACTGTGGGGAAAGAAAACTAGAAGCGATGGTTATGATAGCATTTCAGCTCATTGTTCTAGCCATCTAATTTTCTAAAGCTTGATTTAATTTTTATATAATGTATATGATGAATATGTAAATTTCATTTGCCAAGTGTAAATGCACACTCCATGTTACATTGTGTCAGGCATTGAGGAATTGAGCTCATACCTGAATCTGAAGAGGTAGCATCCACAATTGGTAGAATTTTTTAAAATTCACCCTTTGATAGGCCAAGCTTCTCACACTTTAAGAGACCTTCACGTGCTTTCATCCTGCCATATGTGCAAAGGAAATTATAAAACCAAGCACCATAAAATCCAAACGACATGGAATATGGAGACGATTACATCAACCAAGAAATGGACATAGCAGAGAGGAAAAGGTTTAGCACGATTATCAATTTTTGTTCCCTTCGAGGGTATTGATCTCTCCATTATGATCTAACACACGCATTGGCTGTGCATGGTCCCAGCTAGGGAAGGTGTTTGCGGAGAATCTTGAGTGAACCTGTTTGGAGGTATAACTTTTAGAAATCATATTCTACTCATCTTTGTAGGAGCGAGAAGACTCGATGCTTACGAAGCAAAACTTACGGATTGCATGTTGAAGCTACTATGCAAGAGGCAGCTTCTTTCTCAATGCTTTATTGCTTTGTTCTGGTGCCCTTTCTGTGCATCTCAAAGCTGCTTATAAAGCTTGCAACTCCTCCGACATGCACATGCACACGGACAACGCATCCAACTGGGACACGGCTGCCAGGTACAACTTGGACATGGACTCCATTACAAGATTAGTTCCAACATTCACCCCCCTAATCTTGTAACAACTAATTACTCTAACTTGTTGAAGCAATCGGTCACAACTACGATTTGCCCAACTTTATTCGACACACGACGATGAACACTTCTTCAAGGAGTTCCCCCTTTCTTCTTGCTAGCCATACCACCGGTGACGCACCTCGCCGGCACTCATGACCTTTTGACGCAGCTCCAATTATCTTTTCACCGTTGACGCAACTTGACGGCAACACAGACTCACATTAGAGCTTACCTGCAAGAGAAAACTTGGACACACCTACAAGAATGCTCATCCACCACACATGCATCATGCACAGACTCTTCCTTGACGGACCCGACTTTGGACGGCGAACACATCTTCTCAACGTCCCTCGACGAGACACGCAGATAGCTGCCAATGCCATCTTGTCACGTCGACTGTGACGACACTTGCAAATAATGGGTATCCAGTTGACACACTTTCTTCATCTTTTTTTTCTCTTCCTTTTTTTTCTTTCGCTTCTCTGAACTGCCGTTTGAACTCACTGGATGTACCTTTGATTGTGCTGCCTGGAACATCTTCATGAATCTGTTGCTACCTTCTTGCCACACGTGACATCGCCAGCACGTTCTCCAACGCACGTAGCAGCCAGGAGCTTCTCTAGCTTCCTGCGCCGCCAATCTCCTCACGCGGCCACACGTAAGATTGCTGCTTGCTCCCCTGTTGCGTCCTTGCTTGCGCAGTACAGTGCTTGCTCCCTTGTTGCTGCTTGTTTGCTTGCTCACGTGATGCTTGTCGCACGTCTCTTACCGCTGTACAGCACAATACGCACCGTGATCTACTTCTTGCTTGCCTTTTCCTACAAGCTGAACTGATCAGTTCGTTCTGCAGGCCACGCGCCCTGCACTCTTCGTTTCTTCGGACTGCCGTGCCGAGCCTCCACGGCATCCACACAGCACCGGCCTCCGCACCTTCGCCCGTGACCTGACATTGGCGCGAATATTACTCCCAGATTGCTCTGATACCAAATGTAGGAGCGAGAAGACTCGATGCTTACGAAGCAAAACTTATGGATTGCATGTTGAAGCTACTATGCAAGAGGCAGCTTCTTTCTCAATGCTTTATTGCTTTGTTCTGGTGCCCTTTCTGTACATCTCAAAGCTGCTTATAAAGCTTGCAACTCCTCTAACATGCACATGCACACGGACAACGCATCCAACTGGGACACGGCTGCAAGGTACAACTCGGACACGGACTCCATTACAAGATTAGTTCCAACAATCTTTTGCATGTATACAATGATGAATAGAAATTGGAAATAAAACACCAACATTATTAAAAACGAAAGCGTCAGTTGCATATAATTTCATGCAAAACAGTTCGAAGCCCTAAGCTACATCAAACCAAACATAATTTTTTCCCACCACCTAATTGGAGGTCACATCTTGAAGAGTCAGCATAGCAGTCGCCCATAGCAGAACTGCAGCTGGACTTTGCAACATGGTTATTGGGTATCAACAAATAGAGATTTCTAATACTTCACTTGAAGGCATCAAGAAACCGGACTGAAATAGCATATGAATATGTGTAAGAGGATCAAGGTTTCGTGTTTACCAGAGCCATATAATTGGAGAAGTTTTCATGACCTAGATATGCATAATAGTACCCCTTAAATTGAGATGGCTTAAGCTGGCCCTTGAAAACAACGGTCCTGGAAAGATCACAACAAAGAGAACACCGAATAAGAATGACTCACATGAATACAACGCAACTGGGTGGTTCTTATACTATAGATTTTTTAATGCTTATAGAGACGGTCCAAGAATTTGTTTTCAATCCCATTTCCGATAGAAAATATTGCTAATATTCCCATAAAAAGAAGGAGCTTAGTATGACTTCCTAATCCTTTTCAGCCTTCAACTTAATCAAAAAATTTTAAATGAAATTCAGAAAAAGGAAGCACCTTGAAGATAGAGAGCACATGTAGAAATCTTTCAAAAAAAATAAAATTCATAATTAGCTATGCCGATGCTGGGTACCTATCGGACCCGCATACTGGCAAGTCACAAACCGGGTATGTTTTCCTTTGTGGTGGAACGGTAATTTCTTGGAAGTCGTCTAAGCAGACACTTGTCTCGACGTCGATAAACCACTCGGAAATAATTGCCTTGTATGAAGCCTCCCAAGAATGTGCATGGCTGAAGAATGTTTCACCACATCCAGAAATCATGTGGCATAAATATGGAACAAATCCCTCTATCATTTATGAAGATAATGAAGCTTGTGTTGCTCAAGTGCAAATGAGATATGTGAAAAATAACCTCACGAAGCATATCAACCCCAAGTTCTTTTATACTCATGAAATGCATAAGATGAACGAGGTCAAGATACTACATACTAAGTCGTGTGAAAATCTCGCAGATGTATTCGCTAAGTCACTCCCGGCATCTTCCTTTGAAAGGTGCGTTAGAGGAATCGGGATGATGAGACTTAGAGAAGTGCAGATTTCAGGGGAGAATTTTCACATACACCTACATAAATCTCGAACATGAAGCTTGAGTTCCCGACGTGAATCTCGAAGATTCAAATTGAAATTTAGGTGGATTTTACTATTTTTCCTTATTAAGTTTTTATTGAAGTTTTTCTTACATAAGGTTTTGATGAGGCAATCCGTGCAACACAGCAAGCGTATGCTATGTACTCTTTCTCCAAGTATTTTTTTCACAGGGTTTTTCTAGAGTTTTGATTAGGCATATGCATCTCGCTGTAAATGGTCCAAAGGGAATTGTTGAGAAACTCGGCCCATGAAGGCCTATATGGACTCTTATCGAAACCCTAGCTGTAGGTTATATTCACAACTAGCAAATTTACCCGCGCAATTGCGCGGCTAGATATTATGATACGATTATCTTTGATACATAACTATATTTTCTATAATTGTGTATTTTTTATATAACTCTAATATCTGTATAGATTGATATGCACCTTTATAATCTAGTCCTACCAAAATAAGTGGTGGAGATTCTTGGACTCTTTAATATTCTATTGTATTTTACATGGACTCTTTCTTTTAATCATATGGAATCTAATTTCTAATTTTATTTTATTTTTATTAAGAATTTTAGCTATTTGTGTAATGTAAATTATACAAACTCTTTCTTTTAATCTACACCGTTATAATATATGTAAGACCCTCACTTTTATGCTACAGTGCAAACATAAAAGCAAGGTTCTAATGTGCATACTGTGCTAATCCCATGATCAGTAGCTAGCACACATGATGGCGCCGTGATGGCACTATGGGTGTCCCGATCTTTCGATGAGAAACACACGATCGATTTGTTAGAGTCGACTTTGACGATCCGACTACACCGTACGACGACGATGCGCCTTAGCAATCGCTAAACCAACTCCAATGGTTATTGATCTTGCCGTGAGCACGATCAACCTGAACACGAGGTTCAATTCCTGCAAGCAACCGAAGAACAAGCAAGAACAATAGGATAAGCAATCTGAAATTGCGGATAAAGCTGAAGCGAAACAAAGTGGAGTCTTATTGACGATCTTGACAAGGTGGTCGGCCCAAAGACAACTCGCAGGATCAAGTTTGCACTTGGCTAAACTAATCAAATAAAACCCAAAACCTAAGGAGCCAATGTCTGGCTATTTATAAGAGGTAGGGACGTGGGAAACACGTCCAAAGCGATAGGATACCAACTACAACTCTATTACAAGGCCCAAAGCCCACGTCTTCTCGATTTGGAAAAGTGACGCCAATTGTTTTGCAGATTCCCGTTGACTCGGACGGAATTTGGGGATGGGGTCGGATCCGTTGGAAAGAGGACGTCGAAACCTTTCCAACCAGTACTCATAGACCTCAAACACCCTTGTGGATCAAAAGTTATGGTCGTTTGAAGTTGGTGCTGTCCCGGAGGCCGAATCCGAGTTGAACTTGTGCACCGGAAGAATTGGCTTCATGCTTGACGTTTGGGAGTCCTTCTCCTTGGTTCCTAAGGACAATAAAATCATCACAAGGATTAAATAGCATTCCATTCATTAAATTATTTGTATGCAACCCGAGGAACGCATTCACCTGGTAATTGAATTGTCGTGCCCGAGCTCGAGTAATTGGCCCTTGTATGATATTGTTGGTTTCCATTGGGTTTGTAAGTATGGCCGTATCCATGGTAGTGATGTCCTCATCAACACACAAACACAATCTGGAATCACAACCATACAAAAGTTTCATATTTTAATACAGCGGAAGTATTGATACAATATGACTGAGATGGTCAACTAAACATAACGAAAGAATCAGATGTCTTGTAGTTTGCCACATAATCCACAGGCAACTGACAAGGTAAAGCCTTAGAAAGAACTGTCGTTCATAATCCCGTAATCCTGCGTCAAAGTAAAGTTCATCGAGATACCTGCATCTTCACCTATAATCCACAATGATAGCAAGGGTGAGTACATTTCGTACTCAGCAAGACTTGAGTTGTGTGTTTGGAATGCAGGCTGATCCTAGAATAAAGCTTCTACGGTTAACTTTTGCTTGGAGCCAAATTGAATTATTAAATACTGAATAGTAGAGTGAAGGCAAAAATTGTAAAAGTAAATATACAGAAAAGTAATAAGAAGAGATAGATAACTCACAGCCCTTCACGAATAAAATGTAACAAAATACCCACATCCCTTCGTGAGTGATAAAACGTCCAGTCCCATCATATGAAATATTATCTGAAGAATAAACTTTTGTCCACACAGGGCACAACAGCTGAATTCAACCTTGCCAACGTAATGTCAAGTATTGAATCATCTGTAAGGGTAAGCTCACCAAAACATTTTATAAAAACAACTAACTTAGTGTGGGTTCACCAAGTCGTCCATAACCGTGGACACGGCTAATCGATTAGTTTTAGACTCTGCAGAGTTGTACAGCTTTACCCACAAGAAATGTTCTCCCTTTTTGCTAGGCCATCAACACACTTCCTTTGGTGTGCCGCCAGAGAGTTCATTACGAAACTGTTCGATTACTTGAACCTTAACTTTGCACTAGCCCAATGACGTTACTCCTGACTATGATGGAAGCTAAAAAGTAAAATCATTCCGGAGTCAAAGACCCACCAGGAATAACAACAGCCCCAAATTCATAGCCAAGCGTACACCGTTACAACGGCAGATGCCAACACCTCGGTGATGACACCTCCCTCGAGCAAACCTATATCCAGAATGCCCGTGCTACAACTGCCTACCAATGTGAAAAGCTAATTCCTAAATAATTTAATAAGTTAAGACTGTCCCATTTCAGTACTTGTGGATGTACGGTTATTCTTGGATCACGGGACACTATGTTCGGTTCTCAAAGTGACATGGGTGATAACTCCACCCTAGCTACGTACACGTTAAAACATGTACATCCGGCTATTGCCAATAATCACCCACGTCGAAATCATAGTTTTATTTTCAGAAAGAATATAATATCAAAAATCACAATGTTCCATCAGGTTCAAGATTAAAGTTCAACATGTCCAAAATTTTAGTTTCATTGCGAACAGTATAACCTGCTGTTCGTGTTCCCAATCTAAGGCAGGGCTAAGCATATGCAAGTAATAATCGAATATACCCATTTTGTGTATCCAACAACCATTTAGGGTTTCATCTATCACTACTGATTAAGGAAAACCATCAATGAAGGTTATATCTACCATTTTTCCCATAATATAGCAGTGTATACAAAGTATAGCATATGCATACAAATTTTATTTTAATTCTTCTTGTTAAAGGAAAAAATAGGATCTACATGAGTGCTTGCCTTGCCATCCATTGTTTTTAGTGACGGAGTCGAAGACGTGATCTTGATGTCGTCGACGATGAAGTCCGAGACGTCGGATTCTACACGTCGCATAACGGAAAAGATAGCAAATAGCGAATAACACTTTCAATAGGGGCAAAAGGAAATCAAATAAGCAATCATTACATAAAACAAGCATGGATCGCAGTTTAGGGTTTCGGGGCCGTATGAGAGAATGTACTATTTTTACGTCGTAGTCTTATTACCGATTAATGGTTTGAAGGTCGCATTGCACACAACATCTATTCCTTATGATTCATTCTATTTTATTTTACGAATTCAAGAAGCTAAGATTGTATATGTTGTTATAAATCAATACATAAAACAACAGGGTGTGGGCAGGTATAACTTGCACTATTGAGTATAAACAATAACAGTCATCAACAATTAATCACTTGTGCATGCATGGTTCAATTTGAGCAAACATCAGGCATTCAACAATTAATTACTAACGCAGGTAGAGCTTATTCTACGACACTTGTTATTAAGCAAAGTTACTTATTTATATATGATGGGCTTTTAGGGCTCCAAATGTGCAGGGCTATGTTTGAATAGGATTCAGATGCAAAGCAAACTGTAATAGAATTACTTCTACATAATGAAACAGTCTAGCTTTAGGAAAACATTCTAGAACTGGTTTTATAGGTACTAGTACTTATCGGTGATATCTTAATCATTCTTTAAGTTATGGATAGCTATACCCTAGGTTTGCGACTAAAAACGATATGTAATCATTCTTACAGATTAATAGGGTCTTTGACCTTAAGGATATTGTCAATATTAGTCCGATAGCATTTGGATCATATTAGTTCATCTATTAAATCATGGTACATATATTATACGAAAGATATGTTACCTAAAGACCAAAAGTACATTAAGTTTAATTTATACATGAGAACTAACATGGCTAGGGTTAAGTATAATCATTCTTGTAAGATTAAATGGTCACGTATTATGAATCACACTAAACAAATTTTATATGCATTACTATCTTTATTTATGCATCATATTCTAAGCATATGTCATAAAAGTATGGTTATTTATTAATTTAGTTCAATCTTAAATAATCATGACATATTTTATATTCTGGAAATATTTATATGACCCTAGGAACATTTTAGGATTCATTTTTATGATTCCAAGAGCTATGGTTTATATTAATTACAATCGGACATATAGCAACATGATTAATTTCAATTAAATATTGCACGATACACCCTAAGTACTTTTGTAGAATCATGTTATATATTATCTAACTGGCATAACAGAACAAGTTTCATATCAATAGGATGAAATATGAGCAAGTTATAGCAATTTAAAGATTTAATGTATTGCATTCAATCTTAAAAAGAAATCAATACAAGGTAACTTTAAATTTAAATCTAATTGCATATTTAGACAGATTATGACATAAGGATTCTAACAAAATTGGTTTCATTCAAATTGGACAAGATTTGCAAAAGTTGTACATGCATCATATTTGAATCCTTCTCTTTAAATTCAAATTTTAATTTGAATTACTAAACAAGTTTCAAATATTTTTGCATATTCTAAAACTATATGATTTAACATGAATTTATAAATTTGTTTCATCTAATTTGGACTTATAGTGCAAAAGATACAAAGGTTTGAATAGTGACTAGTCTAGAATTTACCTAAAATCCAAAATACGCTTTCTATGATTGAAAGCATACTCTGGCAACTGGAAGAGCTCCTATGATCTGCGCCAACTGACGAGGGGACCCCACGGGTCAGTGGAGGTAGAGCAGAGGCGGCGGCTAGGGATGGCCGGCGACGGAGCACCGGTGGGTTTCCGGCCTGGGCGAAGGTACGAGGAGCACGAACACATCAAGGCGAACCAGATGGTGGGCTTCGCGCTGGTCGGTGTTGACTGGAAAGGGGCTCGCACCGGGGTCGAGCAGTGGCGCAAGCAGGGGCCGACCGGAGAGGTTGAAGGAGAGGCTACCGGGCACGGGCGAGGTGGTTCCACGGGCGCTCCCGGAGGGGCTTCGACTGCACTGTAGGGGGCCGGCGGCGGGACGAGACAAAGGCGACGGCGGCAGCGCGCCGTGCCGGCGGGGGAAGGCCGGAGCCGGATAGGCAGCGGGTCGGAGAACAACAGGTGGTGGAGGAGAAGCCGATGGATGTGTCGGCCGAGACCGAAGAGGGCCGGAGTGGTGGGTCGCCTTGCAGCCGGAGCTGGAGACGAAGAGCACCCGGTGCGGTGGCTCAATGGTGGCCGAGGAGGGAAATTGAGAGTTAGGGAGTCTTTGTGGATGGAGAAGGATGCTCATAGTGAAGCTACTAGCGGTCTGGACCATGGCGGCAGAGCGGCCAGAAATGAGGAAGAAAGGCTAGTTTGGAGAATGTGGGGGTTCCAGTGAAGTGCCACAGCGCTGAAGTTTGAGATGATTCCAGTGGGTACTTGCTCTCCTTAAATAGCCAATTGTGGCTGTAATAACAGGGTTTGAACGGAGAATGAGGAGGGCGGCTAGTTCGGGCGCTCTCTGGAAGCTCTTCTCCGGTTCGGTCAGGGCCACAGGGTGGCAGGGTGTAGTGCGACGTTGAATCATGGCCTGAGTTCACACAGTATTGGATGGGAGCTTGGTTGTGATGGCTGCAGCGTGGGCGTGAGGCAAGGAAGAGGAGGACAGTGGTGGCCAGCACGGTTGTGTGAACGTCCATGTGTGAAGGCGGCTTGTCAGAGCTGCATGAACTGGACGCTGCTAGAGAGGAGATATGGCAGTGCATTAATTAAGTTGGCTGCATTGGCTTGACCGGAGTCTCGAGTGCTCCTTCTGCCGTGGAAAGAAGAAGCAAGAAGAGAAGAAGAAACTAGAGAAATGGCAGAGAAGAATAGAGGGAGTAAAGATATGGCGTGTGGGACTAGGTGCAGTGGATGGGGTCCACATGGAAGTGGTCGTTGGCAAGAGGCAAGAATGATGGTCAGCTGAGGAAAAAGGAAGTGGGTCCCACATGCAGGTGAAAGAAGGGGACTCTAGGGCTTTCTTCCCAAACAGCAGAAAAGAATAAATTAATTGGAGGTTCTACACACTTCAATAATTTTCTAAATTTTTATCTAAAGATACTGGAGGAGATATATACACGTAGGTAAATTTTGGAAAACAAATTAGATACCAATATTTTATTAAAATTCTAACATTGTCTACTGCTCCATATTTATATTTCGGAAAAAGATTTATCAGACAACCTTAACTAGATTGTTAATTTTTGAGATTTTTACATAAGGTCTAAATTAGTATGAGTGATCTACCATAAAAATTTAAAAATCAAATTCCTAATATTTATTTTCTTAAAAATTATTTTATTATGTTTTTCAGAATTCCAGGATTGAAAAGATTAAATGAGAATAAATAGTAAAACCAGTTATTTATTTTTGTAAATTTTTGTGGACAAGGATAAGGTTACTTAGAGCTCATGGTAAAAATTGTAAGTGCTGGAACGGTCTAGGATTTGCTACAAAAATCTGACAATGGTTTTGGTCAAAGATAAGGTTCCACATTTATTTTACCTTATCAACTTGCAAATGGTTTCACATTTTATTTTGACCAGCCAAGATGGTTTCTAGCACTCTAGGGTTATCCAAAAATTACTATTGTAGCTTTCATCTTTTACCATTTTACCATTTCTCTTTTTCTCTCTTTTGTAAATTTCAATATTCATTTCCATTCAAGCGCTAATTCACAAAATGCACAAAAAAAATCAAGAAATGCATTATGAAAGTAATTTCACATTTTAATATTTGATTTTTAAACTTTTATAAATTTTGAGGATGTTACAATATATATCATGTATTGTGTAATACACAAACTCTTTTTTTTAATCTAGACCGTTATAATCTGGACCCACCACGATCAATGGTGTAGATGTTTCTTTTTTTCTCCGACTAATGTGAAAATTTATAGCCTTGAAAGCGAACGTGGTGGCTTCTTTTTTTATTAAGAATTTTAGCTATTTGTGTAATGTAAATGATACAGATTCTTTCTTTTAATCTACAGCGTTATAATATAGATCATGTATTGTGCAATACACAAACTCTTTCTTTTAATCTAGACCGTTATAATCTGGACCCACCACGATCAATGGTGTAGATGTTTATTTTTTTCTCCTACTAATGTGAAAATTTCTGGCCTTGAGAGCGAACGTGGCTTCTTTTGCCTCTACTTTAATATTATAATAGATTCAGTGAAGTTAATGTTTCTGGTAATTTGAGTTGCGAAGTTGCAAGTACAGTTACCTGAACGTTCAAAATGATCAGTCGTTACGAACTAAAGAATGATCGATGTTGGAACAATGCCTGCTAAACTACCATTCTCCAACTGCGCAATGATAAGATCAAAACATAGGAAACTTAGCAACGTTGGAGATCTTTGTAATGCTGTAAAGTTTGCTTAACTCCGGTGGCAGTTTCACAATTACTTTGCAGTCCGTGAATATGGACGATTGCTTTGCTGTTTGGGCGGTTTCACAATTAACTTCCAGTCTTTTTTTAATATTGACGATTGCATACATAAGAAGGCTTCTCTTTTCTTTTTCCCTAATAAGTCAAGCGCTGGAATTACAATTCTGAACTCACCTTAGACCCCGTTGACAAAGGCACTTGCACTTGCTCATGTTTCCATGAGCATAAATGCTGAACAACTCTGATATCAGCTGTATGCACTACGACTATATTTGTATAATGTTTGTGCAACCTGGTGGCCTGACTTTGGTTCATCCTAAGACACTACAGTTCTGATCAGGGGCGGAGCTAGCCTAGGCTCAAGCCCCGGGCTAGACCAGCTGATCTTAGATTAAATATCTGTTTTCAATGATGTTTCAATAATTTTTCGTAAAATTTTAGTAGGCTTTCAGTACCAGGCCCCGGGCTACAGCCTACTCTGCCCGGGGCCTGGATCCGCCCCTGGTTCTGATGTCCCATATGCTTGTACTGAATACAAATCTCTCTGCGTGCCTGTGATTGTAGTATGAATTATCAGCCATGTCCCATGCTTTTTATCAATGATTTTGGCTTATTGATATGATATCCACATCCTTGCTCAGACACGTTGTGAGACCCCGGATCAACTATCCGAAATCTCCTGTGTATTTCCGTACTAGTCCCAGATCAGTAGCTAGTACACACAGTCAACAGTGATACTTCATTGCCGAACATAACGAAATTGTAACATAAATAATAAAGTATGGGCCACATGGCCGCTTATTACAATACTCGGTCACGAGACCGGAGACACGACAGCGGAAGCAAAAGCGACAACAAGCGAACACCAAAAACACCACAGGCGACGACAAGAAGGGTAACTAGCTATCCTGGCAATCTTCCACGAAGTCCTCGGTGTAGAACTCACCGTCTTCAGCTGCATCCTGATAGCTCTCTGATGATGACAGGTTGTGTAGCACGTGAGTACAAAAGTACTCAGCAAGTCGGGGAAAGTATGTGTATGTGGGGCTTTTCAAAGGAAGATTAATAAGGTTCTTTTGCACAAAGCCAAATTTCATAAACCATACTTAAGTATAATTGTCATAAAACACATTTTCACAATTATTTTAACAATTGAATTATTTAATATTGCGGTGAGGGTTCTATCCACCATCACCAATATAAAGGCTCTAACCGCCAACTTTAAAAAGATCAAGTTTAATCACAAATGATTCCTTCCGTCAATGTATAAAACAGGTTCTATCCACCTTGTTGGCTCAATCCGTCATTACACATTCGAGAGTTCTAACCACTCTCGAACCCCAAAATAAAACACCGATTTATTTTAAAACCAAAACCAAAGTCTACTAATATGAAAGCATTCTTTGCTTTGCCTTTCACCGTAGGCACGGCTATTCGAATAGTTTTAACTCTGCAGAGGTGTACAACTTTACCCACAAGACATGATCATCTCTTGATGCCAAGCTATTAACACACTTCCTTTGGTGTGTCGGCAGAGAGATCATGACAAGGCCTTTACAATGTATACACCTAACCCGACCCACCCGCTGAGGTTTCACCGCTGTTAGGGTTCTAGCCACCCAGTACAGAAGCCCCCTCTTGCGCCGTGTGAGAAAAACAACATTGTCTTTATCCGGCACTGACATTTCATCAATTGGTGAGTTTAAGTTAAGTTTCTACAAATTAATTAGCCAGGTCGTACCATTATAGACATGTGGTAGTACGGTTATGCTTAGAATGGACAATCATAAGCGTCGGTCCTTACTTGACTTGGGGCGGCACTTGCACAATACAACTAATGCTCCATCCGCACCCACCCAACATCCCATTCCGCCCAAGTCCAAACCATTTTTCCTTTTCTCTTTATTTTATAAAAACAGTACTAAAACCATAATAATCATTTCCAAATCATATTTGAAATCATCATTTTTGAATAATCCCACCCATGGGTTGTTTTCGTCAATATTGGTCCTAAGCAATTCTACCGTACTATTGCACAAAGGGTACCATATAAGTGTAAACATGGCCTAGCAAATGTCCTAGGGTTACAACTAATATGAATGTCAATAACAAAGGAGGTATTCACAATTCGGATTAACTACTCACTTATATTTGACATACGATGATAAACATAGCATGCAGGTTTATAAAACATTTAAAACACATTTGTAAATGTAGGATCAATATGCGTCAAGAAGACTTGCCTTCGGTCGCGGTGAGATCGTCGAACTCGGGAAGTCCGGTGGCGGGGTTGGCGGTCTCGGCAGGGTCCTCGGCTACGCGCAAAACGAGACAACAAATAAATACAAGAAAATAAATAAAATCTAAAAATTACAAAAGTAGTACTGGCAGGTAGATCTTGATTTTAGATGAATTTAGAAATTTGAACGGAGTCAATCGGAGTTCGGACGGAAAAGTTATGAGCTTCCGAAGTTTGAAAATTGGAAAATTGGAAAACGAGGGAATATTCCGCGGAATATTCTTTTTCTATTTTTTTGATTTTTGGGCATGAGGGTAGGGATGGAACTGGTACGGATATTTTCCGACCAACCGACCGACCGAATTGATTTGGATGATGATTTGGATAGCTTTACAGATATCCAGTTGATTTCTCAGATAAGGATATGGATATAGATAATTTACATGGATATGGATACGGATATGGAACACTGATTATTCGATAGATACGGAATATCCGAGTTTTTTTTCGGATAATATCCGAATATGACATACGGATATTATCCGAATAACACGTTTCAGAATAACACATTAACAATTTAACATGTTTCTCTGTTTCAAAGACTGGTGTCTGCATTGGATGGCAAGATATAATGTGTTCATGTGTGCTAGATGCTAATTTGGAAATATTTGGGTAAAGGTGGTACAGAAATTGGCAAGTGGCGTTTCAGGAAGGCTACTTAGGATTCAGCAGCATATACCAGCTGCAAATCATTTCGTTCAATTATTGCAATGGGGTACATTGTTACTCACAGAGTCACATGTATGACAAGCTAGGGATAAAAAGGCAAAAAAAAAAAAGACATACAAATATATTTCTTTTGGAATTTTGAATTTAAATTTGGACCGATTTTGGAAAAAACTGAAATTGGATTTTAGAATATCCGACTAATATTATTCGTATCCATGTTGATTCCGATCCGTATTCGATCTGTATTCGTAACCGATATTATCCTGTATAATTCGTATTCGATTCTGTATTCGACACTATTCGTATTCGATTCTGTATTCGATAAAAAATAAGGATACGGATATGAATAGGACGATATTCGACCGTATCCAATCCGATCACATCCCTACATGAGGGTGAGTCTATGGCAAGTGGGTCCCACATGTCATTCTCTTGGCCTTCCTCAAGCTTTGTCATCTCCATGGCCATGAGAGCTTGAGCTTGGAGGGAGTGGGGCCGGCGTGTGAGGGGGGGGGGGGCGGCGGGCAGCGCCGGCAGGTGGCGGCCGGGCACGCACGGGCAGAGCCCAAAATAACAGAGAGCCCGTTTTTCCCCAAAAATCTGATTTTTCGCACAAATTTGCATGAAACTTGACCAAACAAATTCATGGATCATCTAGAGGACATCCTAAAGGATCTATAGGAGTAAGGAATTGGATCAAAACTCACCGGAGACAACGAATTTGGCGAAGAACGGAGCTCCGGCCGAAATGACAAAAACCCGAAATTCATCTCCAAATCTTGAGGGATCCTAAAATTGATTAAAAGATTAGATACTAGACTTTCTCACGGTCACAAGGAACCAACCGGAGTCGAGAAAGACCCACCGGAGAGAGAGATATGAGGATGAACACGAAGAACTCCAACAATGGCGACCTGACGTCGGTTTTCTCGATCTAGCGGGCAAATGAGTGGAAGAGGCAAGGAATGAGTGCTACCAGCGGGAAGAGGACTTCTATACGGAGAGATGAGTGGTGGAAGTGCACGCTTCGATGAAGAAACGCCCGAGTTATGAGCAATCAAAGCCATTTCGGTTTTCGGCCAACGGTTTCAATTCCAGCGAGATCCCGGGCTATTGATGGTGGGGAATGGAAAGGTCGCGCCGTTACGGATTCAACGGATCCGACCGTGATTGATTTGGAATTGTATTGAAGGAGATATGAAGGTTTAAAGAGAGATATAGCCATTAGAGAGCTTGGAGCTCTTCTTTGTTCAAAGCCATGACAAGTGGTAGGGGATGATGAACAGTACAAGCCACGTGGCATCGCGGGATTGGCCCGGAATTACGTAAATGAACCGCCCTAGAGAAAAATTAGGAAAAATGGTCTAAAAATTCCGGAAAAATTCCTAGAACCATTTTAGAATATTTGTAACCCAATAAAATTGGTTTCGCGGAATTTGGATGAAATTTGTGGAATTAAATATTCGGGCGCGAACAACGGGCATTAAACAAAAGCCGTGCGAGATAAAATAGGAGCGAAGGTCCAAAAATCCGGGGAATCATTCCAAAAATCATTTTGGAATATTTGGGACCTAATTGAAGTGGTTTTGGGATTTTTGGAGTATCTTTGGACTCGGATGAAATTTCGGGTACCGACGGGAATCTGGAAATTCGATTTTTCGAACGGAAGGGAATTAAATCCCGATTTTGGATGGGAAAGGATGCCAGGTTAATATAAACACCAAGGAAACTCAAATTTTTGAATTTAATTAATTTAAATTAGATTTTTCTCAGAAAGCGAAACTGAGGATGTTACACACGTACAAATGAGATGATTAGGAAACCGGGAAGAATAACTATCAGAAGACCAGAGGGGAAAAAATTAGACATAGATGGATGGAGAAACGAATCGATGCTCCCTATAAGGTCCCGTTTGGTACGGTTCCAAATTCTAGTAGAAACGGAAACGGTTCCAGATTCTTGGTAGAAACGTTTCAGATAGAATCAGAATCACTTTCTACAAACTGTTTGGTATGGTTCCAGATTCTAGTAGAAACTAGTGAAACGGGGGTTGAGGGTGATTCAACCACGGTGTAGAAAAAGAAGAAACGTTTCGAGGAGAATCGTTCCGAGTTTTAGCCGTTTGGTTGGGTTTCTCCCAGATTCTAGTAGAATCAGCTCGGTTCCAAGTTGCCAAATGAGGCCTAAGTATGGCAACTTCAACGTAAAAGAAAAAATAGAGGAGCAGCAATGGTTGCCTCGTCAGACTTTGGCACTCACAAGACGAATTCCCATTTAATATGGGGTACTAGAGGGGATCAAAATACAAACATGATTCTGGAAATTTTGTTATGTAAGCTTTTTTATCTACTACTACCGCTAGATAGATGGTTAGATATTTTCTTTTAAATAATAACATCCGATGGTAGAGATCCTTAGATTCTTTCTTTTAATTTAAGCCGTTATAATCTGAGTCCGCCCAGATTAAGGACTAGATGTTTTGCTTTTTTGTGAGAATTTCTAGTTTATTTCTCTTTTCTTTAGCGACTCTCATGAGCTTTTAATACATAATAGGCTAGCAAATTTACCCGCAACACTGCGCGTCTATACATTATGATACTATTATCTTTTATATATAACTATATTTTCTATAATTATGTGTTTTTTTATATAACTCTAATATATATATAATATGATTAATATGCATCGTTATAATCTGGCCCACCAAAATAAGTGGTGGAGATCCTTGGACTCTTTCTTTTAATTTAAACTGTTATAATTCAGATCTGCTAGATAGACGGTTAATTTTTTTCTTAAAATAATAACATCCGATGGCAGTTGTAATTAGGGTCAACCAGATTAAGATACAAATGTTTTGCTTTTTTGTGAGAATTTCTAGTTTATTTTTTTTTCTTAGCGACTCTCATGAGCTTTTAATATATAATGGATTGCTAAATTCCATTCCACATAAATGGAAAATTGGAAATGTTGAAATTCAAAATTCTCCAAAATTGCCAAAACCCAGACATCCAAAAACAGAGGTCCCTTTTCCTATTTTGAGATCATGCAGAAAACAGAGTCGAATGGCCCAGAAATAGCTCGATCCAGCTTTAGTTTCTGTGTTCAATCATGCATAAAAGTTAAGAGAAGAAGAAAGATATAAGAGCAAAACATACAGAATAGCATTCACACATTATAATGGCAACAAAACTGTAAAACAAATCGGCCTTAAAAGATAGAGGGAGTATACACGAATGCGATGATTGATGCTAAAGATTTACGAATTAAGCGTCATCGATGTCATGCGGGCGAATAGGACTGCAGAGGGAGTTGGTACCTGCACTGCATGCAGGCCGGATCGGATTGAATCCAGGAGCGAGCGAGCTAGCTAGCTAGCACTGGATCATCTTTCTCCCCTTTCTTCTGGAACCACATTGGATGGTCTCTCGTTGCCCGGCTGGAAATGAGAAAAGAAAGTAGTAATTAAACTTTGGTAATAAGCATGAGTAGTAAGGGGTAGGAATGGGGATTAGAAGAGAAGATAAAGAGGGGGACCTGTTGGTGTTGGTCAGATAGCATCATTTTATCTTGGTTGCGTCTCTTCATTTCAAGCGTGGGATGGACGTCGGTTGCGTGCCTGAGAGCCGCTTCCGCTTCCTCCACCTCCCCAAGCCTAGCCTCCTCACAGTCGATGGAAACGCTGACTTCCTCCACGCAAGGATTGAACAACAACCCACAGAAGTTAAAAAAATGATCCGCATCCTTCTCCTCCCGCACATTGACATCCCATTCACGGACTTAACAACTGACGTAGGCACGACGCTGAGAATGAGAAAGATGAAGATGGATCAGTATGTTAACAAAGGATTAAGTAAGCTCAACAGAAAAAACAAAGGAGATGTCTAGGGAGCACCAGAGTGTTTTTTTAGTTTGTGAGCATTCAAATTTGTACCCTTTGGATCTAGATCCATTAATCCAATCAATTTGCCATCTCTCTCCACCACCCTCTTCTTTATAGGCCTCCAAGTTGAGTGCTCACAAACTAAAAAAACACTCGAGTGTTACTTAGCCATTCTCAAAAACAAATAAACTAAAGCTAAAAGTATGTCACTCGTGTCATCTCACTTGTTTGATTTCTTGGATTAGATTCTCTAGTGCATTTATTAAGGGAAAGGCACTACGATGGTCGCTTGCCCGGAGTAATCTGTGTACCTTACTAGGAGTAAATCGTTAAATAGCAATATCTCTGCTCAAATCCTATAATATATAACAAAAAAATACAAAATTTCAACTTGTAGAACACCAACTAGAAAAAAGAACGGAGGCAGCGGTGATTAAAAGAAAATTAAAAAACAAAACTAGGAGTAGCCAAGGATCGACCGAGTAATTGTACAGAACACTATGTGGGGTGGAATTAATTACTACAACCTGACCAGTAATCCTTCCGGTTTGGTAATACTTGTCGTTTTGGACATAGTGATGATCAAACTTCTGAAATTTTGACTAACAATATATTTAAATATTTAAATTGGATACATAAAAATTATATGTGTAGACTTGTCTCGAGAAGTACTTTCATAATATTATAATTTTATTGGGTTTTATAAATATATTATAATAAAAATTAGCGGTCAAAGTTAACGACAGATATTACGAGACCGGAGGGAGTAGTAGCTAGTGGTAATTAATCTGGAGCAGGGGAAGAGAAGCATTAAATGGAACCAGCTAGCGATGTAAGTACGTACCGCTTTAAGTTGGTCATCCGTTGAGAGCATCTCATTTTCCCTCATCCTTTCCATTCGAAGGGTGGGATGGTTGGGATGGACGGCGGCTGCGTGCCTCAACGCCGCCTCTTCTTCCTCCACCTCCGCAGCGCTGGCAAGCCAACAGTCGATATGAGCGGTGACTTCCGGGAGCGAAGGGAGGTTCTCCAATCCAATCTTGTCAAAACCAAGGTTGGCGTCCTTTAGGAACCGGACTGGGACACGAAACCTAAGGACTTCAACGCTTGGCATAATAGCAGTATTGGGTGCCACGCCGTGCACTCGCTGGACTCTCAAGTGAAGGTTCGTCTCGACGGATCTCAACTTGTGGAACAAGTGCCGCCCATCCCCACCAACAATACTGCTGCTTACTACTGGGGTGTACCTCGACCACAACCCGAGGTGACGCAGCTCCGGCAACCTCCCAATGGTTTCCATGTCCTGCTCTTGCACAACCTGCACTTGCACTAGTAAGAAGTAGAGGTTTGGAAGAAGCGACGAGTTAATCCATGCCGGCAGTCTAGAGAAGTCCAAGCATATTAAAGACAAGTAGCGGAGATGTCGAGGGCAGACAAATCCTGCTTCCCACGTGGCACCCTTCCCAAATGGATTGTTGCCCCCAATATCCACAAACTGGATCTTGGGCAGATTGCCTAGAGACTCCAGCAAATCTCTCTCCAGGCACTCATCCCCAACACATCAATCTTTGTGACGAGCACCCTCAGTTCCCTCAGGCTGCCCAGTTCCTTTACAAATCCTGCTGCAGACTTGTCGTCGGCAGCAGGCCATATCCACAGCTCTTGCAGGGACGTCAAATTCCCAAGCCAATCCGGCACCGTTGTCTTCTTATCAGCACGTTGCACATTAATTGGGTTAGCATGCCGACGCTCGATGGCAATTCCTCTATGCCAGTTCCAAACAACTCCAGTGTCTGCAGAAACTTTAGATGGCCTATTTCTTTTGGGAGCTCACCAACAGGTGTACCTGTTAGTCCGAGGTACCTCAGGTGATGTAAATTCCCAAGATGCCCGAGGCTGTTGTAACCTGCTTCCATAAAGTCACAATTTTGTATATCTAGTACACGCAAAACTCGAAAGCTTAGGGATACTCTCATACTAGCACTACACAGGGTGGCAACGAATGACCTCACACCTTGCACGTCCATATCAGCCAGAGGATTTTGGTCTTCGAGTCTCTTTTGAAGAGTTAACCTGCGAGGATTGCTTCGTGGAAACGCTAGTTGCCTATTGTCCACTATAGTAACAAAGTTTTCTTCTCTCGATAAGGAACGGACGAGATCAAGCACCATATCATGAACACGGCAATCATGTATGTGCCCATCATTTGGGTCCTCTACTGGCTGGATCATACTCCCTCTGTCCCACAAAGAGTGCATTTCTAGTGTTCAAATTTTGTCCCACAAAGAGTGCATTTCTAGTCCGTAGGGCCCAGCTGTAAGTGTATGCATGCTCATTTAAGTGCTTGTGGAAACCGAAGCACCAACATGCTTGTGTATGGAGTAATGAGGGTCACATTGGTCATTTACCTTGCACACTAATCTGTCTTAAAAATCCTAGAAATGCACTCTTTGTGGGACAGAGGGAGTACTTCTATTTACAAGCTCGTTGAAGTATCTCTCCCCAACCTCAACTAATCTTATCCCTTATTCCTCATGAACGAAACCTTCAACTATCCACTTCCATATCAAAAGATTTTTATTGATCAAATAATTTTCTGTAAATATGCTTAGATACAATAAGCAAGCCCTTAGATGAGAAGGTAGATCGTAGTAGCTAAAAGACAATATCTTTCTAGTATTCTCCACATCGTCGTTATTTGCATGGCCAAAACCGATAGAGCTGTACACCTCAAGACCACTCCTCCGCTGGTTTACTAGCCAACAAATTAGCTATTGTAATGATAGCTAATGGCACACCTCCACATTTCTTCAAAATTTCAACATATACATCTGTGGATTGATTACGAGGACACATGTCTTCAGAATCAGTGAGTCTTAAATTGAGTAATTTCTCAGAGTTACCACGAGAAAGTGGCTCTAGTTTGTAAACATCACCGACATCTTTGGCAACTTCGGAAATACGAGTAGTCGCGACTATTCTACTTCCACAACAACTATCAACCAAAGCACATCTGATTACTTCCCATGGAATCTTATCTCATATGTCATCAATGACAATAAAATACCTACACACCCACATTGCAGCGCAAGAGCCATGAGTTAGTAAAAGAATTTGAAGATTCTATAAAGCAAGGCGCTCGAAGAAACACTTAAGGTAGAAGGGAGCAAAAATTGAGGAGAAAGAAAAGCTAGGAGAGACAAACATGGGAGGTGAGGATTTACTCCCTCCAACCAAATTTATAAGACGTCTTTTTCAATAGTTATGTATATAAATATAGATCATATTTTATATTTCAATACAAAATTAGTGTGATGTTCCCTATATACCCTAATAAATATTCATCGCTACTTCATATTTTCTACATATATACATTGAATATAGTTAGTGATAACAATTAGAGGTAATCTAGTTATTTTTTAATATTTTCTGGCTCTATGTATAAAAAAAAATACGTCTTATATCTTATAAACTTGAACGAGTAATTTTACGAATTCATGTTCTTTACTGCCTACTAGGAATAACAAAAGTGTCTTTATAATTTTGAATGGTGAAATAATCATGTTATACCAGATTGATTATGTCTTACGCTTAACACCTAATTAATTACGAACTACTAAAATTATCTACAAATTTAAATTCCTTTTCCCACATCGCTTATCATATTATTCTAGGATTTATAAATTTTACCTTCACATTTTAAAGGCTTCACTCGATTTTATATGGTCGCGCTTTATTAAATTGATCGACCGCCTGCGATCAATATTTTAGCCCATTTTAATTATCCTGATCGATTCTACAAGTCTCGCACAACCTACACAATCTACGTAAATTAATGGGAACAACATGATTGAAGGAGGTGCTTACCTTGCTCGGACTTTTCTGCAACGGAGTCGAGGTCAACGGCTGCGGTATCTACAACAGCGGTATCTACACAAAGCAAAAACATCAGTAAGAAGTAAAATATATAATAAGGCAAAATAACTTACCAAGTTTCAACGGTTCGGTGCACAAATTTTTAAGTCAGATTAAGCAGCTACGTTTGGTTTGAGTTATTAAGTTGGGAAAGGAGGCCAACTCCTTTCAAGTCCAAGTAGTGATTACGTCTAAAAATAAAAACAGTCCTTCGCTTCTGCGAATAATCGTTCGAAATAAATAGAGTCCAACGTTCTACCGCAAGCTCGGCAGAGGGTCCTGACCTCTGGAGAGACTATAATCCTAATAGAAGGTTGTTATTTTATGCAAGAAGAGTTAATTTAACTATTCATTCCATTTTAATATTCTTATAGACGTAGACATTTTTAGGAGTTACGATTATTTCGCAAATCTTTATGGAATGCGGCGATAAATCTACCAAATTTGCAAAATACGATCGCGAAAATTAAAAATCATTAAATATACATAGCATTAAACTATAGTAATGTACATCTCGATTGCTGCAGCAACAAGTTTACGATGAATATCAATTCCGACTTCGGTTGTCTCGGTACCATGATTTCCGACTGCCTACTTAGAATACCAAAAGTGGCTTCATAATTTTTAAGTGTGAAATAATCAGGTTATAGCAAATTGATTATTTCTTACGTTTAACACCTAATTAATTAGAAAATACTAAAAAATATCTACAAATTCAAATTCCTTGGCTGAACTCACTGATCGAAATCTTTTAGGATTTATTAAATTGCTCGACTGGCTGCACTCCGCATTTTTAAGTTATTAGGTGTTACAATTAATTCGTGGATACATCGATTTGTTCAAAACAACATAACCTAAGTAACGGAGTCGAGGTCGACGGGTGCGGTATCTACACGAAGCAAAAACATCACTAAGAAGCAAAACAAGTATTAATGCAAAATAACTTACCAAGGTCCAGAAGTTCGGCGCACCAATTTTTTAGTCAGATTAAGCAGCTACGTTGGTTCAAGTTATTATGTTCAGAAAGGGGGTCAACTCCTTTCGGGTCCAAGTGGTGATTATGTCCAAAAATAAAAACAGTCCTTCGCTCAAAGCGAATAATCGTCCGAAAAAAACAGTCCTTCGTCCTAAATAAAAATAGTCCTACCCTCAAGCGAATAATCGTCCGAAATTAAAACATTTCAATGGTGATCATAGGGTTCAGCCCTTCGAGATAGTTCAGCATTCCATTGTTATTTTATGTGATAAGACTTAATTTAACTTTTTATTCTATTTCAATATTATTACAGACGTAGAAGTTTTTAGATGTTAGGATTAATTCGTAAATTCTTCAGGTCCAAGAACATAAAGCAAGAAATACAACATTAATAGATGTCTAACCCAATCTTCAAGCTGTCAAGGATGTCATCTATCATTTTTTGGTTAATGTGGGGATATATGTGCCAAGTTCGCAATATAGGATGCTTACGGAAATTAACGCATGCATACATCGATTTGTTTGAAACAACAGAATCTAAGTAAAATAATGTGAACATAACCTAAGTAAAATAATGGGAACAACATGATCGAAGGAGGTGCTTACCTTGCTTGGAGTTTTCTACAACGGAGACGAGGTCGACGGGTCCGATCTCTACAACATCGGTATCTACACGAAGCAAAAACATCAGTAAGAACCAAAAGAATTAATAAATCAAAATAACTTACCAAGGTCCAGAGGTTCGGCGCACCAATTTTTAAGTCAGATTAAACAGCTACATTTGGTTCAAGTTATTAAGTTGAGAAAGGAGGTCAACTCCTTTCGGGTCCAAGTAGAGATTACATCCAAAAATAAAAACAGTCATTCGTTTCTGCGAATAATCGTTCGAAATAAATAGAGTCCAACGTTCCACCGCAAGCTCGGCAGAGGGTCCTAACCTCTGGAGAGACTATAATCCTAATAGAAGGTTGTTATTTTATGCAAGAATAGTTCATTTAACTTTTCATCCTATTTTAATATTCTTACAGATGTAGACATTTTTAGGAGTTACGATTATTTCGCAAGTTGTGCAGTTACCACGGACGAATTATTTTACAACAATCTTGAAGCTACTGATTTTACAACAATTGCATGGTCTTCTATCACTCAACTTGCAACTAGGCTGAATATAGCATGTCAAAAGCTAGAGATAAATTATTATTGTAGCACGATTGCCAAAATAAATTTTAGTAATGTGCACCTTGATTGCTGCAGCAACAGTTCTAGGATGAAGACCGCTTCTGACTTCGGTTGTATCAGTACTGTGATTTCCGCTGCATAACCAAAAATGGAACCCAATTAATATTTACACTACGAATACACTACTTCACTTCACATGTTAATCGATAACATAACCGCACAATACTACTCAAATAGCTTTGCTTTACTGCGGCTACTCAAATACCACGTCGCAGATCATTCGTCCGCGTAACCTCGCGCTCGTAGAACTTCACTCACTGGAACCTCACTTCACTCACCGAAAAACTCACTGAAACCACTAAACCCTCTTGCTCGTCACTAAGCAGGAAGCAAAAATCGCGATCGTCAGGCGTTCTCTTCTCCTTCTTATAGGCATGTCTCTGCAAATCACGATGGACAAATTTGCCTGATGCTCTCCACAGTTCTTCCTGTCTTCACTTTCGGTGCGTCGTGGAGTGTGCTTGGCCGGTTGCTCCTTTGCCGCACATGCACCTGCGTGCTCGGGTGCCCCTGCGATGGGGAAGCTTTGGCCGGTACCTCAGATGCCGCCGAAGGGTTGGCCGGCTCCCCATGCATCGTGGACCCCTTGGCCGGTTGCTCAGGCCCCATTCATAGCCATCACCGGTTCCTCAGTTCCCATTGATACCTTGGCCGGTTCCTCAATTTCCATTCATAGCCATCACCGGTTCCTGGAGTTCCAACGATTATCAATGGTTCACCAGAAACCGGCCAACACTGCTTTTTTGCAAATATCGAAAACTGTTGTATCGTATTGTAAATTCGAAGCCAAAGTTGTACTAAATCCGATTTTTGCCGAAAGTTAATAGGAAAGTTCCGGGCAACTTCCTGCAGGAAGTGTTGCATCTGCAATCTCCGTACGTTCACACGGAGGACAATTGCTGTCGGCTGAAGGCTGCTTTTGTAACTCCGGCAGAAAATTGCTAAGCGCACACGAAAGTGTAGCAGCAGACTTCGAGATTCTCTTTCTTATTTACCATCTTGATTGATATATAAATAGCGCGTAACTTTGACGTGAAAGAACAACCTGAGATGATTCAGTTTTGCTCAACTGAAATTTCGATTGAAATTGCTGATCTTTAAAAGAAATGTTGATTTAGGAACAAACGTGAAAACTGAACAAACCCTGGTTTGATTCAACACCTGTAACAACGAAGTCTAAGAGGAACAAGTGGTTCTCTTTGAACAGTGAAACTCTAATGGAGTACTCCACTAATCAAAAGCACGAGAACAATTGCTATCGGCGGCTCGGCGCACACAAGCTGTCGGCAGAGGAGTGCTTTACTTCGGTATGCGCACAGGAAAGTGCAGCAGGAAACGTTCAAGATTCTCTTGCTTTGCGTACACGGAAAGTGTACCAAGGAAATCACAATTTATTGTAGGTTCACATATCTAGAATGATATATAAATAACGCAACTTTGTTATGCCAGAACAATCCTGAGAAGGTTGAGCTCTATATTGAAATTTCGGTTGAAATTGTTGATGTATTCCATAAAAAAATGTCGATTCAAGATATTATATTAACTCACCGATGCAAGAACAAATGTGAAAACTGAACAAACCTTTATTTGATTCAACTCTTGTAACAAAGAAGTCTAAGAGGAACAAGTGGTTCCCTTTGAACAGTGCAACAAGAACATTATATATTCAGCACGATGCTAAATATTACTCTTTTGTGAAGGGTAAACAAATGAAACCAACCTAAAACAGCAGAGAATACCCAATCTAAATGGACAACTTGATCTTGACGGGAAAGGACACCGACGAGTCGCCATTCTCGATCAGCACCGTGCTGACGCTGGACGGCACGATTGTGTAGGCCGTCCTCTCGACGATGTCGAAGGCCTTGTAGACATTGAGCTTGATGTCAGACAAGAACAGTATAAATCTTGGCAGTGCTTCAAGCCTGCACGAACAATATTTGAGAAATTTAGTTGATTTTAGAGTGAACAGATTCTGAAAATGCAAGTCATGCTACTAGTGGTTAAAAAGTTAACTATAGTCGGACATTTCAAGTCACGCAGTGGAGAAAGAATGCTCGAACTAACTAAACAAAGATGTCACATAATCGCCTTGAGTTTGATAGATATATATTATAGACAGAAATTATTTATATCACTGTACATGCCCTTAACTGTAGATAGCTCCGTCCTCTCCACGTCATCATCACCGCCCGCCAGTGAACACCGCGTGTCGTCGAGCTGGTTGTGCGCACCACGAACGCAGTACGCCAGGAGATCGATGATCCCCCAACACCCAAAAAAAACACAGACGTAGGAACACACGATTTGGGTGATCAGAAAGGTGAAGAGCGTGATGGCCCGATTAATTAGACGGCAGAATTTTTAGTCATAGAATCGCAGAATTTTTTTTTTAAAATAATACTTTTTTTAAAATAAATTACGGTATTAATACACGGAAAAAAAAAATTGTAAAAATAACACCTATTCGCGAAACGGTATGGCGAAATAGCTATTTTCGCCGAATGGTATGGCGAAATAGCTATTTTCGCCAAACAGTGCGGCAACCATTGCTTAATTACGCAGTTAACAGTCGACCGTCAGAGTTTAGGAGGAAGAAGCTATTTTCGCCGTACCGTATGGCGACAATAGCTATTTTCGCCGTACCATATGGCGATAACTCTATTTTCGCCGTACCGTACGGCTATAACTCTATTTTCACCAAACGATTCGGCGATAATACCCTCTTTTCCAGTGGAATTTATCGCCTAGCGGTTAACTGCGTAATTAGGCATTTGTCGCCACATCGTTTGGCGAAAATAGCTATTTTGCCGTACCGTTCGGCGAAAATAGCTATTTCGCCAGGTGTTATTTTTGCAATTTTTGTTTTTCGCGTATTAATACTGCAATACATTTTTTTTAAAAAAGTATTATTTTAAAAAAAAATTTAGGCTCGCACGCACGATGGAGAAACACTATTGTGGTGCCTCCCTTCACAACCTCCCACACAACAATCTCCATTTGAAAAACTGTCTGCATATATAGGTAGCATAACATTGTGAATGATTAATTTTTCATGTTTGCGGTTTCAATTACCAGAATATAAGAAATAAAGAGAGAAAAATTGTATCAAAATTATGGTGTCGTCTTTCAACAATTAGTCTTTCAACAATTAGTATTAGAGCGATGTTCTAATTTTGGTATTGCGCTTACCGGGGGGTCACCACTGTTGCGTCTTAGGGTAGACTATCGTCGTTGAGCGACATGGTGTTGAGAGAGAAGGTGAAAAAAATTGGATTTTCAGGCGGAGGAGCAGTAGATGAAGCCGCCGGACGACGAGGACGAGGAGGGCTACGTCGAGACCGACCCCACCGGCCGCTTTCGATAAGCTGGAGGGTGTTGTGGTGGCATGGAGCCAAGCACGGAATGACGAAAATATTATATGCGGAAGGAAGGACACATATAAATGGCTTGCTTATTTTAAATGTTTTTGGAAAAAGAGTTCATCCAACTAGTAAGTATATACAGATATAATGTCACATCGTTTGCAGATCTGGATGACGACATACTAGGTGACGGGCAGCAACAAATTTCGTATACTTAGTATGAACAAGCTGATTGGCCCGTGCAATTGAGCGGTGTAGTGTGGTATTCTATAATATAACACATAAAATTTTCTAGCCTTTGAGATCTAAATTTGGTGACTTCTTTTAACTTTACTATTAAGATAGTATATTAGAATAATAAATTTTGAGGTCATCAATTTTTATTCAAATTGCTAATTTGCATTATACAGAAATGGAAAATTGGAAATGATGAAATTCAGAATTCTCCAAAATTGCCAAAACCCAGAGTGGGGATATTCCAAACATCCAGAAACAGAGGTCCCTTTTCCTATGTTGAGGTCATGCAGAAACAGAGTTGAATGGTGCCCAGAAATAGGCTCCATCCAGCTTTAGTCGAATCATGCATAAAAGTTAAGAGAAAAGAAGAAAGATATAAGAGTAAAAGATACAAAATAGCATTGACACATTATAATTTGAAACAAAACTGTAAAACAAATAGGCCTTACAAGATAGATGAGGGAGTACAAACGAATGCGATGATTGGTGCTAAAGATTGGCGAATTAAGTGGCATCGATGTCAAGCGGGCGAATAGGGCCAACATACACAATAATTCAAATGGATCGAAGTGAAAAATGACGATTTCCATGCAATTGCTTATATTTTTTGGGGGGAGAATTTTGATGTATGAGTGATCTTTGTGGTCCAGTGAAATCTAACCTCATCAGTCTTTTTCTGTGGTGTTGTGCTGATGCTGCAAGATCAACTGAAAGTTCTCCTTGTGCTAACCATGCTATTCCTAAAAGTCTTCTTGATGATTGCTGTCTTATCATGTATTAATTTTGTAGAAAGTGAACTATTTTTTTCCCGGGATTTGAACCTTCGTTGCTATTGGAAATTTAGTTTGACATTCTTCTGTAATTGTTTAGAATATCATAAAAGGTCAAAAATTTTCTTTTACCCTTCCTTGTATCATACTTTACTGTGTCCCATAACACAGATGGAGTTTGTTTCGCTTACTTCAAAAGAACTCTGCCAAGCTGGATGCAAGACGGCGACTTCACATGGCTGTAGACATCGTGAGTGCATTTTCTCTTGACAGCTAGTTCTAGGAAATGGCAAGCCAATTAAATTCTATCGAATTTTGGAGGAATGAACAGATTGTAGCAGATCTGGATAAACATTCTTCACTTGTAGATATCCAGACATTTTGAATAGATACAGAGGAGAAGTTGAATTACATGTAAACTAAGTTATATCAATTAGCTTCGGCATAAGAAAGAATGAGGCTAGAAAAGACAATGGTATCATGTACCTGCCATCTAACATGGTATCTAGTGCTATATTACACATTCTATTACTATGATAATAACTGTAGATTCTATCACCGAAAAACAGACATCCAATTAATGCGATTATGCTGTGAAACATTATTACTCCAAACAATTTTTGTTTCATGCATGTTCTCATTGGGGGCTCTGAACCCATGGAGATAAAAGTTACATGGTATTTTGTTAGGCAAGCACATATTTTTGGCTGTATAGAAGCTTTGATTGTCATGTTGATTTGTAAAACATAACTTTTATATTTTTGCAGGCAAGGGGCATGAATTATCTTCACAACTCGAGCCCCCCTGTTGTCCATCGTGATTTAAAATCGTCAAACCTGTTGGTTGATAAGAACTGGACTGTAAAGGTTACTGTGGAATTTAGTTTTTCCATATTTTCATGTTTCCTCTTCTCATCTACTTTGTTCAATTAGGTTGCGGACTTTGGTCTTTCACGTCTCAAACTTGAAACATTTCTGACAACAAAAACTGGAAAAGGAACAGTAAGTACAAGCAAACTTTACTTGTTTGGCATGGATTCTCCATACTAACAAGATTGACATAAAACCTACTATAAACTTCTCTGTTTATTTACTAAATATCTAATAGTTTAGCTTTCATATCCAGCCACAGTGGATGGCTCCAGAGGTGTTACGTAATGAACCTTCAAATGAAAAGTAAGTTCAACGTAGACATTCTTGAGCAATAGATGTTCCTGCTATCCAAAGATGGTTACTCATTTCTTCCTTTTTTGTTGTTGTCAAATATAGGTCTGATGTGTACAGCTACGGAGTGATCTTATGGGAGCTTGTTACTCAGAAGATACCCTGGGATAATCTCAATACAATGCAGGTACTTTTTGTGCTATGTATCTGTCTGTTGGTTATGTAAGAGGTATTCATCTGATTTCCGATCATATATTTGGTGACCACATTGTGATAGTGAATTTGGTAGCATGGTTAACTTCAGCTGGTAGGAGAAAGGTGGCAAGCTTTATGCCTTTATCTGGATTAAAAATCTACTTAGATACAACCAGTCATAATGAGAAGTTTGATGTTTCTTTGCATCATATTTCCTCCATTCTCCTTTCAGTCTGTTTGCAAGATTAGCACTAAGATGCTTTTGTCAGCGCATAGTTTTTCTGTTGCAGAATTGCTAAGTAAAAGGTCCTTAAAAGTTCACTCTCCCAAGGGTAAGGGTGTCCTTTTTCTTTTTCACCCTAGGAAAGGTTTATGGAAAAAATCGCATTTGATACAAGTTTCAACCCGTATTTACGATATGCTAAAACAGTTTTGAATATTTACAAAAAAACCACTCATCTACGGTTCCTGGTTTACCATAGATGCATTGATGGTAAACCAGAAACCGGCCAAGGGCTTGTACCACACACGGGGAACCGGCCAAGGGCTTGTACCGCACACGGAGAACCGGCCATGCCATGGCCGGTTTATGGGGTACCATAAATGCATGTATGGTAACCCAGGAACCGGCCAAGGCAACAAATTAATTTTTTTTTCTTTTTTCAAATTTTCAAACCGAGGTCATTCGAAATGCAAATAATTTTCGGTATGGAACTCAAAAATCATTTAGATTATGGATATGCAAAAATATTTTAGTTTTATTTATTGTGCAACAAACGATGTCCAAGTCACGGTAAATTCGGAATTTTCATAACGGGCTGTTGCTTACTCGGATTTTCGAAAACCGGTTACTGCGTATTTATGAATTTGAAATTTCATATCTGGTTTAATTAGTTTGGTTAAATTTACTCGCTCAAATTTTATATTTAAATGCTGGAGAATTCGGAGGAACCACCGAATTAATCATTTCCATTTTAATTGCAATAATTCATATCGAAAGCTACGAACCTCCAAAAGGGAAAAAAAATATGTAAATTTTTATTACGCTATAAGTTTTCATAATATATCACAAAAGTAGCATGTTCCATGCAAATTTAAAATGTTAAAATCAAGTTTAGTTAAAGACCATACTCTTTATTACGGCTTAAAACTAAAAGCGTTACTAATGCATAAAGAAAATAATAAATTAACGCAGAAAAACAACGTGAGACGCTTCATCGAGTGCATCGAGGCCACTTCCCCTTCGTCCATGCCTCTGGTGGGGCTTCTCTGGCACGACGTGCCCTCTCTCGTTTCCTCTCTCTCTCGGCCTCCTTCTCCTCCGCTTCTTTCCTACGTGCCTCCTCGCGTGCGGCATCACGATCCTACTGTAGCTGCCGCCTAAGCTCCTCGTTCCGGTTGGCTTGATCTAGGAGCCTTTGGTCTTCGGGGTTGATCTCCATGTCAAACCACTCCTCAAATTCACACAGTGGCGGAGGCGACTGCATAATACATAAATTAGCAATGTGTTACGTGGAAATACTATGAAAGACGTATGATTATTACCAACTGGCGATTCTTCAGGCTCTTCTCTGGCGGGTCGAAGGCGTAGTTGCGGCACTTCCATTGCCTCCTCTTCCAAGTTGGAACTTTCCAAGAGTGGACAGGCCTGCTTGGATCTCCGCACAGACACATGGATTCGACAACCCTAGGAGGTAGGAAGAGCTCTTGGTACGCTAAATTGCGCGGAAAGCCCGAAGCGCCTCCCTCTTCCTTCGCTTTTCCCTTTCCCTTTCCACTTGCATGCCTCGGCATTATTTCCTCCCTCGTATTTTCCCTCTTCTCCTTCCCTTGTCTTACTTTTCATTTGGTGAGAATGAAGGCAGGAGGGCATGACCCTTATATAGGCCGATCGACCCATATTGGCCAAGCTGCATGGCCTGTCACGCTTTGACAAAGCTGCACTGCCTGTCACGCTTTGTGAAAGCTGCGCGCCCTATCACGCTTTGGCAAAGCAGCACGCCCTGTCACTATTTGGCAAAGCTGCACGACTTGTCACTGCAAAAGGTGATGGATGTTGTTTTAGATAAGTGTCATCGATGGTCTGAATTCACATCAAGATTCTTGATCGCATTACTTCACTATGGCGGAGTTAAAGTAGAATACTTTACGGAGCTTCTACAGAATAGAAGTGAAAGGACTGACAATGCTCGTTGTGATTACGAAGATGTCATAAAACATTAGCTTTAAATGTTGTGGCACGTATGATTAAGTCGACCCGAAAAGGCAGGCTGCAGCGTTATGTCGACAACATCTAAAAAAGCGATGATGTGTTGGGGTATCCAGTATTGTGTTGTCTCGTATGGCTTGTAACGACAAATCATATTGAAGGCAGAAAATACAGCGTTGAAATGTATAAGTTACAACATAACATTACAACGCAGAAAAAACAACGTTGGAATACAAAGCCTTATCAACGTACATGATGGGTACATCACTAATACATATTATTTTAACAACTATAGCGATACAGGATTAGAACGATACAGAATCATCACTATCTATATCAATACCCTCATCTTCGAAATACTGCCAGTGGTCACGTTTGCCCTCCTCATCGCTCTGGTAGTCACATGGAAGACACAAGTCAGGGTCTACACCTTCGATGTCCTCTTCTGTGGCAACCTGCTCACGGTTGCGAGCTACGGCTTGAAGGTCCTCTTGTTCTGGCTGTGGGGGGTCTGACTGCAGTAATTCATTAGATTGTATGGCAACCTGTTCGAGGCTACTAGCTATAGCTTCGATGTCAGTCACAAAGCTGTTGAATTCGTTGGCACATGAACATGTGCCAAGACTAAAGTTGTCTTTTGCAATTTTATTAAGGTCGGATGCGATGCCATCTATTTCTTTGTTTGTCCAGGCCAAGACTTTACTGAGCCGCTTGCGATGTTTATCTATATGCCCAGAGCATATGAATTTCGTTCGCTGCGGATGAGGGAGGATTTTGTGCGGAGCTATCTTTGATGCTCCAGGAGCTGGGCTACACTCGTCGCCCGGAGTACCGTTGCGTTTCTGTGCCCCTCTTGCATGAATAGTTGGAGAGTGAGACTGCTCATCTTTGTAAGGGGTCATTAGGAGAATGACCGGCCCTAGTACTTCACGGTGGAGCGGCTAAGGCTTGGTGATGCTATGCAGGATGCGGCCAGGCAAGCTCTCCTTCACTTGGGCGAGAGCTATCGCGACCAATTGGAGGACACTCCGTACTGGCTCTTTCCCTCTCATCAGGTGGGGAGGAGTCACAGCCGGTTCCGGAGCTTACAGTTGGAGTCAGACCCCACCATTGTGCACCTGGGTTCACTCATTCGGGCGCAGGATGAGGCCTATGTCCACATTTCCTATGAGCTCGATGAAGTTTACAGGGATCTTGCTGCGGCCAGGCTGGAGATCCTTCAGCTGAAGGAGTTGCAGCGGGGAGCCACTCCACCTCCACCTGTCCCTGTGCAGGAGGTGCAGCAGGCAGCACCACCACTGCCAGCCCCAGTCCAGGAGGACCTTCCATCTAGAGGGTTGACCCCAGACGCCGCGAGGGTCAAGCGCCGCCGAGGTCTGCTGCTCAGAGTAACTGCGCGCAAGTCAGTGCGCCGTGCTGAGCAGCCAGAGTCGTTCCATGAGTTCTTGGCCGCTCGGGGGGAGCCAGGACCTTCACAGGCTGCAGGTGCAGTTCGCGTCAGAAGCGATGAGCCCAATGAGGAGGATCCTTCTCCTCGTGTATTCGAGGAGAGCGAGGGGAGCAGTTAGTATGGGCCAGTAGTACCCTTAGTTTTTCCACGTTATAACTTTTAATAATTGTGTGTGATGGAATGTATCGCGCTAAGCATTTGTGATTAAGCTATTCTATTTTAATTGGAAGTTCTAAACTTTGTTTGCGACTATTAGATGTTGATGGTGTGGTACAACCGTAAGTTTTGCTCTACAGTCAATAGATAGTAATCATGCACATCTAATGCACATCTTGATCAATACTAATTGAATGAAACACACTCTCAAACGACACCTAAATAACTCACCTGCTTGGAAACATATGATGCTGGCTCAATTCAAAGAAAAATATATTTCAGTATTTACTGTAGTTATACAATATACAATAATGTTAATTTATGTGTGGTAGCATGAATAAAAATGCCAATATCCTTAGAAACAGAGACATGTCATTTTTGAAAATGGAAAAAAAACATTTGAGTGGTTCAAAAGATAAATAATATAGTTATTATAAAATTTTAGAGCCTCAATCCCAATGTAGAATGTGGCTATACCTGTTCTTAGGGATGGAACTGGTACGGATATTTTCCGACCGACCGACCGACCGAATTGATTTGGATAGTTTCACAGATATCCAGTTGATTTCTCGGACAAGGATATGGATACAGATAATTTACATGGATACGGATACGGATATGGAACACTGATTATCCGATGGATACGGAATATCCGAGTTTTTGTTCGGATAATATCCGAATATGACATACGGATATTATCCGAATAACACGTTTCAGAATAACACATTAACAATTTAACATGTTTCAGAGACTGGGGTCTGCATTGGATGACAAGATATAATGTGTTCATGTGTGCTAGATGCTAATTTGGAGATATTTGGGTAAAGGTGGTACAGAAATTGGCAAGTGGCGTTTCAGGAGGGCTACTTAGGATTCAGCAGCATATGCCAGCTGCAAATCATTTGGTTCAATTATTGCAATGGGGTACATTGTTACTCACAGAGTCACATGTATGACAAGCTAGGGATAAAAAGGCAAAAAAAAAAAGACATACAAATATATTTCTTTTGGAATTTTGAATTTAAATTTGGACCGATTTTGGAAAAAAACTGAAATTGGATTTTAAAATATCCGACTAATACTATTCGTATCCATATTGATTCCGATCCGTATTCGATCTGTATTCGTAACCGATACTATCCTGTATAATTCGTATTCGATTCTGTATTCGACACTATTCGTATTCGATTCTGTATTCGATAAAAAATACGGATACGGATATGAATAGGACGATATTCGACCGTATCCGATCCGATCACATCCCTACCTGTTCTACACCGGCTGGTAGAAAAATCCATAATAGAAACTAGAAAGAAAAAATGCTATTAATGTCAGCGTACAACACATTTTGTTAGCAAGTTAGCAAGACAACCACTCATATTATCTACTAAGGGTTTGTTTGGATTCATGCAGCTAATAGTTAGCTGTTAAATTATTTTAACATAATATGGCCCATGTAAATTACAAAATGATTCTTAAAATAAAAGGTCTAAGTGTGATGGTTGCTAGACTAAAAGATTAGGAATCATGGGTTTAAATTCCCTCTCCTCTCCCTTTAAAATATTGTAAACATAATGTGTGTGGGCTAAATAAAGTGTAGGATTGTTACTTCATTAAGCATTACGTTGCACATGGTGGTATTAGTGCCAAACCATCTACTGTTATCATCAAATAAAAGCTAATTAGTTCTTGCATGCACATGGTGGTATTAGTGTTTGTAATGCTCATTAAGTCCTTCAGTTTTGAAGTGAACATGCTATTAAGATAATGGAATGTTTCCATTAGAATTGAAACAGCATGGTCAAGGCATCTACTATAAAAGCATGGTTGAACATTTACACAAGTGAAGTGCAATGCGTATTCATCTTTCAGCAAAGGAACAAGAAAGAGAAGTAGCAAATTAAAAGGAAAGTGTTAGCACATACATACACATAAAAGGTACATTGTTCTTTAATCATCAAAAGAACAATATTAGTAGAAAGGAAGAGAGGAGAGCAACTCAATATGCAATGCATTCCTAATATGTCTCAAGGTGGGTTTGTGTTTTTGCACATATAAAGGATGATTTGTGCTTTTTGCACATATAAAAGTTATTTTTCGGTTGAATCAAAATTGCTAAATAGTTTTATAGCTTCTGCAGTTTATCTTACATTTGGTATCAGAGCAGGTTTTAGCACTTTTGATTCACCATTATAATATTCTTTATGGTTGATTAAGTTTCCTTTCATGATATTTTATTGCATATTGTAGTGTGGTAAATATATTGCTCTATTTTTGATCAACGCGCATAAGTGAAATTGCATTTGCAATTGCGCGATTCATCATAGTAATGTTATTTAGAGCAATAAAATGTTATTTATTTTTCCAGTATTGTTACTTGGATAATATGCAAGAAATGTGTTTGTCTCTGTCTGTAATGGATGGAATTTTTTTTGTTCAAAAGATCACAGTTTATTTTTATGAGCATAATTAAAAGTGAGATGCTAATTAAATATTTATATTATCAAAAGCATGTTAGTCACCAAAGTGGCCTTGCTTAGGATCATAGATATTTAATTGTGCATTACAGTTGTTCATATCTATTTGATGCTATTGATTGGAAAATATGATGGACAATTGAGTTCACGAATTGTAATGCTAGGAGGTCACCCAAAGGTGGACCATTGCTTACAATTGGTGACATGAAAGAGGTTAATCAACATGCTTAGTCAATTTGTTAGTTTATCCAAAGATAGCGTGCGTATTGGCTTAAGTATAGTTGATTATCTATTAAAGATATTTGTTTTTAGCATCATTACTGATTCCAGCCGTGTATCTAAATTTCATCCAAAGATGATTTTAGAGGCACACTCAAAGTTTGTTTTTACATGAATTTGTTTTATATACCCAGAGTATTAATTTGTGAACATATTTAAAATTTGCAGCTTCCATTAACTTAATGAGTCAGGGTTTTAGCCTAGTCAAGTTTAATGGGCTGAACTATGTTGACTGGTCTGAACAGATCCAGTTTCAGCTGGGTGTTATGGACTTAGATCTAGCATTAGTTCTTAATGAAAAGCTTGCAGCTATTACGGATGAAAGTACTGATGAAGATCGTTCCCTTTATGAAGCTTGGGAACGATCCAACAGGCTAAGTTTGAACTTGATGTGCTTGACGATTGCTGAAAAAGTCAAGCCATCGCTGCCTAAAACAGATAATGCAAAGGAATTCATGACGAAGCTAAAAGAATATTCCCAATCATACATTACAGACAAGTCTGTAGTTGGGAGTCTTATGAGTGATCTAACGACCATGAAATTTGATTGGTCTATTCCCGTGCATGATCATGTGATTAGCATGGCAAATATTGCCACAAAGTCAACATCCATGGGAATGGACGTAAGTGAATCATTTTTGGTCCAATTCATCATGAACTCCCTACCTGCTGAATTTGGCTCGTTCCAGGTGCATTATAACACCATAAAAGATAAATGGAACCTTCAAGAATGCAAAACCCAATTGGTTCAGGAAGAAGGGAGATTAAAGAAAGTGAGGGATCACTCTGTCCATCTCACAATGCACAATGGTGAAAGTAGGGGTAAAACGAAGGACAAGGCTTCACATCAAGTTAGTGAGGGCCAAATCCATAAAAAGCTGAGATGCCACTTCTGCAAGAAGGTTGGTCATTTCAAAAAGGATTGCCCTAAGAAAAAGAAATGGTTCGAACAGAAAGGTATGCATTATGTTTCTGTATGCTTTGAATCAAATCTTATTGAAGTTCCTAGCCATACCTGGTGGTTAGATTCTGGTGCTACTACTCATGTTTCACATGTTATACAGGGATATCTTTCAATGCAACCCATAAGCGGATCTGAAAAGTTTTTATACATGGGAAACGGAATGAAGACACGAATTGAAGGGATTGGGACTTACAGAATAATCCTTGATACTGGTCTACACTTAGATCTGAAAGAGTGTCTTTATGTTCCTGAATGTACTAGAAATTTAGTATCTATGGGAAAATTGGATATAATAGGTTTTAAGTTTTTTATTAGAGACGGTGTATTGTTGTTATATAAGAATAAGTACTATTATGGATCTGGTACTTTAATTGATGGTTTATACCGCTTCAATATTAATGCTAATTTTTCTAAATCCTTGTTTGATGTTGAACACATTATTGGTAATAAACGTTCTGCTTTCTTGCGGCATAAAAGATTGGGTCACATATCCAAAGAAAGAGTTTTGAGGTTAGTGAAAACTGAAATTTTACTTCAATTGGATTTTGTTGATTGGAATGTGTGTATAGATTGCATCAAGGGCAAGCAAACCTCACACATATCAAAGCACCTAGCTACAAGAAGTAGTGAACTGTTACAGTTAATACACACTGATATTTGTGGTCCATTTGATGTTCCTTCTTGGGGCGGTGAAAAGTATTTTATCACCTTTATTGATGACTTCTCACGTTATTGTTACCTATACTTGCTGCATGAAAAGTCTCAAGCTGCGAGCATCATAGAGGTGTTTGTTAATGAGGTAGAAAGGCAGCTCGATAGGAAAGTCAAGGTGGTGAGGTCCGATAGAGGTGGTGAATATTTTGGAAAGTTTGATGAAAGTGGACAATGTCCAGGTCCATTTGCAAAGTTTCTTGAAAGCCGAGGCATTTGTGCACAGTATACAATGCCCGAAACACCTCAACAAAATAGGGTGGCTGAAAGGCGGAATCGTACTCTCATGGAAATGGTTAGGAGCATGTTATATTACAGTAATGTGCCCTTGTCTTTGTGGATGCACGCATTAAGGACTGCTGTATACTTGCTTAATAGAGTTCCTAGTAAGTCAGTTCCTAAGACTCCTTATGAACTGTGGACTGGAAGGAAACCTAGCTTGAGGCACCTGCACGTTTGGGGCTGCCTAGCAGAAGTAAGAATATACAATCCACATGAAAAGAAGCTTGATGAAAAGACCATTAGTGGTTTCTTCATCGGCTATCCTGAAAAATCAAAAGGATACAGATTTTATTGTCCTAACCATAGTACAAGAATAGTTGAGTCTGGAAATGCTCGGTTCATTGAGAATGGTGAAATCAGTGGGAGTAGTGATCCACGAAATGTGGATATCAAAGAAATTCAGTCCAACCATTCTCCTAGCATTGTTGCATCACCGTTACATAACACTACAAAAAAATACAACTATTGAACCAGCTACTAATGTGCAAGTCACAATTGAAAAGGAAATTCCACATGAAAGAATAGTACGAAGGTCTGTACGGAATAAAAGACCAGCTATTTCAAATGATTATGTGGTTTATTCACTTGAACATGAATGTGACTTGAGTATCGAAAATGACCCAGTCTCATTTAAGCAAGCCATGAAATGTGATAATTTTGAAAAATGGTTTGATGCCATGAAAGAAGAGTTGAAATCAATGGATGACAATAAAGTTTGGGAACTAGTCGAGTTGCCGCAAAATTCAAAACAAGTCGGGTGTAAATGGGTCTTTAAGACAAAACGTGTAACACCCCGGCATCTAGTATGCCTGAATGTTACCAAACATAGACTAAACAATATCGAAATACCACAAATAAAGATAAATTACAGCAAAGGTGCAAATGCTAAAACCGAAAATTTCGGCAGCATCTCATTTGTTTTTCCATGATTGAAGCAACAACAATACTATGACAAGATATAGCAAGATATGAGACATCTAAACAACATTAACAATGGATATAGCAATATCTTAAATCAATAATACCAAGTCCAACCACTCCTCAAACTAAAACGAAGCAATTGAGGAAATCAAGCACATAATTTAACCATACACCAAGATTCATGGCACTATTCTTATTATCATGACTTCAAACGATTAAATTGTCTATAAGTGTGGAGCTACGTGTGGAAGTGTAGCTAATGCCCTCTCCCGCAAACCGGTTTCATGGTACCTAAAAACAACATGAAACACAAGCATGAGTTCATCACTCAGCAAGCATATTGCAATGGATCATAAGAACAAATCAATGCCAACATCGATACATACCATACTTAACATCATGATCAAGTCATAATTTCATATACAACATCATAACCATGTCCCAATCTCATTTTACACATTTCATTATCATCATCATGTATGCAATGCACATGTCTCCTCAAAGCACATACCGGTATTGCCGAGTGCACACCCGTCGGCGTGCACCCTCTTTCCCCTTCCATCCCGTAGATGGAGGGTGCCTACTCCTCGCTTCCACTCACCACGTGGATGGAATCACGAGGTAGGTCTTACTCAATGGCGCTCCGGATTAGTCATAACTTTCTCACCGACCTTACCGGACTAGTTATGACGTTCTTACCGACCGGGCCAGTTTTCATGCCATGTATGCAACCTATGCCATAAACATAAACAATTAATCATTGCATAGCATCATAACATACCATTTTCACCATATCATGAAAACACTAATCATGGCAAGATAGCATATCATGAAAACAATTTGCATCTAATCAAGACAAGCAACATACAACACACTACCCATTCCAATACACTTGCCTTAACCGCGGGCGACGGATTGGCGAGAGGATGAAGGCACTCCCAGGGTCACACCACCTGCACATAGATACCACACACTCAAAATGTGCCCACAAAACAGTACACCATCGCTCATCTACCCTGACTTCGCAAACTACTCCCAAAGCCGAAAAATAGAGAATCTGTCCCGTGGGACAGCAGGCTTCAAACTAGCATAACTTGAGTTCTAGGACTCCAAATGTAACACCCCGGCATTTAATATGCCCGAATGCTACCAAACATAGACTAAGCAACCTCTAAATACCACAAATACAAGTAAATTACAGCAAAGGCACAAATGCTAAAAACCAAAATTTTGGCAGCATCTCCTTTGTTTTAACATGAATTGGAGGAACAACAATAGCATAGCAATATATGGCAATATAAGAGGCATCTAAAATAGCAATAATTAAAGGCATGACAGCAATATAAGTCTAAGTCCAAACATTCAATGTCTCCATGAGCCAAACGAACAATAAGATTCTCATAACACAAAACTAAACCATAAATCAATAAGTATCACACTTAATTATTATCAAGACACAATTGAATGAATTGTGGGGACAAATGAGTGAAGTAGGATTTAGTCCATGTGATTGAGAAGATGAAGAAACGGGACAAGGACGACATCATGAAGTGATGAACGTCAAGAGGAGATCCCGATGAGAAGAAAAGAAAATAAGGTTCATCAAGAGGAGATGAACAAGATGTTGTGAGAGCTGGGTGATGATCCGGTAAAAGAGAAGTAGAACTAGGTGATGATCTTGAAGAGAAGATGATCATAAATCATGAGGACTTCAAGAGAGAGCAGAGTGATAATCCCGGGGAAATGAGGTATGATTGAAGATCATAAAGACCCCAAAAGGGGATTGATCGCGTGTGGCGTCAAAGGTAATTAGATAGAGTGTCTTGTTATAGGTGTGCCGTACTATTAAGAGGGATGCAACGTGGATGATTTAGAAGTGTCTCTGTGCTCAAGTGTTATCTATCCTTAAATAGATGAGAGACACAAATCGCATCACGTACACCGGAAAGGTCTGTCTTTCTGTCTGGATCAGATGTTCCAATCCATCGGTAAGTCCGGTGGTTTGTTGGTGAGAGTCTAGGACCTCTCTGTGTTGATCGGAAGTTTCGATCGGTGTGATCGGATAGTTCGATCAAGACTTGGAAACTTTTCGAGCTGGTTCTAGTAAGAGTACCTCTCTGTGACGATCGGATGTTCCGATCTTTGGATCGGATGTTCAGATGAGGACTTGGATGATTCTCCTAGAGTTCTCTGTTTTGGGTACTCTCTGGGCAGATCGGAAGTTCCGATATAGACTTAGAAACTTTTTGGATAGTTTCTGCAAAGGTGCTTCTCTGCCCAAATCGGGAGTTCCGATGCAAGTTCTGATACATCGGAAGTTCCGATCTTAGTTCCGATGTGTTTATTGGATTGAGTTTGTTCTGGAGTTTTTGCATGATCGGAAGTTCCGATGTTGGGATCGGATGTTCCGATGTGTGTAAAACGGCTAGTTTTCTTGCTCCAACAGCTAGTCTTTGGGTGTGGGGTATAAATACCCCCCTTGGCCGGTTGGGAGAAGTTGTTGAGGATATTGTTGAAGGACTAAATAAGAGGTTGAGCTAGTGGAGTAGAGAGAATACCTTATGATGCATTTGTTGCTCCTTGGTCATCTCTTTAGCTAGAGAGAGCTCTAAAAACATGTGTTGTGATTAGGAGTGGATTGATTGTTCATCTTGTCTCCATCCCTTTTGATCTTAGTGATCCCTCCTTGAGTTAGGTGTGGGAAGTGGGAGTTAGTGCTAAGAGTGTTAGATTGAGATATATCTTAAGCACTAGAGTTCATTTCCAAGATCATCCATTTATTGGATTTGTTACTCTTGGAATTTGAAGACTCCTAGACGGCGAGGCGTCGGTCACGAGCAACCAAAGTGTGTGGTGTGCCATGAGAAGTTTGTGAAGGTTTGATTTCGCCTCCGAAAGGGAAGAAATCAAGAAGTGAAGCCACATCTCAAGTGTGACCGAGATTGGTGAGGAATAGGGTTGGAAAAGACCCGGCTCAAGTGTAACCGAGCCTCGTCAACGAAGACGTAGGAACCTCCTTGGAGGAAGTCCGAACTTCGGTAAACAAATCATCGTGTCAATTCTTTACATGTGCTTATTGCTTCACTTTGCTATCTTGTATTGAATTGATCTATCTAGGGTTGATTATTTCTCTAGCTAGCTTTACTACTAGTTGCTAATATTTAAATGTGCTAGCTTCGAGTAGAAATCATTTTGTGTACAGGCGTAATTCGTTTTGCAATTCACTAGACTCTATTCTAATCGGATATTCCGACCTCGTATCGGACATTCCGATTAGACACCGGAACCTCCGACTCCATATCGGAAGTTCCGATCTCTTTTCCGCTGCGTTGTTTTAGAAAATTGTAAATCGCCTATTCACCCCCCTCTAGGCGTCCATCCTCGATCCTTTCAATTGGTATTAGAGTCACGGTCACTCTCATATTAGGCTTTACCACTGAGAGAGTAAAAGGGATGACGACTATTGGATTAGTGCTCTCTCATGATTCACTAATGCTTTGTGGTTATAATTATGCTCATTGGAAATTATGCATGATCTCATTCTTTAAATTCATGAGCCCACAAATATGGTGGATCGTAGATGTCGGCTTTTCTCTTCGTCTAAACGAAGTGGCTCCAACTAAAGGAGAATAGAAATGCTTACATGTAGATGCTCAAGCTACTAACGCTATTTTTAGTTCTGTGAGCGAAGAGATATTTAATGAGATATACAACCTCAAGAGTGCTTATGATATGTGGACAATGCTTCAAGCTAAATATGATGTGTCCACATCATCAAATGAGGATTGCATGCAAGAACGGATGTCGGTTGATAATTCTTCAACCTCTACATCAAGTGATGAAGAACTGACATCACCATCTACCTCCTCCTCCGTCCCAAGCAATGACAATACTCCTATTTGCCTCATGGCAAAGGAGAAGAAGGTATCACACACAACATTCTGGACAAGCTGTTGCAGTTTGTTGCCTTTCATCTTCTGACCTGACTTTATAACCTCCGTGCTCCAACAGCCGGTGTCTGATGAGTACGAGTGGAGCACAGTAAAGGTTCAGCGGTTGTAGACGATGAGCACACGGAAGAAGTGTGATGCCTTAGAGCATCAGAGCGATTCTAGGGTTCCTTTTCCTGGTTTTGTTTCGGGAGAGGAATGAAGGATTTGTCGGGGGATGAAATAATTGAAGTTTATCCGGCATATTAATATTAAATTTGGAGTTGTCAGGCTAGAAACAGTGGGCCGAGGAAAACCTGGGCCTGGGCTGCGAATCCCCTCCCCACCTCTCTCTCTTTTCCCCTAGTGGGCCGGCCAACCATATAAAAGGGGTGTCACCCCCCCAAAAGCCCTAGGCACCCCCCTTCCTCCCCTAGCAGCCACCCCACCCCTCCTCTTACTCCCCTTGCGTGGTGGCTCAAGATCCACCGCGAAACGCGAAGGAGCAAGCGAGAAGAGGATCCGTGGAGGCGTGGAGGACGAGCAGATTTCCGTTTCGGGAATCATCGCGCGTTTTTCGTGGGTTCTCAAGGGAGAACTCAAGGTAAAATTCCCAATCTTTTACCCCTGTTCTACCTAGGGATTAGGAGTGTATTAGATCTGGTGGTGAGTGATTTAGATGGATCTTTATGGGGGAGAAGGGTAGATGTTCACGTGGTGCTGTTTTTGGAAGGGGAGATTGTGCAGCGCGAATTGTTTCGCGTTTTACGTGGCATAGAAGATTTTTCCTGCAAAAACCTATAACTAGAAAGTTGTAGATAACATCGAGATCTAGCTTCTGTAATTTTTTCAGAATTTTTGGGGTGTGGGTCTGAGAGTTATCGCTGTTGCAAGATGACGGACAGAATCTGGAAACAGATTTTGTCCACTGTGTTGGACGTTTGTTTAGGCATATTTAACAGTGGAATTGAAATTTGTGATCTTCATGAAAGTTGTAGATCTCGTCAATATCTAGCTACTGTAATTTTTTTGTATTTTTATGATCTGTATAAAAAAAGATACGAAATTGTGAAGAGATGGTGATGCTGTTTGACCCGGACAGATTGGGGTTTTTGGCGCTTAAGAAGGGAACGGGGATTAGGAAGCGTGTGTTCGAGTTGTGTGATCATTTGTGATGTCGCTATGTACTGAAATAATACTTTTACAGGTGGTGCCCCTTCTGGACACAACTAGGTTCGTCATCCACGTTGGTAAAGGCAAGTGGAAGTAGCGGTCTTGCTAAACTATAACTCGCTATTTGTTTCGTCTTCAATATAAACCTTAATTGCAGCACACCTACATGGTTTAACTACTTGTTTATGAGATTACAATATCCTATCCTGCATTGTGATGTGGTTGTTTGGCTTTTGAATCATGAGTAAGAATGAAGAAAGATGTTGTTTGCAAGATGAATTGTGGAGATATTCTATCTCAATGATGTTCGCATTCTATCCATGTTATTTGATGGTATGCAAGCATGTGAATTCAGAGTGGGAAGTTATGAATGTATTTATGCATGAAGCATTAACTGCATAATCATGCATTGGAAGTTTGTCGACGCCAACAGGCGCGATCAAGACGCAGTACAACACCGTGTGTTCCCGAGAAAGGGCACGGTGAGGAGGATCATGGCATAAGCATGTGCACAATCATATGCATTTTACTGAGGTTGTGTGGACTCTATAATGTGGTATTGGACATGAGGAATTTGGTATGCTAGTTTTACTGTGGCTGTGTGTTATTCGTTAGAAGTTGTTCCGCTTGGCCGAGATTACCCAATCTCACCCTTGTTATTTTGTTGTTTTCAGGTAGTTCTCGCGAGTCGTAAGCTTGAAGGGTGGGCTTAGTAGCACAATCAACCCTCCGGGTCATCACGAATCACATGGACTAGTGCATTTAATAATTCATTAGCTTGCTGAAATTTTATTAATCATAGACCTGTTGATGTCCTCTTTGGAGCTGTTTTACGCTTATGTTTGTTTTACGGTTGATTTAGACTTGTTATCTCTAGTATTGATGCTTTTATGTTATTCCTGTTTATAATGGTTATTATGAATCTTGTTGTCGCCTGCTTTGTCCTAATTTTAGGAGAGATCTTTGTCGAATTTTTCTTGTCTGACCAGTTTAGATTTGTAGGGTGTTACAGTTGGTATCAGAGCGGGCTGTAGGTACTTGGAATGTCTATTTTTAGTGTCATACTATAGGATACAACTAAAATGTGATGTGGAATAACTTAGAAACATGGCCTAGGTTTTAACTAAAATTTTGTCATAGGATAGCAACATTAAAACTTGTGTAAGTGGAATCACTAATTTAAAATTTGACACACATGGATGCACAGTAGGAAAGGGTATGGGTATCGTTGCCTTATGCTTAAAGGTTGAATTTAAGCTTTGTTGTTGAATGCTACTTTTGATGATGTATAATGCTATATTTATGATATATTTGATTGAGTTGCTTCATTTGTGATAAAGTGTGGTTCTGGTGCCGAAGGGTTTCGGTCACCTTTTGTTTGTAGTGAGGCTGTGGTTTGACGGTGTGGCCGGGTAGAGTCACCACCGAAGAACTATTAAACCCCTGTAGGGAAGGAGTACTTATCCGTGTCTGTCGTAGATCGGGTAGTGACTGGAGTCAAATAGAAGAGGTTGGTGATGGATTCCTTCGGATGTTCTTTACCGTGCTGACGGTCGGTTTTGGTTGGTTTTCTGGGTATGTGGTTGGTTCGAAACCGAGGAAAATGCTTTGTTTTGAGCACTCGCTGATTTGTCCTTTTGGCGGTTTGTGGTTTTGTCTCCTTTGAGTGAAGACACAGAAGAAGAGTTCTACGTTGCGCGTCTTTTGGTCACAATTTTGCTTTGGCACCTGATTTATTGTGATGGTGTCGTTGGGAGGAAATTTACGTGGTTGTTGTTTCCGATTTTTTTTTAAAAAGAAGGGGTTGGAGTTTCTCTGTTGCAGATCAAGCTGGATGGAGCTAAGTTTGAATCTTTATCGGAAAATTTTAGTTGGACATTTGGTCTTCCCTTTTGCATCCGTCTTCCTTTGTGGAAAGTGTAGGTTTTGGATTTCTTGAAGAGTTTTGGCTACTATGATTGGACATTTGAGGGTCGAGCTCTCTTGCATTTATGTTTGGATTTTGCTTTTCTCCCTTGCATGAAAAGAAGAAATTTTTATCGGTGTTTGTTCTTGATCTAGAACTGTTTGTTTTTTTTTATGTTTGGGATTGCCTCCTGTTTGTCAAGGGTAGGTGACCCATGACGGTGTTTAGAAATTTTATGTCTGTGTTACGTAGTATGTAACAATGTGGTTTATGGAATGATGTACTTCTAAGTTAATTTGTGAGTTGAATCAATTAAAATGTAATTGTTATCTTTAGCTTGAGATTAAATAAACTTCTAGTATTGTAGATTGCTCTATAGCGATAATGATTGAATGTGTTAATGTGCATGCTTAGGATTTATTGCATTATTTTAATGTGCTCTTGACCATGGACAATGTTTAAAGCTTTAAATCTTGATGCGTAGTTAGAACATTACGATGATGTAAACTACTGTGAAGGTAATAGAAAATTAGTGGGTTATTTAGAGACATTTTAATATAAGGTCGGTAGAACAATTTAATTGTAATGGTGGACTACCGATATTGTTAAAGAAACCATTCTGGTTGTTTAAAGATGTTCTATTATAATCGTGTTGGATAGAGACTTTAACTTGGAAATTGATTAAAGTTGATATTTATGACCATGCAAAATCTTAGTAGATTCTGAAGTATGCGATATGCGTTCCAATAATGCTAGTATCGATATCAATTGGGAAGACATAAGTTTTTGCCATTGCCGTAAGAGCTTTGTGATGATTTCACCTATTCAGTTCACTTAAAAAAAAAGGCTGGAGTATGTCTTGGAGTGGCAATTTTGCTATAACCCGTGTATAGGGTAGCTAAAAAAAAATTAAAAAAAAAATTTAAATTTAATTTAGCGTTGTTGTTATAAGAGCTTTGGATGGCTTAAATTATTCAATCTATTTTACATAGTTGGAGTATGTTGTGTAGTGACAGTTTGTCATATTCTATGGATAGGGTAACTAAAAGCAATGTTGTTGTTTTACAATTATGCCAATTATTGATATTGATGACTTAGTAGTGGTGGTAACTGATTAGATTAATTGTTGAAAACCTTTGTTAAAATGGTGGAAATTGTAACATGTTGTGATGGAGTGAACCAGGGATAGTTAGCATGACGCGTGAATTTGTCCTTAATAAATGTATGTTTTAAACTTCTATTTACGATTGGTGCCTTGTTGAGATAATATTTACTTGTTGAGTCATCTTTTAGGTGAATAAATTTCCATTGTCGAGATGTTGACGCGTATGTGGTATGGAATTTATAGGTTCATCATCTTTGAAAGACTTGTTGAAGCAATCGCCTTTCAAATTTAGAATATGATGATATAGGTTAGGCTGCTCCGTGGGGATCTTGATGAGGTAGTGTTGGTTGGATGTGTTTTTGATAAGCACTTTGTGAACTTTATTTATAATTGTGGAAAAGGTAATAAGAGTAAGAATTTGTTGTGTAGTTGTTGTTAAATCCTGATGGGCCTTCTCAATGAGTAAATAGGGAATATTGAAATCTAAATGGTAAGGGTAGTGGAATGCTATAGATGGCGGGAGTTATGCTGAACTTATGTTTAAAAATTCATATGGATTGGTTTGTTTGTTTGATATTTGGGTTGAATACTTTCGGTCAAAGTATTCTTTGTCCGTGTTTGAGTTTCCCTAAACTTAGAATGATTCTGCCAAATGTGGGTTAATTTCGAGGCTTAAAACAAGGATAAAAGAATGATTAACCTTGAAGTAATTTATGGAGATTTTGGAATGTTATTCTATTAAATATCGTCATTCATTCATCTTTGATAAGAAAACTAGCTTAAGTTATGAATGCGACATTTATGCTCAAGGATGTATGCTTTGACTGTGTCCGTAGTTTTTAAGGTCGAGTTATCGGTTGCATTGTTGATCAAAAGAAGTAGCTAATCCAATGTAAGATTTGGAACTTCATGATCTGGAAATATTTGTATTTTTATTTTGGGCTAGAGTTGTGTTGTGGTGTGAGGTGTTTGACAGTTTTTGTTTAAGAGACGATTCTTCTGGTTGTGACATGAATGATATTCGTGGTTGAAACAATTTTTCTGTTGGGAAGTGAGTTTGGTTCCTTTTTAAGGAAAAAGAGATGGTGGTTGTGTGGAAGCATTTAATTCCTTGATCGGTTTCTTTTTTCTGAATGGCTTGGCCTTGGATAAAAGTGAGATGATTTGTTTTGGTAAAAGTGAAATGCATTTGCAGAAGACTTTCGCGGTGTTTCTCTTTTGAATAGAGCTTCTCCCCGAAGAAAATTTTTTTGGTGGTTTTGGTTCTATGGAGTTCCTCTTCCAAGTTGAGTTCCCGTGTATGTGAATTTCAGCCCTTTGGTTTAAAGGTGGTGATTGTCGTTCGTTGTGTTAGTGAGAATTAAGATTTTCTTTTACGTTCAAGCTTGGGGGGTAAGAAAATGAATGTTTATGTTATGGTTGAGTATATTCAAGGATTGTACTCCTTGCCCTGGTCCTTGGGTGGAAGAATGTGAAGGCGAAACCTTCTTACAAGGGAAAACTAGTGTGGGTCGCTGATCGTAAGTGGTTTAAAAGTGAAGAGTAAAGGAAGGTTGTGTATGACTCAATTCAAACCTTTTTTGGAGAATTGTTTTCATTGATGTGTTCCTCGGTGGGGTTGCTTAATTTAGTAGTGGACAACTTGGAAGTTGCAGGTAATTACATTAATTTTTTGGAACTTTTGTCGCTGGTTCGGCGAGTTTGTGTCAACCGTAGTGATTGTGTTCGGTTGTTATTGTTTCATGGATTTTCGGACCCTGGTTGTAAAGTAGGCTATCTCTGTCGTTGGTAAGGGTGGATATTGGTTCTTTTGTAAAAGATCAATCACTTGTAGGAGATAGGAGTTTGTGTTTGGGTTGATTTAGAGACTTACCTAGAGCGTTGTGTCTCACATGGTTCGCGTCGTCCGAATGCGACGAGCGTGGTAGAGGAGTTGAGATTGGAATGCGGAGTTTCGCGATCGGGTTGAAGAGAGAAGTGGGAGTTGAGATTCCAGATCGATACCAGATTCACCTAATAGGTGTCCTTTATTTAATAGGGGAATAGTTCGTGTTAGTGTCCAATGAAAGATTTGTGGACCAATTAGTCTGAGCGGGATGCAACTTGGGAACTTGAGGACCAGATGCGGAAGAAGTATCCTACACTCTTTGAGGATGCTGAAGGTAAAGTGTTGATTACCATTTTGCCTTCCTTTTTTTAAGGTTCCATAGCAAAGAGGAGTAGATTCGGGGACGAATCCTTTTAAGGAGGGGAGAATGTGATGCCTTAGAGCATCAGAGCGATTCTAGGGTTCCTTTTCCTGGTTTTGTTTCGGGAGAGGAATGAAGGATTTGTCGGGGGATGAAATAATTGAAGTTTATCCGGCATATTAATATTAAATTTGGAGTTGTCAAGCTAGAAACAGTGGGCCGAGGAAAACCTGGGCCTGGGCTGCGAATCCCCTCCCCACCTCTCTCTCTTTTCCCCTAGTGGGCCGGCCAACCATATAAAAGGGGTGTCACCCCCCCCAAAAGCCCTAGGGCACCCCCCTTCCTCCCCTAGCAGCCACCCCACCCCTCCTCTTCCTCCCCTTGCGTGGTGGCTCAAGATCCACCGCGAAACGCGAAGGAACAAGCGAGAAGAGGATCCGTGGAGGCGTGGAGGACGAGCAGATTTCCGTTTCGGGAATCATCGCGCGTTTTTCGTGGGTTCTCAAGGGAGAACTCAAGGTAAAATTCCCAATCTTTTACCCCTGTTCTACCTAGGGATTAGGAGTGTATTAGATCTGGTGGTGAGTGATTTAGATGGATCTTTATGGGGGAGAAAGGTAGATGTTCACGTGGTGCTGTTTTTGGAAGGGGAGATTGTGCAGCGCGAATTGTTTCGTGTTTTACGTGGCATAGACGATTTGTCCTGCAAAAACCTATAACTAGAAAGTTGTAGATAACATCGAGATCTAGCTTCTGTAATTTTTTCAGAATTTTTGGGGTGTGGGTCTGAGAGTTATCGCTGTTGCAAGATGACGGACAGAATCTGGAAACAGATTTTGTCCACTGTGTTGGACGTTTGTTTAGGCATATTTAACAGTGGAATTGAAATTTGTGATCTTCATGAAAGTTGTAGATCTCGTCAATATCTAGCTACTGTAATTTTTTTGTATTTTTATGATCTGTATAAAAAAAGATACGAAATTGTGAAGAGATGGTGATGCTGTTTGACCCGAACAGATTGGGGTTTTTGGCGCTTAAGAAGGGAACGGGGATTAGGAAGCGTGTGTTCGAGTTGTGTGATCATTTGTGATGTCGCTATGTACTGAAATAATACTTTTACAGGTGGTGCCCCTTCTGGACACAACTAGGTTCGTCATCCACGTTGGTAAAGGCAAGTGGAAGTAGCGGTCTTGCTAAACTATAACTCGCTATTTGTTTCGTCTTCAATATAAACCTTAATTGCAGCACACCTACATGGTTTAACTACTTGTTTATGAGATTACAATATCCTATCCTGCATTGTGATGTGGTTGTTTGGCTTTTGAATCATGAGTAAGAATGAAGAAAGATGTTGTTTGCAAGATGAATTGTGGAGATATTCTATCTCAATGATGTTCGCATTCTATCCATGTTATTTGATGGTATGCAAGCATGTGAATTCAGAGTGGGAAGTTATGAATGTATTTATGCATAAAGCATTAACTGCATAATCATGCATTGGAAGTTTGTCGACGCCAGCGCGGCGCGATCAGACGTACAACACCGTGTGTTCCTGAGAAAGGGCACGGTGAGGAGGATCATGGCATAAGCATGTGCACAATCATATGCATTTTACTGAGGTTGTGTGGACTCTATAATGTGGTATTGGACAAGAGGAATTTGGTATGCTAGTTTTACTGTGGCTGTGTTATTCGTTAGAAGTTGTTCCGCTTGCTGAGATTACCCAATCTCACCCCTTGTTATTTTGTTGTTTTCAGGTAGTTCTCGCGAGTCGTAAGCTTGAAGGGTGGGCTTAGTAGCACAATCAACCCTCCGGGGTCATCACGAATCACATGGACTAGTGCATTTAATAATTCATTAGCTTGCTGAAATTTTATTAATCATAGACCTGTTGATGTCCTCTTTGGAGCTGTTTTACGTTTATGTTTGTTTTCTGGTTGATTTAGACTTGTTATCTCTAGTATTGATGCTTTTATGTTATTCCTGTTTATAATGGTTATTATGAATCTTGTTGTCGCTTCTGTTTTGTCCTAATTTTAGGAGAGATGCTGTCGAATTTTTCTTGTACGACAGTTTAGATTTGTAGGGTGTTACAAGAAGGCAGACGACGAACAGGGACCGTCGGCGTGCCCCTTGCGCTGGAGCTTGAGGACGATGTGGCCGTTGCGGGACGGGACCGGGCGGGAGTACTCAAAGATCCGGGCCCCGACCCCTTGCACGGCCTCCGCCATCGCGCATAAGGAGGGGCTGTGGAAGCCGAGGAACCGAGTGCCGGACGCCGTCGGGACGAAGCAAGGCTGCGCCAGGGCCGCGGAGCGCTTCCGCTTGCGCGCCTCCTAGTGGAAGAAGCCAAGGGCTAGGCACGGCATAGCCGGCAGGACATGGCAGAGGACGCCAGCCTCCTTGGCCACAACATGGCCCCATCGCCGGCACGTGGCGGCGCAACGGACTACGTCGGCTGCGTCCAAGAGCCGAGTGAAGACGGCCGCTAGCTCATCGTCCGGGAGAGACGTGCCGTTGCTGTAGTGGTCACCTCCGTCCGTCGGGCCTCGCCGCTGGAGCCAGCCATTGCTGCACAACGCCGAATGGTGGACACCCATGGCTTGGCGCAGCGGTGGCGACATACAGATCGTTGATCGAGAGGAACGCGGCGGCGGCTGGATTGGTTGAGCGTCGGGTAGTTATGCTGTTGGATCGATGAGTTCGGTTTGGAACAGATCGAGTCTCTTGGGGGCGTGACTTCTGGAATTTATGGCCCCCGCGCTTCCCATTCCCAATCCAGAGAGGGATTCCGAGCCTCAACCGTCCATGAGTTTCGCTTGCACGTCCATAACTCATTCGTCCATGTCCAACGGTTCAGATTGCAACATCACGTAGACGATCGGCGTCTGTCCTGCATGTCATGTGACGAGTTCTCCCATTCCTAATAGTCAAATACCTCCCATCCAGGGATGAAAACGGATCGGATAGTTTTCGACCGACCCGGATAATTTTTGGATACGGATTCTGTTGGATCGGATATTTGTCGGATAATATCGGATACGGATACAGATATTTTTTGTAGGATACGAATACGGATTCGGTAGCTTACTATCTGTCGGATACGGATACGGATTCGGATAATCCGGATAGTGATGGATCGGATATCCGGATATACATGTGGGCTGGGCCAAGCTACTCTTTTCACCCAAAAAAGTTACTAAATTTTAACTTGTTTTCTAATTTAATTAATCTATAAATCAAGTTTCAATTATTAAAATTAGCAAACTAGCTCCAAAAATTATAACATTTTTTGATAAAATTCCTAACATAGTATATAATTTTTAAAAAATTATTTTTAAAATTTTATCATATTTTAATTTTTCTAAAATTTCAAAAATTGTTGTCTTTAATAGAAAAATATTTTAAATAAGTAACTAAAATGCATAAAAACTCATAAAATACATAATTTATTATTTTAAACATAATTTAACAAAAAATACAAATCTTGGGGTCATTAAATGTAAATGTTATATATGTTTTCTAGAGATATGGTAATTAAGTATTATCAAACTTTTTGTGTGTTCTATATTTGTTTCTTTTTGTATTTCTGAGCAAGGATCACTATTTTATTTTGTGTTTTGATCTACATGTATGATAAATAATTGTATTTACGTGATGAACTAAGTCTTACATAATTTTGTTTGCAACATGGTATCTAACTATTGTCTAAGTGAATGAAAATGCTTATATTTATTCAATTTTCAATAATATTTTAATCAAATCAACTAGTTATGTGTTTTCGTTGATTTTTTATGTACAATCTAAGGGATTATCATGTTCCGATAAATATTCGTAACCGTATCCGATTCGATTCGTATTCGATCTGTATCTGTATTCGACACTATCCGTATTCGTATTCGTATCCGAACTATCCGTATTCGTATCCGAATCTAAGAAAAAAAATATGAAAAAAAATATGGTAGAACCATTATCCATCCGTATCCGATCCGTTTTCACTCCTACCCCCATCCAAGTATCCAACTGTACAAAATCCGAAAAAATCTACTTTCCGACGTACTGTCATGCAAAGATTGGTACCATTTTCCTGCGAAGACACGTTGCCAGAAATGAACACTCAAGGTGGTGTATGATCTCTGGACAGGTGGTAACGGTATAGTAGCTTGCACATGGCCCAGTGTGTCAGATATGTCAACGTGCGATAGGATTTGTAAAATCTCTAGGTTTGTGATGCATCTAATTATAAAATCTACAGTTACGTGAAATAGTTGTTAAAATCTGTAGCTTTTTATTAGTTTATATAACAAACCGGTAGTTTTTGCAAATTTGTTTTAAAATTACAAGTGGCTATTAGCAAGTATCTGTAAACTATGGTTTTTTATAGTTTATTAACTTATCATATCAAATGACAAACATAAGAGTTGCTCTTATTATATTCTAAATAACTACAGACAATCCTTCTCTCACATGACCAACCATAGAAAGACTGAGCAAATAATCAACAATGAAAAGGGAAGTAAACCATGTGTCAGGGGTGGAACCGGCCTAGGTCCAAGCCCCGAACTGGGCCAACTGATCTTAGACTAAATCTTTATTTCTAATAATTTTTTAATAATTTTTCATAAGATTTAAGTGGGCTTTCGATACTAGATCCCTTTCTACAGCACATACAACCCGAGGCATCTATCCGCCACTGATAGCACCCATCTAATATTCACGTGCTTCTCGCATTATAATGTTTCAACGATAGGAAATTCATTCACTCTATTTCCAAGAAACTTAATTCGAATTATTTAACTTACATGCACGCCGTTGGCTAAAGCGTGCGGGCAAATTCCATAAGTGTGAGTAGCACAGCAGGACCTGCCGCACCGGCCCACACGTGGCCTGTGTTGGAAAAAGACTGCTCGTTCCCAAGCATCGTTCCCAAAGATCACCCTTTTCTATTTGAAGAAAAGTTACGTCAAAATCATACCAAATAATAAATCTTCGATTAAGACTTTTTTTGTGGATAAAGAATGATCAAAATGACACTGGAACAACTTCCGCATCCTTACGGTATTAAAGTTCGGAGCAAAGGGCCTCGAGCGCCCCCCACGCGTCCCTTGGCAATTTTGCGAAATAGTCCTTCCGTTTTTTCGAATTATGGATAGATCCTTCCAAATTTACGAATAGGTTCTTTGTGATTTTTTGTGAGGCGAAGAATAATTTTTCTGGTTCGCGTTTAGGTCCCCTGTTCGTCGGTTTATAGAAAGAACCTCCTGTTAAATAAGAATCGCGAACGAGTCCTTTTCTAATTTTTCGGGATAGCGATCAGGTCTAAAAATATAACAAATAGGTCACCGGTCTTTACGTTCAGGTCCTTTCTCGTTTTGCCCGAAAAAAATATTTTCGTGGTCCATTTTTTCTCCGGAGCATGCGAAAAATGTTTTCGTTGGCAGTTTTTCCTCAAAAAAAAAAATAAAATTTCGTTTTTTGTCCATCGTTTCTCCGTTTTTGTTGGAAAAAATGTTTTCGTTGTTCGTTTTTTCTCCAGACCCTTGGAAAAACGTTTTCGTGTTCCATTTTTTCTTAGAAAAAAAGGAAAATCGTTTTTCGTTCATCCTTTCTCCGTTTTTGCCGAAAACATATTTTCGTTGTCCATTTTTCTCCTGATCCTGGGGAAAATGTTTCCGTGATCCATTTTTCCTAAAAAAAACACAAATCCTTTTTTCGTACGCGCACGCGGGGTGCGCCGCTTTTGTGTTTTCGTGGTCCATTTTTTTTTAAAAAAAAACACAAACCCGTTTTTCATTCGTCCTTCCTCCGTTTTTGCCGAAAAAAATATTTTTGTTGTCTGTTTTTTCTCCAGAGCCCGAAACAAATATTTTCGTGGCCCATTTTTACCTAAAAAACGCAAATTCGTTTTCTAACGCACGCGGCTCGGTCTCTATGGTTTCTCGAGCATTCAAATTTTTTTGGGATATATCTAAATCTATTTTTTCACCCGAAAAAGCACACAGTTATTTTTCGTTCACGCACACGGCGTGCGCCGCACTTACGGCCTAGTTTTGTAACAAGCTTAAGAATTGCAAGAATCAAAGCCAATACCGTAGCAACAAGAAAACACTAAAACTCAAATACTTGCCTTCGGAGTGACTAGATGGATATCACCTTATTACCATTATAAGTCTGTCCCATAACATACATGTCCTTGAAACTTAGATGATCAAGAAGGGAAGAAATCAAAATAACAAACCAAGAAAACCAAATTACATCACATGAAATATAAGCATGAGCACTCTGACGCCCTGCTCTTCCTCTTGTTCTCGCGCCAGCGCGCCGCCACCCAACGGCCTCCTCCACCATTCACGCGCGTCGCCGCCGCGACAAAACCGCCGCCGCGTTTTTCGCGTGCGGTTGAGTCGCACCGCGCTGCCCCCCCTACAAACCCGCCCCCCGAGACCCCCTCTATCCGGTACCTCTCCCCTCTCCCTCTTGTGACACTACGGAATGTCGTAATCTTATAAAATGTGAAATTTGAGGTCAAAATTTTACGTTATGCCGTTTAATCGCATTTCCGGGCCGATTTCGGGAGTTTGGGCCTTTTCGGGGAAGTTTGGGCCCAAGGGGGATGAGTCGTGGGCTTTAGTGGAAGGGGTATGGGCCCATGAGGGGGGGAGACCAGGTTACGGGGGCTTGGTGTGCCCCCTCCCTGCCCTAGCCGCCCCCACACGCCCCCTCCCTCCCCTTGGGAGCCTCCCCCTCTCCCCAAGCTAGCCGCCGCCCCCCATTGCCGTGCGCCCTCCCCTCCATCTCCCCCATTGCGCCACCACCCCTCCCCTCTCCTCTCCACCATCCTTGTTGCCCTAGGGGGAGACCCTCACCTCACCATCCCGCTGTTTTCACCATTGGAGCCCTCCGCGACGAGGAGATCCAGTGGATTTGGAGCGAGGAAGGAGATCGGGAGAACCGGGAGGAGATTCGTTGGTTCATCGTTCGTCGGGCGAAGGTATGGCTAGGGCTAGTTCTTGGGGTTGGTCCAGGGGCTATGATAGAGGGTATTTGGATGCTTTTAGATCAAGAGGTGGTGCTGTGATTGGGTAGATTGGATGAAAACTAGAGTTTGCCAAGTTCTCTGCTTCGGGCAGATTGTGCAGTCGACCTAGGGTTTGAGTTTTCGCGACCTTAGAGTCAGAATTTGGTCAGCTTCCTGTTGAGAAAGTTGTAGGTAACTTCAATACCTTTCAGTGGACATAAAGAACGTCCAATTCCGCTGAGCCGTTTGAAAGTTATGCTCGATTTACCGAACGTGTTCAAATCTGTGATGTAGCTGGGATAGAACGTAGTGTTTTGTAGATTAGACAACTTTAGATTCTGAATCAGCTTTTCCCAATACTTAGAAAAAGTTAGGAAATTTCCTAAGCTTCGCGATGATGTACTTGTTTAATCGATTCAGAGTCCTAGAACTAAAGTTATGATAGTTTGAAGTCTGCTGTCCGAGCGGGATAGATTCTCTATTTTTCGATTTTGGGAGTAGTTCGTGAAGTCGGGGTAGACGAGCTTTTGCGTACTATTTTGGGGGCACGTTTTGAGTGTGTGGTATGTATGTGCAGGTGGTACGACCCGGAAGTGCCCTCATCCTCTCGCCAATCCGTCGCCCGAGGTTAAGGCAAGTGTATTGTAATGGGTAGTGTAATGTATGTTGCTAATTGTGACTAGATGCAATTTGCTTACATGTTGTGATATCTTGCCATGATTAGTGCTTGCCAATGTTATGATGAAAATGGACTATTACGATGCTATGCCATATTTAGTTCAGTTTGGTGCAAGTTGTTTATGTTTATGGCATATGTTGCATACATGGCATGAAAGCTGGCCCGGTCGGTGAGAACGTCATAACTAGTCTGGTAAGGTCGATGAGAAAGTTATGAATAATCCGAAGCACCATGGTTGTAAGACCTACCTCGTGATTCCACCCACGTGGTGGGTGGAAGCGATGCGTAGGCACCCTCCATCTACGGGATGGAAGGGGGAAGAGGGTGCAAGCCGACGGGTGTGCACTCAGCAATACCGGTATATGCTTCCAGGAGACATGTGCATTGCAGTGCATTGCATACATGATGATGAAAATGAGTTGTGAATAATGTGCTTTGTCATGGCTATGATGTTGTGGATGAAATTATAATTTGATCATGATGTTAAAGTATGGTATGTATTGTTGTTGGCCTTGAGTTAGTCTTTACGACCTATTGCGATATGCTTGCTGAGTGTTGAACTCACGCTTGTGTTTATGTTGTTTTTAGGTACCTTGCAATCGGCATGTGGAAAGGGGGCATTAGCTACACATCTTCACGTAGCTCCACACCTATAGGCAATTTTTATCAATTTGAGTCATGATTATAATAATAGTGCCATGAAATTCTGTGTATGGATTAAACTGTGCGCTTGTGATCTTTATTTGCTTCGTATTAGTTTAAGGAGTGGTTGAACTTGATATTTGGTCTTATGTTGGTGCTATATCCATTATATTGCTGTTTTAGATGTCTTATGTTATGATAATACTTGCCCTGCTATGGTTTTTGCTTCAATTCATGATAAAACAAAGGAGATGCTGCCGAAATTTTCGGTTTTAGCATTTGTGCCTTTGCTGTAATTTAGTTTAATTTGTGGTATTTAGATGTTGTTTAGTCTATGTTTGGTAGCATTCGGGCATGCTAGATGTCGGGGTGTTACAGTTGGTATCAGAGCGGGCGTCAGGTCCGTGGTGTGTGAACTTAGTGAAATATCATAGGGTTAACTAAAATTTTGATGTGGGATAACTTAGAAACATGGCTTAGGTTATACTTAAAACTTTGTCATAAGATAGCAACATAAAAAAAAACTTGTGTAAGTGGAATAACTAATTTAAAATTTGACACACATGGATGCACAGTAGGAAAGGGTATGGGTATCGCTTCTTTACGCTTAAATGTTGTATTTAGGCTTTGATGTTGAATGCTTCATTTGATGATGCATGTTGCTATGTTTATGAGATAATTGACTGAATTGTTCTTGTTAACGTGATAAAGTGGGGTTGTGGTGCCGAAGGGTTTCGGTCACCTCTTTCTGTTCATAGTAAGGGTATGGTTTGACGGTGTGGCCGGTTAACGCCATCACCGAAGAATTACTAACCCCTATAAGAGAAGTGTGCTTATCCTTTCTGTCGTAGACCGGGTAGTTGGTTGGAGTTGATTAGAAAAGTTGATGGTGGATCCTTTTGGATTTCTTTTACCGTTCTGACGATCGGTTTGGTTGGTTTTCTTGGTTTTAGTTGATTGAAATCAAAAGAAAAGTGTTTGGTATTGGATTTTCGTGGATTGTTCCGTAGGCAGTTTGTGGTTTTGTCTTCCTTGGTTGAAGACGAAGAAGAAGAGTTGTGTGTTGCACGTCTTTTGGTCGCATTTTTTGTTTTGACACCCGGTTTTGTTGGTTATTGTGGTCTTGGGGAGAAACTTATGTGGTGGTTGTTCTCCCTTACTAAGAAAAGTGTTGGAGTTTCCCCTTGTGCAGACCTCGAGTTGGGTGGAGTTAAGTTTGAATCTCTATCGGAAAAGATTTATTGAACATTTGATTTTCCCTGGTACATTCTTCTTCCTTTTTGGAAGTTGTAGGTCTTGCGATTTCTTAAAGAGTTTTGGCTTTCAGAGTTGGAAATTTGAGAGTTGTGCTCTCCTGCATTTTAGTTGGAGTTTTGTTTTTCTTCCTTGCCTGGAAAGAAGAAATTGTTTATCAGTGATCATTCTTGTTCTTGAGCTGTGGTTTATGGAATGACGTGTTGCTAAGTTAAATTGTGAGTTGAATCAATTCAATGTGATTATTATCTCTAGCTTGAGAATAAATAGACTACTAGTGTTGTAGTTTACTCTGTAGCGAGAATGATTAAATGGGTAATGTACATGCTTAGAATACGTTGCTTTGCTTTAAAAAGTGCTTATGACCCTCGATAATGTTTAAAGTTTTAAACCCTGATGCATAGTTAGAATATTAAGATGATTTAAACTATTGATATTGTTACAAAAACCTTGTTGGTTGCTTAAAGATGTTCTAATTTAGACATGTTAGTAGAGAAATTTAATCATGCTGGCTTGTGACTTTAACTTGGAAGTTGATTAGAGTTGCTATTTATGTTGTTGCAAACCATTAGTACATTTGGAAGTATGCAGTTGTGTTCCTATAATGCTAGTATCGATGTCAATTGGGAAGATATAGGTTTTGTTGTTGCTGTAAGAGCGTCGTGATGGTCTAACTTAATAAATTCATTTTATTAGTTGGAGTATGTTGAGTAGTGGCAACTTGTTATAACCTATGTATGGGGTAGCTTAAAGCAATGTGGTTGTTTATGATTATGCCGTTTATCGATAATGATGACTTAAAAGTGGTGTTAATTGTTTAGGTTAATCATTGAAAAACCATCCTTAAAATGAAGGACAATGTAACATGCTGTGATGGAGTGAACCATGGATAATTAACATGATGTAGAATTTAATCCTTAATGAATGTATATCTTAGAATCATGTTTACGGATTTTGTCTTGTGGAGATAATATCTATTTGCTGAAGTCATTGATTAATTGAATAGGTTGCGATTATCAAAAAGTTAATGTTTGGATGGTATAAAATTGAGAGGTTGATCATGCTAAAATAATTGTTGAAGTATTATGTTTTAAATCCAGAATATGTTGTTGCATGATGTGTTTGTCTGTGGGGGTCAGGATGAGGTAGTATTGGTTGGAGGTCTTTTTGATAAGCGTCATAAACTTTATTTATAAGTGTTGGGAAAGGTAATAAGAGAAAGAGTTTGTGATGTAGTTTTTGGTTGAACCTTGATGGGGCTTCTCAAGGAGTAAATAGTGATTATTGAAGTCTTTAATGGAAAGCGTAGTGGAATACTAGAGATGGTTCTTTTTTATGCTGAGCTTGTGTTTAAAAGCGTTTGGACTGGGTTGGTTGTTGGCTATTTTGGTTGAATGCCTTCGGTCAAGGTATTCCTTGTGTTGTGTTTCCGAGGTTCCCTAAAACTCGTAGAGATTGGTGCCAATCTTCGGTTTTTGCTATTTTGTTTTGGGTGTGCTATGAGTATGGATTCACACCCAAAAGTTTTTGAGTGGATCGCGCTCCTTCGCGTTCACACGGAATGATCTTTGGAATAAATTTTAAAGGAAGCAGAAGGTCTTAGTGGGTTGTGTTGGAGATTCTTGAGATTCAATTTGTAACTCCATTTAGCTAGAGTTGGAGTTATTTGAAAATGTGTGTGGTGTTTGAAAATGCTTCACAAGGTGGATTTTATGAATGGTTCATAAGTGATTTTGTTAGTGAAGTGTTCCCTTTTGAAATGAGTTTCTCTTTCTCTTTGAAAAAAATTTGTGGTTGTGTGTGCAGATGTTTGACTTTGGAGTTGATGTTCTGTTCCAAAATGTTGATTTTGGTTAGAATGCGAGGTTTTGCATGGTTAGCTTTAAATGGATGGTGGGTTTTGACACGACGTGGTGTTTTGCTGTTAACGATGTTGCCATCATAGTTATATGATTTAGCGCAATCATCGATGTTATTGGTGTTCATTCATGTGATACCGAGAAAGAAGTCTTTTGGTGAATGACTATTCGGTATTGTTGTTACATGATGAATGAATGGTGAAAAGGAAGCATGACATTGTTTATAGATATTCAATGATGAAAGGGTCGATGAGCCAGGACGGTGAGAAAGTCATATATAGATATATGACTAATCCGGAGTGCTCTTGAAAAGTGTGCATTCATGTCACAAGTCAAGATTTCTATTTCTTCTGGTATGAAAAGAAACAATGAAGAATTTCTGGTATGTTGGTTGTGGTGTAGGAGATTTGTGTTTCCTTTGCGTCTTGACTTAGGAAATTAAAATGAGTACTCCTTGGTTGTTGCCAAATTCTTTCCAAAGTGGCTTTTAGCGCTTTTGGGGTTCGAGTTGTTGTGTGTGGATCAATTTGGGGTTCATGGTTTATGGTTGAGCTCACCCAATGCAAACATTCTTGGAGAATCAGGTCGTTGATGCGTTCCACGGTAGGGTTGATTAAACTATTAGTGGACCACTTGGTGGTTGCAAGTAATTGGTTTATCTTTTCGAAGTGTATTGGATCTTTTTGTCGATGAACTAGGAGCGAGTTGTGTCAACCGAAGAAGATTGCTCGGTTGTTATTGATTTTGCGGGTTTTCAGAACCCTGGTCATAAAGTAGGCTTCTCCTTTCGGTGGTAGTGGTGTGGGTGTTGGTCTTGTTGTAAAAGATCAGGATGTAACCTCGATGGTTCAAGCAGTTAGTAATCTTAGAGTGTTGTGTCTCACTCGGTTTGCGTCGTCTTGAATACGACGAACCACAGTTGAGAGGTTGAGACGTGAATCACTTTTGTGCGTGGGAGCGGAATACGGATCTAGAAGTTGGTACCATGTCCTTCTGGAGAGTGGCTCTGGTTAAAGGGATCAGGCACTTTAGTGCCAAGGAATGCATGGGAATGAGGAGTGTGAGACCGTTTTATTTCGTGGTCTGTTTGGGATTTTATCCTATCGCTTGGGTCATGCCGAGGCCTTGTATGAGTGCCTTGTGTTTCAAAGTTGAGTAAGATTCTGGAAAGTTTGAATGTGAGTTATCTTTAGAGCCATCAGTCTTCGAGCCTTAGCTCCTTTCTTCTGAGTGCTGGCTGGTGCAAATCGTAGGGGCTTCTAAGCGGGTTCTGAGGCGTGAACCATAGCTCCCTTCGATTTGGTTGATTGCAAAGTGCCGTGTCTCGGATTCGGGGTCGAATCCTGTTGAAGGGGGAAGAATGTGACACTACGGAATGTCGTAATCTTATAAAATGTGAAATTTGAGGTCAAAACTTTACGTTATGCCGTTTAATCGCGTTTCCATGCCGATTTCGGGAGTTTGGGCCTTTCTGGGGAAGTTTGGGCCCAAGCAGGATGAGTCGTGGACTTTAGTAGAAGGGGTATGGGCCCATGAGGGGGGAGACCAGGTTAAGGGGGCTTGGTGCGCCCCCTCCCTGCCCTAGCCGGCCCCCACACGCCCCCCTCCCTCCCCTTGGGCGCCTCCCCCTCTCCCCAAGCTAGCCGCCGCCCCCCATTGCCGTGCGCCCTCCCCTCTCCTCTCCACCATCCTTGCTGCCCTAGGGGGATCCCCTCACCTCGCCATCCCGCTGTTTTCACCATTGGAGCGCTTCGCGACGAGGAGATCCGGTGCATTTGGAGCGAGGAAGGAGATCGGGAGAACCGGGAGGAGATTCTGTAACACCCCGGCATCTAGCATGCCTGAATGCTACCAAACATAGGCTAAACAACATCTAAATACCATAAATTAAGATAAATTACAGCAAAGGAGTAAATGCTAGAACCGAAAATTTCGGCAGCATCTCCTTTGTTTTTCCATGAATTGAAGCAATAACAATATGATCACAGGATATAGTATAAAGAATGACATCTAAATTATCAATAATAAGGATTTTAGCAGCAGTTTAAGCCTAGAATAAAGATTCCAACCATCTCATGAGCCAAACGAGGTAAATGAGCTAGAATAAAGATTCCAACCATCTCATGAGCCAAACGAGGTAAATGAGGAAACCAAGCACACAAATTAACCATCACAATTAAAGGAAGGAACATTCATTGTTTATATGTGTGATGCTAAGTGATGACGTGTGACTAGCTCCCTTTCCCGCATGCCGGTTTCAAGGTACCTAAGAAAAACAACATAAACACAAGTGTGAGTTCATCACTCAGGAAGTATATTGCAATGGAATAAGAAAATACATTCTAATACCTTCATCACCACTTTTCACAAACGACATCATACACATCTCATATTCATAGCGTAAGCATATCATTGACATCATCATATATCATCATCATATAACATCCTCATATAATGCAATGCAATGCAATGCAATGCGATGCACATATCTCCTGGAAACTCATACCGGTATGGTTGAGTACACACCCGTCGGTGTGCACCCTCTCCCCCCTTCCATCCCGAAGATGGAGGGTGCCTACTCCTCGCTTCCACACACCGCGGTGGATGGAATCACGATGTAGGACTTACTCATTGGCTCTCCGGAATAGTCATAACTTTCTCACCAACATTCCCCGGACTAGTTATGACTTTCTCACCGCCCGGGCCATGTATCATGCCATGTATGAAAACATGCCAACATCATAAATAACTTGTACATAAACACATGGCATCATAATACAAAAAGCATATTCATCATATCAATGGCAATCATTAAAGCATGGCATGTGAACATATCATATATTCAATTTCAATCTCAACCAATCTAGCAAACTACAACCCGCTACCCATTCCAATACACTTGCCTCAACGACGGGCGACGGATTGGCGAGAAGTAGAAGGCACTCCCAGGGTCACACCACCTGCACATAGGTACCACACACTCATAATCATGTCCACAAAACAGTACGCAAACACTCTTCTACCCCGACATCGCAAACTACTCGCAAAACCCAAAAATAGAGGTTCTGTCCCGTCGGGATAGCTGCCTTCCAAAAGGCATAACTCGGGTTCTAAAACTCCGAATCAATTAAACGAGTACATTCTCGCATAGCTTAAGAAATTTCCTAACTTTTTCTACGTATATGGAAAAACTTATTCGAAATCTAAAGTGGTTTAATCTACAGAATACCGTGATTTGTTCCAATCACGTCACAGTTTTTAACACGTTTGGTAAAACGAGCATAACTTTCAAACGGCTGGGCGGAATTTGACGTTCTTTATACGCACCGAAAGGTATTGAAGTTACCTACAACTTCTTCAACAGGCGGATGACCAAATTCCGACTCTAAATTGGCTAAAACCCAAACCCTAGGTCGACTGCTCATGCTGCCCGAAACAGAGAACGTGGCAAACTCTAGATTTCATCTAATCTACCCAATTACAGCACCACCAATTGATCTAAAAACATGATATTAACCCTTAGAACATATCCTAGACCAACCCCAAGGATCCCCATGGCCATACCTTCGCCTGACGAACGAAAAACCAATAAATTTCCTCCCGGTTCGCGCGATCTCCTTCCTCACTCCAAATCCACCGGATCTCCTCGTCGCGGAAAGCTCCAATGGACGGATCTTCGAGGTGTTGAGGTGGAGAACTCCCCTAGGGGCAGCAAGAGAGGTGGTGCTGTGATTGGGTAGATTGGATGAAAACTAGAGTTTGCCACGTTCTCTGCTTCGGGCAGATTGTGCAGTCGACCTAGGGTTTGAGTTTTCGCGACCTTAGATTCGGAATTTGGTCGGCCGCCTGTTGAGAAAGTTGTAGGTAACTTCAATACATTTCAGTGGACATAAAGAACGTCCAATTCTGGCCAGCCGTTTGAAAGTTATGCTCGATTTACCGAACGTATTCAAATCTATGACGTAGCTGGGATTGAACGTAGTATTTTGTAGATTAGACAACTTTAGATTCTGAATCAGCTTTTCCCAATGCATAGAAAAAGTTAGGAAATTTCATAAGCTTCGCGATGATGTACTCATTTAATCGATTCGGAGTCCTAGAACTAAAGTTATGATAGTTTGAAGTCTGCTGTCCGGGCGGGACAGATTCTCTGTTTTTCGATTTTGGGAGTAGTTCGTGAAGTCGGGGTAGACAAGCTTTTGCGTACTGTTTTGGGGGCACGTTTTGAGTGTGTGGTATGTATGTGCAGGTGGTGTGACCCCGGGAGTGCCCTCATCCTCTCGCCAATCCGTCACCCGAGGTTAAGGCAAGTGTATTGTAATGGGTAGTGTAATGTATGTTGCTAATTGTGACTAGATGCAAATTGCTTACATGTTGTGATATCTTGCCATGATTAGTGCTTGCCAATGTTATGATGAAAATGGACTATTGTGATGCTATGCCATGTTTAGTTCAGTTTGGTGCAAGTTGTTTACGTTTATGGCATACGTTGCATACATGGCATGAAAGCTGGCCTAGTCGGTGAGTACGTCATAATTAGTTTGGTAAGGTCAGTGAGAAAGTTATGACTAATCCGGAGCGCCATGGTTGTAAGTCCTACCTCGTGATTCCACCCACGTGGTGGGTGGAAGCGATGCGTAGGCACCCTCCATCTACGGGATGGAAGGGGAAAGAGGGTGCACGCCGACGGGTGTGCACTCAGTAATACCGGTATATGCTTCCAGGAGACATGTGCATTGCATTGCATTGCGTACATGATGATGAAAATGAGTTGTGAATAATGTGCTTTGTCATGGCTATGATGTTGTGGATGAAATTATGATGTGATCATGATGTTAAAGTATGGTATGTATTGTTGTTGGCCTTGAGTTAGTCTTTATGGCCTATTGCGATATGCTTGCTGAGTGTTGAACTCACGCTTGTGTTTATGTTGTTTTTAGGTACCTTGAAAACGGCATGTGGAAAGGGGGCATTAGCTACACATTTTCACGTAGCTCCACACCTATAGGCAATTTTTATCAATTTGAGTCATGATTATAATAATAGTGCCATGAAATTCTGTGTATGGATTAAACTGTGCGCTTGTGATCTTTATTTGCTTCGTATTAGTTTAAGGAGTGGTTGAACTTGATATTTAGTCTTATGTTGGTGCTATATCCATTATATTGATGTTTTAGATGTCTCATGTTATGATAATACTTGCCCTGCTATAGCTTTTGCTTCAATTCATGATAAAACAAAGGAGATGCTGTCGAAATTTTCGGTTTTAGCATTTGTGCCTTTGCTGTAATTTAGTTTAATTTGTGGTATTTAGATGTTGTTTAGTCTATGTTTGGTAGCATTCGGGCATGCTAGATGCCGGGGTGTTACACCTCCCGTCGCCCCTCTCCTCCCCGCGCGCTGCCTCCGCCGTCTTCTCCGGCTCCGGCCGCTCAAGCCACCTCGCACCGCCCTGTGGCTCCTCCGGCCCCGCCTGCTCCGCCTCGTCGCCCCGCCGCCGGTGTGCTCGCCGCCTCGTCGCCCGCCGCGGTCGCTTCATTGCCAGCCTGCCCACCCAGCCGCCGTGCGCTACGCCCAACGCCGCGCTTGTAGCGTGCATGCAGTGTCTTCGGTGGGCTGATCGGCGTAGATGTGGTCCACGGCTCGACGGCCCCACATGTCAGTCTTATAAAAAGAAAAAAAATTCAAAAAAACCCTTTATGACGTCATGCTCGGGTTTTCTTTTTAAAATAACTCAAAAACCGAATTTCAGCCGCTGACGTCAGTAGTGCGCAATAATTCAGAATTTCTTTTAGAAAAATAATTCCAAAATTTCAGAAAATTCCGTTTAATTGTTTTTAAACTTCCGGGAGCCCGTTTTCGCCCGTTCGAACTTCGTTTCGCTCCGTTTTTCTTCCTAAATTCATTTAAAATCTTAAAATTTAGTTTAGAGCTAGTTTGAAATTTAATTTGAATTTATTTGGATTTTATTTGAATTTGAGTGTTTTTCATGCTTAGATTACGAAGAGTCCGAGGAGTTCCCGAGCGACGAATTCGAGCAGCAACTTGTCGAACCAGGCAAATCACACCACCTTGATCATGTTGCTTCCAGTTTGTGAACCTATATGTTGAATTTTAAATTATTGCATGCTTATTTATTGAAGACGTTAATTTTCGACCTAGTTTTCAAATGATAGTTATATCCAAAATTGATATGTTACCTTTGACATTTGAATTACGATTCCCTTGTAACTTTAGAAAAAATATAAACTAGGACTATGGTAATACCAAGACATTGCTTAGACATGCTTAGAACTAAACTTAGGAGTTTTGGGGAACATTATGTCAAAATGATGTCATGTTTAAATGGAAACTTTTGATAATCAATGTTAGTATTAATGTGGGAGTAGTATGGTTAAAATGAAAATGACTTAGACTGGGCGAGAATTGGATGGAAAGTGGTGAGGTCATGGTTCTGGGTTCGTGGAAAGTCTCGCCTAGTCAATTAAGGACCGGTCTGAGTTTCGCTGAATGTAAAGCTTAACCGTACTACCACGAGTTTGGAATGGGATAGACCTGGCAACCATATTACGTCATATCATGGACAGTCATGCCATACGGGGGTAGTGGTGTGATGAAAGCGTGATGCTGCCACTTTGGCGCAAGAGGGGGCTTCTGAATAGAGGGATTCTTTCAGCAGTGAAACCTTAGCGGGCATGACTACATGTTTGAATTATTATAGGGGCCTTATCATAATTTTCTCTATCACTCACCAAAGGAAGTATGCTGACAAAAGGGGAACAATATGTCTTGTCGGTAAAGTTGTACAACCTCTGCAGAGAGTCAAACTAATCAATTAGCCAGGCCCGCGGTTATGGGCGTGCCGAGCAAGCCATTCTCAGATTAGACTTTAGTAAATTAAAATTTGGTTTTTCAAAAATGATGTTGGATGGAGGGAGTCCATCATGGGTAAAATTTAGACCATTCCAGGAGAGATTCCTGAGTTATAAAGAAAATGTATAGATTTGGGTTTCACTATAAAATATGCCATTTAAAATTTGTTTAGAATGTTTATTAAACTATTGCTTTACTCTTAAACAAACCATATTGCCATCCTTTGATTGCTTGTACATTTATATTGCATTCTCGGTGTGATTTGCTGAGTACGCTAGTACTCACCCTTGCTTAATCTGCTGCTTCAGAGGAAGAGTACCATGATGGTGAGGACCAGTTGGACTAGGCCGTGCCCCAGTTGATTGCATGTGGCAAATAAATTGGGATCAATTTACTTTTCTTCAATTCCGCTGCTTTTATTTAGTCTTTTATTTTTTTGTTGGCCTGCGCGCCATTTCATTTGTAACTCTAAATATTTATTATTAATAAAGAACGCTGGATATGCTATGGTTTCATTTCTTCTGTGTGTACTAGCATGTGACATCCTGAGTTTTTAATTATCTTTTGGAACGTTAATAAAAGCTTTAAGTGTTTTTTGAATCTTCATTTGAAGTTAAAGCGTTTGGTTTTAACCGTTCGTTTGGTTTCGAAGAAGTTTGGTTTAAAAATTTTGTCTTCGTTCTGTTTAGTCTCGATTAGCAATCGTAGCTCCTAAACCTTCCTTAACTATCTTAGAACCCATCCCTAAAGTCTCCGGGAAGGATTCCCAAGTTTCGGAGTTTTTCGGGGGTTTTGGGGGTTTTTCTGCCCTGGGTGGTAGTACCGCCGGCCCTGGCCAGTACTGCCGGCCGAGGCGACCGGGCAGGGGGCAGAGCCCTCCCTGCTGCCCTTTGCCTAGCCACCTCAACACCTTCTAGTGTCTTACTCTCTAAGTCTCCTTCCCCAGCCGACTCACTCTCCCTCCCCTTCACTTCACTCCCTCACTCTCCCTCCCTAGCTCTCTCTCTCTCTCTCTCTCTCTCTCCCATGGAGCTCTCCCTCTCACTCTCAAGCATCCCCTCCATCTAAACCTTCTCCTCAGTGTTCTTGAGCTTGTGGAGAAGCTAGGCAAGGTGGAGATCAGCTTTCTCAAACCCTAGCGACGATTCGTGGTAAGTGAGTCGAGTTTTAATCAACTCTGCTGCGATCTGTGTTCTCTTCTCTAGTTCTTGCTTCCTTTACTCTTTGTTGTCTTAGTTGGAACCCTAGAAAATCTAGTTGTAGTGCTCAACCTCTAGTTAGTTGGGGTTTCTAAACCTAGGTTAGGTGCTAGAGTTCTCTTTAGCGCGAAAATTGAGATCAGAAACCCTAAATACGTTTTTATCGGATATATTTGGTTAAATGTCATTTTCGTAACTTTTGGAAGTAAACCTTGAAACCCTAGTTCCAAAAGCTAGGAAAAGGACACTAGAATATATTCGACGCCGTTAAAGTTCGAGTTTCACGAAAGGAATCGAGTTTGAATTCGATTCGGGGTGAAAGTCAGAATTTAGCGTGTTACAGGACTCTAGAGTTTCTTGGATTAGAAATTAGGTCAAACGAGGTCGGAACCTCGAGTGGTTTGCGTAAATGGGTCCTTACCATCTCCGAGAACCCATCCATGCAATCGCCGCGAAGTTCCGAAGTCGTTTGTGCGAAAACCCTTTTTCTGGAAAACCTAGTCGACCTGTGGCCAGCACTACCGTAGTGGTGAGGCCGGTACTGCCTCTCAGGCCAGCACTACCGACCCTTGCGGCCGGTACTGCCGGACTGTAGGCCGGCACTACTGCCCTGCAATGCCGGTAGTTATTTTCTAGTGAGGTCCCCTTTTGGGTTCGCTACCTCTGATTACCGACTTTGCGGCCAGATCGCCGATCAGAGCGGCACTACCCGGATTTGAATGCCAGTACTGCCGGGCTCCGAATCAAATTGAGTGTTCGTTTGAGTTTTCTTTCTCGTGTTTGCTTGTTGGTTGTTGTCCGATTCTTTGAGCTTTATGCCTTGTTCTCGTTGGATCTTACTCGTTTTCTCGTTGTTCCTTTTGTCGCACTTTCGTTTAGACGTTGACGCCTCGGGAACAGTTGGCGAGGATCCAGACTACGACCCAGAGGACACGCAAAACCAAGAGCAAACAGGCAAGCACCCCCTTTGAACATATTGCTCCTATAATTGGAAAAGTATTTAATGATCTGCAAAACTATTACGCATGCATATGATTATTACAAGTATTTAAATGGTGGGAAATGGTAGTTACCCTAATGGTTGGATGGCTTACCTTAATCTCGTTGTTACCCTGAAATCTTTGAGTAACCCTAGATTAAGGATAGAACATATATTAAGTGTCACCAGGGAATATAAGTCTAATAGTTGCATACGCTTAGCCCAGCTTTAGACTGATTGAATAATGATCGGTGGACTCAGTCAATCAAAGTCTTTCGATACATTACTACGATTTTTGAAATGATGATTTTGGAAAATAAAGGCTATGTTGATAAAATATGAAAAAGGAAAAGGTGTACAGTGATTTATGCCGGACGGACGATGGGAGGTCTTGTCTGTGCAATCCTAAGGACTGAACTTGACGCTTTTAACTAAGTCCTTTCGTACAACCACATGTGCTAGTATGGGATAGCCTAAACCCAGTACAGGAGTTGGAATTTGATCTTGCGCCGTGGTAGATCGAAGTAGTTGGGCAATACCGACGTGCTGGTGTTGCTTAGAATACTCCCTCACCTCGCGCAGGTGTTGGAGGCTTTCGTGAAACAACGGTGGATGCTTTGCTGAGGGTAAAAGGCACGATGGGGCGTTAGCCATCGTTGGATCCGTGTGGGTGAATCAGGTTTGGAGTTTAAGGTACCCAAACACCTTAATTGGGGGGTACTCTCGCCTGGCCCGGGGGTACTCTGTGTGGGTGTGTGGAGCCCCCACCCAAAGCAAAGAGCGCACATCGTCGGGGCTAACGCATGACCAAATGCCGACGATTGGAAGAGTTTCATCACAATGTAGCAAAACAGATACGGTATGTATCGCGTGGCATGGTTGACATGATTGCTAGAGCGTGTCGTGTGGGTAAAGTGTGCATTCTCTGCAGAGATTAATCAAACTAATCGATTAGCCGTGCTCACGGTCACGAGCATCTTGGGTATCTGATGTCAAGTATGGTATTTTGATTTTGTTTTGGAAAATATTTTGGAACCGGTAGATCTTTTAAATGTTGGGTTGTAACATGCAAAATGTTGAGTCGTTGGACTCAGAGATTGGTTGGACTGGTGAATTGATCAAGCTGGTGGTGATTCTTGACGCCATGTGATGGTATGTTGGTTATGTTGGTTATGTTGAAGGAAATGATTCCTGATGCCATGTGATGGTATGTTGGTTTTGTTGGTTATGTTGGAGGAAATTGAGTGTTGGATGAAATGTACATTTACATTATGTATTGATTTACTTTCTTTTACTAAATGCTTTATAAATTGTGCAGCATTTCGAATCTATTAGTCTATTACAAATAACTTCAGCTTCATGCAAATTTGAACTAGAATAGCAACCATCTTCTTTGATTAGCTTGCATTATTAATATACTTGCAAACAATAAAGTCTTGCGAGTACATACGTGTACTCACCGTTTGCTCTAAAAATTTGCGTGAGGAACAGAAGATGCAAGTGAAGAAGAAGGTGACCAGGAGTTCAGTGACCCAGACGCGGGTGGTGCGTTTGACGGCTAGCGGAGTGATATGCTCGCCGGTTCCCTGTGGGAATGGAGGCACACGTGGCCGCTTTGCTTTTGTTTCTCTTATGTTTTCCTCTTCAGTTTACTTTAAGCCAGTTGGCCTTTTGTAAACAGGATCAAGTTGTAATATTATTATCTATCGTTGTAATATATTACTTCTACTCTTAATTTGTGTTGGCATGGATGTGATACTACCTATCTCAACATGTGACACTAGCCTACCGATCCAGGGACTAGTGGTTATCACATGGTTGCGGGAAGCTCAAATTGGAACCAATTGGATGGCATATGGCCTCATCAGTCGAGTGCCGTGCTGACCAAGTGGTTTCAATCTGAGTCTGTCGTGATGCCGTGATTGTTACGTTACTGGTTGCGTGATTAACCAGGCCTATGCAACAGTAATGGAGTATCACTGTACCAGGACAGGAGCCCCCGCGACATAGCATTTCCTGGACTTGTACAGAATACACAGTGGATTTTGGAGTTGTTTTTCCGGGGTCCGACAGAGATGGTATCAGAGCCATATCGACTGTAGGTCATAGCCATGTTTTAAACTTAGGGAGTATATTTTGAAAAGATAAATAATTTTGAAAACTTTTATTCCTTACTCTCTCTTCACTTATCCCTTTCTGTTTATAAAATATATTTCTAAGTCGTCTCTCTCTCAAAATTTGTAGATGGCTGAGATTCTGACTGCAGTTTCGTACGGGTTGTACATGGAGAGCTGGACCAGGATCTTGCTGGATATGACCCGATTCCTCGGATTCACACAGAGACCCATCTACCACCGCTTCCGGACACGGGCGTTTGCATAGGATCAGTGGAGAGTCGAGGTTCACATCCATGCCTAGGACCAAGGCAGGACTGTCTCCCACATCTATGAGGTTCTGATGATGAGAGACACTTTC